>CAXKWD010000011.1:3249172-4589019 GCA_964059195.1 Ectobius pallidus | reverse complement strand
ACAGCACCTTGTCCGACTCTGGGATTTCTTCGGCCGAAACTTGGTATGAGGAAGGATATTAGTTATGTAAGAGATGCCTTTATGTAAATTATGGAATAGGAATTTTTATATCTGATATGGAATAGAATGAATAGAATGTTTATTTCATCATTCGTAAACTTACATATAGGAGCTCTCGGTTACAATTCTGCTTTGCCGCAGAGCCCCTTTAATTGGAAGAATATTATATTAAAGTATTCCCTATACAGGCCATGGAGACCCAGAGGGTTCCAGGAGGTTGAGGCTCCCAGATTTTCGACATTCGACACATGAAGGTGGTAAGGCTGTCAGCCTTACGCAGCGGCCGCCTTTACCCCCAGGATTGCTCCTGGAACTCATTTCTGTTAGAGGCTGGAATATTATATAATGACTAAAATTTATTTACAGATTTAAATATACAAACAAAGCGTTACTTATACTTACTAAAGATTGCTTTAAAAAGGAAAACAAACGCTATTTATCATAACTTTCAAGGAACTTAAAGATAAATACTACATAAGAAAATGATTACCTTAATATCCAATCTCGTTCATTTGTTATATTTACTTAACATTTCTTTAAAAATTTAAGAGAACAGCTACTCTGACTAGATGGAAAGAAAAAAAAAATATTTAGCCTACTCTAACTTTGAAAGAACTTATAGATTAACACAAAGGTACAAAAGAAACAAAAATTACTACCTTGTTCTCTAATCTATTTTCTTCAATTTTTTGTCAATTTATTTTTGACTGTAAATTAAAAAAATCCCTTTTAAAAACTAAATCTCGTAAGTATTTCTTTTGAATAAATATTTTTCTTAATATTTCCATTTCTCTGCACTATTGCATGATAGGCTGTCTCGTATTTTCTTCCTTATTACAAAGTGGACATGGTCCATTAGGAGTATGACTTCTAAAGAATGTTAGCCTTCAAGTACCGAGTCTTAACTCTCTCCTTACCATTGCATACCATAAATATGGCTCCATCCCCCATTCTGATTTCATATCTTGAATACTCTTTTAAAATTAAAAATGTTTTTGGTTCACAAAATAGTACTTGCTTTTTAAAATAGTTACATATTTTCCTTATATCTAGCCTATTAACTTAGAAATTATCTTTACGTTCCTAAAACCCATTTTATGCCAAATCCAAATTAATCCTAATTTATTTATCGTTACCACTAAATTTTCCCGCCAGTTAATTATTAGTATGGTGTTCTCCAAAAGCTTTAGACATTCTCCTTCCAAACTATTCTCTGGCATTTCTAAGATGTGTTGTAAAAACTATGTTTGTTAAAAATAATCATAGTGTCTTCCAATCCTAATGTCATTTGCGATGCTATGTTTGAGGATTTTTTGGTATAGGCTACCTGATATAAGAAATTAATGACGCGGAAAATTATCTTATTGAATTTCTCTCTCTAGTACTCATGCGAAGAACGGGCACAATTTATAGTTCACGATAGTGCACTTCTGTAATTTAAAGTCTATGTCATTTTTTAAACTTTGCAAAGTATCATCAGAAATGTTGAAAGAGTAAAGACAACCCCGTAATGGACATGGGGCTGCAACGCCTCAATTACTATGCAAAAAGAAAACTTTCTCTTGCGGATGTTGTTTTGAGTGACACAATGTTGTTAATAATTTAATATTACCGTGTCTGACACAACAATACATTCGCTGGAGAAGGCATGGGCAGGACGAATCTTTTCATTCCGCCCATCTGCTTTGTCTTAGCCCACACACTTTCATACCAGTCATATTCTTACCCTGCTACATATTTCTCCATTGTTCATCCATTTAGCAATTATGCATTCTTTTTACATCCTTCAGTCTTTTCTTTATTCTGTTTTATCGGCGCTTCTCTCCTCCTTACTTTCCTGTTTCCTTAAGGTATTCATAGATATTTGAAATGGAAATGTATACTGTTTATCACAAGTTTTGAAAAAAAAATCTTGTCACAAATAATGTACACCAAAACTAATATAATTGCACAAAGAGAATTTCCGTTTTTTAATTTGGGGAGCCACGTATAAGAATGTAAGCTTTCAAATTTAAATTTACTTTGAGACGGCAAAACAAGAGTTCTAATTAGCCTAAAACATCCATTTCTTTTCACTAAAAGATCCAATATACGCACACAATGTTACCAACCTAAATATATCATTTATAATAATACTGAGGATATTTAACTTACTAATTATTTTTTCTTGGTAGTTAGGAAATGAAATGCATGGAAAATGTTCTTAGGCCTAACTTTTGTTCGAGGTATTTATAAGATTGCTGGTTTAAACCATAGCTGCATTATTCTGCTTCATTTTGGTGTTTAAATGAAGTCAATATTTTATTTGTATGCCTACTTTTCATGGTTTACAAGACAGAAATGTCAGATATTTTGAAATTGGAAAAACATTAACTAAAAGTTTGAGTATGATACACAAAAGTGTAAACTCACTGTTACGTTCCTAAAAACCTCCTGCTGCATATGTGGTTCTTTCTGTGCAAAGTTAATAATGTACGAAAAATAACACACTCAGAATTAACCGGCAATTTTTCATAAAACTTCAGAAATAATGAAAGAAAAAAAAAATATCACCTAGATGTCATAGCGAAAGCAGCAGCACCAAGCTACTAGCCATTAATCCCGCGCATGTCATATGAAAAACTTAAATTAGGATGTTAATTATTGAGAAAGCTAATATAAAGTAATTATATATTTTTTTGCACTCCTTAGCTAGTAAGTAGTACTTACGAACGTTGTTTACATGGATCGTAAGTTGACATTCCCACACAGTCTTGTTGCTAAGGGCGGTTGCGATGAGGTTAAATTCTTTCGGTCCAAGCGCTACGTCATAATTCATTACGATACACTTCATAATACAAGCCTTTATGGGCACGGCCCCCAGGACAAATATTCGGTTCCCATAACAACAAACACATGCGAATCACTTTCTGAAATAAACATCTATTTTCAAGAATGGATTTACATAATATTTTCAGGTAATATCACAATTAATATAATTAAATTGATATAAGTAACCGTCGTGCAAAAAATAGCATGCAACACACGGGCCGTAAAGGCATTTACGGGTCTCGAAAACTTAAAAACCCTCGGCTGCGCCTCGGGTTTTCAATCTGTTTCCTCGACCCGTAAACGTGCCTCACGGCACTTGTATCGCAATATACTATTAGAAACAACAAAAATTTATACTTTTACATGAGACCAAAAACTATTTATACAAAATTTTCATGAAAATTGCTAAATTTAAGGGCATAAACTTGTGGCAACTTAACTTATTACTTCGCGTTTGGTACAGTCAGGCTAATCTGTATTCGCACATACTGTTTTAATTCATAACAGCCACTATCATATTGGTAATGGAACTTGCTTTCTTGGGTTATGATTACTGATTAACTCAGAACTCAGATAGTCACCAACTCCTCTAATATGATTTGTGGCTCTCTCTATCTACAGTTCCTTGCACGTTGGTAGAAGAATCGTTGGCGACTTTTACGTTCTTCCTTGTTGTGATGTAATGTGTCCTTTTTAAAATCTATAGTTTTGCGTTTAATCATATTATGAATATAGAATATATTTATGTAATACTACGTTACCTTTACAAGCTACAACTCAGAGACATAAAAATTTAAGGATTAAATAATTAGGCTGTATTTCTGACCGACGTCATTTTACCCTATTTGCGTTCAATCTCGTACTTCAGGATTAAGTTCACCTAGACGGAGGCAGGGAGAATGCCCCTGAAGACCTTACTTGTACCCCAGAGAACTGTAAAATATATTTTTCATATATAATGTTATATTAGAAGAAAGCAGCATTCACAAGCTACAGAAAAGAATATTAAAAATAATTAAACAAGTCCCTATCAGATCAGAGAGCAAGAATGTACTCAAAGAACTAAAATTCTTACCAATACCATGCATCTATATTTTGGAAACAGTATGCTTTATCCATCAAAATATAAACTCTTTCAGAAAAAAAATCGGAATGTCATGAGTACGATACCAGAACATCCCATAATATACATATGACCTGTTATAGATTGACCAGAAGTCTTAAGAGTATCTCACACAAAGGTATTAAATTATATAATGTCTTGCCAAAATACATAAAGCAATCCAACATAAAGAAATTAAATATGAAGTTAAAACCATCTTACTAGAACATTTGCCATTTTGCATAGAAGATTATTTAAGTTTAAAATATTGACATATGCCATGTAAGCTTAATATCAAGCTGTTTTTTTCCTTGTAGATACTGCCCTCTCTTCTCTATGTTTCAAGTAACTTCAACTACTACCAGACATCTCCGAATACTACAGCAGCAATAGTCGAAGTGTTAGGCAAGATTGTGTTGAATATGTAAAGACTAGTGTTTCAAATATATAAGTAAATATAAGTGAACATTGTATTTCATTTTCTTAGACTATTGAATTGTATAAGTAATTATGTAAATACTATATTTCAGTTTCTTAGACTATTGAATTGTATAATTCATTATGTAGGCTAAATACTGTATTTTATTTTCTTTGACTGTGGAATTGTAAATTTGTATAGGCCCTATAGACATACTTGTTTGTAATCATTTGACGAGTTCCATAACATGGTTATGTTCAGTTGGACTAAATAAAATCTAATCTAATCTAATCTATTATATCCTCCTACATCTTTCGTCGAAACTTATGTGTGGAGAGCAATTGAGGAGTTCACCACAACGGTGGTCTAACGCTCCTAAGAGATAAAATTGGATAATATAATAATGCCATCTGTAGCACTTCGGGATGAACTATCTTTAGACCAATTAAGTATCGTATAGCCAGTCTTAAAATCGCTTATTTATTCCCCGAAGCAACATTCCTCTTATGCAAATACAAACAAATTTTTAGAAAGCAGGATAAATAGAATAAAAAATCTTAAGAACAGCAATGATTAGGGCAAGGCATTTAATTACCATAAAATAGTGAAAAATGCAAAATAAAAATGCATTTATGACTTAAAAATAGTGAATAAATGACACAACATGAATGCAATGAATTGCTAAAAGCAATTTAATTGATGACAGTGGTATATATATATGAATTTACAATATAAAACACACTTATTCTATTACTAAAGAAGTAAGCAAATTTATACTACTTGGACACCCTTAGCGAAAAAGAAATTCTTTCTGAACTGGCATGCCCATCAAATTGCCCCTAGCAAATATGTGACATTTAGAAATAAAGGGAAAAATTATTTATTGCAACAAGTCAAACTGCTATGGTGTTTACAATAAACCTGAAATTGAATGAACTAGGAGCACTTGGTGAAGATTCTGAAATAAAAATTATTGTCTGTTGTCTGAAAGTATAGATTTGTACATAGAAAAGCTCCTCTCTACCTCCACTGAAACAAGACCTAAAAATGCAGAAAATGACCTAAAAGTTGCCAAACAATGACCTATCTCTTGAAAATCGCGAAAAATGGAAAATAAAGAAAAATGCAAAAACAAATTGCCCTTATTCAATCAATTATTTCATTATATAGATTTATATAATATGTTCGAGCTATCTTTTAACCTTCACATAAAAAGGATGCAAAATCATCAGATGCCTTGCCCTAGTAATGATCTTCTCAAATATGTACCGTCCATTCATCATTCATTTTATAACACTCTGATTTCTCAATATGGTGTGAAAAAAGTCTAGCAATTATTCAAATAATATTTTCTCTTTTCTAAAGTGCAAATAAAAATCAGTCAAAGTAGTCTAGTCAAGAAAAACGGTGTTTTTAGACAGCCGAAGGTAAAAAAGAGGCTCTTTTAATGGTGGCCGATATTAATTAAATGGAGAAAATTATGCCACTGCCACTCCAGAGTGACCAACTTTGATTGCTTATCATAGAAAATACTCTTTTAGTTAAGAACAATTGCATATGATTATTATTAAATAGACTCAGGCTGATATAGATTGAAACTGTTAAAATTGATTACGCCTTTTTAAATATTAAATTTATCACGTGTCATACTTGTTGGCTGAAAAGCGTTGTCCATCCATCCATTACATTGGCATCCATGTATGAGAAAATCAATAACCTCTGTCTGCGCAGGTGCCTTTTTCATAAAACTGTTGTAAAATACTCTAGTACTATGGTAAATTTATATTTCTACCAGAGTTAGTTTTTCTGTTTCATATAATTTTCATAACCTTAGTAAATATTTTACTCTAGTAGATTGTCTAGTAAAAAACACTATAGCTTGACATTCAGTATTACAGGAGGTCATGGTTACTGTTATGACACGAAATGATCTCAATTGGTCAATGGTCAATACATCTTTATAATTTATAGCGATGCCAGAGTAAAATGAATGAAGGTTTTAAAAAGTTAATTATTTATTTCTACCATTAGCCAAATTAAAATATTCTGCTATCAAAGAGACCATGACTGTAAAGAGGGTTTGATATCAATGTTAATCTGACTGTCCTTATAAATACAGGTACTGAAATATTTTAGATTCATTGGGAGGAAGTAATCTACAATTTAATGCTACAACTTCATTAAAAAACTAATCTGTGTTTTAGTTCATTTCCTTGTGTCTATAAATGAATAGCTTATGTTGGAATAGACACTTGTGTGGTAGTTAAGAACTGCTGCACTCAGTTTATAACTATTAATACTTAACGTGAGCTAGAGAGTCTAATATGGACATTGATATCAAAGTTAAGATCCCAAACTTTATAAATATAGGTTATGTTGCATTCTTGGGAGAACTCCACAACACTGATAGCCTTCTTTGCAGTTTCTTGCAGATGCAATAAATGACCCACAGCACGGTTCCATTACGCAAGGTTATGTGTCGAAAATAAACAGTTTTAAAGATACACGCAAACAAGAAATGATCAGAAATATAAAAGACTTGGTTTTATTCTGTTTTAAATATAGTTTTAACTGGTACCTGCACTTTCAAGGAATGAAGAACTTTTTAACTCGATTCAAGCAGCAGGGAAGCTGAAACAAAAGCTGGGCATCACCATTCTTTCTAAAAAGGAAATGGGCTAAATGTGATCAAGAAGTATTTGGAAATGACAAATAACATTGCAAATTATTCAGATCAAAGAAAGTACAAGCCTGCCAACACAATGAACGGATTAAGTCAGCAACGGTTTACAACTAACGAGTATGATGATTTTTGCAACCACCGTGAGAAAATTAGCATTTAAAAAGGCGTAATGAATTTAACATTTTCCGCAGTTATCTTACCGAGTCATTTTAATAATATGCACATGTTCGGAAATAAAATATTTTTTTCCATATGATTGAAATCAAAGTTGGTAACTAATGTGCAACTTTTAGGCTAGTTCATGTATCTTTGTGTTAGAAGTTCTAGTTCCAGCTGTCTAAAAATCATTTTTATCATTCAGCTGCCAATAATGAATTATTACGTATATTTGCAATTGTAATAACGTAGCCGGTTGTATTATTACATGGATGTGAGACATGGTCGCTTACTCTTTGGGAAGAACATAATCTGAGAATGTTCGAAAACAGGGTGCTTAGGAAAATATTTGGTCCTAAGAGGGATGAAAATGAGGACTGGAGAAAACTGCATAACGACGAGCTTCATGACCTGTACTCTTCACCGGATATAGTAAGGGTAATTAAATCACGGAGGATGAAATGGGCTGGACATGTTGCGCGCATGGGGGAGGAAAGACTTATCTTAAAAGTATTGACTGGAAGACCCGAAGGGAAAAAACCGCCTGGAAGACCTGGACGTAGGTGGAAGGACAATATTAGGATGGATTTAAGGGAAGTAGGATTTGCGAGGGATGATTGGATTGGAGTTAGCACAGAATAGGGTTGAATGGCGGGCTCAGGTAAGAGCGGCAATGAACCTTCGGGCTCCATAAAATAGATAATATTCCTTTAGCTTTCTGAGGAACTGTCTATTGCAATTGAGTAAGTACGTAATAAGCAGGCTTTAAAACTTAGTGCCCGATCGAATATGTTAACAGCATGCTAGTTCACGTGATAGTAAACAAACTGTAATACAGATATAGGAAGACCACAAAATAACTTCTCATTATCTAAACTCACATTACAATCATGCAAAACGATACTTTCTCCTGTTTGTGTATAATAGTCCCTCCCAAATGTTTCACTATATGTTTGCGTTTTAGAACACTTTACTTTCGGCATGCCGAACACGTATTATAAATTTAAACACGCACAATGACAAGGTACACTGTTGACCAATTTGAGATGCACCGTACTACGAGAGCATTCACTTCTCAGTACTACTATCAATGACTGTCTTATCAGCCTACGCAATCACCCTCCACCCCCTATACTCAGGTTGTTGGTAACCGGAATCAACTCCCTCTGTGGGTTCGGGCACTAAGTTTTAAAGCCTGGTAATAAGGAAGATATAGCATTTTAAATGTCAATTCTTCTTATATGCGGCGGAAGGAAGGTTCTCACTCCACTCAGGGTTGTCCATAACCGTCACGGTGGCCCTTGGCATGCAAGGAATCCCGGGATCAAGTGGTGCAGGTGGGTATGTCACTCGTGGTGGACGATGCAGTGACTTTGGGGAGTTTTCTCGGGATCCTCCTGTTTCCCCCTTTCATTCATTCCACCAACACTCTCCACTTCAACTTCACCTTTCCCTCTCATTATAAGTTCCCGCTGCAGACTCTGCTAAACGTCTCCCCTGTCCTGTCCCGTGGCTTGTGGTCAGGAATTTTCTGGTGGTGTGCCGCAACCGGCTTCTGTTGACCGGAGGGCCTTAGAGCATACACATCTTTCTTCTTCCAGGGGTTGCACAGTGTGCCCACCTACGCGAGCGAGTCTATGAGGGCTCACTTCCCCCCGAGCCGAAACAACGACAGCAGGGTTGTCCAACTGCGGATCATTACTGTCGAGTCATTTAGGGCCTTGATTATGAATAGGTAGCTAATATTTTACCCGTGGTCTTGTTACAGTATATTGATTCTTAGACCAAAATTTTACGGCGGGTATGAAGAGTTTGATCCTTTCCTTTTTGTTAGAAGAAAATGAGCGACTTTCCCAGGTTCATGGGTGTTATGAAGGGAGTGGATGGCTATTGTGATTGCAGTATAGTCAGTATACAGTTTCCAGCCTTGAAGTGATATAAATAGCCTCGCATGTAGTTCTGGCATCTCTCCAGACGCCAGACCTGGACTGCGTGTTATTGATGCGACCTGTTGCCATAAACAATTAAGTGACAACGGCGCGTATAATACATATAACTTCCCCATAGCCCTCGTTATGCTGTCATATCGCTTACATTCACAATGACAAAAGCAGGTTTTGCGATCTTGTTTATAAACAGGAGCTGTAGATCAATGCACACAGTAAATGACAAACATACGTACAGTACAGTCAGTACCTCCAAACAGAAATGAATACTATAGCAAATGATTCTATTCATACTGCCCACGCCGCCCGGGCCTTACAGGACCGCGACCTGTCGGGAGAGGGATTACCATTGCAGCACAAGGACATAAACATACCTTTCGGATCAGGCAAGTACATAGAGGGCCTCCTTCGATGGGTGACCTGCCTAATGCCGGGACCATACTAGTTAATATTAATAAGCAGGGTTCGAGGTGGAGTCACAATGTTACGAGACTGAGGTTTGGAATTCAAGGAGTATAAATTACATCAGGACTCGTGGCGTGAGAGCGTGCAGTATGTTTCATAACAAAGTCCATTACTTTCTTATTGCTGCTTGTCTTGGGTCCATACATAATACATATTTGTGAACCTGTAAGTAAAAAATCCATTATATCCTATTTCTGTTATTTAATTATTCATATCATGATTCATGTTACTGCTAATTCTGCTATTTTGGAATTCACAGTGCTGAGGAACATGGCAAAAATTGAGAGCACGAAGCGTTCTCTTCAGAAGGAACTTACGGAAGGGAGTATTTGGATGTGAAAGGGAACAACACTGCATTTTGCAAATTGCGCACACAAGAAATACCGATATGAAGAAATCAATTGTTTGAAAAATACTGTAATATTAAAAGGCACATGGTAAATATTAAATTACACACTCAAGGCAAACTTTCAGTATCAAAATCAGACACTGAAGATCAAACCGAAAGTTATCGACATTTATGTATAATATTGATACGTAGGCTACATACCAACACCACTTTCAACAAAGTCGAAAATAAATATTGCAAAGAGTTTCTTGAAAAATATGTAGCCTATAGGCCTATGAGTAAAAAAGTTTATCGGGAGTCGACCGTAAGAAACAATTCCTTAGGACCTAATTATGACGATATATTGAATCAGATTAGATAAGCGGTGAAAGACCAGAAAATATGAGTATATATTAGTATATTCCTTTTCTTCTTAGGTTCCAAAAATTATTTCAGATTATTAAAATATGTAGGTTTTGAAGTAAATTGCACAATGCTAAGCAATTGGATTATAAATGCAATTCACTATAATTAGGACTGTAAATGTTAACAATTATTTTGTATAATTCGATCGGTAATACCTGAGCCAAACAAACGGCTGCGCAGTAGTCTACAATGACGTAATCTAGACCTGCCTGACCTTCTTTGCTAGTTCATACTGTACAGACCGTGTAATAACATCTTAGTTAGCCTCACAGCATTCAATAGTGAAGACCAAACAGCGATATTCTGTGAGTTACATACCATTACTTAAATAATATTTCATAACTAAAAAAACAAATACTTTATTCACTTAATTTTTGTTTTCAATAGTTACGGGCTATTATGAACCGCATAGTTTGGAATGAATAGTACAGTATATGCATTCTCTTCTGCCCTTACTCCATTGCTACCGGCGAACGGTAAGCTATCTGCACGTGTTTGGCTCAGGTCTTACCGATCGAGTTATACCATACTGTGACTGAGTGCTTACATGTTGCACCTCAATCTATACAAAGCAATGGTCAGTGCGTTCTTAACTTTTGTCTCTTGTGTGCCCTACACCAAACCCTGATAATGATGATAATGATAATGATGATGATAATAATAATAATAACAATAATAATAACAACAACAGTAATAATAAAGCTTTAAGAAACAGCTTTTACAAGAACAAAACTTTTTTATTTAGGTGGCGATTGCTTAAACAGCTCGAAGTCTGGATGGAAACCGGCGGGAGGAATCGTGGAATGAGAACAACAACCCCCTACAAGATACAAAGCAAGGTGATACCGCCGTGGTTTCCATTGCCTTATGCAACCAGTCCTGAACACACGAATGAAATTTCCCATTAGGCCAACGGAAAATCCTCAATCAGATCGAGAGTCCAACCGAGTAGTCGAAGTGGAAGCCTAACCCACGGCGGCGGCAGAAATGTTATAGGAGAGAGGTTCCATCTGGCGATGTGAAGTGAACTCTGGCTTAGCTCAGTTGGTAGAGCAATGGCACAGATAGCCAAAGTTCCTGGGTTCAAATCCCAGTGTCAGAGGAATTTTTCTGCCATAATATTCTCATGTAATGTCCAACAGAGACAATGTTTTGCGGTTCATGAATGCATTTACACCCAAGTTATATGAAGGATTGTAAAATGAAAAATAGATCTAAAGATTAGAGGACATTAATCATAAAACACTTGTGTTTAAAATACCTGATAGGTTCTATGTTTGTGTGTGATGCAAATTGTGCCAGTGCAAATTACAACCTATGCAAATAGTTACATATTAAAACTTTATTTCTGTTTAATAAACACGTTTTAGGCCTACTGCAATAGGATGTCGCTAGGACGAAATAAAAATATGCGCTTGTGTGTCACTTGAGAGACATAAGCTGTGAAGCTAATACCGAAACGTTTAAAGTGACATTCCAAAATAGTCCACATGTTTAAAATAAACATTATTGTTACTATTCTTCTTCTTCCTCTTCTTCTTCTCCGTTTCACCCAACTTTGGGGTACGTTGAATCAATCACTTCTTAGTGTTTTGTGTTTTAATTTTAGCCTAGTATTGCTTCATTCTTTCTGATCTTGCTTTTCTTTCGTCTTCACTGATCTGGACCATTCGTTTGGTTTTGATTTTGACTTGGAACCTCTCTTTCTTGACTTCGGTTATTTATTTATTTTATTATTATTTCTTTGCAGTTTTATCTATGAGCATTTTTTCTGTTATTTTGAGTTTTTTAAGTCCTTCTCCGTTTCCTTAAAGCAATTTTGTTTGGTCTTTTTGTTGCGGAAATACTGAAAGATTTTTTTGGTCAGTCTATTTGGGTTCATTCTGAGGATGTGTCCATAAAAATCTATTCTTCTTTTCCTCATTGTGTCTGAGAGTTTTTCAGTCTATTATTATTATTATTATTATTATTATTATTATTATTATTATTATTATTATTATTATTATTATCATCAACATCATTGTTGTTATTATTATTATTATTATTGACAATGTTAACATTATCATTATCATTATTACTCATTGTTAAACCCTGTAGGACAGCAAAAAATTAAATGTAGTTCATTATCAAAAATAACTTGCGGTCCTGAACTTTTCATAGAAACCTGAACACATTTTTATACATTTTCTGCAGTTCATACATTCTAACATCGGTTTCCTTTCCCCTGTGGCCAGGATTCTATTCCAGGTCGATCCATGGGTGATTTGTGATGAACAAAATCGACGCAAGTCTGGTTTCGTTCTGGTACTTCAGCTATCTCCTGCTTCACATCAGCTATAATTATCTCATGTATCACCAGTCCCGAGTAATGAGTGTGGCCAGACCAGCCGGCGCATTTCATGGCACTGGTCTTCACCTTGCATAGTGGATCTTATATTTTACCCAGACAATATGGAATAACACGAAAAGAGTGTAATTGTTATTTTGATTATGTTTACTATTATTATTATTATTATTGCCCGGGCGGCTTGGGTCGCTTAAATCCTAAAAGGGAGAGGTAAAACTACGAAAAAGAAAGAAAGAATTATTATTATTATTTTACAACCCGTACAATCAAAAGTATTAATAAATTAAAGTATTTTGTCATTTGTTACTTTAATATGTTTGTATATGCGTGTGTTCGTATTTTGTACAAAATTTGTTACATAATCTATTGTAAATTTTCTGATGAATGAACAGCAAATAATATAAAATAAAATTACGCCCATATGAACAAATAAAATTTGTTTTGCTTCGTAAATTATCCTGTATGTTTCCCCTAGTTTCTGAGAAGTGGTATCTTGGTCAGACATCTAACCAGATGGTAACGAGTATGATTTGCTGTTTCGAATACGAGAGAAGGGAGTTCGAATCCCATTCGACCAAATTACGAGGGTGAGTCAACAATTATCCGGACTTTTCATAAAACACTTTATTTGCTTAAAAAATACAGTATGATTTCATCATTATTTTTCAATCTAGTCTCCCTTCTTTGTAATGCACTTGATCCAGTGGGCCACAAGCTTGTGCATTCCTGCCAAAAAGGTTTTCGGTTGGTGGCAGAGTCACTGATGCACCGCTGGAAGATTACATGGAGAAGGGGAAAACCATCAACAAAGAATATTACTGTGCATTGTTGACTAACAAACTTAAACCAGCAATTCGCAGCAAACGACGAGGACTTTTGCCACGGAAAGTGTTGCTATTGCATGATAACGCCCACCCTCACACTGCTCTACTCACCCATGAAACCATCCACAAATTGAGTTTCGAGGTGCTGGAACATCCACCTTACAGTCCAGATCTTGCTCCGTCGGACTTTGATTTATTTGGGCCGCTGAAAGACGCTTTGAAGGTCATCGATTTTCCTCAGACAAAGAGGTGCAGGAAGCGGTGCATCAATGACTTTTCAATCAACCGAAAACATTGTTTTCGGCAGGAATACACAAGCTTGTGGATCGCTGGACCAAGTGCATTATAATGAAGGGAGACTATATTGAAAAATAATGAGAAAATCATACTGTATTTTTGAAGTAAATAAAGTGTTTTATGAAAAGTTCGTATAACTGTTGACTCACTCTCGTATTTATTTATTTAAATTCATTTATCTAGCCCATCTAATCCTTCCGGTATTCTCTTGCCCTCTACCAGGATTCCAAAAACTACAGTTTGAATACAAACATTATTGCAAGAAAAAATACAATAAGAAAAATAAAATGGCATTGCCACTAAAGATATGAATTTAAAATAATAATAATTACAATTACAATAAAACAGTAATTATACACAGCCATAGCCAATTAGAGCAAATATTTATGTACAAAGCTATAAGCCTGAGTGAGTTAGGTATTCAAATAGTATTTGTTTGAATTGTCTGAATTTTTGACAGTCCAGCAATGGCAAAGAGTTCCATAATCGAATTGTGGAAATAGTGAACAAAGTGGAGTAAAAGAGATGTGCGGTGAGATGGTACTGATAGCACTAAGTCGTGATCGGGTGTGGGAATTATGATGAGAGGCAAGCATATTAAAGCGTGATGATAAACAGAATAGTGTCGAGGATTGAAGGATTTGAAATAGAAACAGAAGAGAGTGAAAATCACGGCGTGTATGGAGTTGAGGCCAGTTTAATGCTTCCAGATTAGGAGTTATGTGGTCATATTCGCGCGTGTTACAAATAAATCGTATGCACACGTTAGAACAATTGCAACTTCACTTTTAGGTCATACGTCAGATTAGTCAGAAGAACGTCGGCGTAGTCAATGTGAGGCATAACGAGGGGCTTTACTAGACTTTCTTTAAAGTCGGAGGGAAATGTATTTCAAATCTTTTGAGAACATGGATAAAAATAAGTAAAAGAAAAAAACAACTTTTCTGCAGGTTTCTGTAATCTGAGTGCTCTAATTCAAACTTCAATGAAAATCCATCCAATCACTTTTATAGACGTAATGGTCTTTGTGTCGATTGAGTTCAAGAGATACTTGTGTCCTATTACAATAGATTGAGATGTTACGGATTTAGGTTTAAATAAAATTTCTTGGTCCATTCAGAGATTGAAATGATGTCTTCGTTTAGTCTTATAACCGCGTCATTCATTGGATTTATGTCAGTAGGTATGTAGCATTGCAGATCGTCGGCGTACAAGCGATAATTAGAATGTTTTATGGCAGTTAATATGTCCTTTGTATAGATCGTGAACAACAAAGGTCCTAGCACGGAGCCCTGTGGAACACCTGCTGTGACATTCCGCCAAGCTCATTATTGGCCACAGGACACTACGCATTGTTCTCTTTTTCGAAGGTAAGAGTCAAACCAGTCGATAGCATTTTTTGGGAAATGTAGGTTTTTGAGTTTCAGCATGAAGAAGTCAATATTAACAGAATTAAAAGCGTTATTGAAGTCCAGCAATGTTAATACTCTCACTTTACCTGCGTCCCATGCTTCCCTAATATCTCCTACACTTTTAATAGTGCTGTAGTTGTGCTGTGTCCACTTCTAAAGCCTGACTGAAACACGTACAGTAGTTTATGTACATTCATGTGGTTAGTCAGTTGTTAAAAATTAATTGCTTATCAGTAAAACTGACATGATTGAAAAATACAAAAGCTAATTATTTGAATAGAAATTTATGTAATTTTATCTATAGTTTTGTTACGAATATTCACCAATCGTAGGGTTTTACAAGAAAGCACTTAATGTGCGTCCCTTGACGGCCTCATAATTCTATTTTAGAACATTTTCGAGGAGAAGAAAGACGCAATTAAAGCTTTAGGGATTTAGATTTGTAGTAGAGAGGTCTGGAACGGGGTGCACTCAGCCTCGTGAGTCAAATTGAGGAGTTACTTGATAGAGAAGTAGCGGCTCCGGTCATGGAAACCACCATTAACGGCCGTGGGTGTCGGCATGCTGACCACATGCTCCCCAATCCTGCCGTCTGCCTATGGTAGATGACGCAGCTGTCGGGTGGTAGGCCTAGTCCCTTCAGGGATGTAGCGCCAAGGTGTTTAGTTTAGTTTTGTTTAGTAAAATTCCATGCTTAAACGAAGTCGTAGCAACTGTTTTCTAGGAAATCACAACAAATTTAATTCAGCTCAATTCAATTCGATTAAATTAATTTCATTGTCATCAGACGGTTATACAACGGCAATGGCTAATGTAAATTATTGCAAAAGGTAAAGTTACAATAATTACATAAAATTTAAAGCAATTTAGGCCTATACAGTGATGTAAGAATAACTGATGGATTAAGATCAGTAAATTCACAAATAAAATAAAATGGGTTGGCAGGAAGCCACGAATGTAATCTCTTACGGAATAATTTACATGGTAGTACAGTTAGAAATTGTAACTTATTAAAATATTTAATGCCTACATAAATTTAATTTATGTTGTGGAATATCATTTGACAATTTAGGATATGATTGTTCTTACATTATACACACCCTATGACCCAGTTTATGCTGATATTGCTTCATAAACAGCAATACTGTGTATATATAAAATTGTCAATAGTCTATATTTTCTAAAATAAGGTTTGTAATGGATTCTACCAGCTATCTGGGTTATAATTCTAATTATTTTCTTGTGTAATATTAGTATATCTTGTATTTAAGAACAATTCCTTCATACTAAAATTCCATAGTTTATTACACTCTGGAAATATGCAAAGTACGAAATTCTCACAAAATCAAAGGGGACACAATTAACTAAATTTCTCAATAGAAATACAACCCTAGGCAACTTACAAGGTCTACCTAAGATTTTTTATGAGTCTTCCAAGTTAAAAGTCTATCAGTGATGATTCGTAGGAGTTTGACATCAGTTGGTACAAGGCTGTGGCTCAACAAGATGATTATTAAGAGGAAAATTATATTCTGAGTATTTGAGTCATTCAGAACGAATCTATTCGTTCGAAAACATTGAGATATGCCGTTATATTATTTTGTACATAGGAATCAAGAGATTATTAAGAATATTGTCACTATCATTAATAAAGGTAGTATCATCCGCAAATAAGATTTATTTTGATACAATATTACATGGTAAATCATTAATCATTGCTTTTAAGTAGACTGTATCCTTAGGGGCAAAAAGTAAATGAACCGTTTCGTGTTACATCGTGAAAACACGAGTAACCTAATTGCGAAATTGGTTATCGTGGGATTAGATCTATGCCTATTCGAATTTTTGAACTACGCTGCCACCAGACACACATGCACCGGGTGTAAGGTTTCTCACATTTAAAACTAAACTTGTGACAGGTAAAGGGTTTTAATTCTCTTCACAATGTATGAAGTATGATTGCACGGCAGAGTGAGAGGTGGGAACGGAAGTTTTAGCAAGGTATCGTGAAAACCAAAACCATGTAATCTGTATGGTTACAGGGTTGCTCTCTCCTTGCTCACACCACTCACACTGGCCTCAGACAAAGTAAGAACAAGAATCGGTAGAAGGAATGAAGGAAGAGGAAAATGTAGGCATAAAAATTAAATTAGCATTATTTATATATATATATATATATATATATATATATATATATACACACACACACACACACAGAAGAGCATCAATTATACCGATCAACCTAATATCGCTTAAATGAGAGCATTCCAGTCGGCAAATTGGAATTTGCGATATACGAGGAGGTCAATGAAAGCTTCAAACATTATTACCAGAGCTCGGATTTTGATGACATGTCATCTTTTAACTGGTACATCATAGACGTTGCCCACTAGTGAAGATATTCTGATCATGACTCCTAGATTATAAAATTTGTGATTTTTAGGGTCATTTTTCCCAACTGTATACTCTTAGGTCATTTTTTTAAAATTACAGTGTCATTATTTAGTCTTTTTTTTTTTCATACTCTGGGTGATTTAAAAAAATTAAAGTAATTATTTTCTCATTTTCTACCTCTTTTCACTGTCAAGAGTTTTTGTGCATTTACTTATAATGAATGTAATCAGACCTGTAATTAAGCATTAATGAATAAATCTTGTAGTAATTTTAATTTGGATACAGAAAGACGTAGTTTCCTGTTTGCATTTAACTGCATGTACCAATTAACTAATTACACGCATATAATTGGATCAACAACACGAACATAGAATAGACACAAATCTGATGAAAAAACTAATGTTATCATAGAATTTTTTAGTTATTTTTGTTAAATTTTGGGCCATTTTTTTGTATTTTTGTAGTCATTTTATAGCTCATATTTTAAGTATTTTTAGGTCATCAAAATCCGGGCCCTGGTTATTACAGAAAGTCATTGCTGCGCATGTTTCTGATGGGGAAGAATATGAAAAAGAACAATTCAGCAACTGTACAAATAAATAAATTGACCTGAAGGATGCTGTGTACATGGCAGCAGAAGCTCAGACTGGGTCTCCACTGATTAACATTTAACAACAAAATGTCAAGTTTAACAAGTTGATATTTACATGTACTCCACTTGACTTGACATGCAAACCCAGCATGTTGAACTTAACATTTTCAGATGTTAATTTGTTTTCCAGAAAAAATGGACATGTCAAGTCAATTGACTGGTCGTGCGATATCGGCTTTGGTTCAGGAATTTCTGTAAACAATTGACAACTTCCTCTTTTACTTATCTACTGGTATCTATTTTAAATTATTGTGTGAAATTTTATTGTTTATAGGTTAGTTGAAAATTATTGAGAGAAAATAAACACTAGCTTTACTTAACGAAATTAAGGCGAGACCTTCTCTTTTTTATTTGAAGGATATAATTTTGGAAATAGTTTCTTTAGGATAAATAAATACAGTGAGTCCCACGCAAGAGTTGGCCAATGACGCGGGTTTCTGCGTCGCGGCTGGCACAGCTCCAACTCCCGAGCGATCGGGTGAAATATCTACGCAAATAATGCCGCGGTTGGTGTAATGATTCAGGTTCTCACATCTACAGTTAAAATTACAACGAAAATAACCACGTACCTCATCACAAGAGATGTTGGAAATGTTCTCCTCTTGCATAAGCACAACACTGACACCTTTTTTAGGGAATTTTCTTTCACGCGCGTAAGTTCAGCTTCCGAGATAGAGTTAATTTCTCTTGTGATATTGTCTTTAAGTTCTTCTTGTGTATGGGAAATTGACCTATAGACTTTATTTTTTAAGTTTCCGCATAAATAATATTTACATACTGTTAGAAGAGCTTGATGACAATATCACATAGGCCTATCACAAGAGAAAGTAACTCTGTCTTGGAAGCTGAACTTACGGGCGTGAAAGAAAATTTCCTAAAAAGGTGCCAGTATTGTCTGGATGCAAGAGGAGAACATTTCCATCGTCTCTTGTGAAGAAGTACGTAGTTATTTTCATTGTAATTTTAACTGTAAATGTGATAACCTGAATCATTACAACGACCGCGGCATTATTTGCGTAGATATTTCACCCGATCGCTCGGGAGTTGGAGCTGTGCCAGCCGCGACGCAGAAACCCGCGTCATTGGCCAACTCTTGCGTGGGACTCACTGTATATCCCTGCGGGTTTAACTGTATATTGTAGACTTCAATTATTTTATTCTACTTTATATATTGACTTTATTTTAACATTTTTTTTTGTTTATGGTAAGGAACATTTTTATATAACGAGGAGAATTATTAGTTTATCAGTTAAGGGAAATTCAGGTAGTTCGTTTTTAAGTTAAATTATTTTTTTATAATTCCTGTTTTATTTGCTCACCTATTAAATTAAAATTTTTTAAGGAGTAGCGCGATAAGAAAGACAGTGTTTGGTAGGTTTCATACCTACTCCTTAAAATACAATCTGCTAACAGCTCATTTCTTATCGCATACCTCATAGTCCCAAAAATCATTGAGAATACTAATTTGGTTTTCAAATTAATTAATTCATCAGTGCTATCGTTACTACAGTAATATTTATTTTAAAATAACAAAACACCATTTTCACTTCCTCTACCCATACCACAGGTAATAAAAGTTCAAAATCAAGGTTTTTGACATAAATACCTGTTTTGAAATCTCCTGAATCCAACAATATTTTTAGGAACGTGTCTGTGAAAGTGTGGCTTGAGAACTAAACATCGTATATAAATCAAACATTTAGATATCTGGGGATGTGACATGAAGATTGACGATTTTTTCTTCCTTTTATACGATATCCTTATACTTTGAATGGTAGTTATAAGTCAGCTATAGTTTGTACTGTACAGACTCGAGCTTTTAAGTCTTACATCTTTAGGTGAGGTTAAAACGGACTTTCATTTTTCATTATTTTATCAAAAGACCGCTCTAACGATTTTGTTTAAATTTTCTACACGATTTGCATATAAGCTAAAGAGCTAGAATTTTAAATTAAATAATTTTCCAATAAATTATCTGAAAGGTGGTTATAAACAACCATATACTTCATTGGAACATGAAGGATAGAGGAAATCATGTGTATACTTTACATGGGAATTTTTAATAAATTTATCTACTTAGTTGAACAGTGGAGTATAAGAAATGGTATCATATTTTATTACATAAATTTTCAAATTTCACAACTTTATTCGAAACTTAGACTTATATTGAGTACCATTAGTACTTTTATCATCGGATTATCACACGTGCGTTTGATAATAATTCAAGAATCAAGTTAGATTAGATTAGATTTTTTCGGATATAAGTTAAATGTTTTCTTTGTAAGCTTATATAAAATAGTTTTAAAATATCAACAGTCATTAGTGTTCTTATCTTCATAATCATCATTTTCATCAACAACGTCATAATCACTCTTCTGAGCATCTCAAATAAACTTAAAAAAGATTAACAGCCTTTATCTGTCTTTAAGTTATTTCTTTCATCGTTAAGCACATTTACTTATCTAGTATTGTTTCTCGGTGTGATTTGGAGGATTTCTATTCTTTCAAACCGACTTCTTATCAGGACTTCTTTCTATTGACACTTAAGATTTGATGACTAATACTGGGCTACATAGCAGGCTAGAAATAGTCACGTAGTTTTCAATAGATTATAGCAAAAATTCATTGAAGTTGTAGGAAGATTTCTCACATAGATAATTTTCCAACTTCAGTTTAAAGTACCTTATTTGATGAATATTTAGAATTTCAAACGGTTGATTGATTGATTGATTTGTCCCCTTAAGGGTGGAAGGCGGGTTGGGACGACCCTAAGCACTTCGGCCTTGCGGCCCATTGTGCCAACCTCCGGGAATGGAATGATGTGCAAGCCCAACGGCCCCTCGACAACAGACCCCACCGCGAGCCCCTACGGAACTCCCCTACATCCAACAGAAACCTCTACCATGCCACGTGTGCCACTGCCTCGGTACCTCTTACAGAGCCCCCAGGTTGGCAGCACACCAGCCAGCAACTTCAGGACCACAAGCCACGGGGAGGACGGGAGAGGCCCATAGCAGGTGCTGGGGCGAGGGTAAACCGGAAACCGGGAAAGGAAACGGGATGATTATGAGGGGGAGCTTTTGAAGATGAAATGGAGAGTGTTGGTGGAATGAGAGGGGGAAACGGGAGGATCCCCGAGAAAAACCCCCAAAGGTCACGGGTTCGTCCACCACGAATGACACGCCCGCCAGGCCCGGGGTTTGAACCCGGGACCACTAGCATGCCAGGCCCACGCGCTAAGCATGAGCCACCGCGACGATTTCAAACAGTAATTTATTAACAGTTAAGGGGGGACATACTGCTTTCGGTGAAATTCATAGGTGAGATATAGGTGAATTTCATTATTTTTTCCCTCAGCAATGAATTGCTCTACAATCATGCAATCTAACTTACTCTTTATTGAATACTTCTAAAATTGCATATTATTTTAACAATTAATCAAACTGTTACAGTTACGGGTAATTATCATTTCAAATTGGCAGCCACGTTTCATGCATTGAAATACCGTTTCCTTGATAACTTCCACAACTATCAATATTTCTGAGTGATTATTTTTCTGTGTATTTATTGATATCTACAATCATTCAGTTAACATTAACAGTTTATTTAAAGAATATATATATGTGTGTGTGTGTATATATATGTTATTTTAATGAATAGAAAATCAAAATAAAATATTTAAAAAAATACTTATACTGTAGATATTCCAAAGATTGTAGATGATGTTGTTCATATGATTTTTGCATATAGATAGAAAAAATCACTCAACATTATTGCCATTTGTGGAAATTATCACGGAAACGGCATTTTAGTATATGAGACGTGGCTGCCATTTTGTAACGATAATTACCCATAACTATAACAGTTTGATTAATTTGTTTAAATAGTATGCAATAGTAGAAATAGTCAATAAAGAGTATGTCAAATTTCAATGTTGTAGAGCAATTCATTGCTGAGGAAAAAAATAATGAAGCTCACCTATTTCTCAACTGTTAATTTCGCCGAAAGCTGTATGTCCCCCTTAAATTACTGAAATGAACACTGGACTGTTTCAAACAGATTTTAAAATAATTATTTTGACAATATTGTTACATAATGTTATTTTATTTGTTAATACTTTAGACCTATGGGAGTTATATTGTTAATTCATTACCAGCTTGGATTCTTCCTCATAAAATTAAATAACACTAACCGAAACAAACCAGAAACTTATTTATAGGTGTACGATTATATTAGCAGAAAAGTGAGGCATAGGGATGAGACTAGAAGTTCCTTTATTTAATGTGTGTCACCGTGTACCCTACGCTATGAAAGACATAGTTCTGTGAAGAAAGAACCGTCACTGTCACGTGTCACAACATTGAATCAGCTTCGGAGACCTGATGAGTAGGTATGAAATCCGCCAAACACTGGCGATATGGACAAGTAGGAAGGTGTGGTTGAGGAATTACGTAATAAAAAAGACCTAGATAACCCATTGTGCTCTCAATATAGGGTATTATGAATCGATCTAGAGCGTAACTCGTAGATCGATTACAAAAATTAAACAAATTCATTGATCATTCCCGTAATACACGATGATTAAACGCTTCATGCCATGTTAAGAAAACTACGCCGTGCTTCACCTACGAGTTACGGACATAAAATATAAATTTGCAGATTAGTTTGATAAAGAAAAGGAAATTATTTGTTACTTATAGAAAGAAGATAATAATTGAATTTAATTTACTTAGTTACTTACTCAATGGCAATAGACAATTTCCTCAGCAAGCTAAAGTAATATTACTGAAGTTATTTTTCCTTTATTTCAAAACGATTAATAATTTGGTGACATACAGTTTGCGCAATTATGACGTCATATAGGCGTTACGTTAATAGCTTCAGAATAATATTCGTGTATTAAATAAATAATTAATGAAACACAGTTGCTGTACTGAAATTTTCCTGAGTTATTCAAACATTATTGCTCGCTAGTGTGACGAGTATGTAGTACATAGACCACAAATCTCTTATTGCACGGCCTTCGAGGTAGGGATGAGCAGCGATAGTTAAAATATCGATGTGACAATAATATCGACGTGAAAACATCGATGTATTATATATATTCTCATCAGGGCCCGGATTCTGATGACATTATGTAATTTTAAAGAAAATGACTTAATAATTACAAAGAATGACATAAAAACTGATATTAAATTTATAAAAATTATTACTGTGCACACAAAGATATTGACTAATTTGTACATAATTGTAAAACTGTAATTATAGGAATGATGTTGTAGGTCTAAAAACTTTGTTCTTGATTGGAACATTTGAGAAGAAAAGTAAGAAAATTGTTTCTAAATTATATTCTACAAAAACGTTGCATTATAGTAACCTAGTCATTTATTTAAAGTAAATGCATGAAAATGACAAAATAAGGAAGCAAATGACAAGAAAATGACAAAATAATGACGTAAAATTGAAATAAATGCCCTGAAAATATAAAATTGCATAACATGACAAAAAGTGACCTAGTAAAAATGCATTTCTATAATCTAGAGGCCATGATTAGGATTTATCTACAAGTTGGCAATGTCTAGGCAGCATCAATAAAAAGATGACATGTCATTAGAATCCGGGCCCTGATTCTCATTAATGAATTTCATTTTCCACTAGTGTTAAAATTAGTTTTAATGTAAGAGAATTTAATACATACATAAATAAACTGAAATATTTCCAAGAAAACTATCGACGTTTTTTAAAAATTAGGCTACTATAAATAAATAAAATTATATCTTAGAACCAAGGAAGGCCTATTAATCTTGTTTTAGTACCGTAAATCTTTTAAAACATCGGTTGTTTTCCATCGATGTACAGACATTGATCATCGACATGAAAACTTAATCGATTCTCAACCCTACTACGAAGTGTGAAGTTGACTGGTAGTACGTTATTGCCTATAGGGGGTCACTAAACTCCTGAAGGGATGAGACAAGGGTAGCATCAGCACTTGAAAAGTCAAGTCAAGCTAGGTCCCGTTCTCGCCCCACCAGGTTAGGTGAGATATCCTGAATACAAAAATTCTATTTTCAGAAACACGAAGACTGTCTTTATGTGTGTATCAATAGCTCGAGATCAAAAACTCGTATACAATTATATTTGCGTTAGTTACGATGCTACAAGAATATTGACGAAGACTTTCTCTACTTTTACTACCGCTTTACATGAAGAAAATTTAATTATCTCACTTTTAAAAAAATGGCTCCAACGATTTTCTTAAAATGTTGTAGGCCTATATGAGGTCCTTTAAGAATTAAAACTTTTATTTGAAACCTTTTTTTTAATTCTTTCAATTATAGTTATAAGACAGTCATGGTTTGTACAAACTCAAGTTTTAGGTCTTGCGTGGCGACAGTAGATCTTTGCATGAGACTGTAAAAAACTGAACACCCACTCCCTGCATTACGGCCTCTTATTCTTTATCAGAATAATAATTATTTTCGAAGTAAGAATGTTGTATTGCCCATGCTTTAGGGTACAGAAAGTTATCTGAGTGTATTACTCAGATTTTTTAAGGGTTGTCCACACGTGGGAAACAATAATCGACGTCTTTGCGTTTTACTATTAACAAATTCCCTACCTACTGTCACCAAAAATAACCTATTATGACCATTGGCGGACGAAGAATTTTCTTTCGGGGAGGGATTTCTTCTTCTTCTGACAATCCAGGGTTAGGCACCTTTGCTTGTTCCGGCTTCACCATCTTGTCCTCGGTCTCCCGACACTCCTTCTTCCTATTGGTTTATACAGCATAGCTTGCTGCGGTATTCTTGATGGGGACATTCGCAAAACATGTTCTCTCCATCTTTCTTTATACTTTATCATTGTTTCTATTATTGGTTGTACTCCTAATTCTTGTCTTATATCCTCGTTCCTTACATGGTCTATTCTTGTACAGCCTTTCACCGCTCTAAGAAATTTCATTTCTGACAATTCAATTTGTTTGACATCTTTTTTCTTTGTTACCCAAGCTTCAGATCCGTATAAAAAAGTGGGTACCGCCATTGTTTTGTAAAATTTTATTTGTGTTTCTCTCATAGTTTTTCCCTTTAAAGTTTGTCTTATGGTAAGGTACCACATATTCTTTGATAATTACTAATTTTACTGCTGATATCTTTATCTTCTTCATATGTTATATCGCATCCTAGATATTTAAAATGCGATACCTGTTGTATTATTTGGTTATCTATTATAATCTTTGTCCGTACAGGATCTTTTCCTATAAATGCCATAGTCTTGGGAGGGATTTAAGGGAATAAAAAGAAAGCTACAAAAATTAAACTCACTTATATTTATAACGAGTTTATAAAACCATAATCTTACCAGTAGTTGTGTATGAATGTGAAACATTGCAGGAGGAACACAAGTTGAGAGTATTTGAAAACAAAGTTATAAGGAAAATACTTGAACTTAAAAGAATGTGATGTCAAGGGAATGGAGAAAGCTCTACAACAATACACTTTACAGTCTGTGTCACTCTCCTAATATCATAAGATTTAAATGCAGGTGGTTAATACGGTCTGGATATGTTATTAGAAAGGGAGTAGAGAGGGGCAGTCAACACAATTTTAATGGGAGGAACAGAAGGAAAATGACCAGTAGGGCAACCGAGACGAAGATGGGATGATAACGTTAGGTTGGATCTAAGAGCGACTTACTAGAAATTCGAACTGAACATTGTACTGTACATGATGAGAAATAAGCAATTTAACAACCCCTTTAGAGCTGAATTCATACACTGACAATAAAGCAGTCACCAAGTGTCGTAATCAGCTGGCTCTAAGTTTAAAATAGATTAGGAAAATTTAATTGGAGTAGCTTGTTTCCATAACCATCAACCAAAAGTTGTGGATAAAAATCCTCACATTTTAACATGAATAACTACTCTTTTAATCTTATAACTCTGCTTATACAATAATTTTCGAGGCGAGCGCTTATACGTCAGTAGCAAAGGGAAGATTAAATACCGTACTTGCGAACACAGATATAAAAAGTGCATAAAATTTGACGTAGCCTAGCGATACGCATTTATACCATATTCTTTCGCTTTTTTTTTCCTTCCTTTAATTTCGGGGTTGGATATATCCCCTCGATCCAGCCTCTGCGTCCACCACTGCTATTATCATCATCATCAAATTACCTTTACTTTCAATGTTATATTTCAATATTTGTAAATCAAAGTGGGCGTGCACGAATTTAGTAACACATTGCCTGGAAGAATGGTTACAAAATATCAGTACAGATTTAAAAAAAAATTATACTTTATTTTCGACAAAAGAAATTATTTTTATCTAAATATATCACCACATTACCTTATCTCACCCTATACCTCAACTTGTTGATGATAAACATTTAACATATGTAAACTGCAATATGTTGCCGTTACTTGTTAATCAGTGGAGACTTTAATCAGTAGCTATAGGCTACTGTAAAGGACACAACACTAGCAAATAGCTAACTGCCAATTTGTATCAGAACTTGCTGTGCTGATGAAAGAATCTTCAGAATTTGAAGGATGCGACCAGGAAAACATTCAAAACTAGCTCGAATGTAGTGCTGATGACCATGGCTGTCGAGCATAGGCGTAACCAGGCCGACCATATGGGGGGGTTATAACATCCGCGGGGTCTGGGGGGTATGGAATACACCCCAGGGAGAGGGGGGTCCGAGGGTCCTGCCCCGGAAAATTTTAAAAATTAAGATGCAAAATAACGAGTTTTAAGCTTCCGGGGGTCCTCCCCCGAAAATTTTTAAAAATTAAGACGCAAAATAACAAATTTTAAGCTTCCGGGGGATCCGCCCCCGGAAAATTTTAAAAATTAAGACGCAAAATAACGAGTTTTAAGCTTCCCACGCTTTATACTTGTATTAAGTAATTTATGGGCAGACTTAAAAAAACTATACAATTTTCCTTTTTTTAATCAATGGGGGGGGGGTTCAAACCCCCAAAACCCCCCCCCCCCTCGGTACGCCTATGCTGTCGAGTATTGACGGACGATGAAATCATCGCCAGTGTAATCTACGACTAAGATACTTGCGCCGTCGAGGAAGAGCCTAGCGGCGACGACGACAATGCTGAAAAAGGACCATCCAGTGTGGAAGCTTTTCAGTGCCTTAAGTCGGTTATGAAGTGGTTAGCACAACAAGAAGAATGTGATGTTGTCCAATCAATGCATTTAAAACGTTTGCGAGATTTAGCAGCAAAAATTGGACTCCAATTCCTAAAATGTAGCACTGACATATGGATACACCACCGAAAAAACTGAATGAAATATATGTAAAGTTGTGCGTCGGCCGCGGTGGTCTAAAGGTAGCGTGCCCGCCTCTAGATCCGGGATCAAACCCGGCCGCGGTCGATGGAATTTTCAGGACGTAATAATCCTGGCTACGGAGTCCTTCGGGAGAGACTTTATCCTGGGGGGCCCGTGTCGTATATTTACGGCACGTAAAAGAACTCCAAGTCTAAATTAGAGCCTCTGGACAAAATTTCTCGGCTCTTTCACGTCCAAGTAATACCTTAGTTTCCGGAGGGGGGTTGAGAGGCGATGGGCTTACCACCTGTCTCTCTGCTCTCTCTCGGAAAATACGCGTACCATTTTTTTTATTCGCGTGTTCCCATTGTTATTCACAGAGAACAGCCTTTCCAATTAAATGTTATTAGTTTTTTCAAACTTATAAATCACTGGTGATTTTACACATATCAATTCAGTTCTGATCTCTGAAATGATTAAATTAGGAAGAACAACATAATTAGCTAACCATGTGTAATATTTTAAATACATCCCTTATGAACATACTATAAATTTGTACACTTCTCTCAAAATTAAAAAATAAATCAGTAAAATCCAAATAGCAATTTTATGCAAGTCATATATTGTGTCATTTATTAACCTAAACACTATTCAAGGTAAGTGAATAGCTCGATTTAATTTAATTTAATTTATTTTACAGTCATTGAGTGTAAATTACACTATAGATATTGTCAATTATTAATACAATAAATTTACAAAATAATTGAACACTTAATTTCCATAAATTCACTTATATTATAAAATTGGTTCTTGCTTCTCATAGTAAACAAAACATTTCAATCTTGGAGAATATTCTGTTGAGAAATGAAGATTATGGAAGACCGCCCGTCCTAAATTAGAGCACGAACAATTTATACACACATGAGTGGTACGTAGACATTCCTACTACATCCATGCTTGCCGAGATTGGAGGGGATGGTAGCTGGTTTCCCGAAGAAATAGTAATATATTTGTCTGCTTGGAATGTCTGGACTCTATAATACTCATAAATCTTGTCTGCCTATAGTATATAGGGCAATAGCGAGCACGGCCATTTACAGAAATTATCATACGCCAGGTATGCCGGGTGATGGATTTCTAATCTCGCGTCTAATCTCCAAGGTAGCCAGGTATACCATGCATCAACAACATTGCTCCATTCTTCTCCCCACGTTCCATCTCACACACTTCATTCCCTTATCGTATAGACAAGTGATCTTCAAACGTATTGTTATTTTCAATATGCACAAGTAAATAAATGGTGCAAAACATCTCCCATAAACTTTCTCGCCATATGTGTGATAACCAGGGCCCGGATTCTGATGACCTAAAATTGTTAGAAAAATGACCTATAAAATGACCCTAAATTTTAAAGACAATTACTTAATTGGAAAGAACACGTTGATAGAAGGGAAAACAATCGCCTAGCAAAAAAGGCTCAAGAAAGCAGACCAGACGGAAAAAGATTAAGAGGAAGACCTGCTACGAGATGGAAAGACAGTACACATGACTCATCTGAGGAATAAAGGGGGAATAAACAGGATGCCATCCTACATCACAAGAATAAGAAGAAGAAGACTTAATAATTATAAAAAACGACATAGGCCTAAAACTGATATTTTATTTATTAAAAAAATATTAGGCCTATTCTACACACAAAGTTATAGACTAGTTTGTACATAATTGTAAAAACTGTAAATAACTATAAGGTTGTGAATGTTCTTTTCTCACGGAAATTATACTGGCACTGAGGCACTGGTGAGTCAAAATTCGGCACATCCTTTTGTGGTCTGCCGGATTATATTGTTGTTTATTGAGGGTAAATAGTAATTTGCACTTTCAAATCCAAGCAGGTGGCAGACTCTGGTGCCAAGTCAATCTAATAACAATAGTAATATAATACACAATTTTGACGTTTCTTTGATCTCATTTCCGACTGAGACATGTCAACACTTTAATGCCGAATTTTTCCTTCTTGCATTATACAAACAACACTTCAAAGACAGCACCGCTAGCGACGAAAAAAGTTAATACACTCAATGTAAATACATGAAAATGACTAAATAAGGAAGCAAATGACATCAAAATGACAAAATAATGACCAAAAATTGAAATAAATGCCCTAAAAATATAAAATTACATAAAATGACAAAAAATGACCTAATAAAAATGCATTTCTATAATCTAGAGGCCATGATTAGAATTTATCCACAAGTTGGCAATGTCTATGCAGCATCAATAAAAAGATGACATGTCATTAGAATCCGGGCCCTGGTGATAACCTTCTTACTACCAGATTATTTCTGTTACACTGAGTACCACTGTGGTCATAATGACCCCAAGTAATTTACATGGAATACATCGGTATAATGATTTTTTTAAATAAATTGGCGGAAAAAAATTTGAATAACATTTTAATATATTGAAAATATGAATATTAATAAAACGTCATCGGATATAGTTTAATCAACGGAATAAAGTCACGAATTATAAAAATTATAGTTTTAAAACCAGCGGAGGTATTTATTTCAAAAATCTTTTGAGGTCATATTTCACTTTTCTCAGAATTCTTGTTTATTTATTACCTCCTCAAACCATCTCTGTTTGGTCTTGTCTTTTGCCTCCTCTTTTGGCAGTCTGTCATCTTGTTTATATTATAATTTTATTATAATATTAAAAATGCCATATTTACCTTGGGGTACGCCGTAGCGTAGTGGTTGAGGCGCTGCGCTACAAACCGGAAGGTCGCGGGTTCGATCCCCGATGAGGTCGTTGGAGTTTTTCAATTGGCCTAATCCTTCTGGTGGCACTATGGCCCTGGGGTCGACTCAGCCTCTAACAGAAATGAGTACCAGGAGCAATCCTGGGGGTAAAGGCGGCCGGTGCGTAAGGCTGACAACCTTACCACCTTCCTGTGCCGATGTCTAAAAATCTGGGAGCCTCAACCTCCTGGAACCCTCTGGGCCTCCATGGCCTGTAATAGGGAACACTTTACTTTACTATATTCACCTTAATTTCTTATTATAAACCTAACGCTCTTCTCTTTTCCCCAAGCATAGTTATATTATTGTTTCCATTATCTCTTATAGTACCATAGCATTTCACACAGCCTCAAACTAAATTTAATATTTTTTGCAATTCCCAAATTTCTGATAAATGAGTAATTTTATGGCCAAATCAGCGTACATTTTTTGTATGGTCTTTCTGGCTAATGATGTCATTTTTAATTCCATATTAGCATAATCAGATTAATAATCACTAGAGCAAAGATTTGAGGATTTTTCATTATTTTGACAGAGAAACAGAAAGAAAAGAAAAAACAAAATTATCATAGGTAATATAACGAATGGTCTGGGTTTTACCTATAAATATATTTTTGACGATTTAACCAATAAATACATATTTAAGCATGTAATGAATAATTCAAACCACAAAATGAATAGAAGTACATCCCTATTTGTGACATTGTAAGCGAGATAGACATGGGGTTACAGTCGATATATCTCGTTGGTGGTGCTGTTGTGCAGTTATTGCGGTACAAACAGTTTCTGTTAAAATAAATCTTCTTTCTTCTTAAGATTTTGTTGTTTGGAAATGATATCTGTCTTATCATTTCACATCTGTAAACAAAATCACAGACGATAGAAGCCACCCAATATGTAAGGATCTTTCAAAATTCAAATTTCAACCTCTTAATTGGCAAAACCCAATCTCTTGCAAAATTTGCAAACCCATGCTGGACTATAAAGAGAGCTGTGTGTTAACATAATGTTATTTCTTGTGTCATATTCTGTAATTTTACATGACATTTCAATGTTTCTTCCAATTTATTTCCCATTATTTTATTATAAATCTAAGACAAACTACTGCATCCTATACGATACATTACCAGTTTAAATATTAAAGGAAATTAAACAAAATAACTATCCATCAGGGATACCAATCGTATAGTAGACTTAATTACTGTTATTTTATAGGATGCCATGTTCTCTTATGCTGTTTCGTTTAGATTGCGAACTTTTCCCTTGGCTTCTTCGTAGATATAACCCCATTGCCACAGTAAGCAGTAAAAAGTTGTTGGCATGGCAGAACACATAAATCTTGTCCCCTATATTGAACCTGCTTCCATTTCACAAGCGTTAAATGCATTCGGAGACATCTTCACTTGTTAGAAATTTATGTGTTAAAATTTAAGAGCCAACACGTCCATACAGAGAAAGGTGTAAATACGTATTTTACTGTCGACGTACAGTTCGATCTCAGCTGTCAATTAGAGAGAGAAGTAAAACTCTTCAGCAGATACTGCGGTCGCCACATAGACGTACAAAACTAGTGGAATAGCTTTAGTTAGGAGCTGGACCGACATACAGGAGAACTTCATATGGTCACCTTTGAAGAGCTAGAGAAGCGAAGATACATATATTTTGAAATAACGTAATTTTTTATTTTACTGAAATAAAATTATATATTTTTTATTTCGACAAATGTTTATTCAAATAGTGCTGCAGTAATATAAAAAATAAAACACATGGACATGTTAAGTTTTGAGAATATTATAGGAGAAAAATTCCTCCGACACTAGGACTTGAACCCAGGAACCTTTGGCTATTCGCGCCAATGCTCTTCCAACTGAGCTAAGCCGGAGTTCAATTCACAGCGCCAGATGGAACCTCTCTCCTATGACTGATTGCCCTAATGGTCTACCGCACAGACAGACAAGTTATGTCATATGCAGTACAGTGAGGCACACTAATTAGTGATTTTTGTGACCGGGCTTCCACTGTTATTGTACAGTTAACATTCAAGATATGTAAGCATTCATGAACCACAGAATATTGTCTCTGTTGGACATTACATGAGAATATTATAGGAGAAAAATTCCTCCGACAATGTTTGTTTTTTATATAATGTTTATAATATAATTTTAGTTTGACTGAACTGACCCCGAAAACGAGCTATGCTCATGCGGGGTAAATAATACTCTCTTGTAATTGTAATAATTGTGTTTATATGTTTTATATTTGTATTTGTAATAATTTTGTAATAATTTGTATTTTTTGTAATTTGTAATTATTATAAAATTTTGTAATAATAACTTTTGTGATAATAATAAAATAATAAAAATATCTTGACGATCCCAGTAAGCAGTTGACTTTTTCGATGAAACCTCTTCCTAGCAAACAAATACAAGATAACGACCATGATCCGAGGCATTGTCAAGCGTTATTGGTTAATATGAAATACGCGGCATATGAATCGAAAGTCCTTAGGAAATACAATTACTAGTAGGCTTATAACTGATGAGATAAGACATAAATCATGGATCGAGACTGCCGCTTCGAACTTCGAAGCCACTCCACAAACTCATATTGTTACCGGGCAACTTCAAACCGCGATTCCTGTCTCGTCTCCCCATTTATACCTACTGTATTGTACATGGCACATTTCCATAGTTCTACTTACGACAGAAGCTAAAAGGGATGATGTTTTTCATAACAAACACTTCTTCACATACATGAGGCCTAATGCACTAATAATAAAATAATAATAATAATAATAATAATAATAATAATATGTAGTAATGGTAGTCGAGACTAACCTTCAGGAATGTGTATTGCAGATAGTTTAGCTGGCTCGCAACCACCATTTCTTTGCAGACCTCTGAAAAGGAGAATAAATACATTACAGGTGAGTATAAACTAAGCAAATTGACTAATTGTATAAAACTAAGCAGAGTGACTAATTATATAAAACTAAGAAAGACTAATTTATTGTAATAGAATAGTTCAACTCTACTTCCATTTCTTCTTCACATGGCATTATATAAACATTATACATAGCTGTACACACACACATACATACATATTTTATAATACCATTACAGATTTTTGGGAATTATGAAGAACTACCTCTACCCTTACTTGTCCATTATGTTTAATATTACAGCATATATATGTTTTATATTGGCCTATACAAGATTAATTAAATAAATGAATAAGTACGTAATAAAGACACATACTAACTGAAATATTCTCCTATTAAATAAATTAAATATTAGTTTATTTTTTATTACCAAAACTAAGTTGAACGAATTGTTAAAACACTAAATATTTTGGAAGTATTACAACTGATTGCAAACTTTAATGGCTGTAACAAACAACAGCCAAACATAAGGTAAAGTGTTTGTTCCCACAGGAGCCAGAGCAACGATTGGCTAAAACACATGGAACCAAAACCAATCAACGTCGCGTGAGGAATTTAAATTATATCGATTACTTTCGGATATGCTCGATCGTTTCCAACTTGATACGAATAGTCAGATATCTTGTTCACGTCAAAAGTGGCTAACTGTGGCAACAGTTTTTTTTATTATTATTTATTTTTGCGGAAACTAATACAATAAGAAAAAAAATGTGGTGGCAGTTTTTCAAAATATAATCTTTGTCGCATGTTTCAGATTTCTTGCCAATGGCGAACTACAATGGCGTACCCTGAAACATTGGCCATTACAGAAGTGAAAAGCAAAACTTGCGGATTCGAAAAAGACCCACATAATCTAGAAGTTAATTGTCTAAGAATGCACAAAGCTAAGGTTTCCTGGAACCTTTTGCACGAACATGACCATCATTCTTAATTCCATCTTCAACACTGGATTAAAACGCATTAATTGTATTGTGGTTTAAGATCAACTAATGATTCTTTACTAATTTTTCTATGGTTCTTCGTATTTCAATTCAGTATCCCTACTTTGTTTTATTAATTTTGGGGAAGTTAGATGAAAATATAACAACTTAGACTTCTGGAAAAATATTACATCACTGTTAAAAAAAATAAATAAACTTTATCCTTATACCTGCAGTATATAGGATCAGCGAAGAATCGCTCTTCTAGACCTAGTGAATCAATTCCTTAGCAAAGGTGATCATAGTTGTCGCAGAGATGGCACCGGGAGGGGACTATGTAGAAACATAATGTATAGTCCAGTTACTCATTGCATGGCCAGGCGGCTTCCTTTCGTTAGGAGGAAAAGTTTGCCGACAGCTCAACCCATGTTCTTTGATTTTACCGCACCTATCAGCTAGTTACCCCAGCCAATCAAAATCTAAGAATGTCCTGTGGCGATTTTGACAGCTACTCGTCAACTCCGCGTGGAGTGAAATGCATGGTTGCAAGATCAAGTTACAGTAAACAGTAACACGTGTGAATTGAATAAAGCGAAGGAAGAACTGAGGTCAGTGATTACAATGAGAGAATATTGCAACGTTGCTTTTGTTTTGGATAGCGGAAGCCCAAGACCGATTTAGTTAGATCAGTTAACATAAAGAAACACCGAGACCTTTGAAGCCGACTGGCCATCCAATGAGTAACTGCACTATACAAGCAAACATTCTTCCGGCAGCAAATTGGTGAAAAAAAAAATATATATATTGCGGTTTTCATTTGATTCTCCCTCGTATATTGAGAATAACACAACGATTATTACATTAAAAAGGACTGAAGATGGCATATTAAATCATGCCGAAATCCGATTTCGACAATTGCAAAAGGCGTAATGGTGGTTTTAAGTGACCCATTACGGGGTCACGTTTAACCAACCTGTAGAGCAAAGGAAAGGTGACGAAAATATACAAGAGTAACCAATTTCATATGCTGCTGTAGACTCATCCCACAAACATTGGACATCGCGCCTTGCAATCGTGTAGTAGAACAGTAAGGATGAAGTAATAAAACCCGTCGAGCAATCAATTGTAGGTGTGTTGCAAATATGTCTTTAAAGAGAAAAGCGAGCTTCTATTTGAAACACATCTTCTTGTTCTTAGAAACTACTGTCAGCGGACTCCAGAAAACACAAAACAAGGCGTGCCCCAGCAGGGAGCAAAACACCCTTACATACAGTAGCTACCAAGTGGCGGATTTAACATATAAACTCCTACTTTAATCCATTGTCGGTAATAATATCAAATTCCCAAAAATCACATTCAAACAATGGTTGAATGTTTGTTTAAAATTGTAATTAATAGAGTCATAAATCATAAATAGACCTGGGATTTTAGACTCTAAACAATTAGTTTTAGGCACCTAAAATCGGCTTTTAAAACGAGTAAATAGGTTTTTAAAAGAGAAAATAGGTACTTAAAACATGCTCTAAAAATGTGTAAATAGACATAAAATAGACTTAAAAATACTACAATATGGTCTTCAACTGTAACGTGATCTTTTTTTACTGTAAGAAACGTGGTATATTTATTCTTAACAGAAATAATTGCAAAATTAAGACAATTAAAAATACATTTATCAAAAACAGTTTTGGATTATATGAAAAATTTTGAGCTATTCCTCCCCCGTCAGTCAGCATTCCTTTGGCGACAATTGTTTGGGAAAATCAAGTTTCTGTGAAAAACCCACCCTCTGCTGTTCTGCTCTTCATTCAGAGATGTCCATTCAATGATAGTAAAAGTTACAGAAATTGAATTTTATTTGAAATGTATAAAATATCCGTTTTAGGCACTAAAATAGTAAAAATAGGCTCCAAAGGTCCAAAAAGGCATTTTAGGGCACTAAAAAACTCTATAAATATAAGTGATTTATCATGAAATGTCAACATATTTAAAAACTTTCATGTTATTTCACAAGGAACAAAATAGGCATTTGCCTTGAAATCCCAGGTCTAATAATAAATTACTATCTCGTTAACCCCGGTAGAAGCGGGAGATTCAAACACTTGAGTTTATTGTAACTGCAGGATGCAAACAGTAGGCCCTACGTTTTTGGACAGAGGTTCCTATTGAAATCATTATTTTTCTCAGTCTCCGCTACAAACCCTAGAAATTTGTAATGATAATTTTCGAACAGCCTTTATTACTATTCTTTTTTTGTAAATCTATTAAATAGAGTCCCGTAATAATTTGCCGTTTCTGTCCCGGTTTATTCATCCAGCAACTGCTTAACAAAACCTCTTGAAACCGAACAATAAACTCACACTGAAAGAAATCCAAAAACCAACCGGTCCCCAAATTTTACAATAATGAGAATCTGAGCAACGTTACAGAAGCGCTCAGAGAAGTCATGAACCATAACGTAGTCTATTATTATTATTATTATTATTATTATTATTATTATTATTAGTACTATTATTATTATTATTATTATTATTATTATTATTATTATTATTATTATTATTATTATTATTGTCACTCATGAGCTTCCAGTGAGGTAGCTATAGACAAGGTCAAAGATTTTGTACATTGTACACGTCAAATACATAAGAAAGTTACCACGACATAAATGACTAAAATACGCGCTGCAAATCCAAAGATTAAATTCGTGCACACTCCGATCAATGCATTTGTGGTCAAGCTCAATTTATGGAGGGTACAACTCGTTTAAAACCATGTCATTTTTCAGCATCAGGTGAAGTCAACTCTTCGACTGCTGACAAATACACCGCCGAAATGACAAGTGTTGTGAAATGAGTTCGAAGAGAGCTTTAGTGATTTTCATAAAAGGCTGTCTTCTTTAACTTTATTTACTTAAAAAGATCGTTGTCTATTCAGCCGACATACAAGGTTTCGTACGAATGTGCTGTTTGAACTTTTCTTTAAGAGAAAATTCTTTTAATTGTAATATTTTTTACATTTTACGCAGACACTAATTTTTAATCGCAAGTATTGAATAGGCGTATCTGAAGATTTATGTGAGATTATTGGGTGTATGTAATCTGCGCCACGGTTGACACCTAATTTGAAATGGAATAAAAATGAGATATGTAAACTGCGGCACACAGATATGTAAACTGCGCCACGGAAATATGTAGGTCATTTCACGCAAAATATAATTCGATGTTCTACCACGCTTCTCCCAACATCTTCCTTATATTAGATGCACTTCTCCAGTTCCACACAAGTGCCTACATAAAACTGAGAAATATTGAATAAGGGATACCTGTAAGAAAAACAGCTAAAATAAATGACAAGTATTCTCGTCTACTCAAGTGGAGAGAACAATATATAAACAATGAAATATCAAGTTTTGATTTTATTAAGAAGGCGTCATATGAGAGCAAAGTGCTCATGTAAAAAAATTAGGATAGTGTTCTTAACAATTTTATAAGTGACGAAGCGTTCATGCAAATGAAATTAGAGTATTGTTTTTAACATTTTTAAAAATGACAAAGCTACTAAGCCTAACATTTTTAACCACATCTATGCAATTTCATAGCGAGTCCTAAGTCTGGAGAAGTGGAAAGGAAAATGTTAGTGCGTTAGTATGACGGTGACGCCATTTAAATGTCGGTGGCGCAGTTTACATATGTCGGTGGCGCAGTTTACATATGTTTGGGGAAACAAACACGTGATATCTCCAAAACAAGAAGTCGGATTACAAACCAGCATGTCATGAACAATCTCTGTATTAGTGGTTGGTCACATTGCTGCAAACATCGACAAGCAGGTCAAGGAAAAGCATTGTCAGGTTTCTCATTGACATTGTTAAACATTAGTACATTATACAAGAAGACTATAATGGCATATATTAAGATACCAGTATGTTTATGAAGTTAGCAACGCGAGTTTCATAATTTCATATGGAGAATCTCAATTAGGCCTACCAAGGGTCTACAGGCAAGTTGGATACGACTGTTCTTGTTCGACAATAATTAGTCTGAATATTTAAATGTTGAGATTTTGGATTCACCCAAACAAACGGAAACAAGCCCGCCATGACCTTCGCATCAAGATGGCTGGCATAGTTCTCATCTTCTACGAGAGGTGGCAACTTACGGCGTCGTTCAAATCGAAGCTTCCTTTTGCTGTTTAGGTTTAAACCAACGGATTGTTACAGCACGAAATGAATTCAGTTTAGTATGATATTAAAATTGACACGAAGAGAATTGATTTTGTTTTAAATACAGGCTACATAATACGCATATTTCAGCTGCTACTCTCAAGGTCTCAAGGTCGTTCCGTGTTCGATAATAATCGATATCACACAGATGGAATAATGGAATTTTGTATCGTTATGGTAGCATTATGATACCGCTACGTCACACGTAATAAGCGTATTATAGTATGGTCGAACAAAAAATGTTTTCTACAATATATGAATACCTCTGTAGTCTAACTTTCAAACAGACATAAGAAGGCTGCTTGAAAGGAAAATTATGTTAATCACTAGACAAGGCCTATAAACTTTGTTGCTATTCCTAAGACTAGAATAAGTGGCAGCATAAATCTTGTACTATTTTGTGGACTTTTAAGTAGGATCGTTCATATCTTTATGCCACTTAATTGTGAATTTGAGGAAATTTAGCAATAACCATATCTCAGTCACGTATGTTTCTAAGATGCGTAGGCCTACAGTATATTACACAGACTATTCCACTCATACGCCGCGTGTTTGATATTGACCAATAACGTTTAGCAATTCCTCGGATATAGACCAATCACTGCCGTTTATCTTACAATATTCTTGTAGGAATCGCGAATATTATTTATGGGGAAACCTGAAAAATAAAGTGTTTAGGTCAATTTCCCATACAGTAGAAGAACTTAAAGACAATTTCACAAGCGAAATTAACTCCATCTCGGAAGCTGAACATAGGCGCGTGAAAGAAAATTTCCTAAAAAGGTGCCAGTATTGTGCGGATGCAAGAGGAGAACATTTCCATCATCTTTTGTGATGAGGTACGTGATAATTTTCATTGTAATTTTAACCGTAAATGTGAGAACCTGAATCATTACACCGATCGCGGTTTTATTTGCGTAGATATTTCACCCGATTGCTCGGGAGTTGGAGCTGTGCCCGCCACGACGCAGAAACCCGCGTCATTGGCCAACTCTTGCGTGGGACTCACTGTATAACTTAACTGTTTTATCTCCTCTGCAATAAATTATCTGTGCAATTAACCGTTATCGATTTTTTTGACACAGCACAGCTCAATTAATAACCAGTGATTGAATTTCAAAATATCAGAGAGAGAGAGAGAGAGGGAGAGAGAGAGAGGGAGAGAGAGAGAGAGAGAGAGAGAGAGAGTTAGTTTAGACACGTCAAAATCTACAATACACAATTTAGTTCGGAAATGATCTGGTAACCTAGATTTTCTTCATCAGTATTAACTATTGAATTTATTGAAAATAAATAGAAATAGACATGTTCAGTGATCAGCCTTTCCTAAGCTTATCAAGTACTCCACTGAACCAAGGAATGTGCAAGTCTTTCACAAGCCGCTACACCACACTGTCATTAGTCTTACACTAATTTATTCTTTCATTTACCTATAAGAGTAACATACAGAACGCCTCTAGTTTGTTTGCAATTTCTACTCTTGTTTTAACACTAGTCTACAAGACATGGAGGTGTTGACCAATATAATTCTTGCACTACACATTGGACATGTATCCTTTCCTCAGATAAATGTTTTCATAAAATGCTAAATAAATTACATAATTCAGTCACTGTCTCTTCGATATTCATGTACACAAGTCATGGTCTCTTCAATCATATGCATCATCTCTGTCCTACAAAAACAAATGATTGACGATATAATATTACGTCTACTACCACCAGAGAGAACCTTGATAAGTCACAAAATACAAAGTTTTGGTGAAATACAAAAAAACTGTTGGAACGAAATGCGTGGGTTAATTAAAATATTTGAACTAGGTAATATTGGGTCCACCGCTGTGGCGTAGAGGATGTGTTCACTCGGGCCCGGGTTTGAAACCTGGTCGGGACAAGTTACCTACGTGAGGTTTTTCCTGGGTTTTTCCTCACCTGTGAGACGGGTAACTTTAGGACCTTTGTGGTCCCCGGATATCATCTGTCCGTCATTATCATCTTCGTCCCATTCTTGCCTTGTTCAGAGTGAATGTGTGTGTGAATGGTGTGTCTCGTCCTATGTGTTCGTGTTGTCTCGTAGGTGGCTCCGGCATTGGGCTGATCACTCATCCGGGGAGGCCCTTCATATCCTTGTCTGGCCAAAAAATTATGTATGTGATCCATAGATAATCCCTCTTTCGACTGATTGCGGGCGGCGTGGTTCGCTTAAATGTCCCTAAAAGGCGGAGGTAAAACTAAGATAGGCATATAGAAAGAAAGAAGAAATGTTGGTAAAGACACAATACGAAAAGGAATGTTTTCAAATAAAGTATTACTAATTACCCATGTTTGGAGGTAGGATTTATGCCATAGGCCTACTTGTCTTATGGGCTTCTGAATATCGTATACGAATTTAAGAAATTTAAAATTTGGTTAAAGGATAATACAAATTTGATGACAGAAATAATCATGTTCTTCATATAATAACGCAATATAATCGTACATTACACAAAAGACAAAATTAAGATCGTAATGTTCAACAGCACAACAGCTGGGAAACCCCATCAGTCACTGATTTTAGGGCCTTCTCCAAGAAATTTAATTTTATAGCGCAAAAGTCACAGCAGACATACTGTTTGACTCGTGGCAATGTTTACAAAATTATGTATTCATCCTTCTAGAACGGGAATTTGACTTGTGTGTCCAATACTGGACGTCATCCACCAATTCTGGGAGAATACCAGAAGTCTAGACGACACTTTATATGGATGGGAAAAATGGCGGGAGTTTATATCAAGGCAACTGAAGAATTACTTTACACAGTCGTAATTGAAAATACTTCTCTTGTCAACGTCAATTCCGCGTCATGACATGGAGTGCCGTGGCAGCGAACTGAGGCCTTCAAGTTTGTATGCAAAATACGATTAAAGGGATCGAGAACAGGCAAATCATGTCATACTGAGCAAAGCCAGTATCTTTTTCACGACAAGTTTGACGAACCACAACATTATTAAGAAGTTCCTAACACACGTGTTTCCAAAAGACCTTTTTAAACTTTTAATGACTGCACAGTTCCTAGGTTTCTTACAATAATTATCGCAGCAGTTATTTCTGTAGAAGTTAGAAGCATGAAATTAAACTTTTACTTTCTTTTACTTCTAGAAGAAATTTTTTTTTACACGCTTTCCCATATAATGGTAATATATGTGACTAGGAAAATCTTTAACCAATGGGTTTATCCATAATCAGATAAAACGTTTACGTTTGCATAAAAAAGAATAATACCTTTAAAAACTTTTAATCGACTTGCCTGAAATTGGATTTTTAAAAGTAGAAGAATTCCCAAACTGAACACCTAACTTGAAAGTCTGAGGTGTGTTACCACGCCCATAGAACTACACACGAAATTCTAAAACCATTAAAAATTATTTAATTCTGTAATTTTATGCTGTTCGTAGTTACTTCCTATCAAATTGAATGTTCCTTAAAGTGTTTCACCATAGTGTTAGGTTATGCTCACAATAACTTATTAATTTTGTCTTAATACTTCGATAGTTTCAGCTAAATAGGTATGTTCGTCATAACTTCCTAAATAAATTAATTTACTTTAGGAGAATTTTTTAATTTGACATTTGTATTTTCTGTTAGCATCCGTTAAGATTTCTGCGTCTTTCAACCGCAGACATTTTTGTAAATGTTTTATCTTGAGCCTACATTTTATAAATAAGCAAACACGATTATGAATTCACCCTTGAGATTGTAAAGTCGGTTAAGTCAGCAGACGAATACATTGCGTTCTCCAAGTATTGAATTAAAAATGCTCTTTCTTTGTACGCAGTCTGCTAAGTCATATCATTGTATTGAAGGTAGATTCAGACAACTAATAAAATTCAAAAGCTTGGTAGAAGGTCAAGTCAGAATTCCTATGACTTGTCTGAATCCACACTCCCATAAAAACGTACATAAACAGTCAGGTCATTAAATTTTGATTATACTTATGTTAATAGTTTAATAAAACATAACGCTCAGAGATTTACGATGAGAGGATTTAGCGGGTTGGGATTAATAGTATTTTGAGTGATTTTGTTTTAAAATTATATCATAGAGCAATTTTTCAGAACAGGTTATGTTAGAAATCTGTTAATGTAAAATCGGCAAGTCAAAGAGTTTAAAGCGTCATTTTGTTATAATCCATCATGAGCGCTGAAAGAAAATTATAGATTAAAAATACTAATATCTAACTGAATATGTAGCCTATAACGAACAAAAATTGGTAGTTTATTTGTAGGATTTAATCTGGGTTTGCAAACTTTCAAATATTTTTTTCTCAATTAGTGTTTTTTCCCGACATAACTGAATTCACACATGCACGGGCGAATGAGAGAAGTTTATTGGAAACATAGTAAAACTAGTCACGCAATTAACCCAAATATTCGTTTTTAAGATAAGACAATAACTAAAGTTATACATATAATTATGCAGTTATGTAAATAGGGGAGACATTTAAAACCACTCGTGAAACCAAGTTAGGCTTAATGTGTTGAATCTCCACGTGTAATGAAAATTGTTAATTTTGTTTGTTATAGAGAGGAAAATGTAAACTTCACTACCTCCGTGCCTAATCCTTATGAACATTAGTACAACTCATTCAGCAATAACAATATATTCTGTAAATGGAGAAATATGACATTTGGTACTGACGATTTAAAATAAAGTCATTGTTCTTATATGCCCTCAAATCCTTAATAAATCCCAATCAAGCTTATACTTCTTGTACAGGTAGGGAAACAAAAAGCGGACCGACTCCTGTAGCTGAATATAATACAATTTGTGTTAGTATTTTAAAATAATAATTAATATATTCAGTTATAAAACAATACGATTAGAAACCACACGCTAGGTTTCGAAATGGGCTAAGTCAACAATCGAAAATAGAACAAATTTTAATACATTCCCTGCTATCCGTGAATGACGCTAGGCATGCGCAATTGCTCATATCGGCAAATTAGATCTTTTAGCCGGCCCGCTTTTTTTCCCCCTACCTGTACACAAACATGCCCGAACAGTCAATGTAGCTTTCGTTTTTATTTGATTTTTTTTTTCTTTTTCACTATTTTCTCCCTTTTAAAATAAGTCGTTCTTCTGAATTGCCTGGTGGCTGTATCTACATGATAATCCTCAAGTAAGGATTGATCTCTCTTTCGGTTTTTCCGTGTGGTTAAAATTCGTTTAAAAATTACAGGACATTTTACGTAAGTCCTCGAAATCTGGGATGTGATACAGATAACAACTAACTCAGATCACCATGGTTTCGTAAACGACCGAACCCCTCTCCCATTGGAATTGCACCTCGTGGGGCCTCCAGGTTTCTTAATACAGATGAACTTCCGTTACGATCGCATTGACTGAGAAACAATAAGCACTACTTCCTGTGTCACACACTGGTGCTTGCAGTGTTCCCACGAGACTAGCAAAACTAATTTCCTGCTCTCTCAATCCATTAGTCTTTATTTCGACCATCCAGCCATCCGTTGCACAATCACCACTTCAGGGATGACACCAAAACACACGTATTTTCATGTCCTCTTGATCGATCTTATGCAGATCCACAGAGCTCATAAGCACATCGGCTTCAAGATCAACCTTAAACAACCATATCAGGAACCTGAGATTCATCATACTTGAATACAATATTACCCAATGCAGCTGCTGCTAAGGCATAGGAGAGCCATGAATATAACTAGGAAACTAATCTTCTGAAACAGGGACACTAACCCGGGATATTCGGCTGTCAGTAATGGCTCTCCTACCAACTGGGCTAGCTAGAGTGTAGGAGACTGCCAATGGTGGAGATTCTTTCCTATGATTACCCTTAACGGTTATTGAAAGACATTTACGTCACACTGATGACAATTATTGTTATTGTTATTATTATTATTATTATTATTATTTTATCATTGTTTAGTGTTCTGATCATAGACAGATCCTTGGACTTGGTCTGAAAATTTGGCTCTCCTTCTCCTCGTATCCTTGGGTTCCTCTTTCAGTTACCAGTATTTCCTCTTCTTCTTTAAATGATGTAGCAGCTGGATTCTTCTTTTTCAAGACCCCTCCAACTTCCCTTCGATGACATCACGCAGTAGACAATATCTTTTAAGATGTAACCTATCCATTTTGCTTTCCTACGAGAGAATTGAAATAGGCCTATTCTCTTTCACTCTTCTCTGGATTTCTTCATTTCTCACTTTGTTTTCCATTGTAGTAGAAATTTGTGTTAATGCTATTATTTGATTATAGGATTATTCCAATTACTATTAATTTTCAAGTTTAAAGAACAAACTTAATTTTTTTCATTCTTGTACTACTAGATTGTATTAACAAACTATCGTTTAATTATTATACTTGTTTCGATATAGCAGATATAGCCTAGAGCGTAGAAACCAAGTTGTAGCAAGACGTGCAATAGTGAAAAAAGCTGCAGCAGATCAGCGGACAGCTCTTGATGTAGCTCGTAAGTTCTAAGAGTTCTCTGTAGATGTGGAGGACCTAAGAGAATGGATAGCAGATAAACTGTAGACTGCGAGTGACGAGTCTTACAGAGATTTCACTAATTAGAAAAAATATAATATTTCTTCCAGCGCCTGTGTTTGAGGAAACATCCCCAAAAATGCTAGAAGCGTTTCTTCTTGGAATCGCAAGGTTCATCTTCTGCCGTAGGAAATCTGTAGACCGCGAATCTCCAGTCAGGGCAACCAGATGTCTTCCTATTTCTGACACTAGGATCTTCGCATCTGTACATCAAGGTCCTATCATCTCCACAGCGAACACAGATCAAGTTGTAGTTGTTAATCAGTTCTTTATATTTATTCAGTTTTGTGCAGATTGCTGATACTGTGGCTGAGTCTGCTAGTTTACATGTAGGTCTATATACGGTTACGTTTATAGGATTTGTTTTATTATTCCTGCATTAGTAATATAATAAAGTGTAAAATAGTAAAAAGATCACTATTCAGGCCGAGGAGGCTCTGAAGACTCAAAGGAGGTTCAGGCTCCCAGTTTTTTTCAGACATTTGGAACGTGAAGGTAGTAAAAATGAAAGCCTTTACTTCGAGGATTGCTTTTGGTACTAATTTCTGTTAAAGGCTTAGTGGTCTCCAGTGCCATGGCATCACCAAGGCTTAGGCCAATTTACTACAGTAGGTATTGTAACAAGTTTATGGAGGTATAAAAATTAACGATTGTATTTTGTGGTGTTATTATTTGTAAACTTTATGTTAACTGCAACTGATTTCCATGGTCAGCATGTTATCGGCATCCAACTTTATCGAAAAGCACTATGTTCAAGAAACAAATTCATATTTTCAAAGTAGGCTACCTGTAGTGTACATGAGGATAAATAGAGAAAAAATCCTCTGTTGCCCTGATTCCAACCCAGAACCCTCAGCTGACGCTGTACCAACTGAACTACCCAGAGTTTGAGACACCTGCTTAAGTGCCAAAAAGAATCTCTCCTGAAAGTCCCCTAATCCTTGACCTGATTTGAAGACTTATGAAATTATATATATTATATAAATTATATATATATATATAATGGAGTATGACTAGATACAGTTTTTTTTATCAATGGTGAAACTTAGCAACTTAGTTTGAGACACCTGCTTAAGTGCCAAAAAGAATCTCTCCAGAAAGTCCCCTAATCCTTGAACTGATTGGAAGACTTATGAAATATATATATAGTCTATAATGGAGTATGACTAGATACAGTTTTTTTAAATCAATGGTGAAACTTAGCAACTTCGAATGTTATCCAGCCAGATATTGACTCTCTATTGATAACTTACAAAGTATTTTTCAGGATTGATGATGAAGTTGACTCAAAACGCACAAGTGTAACAAAAGCTGAAACGGGTGGATCTCCCAGCCATTGTTTTCTGATTTCTTTTCCTCCAATCGATACGTGTGAGTCGATTGAATTTAAATTGAGAGCCTCACGTGACCAAATTAGTAAACACATACAAGACTGTGACCTTGCAAGATGAATAGACAGGAAATGGCTGGGATCATAAAGTCCCCTATTGTTAAGACCCATTACAAGCCAAGCTCCTATTGTTTCTCCCACATCTACTGCACCAAATATTTATCATAATAACTCGAGATAAGCTTTAACCTTTCAACCACATTTTGCATACTAACCAGCACAACAATGAACACAAATTTATTGCTGATGGGGAGTTGATTGTGATGTTGATGGCGATATTGATGATCATGATACATAATATGAACGCGGAGTTTCACAAATCAAAAGCGAAAAGAGGACACTTCTCTTTAAACAGGTAACCATCAGGGCTAGGATTCTGAAGAAATTGCATCTTTTTCTCTAGTAATACAGAAACATACCTGCTTTCGTACTTGACTGTTTTAAGTTAAGTACAGCCTTTTAGACATAGTTTTATGCATTTTTGTCTCTTAAAATTTTTTAAAATATAAATTACAATTTATATAAATTACTTTGCCGGACATTGTTGATATGTGGGGGAGGGACATGTGTGTGCAAGCCTATAACACGCATAATAGGAGACATAGAATAAAAGAATATTGAAGTAAGCTATCGATATAAATGTGCTGGTTTCCTAGGAGTGTGTTCCCTTGTAAGAAAACTAACGAAGTTTCAATGAAGCTTTACATAAAAAATTTAAAATAAATTGAAAACTCGAAACTTGAGATAACTAAATAAAAGCTAAGAACGATTAAAGAAAAGGCATAAAATCACAATTTCCTTAAACGATAGCGTAAATGCACATAAGTGAACTGACAAAAAGCCTTTATTTAACTGCTTAAATCGTTGCATGGTATTTGTAGTCTTTTTTGACACCACACCTCTTTAATTATGAAGAAATAGTTTTAAAATACGATATACACTTCTCATCCTCCAGATATACTTTCTACAGACATTTTACTATAACCGGGTAATATATTCGTAGTTATATGACCTTTGGTAATAAGTTAGCATGTGTTTATTGCAAAAAACAAGAAGTCAGGCAGCAGCGACTGGCAATCATGACTCGGCAACACAGCCATTTATACGCGCATTGTTGAAACAAATTCAGATGTCAGTTAGCAGAAGTAGTTTGGTGTAGTAAAACGTTATATATTTTACTTGTAATGAGCGATGATATACACTTTGAAACAGGTTAGAGTGTACAACAGGCTTTGGCATATAGGCTATATATATATAACTTAATTATTTCTTGAAACAATAGCATTGTACTTCTCAACATGCATTGTTGTGATAATAGGCATTATTGCTTTTGAGTATTACATTTTTTACATTACATTTACATTTAGCATCATTTATAATCATACAATTGATAGAATCACTGCGACAAAAAAGATTCCAAACATAAAACATGTTCCTGTAGAGCTGATACCATTCGAGGGTTAAGTTGTCAACGCTGATAGGCCTATCTATGGGATTTTAAGTAAAATAATATAAGATCATCAAATGCCTTCCTTTAAGATCACGGCATACTATGAATCAACCATCCATGAATCGATACGAGTTACCATGGTGTAACCAGTGCTACCAATGTGCATATAAGACATAGTTAACTTCATTCAGGTAAGCTAACAGCAGAGCAGAATAAAAGCACACGAACTGGCTTGCACTGAATCGAAATTGTGTTTTTAATCATTGTACATTTCTATTATTTCAAATGCAAACAAGTTATGTTGTAAAAAAATAATCTGTTTTGTGCTGCTTAGTGGCAGCGTGTGACGTATTAATCACTGCACACTGATGCTTACGTGTCCAGTAACCAGCAGCACGTTTTTCCGATAAAATGACATCCTCGCGATTCCTACAAGAATATTGTAAGATAAACGGCCGTGATTGGTCTATATCCGAGGAATTGCTAAACGTTATTGGTCAATATCAAACACGCGGCGTATGAATGGAATAGTAATAGGTAATCCCACGAGAGATTACAACTTTATCGATATATTTGGAGAACGAAGTTCGAGCAAATTTGTCTGATGAAACTCGTAATCTCTGGTAGGATTTACTAAGACTATTCCATGAAAAATATGTAATGGATTTTGTAAATAATAATTGAATCCTCTAGATTCAAAACCCCCTAAACACCATTCAAAAATAGGGGTGTTTTTAAGTTTAAAGCAGTATGATAAAGGGGTTTTTGAACTTAACTCTGATTTTCAACATGGCATTATATAGTAATTTAGGGGGTTTTGAACCTCACATAAAAATAAACCAATTTATGCCATCCATACAAATCTGGTGATGTACAAAAGTAAGAAAATATAATTTGGCATTTAGGGGATTTTGAATCTAGAGGATTCAATTATTTTCTTACTTTGTTGTCAACATTCTGCCCGCTATGAGATCATGGGATACTAAATTAATGATTCGCATTCACATTCTGCCAGTGAACAGAATGGAAACACATTATTTTATACTACATAACTTGTTCGGAAATTGAATCATATAAATGTACATTGATTCAAAATACCATTTCAATTCAGTGCAAGACAGTTCGTTTGCTTTTATTCTGTTCTGCTGTTAGCTTACCTGAATTACGTTAACTATGTCTTATATGCACCAATGGTAGCATTGGTTACAACATGGTAACTCGAATCGATTCGTGGATGGTTGATTCATAGTATGCCGTGATCTCGCTTCTGACAATTTTGTTTTTATATAACAAAGCACGAAAGTAAATAAATTATTTGTATAATCAGTTACATCATGGAATAGTCTTAATAAATTCAACTGGAGTTTACGAGTTTCAAAAGATAAATTTGCTCCTGCTGTCCAGTCGCGAATCTATCGATAAACTTGTAAGCTCTCGTGGGATTACCTATGAAAAAAACGGTAGGTGCTAGACACAATCGAATTACAGATACGTTTATTACTAAAAAAGTCTAATCAATACATTTTTTTTTATCAAAAGGGCAAATTTCGTGTTGCACAGTGAAATATGAGGAAGAGAAGATATTTTCTTTTGTAGAATACGATACAACTTATTTTCAAATGCTAGTCTAATCAAAAGTCTGCACTATAACAATTTACTCATATATTTTATAGCAATATCTGCCGCGGGAAAATTGTACATTGTTCCGCCTCCAGTTGCCATTTGAACCCTTCTCAACCAGCCGATGACGTGAAGCAATAACCTTGGGGGACTCATCACTTAGGTGCTTGACAGTAAAAGAGAAAACCTTCAGAATATAAATTGTTTTTTAGACAGTCAAAGGTAAAAGAAGTACTTTTAACGGTAGAGGATATTAATTAAAAAGATAAAATTACGCCATTGAGTGTTATAAAATTATGACACCCCAGAGTGACCAACTATGATTGCTTCGCATGAAAATACTCTTCCAGTTAAAAATAATTGCATATGATTATTAAATAGACTCATGCCCGGTTTCTACAAACTTGTGAATTACCTATGGGTAAATTATCCATGGACAAATTAGTTCCATTTCACCCACAATGATATAATGAGCAAGGCCTTGGAGTTGTACAGTTAATTTAATTGAGAAGGCTTTGATTCTCATTGTTTAAATTATTATTGATCCTACAAAGAGGTTAAATTTTATCCAGCCATCCATGAAAGGATAAATTAACCCGATGATTTACCCTTGGAAAGATCTAGTCCGAGTTTGTAGGAACATTTTCTCTGTCATTTTCATATTTACCCAGAGGACATTTATCTAGAAACTCGCCACAAGTGTATCTGATTGCTATCTTTAAATTATTTGTGTTTGTGTGGTGTTATTCTTGTGTAAATTCTGTCCATTGGATAATTTACCCATAGGTAATTCGCGAGTTTATAGAAACCGGCCATTAGTCAGATATAATTTAAAAATGCTTTTAAACGAAAAATTTCTCACAGTAATCGCAAAAAAGTCATACCTGTTGGTGACTTGTTGGCTGAAAAGCGTTGTCCATTCCACCTCTTACATTGGAAGTCATGTACGAGATATCAATAACCTCTGTCTGCAAGTGCATAGTAGGTGGCAGGAGAATTCATGAACAGCTGTAAAGCTAACAAAATGGCTGCAGCGTACTAATAAAATTTATTATTCTACAAATATTAACGCCTGTCTAAAAATAGTGCATGAAACACGCGGTAAAGTTATTTTATTTTGCTCGTAGAATTGCTTTACTCGCCCTTACCGGCTTGTTCCGCAAAACTGCCTATTCACAAAATAAAATCCTACTTTTAGACGTCTACCATAAATAACTAATATCTCGCGTGCCAAGTAAAACATACCAGAACTGAAACATAGGCCTAGTGTGCTTGTTGTTTCTCATCAACATCAACATCAGCATTAACATCAACATCATTAACATCAACATGATCTATTATGGTCGAACTAATTGTTACATTACTGTTATTGTCGGTAATGTAAGTAACAATAGAAATAGTAGGAGTAGTATTGTAATAATAACAACGCATATCGAGCTTTGACAGCGTTCCAGAAAGTTCTTCGGGGAATCCTGGACGTGGGGAAATATAAAACATACAGAAAGTATGATAATTTATAAAAATAAAATGAAGCAGCACTGGCAACATTTTTGTAATAAAAATAGTATTGGTAGTAATTACTGTCACAATTATTATCGTTACTATTAAACACACGAAATACAGTATTATTTGTGAGTAGGCCTAGGGTTCGGATGTTTATGACCTAACAAAGTGGAAAATATAACTTCAAATATACCCTTCAAAATGACTCAAAATGACCCAAAACCCCTAAATATGACCTAATAAAATAACGTATTTTCAAAAAAATAACTGTTCCAACTTGGAACGTTTAAAGGCACTAAATTCTTACACCACAAGAATTCAGATACTGTAATAACTTTTAAAAAATTTTGGTGATTTACAGTTTTACTTGTAATGGACTTCTATTTTTTAAAGAATTTTCTCCTGTTTGCTCGCTTCATCAGCTCCAAATACTCCAAATATTTTTTTTAGATTTGCGTGCCCAAATAAAATATGAACAATTGCATTAATTTTAAAATTTAACTTACTTATTAATTTGGCATAAACATTAAATTAATGAAATATATTTCAAATTTAACTCGACCATGTAGTACATACAGTGAATAATTGTGCTCTTTTATCGTATTTATGACTTAAATATGACGTTAAATTACAAATATGGCCAAAATATGACCAAGACCACAAAAATGACCAAAATATGATTTTATATGCAAAATGAAAACGGTCCGATTAGGATAGCAAATATGCAGTTCGTGTTCAATTTGTGTTTGCGGTGAGAACGGAGGTCAGGATAAAAAAAATGACATGTCACAAACATCCGAACTCTATTTATGAGTTTTCTTCAGCGTATCAATAACACTGTTATACTTCAGTCGTTTTCGGCCCAGGTCGATGGCATTTATCTGTGCATTATTTGCATGGTCTCGTGGATGGTGATGTTGGTTACGGATCCACAAGCCTGGGTTGGATACCCGGTACCTCCTCGGATTCCTCTGGAACTGGAAGTTCTGGAACTGGGTGCACTTAGCCTTGTGATTCAAATTGATGAGCTACTTGATAGAGAAATAGCGGCTCCGGTCACGGAGACCACCATTATTGGCCGTGCGTGCATGCTGACCACATTCCTCCAAACCTGCCATCTGCCTATGGTAGATTAAGCAGCGGTCGGGTGGTAGGCCTAGTCCTTTCCGTACAGAGCCACGGAGTTATTTAAATATAACTTTACTGCTTATTTTTCAAAACTTATTGCTTCAGTTAAATCGCATAACCCATATAATTCTGCTAGCTTATAGGCCTATTTATGCTAGTCCAATACAGTAAGATGTCCATGGATTTTCAGTACAATATAGGCCTATTTTTGTATTTTAGATTTTTAACTTTAGGCTCCCCCGGATATCATCTGGCCGTCATTAACATCTTCATCCCATCCTCGCCTTGTTCGGAGTGAGTGTGTGTGTGTGAATGTGTATCTAGTCCTATGTGTTCGTGTTGTCTCGGAGGTGGCCCCGGCATTGGGCTGATCTCTCCTCCGGGGAGGCCCTTCATGTCCTTGTCTGGTCAAAAAAGTATGTTTGTGTTGTGATCCATAGTTCATTCCTCTCCCGACAAGCGCGGTCAGGTAAGGCCCGGGTAGCGCGGGCCGCATAAAGACCCCTATAATGGAGAGGCAAAACTACGAAAGAGAGAAAAAAAAATTAAAGTCGTTCTACTACGAACATTCACAGAGTGAAAATCCGGAAGATAACACCACTGTCTCGTCTGCCTCCGATGATTTATTGATAACTGCGATTATAAACTCATTGCATACTGTACTATTTGACGAGATTTATAGCCTAATGCTTCACCACATATAAAATTGTAGGCCTACATTATTTTCATAAATACTTTTGTACATTCGCAGTGCTCAGTGATATTTTTGTCCTAGAAACTAAGAAGGTTTTTCAGTGTTAGTCCTTACGAATTTACATTTAAAACCGTGCACGTAGGGGTTATAAAAAAAAAAGGGACGAAAGTATGGCGATAGACAATTGAGTTTGAAATTCCACACACTGATTCATGAGCTAAATAATGAATAAGAATGTCTAGATACCTCCTCATTGTATCATCTGATACCTGGATTCCAGTCATTTCTGTGGCTAAGGTGGGAGACGGTGTGTAGCTTGTGGTTTGTGGCTCGTGTCTGGGAAGCAGTTCGTAGCACGTGGCTACAAGTTTCAAATACCGCATCCACTTTTTATGCCAGTCTATTTAACCACAGTGGCAAGTGGGACCCGCTGCAACAAAGTGCAGACCCGCTTCGGGCAGGGATGTACTAAGCAGTATATCCTATAGCAAATTTATGTGTGTCCCCTCATAATAATTACTTAAAATTGGTTAATAAATATGGCTTATAGTTTAAAAGAGATCCAACGTTAAAATTCATTAAACATTTGCTATACATCAATAACCTTCATAGATCCATCATGAAATTTGTCAATTCAGTATATCTTATTTATATAAATAAAGTGTAATATATACTGTAGTTATGTATTATTTACAAATATGGGATAAATAATATGCATCATACAATAGGCCCACCTAACAATTATAAGTAACTTACAGGCCTAATACTCGATAAGTGGTAAAATTGTTATAAACATAAGATAATATGTATACCGTATTTTTTCGGACCATAAGACGCATTTTTTTACCTTGAAAGCAGTCTTGAAAGTTGGGTGCGTCTAATGGACCGAAGTAAACTAAAAGAAATTAAAATTACGGCAAATATTTCCTGTACATCAGTGCACTTGTCACGATCGGTAAAATAAGGGTAGCAGGAAGCCAGGTTTACAAGATAAAAAGTAAGGAATGTTGAGTTCTTTCATACAAAATGAGTTGTCTCTGTGGGGTGGTCTAAATCAGGGCAATGACCTCTAAACAGCCTGACATTGAGCACTGAATCCATTGTAGAAAGTCATGATTTGTGTATGCAATGAAGTGTATTATTCCCTTTAAAAAAATTCGTTTAGAATCACATTAATTATTTTCTTAAATTTCCATTCTCTAACCAACGGGCTTCTTATGGTTCGGAGCGTCATATAGTCCGAAAAATACGGTACTTATTTAAACAAAAATATTTACTATTAAAAAAAACAAAGCACATACACACATTGGAATCCCCCACTGTGATGTAGGCCAGGGGATGTATTCCCTCTCCTCTCGTATCGCAGACTGTTTCGATTCCCGGTCGAACAGGTTTTCTGGGGACTTTGCTTTCCTGTGAGACTAATGTCGGGAAACTTTAAGCCCTTGTTGTCCCCGGATATCAACTGACCGTCAATATCATAGCCAGGTAATGCCAAGAGTGACTTGGAAATCGTCGATCAATGGAGTAGCTAAGGGATTTATCTAGTAGACTTCCAAGCCATGACATGCATTTATAATGACTAATTCACGAATAATAAGTAATAAATAATTAACAAAATGTATTTAAACTAAATTATCTGAATGGCATTTTAAATTGACACGGTGCTATTAAAAGGCATTTATGACATAATGAGGCTGTTTTCTGCGAACAAAACACGATCATTTAATAACATCCATTTATTCAAGTATTGCTTGCTGAAATTTAATATTGAAAATATCTTGCGTAAAACATAATTATATTATTGTAATAGTTCCTAGCAGGGCATACTGCTAAGTACTTTTTTTAATATGCACGTACGAACATATGTAAATGATCAGCTGCCAGGACAAGTCCATATCCAAAGGGGGCGAATAATTCTTTATTCATCTCCTACCTCTCAAAGGCGTTCCCTTCACTCGCAGCGTACATTTGTGCTGTTGATGTTATGTGTTTATAATATTTGTAAGGGGTGGTTACAATTATTAAATGCCAACGTTGCTAAACTATGGAATACAGTTTCCGTAAACTATTATAGTCCTGATTCATGAACAGATGTATGCGTAATATTCATTGTATTTCCAGAATAAATCTTAACGTCCAATACATGACGACGTATGCATAAGTCTCAGCCTACAGAGCCTCCAAGCTAATTAGAGAATAAAGAAAAGAGGGCGTATCTTTCGATAAATGTTGAGTGAATCAAATCTGTGATTGACTGTTTTAGCCTAATTGTTACATATTATTGTTCCAAATCTAAATAAATACGTATGAGATAAATTGTCAACTTCATCCCAACCGCGCCTTGTTCGGAAAAAGTGTGTTTGCGACTGTGTATCTCGTCCTAAGTGTTCGTGTTCTCTCGGAGGTGGCTGCGAAATTGGGCTGATCACTCATCCAAGGTGGTCCTGCATGCCATTGTCTGATAAAAAATGTATGTACCGTATGTGATCCATATGAGGTTTATCTGCCGAAAGGTCGTGGTCCTGTAAAGCCCAGGCGGCGTAATCCGCGTCAACGTCCATCCAACAGGGGAGGTAAAACTGAGAGAAAGAGAAACGAATTGGATATTTCAAATTCTGAACTTTTATGTGTGTATGTTTTCTGTATCTTTAGTATACGTTACCTTCTGGCAAGGGTCGATCTATGTGAAACGGTCAGTAACTTGCGTTCTGTTACCAAGTTCGCAGTTCGATCCCTGCCCAGGCCGATGACATTTGTGTACGTAACGTTATCTAAAAATGTATGTTGTTATTCGGGTCTTCACGATTTTATGTCTTTAATGTGCATGCTTTTATGTCAGTAATGTTCATGATTTCATGGCATCAATTATAACAGGAGTTGCTGATAATGTAGGGTACTTATCATGAGAGAATATCTGTGGAAAGAAAAATGCGGCGTAATCTTTACGATTGGAAATAGCGTAGGTGTCAAAAGTTATCTAAAATAGAAAAAGATGGCAGGGATGTAAATATGACTTTGCAATCGTTATAAAATATGGTGGAAAGTGATGGAACAAGGAAGTGCATGAAGTTAAGTTGGCACAGACAAATGTTATTAGTAATGATTACTCTGGGTGTTTTGCAATGCACCATCAAAGGAATGGATTTAATAATAGGATACAATAAAGTGAATAAAGAATAACACTAGTAGGCCTATTCAGACCTCAGAAACTAATATAATTATTTAATATAAGCAAAATCCCGAAACCAGAATAGGCCTACTTGAAAACGAAAATAAGAAAATAAAATATATAAATTTGCGAGTCCGTAATTATTTGGTTTGGGTTCCTACGGGATATTCTAAACTTAATATCAAAATCCCTTTCTATTCTTTACTGTTCGTACCCAGAATAACTGTAAGATACCGAAATAAATTATATACACTTTACTTTGGGAAATGCTTTTAATTGTTTCGTCTGTGTCACATGAATTTACGAATTAAATTTCTTGTCTCTTATTAACTTGTATTATTATAAGTGCTATTGACAACGCCCCAAATATCAATATTATTTGTAATTTCAAATTCATTTGTGCATAAAAGTACTGCTAATTCGGGTGAATTTATTTTTTATTGTTGATATAAATGAAAATCATACATATGCTATACAGCTAGGTAATAATTTGAGAAGATCGTTATTAATTTATTTTGCGTAGGCATTAGCTATTAGAGGTTATTAGTTTAGTATGTACAAATTATGTGTAAAGTGGGGAGAACTTTTGGTCAAAGCTTGTTAACTATAAGAATGATCTAAACATAATTATGGTAGAAGGATAAATCTAAATGCATATACATATACGTAGTCCTAATGTATTATTATGAAATCTATGAAAGAAAGAAATACGAAATGCAATGAGCTACTTAATTGGCAACTTCCCGAGCTTGGAAGCCGCTCCCTTAAAATCTGCCATGCTAGGCAGCTTCCGTAAAACTACCTCCCTGCTCATGACCCAAAACACATACACACATTTCCTTAATTTAATTTTCAAAACTAAGATAAAATATCCAGTAGTTAACTACCTTCATCAAGACCAAGAAGTTTGAGTAACTGCTTACTCCTGTAGATGTGTAGAAGAATAGGCCTAGCCTACATCAATATCTCAACTATGTGGTTCATAAAATGTTTACATTCTCTTATCAAGATGACATTATTTTTAGGAACGCGTATAATTAGTCATTACATCATTAAAACGTTCTTACGAAGGTAAAACATCTTGACCAAGCAGAAAATCTTCCTCGCAAATAGTAGTAGCCTGCAAAGGGAAGCTCTATATGCAGACGCTGCAATGACTTCAGTAGAAGTATTAGCCTTTCCCATTTGAATTAAAGACAGCGTTGTAAAATTCTGCAAATGATCCAACTTCCCTTACAGGAAGATGTCTAGATTGCGTTTCCTTACATCTTAAGTCCTTATTGGCTTTTAATTGTCCCTGCATTGTTTTTACTCCTGCCCACTTACATCCCACTCAAAGATGGACCACAGCGTTGCCAGATGGAGGTAACAATCACAATCCCTACTTATTCTGTCTCAGGTATCTACGAGGGATGCACAATTTTTAATCGTTAAAATGTTGTATTTCAGTGCATACGTGGCTCTTCATTGTTTTGAAATTACGTTCAATTCTTTCTCTACTTCTCTGCATAGCTGATGACGACCAGGCGAAGAACTTTTTTCCACAAGAGGTGAAATGGAACTTATCTTTATAGATAATGAAGATGGAGCAATATGGGAAAACATCAGGAGAAAAGCAATAATGCCAAATAAATTGCTCGCAATTAACTGATTTCACATAACAAACTCCCAATTGAAGCCCTCTGGAATTTAACTCTGGAAGCGGTATACAGAAGTTTCCAGCAATACACATCAGGAGCTGCCCTAATCCATTTTGATTCCATCATTTCAATTTAGTTTTTCTTTCACTTTTTATGAAAAGCATACTACTCTCGTTAAGCTATACCAAAAAACAGAACGAACTAGTGTAAACATTCACGCAACATTCTCATATTGGATTTGTTTTAGACCATACGTCATAAACTCTTACATGGTCTTCACACTTGTTCTCAACAACCAAGATCCTATACCATAAACGTGAGAAACTCGACAAAATAAAACAATTATGTATTTTTTATAGGTAATTGTAGCCTTCCACTTAATTTATATAAAAATGTAACACCCTTGTCAGGTAAGAAACTGTGATTATTGTACTCGTTTCACAATCCTATTAATTGCATTATTCTGTCGAATTGGAATGGGAATCGATTATTGACGTATGGAAACTGAACAGTAGAGCAACTCGTCCAGTAATGCTTTATTATAAATTTTTACTCTCTTTAACATAATGTTATTACAATTAACTGGGTAATTCAAATATTCTAAATGATCTATTCTTAGACTTTTTGGATTCTATCAACTTCGTAAACACTTAGCCTATAAACTTAAATGAAATACTGTCGTTATCCATTCTTTATTCATTTATACACTTACAAAGAACTGCAAAGAAGATCTTACAAGATCAAAGAAGAAACGTGGAATAAAGATAGTGAATATTTTAAACTATGAGTACTATGTAAATGAAAAACTAAAAAACAAAACTAATTACGTGCTACATGTCTGCTTACTAAGTACTAAGATGAGGTGACATACAGTAAACATGAAATTATAATAACCAGTCCTTATAAGCCTATTGTAAATTCTACAATATTGTATATGTAATATAGAACAACATTCGTTAATGGAATTAAACAATATCTAGTAAGATAATAAAAGATCACAAAAAATGTAGTATTTAAATACCGGTATGTAATAGTGTTGACGTATTTTCAAAGTACTGTACGATACGGTAAACAAATAAAAGACCACGAGACAATTTTAATATTTAAATACCAGTATCAGGGACTTAGACAGGGAGGGGCCCAAAGAAGATTGGTAAAATTAAGCCTTTAATTTTTTTTAAAATACCATTTTGGAACAGTTAAAAGTGTGATAAGTGTTAAAAACTATATTGTTATGAGAAAACTATGAGAAAATATGTTAAAATGAAATTTGAAAGCATAATTTCTTTAAAAATTTGAGGAGTAACGCCTAGACCTCCTCTGGGCCCCTCCTGAACCAAAATCCTGGCTACAACACTGACCGGTGTGTGATAGTGCTGACATATTTTCAAAGTACGACTAATTCAAGGTTAATTATTCGTTTTATAAAATATTTAAATGGTTGCCTCTTACATTATTAAGATATGAACATCTTGTTATTTCTGAATTGTATAGGCTAATAGACATCCAAAACGTATGTCATTCTTTTTAAATTTAGTAGAGTTAGATTTAAGTTCCTTTACCAACACATTTCGTCTATTGTTCATGTCGATAGACGCAAAGTGGTTTAGCAGCAGAAGTGAATGTTTTTACCATTTATTCGATAATTTCTGTATAATAATTATCCATGCCCTGACATCATTGATGTGTCCTACGGTAATAGTTAAAGTTACGCAATAAGTACTTAGCTGAAGCTACATTTTAATTATCTACAGACTCATGTTTCCATGGCACTCTGTGCGTGGATTTTTACGGTGAACTCTTTTCAAAATCTGTACACTCAGAGCCCAAGGATACACATATTTTCCTTTTCAGCCACACAGTGATCGTTGACGTACTCCCGAAAACCTATGTACTGAACTTACTTATCTTTCTGGAAATGTTTTCATTGTGCAATATTCAATAAATCTGATTCTGATCAAACAATGATAGAAACTGAATAGTCCGGGAGGGGGCCTGATAATTCCAAGTTCGTCTAATTTCTCTCGCCAATGTCTTCGAATAGCCTAACTGAAGAAATGTATTTTTGTATGGGACAATTATTGAACAGAACATGTCTGAACAGAACGTGCCTGATAAGTTCAGACAACTGTAAGTGTAGATTATAATTTAGCCTATAGCTTATTTTATGACAATATACAATATTGCACTTTTAAGAATCATATAATTTAAATTTATATATATTTAGGCTACTAGAATAAAAGTCAATGTACCAAACACATGTCTTGAAGGGGCATTATGTTTTATAAGCATAATCCTATGATTTCGAGTTGCTCTTCTGATCACTGATCTATAAGCACGCAACAGTAAATAAGAAGTTCAGATTACAGCATATAATAATAATTATAATTAAATATAAAAATGAAACATTATTGATTATATGATTGAATAATTTATTTATATTTGTGGAATGTTGCAATTTTCCCTGACTTTAAATTGTCGGCCTGGGTGGCGCAGTCTGTATCGAGCTGACTTTTTGTGCCCAGTGTTGAGGGTTCAATGCCGAACCAGGTCAACGGCATTTATGTGTGCATAAATGGGACAGGCCCATGTCTATAGATTTACAGGCAGGTAAATGAACCCTCAGAGACAAAATTCTAGCACACCGGCGACGGTCACAGGCCTAAATTTCAGTACGCTACATCCTCGTCGTTAAATAACCATGGATCCGATCCCTCGTAGACAGTAGGCCTATCCTATATCCCAGTAATATTTTTGCTAATCGTAAGAGAAATTAGTTGGATACTAAAAAATGTTGTATAACTTGGAGTTATAATCACTATATTCACCCTACATATCAGTGTTAGAAATAAACTTAACCAAACAACTTTTGGTTTCGTTTTCCTTTGGATTTAACTTAAGATCGAAATGCTTTAATATAATTTATAAATTTATCGCAGTTCCAAATCAACGAATTGTGTTTATAATGACTATATAACAAATAATATATCGGCCTAATAAAGAGTTAATAAAATATATTAAAATCGAATTGTCTGAGTAAATTTCAGATTTAGACAATACTTTCAAAAGCATTCATGACATAAGTTATAATAAAATTGGTTGTTTTCTTTCAACAAAACACAATCGTAGACCTGGTGGAAACCCAGAAGTTAATAAACTTCAATTTAGGAAATTATTGTTTGCTGAAATATTGAAGAAATCTTGCATAAACATTTTCAATCACAAAAGAATTATCATTAGAAATAATAAATATTTGTATAGTTTTATTCGAAATCCTGAAAAAATAAGAATATTCTTTGAAATGTTTCATAACTTACTAATTAATGATCTGTAGTTTGGATACATCATGTTTCATGAAATTATTTTTAACTATATTTTGACTCTGAACTGAAGCCTAATTATTACCCATTAATACTACAACTTCCTGAAGGGCTGTGAGGCGATGGGCTTACCACTTGTCCCTCTGCCCTCTCCCGGAAAATAAGCGTAACAAAATTCACATAGGTTTAGAAACCTCCAATTGGAGGCCCCTCGCCCCGACAATGGGGATATAGGACAGAGTCAATCAGTCAGTCAATACAACTGCCATGAAATAATTTAGATATTATCAGCTGACTTTCTTCATCTAAGTAAGGAAACAATTTTTTTACGTCCTTTACTTCGTTAGGATTTAATTCCACATGTGGAACTGTATTGATATTACATGCTAATTGATGATTAAATGTGTCAATATTTTGCTCCAATACGGGATAAGAAATAATTTTATGACATTAAACATTACTTTCAGCATCTTTCTGAGAGTAGATCAGCAGGCAATCCGGACAATTTACAAATATTACAGTTGTATCATTTTATTTAAACTAGTGTACCAACTCACTGAATCGAGATATTGAAAACAAACTTCGCAGGAACATTAACAAAAGTATGGCGGATCTATTTTTCAGTTCTTTAGTAAAAGGGACCATAAGCCCGAGGGCCCTTCTTCCAGCTACCTCCTCAGTATTCAAAATTTGACATGTACACTGTTTTAGGCTATATAACTGATATATCATTGCAGGTTTGTTAAAAATTAGATGTCACCTGTCGATTGTAGAATTGACACCGTTATGACGTAAGTCGTGAATATATCGGCTCCTGACGCCAATCCCCAAGAATTCATGTTGCATGATTGAAATATACTACACGTACTGCTGATTTATGGCCCGTTTGAAGAACTATTTTAGCTTTCAAGCTTCTCTAGGCTACATTATTCTACAAAACAAGCTGACTGTGAAAGTATTAACCTTTCATTATTGAGAGTAACTGTGACTTTCATTATATTGGATGCCTTTGTGTTCTGTGTCTTTGAACGGATTGTGTTTAAAGATTCTTGAACGTTGCGAAATAACACTAGACCCCAATAGCATGCAATATGTCGTCATGCACGTTTCGACATTAATCTAATTAATCTGAAATGAGAATTATTGTTGCGACTTTTTTTCTTTTGGGATACAAGAACGTAGATTGAGATAAAGGAAGGGTGTTCCTGACGCCATTTTTAAAGTACCGTGTGCTTTCAACTGCTAGTGCATGCAAACCTTAGCAGCTCGTTTTCTCATTTTCAATATTAGTGTTATTTATTCATATTCAAAATCTATCTTCTCCCACAAAAATAGAGTTGCTGCTCTGTAATATTATCACAATGGAATACACAATGTGTGCAATAAAATTACTTACTTACCTAAATTACAGATTTTTTCTTACATTCATGACCTCGTTATTCCAAAAATTTTGGTCATTGTGTTCAAATGAGTGTTGCCAACTGTTAAATTCTGTAATTTCTAGAGGTTTAGATTTTATCTAATTCACGAGGAAGGTAGTCTTGAGGGAATTCGGACCTTGCACCATTTAACAAACACATACAGAATTAAGAGCCATATAATGAATAAATTAAACCCAAAAATGTACAAAACACACCGGCTTCCATCGCTAGTTAAATCATGTAACTTAAGCGAGACCATTGACATAATAATTACGTTGACAGCCGATGGTGAGACAAGCGATATGTTATTATATCGACATATCATGGAGCGAGTTACTTTTAAGATTAATTTTCTTATGAAAATGAAGCTATAAAGTTATTGCAGTTCACTGCCACGATTTCATAGATAAAAATAATTAAACATAAGTGCGATAACATGGTGACAAACGAAGAGGTTCTGAGTAGAGTGGGTGAGAAGAAGTCAATCATACACACAATTCGTCAGAGGAAAGCAAACTGGGTTGGGCACATTCTCAGAAGGAACTGCTTATTACATGATGTCGTAGAAGGAAGATTGGAGGGTACAACTAGACTTGGAAGAAGAAGAATTCAGCTGTTGGACGATTTAAGGGAAAAGCGGAAATATTGGATGCTGAAGGAGGAAGCAGAGGATAGACAGTTTTGGAAAACAAAATTCGCGTACCAAGTTTGAAAACCTGCCGGAAGGCAGAATACTTACTACTACTGCGATAAAAATACGGCGACAGATAGTGGTGATGAGTTGAAATTGCACGTATCCTTACATAGGATTGGTCACTGATTCATGAGCTAAATAGCCATATTAACTTTCTTGCCATGCAGTTGTGTGAGACACGAATAAATCTCCATAGTTATCTTATAGTGTTGGAGCTTTTTGGTAAAACATTCCGGCACAAATAACCCTACAGGATAATGACTCTTATCAGACTCCATTGAAAGTGTAGACAACGAGTCAATAATCAATATGGACATAATTATGAATATATGCATTCACATTACCATTGGGGTCCATTTTGTGCCCTCTCGTTATATTTTATGTGATTACGTCCACATAGGTCTATTAAATTTCAAATGTGTTGTAACTCATGCCTTAAATCTTTCGAAAATTAAGAGAGAAAGTAAGCTTATAGATTTTATTTTAATCTTGTAAAACGAAATTAAAAATATTTACGAAATACTAATACATAAAATTGTCCCATTTGTTTCGTCATAATGTTTTCTATGAAGGAAATTCATCCTATAAGCTAAACGTAAGCATTGGCTGTGAAGATAACAATTTTCATGTTCACGGTAACTTTTTGTTCGAAATTAATATAAAAAAATACCTGTCATGAACAGTTCCGATTGAAGAAACCATTCCGTGCATTACTGTGTGCTGCAGTGTGCTTTGTATTTGGGCCAAATGTAATGCAAATCAAAGCAAATGGAAGCCGCAAGAGACGTTTTGAACAGCTTTTGCTAGCTAATTATAGATTTTCTTTCTTTCTCTCTATTTCAGCTTCCCGTTGGAGAAACGTTTAGGCCTATGCGATCTGGGCCTGAAAGGACCGCGATCTGTCGTGGAAGTATTTTTTCTGACGATCACATACTTTTTTTTTGGCTAGACAAGGACACGGAGGTCCTCCCCGGATGAGTGGTCAGGCCAACACGAACACAGAGGACAAGAGACACCAGTCGCTCACATACTCACTGAACAAGATGGATGTGATGAAGGTGATAATGATGACGAAATGATATTCGGGGACCACAAGGGCCTAAAATTTCTTGACATTCATCTCACAGGCAAGGAAACCTCCGGAAAACTCCACTAAGGAAATTGTCCCGACCAGCAATGGCCCGCTGAGTGACAGTGAGACCAAACGCTTTCCCAACGCAACATCGGTGACGCCTATAAAAACTTTAAATTTTGAAATTTATTTCCAATTCTACTGGGCAGAAAATTATTAGTCGTTTCATCCAAACAACTGTTTGAAAGATTATTAATTACGATCTGAAGTTAAACTAATCATATTTTTGTTTCTTCTGAAATCAAATACAAATTGAAGTGACAAAGCAAAAACAATAAAAACTCACTGATAATTTCAAGAGGATAAAACGTCTTAAGTTATTACATCTGAATGAATTTTTAAAGTACATTTGTTAATGAGATGTGATTGCTACAGGCATAGTTACAAGGTAATTAATTTTTTACTTTATCTTAGTTAAATCTGAACAAAATTCAGAACTTATATTAATTTATTTGTTAATGAAATTTTGAACATATGAATATACATACTCATCCACATTGTAGTAAACGAATCCAAAGACTAATACAGTAGATAGTAATGAGCAGGGCCCGGATTCTAACGATATATCATCTTTTTATTAAGTGCCAGTATGGTACTTTATGAGATTGTGTGTGGGGGACGAAAAATGTCTGTCCATCTATCTGTCCGTGTGTCTTTACGCGCCATAACTCAAATATGCAATAACGGATTTTCATGAAACTTGGTATACGAATTTATAATGTCCATGGGAAGAACCCTATTGTTATTCAACGAAATCGGTTCACCGATACCGGCGTCAAACCCAATTTAGTGTTTTTATTTAAAAGCGCCATAACTAAAACACGCTTTATCGGATTTTCATGAAACTTGGTATACACATTTATAATGTCCATGGGAAGAAGTCTGTTGATATTGGATCGAATAGGTTGGCCGGTACCGGAATAATGCCCAATTAAGTGCATTTTTATGGTATTATATAACAAAAGGCCCCATAACTCAAATATGCTTTATCGGATTTTCATGAAACTTGGTATACGCATTTATAACGTCCATGGAAAGAAGCCTATTAATTTTGTACCTAATCGGTTGACCGGTGCCAGAGTAACGACTAATTAAAGGTCACATGGTTTTTAATTTTTGTCTATCGGTATAATTTGACAGTTAACACTATTCTTTCACTCATGCTTATTAAACGATACCGTCAAACTGACTGAGTTGGCCAAATGGTAACGCCTTGGACTCTTATTCTAAATGTCCCCGGATCAAATCCCGGAGCCGGCTGATTTCACTTGGGTTTTATTTTATTTTTTATTTTTATGTGAGTGCGCGATTGTCAAGGTATCACAAATCTGTAGTTCTGCTGACGCTGGTCGATTTTAATCTGATTAGAAACACTTATTTTCTGCATATCATAATTGCAATTATAATTGATTCAACAAAAACACACTGGCACTTTGTTGTATCAGTTTACCTGATTTTATTCATTCTGCATAGACATTGCCAACTTGTGGATAAATCCTAATCATGGCCTCTGGATTATAGAAATGCATTTTATTAGGTCATTTTTGTCATTTTATGCAATTTTAAATTTTTACGGCATTTATTTCAATTTTAGGTAATTATTTTGTCATTTTCGTGTCATTTGCTACCTTATTTAGTCATTTTCATGTATTTACATTGAGTGTATTAACTTTTTTTCGTCGCTAGCGGTGCTGTCTTTGAAGTGTTGTTTATTTAATGCAAGAAGGAAACAATCGGCGTTAAAGTGTTGACATATCTCAGTCGGAAATGAAAATCAAAGAAACGACAAAATTTTGTATGATATTACTATTGTTATTAAATTGACTTGGCACCAGAGTCTGCCACCTGCTTTGATTTGAGAGCACAAACTACTGTTTACCCTCAATAAACAACAATATAATCCGGCAGACCAGAAAAGGCTCATCCGGGGAGGCCCTCCATGTCCTTGTCTGGTCAAAAAAGTATGTATGTGATCCAAAGGTAATCCCTCTCCCGACAGGTCGCGGCCCTGTAAGGCCCGGGCGGCTTGGGTCGCTTAAATCCTAAAAAAGGGAGAGGTAAAACTATGAAAAAGAAAGAAGAAAGAAAGAAAGACCAGAAAAGGATGTGCCGAATTTTGACTCACCAGTGCCTCAGTGCCAGTATAAATTTTCGTGAGAAAAGAACATTCACAACATTACAGTTATTTACAGATTTTACAATTATGTACAAACTAGTCTATAACTTTGTGTGTACAATAATAAATTTTTATAAACAAAATATCAGTTTTTAAGTCATTTTTTATAATTATTAAGTCATTTTCTTTAAAATTCAGGGTCATTTTTCAAGCAATTTTAGGTCATCAGAATCCGGGACCGGGTAATGAGTAATGAGCATTATTTAAAAAGAAATTGTGGTTCCTATGAGCTTTTTACTGATTATACGCAGCAAGAAATAACATTTATATACAAATATAATCAATATCGTCATTAACACATATATTAAAAAGAACATTAATTCACAATAACAGTAAAATCAATGATAATAATAACAATAATAAATATAATATTAATATTAATAATAATAATAATAATAATAATAATAATAATAATAATAATAATAATGATAATAACAATAATAATGGTGCCCTTAATTACAATTGTTCTCGACGAGGTGGGACTCGCCCGCGGTGACCCAAACAATGCGAGTTCACACTCATGAAAGTGAAGTGTCACTGGGGTCAAATTGTGGGTTGCTTGAATAGAATGGATGATTCATAACCCCGTTCAGCACCGCCCACCAACGTCCCGCAAACAGTGTTGCAATATGTCGCTCACGAAAACTGTGACGTATCTTCTTGTGAAAAGTGTTGCTAGTATTATGTCGTTCATCATAGTTTCCCCCTGTGAACCTTAGTGCTATATGTCGTTAACGCCAAACATGAGACTTCCACGACGTGAAACATATAGGAACTGTACATGTCGTTCACTACAACTCTGGTTTGTTCTCATACGAGGAGCGTCCATAAAGGAAGATTCCCTGGGGCCGTTTACAGAAACAAAACAAAATTTCTTGGAAATATTCATTGCAACAAGTACAGCAAGTATTCAGCTATTTTTCAACATATTCGCCTATATGAGGACACGTAAACGCCGTAGTGAGCAACAAATAGCGACGCTTCTTATTTGAGGACACGTAAACGCTGTAGTGGGTGTCAAATAGCAGCACCGCTTATACGAGGCGCGTCCATAAAGTAAGTTTCCCTGGAGTCGTTTACAGAAACAAAAAAATTCTTCGAAATATTCATTGCAACAGAAACAGGAAGTATTCAGCTATTTTTCAACATATTCGTCACCGGAATTGAAACATTTGTCTTACCGTGGCACCAACTTTTGAATACCTGTGTCGTAGAAGTGTTCCGCCTGGGATTTGATCCACCGTGTGACAACCACTTTCGCCTTTCTGTCGTTCTCTGTCATTCTTTGTTAATTCGTGAGGTGTAGGAAAAGATGGAAATCACTTGGAGCGAAGTCCGGTGGATATTTAAACACCTCCTAGCAAGTACCTGCAGACGTTCGGCTGGGAGGTGTTTAAGCATTCGCTCTAAAGGCCGGACCTCGCTCCCAGTGATTTCCATCTTTTCCTACACCTCACGAAATGACAAAGAATGACAGAGAATGACAGAGAGGCGAAGGTGGTAGCCACACGGTGGTTCAAATCCCAGGCGGCACACTTCTACGACACAGGTATTCAAAAGTTGGTGCCACGGTAAGACAAATGTTTCAATTCCGGTGACGAATATGTTGAAAAATAGCTGAATACTTCCTGTTTCTGTTGCAATGAATATTTCGAAGAATTTTTTTGTTTCTGTAAACGACCCCAGGGAAACTTACTTTATGGACGCGCCTCGTATAAGCGGTGCTGCTATTTGACACCCACTACAGCGTTTACGTGTCCTCAAATAAGAAGCGTCGCTATTTGTTGCTCACTACGGCGTTTACGTGTCCTCATATAGGCTAAGCAGCGTTGCTATTTGTCGCTGACTACAGCGTTGGCTGCCTGCGTGGTATCGTTAGCGACGCTGGCTACGGATCCGCAGGCCTAGGTTCGGTCCCCGGTACCTCCTCGGATTTTTCTGTGGTAGGGAGGTCTGAAACGGGAAGCACTCAGCCTCGTGATTCAAACTGAGGAGAAGTAGAGAAGTAGCGAGTTCGGTCAATGAAGACCATCATTAACGGCCGTGTGTGTTGTTATGCTGACCACATGCCGCCAATCCTGCAACCTGCTTATGGTAGATGATGCAGCAGTCGGATGGTAGGCCTAATCCCTTCACGGATGCAAAGCCACAGAGTTTGATATATATATATATATAAGCAGCGGTGCTATATGTCGCTCACTACAGCGTTTGAATATCCTAGAGCGTTTACTATACTTCGAGAAGGCTTCTAAAGAAAGAGATATAAAAACCTCATTATGTTGCTGAAACCATTTTTTTTTTATCTTGCGTGGGATAACACATTAAATTTGTATATTACTTACAGAAAGTATGAACAATTCTTTATAATATCTCAGAGTAACAAATTCCCACACTTAAGTTTATTTACCACGAATACTAAAAGTTCAATCTGTCCATAAATTAATCAATTTGTAATTTCTTTTTAGAATTCAAATATAAAAAAAGAAACCTCTAGCAGTGTACTCGTTACCTAAACAATGTGCTCTAGGTTCTTAACCTAATTTTTATACTAATTAGAGAACTACCAGAATATATAAAAATCTTCTGAATAAATTTTCATTCAGCGGTATGGTAACAATCTCACATTTAAAATTTTTTAAATCCGAAATTACAAAGATGTGTACTAATGTATGAAAATACTTTTTTTGGATTAAACAATAAGTTCTAAAAATCTCATCACAATAGGGCTTAGGGAAATAGAGGAAAGACATTTAGAAAACATTATGCAGGGTGGAAGGAGTACAACTGTGCTTATTCAAAAGGGGTAGTAGTTCACATCACAATAAATATAAACGTATTTATATTCAGAGCGGAAGGGGAATAATTGGTCGTGTTTTGTTCAAAGAAAACAGCCATGTTGATTATATGTCATGTAGGCCTACACCTTCTAATAGCACTGTGTTGATTAAAAATAGTATTTAAATAAATAATTTTCAATGAGCTACATTTTATTACCAACACTGTGGCGTAGGGGATGCGTTCGCTTCTCTCACGCAGCGGGTCCGGGTTCAAATCCTGGTCGGGACAAGTTACCTAGGTGGGTTATTCGGGTTTTTTCCTCACCTGTGAGACAAATGTCGGGTAACTTTCGGTCCCCGGATATCATCTGGCCGTCATTATCATCTTCATCCCATCCTCGCCTTGTTTGGAATGAGTGTGTGTGTGTGTGTGTGTGAATGGTGTGTCTCGTCCTATGTGTTCGTGTTGTCTCGGAGGTGGCCCCGGCATTGAGCTGATCACTCATCCGGGGAGGCCCTCCATGTCCTTGTCTGGTCGAAAAAGTATGTAGCCTATGTGATCCAACCGACAGGTCGCAGCCCTGTAAGGCCCGGGCGGCTTCGGTCGCTTAAATGTCCCTAAAAAGGGAGAGGTGAAACTCAGGTAAAGAAAGATAGGTACATTTTATTAATTTTGTATTGCTTATTATTCGTTAAATACCCATTATAAATGCAACTCGTGACTTGGAACTCGCTAGATAAATTCCTTTCGTCGCTCGGGAATTTATCGGAGATTTCCAAGTCACCATGATTGTGTACGTTACTACAAAAACAGCAGTTTGATTTTCCGTTTTCAAAAAAAAAAAAAAAACTCACAAGTTATTGGTCCACGTGAAAACCGTGAAGTACGAACGAAATCGTGATATAGCGTATATTTTCTACCTATATGATCAATATCTTAATATTATAAATGGTAAAAACTGGAATGACTACAACAGCTGTAGAATCTGGTTTATTTTTATGTGGACTGCCGTCATAGTGACCTTGAGGAACTCATTGAATAATCTCGCCTGGGTAGTGGTCAGCGTTCATTGATATACCTGGTCTTTGCAGATTACGCTGCAGTACCTTATCCTCTAAGTTAGCGTTTCTCAACTTTTCTAACGCAACGACCCCCCTTTTCTTGAACTCAATAACGCGATCCCCACCTCTGGGTTTTATGATTTCGTTTTCAGTATTGAAAATGTCTCTCTTGGCATAAGATCATTGTCAAAGTTGGTATCTGATGTGATCACATAAAATCACTTCACAGCCAGATTATAGATTACATTCCTGACAAAGTAAATGTAGGTTGAGATGGGTGATTAACCCTTGCTGTGAGCAACCTGTGGAAAAGGGTGAATTGAGTTCACAACTTCACGATCAGCTGTTTGAGTTATTTGTTGTCAAAATTTTGTATTGTTGCAGTTATAAACATTTAATGTTTACAATTAGAATAATTTAATAGTGAAGAATTGGACAAATTCTGGGCACAGAGAAGAAATAATTATCCTAGAGTGGTATCACCAGCTCCAAGAGTTCGTATTCACTTCGTACATCTGCGAGCTCGGGTTTTCTGAAATGATGAACATAAAAACACAATCAAGAAACTAATTTTCTCTTAAAAACGATCTTAACATCAGTGTTACAAAATGTGAACCAGACATTACAAAATTAGTTAGAACAAAACAGATACAAGTTCCACACTTATCTTTGAGGCTGCTACTATACAAAAATGTGTATTATAAATTGTATTTTTGTTATTTATTATGGCTAATTAAAGTTACACAACAAAAATTTTCGTCATAAATTATTGTATTCGTCTACTTTATGGCTAATTAAATTATTGCTACAAGTTTTTATTTATTTGAAAAATAAATTTTCAAGTCCCTGGAACGCAACTCTCCGATTGAGAAACAATGCTCTAAGTTGACCTACCTGAAATTATTGCTGACAATACACTCTATAGAAGTATTGTCAAAAGCCTGAATTTGGTTGGATATTGGTTACTGGGATTTAAAAACAAGGTTATTAGATAATTTATCTTTTAAAGTGGGGGACAGCTTATTAAAATAATTTTTTATGAACAAGAGTTTTAGCATTATTTCTAGAAGGATAGATCATTAGAAAACGATTTTAATTAGGTGAAATTTGGTACTGAAAACTTAATACATATGAATGTAATAGCCAGTGGTAAAAACGTTCTTTTTCATAGGTACTGTAATGACTAATGAGGAGTCCGGAATTTGAGTGAATCCGCACCTCTAGCTAGATTACTTGCGACTATTTAGAGAGTACACACAGAAGTAAGTATGTAATGAATATTATTTAAACCACGAAAAAGAACAAGACGCGTCGCTATTTGTGTCACTGTAAGGGAAATAGTCTATGGCAGGACAGTCGATAGGCTATAGGCCTAACGTTTCGCCATCGGCGAGGCGATAGTCTCACTTTGTGACATTTTCATGAACTGTTAAATTTTTTATATTTAACGTCTTTGGTAAGATTTTGTAAATCGAGTTATTAATATTCTATTTATTATTAGACTATACGCCGTAGCGTAGTGGTTGAGGCGCTGTGCTACAAACCGGAAGGTCGCGGGTTCGATTCCCGATGAGGTCGTTGAGTCCCGATGAGGTCGTTGAGATTTTTCAATTGGCCTAATCCTTCTGGTGGCACTAAGGCCCTGGGGTCGACTGATCCTCTAACAGAAATGAGTACCAGGAGCAATCCTGGGGGAAAAGGCGGCCGGTGCGTAAGGCTGACAACCTTACCACCTCCATGTGCCGAATGTCCAAAATCTGGGAGACTCAACCTCCTGGAACCCTCTGGGCCTCCATGGCCTGTACAGGGATCACTTTACCTATACGAGATTTAAAATACTTCTTTACATATTTACAAACATGTATTTCATATCTCCTTTTGTTCATATGCAGCCTACCCGCTGTGTTCAATGTACGTACAATTGTCTTTATTTTTTTATCAAAGGAGATACATGAATGTATGAAAATGTTTGAGTGTTCTGTCATTGTGAATTTACTTGAAAAAGAACACGTAGGTGCGATAAAATGAAAGTGATAAAAATAGAACGATAAACTGACGATAAAGTCTTGCGATTGGTTGAAATTTCACATATTCTTACACTGGATTAGTCACTGATTCAGGTGCTAAGTAGTCATACGAAAATCCTTTAACACGTGAGTGACAAAGCAGTAATTATTCCTACGCGAATACGGTAGACTAGAGACACTTTCGTAGTAGGCCTAAGTGTGAACAATAGTAGGCTAATTTTATTCGAATAAAGAAAGGAGTTGCATTATATTCTACTATACATTACAAAGAGTCAGCTCATAGATATTTGAATATCGGATGGAACTTTACACAGGTTCATATGCACTGGATTTTATAAAATACAGATAAGCCTACCTGTATATATTTTATAGGGGATTATTAAGAACGGTAATTATTTTATAGTTCACTACTGTGGCGTAGGGGATGCGTTCACTCCTCTCACGCAGCGGGCCCGGGTTCGATTCCTGGTCGAGACAAGTTACCTAGGTGGGATTTTTCCTCACCTGTGAGACAAATGTCGGGTAAATTTAGGTCCTTGTGGTCCCCAGATAACATCTTCATCCCATCCTCGCCTTGTTTTGTGTGAGTGTGTGTGTGCATGGTGTGTCTCGTCCTATGTGTTCGTGTGGTCTCGGAGGTGGCCCCGGCATTGGGCTGATCACTCATCTGGGAAGCCCTCCATGTCCTTGTCTGGTCAAAAAAGTGTGTATGTGATCTATAGATAATCCCTCTACCGACAGGTCGCGCCCTGTAAGGCTCGGGCGGCATGGGTTGCTTAAATGTCCCTAAAAGGGAGAGGTGAAACTAAGGTGAAGAGAGAGAAATATAATAAGCTTATTTACAAATACGAGTACTAATTTCTATATAGGTCTACATGTTTTCCCTTTGAATAATGATATTGTCTCTATTAGTAACAATAATATTTATTAGCATGGTGCGCAAAGTTCCATTATTCCACAACATTTTGTGTAAAATTACTAGAAGTACAATATCCTGACGTTAATTTATGGTAGAGCAACACTAGTATTAATTTGTGTTATTTATTCCGCAAACAAGACACTGATGGAGTATTAACGATTCCCAATCTGTAGGAAATGTTTGAGTGCACTGAGCATACATGAGGCTATCGCTGTCTGATAGGCTAATAAGACAGCGTTTTAAAATCAGCTTTCTTGATTTCGACAAACTGGTTGTGGCTTGGTGCTTTACCAAGGACACCAACTGCCCACGCAATTTGGGCGCGTGTGCTGGCAGGAGCCGGAAATGAAACATCAGCCCTCGTCAATAAATACTCTGGTATCTTCACACATAGGCCTATCGCAATATCCTCTCCTTTCTTCTAATTCCACAAATTATTATGATTCAGATTGCACACGTGGAAAGTGAAATAATATGACAAAATTTATGAAGGCGTAGGCCTATTCGTCATGTAGTTACATGGTTATGAGGAAAATTTTGTTTCTCATCCATTTTTCTCAAAATTTTAACATTATATTGTGTTATGTCAATTGGCCTAATCCTTCTGGTGGCACCATGGCCCTGGTGTCGACTCAGCCTCTAACAGAAATGAGTACCAGGATTAATCCTGGGGGTAAAGGCGGCCGGTGCGAAAGGCTGACAACCTTACCACCTGCATGGGCCGAATGTCCAAAATCTGGGAGCCTCAACCTCCTGAAATCCTCTGGGCCTCCATGGCCTGTATAGGGATCATTTTACCTTTATTATGTTATGAATTTTACCCAAACAATTATAATTTTTACACATTTCATCAGGGGAATAAATAGATGAAAGATTTGTCAATACGCAGTTTTTCTATAAGTTGAAGGTTTGCAGTAAGAATTTTTGACAATTTTATTAAATCTTTAGGGAAACCGTCATCTTTACTTAAAAATTAATTCAGATAACTACCTTTCATTAGCTTGTCTAATGATGTTCAATGTAAAGAAATCAGATTTGAACGGATAGACTTAATGAAATTGGTGTTAGAAATTGCAACATTTTCACTGAAAATGGCGAGTCTAGTAGATTCTTTTATTTTATCGAATGTACTGTAGGTAGGCCTACTATAAATTTAGAAGACGAGATAACACTGGAAAAGAATGTTTCGTTACGCTTATAAAATAAAATAAAAAGTTTGTCTGCTTCTCAATATTTCCATCTGTCCGTCTTTCCGTATGTTTGTCTGCCCATCTGACTTCCAGTCCTATGTGTTCGCCTGTCTGTTCGTTTGTGTCAGATATTGCGGCTAATGATGCGATTTATTCACAATTTTAGATTATGAACTTTGTTTGATTTCTTGCTTTCGCTAGAATTTGATTTGTACTACTAAAATACTAACTTAAGGATAGTTTTTATGAAATCGTTTTCTATGTTTGTTTTGCAAAAGTTGGCTCTAGCGATTTTGATAAGAATTCAAATCCAGAAGCCTGAAATCATGAACAACAAAACATCTATATTAGTTTTCCTGTTAAAAATACTTAGGAGATGGTTTACCCCTCCTTGGTGATCAATTAAGTGTTGATCACCAAGAAAAAAAGCGGACCGACTAAAATATCTAAGTTGCCGATATGAGCCACTGCGCATGCCTTGCGGCATTCACAGGATAGCAGGGAATGTATTGAAATTTGTTCTAGTGTCGACTGTTGACTTAGTCCATTTCGAAACCCATTAGAAAATAAGCTAGTAAAATCCATTTTCTGAGAATAATCCGTCAATTAAGTAGTTAAATATTGCGGCAAACGAAAAGTAGTGGGAAAACAATACGCATTAAGGAAACAAAAAAATGTCTTCCTTGGCAGGATTCGAACCGAGAACGTGTTACTTACCAGTCGAACATAGGTGTGAACAAGGCTCTGAAATCAGCTACAAGAGTCGGTCCGCTTTTTTCCCCCTACCTGTACATTGAATCGCATCAGACATAGCATTTAGCACCTAAACTGAAAATGATCGTAATAGATCTGTATTTTAACAAAGAGATCTCAAGTAGGCCTAACCATGTTGCTAATGAGTTTATTGTAAACAACAATACAGAGTAATAATCAACCAGGGTCGCAACTAATACGTAGTGTTAAAAAGGTAGGGCCGCAACTGACCTGTCTCAGCAGGGTAAATTATTAGTTCTGCCGCAGCTCGTATCCATCCAATAGCGAATAGCGTATCTGGGTCATTCTACAGAAACCCTGCAGTTTTGATGCAAGAATAATAAAAAAACGAATTTATCAGATATGGCCTAAAAAATATTTACAGTACTAGTTTTAAAGTACTTAACCTGTGGTTTAAGTGACGTAGGTCATCTCCTTTTGGTTTTCTTTAAAAAAATCTAAAAGAAAGATGCTGTCCACGGAAGTGATTGCATGTCCACAGAAGTGACTTTTGGTTATAATAATGGACTTTTGTTATCAATTATGCTTGTGACACATTTTTTTTCTAAAGGTAAAACAGATTTAGGTTTATTATTCAAGAAATTAATTTACTGCCACAGAGTAACCACTTCTATAACATACACAAGATGTCATAAAAAAAGATGTCACTAAAAAATAAAACAAAAACTTAGAGATTATTAAAAGTTTACAAAAAGATACAGGTCTTTCTCAAATATATACCATCCCCTAGTGTTCATGTTTGGTGTTTTCAATTCCGGGGGGCGCGGGCAAAGAGAGTTAAGTCCACTTTCTTGTTACTGAGAATTAGAGTGACTTAACACACTATACCAGCCCAACTTAGCTTTAGAGATGGATAAACCCATGAGGCACACATCCATAACTACCGTACAATTTTGAATATGACTTACTGGACTTAACACAAATGTAGAGAACATTTTTATCTATAACTCTTTGGACATATCTCAATTTTTTTAGGATGGTGGACTTAACTCTCTTTGCCCGCGCACCCTGGAATTTCTTTATAATGTTCTCTTTAGGAACCATATCTTTATCAGGCATGTCAGGAAACTAAAACAATTTGTCACTTTCAGTGAACGGTTAACGTCTGCTAGATTCATCTTTTTCTACGAATCTTATCACATCTTCTCATATCTTTTTCAGTTTCATTTTTCTCAAAGTTTGTCCATATGACAGCGTAGTTCTCCATTGTGAGGTGACATAAAATAACCTTGGCATTGATATTTTTCAAAAAATGTTCCACATGTAATTAATTTCAATACTCTCTTTTCCTTTACAGATTTTTATTGTGTGTATTTTGACTTAATCTGTGATTGTAGCACTTCTGCATAAATTAGCTTTTTCCTCACAACTTTGGAAAATTTTTTACGCCACTGAAAAGCTTCTTTACCTTTCTTCCGCTTTTTTAAACAATGGTTCTGCTGACCAAGCTTCGCATTTTTCCTTTCTGTAATTTCAAGTAATCTCTTGTCTTGTATTTTTACTATCTTCTCACCCCTTTCTCTTCTACTTGATCCTCATTTATAAATCTGGTGAATTTAAAGGGCTCTTATCGTGTGACTGAACGAAATCAGGAGTAGTAGTGGAGCCTGGCATCGGTTCTTGAATTTCTGGACTGGTAGGCGGAGTATGACTCTCAATGAAATCAACTAGTATGATTATTTTGCTCTTTCGACTGTCTGTAATTCGTTGAACGTTTTCTCTACTCTTTTTGAACTTTCCTTCTCTCCCTGTGTGTCAGCTGTGACACAGGTTTCCTTTCCTGCTTTTTTTCCCCTTTGGTATCACTCCCTATCTTTTCATTTCTCTTCTTTATGCTTCGCTGAATCCTGTTACATTTTTACTCTAGCTCTTCTCATACTTCCTTCTTTTTGTTTCCTTCTCTTCCTCAAATAATTTTTCTTTACTCTTGCCATTCTGGTAGGCCTACAAATTTCAAAAATTTTCAATCTATGCTTTAAAAATGAACATTACACTTGTCCATGGTAATATAATATAAGCTTATATAGTCATGAAATCTTCTAAACCATGCTGTTACAAATACATGATACTATAATTTGTTTTGAAAATAATAAGTAACCTACCATTCAAGATATAATATAGACTAGTAAGTAGCCTCCCCAAGCCATCCCATTAATTATGATGTGCAGGAGTAGACCTATATCAGGAGGCAATAAAGAGGCCTAATGTATAGGTAGAATATTAATTTAAAAAATGACAATTTAATGATAGTGTACTCATTGAATAAGACTTAACTGTTTATGAAAGATAAAATGTTACAATACTGGTAAGGAACTAAAATATTAATAGATATTTTTTTTATTCAGCATGTTGTTATAAAATTTAATGTTAGTGGTCAACTGGACACATCACAGCAAGTGCGTAATTTTAAAAATAATGAATCAAATCACTTCTGTGGACAGTTATCACTTCCGTGGAATTCACATGTCCACAGAAGTGATGTCCACGGAAGTGATAAAAAGTTACGTTTTTTTGCAAACTGCCTTGCATTGTGAGGTCTGAAACAAAAGCTATTCAGGTTATTGAGATTATCACGTTCTAAAAGTCATGTATACTAAAAATTATTTTTTAACTTCAAAACTAAACTTTAATAAAGACCACAGAAGTGACTGGATGAGCTATGCCACATGCAAAAAGTGAATAGAAACTTGATATATACATGAAAAAAATCCAATCCAGAAGAACAAAGACACTCCACTCTGCAATATGAGTGCCTTTGCTCTTCAGCTGACTCTCAGAAAAAGGTAACTAGCACACACTGGTGAATATTTTTGGCATTTTTTGTGTGTCCACAGAAGTGATGGCAAACCTTGTGACATGAACTCAGGTTGAAAAATATTGACAGTGGGGACAAAAAAAAATATTTCATTCATCATTATGCTAAACTGAAGTATTTTCTGACTAGATACTATATTTTTTAAGTGAAAATGTTAAGAAGTACAGTATCTATGATCTTTGGAAGTTCTCTACCTGAGGGTTGTGACAGTCCACGGAAGTGAGATATCACCTTCTGTGGACAACTTTTTACAGCTAATTTTTTAAAAATTTCTCCAAAGTAAAGTACTAACTAATAGATAATATTGTATTTTAATATCTGATTTTGAAAAATTGCAAATATTATAACTAGTTTCCAATATATTGTCCTGTGACATTAAAATGCAGGTTTTCTGTAGAATGACCCATCTACGAAATATTATATCTATTAAATATATGTCTTTATAAACTTCACAGTTATCTAAATGGAAATGAAATTAACATACTTAAATTCTCAACTTTCCAGAAGACATTTTATGGAAATACTGGAAATAGGAACTACGTTGTTTTTTTTTTTATGTCTATGAATACACGGCAACGAGGAAACTACGATTTAAAAATAAATGTTGTTAAATCTAATATACCCATATCGTAATGAATGTAATAAACCTAAAGAATAAAACAGGCCTAATCCATATAGATTTTATGAGCGAAAAGAAATGGAAAGTGTTCAGATTCAGTACTACACAGTCCTGAACATTTCAGGAAATCTCTGTAAAATCAGCCAAAGTCGCGTATTATCATCATAATCATCATTAGTGTTATTGTTATTATTAAGTGTTTTGCCCATGGGCACTTCCTTGGACTTGGTCTGCAAATTTTGCTCTCCATCTCCTTCTACACTTGGATTCCTTTTTCAGAAACCAGTATATTCTTTTCCCCTTTAAATCCTGTTGTAGCTGGACTCTTCTTCTTCCAGGACCTGGAGACAATTTCTTTTCAAGCTGTGAAGTATCCAGTTTCCTTTCCTATGAAGAACTTTTCATACAATCTTTTCAGGAGTTTTTCATTTGTTACTTTGTTCGTCAATTTTATTATATTTTTTTCCATTCTTCTCCAGCACCACATTTCATAACTTTCTGGGACTTCTCCATTTTTCTTGGTGTCCATGTTTACGATCCGTTTAAAGTAATGCTCCGAACGTAGCACATAAATAATTTTCTTCCTCAAATGTAATCTCAGATTTCTTATCAAAATTGGTTTCTTTTTTTGTGAATGTCGTCTGGACCATGTCAATTCGTGATCTGATTTCTTTGGTACGGTAAGCGTCATTCGTCAGCAGTGTTACTAAGTAATTGAACTGATGGTGATGAAGATTTTCCATTTTGATGTAGTCTATGTTTCATTTACTGGTCTCAAAATAATATGAAAGGTATGCTGAAAAATTACTTGTTCAATTATGTCCAATGCTGTAAGGAATATTAATAACTTACTAACATATGTACGAGAGTCATCCAGAAAGTTAAGAAGGATTTGAATAATAACGAAAGATATTGGCGAAAAGATAGCTTCAGGTCGTCGCCACCCGTTTTTTTTTTTTTTTTTTTTTTTATTTAAAGAATTATATACAATCCGTGTTTTACCTAATGGTATATCACGGAATATTTAGATTGTAAATACATATTTAATAAGTTTTATTCAAGTGTGCGGAAGATGCTCTTGAGGAATTCTGCGACTTCAATTGTGTTGAAGTGAAGCTTCAGAACCATTGGTAGTGGACCTGTGCGTAAAACAGCTGGTCGATCTCTTGAATACTTGCTGCATTCTGTCATCAAGTGTATGGCAGTCTGTGGAAGTTTCTCAGGGCAGCTACAGAGTGGTGAAGATCTTATGTTTTCCAGTGCGTTGCCATCGCGGCGGCCCTCTTCCCTTACTTCTCCTAGCCTGCCTTCACCTGGCTGTCAGCTTAATGCCGGCAATGCAGCTCACTGTTGTACTCTTGCACCAAATATTGCGAACTAATTAGTACAATACGGAAATGACCCTTTTACCAAATCATAATATCTCGTTTCATGTAATAGGCTAAAGCTCTCTAAACTTAAATATATGAATTTCCACTTCACCCCTCAGCAAACACTCGTAGCGTAATGGTTAAGGCTGCTGGTTACAATGCCAGTGGTCCCGTGTTTGAACACCGGAGGTCCCAAATAGGTTGAAGGGGAAGTGTAAGAAATGGAGGATAGAGAGGGGAAAGGAAGAGAAGAAAGAAGAGATAATTTTTTTCCAGTCTGACCGACTACTAGATGGCGTCGCTAGTAGTTCAAATGGCGGCCGCTAGATATATCACTGTTTATGTAGTGAGTTGTGGGGTGGGAAGCTATGGGGCGACCTCAAACTATCTTTTCCCAACAGACGGCAAGATGAAATGCCGAGAGGGAAACAAAATATTAATTCAAGACAACTTGCTTAGAAAACGACCATTTCAAATTCTACAAAAGCCTTTCTAAGGCCAGTATAAACCATACCACGCTCGACCAGTCCACACACAGATAATACACAGAATGGAAGTTCATAAGTGAAGTTAGACAGGTCACTGTCGCCATCTATTGAGTTTAATATTAATCAATATGTTCTTGCAAAGAAATGACAGCCGTAAGACATTAAAACTGGTGATCACATTTATCGTAAGTCAACCACCGCGGGTGAGTGGTAAGTCCCAGCCGGGTCTGGGATGAAAAATTTCCTTCCTGGGTCAGGACTTGGTGTTGTGTGTCCTCATTCCCATCCCACGAAAGGCACTGGCAAACCTACGAGGTATTATTCTTACCGAATGGTCCTGGGACGTGTGTCGTGATCATCCCCCGCGGCTACGTTCCGGGAACTTAGATCTGCCTCCGGGTATAATCACCCACCACCACCAGTTTGTCGTAAATTATTTGGTGTTCCAAAATCAATGAGAATTGGTTTTCATGACCTTGATTGTATTACTAACACAGTGGGGTATGGCCAGTATGGGTGCTGTGAGGTTATGGTGAAGCCATTTCAGTTTGCTTTAGATTCCACAGACACGGTTATCTGATTTATTTCTTATTCAATACAGAACGAGTGCATAGTTTACTTTGCCAATGTAGTGAGCTATGGGTGATCGAGGTAGCTACAATGTTAGGGGTGAACCCATTCCAGATCGATTCGCATTAACAGACATGGCCTGCTCACCTGCTTTGTCTCCAAGTCTCTGCGTTATCTTGGTGTCTTCCAAATTTGATATAGCAATGTCTGTCAACAAAATCACACGCAACACTCGAAATATGTATATGTTTTAAACATAACAACACACGACTCTGAACTCACGGCAATCTGCCCTACTACCAGGGTTGTCATATCATAAATCTAGAACAGTCCTACCAATAGGCCTATTCGAGAATACAATAAATATAAAATAAGGCATAAGAGTTTCATTAAAAGTGAGTTGAAACAAAGATTGTATATATAATGATTATATTCTACGATAGAATTAAGTGCATCCTTCATTAACATAGGTCTACTACATTTTGAAAATGTGAGAATATAGAAATAATTTCCAATTTATTATAAGTAACTAAATTCCGTGGCACTATATCCCTCAATGGACTATGCCTACCACCCGATCACTAAATTTTCTACCATAGGCAGATGGCAGAATTGGGGGCATGTGAACAGCATACCGACACCCACGGCCGTTAATGGTGGTTTCCAACACATAAGGCGCTACTTCTCTATTAAGTAGCTCCAAAAGTTTGAATCACGAGGCTGAGTGCACCCCGTTCCTGCCCTCCATTCCTCAGAAAACTCCGAGAAAGTATCAGGGATCGAACCCGGGCCTATGGAACTGTAGTCAGCGACGGTAACCACGAGACCACGCAGGAGGCCTTATTGATTATTAATTATAAAACAATCTGTCTCCATGTGTGTGAGTTTGTGAACAGTTCGAGAATGAAAAATCGTATAAAAACAAAATTTTATATTTCTGTTAGACAGGTTTCAGAGATGTTACAAGAAGATCGGCGTCGGCTTTCTCTTACTTTTACTAAAACTTTACGTGAAGAAAATTTCATTTTTCGCTATTTTCTCTAGCGATTTTGTTTTCAATTTTGACACGAGCTGCTTACGCTGAGGACTAAAAGTTTATTTCAAACGTTTATCGGAAAGGTAGTTATCTAAGCCAACCATGTCTGTACAATCTCAGGCGTCTTGCGTTGCGAACAATAAGCCTACTTCTTTGTATCAGGCTAAAACATCTGAATACGCATTCACTGCAACACGACATCTTGCAAAAGAGTATTAACGTATTGCAGTTGGGTCTTCCACTCAAAATGTAACTTCAGTATTAAATATTTCATTTTGGCATTTGTTCGTTTTTAACTTAAAACTCAGAAAAGTAGGGATCTTCCAAATTAATGCAACGTCACTTCCGAAAAGTTCTGCTTCAAGATCAATTTCGGCACATTTTATAGGACTTGTGAGTGCAGAAAACAGAGGTTCAGAGTTCAGACAAACTCTATCCTAAAGTGTCAGTAAGGTCAGCTGCCCTAGTAAGGTCTGCTGCCCTTTGTCGGTATAAAAATATTTTTAAATAGAGAATTTGGTTATCTAGTTCGCTTATTACTGGTAAAGTCCTCCTGAAAATGAATTCTTTTAATTTTTTATTTATTTATTATTATTTTTATTTATTATTATTATTTTTAAACAATGTACTGTTTCTCCGAGTCCACCACTGTGACGTATGGGATATGTTCGCTCTCCTCATGCAGCGGACTCGGGTTCGATTCCAAGCTGGGAAAAGATTCCTGAGTGGGGTTATTCCAGGGATTTCCCTCACGTATAAGGCGAATATCAGGAAACATTAGGCCCCCGTGGTTCCCGTCATTATCACCTTGTTTAGAGTGAGTGTGTGAGCTGCTGGACTGTGTCGTCTAGGTGATCACGGCACTGGGTTAATCTCTCATCCGGGGAGGACCACCATGTTCTGGTCTTGTCAAATATGTATGTACGTGATCCAGAGATTAATCCCTTTCCAGAGAGGTCGCGGTCCTGAAAGTCCCGGGCGGCGTGGGGAGGGAAAACCCAGAGAAAGAAGTTCTGTTTCTCATACCAGTAATCATTGCTAGATTAATTTCCTAAGGAGGTAGCCTATTAGCATTGTATTATATTTTAACTGCTTTATAACTTCTATTGTAATGTTTACATATTATGTCATAAAAATGTTAAAACAAGTACAATACCCAATGGCAAGAACATAGGTCTAAAACTGATCTCAATCGTAAATTTTTGAAAATATTAATTCGCTTGTTGAGTTCTTTAAAAATGGTTTGAAATAATCAAAATTTACAAAATGTTATTTCTTACTGCATTAAAAATTTATCACAGCAATGTCGTGACAACAATGTTTTTCATGAGTTCTTCGAAGTATGGGCATATCCAGCTTTCTCATTTCGTTCAAGAAATCAGTAATTCCGCTGCACTGGAGGAGCTGATAAGCGTAGCTACCTTCCACTCTGGAGTCCCGGGTTCGATTACCGATGGGTCGAGTATTTTTCAGAGCAATTGCTCGTTAGAAACAAGACTGAAGGCCCATAAGGACACGACTGTACTATGTTTTCACCATAAGTGGTTGTAGTCTATGTAAATATGTTTTAAAACACATTTTCGACGAGCCTATAATGACATTTATTAAGACACGAGTATGTTTATTAAACGAGCATAGCGAGATTCATAGTACATTTTTTGTTCGACCATACTTAAACTTATATTGTTATACGCTTAGGCCTATTACGTATGACGTAACGGTATCATAATGATACTCATTTTGAAACTAATGTTCATTATGACATCGGAGTGGTAACGATTATTATCAATCACAGAACGATCTTGAGACCTTGAGAATAGCAGCTGAAACTGCACAATAAATAGCCTGTATATAAAATAAAATAAATTCTTTTCGCGTTAATTTTAATATCATACTAAAATGAATTCACTTCGAGTTGTCAAAATCCGTTGGTTTAAAGAAAACGACGAAAAGGAAGCATCCATTTCAGCGACGTCATGAGCTGCCATCCGTTGTGGAAGACAAGAACTACGACAACCAGCTGATATGAAGGGCATCGTGGGCTCGCGGCGTTTGTTTGATTGAATTTAAAATCTCAAACTTTAAACATTTAGACTAATTATGGTCGAACAAAGTTGTTTTCAACTTGTCTGTATTGGTAATTAAGATAGGCCTACTCGTATGAAAATATAGTTGTATCTTAATAAATGCAATGTACTATTCATACAAATATTTTAATTACATTATGTGTAAGTTGCGTTCCACTGTTTTTGTTCGATCACAATTAAATGTAACTTATACGTTTTTCGGTTTTTAGAATACCTCGAAACTGATACAGAAAACGACAGGGCGATCAGCTGTTATTAATTCTCGTCGTTTGCGATAGAAAGCAGGCGACAAGACATGCAGGCTGCAGGCATCTCTTCACGTTTTAAATTTAAACAACGCACATAAATTATATCAGTTTAATATAAAACTAAAATTAGCATGAAGATACAGTAGAACTCGAATTATCCGAACTCTAACTAACCGGATCGCTTTGAGGTCGTATTCAAGAGGTTTTTGCAGCAGCGAGCATTGGGAAACCCTCTTTCAGGGCCGATTATTTGCAAACAGCAAAACTTTTAGCCGACAAAATCGACAGTTTATCAGCAAAACAACTCACTCTGACCGATATGTTCAAGATGTGACACTTAATGTGTACAGTACTGTACAATTTAGTTTTTTTCTAAATAAATGACTTTTTTCATATTTATCCACTTAACCGGATATTTGATTAATCGGATCGGGTTCGGTCCCAATTAATCCGGATAGCTAGAGTTCTACTCTATTTTATTTTATTTTAAACACGTTGTGTATTGTGCAGATTGAACTGTTGCTTTCAAGACTTGAATATTGTTCTGTGCCCGATAGCAAATCATTGTTGGACTACAGTGTTATAATGAAATTCTGTACATTAATGGAATCGTCATGATACTTTTACGTCAAATATATATAAGTTATAAGAAGCGTACTGTAATATGGTGGAACAAAAATTATATCTACTACTCTATACCCACATTAATTAGGGTGTAAAATGCATGTATAAGACTTTCTGAAAAGTCCAGTACTGAAGGACCACTAGCCCAGATTGCATATTCACTAAGACATGGATATCGGCCTGTATTATGTGAAGATTGCAATTAGTGTTAAGTCTTTCTAATGTTTCCACTCGACTTGATGAATATTCATAAAGTTAGCTACCCAGCCTTTCCATTACCTGAGGTCCTGAGGCTACCCACTCCCACTTCATTAAATCAATTCACTGCTACGCTAACAAAGAAAGAAACACACTCATATAAACAACAAAGTCAAAGTAATAGTGCAATAGCAATAGAAGACAGCAACTAAATCGAAAGGACGAGATATAATAAAGAGAGAGTGAGTGAAAGAGAGAGTGAGAGTATGAGAAAGACGAAGGCGAAAGGAATACAAAAAACACAGTGTACGCTAAATGTCTTACAATATACAGTGAAATAAATAAAATCTTATGAACAGAAAAGTCTAGATAATACACAGAAAGAAAGAAAGAAAGAAATAGAGAGAGAGAGAGAGAGAGAGAGAGAGTTGAGAAACGAGAGATAACGGAACAATTTTAAGATGAAGAAATGATCACAATAATCTACAGAAACACTGTAGTAAAGGGATGAAACAAACAAACTTAAAATATAGATAAAAAATAATAATTATAAAGAACATAGTCAAAGTGAACTACAATAGGCAGAACGGATGAGAATGAAAGAGATGCAAGGTGAGAAAAAAGGAATTTCAGGAAACACATCACTATAATATCGCATTATTAAGGAAAACCTCCGTTTTAGTTCAGTCATTTTACGTCTATAACGAAAGGTTTGGAGAATTAATACGTAGATGTAATAAAGTTTGCAGAGACTGATTGAAATTCCGAAGAGGGTGGAAGTGATGACAGACTCTCTGGGCTGCATTGATGAATAGAGTAGTGTACCGGCCCACCTACAGCGAGAAGCAGTGGCGTCTCACCGCTTAGTCTGACAGCAGAAAAGAGTAACTTAAGCTATCGCTAGAATCAGTGAATGGGCCCCAAGTACATTAACTTTTAAAGACTTCCAAGCATTTCATCATATCGTTAATATTGTTTTCCTTATTACCGCTGTTATCATAATCAGTTTTTTGTTTTACGTGTAGTAAAAGTGGGTAAATGCGTAAATAAATGTGGATGAAAAATCAGTGAAAAATGCAGTACATGTATTTATTTATTTATTGTGAGAAAAATAAGGCAAGATCGCTGTATTCTGTAGTGATATGTACTCTAGAAAATATGTTAAAAATTAAGAATTGATCAATATAAATAACCGCTTCGTATACATTTCATAGACTAGGCCTACGATACAAAACTGTTAGCCTACAAGTAAGAGAAATGGCAGAGAAGATATTGAGGAAATCGAAATGATCAGAAAACTCCGAAAACCCCTCCTCTGATTAAGCGGGCAGAGGATTCATTCACGGGAACTCCCGAATATGAACTAGGGACATTAGAGTCCTCACAGTATCCAAACCAAAATTCCCAAGACTAAAAATATTCGAAACTTAAATGTGTAAGGAAAAATATCCGAAATGTACATGTCGAAGGCAAAAAAGTCCGAAACAGAAATGTTCAAGACAAAAAATCCCCCAAGTGTAAATATCCAAAATCCAAAACGCCCCAAGGGCAAAATGTCCGAACCAACCGAATTAAAAATCGTCCGACTGAAAATGACGAGACGAAAATAGTCCATTACACTAAATTTTATTAAAAGATAATATTTTCTAAAAATACCAAAGTATAATAAAATTTCTGGTGTAATATGTTAAGTAGGCTGAAATATGATAGCACTAACATGTTTCCAATAATTCTCAATATAATGAATAATATGCCTATATATAATGAATAGGCCATAATATAATGAATACATATTGCGAATCCTTGGAAATATATTACTGCTATCATATTTTAGTCTACTTAACATATTATACCAGACATTTTATTTTATTTTAGTTAAAAAATATATTTCCTTTGAATTGTAATAGACTATTTTATTTGAACGTATTTTCACCTCGTCGTTTTCAGTCGGATAATTTTTTTTATTCGGATGGTTCGAACATTTTGCAGTTACGGGAGTTTTGGATTTTGGATATTTTACACTTGGGTAATTTTTTATCATGGACATTTCCTCTTCGGACGTTTTTTGCCTTCGACATTTACATTTCGGATATTTTGCCTTGCACATTTAAAATTTCGGATATTGTTATATGTATAACAACATAGCTATATATTTTTATATGTAGTCATATTGTATAACATATCAAATGCATAATATTATACTTACTATGTAAATGTAGTAGGCTACTTAGGCCTACTGTGCTAAATGTTATATGATATTTCACATTTCGGATATTCATGTTTTGGATACTTTAGAATTTGAACTTAATTTCGAAATTTTGTTAACCAGATAACTTAAGTTTACTTAACATAATATACCAGACATTTTATTATATTTTAGTTTAATTTTTTTTTCTTTGAATATAATCTAGTGTAATAGACTCTTTTATTTGAACGTATTTTCACCTCGTCATATTCAGCCGGACGATTTTAAACATTCGACGCTTCAAACTTTTATCTTTGGACATTTTCCACTTCTGACTTTTTAACTTGGACATTTTTGCGTTGGATGTTATGACGGTATACATTGTATTGTATTGTACGTACAAAGTAACTTCACAGCGACTGGAATACATAACTCTTCTGGCAGTTGTATCTTTGACCGAAAGAGCTAATATAAGTTGGAATATTTAGTGGCAGGATACTAGCTGGACCGTATAATGGGAAATCCATTTAAATGGAAGAGAGAAGAGTAACCGCGTTCTTCTTATTACCGCGGATGGTTTATGCGCCCTTCACGCTAATCACCTTGCTAGCACAATATTTCCCCGTCAGTAATTGCCTGTGCACGTGAACAGGGTTACAGTGATATTCAAACCCACACCGAGCGGGCAGTGGCGTGCTTCCAGTGGCGGGTCTCAGCAGCACCGAACAATTCGCGGATGCGCGGGCAAAGAGAGTTAAGTCCACCACCCTCAAAAACTGAGATATGTGCATAGAGTTACAGATAAAAATGTTATCTACATTTGTGTTAAGTCCAGTAAGTCATATTCAAAAACGTAGCTACGGTAGTTATGGATGCGTGCATCATGGGTTTAACCATCTCTAAAGTTATGTTGGGCTGGTAGAGTGTGTTAAGTCAATCTAATTCTCGGTAACAAGAAAGTGGACTTAACTCTCTTTGCCCGCGCACCCGCGAATTATTATGCTAAACCTAGCATTTGTAGAAGTCTCAAAGACTGTGTTATGATCCCTAGATATGTACAGGTAGGGGAAAAAAAGCGGACCGACTCTTGTAGCTGAATATAATATAATTTATGTTAGTATTTTATAATAATATTAATAATTAATATATTCAGTTATAAAACAATACGATTAGAAACCATATTCTGTGTTTCGAAATGGGCTAAGTCAACAGTCGACACTAGAACAAATTTCAATACATTCCCTGCTATCCTGTGAATGCCGCTAGGCATGCGCAGTAGCTCATATCGGCAGCTTAGATATTTTAGTCGGTCCGCTTTTTCCCCCTACCTGTACATTGTAGTTTTCAAATCTTCTCTACTTCTACTTGATCGAAGCTGCTGGATAATCGAGAGCAACGCTTTAGTTGAAAAAACTGAGGAAATTCACCTTTGCTATGGTAGCTTCCATAAAGAAGGGTAGGCTCCTACAAAAAATAAAAATTTTGGGGACATTTTGACATAAGTATATACCGTAGTTAATAAGACTATTCCCGCAAAGTAAAAGTAAAAGTAAAGTGTTCCCTATTACAGGCCATGGAGGCCCAGAGGGTTCCAGGAGGTTGAGGCTCCCAGATTTTAGACATTCGGCACATGAAGGTGGTAAGGTTGTCAGCCTTACGTACGCCTTTACCCCCAGGATTGATCCTGGTACTAATTTCTGTTAGAGGCTGAGTCGATCCCAGAGCCATAGTGCCACCAGAAGGATTAGGCCAATTGAAAATCTCCAACGACCTCATCGGGAATCGAACCAGCGACCTTCCTGTTTGTAGCGCAGCGCCTCAACCATTACGCTACGGCGTACCCCATTCACGCAAAGTACTTTTCGTAAATTATATGGAATGTAATTTAATTTAAAAGCTTAAAACTTCATCAATTAAAACACTGATTGAGGGGGTCCCGGCAAGATAGTGCCTATAGTCAAAATTTCATCTTTTCGAATAATAACAATTTGTATGTTTGATCAAATTTAATCTTGAAATCATATACGAAGCGCGTCCAAAAAGTAAGTTTCTCTGGGGCCATTTACAGAAACAAAACACAATTTCATAGACATATATTTCAAGTGATAAAGCAAGTGTTCAGCTATTTTTCAACATATTCACCACCGGAATTGAAACATTTTTCATACCGTGGAACGAACTTTTGGATACCTGTGTCGTACAAGTCTGCCGCCAGGGATTTGAATCATTCTGTGACAAACATCTCCTCCTCTCTTGCATTATCTGCCGTTCCCTGTCATTTCTTCAGGTGTAGGAAAAGATGGAAATCACTAGGAGCGAGGTCCGGGCGTTAGGGTGGATGTTTAATCACCTTCCAGCCGAACTTCTGCAGGAAACTTACTAGGAGGTGTTTAAACATCCACCCTACAGCACGGATCTCGCTCCCAGTGATTTCCATCTTTTCCTACACCTCACGAAATGACAAATAATGACAGAGAGGCGAAGATGGTTGTCACACAGTGGTTCAAATTCGAGGCGGCAGACTTCTACGACACAGGTTTTCAAAAGTTGGTCCCACGGTATGACTAATGTCTCAATTCCGGTGGTGAATATGTTGAAAATGAGCTAAACACTGTCTGTGTCTGTTGTAATAACTATTTACTTGAAATTGTGTTTTGTTTTGGTAAAAGGACACAGGGAAACTCACTTTGTGGACGCCTCGTAGTAACCCTATAGTGCTTTGCAGTAAGTTCTGTTCTATTAAGTTGTGTACACGGAATTAAAAAATAAAAATATTTGATCAGTATGCAAAAAATACCCTTCGTTACTAGGCTAAGTTTTTTTTTTTTTTTTTTTTTTTTTTTTTTTTTTTTTTTTTTTTTTTTTTTTTTTTAAATCATTGCCTCATAACTTTGTGCTTTGGTACTATTTTGGGTAGCCTACACTGCAAAATGTTGCTTTTTGTAACGTTATTTGAATTTGAAAAAACTTTGTAAAACATAAGATTATATTTTTTAAAAGGGCACAGTTTTATTGCTGGTAAGTACATACTCGTATTTCAGCACTGTAAAGAAGAAATGTAACATACCTGACTAATAAAGTCAATGTAAATGGAGGAACAAAATAACACTCACTTCATCTCTATTTTCCGAAGTTGAAATATCAACACCTGTTGGATGGTAATCGGAATCCAGCTCATGACCAACTGACGAGTCTTCACAGTCATTATTAAACTGTAATTTCTATCTGCATGTTATATTCTACAGAGACACCGTGATACTTAACAATGTCTTGCTGCGAAGAAAATCTGGAAAACCTTGGAGCAAGAACAACAATTCTAATATCGTATGCCATCTACTGGATTTTTCAGGCATTTCTTGAAGCCATAAGTTTTGCTGTTCTCCTTAGGGAACAGAATTATTTAAAATTTGACCAAAAATATGGCTTGGGAATATCTCGCCGGGACACCTCAAATGACGGGTAGGCTGTATTTCCAAACTGACATTTCTCCATGGAATCAAAATATTCATTAAAGAGGAGGTCAATGTAACTCATTGATAACTTTACAATAGAAACTGAATGTTTCACAGATGTTTTTTTTATTCACTGAATAAAATAAGAAAACTCACAGATCCATGGGATTAAAAATAGTAGAAACTGGATCCCATGATAGGATTTAAGTCACATTAAACATTGTTTCACCAGGCCGATAATAATGTTGATAAAATAAAGCCATAATGGCAGTCCTGTGAGTTTAAAATGAGGTAACTCCACCTTGTTAATGTAAAATGTAAAATATATTTCAAACAACATATGGTCATCCTCAGTGATTAGTGATTACTCTTTAAGTAAAAATTAAAACGTAGCTACGTCGGACCTACCCAATAGTGATGAGCAAATGCAAGACCAAGACCAAGACCAAGGCGGTCTTGGTCTTGGTCTTGGTATTGCACTCTCAGTCTTGGTCTTGGTCTTGCATAGGTAACCCTGGTCTTGGTCTTGGTCTCGGTCTTGCATCAGTGGTCTTGGTCTTGGTCTCGGTCTTGCATACTCAGTCTTGGTCTTGCTGCAAGAGTCTTGAAGTTTTCTTTTATGCATCTTACTGTGATCGATGGCGTTTACATGATTTAAGTTACACCGATTACATATGAAATATTGCTTGCGAAAGTAACGAAAGCTAATCGCATTTTGTTGTTTGACCATGTAAACAGTAATGTGATGTCACGATGTTTGGCGAAACGTCCATGGTGATATAAGCTAGAACGGTAAACTTTGAGTGTAAATTTAAATATTCTCTACTATCCTATTGCAGAACTTTAAGCCCAAAATCCACGAGATGCTATACATTATTTGGGAGTGTAAAATTATGAATATTATATTGTAGAGTTTCAAATTGAACGACTGTGGAGACAAGAAGTAATATTAAATTTAAAACTATATAATATAATAACAAAACATAACGGCATTGAAGCAGATGCTTTAGAAATTGTGCAATCTATAGAAAATCACACAATGTCCATTCGAAACCCAAACCCATAGGCTGCATTAAATAATATTTATCTTTCCATATTTCCACTACCCATAAATTACTTTCTACTTGCTTTCAAGTTTTGGGTTGAATGAGTCATAAAAAATCATAACTATTCTTCATGCAAGAAAATATTTCTAGACCAGGCATTTTCTACTTTTAGTATCTTTTCCCATTCGATATACATCCTTAATATGAATCAGCAGCAAGAACTTAAAAACCGCCACTGTTATGTGTCATTAACAAAATTGTAGTAGTAAAAAAAGGTTTTCAGTGGATGTCCTACCTATCATCAACAAAATGTAGGCCTGTATAGCTCGAGTACAATCCGATACGTAACTGTAAAGTAATAACTAGAAAATACCCGTCAAATAAGTTCCTGTTTTAATTAATCTATGGTTTAATTGTGTTTTATTGAATAATTATGAAGAATACCGGGTGTATAACCTGATTTTTTCAGACTTCACTTTATTTTGAAATTTTCTGCAAGGAGAATGGAATGAGTTGAATAGTTATGTTATATTTTGTTCAAGTAGACAGGAAAGATTCTATATGTGAGAGTAGGCTATGAATATTAATGATAGGCTGGCCCTCCACCGCTGGGACCCGGGATCGGATCTCGAAGTATACATGTGGAATTTGTGGTGGACAAAGTGGGGTCGGGGCAGGCTTTCTCGGGGTGCTCCGGTTTCCCCTGCCATATATAATTCCATCGTTGCTCCATTCATCATAGTGTGGCCATTTGGTTGTAAAAAGAATTATTATAAATCCTCAAGTCATAGCTTTCTTTTAACCCAGTGAGAGGTTAGAGAAACTAGTTATTAAATAACTGTATGGCAGATAAATTATGTGGTCAGTATTTATATTGTATGCAAAATGCAATTTCATATATGGCTTAGGGCCTTTGTTACATCCGTTTGTCTTTCGTACCATAATACTAGAATTAAACATTTTAAAAGTGAATATGGAGTGTTTACCGTGAATTTGACTCCCACCAACTGAAGGAACTAGCTGTAGGCCTATGGAATGTCATTCAGGGAAATCCGTCAGTTTAATTGCAAGTTTTCATTGCAGTAATTTGTTTTAACGTAGTGGTGAGAGAGGTTGTATACGGATTTCACATGTATTAATTGAATGGTGCGCTCGTTTTTGGATGCGGACAGCGTCACGCACCGGGTCTGCTCTCATTGTTTACCGCACGATGAGGCAACCTCTACATTATAGGCCTACCAGCCTTGGGATTGCCCCGGCTAGCGACTCTGCGGCGCTTTTAAGTAGTGGTCGCTGGCTCACTGCATACACAACGGGGATTTATAAAACTTTTTTCAAATAGCAAGACTGCAAGAGTCTTGCAGTTAAGTCTTGTTCTTGCCAGAGTCTTGCAGTGTTGGTCTTGGTCTTGGTATCGGTCTTGCATGGTCGGTCTTGGTCTTGGTCTTGCTAACGCTCATGCGGTCTTGGTCTTGGTCTCGGTCTTGCATTTTTTGCAAGACCAAGACCAAGACTGCAAGACCAAGACTGGTCTCGCTCATCACTACTACCCAATTGTTGTGGCTATGGCTCTTAACGGGCGCTATACATTTTATTCAAATATCAGGGTTAAGTAAATTCCGTTAACATATTTCAGAATATTCCGTGGGATCTGAACCCATCGACTCCTGCGTATCAGTTCTTGAGAGTCATTCGGCATAATGTCTTTTTCCCTGACAACATTCTCTATGTTATGGACTTAGGACTTTGTGACAGTTCCATTGATAAGAAACTATAAGGGTTAGGACTTAGTTCGTTATCCCTGTGGATAGAGCACAGTCTGTTGTACTTATTGCCAATAATAACTCATTTTTTGCATTTTTGGAGTTAATACTTTTTCCCTGTAAGCCCACGATATAAGTATTGTGCTACGGTGAGAGAGACTTACTTCTTTACTTCAGGAACGGTTCTAGAGCGGACAACACTTGTCCTTCGCACTAGTGATGAGCAAATGCAAGACCAAGACCAAGACCAAGGCGGTCTTGGTCTTGGTCTTGGTATTGCACTCTCAGTCTTGGTCTTGGTCTTGCATAGGTAACACTGGTCTTGGTCTTGGTCTCGGTCTTGCATCAGTGGTCTTGGTCTTGGTCTCGGTCTTCAATACTCGGTCTTGGTCTTGTTGCAAGAGTCTTGCAGTCTTCTTTTACGCATCTTACATGATTTAAAGTTACACCGATTACATGTGTGTTATTGCTTGCGAAAGGAACGAAAGCTAATTGCTTTTAGTTGCAGTAAACAGTAATGTGATGTCACGCTGTTTGCCGAAACGTCCATGGTTATATAAGCTAGAACAGTAAACTTTGAATGTAAATGGAAATATTCTCTGTTATCCTATTGCAGAACTTTAAACCCAAAATCCACGAGATGCTATACACTATTTGAGAATATTATATTGTAAAGTTTTAAATTGAACGGCTGTGGAGACAAGAAGTAATATTAACAGGATGTGTATGAAATGTTTAAAAGACTTCCGCATAAGAGAGAGGTTCTATCTGACCTGTTTAAAACTGTACAATATAGTAACAAAACATAACGGCATTGAAGCAGATGCTTTAGAAATTGTGCAATCTATAGAAAATCACACAATGTCCATTCGAAACCCAAACTTAGAGGCTGCAATGAATAATATTTCTCTTTTCATATACCCTAGTTCTAATTTATAACACATTGTGAAAAGATCATTTCTGCACTGTAAAGATTTCCGCTACCTCCCATAAATTACTTTCTACTTACTTTCAAGTTTCGGGCCTTCAATTAATTGGGTCATAAATAAATATAATTATTCTTCATGCAAGCAAATATTTCTAGACCAGGCATTTTCTACTTTTAGTATCTTTTCCCATTCGATATGCATCCTTAATATGAATCAGCAAAAACTTAAACACCGCCACCGTCATGTGTCAATAACAAAATTGTAGTAGTAAAAAAAGGTTTTCAGTGGATGTCCTATCTATCATCAGCAAAATGTAGGCCTGTATAGCTACAGTACAATCATATACTTAACTGTAAAGTAATAACTGGCAAATACCCGTCAAATAAGTTCCTGTTTTCATTAATCTACGGTTTAATTGTGTTTTATTGAATAATTATGAAGAATACTGGGCGTATAACCTGATTTTTTTCAGACTTCATTTTATTTTGAAATTTTCTGCAAAGAGAATGGAATGAGCTGAATAGCTATGTTAAATTTTGTTCAAGTAGACAGGAAAGATTCTATGTAAGAGTAGGCTATGAATATTAATGATAGGTGTAAAAAAGGATACCATCGTTAATGAAATAGACTACTGAGCATGTTAATAGGCGTTTTAAGTTACGGGGGCTACTGTTTAAAGTTTCAAATCCTCAGTCAGAGGCCGCCCCATGGCTGAGTGGTTAGACAGCTCGCCCTCCACCGCTGGGACCCGGGATCGGATCTCGATGGATCCATGTGGAATTTGTGGTGGACAAAGTGGGGTCGGGGCAGGCTTTCTCGGGTTGCTCCGGTTTCCCCTGTCATATGTAATTCCATCGTTGCTCCATTCATCGTAGTATGACCATTTGGTTGTAATAAAGAATTATTATAGGCCTAAATCCTCAGTCATAGTTATCTTTTAACCCAGTGAGAGGTTAGAGAAACTAGTTATTAAATAACTGTATGGCAGAATTTTTAAGTTTTATTGATAAATTATGTGGTCAGTATTTATATTGTACGCAAAATGAAATTTCATATATGGCTTTGGACCTTTGTTACATCTCTTTGTCTTTCGTACCTTAATACTAGAGAACTATTGCAATTAAACATTTTAAAAATGAATATGGAGTGTTTATCGTGAATTTAACTCCCACCAATTGAAGGAACTAGCTGTATGGAATGCCATTCAGGGAAATCCGTCAGATTAATTGTAAGTTTTCATTGCAGTAATTTGTTTTAACGTAGTGGTGAGATAGGTAGTATACGGATTTCATATGTATTATTTGAATGGTGCGCTTGATTTTGGATACGGACAGCGTCACGCACCGGGTCTGCTCTCATTGGTTACCGCACGATGAGGCAACCTCTACATTATAGGCCTACCAGCCTTGGGACTACCCCGGCTAGCGACACTGCGGCGCCTTTGAGTAGCGGTCGCTGGCTCGCTGCATACACAATGGGGCTTTATAAAACTTTTTCAAATAGCAAGACTGCAAGAGTCTTGCAGTTAGGTCTTGTTCTTGCCAGAGTCTTGCGGGGTTGGTCTTGGTCTTGGTCTCGGTCTTGCATGGTCAGTCTTGGTCTCGGTCTTGCATGGTCGGTCTTGGTCTTGCTAACGCTGATGCAGTCTTGGTCTTGGTCTTGGTCTCGGTCTTGCATTTTCTTCAAGACCAAGACCAAGACTGCAAGACCAAGACTGGTCTCGCTCATCACTACTTCGCACTGTTTAAAACATTTCCGCGCCGACTATATTCTTCGGTATTCACGTTATAAGTTGTTTGGTCACGTAAAAATTTCCTTATTAAACTATACAGAATGTGTTTGGTAACTCACAGGCAGATTATTCATTCTAGCGAAGGTACTCTGAAATAATATTGAAGTAATATTAAGAGAAAACAATTCACAATGTGTTAATATTGTCTAATTCTATGCCTATACCAGTAACACAATAAATTATGAATACTTCCACAAAGTTTACCTGTATGTTTTGTTAAGGTTAGATTTTCTTTCCTTAATTATATATTTAAATTGGGTATAAGGAGCGACAACTTTTCTCAAATACAATTCACAATGTTCACGTCATATTAACTCAGAACATTCTATTTATTTATTTATTTATTTTTGTAATTTTATTTTTTGTCACCTATGTATTTTGGATTCTCCCTAGTGGACTGTAAAAAAGGCAAAATGACCGTAACTCAATCAGGTAAAATAAAACTACATCAACTGCAAAACAACTTTCCAAAAGTTGCTTACGTGCATTAATGTTTGCTTCTACCCTTCATTTATAGACTACACTGGCCATAAAGGTATAAAATAGAGATAAAGAGAACTCGAGCACTTACTTGTTAGAAACATTGCACAAGCATCCTGAGAAATCGAACACGACTAAACAAATAGAAGCATTACCATTACGCATTAAAACAATTGTACTAGAGATAATATTTCCCCCTATTCTCTACTAGTAATTGCTATTATTAGACCTTCTCCTCTACTCATCCCTGTAAATGAGCTAAGTATTTGAGTTTTGTTCTGTTTACGTAATTCGTGCAGTGGGGTTCATACAAATAACTGCACAGACAACTAACTTTAGAGTAGATAAAATAATTAATTGTTATTTGGACACATAATTATTTGGATATAATTTGCTGGTACCTGGATTTTTATGCCGATAAACCATAGACAATTAACTGTAGTTAATTCTCACTCACTGAGTCTATGCACTATGAGTGTCTCAGTGATTGTAGTATGCTTCCATCTGGACAATACCACATAGGCCTAATGCAGGCGAGGGAAGCAGCCATAGGTCTGTGCTTACCCATTCCGCCCTTAAACAGAACTAAATATTTTCAGCAAACTTCTTGCAATGGAACCCATTATTCAGGCTGTAGGCCTACGTACCATCAAGTAAAGTATCTTTAGCAATTAGGCCTAATCAAAAAACTACAAATATTTGTATTATTGGTTAAGATGGATTCATCGCCCAGTTATCTGGTTAACTATATCCTGTAAGCTTGATAAAAGATAATGGTTATTTGAGCAATTATTTGCTCTTTTAACAAATTAACTTTTATTCAGATATTCCTAGCTCTAGTAAGCAGAGAGTATTCATTCAGACTCGTGGACTACATGCAAAGGATTTTCATAAAACTCAGGGAGATTCTAATTTCAGTCATAAATCACTAACACAATAGAAATTAGTATTCCAGTCTGAAGAGTTTAATGACACCTGTTCTCCATTGTAATGCCCAGAGGGAGATGTGACATGCTTGTGAATTCTGTGCAATCTGAATAAGTTTTACAATATTCCATAGGTAATCGAGATCTATGCAGTCCGGTAAACTCTTCAAAATATTTATGAATAGCACGGGAATTAAAGAATAACGACGCTATAGGTGGTGACTTGATAACCGAAGGAAGTTGCTGTCAACAACAGAACTATCGCACATTTCACTCATCTTAAATATGAGGTATTAATCATTAGGCGACAGGATAGTATAAACCATTTCAAACTGTTTAAACTGTTTTATAAGAATTCTAATTATAATAATGATATAAGTATTATACCAATTACGTAAATATATTCACATGGTCCCTAACTCTTCGGGAAGAACATAATCTGAAGGTGTTCGAAAACAGGGTTCTTAGGAGAATATTCGTACATAAGAGAGATGAAAATGGGGACTGGAGAAAACTGCTTAATGACGAGCTTCATAACCTGTATTCTTCATCGAGTATAATAAAAGGGTAATTAAATCATGGAGGATGAAATGATCTGGACATGTTGCGCGCATGGGGGAGGAAAGACATATCTCGTGGGGAAGAAGTGAACGATCTCTTGAAACTAATCACAACTATAATATTGCTAACAAGTGATAAAGTACAGAACTCATCACAGAAGTCTCAGTGAAATCGTAGTGTTAGACTGTGATTGTAAAACTATTCACCAAACAGCAACCTATGTTTCGGAATGTTTAATATGACCGTTTTTCCTACCTAGGAACTGGGAAACACCAAAGAAATCTTCCAGAGCAGGTGTAACAAACGTGCGGTCCCTCAATTACGAAATGAAGCCCTTTAAAAATTTAGGAAAAATGTCTTAAATATGTACACTAAAAAAGTAACATAAAATTTGCTAAAACCTGCTTTTCTATCAGTAGGCTACAGAAGAAAAGCGTCTCATAAAATAGTGGTAGGCCTATAACTTACAGTGTAGTGATTGTGCAATTCATTGTTTACCAGAAAGCACTATGCTCAAAACAAACAAAAAATTGACCATGTCTTGAAATTCGTAAAAGAAATAACAGTGAATTTTATTCGTTCTTGGGGACTGAATCAACATCAGCTTCCTACTTTGATTAGCCATATAGGTAGTGAATTTGAGGCTTTCCGTGCTTTTAAGAAGTTCGCTGGCTTTCTTGTCATCAAGTTTTAAAACGCTTTTGGCCGCTTCCAGAAATAAAAGGCGAATCACCCGATAAGCTATGTGACGATAGTAATAAGTGTTTCGAAGATCTGATATTTACGGTGATATTGCAGTTAATTGAAATTGCTTAAATTTAAAATCACAAGGGTAATCAGTTTGTAATTTCGTTGTGTGGTAATATTAAGGCTTTTACGCCTTGGGAAGGGAAACTGGTAAGCGGCAGCTTAATTAATTTTTCTACCTACCAGATTTTCAAGATTCCCACATTGCTTCTGACTTCAGTCATTATGCTTCCAACATAAAATTATTGAATACTGAATGTAAGCCAAAAAGTTGTAAGTAATTTAAAGTCTTGGTTATTAACATATTTTCTATGTACTCTATTTAAAATGTATTGATTGCAATTCACATGGTATCAAACGGCAACAGAGATAAGTTAAGTAGTGATTTATTACGTATGCCCTATATGGTGTGTTAAAATGTAAAAGCCGGGTGGTAGCTTTTTACAAAATATAAAAATATGCTTAATTTTTATAACAACAGAAGATTGTATTTTCATTTTGGCATGCTGCCCTTGGACTTCACTTTAATCTAGTCAAATTGGCCTGTAGTAAAAATTGATTTTGGCATGCCTGATCCAGAGTGAGGGTGAACAATTAATTTTTTCTGTACTGTTTAAATACATTTATGATCGAAGCTTCGCAACCATTGATTTCTGTTGGTTACATGGTATTTTGTAACACTGACTAATTAACATTCTGTAAGACAAATGTGGCAACTGTTACAGGACCATGAATTATCAATTTCAGCAATCTACAAGGAATTATGCTTTTAAACCCTAGCTGGATTTGCGCACAGTTGTAGCATGTGATTGTGGAAGAACAATGGATGCACTTTGGGCGGTGATTTTACGCCTACATAGAGCACGTGTGAGAACGGGCAGGTAGGTTTATGCCCATCGTTGTTGCGTAGATGCTAGCGTATCTGCGTCTCAAGCTATGGTTCAGGATTCGAGTTATTTCCAAGCTGAAGAATATTCATGGACAACATGCCTTACTTCAGTGGCTGGGATGGTTTCGTTAAAATAACGTTATTAACCTAGAACAACTAAAGTTAGCCAGTATGTTTTTCGTGTTTATTATTTTCATATTGTAAATTGCAATCTGTGATACGTGGTTCCAGCAATGCTTCAAATTCTCATCACAAATATAACATGTAATGACTTTTGTAGTATTTTACAATTACAGTAGAGTCCCGCTACTTCGAACTAATTGAGACCGAACACCGCTCGGTTTAGCGGGAATTCGGAATATGCGGATTTCATGAATAATATCGACGTATTGACTTGTTAAGGCGTAAATTAAGTGCGGGGAATTGTAAAAATGGAGCAGACATGTGCTGTAAGTAACCAGCTATCATTCCAATTTGGTTTCAGGCGTTTTCATCAAGCTTAGGCTCTATGTATGTCTCTATTTAACTTCTTTGTATAACAATAAATGTACTTTTTTTACGAACGTCTGTTTAATTTCATCTGGTTTTAAGTTTAAAAAACCAGTATTTTTTCTGAACTATGTTCGGAATAGGCGGATTTTCGGAAAAGCGGGGTTCGGAATAGTGGGACTCTACTGTATAGGCCTACATTAAATACAATATTTAAAAAAGTGTTTTATAACACAAACACCCAAGGTGAGTCTGAAAGACTCTATTATTACTTCCTCAGTCCGTACTATGAGTACTATAGTTAGAGGAAGTAATCTGTTCGACCCGTAAATTAAAAGTTGAGATTTTAACATAACTACACGTTTTGAATTACCCTGAATCCAAGAATAGTATTTTCATAAACATGTATCTCTTTGCGCGTGTCTGTAAACAGCCTACTCCAGAATGGAAGAACAGTATTTGGGTTGGGTACCTTCTAGGGATGTGACACGAAAATTGACGACGACTTTCTCTTACATGACAAAAAAAAACTCTTTTTCGCGATTTTCTTGAAAACTGCTCAACGATTTATTTTAAAATTTTGTACATCAAGCCTAAGAGCTAAGACTTCTATTTGAAACTTTAAAAAAAAAAATCTCTGAAGGGTAGTAATAAGTAGGGCTGTAGCCTACCGATTAATCGATTAATCGATTAAACATTTAATCGTCGATCAATTACATTTTCCGATTAATCGGTTTAGTCGAATTCTGAAAAACTTTCTCTCGCTTCTCCGGCCTTGGCACATTATGTGTCATTCAGCCTATTGTGTCCAAATAATTCCCGTTATTCAGAAACCTGAAGGGTAGTTTAGTTTGCAAGGTTTACCGTGATACTGAATATTCAGTATGCTAAAGGGAAGAAAGTTATCTTACTAGAATCTATCAGATTTTGCTGCACACACTTTTTTTTGTATATATTTTTTCACTAGGTAACTAATAATGATATTCATTAATTCAGAATTTCTTCTAATTATCTGCACTGTAGTGGTTATTAAACGTGTAAAACAATATTAAATGTACACTTTGGTTTCGTTTGAAATACCGATCTGTTTGTCGATTAATCGGTCGGTTAATCGATTAAAGTCAAGCGTTAACTCGATAAGAAATTTTAATCGATTTTCAGCCCTAGTAATAAGCCACCCACAGTTTGTAGAAACTCAGTCTTGCCTGGTGAACAATAAAGCTTTTCATCAGGTTTAAACAACTGAATACGCGCTTTTTGCAATAAGGCCTCTTATTCTATATCAGAATGTGAGGTGAGAAATACGTTTTGCCCTTGCCAGCTGAATGGTCATCGAGATAGAGTTGTTTGTTTCATCAATTACAAGGAGTTCCATTGACTTAAAACTTAGACATTTAAGTATGGTCAAACAAAAATAGTAGTATGCACTGGCCTATAGGCCTAATGTAATTAGGCTAAGAGGATCGTACGGAAATTATGAAACCCGCTAACGCTCATATCCTAAACATGTTAGCGTGTTAATAAATGTCATTATGTACGCAAATGTTAAACAGGTGATGGAGTCCCTTACAGTTCTAAGAAGTTGAGGCCCCTGAAGTTTTCTGACAATCGGATCATGCGAGACAAATCGAAGAATCTCATTTACCTCGTTGGGGATCGAATCCGTGGTCTTCTGATTTGTACGGCTATGCCTCAAACAACTTTACCACAGCATAGAATGGAATATAAAATTTGTGGTGGAATATGATTTTCAGAATTTACAGTTGCATCTGTGACTACTGTTGGTACTGGTGTAAGGATAGCTCTTAAACACGACCTGCATATTGAAAAGGCGCAGTGTTGGAAATTTTACATTTCCCTTGTTTTCGTGAGTACTGACCGCCACTGGTGACCTGGAGTGCTGGTACCAGGATTTCCACCCGTTCTGAATTTCCCACAACGTTCCCAAATAATTGAGCAACATGTCCCTCACACCGAAAAACCTCCCGCGACCTGAAAAGGATTTCGGAATACTGACTGTCCCGAATTTGGATGTGTTGTGTACGCATTTATCCTTCTTGGAATTTATTGCCTATAAAATGGGAAACACACACGTATATAGCCTAATACATACACGAGAGATGTGGCATAAGTCATGGCCACTATTTTTTATTTTGAAAGTGTGGGAACATTTGAAAATTTTTAAATCTACAAATGAAAGGGTAGGGTTTGGAATATATGTATGAAAGCACACATACCCACTCCATATGATCCCATCAAGTTCGGTATGGATGGGCATTATTCCCCAAAGCTTCTATCAGCTCCTTGTGGTATTCTCTGGCTAGTGATTATTTTGACGTAAGGATGCTGCTCACACCTTGTCATATCCATCTGCACGCCGGCTGGATCACAACTAAATTACCATCGTTTCTATTCGTATAACCGTACATCCCTTTGCTAACATCATTTATTTCTAACTTCCCTCGCTCAAATCAACTCTCTCTCTCTCTCTCTCTCTCTCTCTCTCTCTCTCTCTCTCTCTCTCTCTCTCTCTCTGTCTCTTCAAACTGTTGCTTATCCTTAGAGAGTGAATAATTATTATTTTACCTGATTCACGCCTATAACATGCTGTTATTATATGTTGTAATATTGGAACTTATTTTTAATGAATTAATGCCTATTTAAATTTAACAAGAAAAATGGCGTAGTAAGGGGACTACGGTTCTCTTCTGGAAAAAATTTGGAGACGACTTCAACCTGCCTTCCCCCTTCCTTAAGACCCTGTTTATATGCATTGAGTTATTGGATTAGGTATTATACATCTGTATTTACGAGAATGCGTTATGTGGTATTGTATATAGAGTGTAATATTACACTAAAAGTTTATACCTAGGTGCAGATATTATTAAAATGTTGTCCTTAAAATAAAATATACTTTCTTGTAGCCTATATTTAACAATAATTATTACAACATGATCATTCAAAGTACATAGGAAATTTAAAGCCCATAATTATATTCTGTCAAACTTGTGTACTTAAATTCTGCCTTTTTAGAAAAAAGTAATATTGTTCCTTTAGGTAAAAGTTCGAGACGAGGGTAGACCTGTTCAGAACCTAATATCCTGAATGTAACTTAAAATGTGCTGAATTTATATGCTTTTATAAAAATGCGGACAGAATACCGAACATTTAACACGTCTGACAGTGTTAAAAACAGAAGATGGGAACAAAAGAAGTTCCTATAAAAGTTCTTAGCGAAAAATCGGCACAGGCAACATGTAAGATTGCACTTTCGTTTTTACCTTTCCTGATTTTTTATTTTCGAAAAAAAGAAAAAAAGGTGGCAATACAGTCTTTAAATATGCTGGAAGAAATTTGACATAATTCCCATTTGCATTCGTGACTACTGGCCGCCACTGGTCAAAGGGTGGCCCCTCCACACGACCTGTGCATGGGAAGCGTGAAGTACAATGTCTTAACTCTGCGCCCCGGGCCCTCTGGATGCGGAATGCATCCCGTACAGACTTTCTCTCAGATTCGTGACCGCTACAAATGTCAACTCCATGCCCGAGCTAACCTAATTGAATGACACTTAACCTGCACTCATCTTCCATTCTGGATTTCACTATCACGTGTGTTTCGTAATTCTTACAGGTTCAGTTCTCACACAGCTTTACGTCCCTTCCTCTGGGAACCGTGGTGAATCTGAATGCTTGTGGTATCTCGCCCACGCGCCATCCCGATCCAGGGAAACCAGATGAGATATGGAACGCAAGTTGGGGTTCGAAATCCAGTAAGCCTGCATGACGTCCGGACTCCAGCTAAGCAACAAGTCCACGCTATCGGCCTACTGACTTCAGTGGTGGATGCAACTGTAATCTTCGGCTGATGTGATTTCAGTGGTGGATGGAAACTCAAACCATGCTTACTCGATCTTAACGATCGATAGGCCTACAGGTCCAGGAATTACATTTATTTTGTTACGGTGACTCTCATACATATGAATGACACTGCAACAATTCGCAGGTGCGCGGGCAAAGAGAGTTAAGTCCAGTTTCTTGTTACTGAAAATTAAAGTGACTTAATACACTTTACCCGCCCAACATCGCTTTAAAGATGGATAAACCCATGAGGCACACATCCATAACTACCGTCCGTTTTTGAATATGACTTACTGGACCTAACACAAATGTAGAGAACATTTTTATCTATAACTCTATGGACATATCTCAATTTTTGAAGATGATGGACTTAACTCTCTTCGCCCGCGCACCCGCGAATTATTGCTTTAAACTCTGCTGTTGTGTTCATATACAAAATTCTGTAGAAAACTTCTACACACATACACCTTTTGTACCGTTGTTAGCTTTCGGCATTGTTATTCTATTCCAATATTTTGTTGGTAATAATAATATTAATAATAATGATAATAACCATCATCATCATCATCATCGTCATCATAACTTGTACTCGTCACCGGATATAGTAAGGGTAATTAAATCACGGAGAATGAAGTGGGTTGGACATGTTGCTCGCATGGGGGAGAAAAGACATATCTCAAAAATATTGACGGAGAGACCCGAAGGGAAAAGACCACTTGGAAGACCTAGACATAGGTGGGAGGACAATATTAGGATAGATTTAAGGGAAGTCGGATTTGCGAGGCATAGTTGGATGGAGTTAGCACAGAATGGGGTTGAATGGTGGGCTCAGTTAAGCGCGGCAATGAACCTTCAGTTTCCATAAAATAGATAATATTCCTTTAGCTTACTTAGGAATTGTCTATTGCCATTGAGTAAGTAAGTAATAATTATAATTTTATTAAATAACATATCTCACCTAAATTCACACAAATTTGAACAACATACAGTTTACAATACAAGCATTTAAAAAGCACTATTGTTCTTTTCTTGTTTTACTCCTAACTGATTGCAGTTGGACACAAGTAGGTGATGTGTTTTGCAGATATATTTATAACGTTTTCAGCACAACCCTCCTCCTCGAATCCTATCCCCCCATGTTGGGGCGAAGGGCCTCCAAGTGGAGGTATCTGTTTACCTATGTGAATTTTGTTACGCTTATTTTCCTAGAGAGGGCAAAGGGATAGGTGGTAAGCCTATCGCCCCTTTTCAGCACAACATTTCTGATTTATTGTCATTAATTGATGGGCACAACTTACATCGTGCACCTTTAGTAGGTTTTCTTGTTTTACTGATTCTGACATACTAACTGCATCTTAAGGATTTTGGATATTCCTGACCATTCTCAAAGAATCTTCTGTTCTTGGGAACTGCATTGTTTATGCAAGACTTTGATGACTGACTTTCCAAATTCCTCCATGAATATTCTTCTTCTAGACAATTAGCTTCCATTCCACCTAGGGTCAATCGAAGACCACAAGAAGAATGCATTATAAACAGAAACATCAATAATATTGCAGAAAACTAGCACTAGCCACCTGTTGGCTTCCGTTTGCATCTATAGGGATATGTAGGCCTACATGCAAGCTCATCAAGCGTGTCTACAGCCCCATTGGTTGAATTATAGTCCAAAATGATTTTTGACTTTTATCAGTCCTGTCACTGATTTCCTTATCACGCTGGAGAGTGCTCATAAGTACAACCTTTTTCATTTCTCTTAGGGATATAATTGATCACAGTAATGGCATTCATGAAGTAAAATGAAGATCTCTGTACCTTCTTGTAGGTTATAGGCCTATTTTGTGGAAGCCCCGGCTTACTTTTCCGGACATTGCCAATTTCTTTTCAGACGATGATGTTCCAAAATTTATGATGTGAAAGAAGTTGTCAATGCGATACTCTGATTGAGGACTTACAAGTGAGATCAGCTATCACTCTGATCTTCTTAAATGCCATTCTATATTCCCATTTTTAGAAAGAGAAGTCTGTACAGTGATTTATATTGACTGTGGACTGTCGTAACTCTCATCATAACATTCGCTTGCAGATTCATTATTTATACAATCTTCGAACACAGAAAGTTTTCATCTGTTGGAGTGTTGAGGCATTTATGCAGTCTTCTAACTTAGCATCAGTTAATGGTTTAATCGCCAATGTGTCAATAATCACTATTCAAACTTAGAAGAAACAGTAAAGCATTCAAATTGTGAAGAGCTGCTAATTACAATTTCCTGCGAAAAGCAGGAAACAAGCCCATTATTGTAAGCGCACAGTGGGTTAGTTGATTTCTAGAGTTGGTTGGAAGTCTGATACAAGATGTGACCACCTGCGTGGTCTCGTGTTTACAGTCGCTGGCTACGGATCCTCATGACCGGATTCGATCCTCGGTAACTCTTCGGAATTTTCTGATTTAGGGAGGTCTTTAACGGGTGCACTCAGCCTCTTGATACAAAACCGAGGAGCTACTTGATGAAGAATTAGCGGCTCCGGTCTCCGAAACCATAATTAACTACCGTGGGTGTCGGCATGCTGACCACATACCCCCAATCTTGCCACCTGCCTATGATAGTTGACGTAGCGGTCGGGTGGTAGGCCTAGTCCTTTCCGGGATGTAGTGCCACGGAGATTACTTCAGTTTTTATGTACAAGTTATTGTACTCTGATCAGGAAATTCGGTATAAAATTTTACCTATAAGTACAGAATTTAAGATCCCTGGGTTCAAAGCAAACGTTTCAAGAAATATATGTAGGTTTAGTGTTTGTGAACATACAGGCCATATCGTCAGTGAATCACATAACTGGAAAAAAAAGAACAGTCGAAAATGAAATCGTGTACTGTAATTTATAAGACAAATTTGTCCTTGACTGGAATCGAACTCGAGTTTTTAGTTTTGTACGCTCACGCTTAGACCAATACACAGGCCCTCGAAAGGGGAACGTAGGGGGGGGGGGGGAATTCTAGGGGACAAATCTGTAACGACCCGAACAAAAAAACAAAAAGAAAAGAAAAATAAACACTAAAAGAAATACTTAAAATCAAATTACATTTACATATTTCTACTTCACTTTTAAACCCCCGCTAAATGAATTTTAGAACATTTTCTAGCTAATAATGAAACAAAATTGTTTTAAAAAGGGCCCGGAATTACTTATGACTAACTTCCATGGTTTTCTGTGTTGTCAAACAGAGTTCACAAAACCTGCAATTTTGATTTAGGCCTAGTCATAGATGATTTTACTGCAAATAGAATTGAACATTTAGGAACAGCTTATAAATTTATAAATTATTAATTGTAAATTTATTGCTACAAATTACAATATAATATCGTTACAAGTACTAAATCGAACATCACCGAAATAGTAGAACTTGTGCTTGGGGGGGGGGGGTTCAGTTCAACACAATGAAATACACTAACGTAATTATTTACAGTTGATGGGTACGCCGTAGCATAGTGGTTGAGGCGCTGCGCTACAAACCGAAAGGCCGCGGGTTCAATCCTCGATGAGAACGTTGGAGGTTTTCAATCGGCCTAATCCTTCTGGTGGCACTATGGCCACGGTGTCCACTCAGCCTATAACGGAAGTGACTACCAGGAGCAAACTTGGGGTAATTCGGCCGGTGCATAAAGCTGATAACCTTACCACCTTCACGTGCCAAATGTCTAAACTCTGGGACCCTCAACCTCCTGCAACCCTCTGGGACCCCCATGGCATGTATAGAGAACACTTTACTTTACAAAAAGTTATTTACAAACATAGAAAAGTATGATTTAATATTGTTTGCAGTAAGGACAGAAAATGTTATATTTGCAACACTGAAAATGTATGAGTTAATAATAGCCTATAATAATATATACAATTTTAAGTAAACCTATTTTAAGATAAAGCAATTATATCAATATTTTAAAATTAAGACTCTTTTTACATAAATTATTACACAAATTACGTTACAAGTGAAAAAATTGCTTTAACTTTTATATTTCATGAATGTAATGTAATGGCTGTTTTTTGTTTTTATGAGTTAATTTGATCTGACTATATACTCTAATTTACCAAAGTAGCCTACAATATCGCAATATGTACTAATGTATTAATACTAATTCTAGTGTCAAACATTCTTTTTTATTTCAACTCTCCTCATTTAACTAACTTACAATAATCAGTCCGTCTCACGGCAGCCACTGGACGTGCACAATCCCATTACAAATCTTCCTCTAGTCTAGACTCCGGACGCCTGTCGACCAGTCTGTAAATGTTAGCGAGGATGCATCGGACTCTGATGCTTATTTTAAAGTTTTTAGTTAACCAAACTTTTAGTCGCTTTTGTTAAGATTTGGGTCCAGAAAAGTAGGTAAAATTCATTATTTTTTTCTAAACAATGAACTCTTGTAATGTGACCTGCTCTGTATTGACTACTTCTAGAATTACATACTTGTCTATTTTCAGAATTAATGGAACTATTAGGCCTACAGTCAAGAGTAATTATCGTTTCAAAGTGACAGCTTCATTTTGTGCAGTGAAACGCCGTTTTAACAATAATTTCCAGAAATATCAATATTTCTGGGTGATTCATTTCTCTATCCCTTTTTTAAAACTATATGAACAACACTATCTTGCAATCATTGAATTAACGTTAATAGTTTATTTTCCTAAATATATATTTTTAATGTAAAATAAATAAAAAAATCCCTTTAGGCAGGCCTACAGGCTGAGGTAGATTTCAAAGTGCTTTTAGTTTCATTTATTATCGCTGCGCAGCACTCTTCTTTTTTAGCCTTGGCATGGCAAACCCGCAGTAATAAGAACTGAATTCGGTAAAGAGGAAGGGCCTACAATCATTTGTTTTGACAACAAGAATAGGATATAATATTCTGGGAGGCCGTGCGCAAGATCAGCAATGAATAAAATTAGCAAAGCCGCTAAACAAGACAAAATTATGATATTATAATAATTCTTTTAAGTGTTATTATTTTCAAACATTAAAATCTCGCGTCATATGAGAGCTATCAGGAAACTAGTTATTGATTTGTAGAGTACTCATCAAGAGCTTTTCAACGATACCCCACAAGACGTGGTTTCAAAAATTTCGAATTTCCATCCCCTCACCCCCACCCCCACTCGTACCCCCCAAAACCCGCGAATTGTTGGTGTCACTGTGAACTCCATAGGGAGTACTCTAATTTATTCAAACAAAGTTTCCCTCTATACTTCATAGGGGCCGAGATATAAATGTTTTAAAATTTCAACCCCCTCCCCCGACCACCCCCTTGGGCCAATTTTGCCCATTAACGAACTTGTCCGAACTATTGGGCCTAGAAATAACATAATAAAATTTGGTTCAAATATCTTCAAAATTACGGCCGCTATCGTGTAAAGATATATATATATAAATATCACAAATTTTTTTTTGGAACGGGCGGTGGTTTCGTACTTAGGGGAGCATGAAACGTAAAGATATGAAAGAATTTTTCGAAAATCATGACATGGTATCCATTGCAATAGGTAGATTTTTCTTCGAAATCTACCTAAAAAAATACTCTTAATGGATTTTTTAAAAATACTTATTTATACTGTAGATATTCCGGAGATTGTTTTGTTCATTTGATAATTATAGATTTGGATTAAACAAAGAATCACTCAGAAATATGGACATTTGTGGAAATTATCATAGAAAAGTCATTTCAGTGCACTGAACGTGGATGTCATTTTGTAACGATGATTACAACTGTTTAATTAATTCTGAAAATAGTATGTTATTGTAGAAGTAGTCAACAAAGAGCATGTCAGACTACCAGGTGGTAGACCAATTCATTGCTGACAAAAAATATGAATTGGAATCCTGGTTTTCAGCTTTATACGCTGACTTCTAGCCCACTAGGCTCCCACATCGTCCTTTGTAAGTTATGTAAGTCCCTTTGAAAATGTGTTTAAGTATTAGAAATCTTCATTTTTCACGGACTATTTTTAAGTCCGCCTCCGAGACAATACGAATACCTAGGACGAAACACTCATTACGAACAAAGTGCGGGTGGAATGAAAGTGACAATGATGACCAGATGATATCCGGAGACCACAAGAGCATTCATTTTTCAAGATTCGTGTCATAGGTGAGGAAATATCCCGGAAATAACCCAACCAGGAAACTAGTCCCGATCGTGGATCAAACCCAGCCAGAGAAGGACCTCAGCAGTTCTCATGACGATTAAATAATAGAATAACTGATCATCTACTGCAGAATTCAAAAGAAAACGTAAACACACTCACTCTCCCATGAATTTGAATGACGTACTCTAAACTAAGCACGTTCAAGCTAATAAACGAACTATTCGCTTCGAAGTGCGCCAAGATTTCACACCATACCCAATGTTCTTATGTTGAGCGAAAGCTGAAATGCTTGTAGTATTTATATCTATTGACACCTGTTCAATTGTTTGCAAGGAAGTAGGCCTATGATCAGATATACAGACCGTACCGTACATCTTCGAGCCTAGCATACGTATACTGCATTCGAAATCCACGTTATCCACTAAAATCAAAGATAGGCCATCAGACTGCCATAGACAACTAAAACCGGAGGATGTCCTCAACGATAAGCTAGTATATTTCCGGTCTTCAATTTGTTTCATGGGTGATGAACTTGCTTTAAAACTAACAGAATGTCGTTCGCAACCAATCAGGACGCATTACTTAATTCTTAACACTAAGCTTTGGTTCCACGTGTACTGTGAGACGTATGGAATTCAGTTGGCTAGCAGTGCCGCTCTCCAATTCTACTCCTTAAGTAAACCGTCAAACAAGTAATGGCTTAATCCTCAAAGGATGAATATGGTTAACGGAGATTTAGACTGCACTATAACAGAAATTTGAACCTGGCATTTAATGGAAGGAGGGAAGGAATAGATAGAAGAAGGCTGCCATAATACTGGCAAAACTAACAAGTTTGTGTAGACATAGATATTTAAGTGGAACCGTCTTCCTGCTGATCTAGAAACCGAAATGAGCGTAGTTTTTGCACGAATAGCAAGGCGTGATTTCACCCTAAGGTCGACAAGATCGAATATATCTGGTTGGCTCTGTAGTTACTTGTGTGAAACCCAAATTGAAATAAGCTTGGTCATACTGCTTACAGTACTGGCCCCATATAGTTTTGTTACTCAAGCTATATTGGATTCCAGGGACAACTACTCATACCATCGTTTTTTTTACAAGATACGAGGGTCATTCAATAATTAAAGAGACAAATTGGTCTGGGGAAAAGACGGTTGGTAGTACAAGTTTTATACGTTTAGGATTTTAAGTTGGCATCACTGGGATGAGTTCTAATCAGCTGATGGATCAACATTGCTCTGTTTATAACCTCAAAATTAAGTTTAACGATGTCGGGTCTTCTTAAAAATTCCACATTGGTTGAACCACGTTCTGTGATTCGTTTTTTGATTGCTGAAGGTGAAAAACCAGCTAATATATACTATAGAATGACTAAAATGTATGGTGAAACTTGTATGAACCGTGGAAACTTTTACAAGTGGGTAGAACAGTTCAAAAGTGGTCGAGAATCAGTGACTGACGAACACCGTTCTGGCCGGCTTGTTGAAGTTGCAACTTCCTCACTTGAAACTCGAATTGTTTGGTCCACTGAAGGAGGCATTAGGCTATGTGGGAAGAAGTTCCAGGATAACGAGGATGTCTAGAAATTTGTGGGAAATTGGCTTCGACACCAAGACAAAGAGTTCTTTGCAGCCAGTATAAAAAAGCTAGTAACCTGTTGGGACAAGTGCATAAATGTTGATGGGGATTATGTTGAAAAGTAGGAAAAGTCTTATTTTGTAAAAATAAACGTTTTTTTTTCTAGAGGTCAGTTTGTCTCTTTAATTATTGAATTACCCTCGTAATACAATATTATTGTTCCCTAATCCGATAATCTACAATGATTATGTACAGGATTTGAGGTAGCATCTCTGCGGACCCCTAATAGCGCGGTTATTTCTTTCCTTTGCTATTTTCGAAGGGAAGTTTTTACTGTAGACCAGGCCTGTCGAACAGTACTCCGAAAGCGTGAAGTAATTCCCCAACTCACCTCCCTTCGTGACCTCCAAAGTGTAGCGATTGGTTCATTTGCGCTTTGGAGGTCACGAAGGGAGGGGAAGCATTGGAAGCACGGGAATGACTTCACACCTTCGGAGTACTGTTCGACAGGCCTGCTGTATACAATACTAATCACTACACATCTCAAACTCATTCTGCATTGGTGCCGGTCCACACAATGATCAGCTTCTTTGTAATGTAGCTAGATAGCTAGAATAGGACTTTTTTTTTTTGAACTGAGGAAGTAAGGATCGGTCTGCTTACAACTAATTGAGTTGCTATTTACTGATTGACAGGTCTAAGAGGAGTGATTAAAATAGAGTAAGCAGCAGTTTTAGGAAAAGGGGTAGATATAACATGAAATATGGTGTACGTGGAGGCCCTTACCAAAACAAAAGATAGTCAATTACGAAATGAACAGTATTTGCTGCTTGGTCATATGGGGGGGGGGTTACGTTGATAAACTTCTTTTTTAACAATGTATGAGAAGTATGCCCATCAAATCTCTCCTTTTAATCTAAGATTTGTATCGTCTTCTGAATTAATCTGCTGCCAAACTTTAGATTTTGATTAATCCTATTAGTATTATATTTCGTTAAATGGAAATAGGGGAAATCAATAAAGTTTGTGTTCGTAATATTAAGAATAAATAAACTTTTTGTACCAAATAAAATACGCAGACGTGGCGCAAACCTGTAGCATTATAGGGAAACCACTCTTCCTTCGATCAGTAGTACCCTACAACAGCGGCTTTACTTCCCTTCCGCACGAATATATGCTTCCGGTTTCATACAGGCCCGCACCTAGATTTAATCCATTGAACCTTGAATCTAAGAGACCACTGATTAGAATATAAGAAAGCTGATTTCAAGTGTTTCTGGTGACATTCGGATATTTTTAAAATCAGTAGGCCTAAAGCAATGTTTATGAAAGACGGGATTTAGGACTCTTACGTGATATATCCCGCTTTCAAAGCAAAATTAAAAGGATCGCCTCATCGTATGCTCCACCTACTCATGAATTGAAAGAATGATTGAAATTTGGTTTTGTGAATGGAGAATGTACAGGTGCGAGAGGATTGGCTGGTCGTGACGTCATGCGGGGCGGAGCTTTGTGCTCAGGTGAGAGGGGGATGCGGCAGGCAAGGAGTGCCAAGAGTCGAGTCGCAGTGTTGACAGTTGTGTTCCCGTGATCTGATGTGCCCATGACGGCGACGCTGCTGCTGGATCCGGCGATACCACCACCTTCCCGCCTTCAGCACAGCATGTCCGATTTTACGGATGTAAGTAAATCACATGGATTCACTAGAGCACGGACAGGTGGGAAAAGTTACCAGGATTTAGACCCGACCAGTACGTGCTTCAGCCCAACAGAAAACCTTGCTTTTGATTGTTGCCGGCTGTCCTGTAGTTGCTTGGAGTGTCAGAATATTATAATGTTACACTAGGATCACCAGATTTCCAATCGCGAAGAAGGGGACATTCGGTTACATGTTTTAAGTAGGCCTAGGCTAACCTGTAAAATATTGCACCACTATTATCACTAAATTTATCTGTAGAAAAGTAATAATATTAATAACAACAACAACAATAACAATAATAATAATAATAATAATAATAATAATAATAATGAGGGGCCGGGTCCTTAGGTTTTTACCTACTTTGGCTTTCTACCAAAACCAGAAACGATCACACACTTTCTCGAGTCATGTTCATAGGGTTCACACACATTAATTTCTGTAGTGCCTAAAACACCTAAATGTGATATAAAAACCTAAAGAAACCTTATTTACTCCTAATACGTTTTTGGTCAAATTTATTAGCCTTTTTGCTTGAAAAATCGATATTTTTCGGAGATAGACAAAAAACCTCTTGTTGTGTTGAAAGTAAAACTACCTTTAAATTAATGTTGTTAAACCCTTTGGTGTCAGGGATGGACAAGGCCATGAGAGGAGGGATAAAAGTAACATTACCGGTGTATTCCTTTTAAATAATTCAATCTGTAACAATCAGTGTAACATTATCCACAGCCAACCATAAAGTATTTTTATTCACCCGCTCAGAAGCATTGGGTTCGAATCCCGAAAAGGCTAGCGTTTAATCGGTACGGTACTAACTATTTTGGCCTCTTACGCTTAACTTTTCCAGGGTTTTGTGGTTTGATTTTACAGGTGAAATGCGGGCAGAAGTTTCATTTGCGGCAGCATCTCACTGCTTCTTTTCATTGTTTAATGTCTTAAAACAAATTTCAGGGCATTCAACTCAAATTTGTAATTAAATTTTATAGGTAATATATGTTGAATGATATGTAGCCCATTGCAAGTTCATTAAACTTGCAAAAAACCTAAAAATCCAATTTCACTTAATGAAAACCCTAAAACAGTGTTTCCATAACCTAAAAATCCGGTCCTTAATAATAATAATAATAATAATAATAATAATAATAATAATAATAATAATAATAATAATAGACCAAACGGGATTCCTATCAGAGCTTTAAATATATTTTTAGAATTTGATATTTGTGAAGACATTTGTATCGAATCCTTTTGAATAATTAATCACCACACTTATGGCAATTAAGTAAGAACACACTATTATGGACAGAAACTAAACGAAACTATCTGCATTTGATTTTTACGGTGATATAATCTATCAGGTCGTAACCAGCGTTCTTGAAAACTGTCCGCAGAAAACATACTGAACATTCTTTCCACAAATTTATTCCTTTCTGAAATTGTCAAAGCACACCAAACAACTAACAATAATGTACTTTATGCAGTAGGCCAACACATATTTTCTAGAGTTTTTGAAACCCTGTTGTGGGTATCACAAATTGAGGTTGTTAAACTAATACAGTAGACGTAGTGTGAAGTTACCATCAGAATTTGGAAAAGTGGGAACAACAGGATTAAGTGATGAGAGGAGTGTTGATTTAGGCAATTTTGTAAAAGAAATGTGTTTTTATTTCAGTGTCAAAAAATCATGCCTACCCTAAAGTAATGTTATGCCGTTTGGACGAATGAAACACCATTATTAAACCTCAGTGCGCTTTCAATTGCAGTTCGAGACTAACTTTAATCGCTTGTTTTCCCCGTTTCAATTCCCATTTCATTTTTGCCACATTCAAAATCTGCCTCCATTTACAATAAGAAAGATACAGCTGCGAAATTTTTCACAATGCATTTTACAATGTAGCCTATTTAATAAAATGTATAGGCCTAAGTTATTTAAAATATATATTCTTTATAGTAGGGCCTATAGTCATATGTCTTCTTTTTCATTTTTCTTGGTAAAATGTTTTAACAAAAAGTGTAAACAATATAAAAATCTACTAGTAAGTTTAAATCAAGTTTGAATCAAAAGTTTAAATCAAGTTTCAAATATTCTCGAAAAACTTCAAATTCATATTTTAATAACTGTCCGAGGAATTATATTTTAATTTTGGTTAAAAATAAATTAAATTGATTAATATCTCAAAAACTAATTGAAATATTCAAATGAAATTTTAAACAGTAATTTTCGTTTCTATTTTAATTAAGTGAACAAAATTTCAAGTGCCCAGGTCACTTTCAACACTTTGGTCATTCCTTAACTGTATTAAAAGGGGACAACTGCGTCAAAGCCCATTTAATACATGGCACCCAAGTCAAGAAACAAACAGTTCCAATAAGAAGGGAATATCTGATGACCCAGTGGTTAGTATAAATAAATCTCTATCAGAGTCAGGGGTAGATTTTTAACTTCTAGAATACTGATTAGACTATCATACTTATCACAGACTAGGCCTATACAGGGCCTATACTTATTTCGGGCTAAATGTATAAGTTAGTGCACCCCTATAATAAAAATTCCCTAATTCGCAATTCAAAAAAATAAGCAAAATTAATAGTAGACCCATAAGCATAGTTATTAGACTATCTATTTGAAATTATTTTAAAATGAACACTTCTGAGAATGAACTAAAATCCTCTAGAACGGTTGTAGATGTCACAATATTGCTCGCTTGGCTTTAGAAAGCTTGCGAAGATGCAAATTCTAATAGGGATGTCGGCATTGGAATTAGTCGTTTCTGAATTATTTGGATTATTCAACTTTATTAGCATTACTGTTTTCACCAGATGTAGCACTGACTCCCGAATCGAGTAAATGTCTTATCAGAATGTAGGCCTATTTAAATTTCCGACTTCAGATCCACCTTTGTGGAAAGTTTAAATTCTTGTGAATGTTTCACTCTCTATTTTTATTATTTATTTACTTTACTCATAATAGTGATATTGATTTCAAGATAGAAAAATGATAATCGGCATTAATGTGAACATCAAAATGTCCGGTAACATTTAGAATTTATTACTTTTACGGAAAACTTTAGAAAATTCTACCCTACCTACTAACAGTTCTGCAATAACTCTTAAGGGCATACTGCAGTTTGATAAACTGTTCTAACCGGTAAGGTGCTCCGAGCTTGTTGAACCCACTAAATATTTCTGTTTTTATTTATTCAAATTAAAAATATATTCTTATGAAAAGTATAGGCTATAATATATACATGCTCTTAAGACTTTTGAAATGTTTATGTAAATATGGAACAGTTAGTGTTACTGACGTGTCTAAGAAATTTGACAATTTGGATCTGGAATAAGCCTACACCGGCAACTCTCAAACCCGTTTCCCGCAATCAATGCATTCTTCCTACAGTAATAAGTATTTTTCTAAGTTTCTATTTCTCAGAACTGGTTTATAATAATTTTGGTATAGGCCTATCTTCTTAGCATCTTGTGCATATTTCGTCATGGTGGTCTTTCTTTTTTTTTAAAGATAATTTAGTTTTATTATGAGCTGAAATGTGTAGAAATACTGAAATATTTCACATTTTTGTTACAAGTATATCTTACTAAGTGGGTCTGATTTTCAAAGATTCATATGTTAACTAATACAGGGTATGTGAATTTATACCAGTAAGTTTTCAATAGGCCTAAATAATCCATACCTTTTACATTTGTGATCCTAACAGTCTACAAATAGGAGAAGATGGATATTAAAAATTATAATTAATAACATTGATGAGTTAATAGGCTGGGACGTTCGGAGATTCCATACATTATTAGGCCTACTTAATGTGAGTCAATTTTCCCCTTAACACAGGTAACCAATAACCAATAGATCAGATTTTTCATGAAGTTGTTGTGTCGCATATAAGATATTGAATGTATTGTATTAAAATAACATACAACAAAGCAATTCCATAAAGGCCCGTGTTGTCCAGGAGGGACGAGGGGACGTGTCCCCTCGTGTCCTTTGCCGGGCCATGGCCTTATCTTTATGACCCCGGAAAAATTATGTAGGCCTAACTAAAATAAATATTACAGTAAACTTAAAGTTAAGGTCAAAATATGTTTAAATGGTACGAGTACCGCTATTTGTCTGTAGGCTACCTTCTTATTTTGCTTTTACTTAAAAACATGCGTGCATTAGCCTAGATTAACATTCAATATTTCTGCGGACTTAAGTTTAAGAATGTTATATTTCGTCATTGAAAGAGAGAGCAGAGAGAACGAGCTCCACGTTTTGTTTCAATGCATACTGAACCGATTTTTTTTTCTTCCCCCACTGAAACTGATCTCGCCATTACCATCAGCCAACTTTATGAGTCTATTAGTTTTGAAATCAATCTATGAAAAGCACAATGTTTTCTTTAAAAGATTTTTGTTACCATAAGTTATTTTAAACCAATATGTAGGCTATGTATATTCCCGCGCAATGCCAAATACATTCTGTAAATAGGCTACTGTAGTAGGTTTGTTTGCATACATAAATAACTAACCATTAATACAATGTTTGTTATTTTTAAATTAAATCTCTTTAATGTAAAAATGTAAATCTTGCAAGTCTTTCAAATTACAAAACATTATTGCAAATTTCTAATATGAACTTAATTCACTAAACTATTTGGACTATTTTGTATTTAAATTCGTAGGAAGACACTCGAAATTGAGTAAAAGAATACATAAAGCTACGGGAGTTTCGAATCTTTTTAGCATTGAACTCGAGCTTAGAGGATTTAAAATTTACTCTACCCATTTCCAGTTCAAATAAGTTATTCAGATGACGTAGACATGGTAGGTTTATTTTTAAAGTGAATTGCATTAGTTTTACTTCTTCACTTATTGAAGATTAAATAATTTTTTTACAGAAATCAATAAAAAAAATATTTAGTAGCATAGGCCTATACACCAGAGCTTTACCCCACCAGACCCCGTCTTCAGTCGTACATCCACCGCCCTCTGAAAGGGTCCAGCACGGGGCTGATACCATAGAACTACTAGAAAATTAATCTTGACATAGCCTACTCTTACAACATTCTTACTTAAATAGGCCTATTCTCTTTCCAGTAATTAGTCCATCTACACGGGTTTCAATACTCGGAGATTTTACTTTGGAATGAGAAACAGCTGGATTTCAACGTTTCGATAATCAAGTAAATAATAGAAGTCTCGTATCGAGGGTTCTTTGAGATTGATTATTTTAAGTATATAATCCTAGGCTTAAATTATCCTTTTCTTCAATGTTACTGCAACAAATAACAATTAGCAATCACAAGAAACAAGGTAAAAATAAGACATGAAACGTTCACGGTGCTGATTAGCTTATTTATTTAGGCTTATCGGATTGTCAGCCATCTTCATTATGGTCCCGGAATTTAAAATGGACAACGCTTAAATGTATTATTTCCATACGATTAATAATCCGTGAAGGCTTAGTAAGTAAGCAATATGATATTTTGACTAATCGAACGTAAAAAGCGGAAGAACACGGATTTCATCTAACCTGAAATAATAACATACCGGTACATTGAAATTGACCTTTTGTTAAAAAGTTAAACATTAGCCTATTATATAGAAAAACGGAAAATGCTATGCATGTTTTTATTTTTTGACTCTTGAGAGCAAGACAATCTGCATTTTCAGTTTTTCTCAGCTTGTAAAACTTTCTGTTGGTTTAACCGTGGGGAACTAGTGTGACCCTTAACCCTGCAGTGCTCGCGCGCTGTTTTGGGACATAGAAGCTCGCGCGGCGTCTGAGAGACGCCGTTCGTATTTTACGTTATTTCTATTGTTTTATGTTGTTTTGAGTGTTCATTTTGTTTATTGAGTGTTGTCATAGTTCATTTAATATTATTGAACATGTTTTGCATACATTGCTTAGTTAAAAATAGGTGTATTAAGTCAATTTATTGAAAATGAGCATTTATGTAATCATATTGGACACAAATCAATATTAGCACATTATGAGTTTAATTAATTAACAATAAAACAATGTTGTTAGGCATGTAACAATTTTAAATAATTTTAAATTACTGTCGTCCTAAGACTGTGTAGGTATAACAACTTTTACTACTAGTTACTGATCTCTTCTTATTCCATTTAGAAACTTTGTCCCGCGCTACGAAATATTTAGGCCTATCACATTCACTATAATCATTATCATCATCTGCTTCTTGTTCAGTGTCCACAGACGCACTTCTAGACTCCGCAATGTCTTCTTTAGGATCACTATCGCAATCAAGTTCTTTCTTCTTCTTCTAGCAACTTTGCACTATCTTCCAATCATTTGGATCAGAAAGATTATATTTTTTTCTCCTTTTCACTCATTGCCAAGCCTAATGATAAATAATTTCTATCAGAAAAGATTGGTATTGTAGGTTTATGATCACTAGTTTCTGCAAGAAATTTGTTTTAAACCAGTAACTTACCTTGTAACAGTAAAGCTCGCGCGGCGTCTTACAGACGCCATCTACATTTTTGCAACAATAACGTCACTCCACTCTTGCTAGGCGAAAACTGGAGTGTTGCCACTTGGATATGTTATTTAAGAGTAGTTGACCGAAAGGTAGATAGCAGGTCAGCACAATGGCCTCATAGGTATTCTAGATATGGTGAAATGAATTTGGTCTGGCGTCTGTGAGACGCCGCGCGAGCACTGCAGGGTTAATCATTAACACTTTTATTAGTCCACTAGTACGATAGGTACCGTACAGTAAGTTGGCGAAGTTCTGTATTCACTCTTGAAATTCTGTGTTGAATTTTCACCAGGAATAGGCCTACACGTTTGAGGTCCTCTAAATAGAAAAATGTATTTTTTTCAGAAAAATAAATTTAAAAGATATGTGTTTTTGAAGCCTATCTCTCTGTGCACAGCATAGTGAAAAACTAAGGTTCGTATAAAGAATCTCTTTACTGTACAACACAAAGTATCTGCACGACTTTCTTTTACAGTTACAAGCGCTTGAGAAACATAAAGTGATCGCATTTTCTTGAAAATAGTTGTAACGAGATGTTGTTCTCATTTTGTACAATTACAAAATGGCTTCCAAATCTACAACATATATTTGAGACACTTGCCATGGAACTTTCTGTGAAAGCAAACTGCTTAGGTCTAAGAGTCAATCCGTGAACATCACGGTCTAGTTTGAAGGGAAGCAACTCAATGCACAAGCAATGCCAGAACATGAAGTCAGAGACGAAAAATAATTATTTTGGTAGACGAATAGCATATTACGTAACGAGTCCATAATGGCATTTATTAAGATGCGAATATATTTTATGAAAAGAGAGCAGTAAGTCTATCATACGAGAAACTTAATGAACCTACCATTTAATCCAAGATGCATACATTTTTTTTGTTCGACAATATATAAATGTCTAGGTATTTAGAATGCCTCGTAATTGATCAAACGAACGATTCTCGGCGATCAGCTGTTAGTAAGTTCCCGTCTTCTACGGTAGATGGCAGGCGACAATTCATGCAAGCCGCAGGGCTTCGCTTGGCGTTTTAATCTCAAAGCAACGCACATTCAAACAAACGAAATGAACTCAATTTAGTATCCTAATATTACAATTACCATGGACAGTTTTTTAAAACAATATAGGTTGTTTATTGCGCAGTTTGAATTTCTGCTTTCAAGGTTTGAATATTGTTCCCTGTGCGATATTAATCGATAGTGGACTACAGTGTTTAATGAAATTCTGTACCGTACTTTAATGGAAATTATTATGATTCAGTTACATCACATATAATAAATGTATTATAGGCCTAATATGGTTGAACAAAAACAATATTTTCACATTTTTAATTGAAAAGCTGTTTTGAAATCGACTTTCTCTAGACATCTTTAATGAAATACAATTCTACATGAAATAATACTGTCTACTTTAAATAATAGCCTAGAAACATTTGGCAGAATTTTGTTAATAAATTGCAGTTGTTATAACAGCAAAAGGGGTACGCCGTAGCGTAGTGGTTGAGGCGCTGCGCTACAAACCGGAAGGTCACGGGTTCGATTCCCGATGAGGTCGTTGGAGGTTTTCAATTGGCCTAATCCTTCTGGTGGTACTATGGCCCTGGGGTCGACTCAGCCTCTAACAGAAATGAGTACCTAGAGCAATCCTGATGGTAAATGCGGCCGGTGCGTAAGGCTGACAACCTTACCACTTTCATGTGCCGAATGTCCAAAATCTGGGAGCCTCAACCTCCTGGAACCCTCTGGGCCTCCATGGCCTGTATAGGGATCACTTTATTATTTTTTTACTCTATAACAGCAAAAACCAATAGAGGCCTACAGGACATTACAAGAACGGCCATTGAAGAAGTGTGTCTTTTGTGTTTTGTAGGTACCAAAATACACCTATTTCTAGATTGAATTGAAATACAAAACATATGCGCCAGGAATCGGACACAGTCCTAAATTCAAATCTTCTATAGGAGAAATCAATTAAGCCAATCTTTTTACATATCACAATATTTTATTTCAATTGAGATTAATTTTTGTTAAGTAGGTTTCCTTACTGGTAGATGACGCAGCGGTCGGGTGGTAGGCCTTGTCCCTTCAGGGATGTAGCGCCACGGAGTTTAGTTCAGTTTTTAGGTTACCTTACACATATTAATTCACGAGCAGATCTGCCAATGCAACATTTACTTGGTTTAATGAATATGCATTTGTATTATTGCAAATAGGCCTATATTTATGCGACTTTCAATAAACATATCATTTAAGTACTTTTAATATAATGACTTTTGAAAGATTGAGATTTCCTTTGAAAAACATTTCGTAAAAAAAAAAGGACTATTTAAAATTTAATTTAACTTATTATGCCTTAACGATAGAGAAGATGCTGCAGGCATTGTAGAAGGCACTTTCTGTTAGCCAACGTTGCAAGACTGTTTTAAGTCATCCTCTTTCTGTGGTAACTTGTTGAATTGCACGGCAATCGAGCCGAACAGTTTCTTTGAATTGCGCAGTGAAACATTTTGCTCAGAAAGATGAACATAAACATAGTAACATAAATTTTGCAAAGTAGGCCTACACAATTTCGTATTCTTTTTCGAGAGTGATAAAGTATTCTACAATGATTCGGCTTAGAAGTATTTGGGACAAATATTTTCTCTTTATTAATTATAATTAATTGGTGGATTTCTATGACCTAAAAAATAGGATATGTGCATGCATTTATGACCTAAAAAACATTAAAATATAACCAATAAAATTTAAAATATGACTTTACCACTTACATATTGTGTATATTTTTTTGAAGTTTTCTATTTCTATGACCTAAAAAATAGGATATATGCATGCATTTATGACCTAAAAAACATTAAAATATGACCAATAAAATTTAAAATATGACTTAACCACTTACACATTGTGTATATTATTTTAAAGTTTCATTGCAATACATTTTATTAAAATATAGCGTTAATTACTTAAAATATCTGTAAATTCTCAAAAAGTATCATTATAATGCAAAATTTACAAAATATGATATGAAACTTCAATGTTTCTTTAATATGCACACAAATATGAAAAAAATATGACCTAAATATGCATATTCATACTAAATATGCTACAATAGTTGAAATTTTCCTAAATATGTAGTTATATGCACAATAAAAGCCATTCCATTTTCACCAGGATGCTTGGAATCGGGTTTAAATTAGTCGGAAACCTGAAATAATGCAAAGGGTAAAAAGATGACATGTCACAGAAATCCGCTCCTAATTATAATTAATAATATAATATTTTGTTCATTCCGCTTTGTTTTTAGTTTCAACATACTGCTCATTGATTAAATCTATAAGTTATAGAATGTATACATTTTATCTTCAATAAGATATACTTTAAATAAAAATTAAACGTGTAAGTCAGAGAAGGTACAGATAACGGATTGAGAATGCATATTATACGGATTCAAGAGTATTATTATTAATATCATTCTTAATATTATTATAATTGTTATTAATCCTGTTATTATTTTTAATAGTAGTATTTTTATTAAGTTATTATTTATATTATAGTAGTTATTAGCATTATTAGAATTGCTGTTTATTATGTCATTACTATGATTCAAGAGGTGCTCCCGAACTCAAAAATTTCCGTTTTTCGGGATAATGATAATGTTTCATGTGACTTATTTATAGTTAGTAGATTAGGTTCTGTATGCTGTAAGATATTTACGGTAATTAATTACCCAGTTATTATGATACACTCATCTTACTATCTTCTCTCGATAGCTAGATTGTTTATTGTGTAGCCTATATATTTTTTCTCGCTGCAAGGAGAAAACTAGCAAGATGTGCTTCTGATTTTAAAATATCGAAATCCTCAGACGTTTTTGTCTTCGCATTAGTGGATTATTAGAGGTAGGGAAGTATTGCATTCAATCCTTTAAATTCAATCCAAGTATTCGCAAAAAAAATCTGCTTTATTAAAAAACGTTGTTTTAATATTGGACACTTTCTAATTTATTTCCAGGTTTAAGGTATAACAAGATAATATTCAATTCGCGCCGTGTGAGAACAACTGCTTGTATGGAGACTCACGCAACTTTTATATCAAACTTTTTTCATAAATTTTCTCACCCTGTCCACAGCACCAGAGGCAAGTCCCACTTAGTGAGTAATTCTGCATGGTTTAGGGGAAAGCAGTATAATGCACAATCCTAAAGACGGTTGATTATTATTATTATTTGCAGAACGTAAAGCGAAAGTATTATAGAATTCATGCTTGGGTTATGTGAAAGTATCAAATTAGACTGTTTTTTATTTTATTTTTTTGTTATAAAAATTACGAGTAATTGTCTGTCGTATTCAGACATAGTGTAGTCCCATACATTTAAAGCTAAGTTCTCTAATGATTTTGATTACATTTTATACTATGAACTAAAACTTTCGTTTGAAACATTTTTCGTAAAAATGATCTTAGAGAATGGTGACCAAGATGTGTGAAGCGTTGCCCAGAGAGGTAATCAAAATTCCCTTCTTTGTAGGGAAATAATTTTAAACCAATAGTCCTAGTACCTTTCCTTAATTAGTGTTAGAATTCAACATTTTTTATGACAGCATAATCTGGTTTTGGGGATGACGTAGGCTACTGCCCGTATGATCAATATTAGAGATATCTAGTTTTCGTGAGTGTCGGGTTATTGAATTTATTATTGTGTTTATTCTGACCTGATTGCCCTGTGACCCCTACGGTGGAGCATAGGGCCTCCAATTGGAGGTTTCAGTACGACTAATTTTGTTACGCTCATTTTCCATTAGAGAACAGAGAAACAGTTGGTAAACCTATCGCATCACAAACCCTCCCGGGAAACTAAGGTATGACTTGGATGTGAAAAGACCGGTAAATTTTGTCCAGAGGCTCTAACTTAGGTTTAGAGTTCTTCGGAGTCCTAAATATACGACATAGGGCCCCAGCTTAAAGTCCCTCCCGGATGACTCCGGGTTCAGGATTATTTGTTACCATTAATAAATTATTATATAATTAAGGAAACACTATTACGTTTAAAATGCTAAGTTAAAATAAATGATCTCATTAAAATTAACTTGATTTATATAAGCTGCCATTTTTGTACAGTTAGTTTTAATTTCTTCAGATTAACGATATGGGCTTCATTTGGCAGTTTATTGAACTGACGCATTTCAACACTATATTGTCTGATATGGTTCGGATTTTCGACTGTTTTAATTTTATATATCTCTTTAGCCCATGTAGGTCTGTGCATTTAATATAAAAAAGGACCATGAGACTAATATATGGAGAAAGTGTCATATGGAATCGGCTATCGCATGGACGACAGTGCGGCGAACGTGCTGTTTCGTCAGCTATCACACAGAGAACAGTGCAGACACGGTAGGGGGAATGTGTCATGTATCATCGGGTATCGTATATAGTCACCGCGACGACTTTATGGGAACTGTGTCGTGTTTCACCAGTTATCACATTGTGAGTGTGCGGTGACTATATGGGAACTGTGTCGTGTCTCTATCACATAGGTGAAAGTGCGATAACTATGGGAACTGTGTTGTGCTTCACCAGTTATCACATAGGTGACTATATGGGAACTTGTCGTGTTTCACCAGTTATCACATGGGTGAGTGTGCGGTGACCACACGAGAACTGTGTCGTCTTTCACCAGTTATCAAAGGGTAAAAATGCGTCGACTATATGGGAACTGTGTCGTGTTTCACCAGTTATCACATAGTGAAAGTGCGACTATTCTACGGGAACTGTGTCTTGTTTCACCAGTTATCACATTGTGAGTGTGCGGTGACTATGCGGGAACAATGTCGTGTTTCATCAGTTATCACATGGGTGAGTGTGCGGTGACTATATGGGAACTGTGCCGTGTTTCACCAGTTATCACAAAGGTAAAAGTGCGACTACTATATGGGAACTGTGTTGTGTTCACCAGTTATCACACTGGTGAGTGTGCGGTGACTATATGGGAACTGTGCCGTGTTTCACCAGTTATCACAAAGGTGAAAGTGCGACTACTATATGGGAACTGTGTTGTGTTTCACCAGTTATCACATGAGTGAGTGTGCGGTGACTATGCGGGAACTGTGTCGTGTTTCACCAGTTATCACACGGGTGAAAATGCGACGACTATACGGGAACTGTGTCGTGTTTTTTCAGTTATCCAATAGGTGAGAATGCTGTTTTCTGTACGGGAACTATCACGTGTGTAATCAGCTATCGCACATCTGACAGTGCAGAGGCTTTACAGGGCTGTCACCTGTCATCTACTGTCACATACGAGACACTGCGGAGACTATAGGCTACGGGGGTATTTCGTGCGCTATTAGTTCTCACATAGGGGGCATTACGGCGAATATATGAAGATTATGACGTGTGTCATCAGTTATCAAATTGGGAGAGTGCGGCGACTATATTGGGAGCATGTAAAGTGCCATCAATTAATTCCTAGGGGATATTGCGGTGACCATACGGGGAATATGTGACGAGTCATCAATTATCACATATGAGAGAGTGAGGCTACTATACCGGGACTGTGTCCTGTGTCATCTGTTATCACCGGGGTAGAGTGAGACTAATATACGCGGACTCCGCCGTGTGCCTTCTGGTTATCACATAGAATAGGCCTATACGTGGATTATGGCCTTTGTATCGGTTATAACCCCCGGGACAGTATATACCATTCATCTCTATGACATGACTACATGAATGCCGGGGGGGGGGGTTCCTTAATTCTAAATACATAAAAACCAGATCATTTCGGTCAGGGAAATCTATCTATGAAAGATGAATTTCCCTATAACTGGACCGCGAATCGAACACAGAACCTCAATATTAATTGTCATAAAATCTTATCACTAGATGAAAAGGCCGGTCAGACAGAACTCTACGAGTGAAACACACTTTTCGGCCTGAGTAACACAGGGCTAATGTTAATCTACGTCATGGACCGTCTATGCTGATATCTGTGTGGGTTGAAATCTTCAATTCGTATAACTCACTAGTTTAACTAGTTTTTACACTATATTTTTGGGAAACCAGTTATGTAAAGTGCATACATCGTACACAGTGCAGCTTATAATGCAAAATGATCAGACGGGATTCTTGTCACAAATCACAACTGTTCGTTACCTTCACATTCAGATATCATCGTGTTGAACAATCCAGTGTCTTCAAGCAGGGAAATCAAAATCTCTCTATTTCCAATCAGTCAAATTTTACAGGAGTGAGGAAAAACTTAGCATCCGTCTCATTAATTTTAAACATTATGTGTTTACCGGTTGATAATCTGTAAAAGTACATTCTTTATCAATTAAATACCACATAATCAAAATGTTTGTATTATCTACTGCTAAAGTGTGGTTAAACACTGATAGAGTTAGTGTTCTTTTTTACTTCCACGGTGCATGAAATAATAAACTATGAGTAAATGATATCATAAGTACTTTATAAAAGAACGGTGCATTTTATTACGATTCATTGAAGGGCCTAGTTCCATAAGGGCGTAAGGCACAAATCTTTAATTTTTAGTTTTTAACATTTATGCCTTCTCCTCATATCTCTTAAATACTCAGTGAACTATTTGTACTTGTGCCTTAAACCTCAGTCATAAGAAAAGACCTGTGAGACTGCACATTCATTCTCCTTCATGACAGTTCCATACAGGCGTAAGGCACACTTCCTATCTGTTATTGTTGCGTGTTTACCAACTGTTTTTATTTTCCGCAGTGCTACTAGGCCTATCCAAGCAAATGTTTATAAAAACTGAACTTGCATTTCTGAAGTGTAACTTCATTCAAAATAGATTATTTTGCTTATCATCTATTGCAATAATGACTATACTGGTATTCATTGGCAAACATGCAATTCTCGCTGTATACTATACTGGTATTCATTGGCAAACATGCAATTGTCACTGTATAGGCTAATACAGGTTTTTACTACAATAAAGTAAAAACAAATAATATGATACAAAGTAAAAAGATTTTGCTACTGTAAAAGTTCTGTTTAACATGTTTAGGTACCTCTAGTTGTACAAAATCCCAACACACTCTACCTTGTAAATTTGCAGAACACTAATTTAGCCTGTCCTTCAAAAATATATGCTATAAAATTAAACTTTAAACCACCTACTTGTGAGTGGTAACATTGTTTAAAACATCAAGATTTATCGAAACTATGTCCTTGTGCCTTACGCCCGTATGGAACTAGGCCCTTCGTACCTGGAAAATAAAGCATGGAGAGCAAGGATTCTCCTATTCCGTGGAATAAGGGGCGTTTTGGCTATCCCAGGTATTAACAAGTATCCTGTTTGCTGTAAAAAGCTAACTTAGGGTAATCTTGTCATCCACACATGGGGGAAAAAATTAAATAGCTCAATCCAGCCCATAACTAATTTTTTTTTTTAAAGTTGGAGTTAGTGGGTTTTCTTTCCCCCTGTCCAATTTAAATTTGTATTACTCAAATTTGTTCGTAAAAAGCATAACTAAACGGTAACAGTCCACCGTAGAGGATGCGTTCGATTTCCTCAAGCAGCGGGCCCGGGTTCGCTTCTCAGTCGAGACTATTCTCCTATGGTCCGACCATTCTAAGAAATAAACCTTATGTAAACAAAAACATATATGTCTGACTCGCTCCTAGGTCATACAAGTAATGTGCTAAACTGAGACAGGAACACTGGTTTTTGTTTACTTTTGATCAGATCTTAGGTGGGGTTATTCCGAGCTTTTCTTCACCGTTGACATGAATGTCGGGAAACTTTAGGCCCTAGTGGTCCCCGGATATCATCTGGTCATTATTATTCCATCCGCGTCTTTTTCGGTATTAGTATGTGTGCGACTAATGTGTCTCGTCCTATATTATGTTCGTGTTGTCACGGAGATGATCCCGGCATTAGGCTGATCACTCATCCGAGGAGGCCCTTCATGTCTGCTCTAAGAAGAATGCATGTCACCCATGAAAACACCGTCTCCCAAAAAGGTTCCGGTCCTGTAAGGCCTGGGCGGCGCAGGTCACATGTACGTTCCTACACCAGATGAGGTAAAACTCAGATAGAGAAGTAACAGTGGATAACGTTATTATTCGCGAGGCACTGTGATAAAGTCATAAGAAATAAGAACATTTTTACATTTTCAGCGGAAGTCACGTTTTGAGACACCGGGTTTATGAAGTCAATTTATTAAAGAATATCCTGTGTGTCAGTGTATCTGTGTGGATTCTATGCGAGTCTCTCTGCCCGTCTGTCCGTACCTCTCTCCGTCCCTGCGTCCGTCCATCAATTTGTGAACTGTCTATCTCCAAAATGAAATGTAGAAATATGTTTAAATTGGTCATCTTTTGAGATAGTTACACGTTACTTTTCGAATACTTTCCTCTGCTTTACTTTAAGAATAATCAACTATCTCTTCTCTTTTTAGTTTTGACAATTCTGTTTAAATTTTGATTATTTACTACAAATAAACCTAAGTAAATACTTCCAGCATAAATTCGAAATGTGTGCTTTGCAATCCGCTGAAAGGGAGATACGAGGACGTTAGATAACTGTTTCTCAACAGCAGGGGCACAGCGCGTTACCGGGACCATTATATACTCGGCCGCGAAATGTTTCTGTGAAATTTGAAACTTGAATCAACTAACTAAGCAAGTTCTTTTGAATAAATATTTTGGCCTTTACTGTAAATACTAAGAGTATAAAGTCATTCTTAAACTGTGGAAAGCTAAGTCGCAAATACAAAATATCGTCTGAGTAACAAAATGTACGTTAGTGACCAATTGGCACATTTTCAAACATGGAAGAAAAGTTAGCGCGAAATTTAAAAAAAAAATAGAGTTGTGTCTTCTTCAGTCATTATGAGGACAAGGCTAGTCTTTCTTTCCATTTTTGTCATTTCCTGGTGTCTGATCCTCTTATGGTTTACAGCTGTAACTGCATTATTCTTCTCAACACGCTCATTAATGATTATGCCAAAATTACTTAATTAAATAATTGATTGATTGGTAGGTTAAATTTATTGGGACCTGGCCCTCGTCTTACATTAGAAGAATTTTATGGACCGCAGGGCCATAAAGGTTGATAAAGACAAGTTACATGATGTTGTCCAGGCTATAAAACCCTATCATTAAACAGCATTGTTAGATGCATACTCGATACCTTCTAGAAGTTCCCAATTCTGTAGCGAGGATGCTAGGGGCATTGCATTGGGGACAACGTGGGAAGCTGAAAGACACAGTTAGATTCCCGCTCAGGTCAAATTTTGATTTGGATATAGGCTATTCATATCTCTCCCCCTCCCTTTCTCTAATTTGTGTGTGTGTGTGTGTATATATATATATATATGACGACGCGCACCACCTGCCTTGTGTCGTGGTTAGCGTCGCTGGTTCGGCCCGGGCTTCGATCCCAGGTAGAGTAGGATTACCTCCACAAAGTCTCTGGGTTTTTACGCATATACCTTAGGAGCGAGTCTCACCGCTCGTAGAGTTCCTGGCTAGGAGAGGTAGCTGCACCCTGATTGGCTATCCCACTCCACGTGTTCTCTGTCTCTGTCTCTGCGGCATTATCCCTCCACTCAACTAATACAGTATTTTCTAGCCACTGACAACATGCAGCATGATCTTTACTCTCTGCCTAGCAGTAGCTCACTGATCTTACGCGCAGCGAATCCGCGCATCTTGGTAACGAGACGTAACGAGAAGCTCGCTGGCTGGGTTAGTCTTCAAGGCCAGAGACTTTGTGGGAGTAATCCAACTCTATTCCTCGGATTTTTCTGAGGTAGAGATATCTAGAACAGGGTGCACTCAGCCTTATGATTCAAACTGAAGAGCTACTTGATTAAGAGGTTGCGGTTCCGGTCGCAGAAACCATCAATGATAGCCGTGACCACATGTCCCCAATCCTCCCGTCTGCTTATGGTAGATTACGCAGCGGTTGAATGGTAAACATAGTTCCTTAAGGGATGCAGCGCCACGTAGTATATATATAGTGTGTGTGTGTTTAGTCTATATGTGTATCAATTTGCTTCGTGCCAACCAAGCAGACTTAGACCTACTTTGACCAGAGACCTGGGATTGAATTTTATGGACGAAGTAGGGACATGCATAACAGAGCGAACGAATAACGCAATGCAACTTTATTCAATGAACCACGACTTCATTTTTTAATTTTTTTTGTCTCGTTTTATGATACCAGTGTTTATGTAAATAAGTTTGGTCATTTATAACGCACCTACTTACATATAAATTGACTTAATAATGAAAATTACCTCGTCTTTTTTGTTAACTGTTTTTCTAGATACCTTTAATGAAAATCAATAGCTTATCAAATATAGCCTAATTGCAGAGAAACGTACAGTTTTCATAGAGAAGTATTTTTTCAATGTACTTAAGCAATTAATATTTTAAATACTCATCTGACTTCTGGCAGGTTAGTATTAAACTTTTATTTGCAACTGCATGGAGCTGCATTTATATGGATTAATTTAAAAACTAGATAGTAATCCAATCTAAAAAGCCTATAGACAAGTCATTGCTCTTAAATATTGACTCTGATTTATATTTAAAAAATGTGATTATCAGGGCCCGGATTCTAATGACATGTCATCTATTTATTGATGCTGCATAGACATTGCCAACTTGCGGATAAATCCTAATCATGACCTCTAGATGATAGAAATGCATTTTTATTAGGTCATTTTTTGTCATTTTATGCAATTTTATATTTTAGGGCATTTATTTCAATTTTAGGTCATTATTTTGTCAATTTCGTGCCATTTACTTCCTTATTTAGTCATTTTCACGTATTTACATTGAGTGTATTAACTTTTTCGTCGCTAGCGGTGCTGTCTTTGAAGTGTTGTTTGTTTAATGAAAAAAGGAAAAATTCGGCGTTAAAGTGTTGACATGTCTCAGTCGGAAATGAGAATCAAAGAAACGACAAAATTTTGTATTATATTACTATTGTTATTAGATTGACTTGGCACCAGAGTCTGCCACCTGCTTGGATTTGAGAGTGCAAACTACTGTTTACCCTCAATAAACAACAATATAATCCGGCAGACCACAAAAGGATGTGCCGAATTTTGACTCACCAGTGCCTCAGTGCCAGTATATATTTCCGTGAGGAAAGAACATTCACAACATTACAGTTATTTACAGTTTTTACAATTATGTACAAACTAGTCTATAACGTTTAGTGTACAATAATAATTTTTTATAAATAAAATATATCCAGGAGAGAAAAAATTCGGAATAATAGAATAAGGGAAATAATGCAAGTTGAAAAGAATATTTTGGAAATTGTAGAAGAAAGACGCTTGATATGGTTTGGACATGTACTCATAATGACAGAGGATAGAATACCCAATAAAATTTTGGATTGGAAAGTAGAAGGAAAAAGAAGAAGAGGGAATCCCAAAGAGTGCTGAATGGATGGGGTGAAAAGGAGTATGGCGAGAAAAGGAAGTGAAGAAGATGCTATGGACAGGGACTTATGGAGCCGAAAGATTGTTGTGGGATGAAGGAAAACCATTGTATTGTGTATTCCTTAATAAAAAACATAAATAAATAAATAAATAAAATATCAGTTTTAGGTCATTTTTATAATTATTAAGACATTTTCTTTAAAATTTAGGGTCATTTTATAGGTCATTTTCCAAACAATTTTAGGTCATCAGAATCCGGGCCCTGGTGATTATATTGATGAAGACAACAGTAGGAGATATGAATGCGAGTGATATAAGCTGTCGTATAAGAAGAAGGAAAAGCTGCCCCTTAGAGTAGAGACGCTGGAGAAAACCAGATTCTCCTTGCAGTGTGGTGTGGAGTGGACTCTTCACCCACACAAACAGCTAATGAGACACATATCTCCCCTTCTCATCAAACGAGCAGCCAGCACAAAAAAATAAACTCCACGAACAATATAGTGAGATTTCTTTGCTCCTTCCAGCCTCTGTGTCATTCTCCAGACCTTATTGTTGTCCACTCCCAACACGTCTAACAATTCATGACTTCCTATAAAAAATAATAAATGTTATTCATTTTAACCACTTCTCCTATTACCCAGAAAGCGGGATCATACACGTAGCCTAGCTATTTAAGTAGAGTGAACTTAGACCACCGTCGGTCGCAACAATGAATACATAGCAATGTATCATAATGATGCATTTCCCTTTGGCTTTATTTTATGGGTCTATGATTGGTGGTGATTTACAACAATGAGTTGGACGATTTATTTTATTTTATATCTTTTAATATGGTAATAAGTTAAATATTTCCTTCGATATATAATGTAAGGACTTCTACTTTTTAAATATTTTATGTCTAATTTGTCTGACAAATTGTTGACATAGGTAACAATGTATCAAATGATTATTACAACCTGTTTTGTTGACTAATATTGATTCTAAAAATTTATCAGATTATATTGAAATCAGATATTATGTCTAGATCACGAATAAATCAACAAATTACATTACATTTATCTAGACAGCGTTTCTCAACCTTTTTGAACCCGAGGACCTCTAAAATGTCTAAAAGATTTTACGGACCCCTAATTTTACATCCCACTTTTAAAAGAAGACCTATGCTCTTAATATTTGGGGTATTAATTATAGGTCATTATAACGAAATATGTGAAAAAAATTTTACTTCTTCACTTTCCACTTGCTTTATGATTTTTTAAATTATGTCTGCGGACCATCTGCATCATCTTCGCGGACCGCCAGTGGTCCGCGGACCATAGGTTGAGAAACGCTGATCTAGAATATTGAAATCTATCTCAGGATATGGTCAAATTGAAAAAGAAAGAAATTTAAATATCCTCCACAAATAGGATACTGATAACCAATACAAAACCAATAAATTTTGCAACATGTTGTACAAATATTATTACATTAATGTAGTATGATTTTTTTAGATTGTTAAGAGGATAGAAGATAAGAACTTTTCAAAAATTTGAATTAAATAATTTTATTTAAATAGACTGGCAATAATAAAACTATTGAATTACAAATATAGTAGACCTACAGGTACAGATATTATTTCTCCTTAAAACATCATACCCACGTAATTGAGGAAATAATTTGTATGTTTAATCTCTATCGTTAGAGGGACCAGAGCTACCTACGAACCAACAAGAACCGCAGAGGCCAGTTTGGCCCAATTAATTTTTTATTATTATATGGAGTAATAATGTAAATATGTACAATGAAATGTGCACGGTATTATATGATTTTACGTAGCAATCTTTCAGTATAGGATTGGTATTACCAGCAACAGACAAAGAGTTTGACGGACGGACACAATAAAAATAATACTTTTTCTCTTAATAGGCCTCATGAAGAATGTGTTATCTCGCTTTCAATTCTATTTAAGCCTCATAATGCCCGTTGTTTCAGTGCGTTGTAGTACATCTTCGACATCTACTATAGGCCAGTATCCTGTTTTAGCCATCAATCGGGTCACTCCATATTTTCTTAGACCTTCCAGGTTTCTTCTTTCTTCCGCCATACCATATCTAGCATTGTTGTATTCTAGGCCATAATTTGTCTGTGATGTTTTCCGTTTATAATGATAAGCAGAGCCCGGGTTATTAGGTTTCTATAAAGCCTATAGACTATTAGTTATTTTTAACATATTAGAAATACTTTTGTTTCATTCTTTAAAACATTTTCAGATAATTTCTTTTTAGTTTCAGTTTAATAAGTACACCAAACACATTGATACAATAATTATATTATCTTAATTAATTCAGTTATCATTTACTAGTTCCATGATTCTGAACCACAAAACTGTAGGAACACTTTTGCTTAATTTTCAACAGTTCACAGTTTATACTATACAGCACAATTAATTTTAGAAATGCCACTCTCATTTCCAACTTCTTTTCATAAGCTCAACAGAACGTTTTTCAAGCAAGTAAGCTTCTAAAGAATGCCTTTAATTTGCTTCTGAAGAAACAGGGATTTCGGTTCATTGACAATTTCCTTTACGGGGACAATGGGGTACAAAATGGCAAAACTATAAAATTTAATGTTGTATTGTCTCTTACAAATGTACTAATAATAAAGAGCGAGATGCAAAAAGTAGGCAGATATCTATTTTTAGTAGTACAATAATAATTAGATTAATTTCATATTATTAGTTTGTTAAGTATTTTGTAAAGGCGGCACCGAGGTGAACACTCATTCTAGAGATCGTGAGTTCAAATTCCGATGCGGTTAAAATGAGTGAGGATATAGGGATTTTTCCTATTCGCAAAGACTAATGCTGGGCTGGAATATACGTGCATTATGAAGATGTGAGCCCGAACGACCTAACAAAGTCGAGACTCCTGTAAAAGTTACAAAAATACTGTTCACTGTTATACATATTTTGGTGTTTTATTTTTCTTATGAAACTACGCAGCAACAATAGAAGAAAATATGAGTTGAGATTTATGATATCACGGCAGTTATTTGTAAAGAAACATGCACTTCAATGCACAAACAATGATGAGTAAGAGGGAAAGAAGGGATGGGGAAACACGCACAATTTATGTGTTTGCTTGGCTTGGTCGCATGCCACATTTTATGTAATTACCTGCCCACACAATTCCCCCTTCCTTCCAAACACATTCAGACCCGCAGCAGAACGATCGCTTATTAAATCAAGCAAACAGAATACGCTAAGGGTAATATTAAATGGAACAGGCATCATTAGGATGAGGGCTAGAGAAACTGGTAGTATTATGATACGTTTTAGTCGAAATGAAAAAGTAATATTAAAAAAATATCTTACCAGATCTCTTTAAATTAATTTCCTTCAACATAAAGTTAGGTACATAGTAATTGTATTTTTATTGGTTGTAGCATTATAAGTGTATTTGTTGTTTCCTTTTTTATTTTCTGTGCTTGAGTTTAAGAAAAGGCTTTAAGGCTTAACTCGGCCTTTTCTTTCTCTCTTTCTTTCTTTATCATAGTTTTATCTCTCCCTTGTAGAATTTAAGCGACCCAAGCCGCCCGGGCCTTACAGGGTCGCGACCTGTAGGGAGAAGGATTATCTTTGGACCACATACATTCTTTTTGGACCAGACAAGGACATGGAGTGCCTCCCCGGATGAGTGATCAGCCCAATGCCGGGGCCACCTCCGGGACAACACGAACATATAGGACGCGACACACCATTCACACACACACACACTCACTCCGAACAAGGGAGGATAGGATGAAGATGATAATGAAGGCCACATGATATCCGGGGACCACAAGGGCCTAAAGTTACCTGACATTTGTTTCACAGGTGAGGGAAAATCCCGGAAAAAACCTCACCTAGGTAACTTTTCCCGACCAGGAATCTTAACTCGGCCTGAAGGAATAAATTATAATAATTGTTAATTATAGTAATATTTGGACAGTTTTATTCAACCGATAAAGCTACCACCAGAACACTGTTAAATTAAATTATAACAATTCTAATCTATATAGGTTCGCCAGTTAACTATAAACTCACATTTGGATAGATAGACAGATAGATCTATATTTGCCTGAGTTTATAGCAACGTCAAAGCAATAAATGTACATACAAAGTTTTGCTAAAATAGTACTTCAAAATAATCTGCTATTAAAATACTTATCCAACGTATACATAGGATTTGAAATCAATGTTGATCTATCTGTTCTCTTGAATGCTGCTAAGGAAAGATTTTTAATATTGCCAGAAAGTCTATTGTATATATTTAAAGATATACCATCAAAACTATTTTGTGTTTTACTATTTTTGCATTTGGGAATATATATGTGTGAACTATTTCTCGTGGAGTAGCTATGAATTGCAAAACAAAGAGTGTACCTACCAACTCAAAGTGTACGGATATTGATTGTAACCAACACAGGTAGCACCAGTACAGTGTCAAAACACATTAGGACAATTCTAAGCTTTACAACAGATCACTGCTAAGTCACATTTGAACAATTCCAACTGATACAGCCAGTACCAGAACACCGATAATTGGCATTAGAATAATTCTAAGTGATACAGCGAACAGCAGAACGCTGATAAGTGATAGTGGGACAATTTTATCGATATAGCCATTCAAAAGCATCTTTAAGTTACTTTTGGAAAATTCTAACGGATACAGCTAGCACCAGAACTGTTAACCCAAGCATTTTCAAAGCATTTCCAAGTTTTCTTATCGTCTAAAATTGGTGAACTTAATGCAATATCTCGGTTTTTATACTCCATATATTTGTCTTTAATGTGTTAAAGTAAATGTATGTGTGTTTTCTGGGGTTTACATTTGCAATAGAACATAGTCTACATATATATTTTTTGTGGGCAGATTTTTCCCACCGTTGGTAGCTCTTGTGCCTGAATTATAAAATGCTCTCAAGTTCAAGTAATTTTGTACATTGTTGTAGGCCTACTGTATTTTGTCTGCGAGTTTTCAATTTGGAATTATATGATTTCTGCTAATTTTTTACACTTTTTTCTATCATCTATAGGCCTAGGCAGCAGACCATTTTAAGTCATTTACTTCACTTAATTCTTATTTAATAAGTATTACTCGGAAGTTGATGAAATGGCGTCTTTTTCTCTAGATATCACGGACAACTCAGGCCTGTGATATAATCTCGTCTCACCTCAAAACGAGCAAAAATAACTTACTTTTATTTTGCATTCTTCAGCATTTAATTCTCTATTGCTCATTAAAAAAATAATTTTTCGTTACATTTTTCCTTATTTTGTCTTCAGAATGGACTTTTCCAACTGTTCACACAAAGCGATCTCATAATTCTTTAGCTATGAGGCATTGATTAATAAATATAGTAAATACAACAATAAAAAAATGATAATATATGTAGTAATGTAAAATACTTAAATATTTTCCTTCGTTTATTATTATTAACATTAGACTATATTACTGTATCATCCCTTTCCAATACATATTTAGAAATATACAGTCTTTTTTTCATTTTCATGTCATACTTTTATCAATTTAAGGTAATTTTATATGTCATTTTTCAGGCACTTCTAAGTCCTTTACTTCCGAGTCCTAATAATGAGTATTGAGTATATTATTTCATTCAAGACATGTTTATTAAAATTTAGTTGTGTCCACTGATACCAAATAATAACAAACGAGACATCAAGAATATAAATGTACCCCAGTTATTTTCAAACACTTAAAATACCTAAGATAAATTTAGATTGACTTTGAAACAAGGTGACGGTTAACGACAGATAACTTTTTCACAGGCTGGAATTCAGCAGAATACCTCTAGACTCAAAAATTAATTCTCATAGGCATCATGAGGAAAAATAAGTCTCAAGTTACCAATTCCGTTTTGGTAAGATTTTAAAACCTGCACTAAGCCTTTCATTTGCACAGGATTAAGACATACATTAAGTTACTGAACTTTTGAAACAAATCTGTGGAAGAAATCACACAAAACTTATAGCAATGGTGTGCAAAATGAACCCCAACGGTGATGCGGAGGTTAAAACTATCTGGAACTTACCAAGCGGAAGAATGCCATAACAAAAATGTTCCTTTAAAAACCTGGAGAATGATATTATGCTACTCACGGAATAGTAAATAATAGCATAGCGGTAGATGGAACGAACTTCTCTAGAATAACATTAATCAATCTGCAATAGGGCCACATTAACTGAAACAGGGAGCATCTCCAATGTTAAGCTTAAAAAGAAAAAGAAAAATGTCGGCAGAAATTGTAGCCGGTGTGTGGATATCGACCGCCATGTCGACTGTAGTAGCGATCGATTTTCGTTTCAGATGAACAACTTAATATATATATATATATATACTGGACTAAAAGGCAAACTCGTGTGCACAACCGAAACTTGTAGAGAAATGCTAATTGAATGAATTTTTTGGACAAAAAAGTGGATCCTGAATCGTGGGCTTGTTGCGAAAATTATTAACTTGACCACTACATTATTGTCCGAGCTTGTGATGATTATAATGTGAGCTCTGCACAGTTATTTCTATCCCTTTCATTCTGTGTAGGGCTTTTCTGAATGACTCTGCAAAAGAGAAACTTAAAGAAGTAGATCCCCCATAATAAATTTTAGTTAGGGAACCAGGATATGTTAAGCCAGCTTACAGGTTTGTGAGTTAAGCGTTTGGAGTTTGAGAACTGAAAGATGAAGTAGATTTAGTGTCTTGAAATGACATTGCGAAAATATTAAACCGGAAAGACGAGTGTCCTACAAATTATCCCTTCGTGCATTCCTTATTATTATTATTATTATTATTATTATTATTATTATTATTATTATTATTATTATTATTATTATTATTATATATTTTTATATAGGCACACAAAGTACAACGTTAACATATTTCCGTGCCAAAAGTTTTATTTTTTCCTCCAATCGTCTCTGTCAGTCCAATTCATATCTTGTAGATCTCTTTCGTTCATTCCTATGCTGAACTCCTGCTTCCATGAGTTTCGAGGCCTGCCTCTGGTTCTTCTTTCGAGTGGATATAATTCTCATACATTTCTTGGTAGCCTTTCTTCTTCCTTTCTTCTCACATTTCTATACCAATTTAATTGTTTATATCTTACAAGTCTAAAATATAATCTTTTGCATTCATTTTTCTCTTATACCTGTATTTTTTTCTTTCTAGATTTTAATATCCGCCGTGAAAAATCCATTTCCACTGATGACAATTTTTATTTAAATTTTTTATTAAATTTCCTTGTTTTAGCTCCATAGCCTATGTAACAGTACTTTTCACTATTGAGTTTTATATTTGTATTTTTCCTTCTCTTCTTAAGGTTAATTCGACTTTGGATAATTCGAAATATTGTATAATATTGTATATGCTATGCCAGGAATATGTCAAATCATGCAAAACTACCTTTGAAATTCCTATATAAAAGTATGTTAAAAATTGCAATTAATTCGAAATTTTAAAGCTTAAATCGGATAATATCTAAGCCAGTATATGCGTCACGTTAATTTTGTAAGGATTCCAAGATTTCAAAGCTTCAATAAATTCCCCTAGAATTCTATACTTTGTCACATTTATGCACACATAAATTTGATCTACTTCGGCCAAGATCGAACCTAATACCTTGGACACAGAAAACAGTGAATTACTGATTGCGCCGCTCAGGCTGACGTGACTGGTATAGGCCTAAGGCTTATCTTTACAGGTCAGTAGTGATTCAGCAATATTCGTAGATGATACCACCCTCTATTCTTCAAATGATAGCATACGTTAACTTTATTAATTGGTATTAGGCCTATGAAAACAGCGCATAGTGAAGGAGCAAAACAGTTTCAAGCTGGCTTCTGTCTATATTAAAGAAAATATCAAAATATATTATTACCACATTTACATGCGGGATATAAACCGATGTGAATCCGACCCCAACTCAGTGCGTTCCCTGTTTACGTGGCAAGTTCTGGAAGTGTATTGAGATTTTTGTGCTATTGGTTATTTATGGCGATTTGTATGTGGCTAACCTGTATAAACAATTGCCGTGTTTATTCCAAGAATAAAAAGTAACGTATATGTTCCATTCTTAATTTCTAGTCACCATAAACAAATTATGGCCTAAAAGAACATTATTTTAATCATATGCTACGCCAGGAGTATCTTAAATCATGCAACAATATTACGTACTTTGTAAATTCTTCGATTAAATTGACGGATTATCTGATGGAACAAATGACGAACGGATATTTTAAATACAGTAAGAACTTCACATTATAATAATTCAAGAAAATGCACTCAATGAGATTCGATCCAGAACCATAGGAAGGTAGCTCAACGCCTTAACAATAAGATACTGCAACACGCTGTATTTGGCTTTAATAATGAGGTCAATTGATCTGAACAACATTGATTTAAATACTCGTGAATATTTTGCGATTTATTGGCGACCTAAACTATCTACCACTTTAGTGGGTGTAGTTTCATTCCCCAAATCCGAATTAAATCGGTGTTATACAAAACGTGCTCTCTCCTAAGCTGTTAGAAACGACTTCTATTAATGATTTTTTTTGTTTTGTCGTTTACCAGTTTCTGTAAATAGGATTCACACAATATTACGTTTACATGATCCATGTTGTTGTGTATTACAGATTATATCGTAAGACAGGAAGCCAGCAGGCCGCTCATCGCGTGTGTTGGTTGGGTTGCAGATGTGGCAGGACATCGAGAGCGTTCTCCTGGGAGAAGGGCAGAATTACTGTAACGCAGCTGCACAGCCCTCGCCTTCCGTGGACTATGCCAGCTACACCTACCATCAGCACTTGCCCATCAAAAGCGAGGTCCAAGACGATTGCGTTCCCCAGCCTCAAGCAGACTATGGCGGCTATCCTATGCCAACCACGTACATGGACAACCAGACCTACTACCAGCCACAACCCCACCACTCCGATGCTTATAACGGCACCATGACCATCGTGTCACCACCAGCAAGTCCTGTGATAAGGCACAACCATTTCCCTCCACCTTCAACCCCCATGTACCCACATCACCCTTACCATCACCACCATCATCACCACCATCCGCCTTACACGCCGACTACCCCTCACCATCCCCATCCGTCCACATCTTTTACACCCGGTGAACCCGTCACGGCACCAGCCAAAGCAAAGAGGGGTCGCAGACGATGGGGCCGGAAGAAAATCACCACCCACACATGTACGTACGCAGGTTGCAGCAAGACCTACACAAAGTCTTCCCATCTAAAAGCACATCTTCGCACCCATACGGGCGAGAAGCCCTACCAGTGCAGTTGGAAGGGTTGTGGATGGAAGTTCGCCCGCTCGGACGAGCTTACTCGTCACTACAGGAAACACACCGGCGACCGTCCGTTCCAGTGTCGGCTGTGTGAGAGGGCTTTCTCGCGTTCCGACCATCTCTCCCTGCACATGAAGCGACACATCGCTGTGTGATATACTTTCTGTGATACTCTCCAAAGTGTTGCTAATCTTGTACATAATCTTGTATATATGATCGTCAGTCAAACTGCCATAAATTCATTGACCACATTACTTTCCCATCACTCTCTAACCTCGCATAATTTGACCTTGAAACATGGCCAGCTACCCTTAACCAAGTTGACAGAAAAATTAAATAAGTGCCAATTTTAGTAATAATAAAAGCGCCAACAATTAGACTGAAAATATGTTTTATAACTTATTAATAAATTTGTCGGCTAATCCACACTCATTAATAACAGAATATTAAATAGATCAACAGCAAAATCTTAATTATTTTACCCACAAACTCAGTAATTCGTTCAATATAGACTGACCTGAAAAGTAGTCGTCAATTTTACAACAATGAAGAACATTATTTGTTATCACTACCACTAATATAACATGTAAGAACGCTTCCTACCACCATGAAGGGGAAATGACACACCAAAACAACATATTTGCCTTATAATACCAATCTAACCTATAATTTTTCGAAAAGAAATGTCAACAGCAAAGGATGAATTCATTGAGTTGCATAAAAGAGCGAAATCAAATATCATCAACTGTGAAAGTAAGTAGAGTTACCAAATTTCTTTGTTATATTCTCATTTTTTCATTATTTCAGCGTTGGCGGTTTTGTTATACTGTCATTGGCCCTTATTCTATTACTTCTGCAAACAATGGCTGGCCCAAACTTAACAGGATCTCTAACAGCAATTGGGTAAGTACCTGGGCCCATTTATGCATTTTGTTAGAACTTTTCATTTGGGCTGGTCCAAATGTTGGAAGATGATTGTACTTCGAGTTACTTACAGTGTCCATGAATGTCACAGTAACAGCAGGTCCACAAATGATTCCTTCACCTCTCCAGGTTTTGGCTGTTCCTACTGCAAGTTGACCTGAAAAAGAAGAAATGTGTGTTTGAGGAAAATTGAATGGGTTTTGGCTGTTCCTACTGCAAGTTGACCTGAAAAAGAAGAAAGGTGTGTGCTAGGAAAATTCAATGTGTTTGCTCTAAAAGATTTTTGTGCATTAGAACGGTGACATCCATATACAGATGGCGCCGCGATCTGCTTTGAGCAAAGGTTTAACGAACTGTTCTTCAAATTCAGGGCTGCTTTCATGAACCCAACAATTACTTAATTTCAATGGCAATGGACAACTCCTAAGCAAGCCAAAGGAATGTAATCTATTTTATATAACCCGGAGGTTCACTGCCGCATTTACATGAGTGCTCCACTCAATCCGATTCTGTGCTAACTCCATCAACCCCTCCCTCGCAAATCCTACTTCATTTAACTCTATCCTAATACTGTTCTCCCATCTACCTCTAGACCTTCCAAGTGATCTCTTCCCTTCGGGTCTCCCAGTCAATGCGCGCAACATGGCCAGCCCATTTCATCCTCCGTGATTTAATTGCCCTTACTATATTCGGTGAAGAGTACAAGCTATCGTGCTCGTCATTGTGCAGTTTTCTCCAGTACCCAGTTTCGTTCTCTTATGTCCAAACCCTGTTTCTGAACACTCTCAGATCATGTGCTTCCCGAAGAGTAAAGGACCTATAACAGACAACCATTGTCTCATCTTATATTTACATATTTGACATCCAACACAACGAATACATATCTCATTTCCATACTGTTATTCGCATTGTTCTTTCTTCGAAGATTAGCAGAATTGGTAACCACTCTAGTCATAACGGATACAAAATGGGAACGGCTATTAGTTATTCTGCCGCATGAGAATGTAACGGACTAAACATATTTATGTCGTGAAAATAACTAATGACATAATGAATTGAAGCAAAATCTTGAAATATAAAATTGTTGCTAATTATTTTTGTAGTATGCCTATTATCATTGTTAATATTATATTTAATGATATATGTGTGGCTCATTTCCTTAGGCGAAGCTTGAATAGAAATATAACATATGTTGCTAAATGAATGCAATAAATTGTCATGATCTGGTGTCTGGTGCTAGATTTAACAGTATTTTGCACCCCTATAAGCCTACATTCATGAGAAATTATGGATATATTCCAAAATAACGCAATTTTTATGGTATTCAAATAATATATTTTACTTAACCGACCACTCGAAATTCTCAATCAAACGTCCGATAAATACAGTTTATAATAAGTAATTAAAGAAATATCAAATCATAATAAACTAATAGAAATTATATATTTTTAAAACGTACTACTAGACTCTACCTGTGATTTTAGACGGAAATTTGTGCTCGTTGGTTAACTCCTATTGTAATGCTAGTTAAGTCTGCCTTGTAATATTCTTCTCACAATGTCTGCTTACTTATCTGTTTTGTTTTGCTATACAGAAGTCTGTGCTTAAAAATGGGGTTAAAGGCAATTAATTTAAAAATAAATATGTAAGGGTTTAATTTAATGCCTCGTTACATAACCATTCACAAGAAGTTCATTCGCGACTAAAATTGATAGCCTAACATCTTCATATATGAGTCAATGAGAATGAAGATTCCGCTCATGAAAATCACCATTAACGGTCGTGGGTGTCGGCATGCTGACCACATGACCCCCAATCCTGCTATCTGCCTGATGGTAGATGACGCGGCGGTCGGGTGGTAGGCCAAGTCCCTCCAGGGATGTAGCGCCACGGAGTTTTTAGTTTTTGGAGAATGAAGATTGCAGTAACAGACTCTGCTGTATTTTAAAAGCTCTGTATTGCTATCGGTAGGCCTACTAGAGGTCTACAACTTAGAAAAAAAAAAACCTTGGCAATTTTGGGTTCTCAGGCGACTGGGTGAGGAAGCAGCGCCAGGCAAGCAGTCCGAAAGGCCGGGTTACACTAGTCCTCTTACCTTTCCGACGACAGTGAATCCAACCCAGCGCTTTATCGGTAAGAGATCCATCTGAACACGAATCATCTCCTGCACTCGAAAACTCCAAGTATAACATGCGCTTGTTAGGAGGTGACCCGTTCAGTGAGAGTTCAGAAGCACTTATTACCCTCACCACCAGCACCATGCGCAGCAAACACCGCGTGGTTCCGCGCAAGTCCTTTTCTATCTTATACACCTATAGATCTTTTGTTTTTCGTATCCCTCCACTTAACCAAGCTGTTTCTCAACCTCCACGTTGTAAATATTTTCCCCATCATGCAAATGTCTACTCAGTGTTCAACTCGCTACCAATTAAGGGCTGAACAATTCAACAAATAAATACCACTGTGATCCTCTTACTGCTTATATGTATTATCAGTATTTCGTGGTTGTTCCATGGAAAAAGGCAAATAATATTTTTACGGATGGTCCACTTAAGGTATATCGATTCTTTCATGTAATTTTGAAGGCATGTTTTGGTAATATCAGTAAGACAGCGTAGTTTACCTCCTATTACACAAGAGGTTGAAAATACACTCGACCTATTGGTCTAGGTGTCAACGATAAAAGCTGAAAACCCGCGTTCGTTCCGCGCCCAGGTCAAATTTTCCTCTGAAGTGAATACGCTCGTTTGTTTGTAATTGACGAATAGGCCTATGCAGGAAATTATCAGCAGGGAAAGGATTGATGTGTACTAAAAGTGTAACAAAATGCGTTGCCGTTAGCTTGGAGTGTGTTGCTCTAATCCGGTGATACTATATTACAAGACAGTTTATTTGTAATTGGATCAGTTCCTGAGGCTCATAGTGGAGGAGCAGTTTTGAGTTTTCAGCTGATGAATTTCCCTGTTTAAGTTGTAACATCTCTCTAGTACTCTGTGTAATTATATAGTTTATTTATGTTGTACCCAGTCCAGTAAGAAGGGAATGGTCAAGATTTTCAGTTTTGAGAAATTGACATTCGGGGATGCGTTCGCTCATCTCACGCAGCGGGCCCGGGTTCGATTCCTGGTCGGGACAAGTTGGGGTTTTTTCTGTGGTTTTTCCTCACCTGTGAGACAAATTTCGGGTAAGTTCAGGCCCTTGTGGTCCCCAGATATCATCTGGCCGTTATTATCAACTTCATCCCATCCTCGCCTTGTTTGGAGTGAGTGTGCATGTGAATGGTGTGTCTCGTCCTATGTTTTCGTGTTGTTTCGGAGGTGGCCCCGGGATTGGGCTCATCACTCATCCGGGGAGGCTCTCCATGTCCTTGTCTGGTCATAAAGTATGATTGTGATCCAACGATAATCCCTCTCCCGACAGGTCGCGGCCCTCTAAGGCCCGGGTGGCTTGGGTCGCTTAAATCCTAAAAGGGAGATGTAAAACTAAGATAAAGAAAGAAAGAAATTGACATTGGTCACAAATTAATAGTAAAAATACTTAATATAGTTTATCCATGAAATCTACAATAACACACTGGCATTCAAGTCAAAGTACTTCTTAAAAATCAAGTTTTATTCACAAGGAACAATTCACAATGTCAAACGTGAATGCTACATTCTTTACTCTAATTGAACAACTCAAGATACTGGAGATAATTAATGATAAGGAAGATTGCGATAAGAACTGTCAACATGTCAATCCAGACCATGTAATGTAATGTTGCCAATCTGCCTGTCATACTTGGAATTTCGCTTTCTTTTTTTCTTGCCGATTAAGAATAAGAGTGGTATGCGCATATGTCTTTCCATTCTCCATTCCACCTTGCCCAAAGGTCCATATTCTCAGGTTTTGACTTAGCGGACAGACCCTCGGAACTAGGTAGCGAAGAAGATGAAATTTTACGTTCATTCCGATGGAGAAGTCACACCCGAAACACCGGAAGAGTTCTAAGATATGAAAATATTAATTACCGATGTAGATAAACCCGATTTTAGCCAAAACTTTGACATACCGGTATTTCAAAATGTGAAACATTTCTCAACCTTCAGGCGAGCAAAGGTACAGTTAGAACTGGTATACTGACGACATTTAAACACCGATGTAGAGGTAAATAATGCAGGATTCTATATCTCAATTAAAAACAAACGCCCAGCCAATACCAAAAGCTAATTTCTAGTCTTTGAATGTTCATAAAAAATTAATGCTTTTCTCAGAAATACACAAACATGAAAATTTTGCTATGAAATTCTGCATGCATTTTATACAATTTCGGTGAAAAACTTAGCTACATAGGTAAATGAGAAAGAAGTAATGATATGGAAGAAGTATATCTTGCTTTTCAATTTCATCCTTCTCCTTTTTTTCAAAATTAGATTTAAGTTATCGATTTGCAGATTTCTCTGAATGTTGTAGCAAAATATCTGTCAACCATTTCAATTACATTGGCCTATTAGCAAATATTTTCTTTCTCAACGTTGTCGATGAATATCTCGGAAAAAATGTGCCAATTATTTTTTTTGGATGTAGGTACCCTAATAGCTAAGATCATATTTTCAAAAGTATGCATGGCTTTTTTACTCATTTATTTATTTCCACATATGTTCAGGTAGTTGTTTTGTAAAATTTTAAATAATATAAAAAATTTAAGCTTAACTTTATTCATTAGGAGAAGAACACAAAATTTAAGAAAATGAAACACATCATTCTATATGATACTTTATTAAACAAAATTAAAATATTTAACATTCTCAGAAACAAAGTTACTTAAAATGGATCAGAACACGTAAAGGAAAATTACAAGTTTTCTTTGTCAAAACAGTATGCGCATTGAATGCTTTGTTTCCTTCGTACACTTGCATATTAAAAATAATTTAGAAGTTTATCTCTCATAAACTACTGGTCTACTTGAGTAAACATTATTATGGCACAGAGTTATACAACGGCGTACGAATTTTAAAAATCCAACAAAGTGTGTGGAATTTTGGAAACTACGTCCCAGTGTCCCTTAATTATTACACTAGCCGGCATTTAGCATACCGTTTAATTATTAGAGGATAGTACTCAACTCAGAACAGTGAAACTACCTACTGTAAAGAATGATTGGTATAATTACTGAATTTCCAAAGCCTTCGTCAAGGAGCGACGTCACACCGCTGATAGGTAAGTATTCTCCCTTCGATTCAAGTTTTCTCTAGAAGCACTAAAGTAACATAGACAATTAGCATCGGTATCTGGTACCCTATGATCCCCAGGTGGGGCGAAGGGGCCTACAAACGGAGGTTTCATTACCTATACTAATTTTGATATGCTTATTTTCCGAGAGAGGGTAGAGGGACAGGTGGCAAGCCCATCGCCTCGAACATAGACAATTAGGAAACAAATTTTATATAAGAAAAAATGTAGGCCTAAACCTAAACAAAACAGATCTACAGTAAGAGCTTTTATGAAAAATTTAATATATAATCTAAATATAAACATGAATATCTTCAGTGAGATAACCCTGAAAATCTGACATTAATAATTAATAACAGTCAAAATCTTGAATAACTTACAGGCTATAATAAAATAATCATCCGTATTAGATGCATCCTCACCACATTGTAGACGTGCGAAGATATCGTTAGCTGAGTATTGAAATGTACTAACTCCACTTATCCTGAAAAATAAGATAATGTATAACTTATTTCCAATTCTTAACTAAACTGCTTATGTCATTTTCGCAAAAAGAAAACCAGGGTTCGATTCCCGCCCAGAATAGATATTTCCAGCTCTACTCTGAAAGTGAAAAGTGCATGCAGCACTGAATAGAAAGTCGTTACTGCACATTCAGCATCAGTTCAAAATCAGTACTGCACTCAAATAACTCATAGAGATATTTTCTTTCAAACAATAGTGATTCCTCGACATGATGTAGCGTCAAAAAAAAAAAATAAATAAAAAAAAAAAAAATTAAAAATAACTCAGTGGCGCAAACATCCCAGAAGGGAAAAGGCCTACCACCCGACCGGTGCGTCATCTACCATAGGCAGACGGAAGGATTGAGGGGCATGTTGTCAGCATGCCGACACCCACGGCCGCTAAAGGTGGTTTCCATGACCGGAGCCGCTACTTCTTTATCAAGAAGCTCATCAATTTGAATCACGAGGCTGAGTGCACTCCTACCAGACTTCCCTACCTCAGAAAAATCCGAGGAGGTACCGGGGATTGATGTAGCATCAAACCATCTCTCTCTCTCTCCCTCTCTCTCTCTCTCTCGAATCCTATGCCCCCATATTGGGGCGAATGACCTCCAAGTGGAGGTTTCTGTGTACCTATGTGAATTTTGTTACGCTTATTTTCCTAAAGAGGGCAGAGGGACAGGTGGTAAGCCCATCGCCTCTCAACCCCCTCCGGAAACTAAGGCACCACTTGGACTTGAAAGGGCCGAGAAATTTTGTCCAGAGGCTCTAATTTAGGCTTGGAGTTCTTTTACGCGCCGTAAATCTACGACACGGGCCCCCCAGCTTAAAGTCCCTCCCGGAGGACTCCGTGCCCAGGATTTGTACGTCCTGCAAAACCCATCGACTGCGGCCGGGTTTGATCCCGCGACCTTCGGATTTAGAGGGACCTCTAGACCACCGCAGCCGACGTCAAACCATCTAAATTATATTAAAAATTGCATTTCTTATTGCAAACTTTTTACTTTGAAAATTACTGTGCATAATGTACAATTTCTATTACAATGCCCATTTAATGTGATGTGGATCAACCGATGTATATTGCATTCGGGCGTAAATTAATAATAATTTGTCTCCTTTAAATAAGTTTGAGGTGCAGAGTGAGAGCAGGTATTACGAAGTGCACCAGCACATGAAGCCGGAGCGATTCCTGCCATCAGTGGGCGACAATACGTGGGAATCAAGGCCGTCGCGTCCATGAGCGCGTTGCCATGTACGCCTGGTCTTCTCTGCGATCATGCCTTACAGGCCTTTAAGTAACTCCATTACCATCACAAATGCTACTAAGTAAGTTTATCACCATACAAACCTCTAACTAACACCATTACTACCAGACAAGCTCCTAAGTAACCCCATCACTAATATTAAAAAATCTTAATAACTCTAGGACCACCAAACAAAATTCGAAATAACCTTATTACCGTCACAAAATCCACTAAACAAATCTGGAATCAACTTAACTCCATCAAAGTCTCTTAAGTAACCCTATCACTAATATTAATAATACCTTAATAACTCTAGTACCACCAAACAAAATTCCAAATAACCTTATTACCGTCACAAAATCCACTACACAAATCTGGAATCAACTTAACCCCATCAAAGTATCTTAAGTAACTTAAGCACTTATTAAGATATCCTATAATTAATTCCATTACTATAAAAAAGCGTCTAAGTAACCTCATTACTCCTATAAACTATTCAGTAACTCAAGTACCAACGTGCAAAACTCCACGTAACCTCTTTACCGCTCTTTGAACAGTAGACATAGCATCCAAAAGAGACTAAGATGTCAAACGGCCACCAATGGAAAGGAAATAAAATTCCTTACAAATACGTTGATTTTAATGACTTCAAGGAACAATTTTTCCACATTGGAAGAAAATCAAACACCGAATTTCGATGTGACTGCATAACAAACTAATGCACTGACAAACAGACTAATTGCTAGTGAGTCATTAGAATTAGGGCAAAATGTACTATCACAGAGTTCTAGAAACTTACTCGAGAATGGAATCTTTAATTTTTATAGCACAAACCGTTTGGCTAGAATAGTTGAAAGAAGCTGCACATTAAATGGAACTTAATCATTAGAAAGGTCACCATCTTGAAAATGAATCATGAATTTAAAAATCCTTTCTCATACATACAAGGGTCGCCCAGAAAGTAATGCACCACATTTTTTTGTTCAACAATTATTTATTGAACACAATGAAACTTACACACAAGAAAGAATGATGTTTCTTCTACACTCCCTTTTTTTCAACGTAATCTCCGTCCCGTTCTATGGCCTGCCTCCAGCGAGACACAAGGGTGTGCATGCCCTGTCGGTACCACTCCTTGTTCTGGTCACGGAGCCACTTTTGCACTGTGCGAATCACCTCTTCTTCTTCCTCAAAACGTCTTCCGCGAATGGCGTCCTTTAATGGCCCATGCTTCCAGCGACTTCGGCGCCATAACAACCCAGGTGAATGTTTGATTCAACATGATACCGCTCGGCCTCACACAAGTTTGAGAACTTTGGAGCTAATCACTAAACAGGGTTGGACAGTGTTACACCATTCACCCTACAGCCCTGACCTAGCTCCCTCAGGCTTCCACTTGTTTGGGCCATTAAGGGTATATGTACGTGAATTATTTTGAAATTTATGTTTTTTTTATAGCACTAAAAAATTGTGCTGAACTTTCTGCATCCATTGATATATAGTTTACATAGGTTTAGAAATTATTTTTGCCATTTAAATGGACATTTAAATATGTTTACATGCTCTGAGCCACACCCTTAGAAAGGTCAGATGAGAAATTCACTATTAACTTAAAATTGAATTTCCCGGTAACTCTTATTTTGCACACATATTGTTAGGTAGCTCCACAACCATTAGAGATAGAAGGCTGAAATTTTTTACACTAATTTTACATGCATATATGCATAAAGTAGACTACAATGATGCCTATAGGTATAAAATTAAAGAAAATGTGTCATGAAATATTGATCAAATTTCAAGATATTTTATATGCGATATATAAAAATTAATTGCATTAAAAATAATAACTTTAGCTATATAAAAGTAGTCTACTTTGTGGAAAAATATGTTCATTATATGCATTAAAAAATGAAAGGTCTCAGAGAAACAAAAAAAATGTTATACCTATAGGAAGTGATAAGTGCATCTGAATTAATTTTTTTCATGCTCCTATAAAAAGTGCAATTTAAAATTAACTTGGTCAATTTTTTATACTTTTATCTGCTAGTTATGTTCTCGTGTAATTTTTGTCCACTTCTGAGTTCATTTTCTTGTAAAATTTTAATATTTTAGAACCTGCATTTTTTTTATCGTTTTGTGGTTGTTCACATACATATACCCTTAAGGGATGCCATTCGAGGAAGACATTTTGAGAATGACGAAGACGTGATTCGCACAGTGCAGAATTGGCTTCGTGGCCAGAACAAGGAGTGGTACCGACAGGGCATACATGCCCTTGTGTCTCGCTGGAGGAAGGCCATAGAAGGGGACGGAGATTACGTGGAAAAATAGGGAGTGCAGAAGAAACATAATTCTTTGTTGTGTGTAAGTTTCATTGTGTTCAATAAATAATTTTTGAAGAAAAAATGCTGTGCATTACTTTCTGGGCGACCCTCGTAGTTTTAAAGGACTTCAAAGAGCATTCATGCAAACGTGGAATAAAATCGAACAATGCGTTTGGTCGTGAGTGCGTACCAAACAAATTAAAAAAAAAAATACGAATTTCCAAACGGTTTAGTTAAAACAGGATCTCGCTCCGCTCGGTTAATCACAAAGGCCACTAAACAATTATGGTACTAAGTTAACCCCATCCAATCCTCTAAGTACGAGGTTTGTTTTTAAAGTTAGTACTGTTTAAATATTTTGCCGCTGCAGCGTCGCAGTCGCGATTTTGTGTATGCAGGGTTCACTTCCTCCATTTATCAGGAAGCCCATTAAGCAGCTGTGAACGATCTTAAGTTTGTGCTTTCCTAATTTAGAGCGTTTCGAAATGTTCAAAACAATCGAACGACTCGCCTACTGTGTAGTCAGATCGGTGATTATTTTTTGAATGCCACAAATGTTACGCCAGTAAACATTCATCACCACTTGTGTGAGGTTTATGGGGAAACAATAATGAGTGATGGAGTGGTGAGGAGTGGGATAGACAGTTTAACTAAGATCGTGAAAATGTGCAAGATCTGTTGCCATTATTTGGTTCGGAATTATTCGACCACCCTCCCTACAGTCCGGATTTGGCACCAAGCGATTTTTTTCTGTTTCTTCATCTGAAGGAATTCCTTGGTGGAAAACATTTCAACAAATGATGACGCTGTGAATCAAGAAGTGCAGATTTGGCTTTCGTCACAGGCAGCATCATTCTTTGACGAAGGCATAAAAAAACTGGTTTCTCGTTACGAAAAGTGCCCGAAAACGGTGTTGACTACATGGAGAAGTAGTGTAAGGTATAAGGTAATGAATGATAATAAAGAATTTGGAAAATAATGTTCTGTTATTTTTTTTTAGTTATCGGTACTTACTTTGAAAGTACGCCTTGTAACTTAACCACTTCTAAGGAATGCTATAAGTAACTCCATTACTAAAAGACAAGTGTCTATTAACCTCATTACTCCCCTAAAACATCTTAGTAACTCTGGTACTACCAAACAAAAAGGTGCTTTCAGGACCGCTACCTGTCGGGAGAGGGATTAGCCTACCTTCGGATTACATACATGCTGTTTTGGCCACACAATGTCACGGAGGGCCTCCCCGGATGGTTGAACAGCTCAATGTCGCTCACACACTTATGCCCAACAAGGGACGGATGGGATGAAGGTGGTAATATCGCCTAGATGATGTGACTACAGGGGTCTAAAGTTTCAAGACATTCGTTTCACAGGTAAAGGAAAACCCCAGTTAGGAAACTTGTCCTGACCAGAAGTCGAACTAGGGTCCGATGCGTAAGAAGAGAGAATGCGGTGTACTCATTAACAGCATAGTATCCTCTAAGTAATTAAATTACTATTGCTGTATATGCTGCGTCATAGCAAAACCAGCGAACTACAAAAAAAAATCTGACAACAGTAAAATATTACAGCAACTGGCCAACTCCAGCGTACGTGTAAATCTAGACCAGCGTTTCTCAACCTATGGTCCACGGGCTACTAGTGGTCCGCGAAGATGGTGCAGATGGTCCGCAGACATAATTAAAAAATATCATAAAGCAAGTGGAAAGTAAAGAAGTAAAATTTTTTCACATATTTCGTTATAATTAATACGCCAAATATTAAGAAAGGTCTTCTTTTAAAAATGGGATGTAAAATTAAGGGCCCGTAATTTTTTTTAGACATTTTAGAGGTCCTCGGGTTCAAAAAGGCTGAGAAACGCTGATCTAGACAACTCGAAGATGTTTGTGTGTTACATCAAAATCGTCCTAACTCCCTCACTTTCCTTACGGATATTATGATATAAAACGGCCAGGTCAAGAAGCTGGGTGCACATTGACATCGCCAAGGTTTGCCTACAACAAGCAGAGTGCACCGAAAACTGCTGCCGGTTTGACTTCCAGATATCTAAAGTAAAAAGAATAATATAGTCACCAGAACAAGAAGTAAGCAGATTAATATTCGTAACGAAATACATTTTACCGTAGATACCTATCGGGAGAATGATTTTCTTTGGATCACATACATACTTTTTTGGCCACACAAGGGTATGGACGGATGGGTGATCAACCCAATGCGAGGCCACCTGCCTAATCGTTACATTTTGGAAAGAGCGAAGAAAACGATCAGTCAAAAATTGTACCAGAAGAAATTAAATCAACAAGAAAAAACTGGCAGACGTTGAAAAGCTACTGAAGTCGCACTTCAGAAATGAACGTGAGAAGTGTGGTGAGATAATAAGTAATGTGTGAAGCTACAGTGAAATTTAAATTATTATTGTGTCATAACATATATAATTTGCATTACACAGTGATTCATTACATAGACCTAATTGCACTTAAGGTTTGCATTCACGTTCGAGGACTCCACATTTTGCAACTCCTTTTTTTTTAGATTTTTTGCTAAACAAGCTATGTTATAAAACTAACATAATGCTAATTCTGAAGCTTAGTTTCCACTTTTTGGTTCACAAAAATATTTTACCTAGAAAATATGCTGATTTTCAAAATATCATAGAATTGTCAAAACTGATGCAAGCTTGAAAACTCTTTTCCTGATTTGTTACTTTTTTTACGCAAACATAGTTGTAATCTTGGCACATGTAGCTAGAATTATTAGACAGAATGATATAATTATTTTTCAAAACTAAAAAAAAAAAAAAAAATAGCAATAACATAATATAAAACCTACATCAGAGTTGTAATATTCAGAGTAATAAGAAACACGTAGATCACACCATTCCCCCAACCTTTCATTTGATGTATAAATGAATATTCTAACTCAATTTTTAGTAAAGATTTTATTTGAATGGTAGATAATATAAGGAAAAAGAGCTGAGAGAAAAACAAGGACAAAGTTGCACTAAATGGTAAAACGTGTGCTCAGTGTGACATTTAAACTTCATTTTGAATGATTTTTGTTAGAATATTGATATAAACTAGGTATCATTTTGAAGCAGACAGATATGGTTCGTTCATGCAATAAAAATAAAACAAAAAACAGATTGTTGGCCAGAAATGTCATAGATAAAAATCCATCCCTCTCAAAAGACTTAAATTTTTCTTTTTTGCCACGTGTTAAAAAGTGGAAATAAAATCAAGATGAGTTGTTTTGGTGTGACTTAAGAGCAAGAGGGGTCTCCCACATTATACAACTGATATGCTTGTGTTTGCTATGACATCCCATACCTCACTCATTAAGACAACATCCGTCCCCGATGGAGCCCCCTTCACAGGAAATTTGCTTTTCATTTAGTATCGACACAAGGAAATTGCAGTCAGCTCCATGGTGACCCTGGCAAAAACCACTGTTTAGATACTACTTGTATCTATTCCCCATGCACACGTCTCAACAGACCCACAAAATTAATCGATGAAATGACTAGCAGTATGTTAACAAGCAAACTATCAGAGACATTATGCCAAAATCTACATTGAAATTCTGAAGGAACCCCTGATATGCACCCATGAGGCGAAATTAGATGCTGGTATCAACTAGTGCTGAGACAAATAACTGGAAAACTGTTAACTGCACAGACAGTTAATTGCAGAGAAGATAAAGCCGTTAACTGTTATTTGAAAACATAGTTTACTGGATAGTATTTGCAGTTATCTGGATTTTTATGTCGATTATCCAGACAATTAATTCTACTCCAGTCAATTCTTTTAACAATCGTCTGGATAATCACAAATAACTGGATAAAATGACGTCATTTTCCACTTATCTGGTTAACTGTTATTCGGGTAACTCGACAAGAGATAATGGTTATTTGAACAATTATTTGCTCAGTTAACCAGTTAACTTTTATCCGGATAATCCCAACCGCAAGGTCTCGAATTTTGTGTTTGAAAAGATGGAAACATACTTTATTTCCTGATACTACTATTTGGAGTCACATTACGAAGTAAGGAGCCTCTCTCCCTGTAAGCGATTGCCGATACCACATTTCATAACCTAGCTGCCTGATTACCTAAGTCAATAACAAGAAATAAAAAGTAAAGACAGGTAATAATGAAATTCTAAATTTCAACTAGCAAGTATGATTGTATCCTGTATCTGTTTGGCTACAATTAAAAAATATATATATTTTGGACGGCATTCCGTGCATACTCTCTCCCAACTGAGCTAACCGGAGTTCGATCCGTGGCACCGGATTGAATCTCTCTCCTACGATTAACTCTTAATTATCGACCTAACTGAAAGATACTTACGCCACAAAGGAGGATTTGTTATTCTGTTGTTTCTTAAGTTTGTGGGACAGTCGAGCAACAACACAATATTATGTGGTGAAGAACTGGCCTATCAGACAAGGTTATATTCCTGGTGAGCATAATATTAAATATCCTCCGCTGGTGCAACGTGAAAAAATACTTCTTCCTCCACTGCATACAAAACTAGGTACAGTATAGTGGAAATTTTTGTGAAAACCCTAGATAAGAGTGGAGAAGCCTTTCAATAGCCTACTTAAAGACTCTGTTCCCTAAAATAAGTAATGCTAAATTAAATGAAGGCAAATTTATCAGTCCACAAATTAGAAAACGTTTGAACGACAACATTTTTTTAGAAAATACATAACCCTAAGCCATTACAAGCTTCTGAAGTTTCTGTATCTATCGTCAAAGGGTTTTTAAGGAATCATAAGGCAGAAAATTACTCTCAATTAAGAGAGACGTTACTAAGAAACTGCAGAACTATGACGTGCCGTATGTCAATAGGTTTGTTCGCAAAGCAAATCCGTGACTGCTTGAGAATTGGTTGTACTGCGCATGTCCAGTCTGTAACTTACCCGTGATTTGCACTTTGCGAACGGTTAGAAGAATTTGGAATCGATAGTTTCTGCGTTTAATCGATATGATATGCAAATAAAAAATATATTTCCCTTTAACATGTTATACATGCAATATACATCGGCAATATAAACTATATTTTGGGAAATTTTTAATTATCTTCCATTATTCATACATATAAGTAGCCTATGCTTATAAATCTGGAGCAAGGATTTGGAGGGAGGAGTCAGGCGCGTGAAAATAGGTTACTGCGCATGTCTCTGATAACAATTCATGGTAGAGCCTGCAAATTTTTCTTATAGTACAGAAACTGTCCGTGAGAGCTTTGCGAACAGAAGATTGAAATCAGAATCACGGATTCTCGCTTTGCGAACGCGTGTGAAGAAAGAGCGCATGCGCGAACGATTTGTTCCTGGTTTCTGACTGCTTTGCGAACAAACCTAATGAAAATACACTTCTTATATTCACATTTGGACTTCTTTCCTGAGAACTTGAAGGTTTTTTTCAAGAGCAGAGAGATCGATTTCACAGAGATATTGTTAAAATGGAGCAACGGTATCAAGCAAGATGAGATCTAGTGATAATGGGCGATTATTGTTGGTTTTTGAAATGGGAAGATTACAGTTGTCATGAGAGAAAAATATAAGGTAATTTTTTAATGTTCTTCCATTTTATTGAGTGTCGGCGCGGTGGTCTACAGGAATCGTACCCACATTTAGATCCGAAGGTCGAGGGATCAATCCCGGTGGCAGTCGATGGATTTTTCAGAACGTAAAAATCCTGAGTACGCAGTCCTTTTTTAAGAAACATCTGTTGGGGCTATAAGGCGGAAATCAATACTTTACAAGATATCGATATTAACTGTTCAATTCTCGGAGTAAGTTATTTTTTCGCAAAATTTGGTTCTGTGCCTCCCGAATTTATTGATATCGTGATACTGAGTATACTTTGGAATGGAGGTGGAAGAGCCCAGGCTGTATAAGCGATAAAACCGGAAAGCCTATATGGTGCTTATAGATAAAAACTATGTACTCAAGTTTGCTGTGACGAGAAATCCCATCCTAGGCAAATGGAGAGAAGCTGAACCCGGAAGAAACAACTCAGAAGTCATTAGAAAGTAAAACAAAGTTTTGCTGGAGAAGAGTTTTAACTTATATAAAGTTAACTTAGCCCAAGGAAGGTGAGTTAGAACAGAATTTATGTTCAATTGTTTATTTCCTGTGCTTTATACACACAATCTGTTTCAATGATAAAGTAAAATCTAAGCCTATACTAAACAAAATTATACAATACTAATATTTTCATGCCTAAAATACTGATCTTGTGAACCTTTTCATTGGGTTTGTGCATTTTCTGTCTGCAATATTTCATAAAATAAGTTTCGCTATTGAGTAGTTTTCATAAAAAGAACAAGTATGCTACTTCAGAACAAACCAACTAAAAATCAGTTAATTCATTTGAACAACAAATGAGGATTATTTTCCAATGAGGAATGGATTCTGGCAATTTAAACTAGAGAAGCACCAACAAACAAAACAAAACAAGAAAACAAAAATTTTGTAAGAACACTTTAGTTAGGAAATCGTGGGTTCATGTGGAATGAACAGTTACCACTTCCCATTTGAAATAATAATATTAATAATAAATAATAGTAATAAATTTGTTCCCTAAACATAATACATATTATGTTATAGAACTCGTCAATATATAAAAGTACGAAACATGATTCGCTGAGGATTAATTTAAATATCTTCTCGTTGAGCTTCTACAAATTCTTGAATTGAATAAAAAGGATTCAACAATAACCATTTGTGAAGTCTAGTTTTAAAAATCCTTAAGGGAAGACTAGTCAAGGCCATTGGCAACAGGTTGTATAAACTGAGTCCCTCGATTTTATAAGATTTAGAGATTATGTAGAGTCGATGATATGGTATGTCTAATTTTTTTCCATGACGTGTTTGGTATTTATGTACAGTATTTCTGATAGGAAAATTTACTTAATTTTTCTTTATGAAAATCTGTACGTCATAAATATACAAATTTATGACTGTTAAAATTATCTCAGTTATAAATAAATAGTGGCATACAATGATCTAATTTTCTGGAATTTTTTTATATTCTTATTGCTTTTTTTGTATTACTAAGACTTCATGCATACCCGTACCATTTCCCCCAGACCACCAACCCATATCTCATTACACCTTGATAAAAAGGAAAGTATGAAATGCGTAGGTACTCAGCTGGTACATGATTTTCGATAGCTGCAAGTAAATAAATCACTCTAGATAACTTACTGCAAACGTAAGCAATCTGAGTTGTCCACGAGGATAATAACAATAACAACAATAACAGTAATTTTACAATAGGAGAATAGTGATATTTTGCCTGTGCAAATTTTCATTACTTCCAGATTTACAGGAACGGAGAAAATGGGTCAAAATTACTATAATTTGCCATCGTAAGCTGTATGCAATGCATAGACATTTGTTGTCTGGTCCAAAGCATCCAGAAAATTACTACCATCTTAGGAAAAAACAAACAAACAAATAATTTAAAAAATCTAAGGCTTCCTGTACCAAACTTTCATGCCCACAAAGAGCTACCAAACAGAAGAAATTGAGAATAGAAACCTTTGCTTTGGGGAGAATGCCCTTCCGTTCCGAACTTGGAAGGTTCATAAGGTGAGTGCTTCCATGCCTCCAACTACCGCAAGAGTGGTGCCACAGTGTATGGATCGTCTACAGTTAAAAGTTCTTCTTTTACCTTCGAGTGTCTAAAAATATCTTTCAGAACCCTAAACCCACCCCTCTATGACTCAGTAAAGTTAATATTCTGTCTTATAAAACTATTTTGATTCCATCTTGCAATGTTCAAAGTCGTGCAATAACGTCTCTTCAATCTTGCTTAGAACAGTTCAATAGGCCCCGAATTCTTTCCAGATACTTGATCGCCCGAGCTTTTTAAAATTTTTCTTGTACATCCTTCTTCGACATTCCTCCCATACTGCCTCTACAACTTTTTCCATTTCTTCTATTTTATAAATCATGGGTATTTTCTTAGTCAAAATAATGCTCCACAAAAATATTAGAATAGCCGGTAAATCGTTCGAACAAGTGGAGGGATTCAAATATCTGGGAACAGTAATTACAGATACAAATAATATTAATGCAGAAGTTAAGTGTAGACTCAAATCAGGAAATGCTTGTTTTTATGCAGTTCAGAAACTCTTATCGTCTCGTCTTCTGTCTAGAAATCTAAAAATTAAGATTTATAAGACTATTATCCTGCCGGTTGTATTATATGGATGTGAGACATGGCAGCTAACTGATCAGGAAGAACATAGTCTGAGAGTGTTTGAAAATAGGGTGCTTAGAAAAATCTTTGGGCTCAAGAGGGATGAAAATGGGGACTGGAGAAAATTGCATAACGGCGAGCTTCAAGACCTGTACGCTTCACCGGATATAGTAAGGGTAAAATAATCGCGAAGGATGAAATGGGCTGGACATGTTGCACGCATGGGGGAGGAAAGACATATCTCAAAAGTATTGATTGCGAGACCCGAAGGGAAAAGACCACGTGGAAGACCTAGACGTAGGTGGGGACAATCTTAGAACGGATTTATGGGAAGTAGGGTTTGTGGGTAATGATTGGATGGAGTTAGCACAGAATAGGGTTGAATGGCGGACTCAGGTGGCGCGGCAATGAACCTTCGGGTTCCCTAAAATAGATAATATTCCTTTAGCTTGCTCAGGAATTGTCTATTGCCATTAAGTAAATAAGTAAGTAAGGGTATTTTCTTAAGTTCGCACCATTTTTAAGAATTAATTGCAAGTTCTGTACCTGTAAGAATTGAAAATAAAGAGGTAATAGAATGTACACTAGGTATCATGTTTCATTATGTCCAAATAGGCTCGCAGTGGTTAAGTATCCCGACTTTACGGCAATAAAAGCAAAACCAATTGTGCTATTGCATTATTTAGATGTCAGTAAAGCGTTCCATAAAACCGGTCTCCAAGATCTAAGAAAACTTTGAAGAGGATTAAACCCAGGCCTCTATACGCACAGTCTACAATGCTAATCAAAGAAAAACGACGTATTTTTAGTGAATAATCGACATCAATTTTCTCCATTTTGTATGGTACGAGTAGGGAAAGCGATAGAAAAAGTGAATTCCAATATTTCTTCCGATTAGACGACATTCTCAAGTTAACTTCTCACGCCGAGGTAAGTGTAGGCCTACTGCTACAAGCCATGTTTCTTCCAAACTAAATCCGTTGCGCTACATCCCATCCGACAACTTCGTAAAGAGGGGATTCTTTTCAAGACTGTGACTAGCATTGTTTTTAATGTATCTACATGTGTTATATTTTATTTACGAATGCTGCAATGTGAAGAATAAAAATTGACCCGGATAAGATAAAAAATTCAGTTTTTTGAATGAAGATTTTAATATCTAGTAGTCTATGGTGTATTACACCCTTCTTTGGAACCAATGAAACTTATTTTCATTTTCGGCACAAAATATATCACTTCTCAGCTTCTGTTAGTCAGAATTGTTTGGAATTTTCATTAACTGTCCAGTAATTACAGTGTCTTTATGAAATTTACATTTTAGTACCAAGAAAACCTCAAACAAGTAAAAGAATAATTTTTAGCTCGTGCTAAACTAATTCCAAACATCCTAGGCTTCGCTGTAAAAACATAATGTCAATAGTTTCTTATGAAAATTATATTAAAGGCCATTAATTTTACATAAGTCAAGATAGACAAAATTTTTCATAAAATTAGAAACTACCGCTTTCGAATTGTGTTGTTCTATTTCCCTATTAGGAAGGTGAGTTATAACTGGGACCACATAAACGTCCTGGCGAGTTGATTGTATCTTGTTACATGCTAACGTGAGGTATACCGACCGCGATCGATGGATATTTCAGGACGTAAAAATCCTGTAGGGCCTACACGTAGTCCTCCGGAAGGGACTTTACGCCGGGGGGCCCGTGTCGTATATTTACGGCACGTAAAAGAACTCCAAGCCTAAATTAGAGCCTCTGGACAAAATTTCTCGGCCGAGTAATACCTTAGTTTCCGTAGAGGTAGATATATAAGCATTCATGAACCACAGATTATTGTCTCTGTCGGACATTACATGAGAATATTATAGGAGAAAAATTCCTCCGACACTGCGACTTGAACCCATGACCTTTGGCAATTCGCGCCAATGCTCTACCAACTGAGCTAAGCCGGAGTTCAATTCACAGCACCAGATGGAACCTCTCATGTCATGTCCGACAGAGACAATAATCTGTGGTTCATGAATGCTTGTATATCTATCTTGAATGTTAACTGTACAATAACAGTGGGAGCTCGGTCACAAAAATCACTACTTAGTGTGCCTCACAGTACTGCATATGACATAACTTGTCTGTCTGTGAGGTAGACCATTAGGGCAATCAGTCATAGGAGATAGGTTCCATCCGGCTTGGCTCAGTTGGTAGAGCATTGGCGCGAATAGACAAAGGTCCTGGGTTCAAGTCCCAGTGTCGGAGGAATTTTTCTCCTATAAAATTCTCTTCTTCCGGAGAGGGGTTGAGAGGTGATGGGCTTACCGTTTGTCCCTCTACCCTCTCTCGGAAAATAAGAGTAATAAAATTCACATAGGTAACAGAAACCTCCACTTGGAGGCCGTTCGCCCCAACATAGGGGACATAGGATACCAGATAAAGAACGTGAGGTATGAATTTACAATTGCTGCCACGTGGATGATGGATAGTTTATCGACTATTGTAACAATCAAAAGAACTTAAGCGCGCATAACGAGTTCCCAATTTACGTACATGGTTCTTGTTGACAAAATGACCAGATGTTTAATGTGGGAAACATTAAGAGTTATCAAAATGATTCACAATGAAGAAATGTTTCGGGCTGGGCTTGGGAACGCTTGGGTTATTGATATCTTCCTGTGCAAACAGAGTAATGATGCAGGCAATGACTGCTGGATTTATTTCTATGCCTTCACAGTAGGCTGCCCCCGGAAAATCATTTGCTATAAAAGCTATTACACGAGACCACGCCCGTGGATCCGCTTGCCTGCCTACTTGCATCACAGCAAAGATTAAGTCAGGGAAAATTATGTGACCAGTGGAGCGGGTAAAACAATTACATTCATACTATATACGCGTCTGCATCCATTCCTCATCAGGCTCTTTGCTGTCCCTATATTTAACTTCTGTTTTGCAAGCCAAGTAAAGATAACGTTAAGATGAAAACTTGTTCTGACTAGGCAATCAAACCCGGGACCCCATAGTCACACGTAATACAACACGTACTGGTAATAGTTTATGTTCCATTATGTGTTTATGTTCTTTGTATTCCTTTAAAGATGTATTGTAATCTAACTCTAAAACAGGCTAATAATAATAACAATAATGTAGGAGTTAGAATTGAATGTTACCACATAATCAGTAAGTTGGCCTACGTGTTGGAGATTGCAGAAAGGCAAAAAACGGTTCAAGTGAAAGTTTGGAAGGGTTTGGATACTATAGGGACGGGATATCGGAAGGAAACTATCAATATTGATGTCGATATGAATATCGGATACTAATATCGATAACAGTATAATATTGGTACGAAAATATCGATATTCGACAATGACGAAAGTTTCACTGAGATTAGCACATAGTTAACGCATGAGCACATTGACAGTTTCGCTGCGCGATGTATGGAAACTGACATTATGCGCATGCATGAACTTTGATTTGGAATGCTCAAGGAACAAACTTATTATCGTTTAATGCAAATTTGTACGCTACAGCAATTTATGAAATGGTTTGTCATCACTGCTTGTTGTTATTTCTGACGAGCTAGTGTAACTGAGACGCCCTTGTACAAACAAACAAAAAAAACAAACAAACAAAAAAACTCAAATTGACGACCAGAAATGCTGAAAAAAGTGTAATTAAAAGTCGATAGCCGTCAATTCAATACGTTTTACTTATGCTTTGCTTTTATTAATGTCTAACTTGATATTACATAAAACGTTGATTTTGCCCATTTTATAAATAAATATATTATAATAGTGTCCTTATGTTCCTCTCCCACCCTCTATTTTCTCTTGTTCTTCAGCTGAGATAATAGATATTATCTTAGAGCAATATCCATATGATTATATTATCGGAATTGAAATATATATGTCAAATTATATATTATAATAGTGTCCTTATGTTCCTCTCCCACCCTCTATTTTCTCTTGTTCTTCAGCTGAGATAATAGATATTATCTTAGAGCAATATCCATATGATTATATTATCGGAATTGAAATATATATGTCAAAATGTTGGATATCGAAAACAAAATATCGATATTGTGATAATATCTATATCGATATCTAATCCGTATTTAAAAACTTACTAAGCTATGTTCTAAGTAGAAGGTCCCGGGTTCGATTCTCTGCTCACAATGAATTGCATCCAGAAATTATAAATTAATAATCCCTTCATTGTCACGGAAACGAAACTGTACAGTATTATAAATAAAATACACAATTCATACTCAAATTACGTTCTCTGATTCTAGTGCCAATCTTGGATTTCCTGTTCGATTTGTTAAATTGTACGTAACTCAGATATCGCCTTTTGCATTAGCTACTTTGGTGTTCATAAAAATCAGACATGTGGAACTAGAAAAGAGCCGGGAGTGACAACGTTTTTGTACAATGTATGGTGCAAGAACTCAGTGCGATAGTTGTCTGTACATTGCTAGATTGTAGTTGCCAGTAGTTTGACCATTAACTACTTTTTCGTTGGTTATTTTGTTATTGAAAGTGTATTAGGAGTACGATTACTTCCACAAAGTCTCTGGGTTTTTACGTATATACATTGGGAGCGAGTGTCACCGTTCCTAGAGTTCTTGTCTAGGGGAGGTAGCTGCACCCTGATTGGCTCAGCTCTTCTATCCCACTCCACGTGTTGTCTGTCTCTGTCACGCTGCAGCATTATCCCTCCACTAAACTACTCGTATTATAGTATTTTCTATAACTGGCAACGTGCTGTGTGATCTTCACTCTGTGCTCAAAGCAAAGTGATCTTATGCGCATGCGAGTCTGCTCAAGCTGGCAACGAGACGTAACTAGAAGCTCGCTTGCTGGGTAAGTCTTCAAGGTCGGAGACTTTGTGGAAGTAATCGTACTCTACTGCCGAGAGGTACAATATCCATTGAAATGCATACGAACAAAACGCACGTAGCCAGGAATATTATTTAATATTCTTCTACGAATTACATACGCCATTGGTTTCCGGACTTTTAAAAAGGGGCTCGGGTATTGTTTAACAGAATACATTTTGCATAGAAATAATTTTAAAGATAACCGGAATGGAATATCTGCATTTTTAACCAGGGAGGACATGCATACAGAATTTAACACGAAGATTGAAAGCAAGGCAATGGAGCAAAACGTATTTCGGCTATATGCCTATTACCGATGAGGAATGGGATGCGGGGTATATTCCTTGAAGCCTCCTTTCACTTCTGTAGACTGTGAATGCTTGATCAATAGTGTATTGTTACATATAGGGTGAATCTTTATGATTTGAATCACCGTTCCAATAACTAATCAAAACTCTAAACTGTACGAGACAACACATCTTATCACCGTCTATATTGTTGTTAGTTGTTACATAGCCTAAAGCTCGTTCCGAAAATAATATATTTCAAATATGAGATAACGTAGGCTTAATTCTCTACTAGCAGATATCCCCGTTTTCGTCCCCTATTATTATTCCATCCGAAAAATGCTTTTTAAATAATTTAGTAAGTCGGCAGAATGGTACTTTATGAGATTGTGTGGGTCTCGAATTATTGCCGTAGGTGATGTCATTAAATATATTCTTCCAGAGAACCTAAAGATTATGTCAATAAGTAAATTTAAGAGAACAATCAGAAAAGTTTTAATAGAGAATCCTCTCTACAGTGTTCAGGAGAACGGTAATATTGAATGGTTTTAATTACAGTTGTACAGTGGTATTAATCAGATATGACAGTCCAAGCATGGATGCGTAGTAGATGCAGACGAGTCCATTAAACATTCGTACTGTGTGGAGGGGTGTATGGGTCAGTTGTGTCGTTGCTTCCAGTGCGGTAAGACGTATAATGTAGGATTAATGAATTTCATTATTGTTCTTTGAGGATGTAATAATTAAGGAAATAGTGGGCAGTTTTTCGCCTTATACACTAAAAAATCAGATCGATAAAACAAGGAAATTTTTATCTGCAGTAGCCTCAAATATTTATTAATAATGTAGCGGAAACAAATTTTGAGTTGAAATTCATCTAAAATATTTGAATTTAATATTCATAAAATTCTAATAACATGATTAGATGAATTGGTTTATCGATCTCATTTTTGAGGGTATAAGGCGAAGAACTGCCCACTATTCCCGTATAATGTAGTTAAGAAACAAGATACCTTGTTACTATCGCTTCTACTCTCTCTAGTGCAGTTCAATATTCTTACCCCTTTCCATGCTTCCTCCCACATGCATCACTTCCCCTCACGCGCATCTCGCTGTCACCTCTGAATAATGCCACTGTATGTTGTATTTTTATTTTATTTGACGTTTATATAGATTGAATATGACTCCAACAATAAAACGTACAGTGTATCTATCTATATATCCATGTACCTCATTCTTCTATTTGTTTATTCAATCATAGTTCTCGAAGTAGATAAAGGAAATAAACGCAAGTGTGAATTGAACCAAGGCTTCTAGAAAGGCCAATTTTAAATGAATCAAGGATTGCAAGAACTGAAGCTTTGCTGTGGGGTGAAGGGTGATTTTTAAGAACGACAATTTTGTAATTAAATGCGAGAGAGTTCTTTTTTGTCCACAAGAGTTAAAACTATGGAAATATGACTACAAGGAACTTATTGCCGTGATTGTATTATTCTGAATGGAGGTACAGTGAATGAAGCACTGACATTCCACAGGTGGCCGCGCCAGTCCGCCCACGTGCTTCTTCACTCCAGCCCATTCCCAACCTCAAGATACACTGGAAATAACATTGCACTTTTTATGAAAAATACAGTTACAGTAAAACCTCGATTTGACGGATAATCGAAAAGACGGATAAGGGAGAAAGAGAAATGTTTAATCACTTTTTCAATTTTTAACCCCCCGGCGTGGTCTTGAGGTTAGCGTCGCTGACTACAGATCCGTCGGCCCGGGTTCGATCCCCGGTACCTCCTCAGATTTTCCTAAGGTAGGGAGGTCTGGTAGGGGTGCACTCAGCCTCGTGATTCAAATTGAGGAGCTACTTGATAGAGAAGTAGCGGCTCTGGTCATGGAAACCACGTGGGTGTCTGCATGCTAACCACATGCCCCCCAATCCTGCCGTCTGCCTATGGTAGATGACGCAGCGGCCGGGTGGTAGGCCTTGTCCCTTCAGGGATGTTAGCGCCACGGAGGAGGGGAGGGTTTAGTTTTTAAAATACAGTAAAAAGTGTGTTCTAAAATTTACTACTATGCACTCTAAAGTACACTAGAAAGAAGCACATGTTATTATGTACATAAGTTATGTGAAATTGTTCTTTTTGCTGTTTGAAAAAGTCAGTTATTTCTATTTAACACTCGCGTGCACTTTGGCTGTCACATGTCGTAATTTTGGAAGCTGTGAAAGCAGTAATCTGCTTCAGTCTGCTGTTTAAACCTAAACCGCCATCTGTTGATCTGAAAATAAACAAACGCCGCTTTCTAAATAAAATGCTGTAGGGTAGGCTATATGGTGGACGTAGCCGAAGAGTACGTGAAACTTCTTGTGCGTGCTGCTTAAATCTAGTGCAGCGTTTCTCAACTTTTTTGAACCCGAGGACCTCTAAAATGTCTAAAAAAATTTACGGACCCCTAATTTTACATCCCATTTTTAAAAGTAGGCTATATGTAGGCCTATATTCCTAATATTTGGGGTATTAATTCGAAATAAATCTAAATACATTTTTTTTAATTCAACGGAAATACAGTTATTGAATTCGAAGTAAACTACTGACAGCTTAATATTTATTATCAGTTTGATCATATAATTAGGAATTATGTTATTACTTTTAATGAGACGGTTGAGCTTGTCGCCTCTTGCAGAGTACCTGGATATCTGGCTCAATATTAGTCAAATTTAGTCGAAAATCAGCAGATACATTAAGTCATCTTAATTATGTCTGCGGACCATCTGCACCATCTTCGCGGACCACCAGTGGACCGCGGACCATAGGTTGAAAAACGCTGATCTAGTGTATGTTACGATTCTTTTTCATATTTGCAGTTAATAGAAACGGCAGTATCTACACTCGCTTCTCGTTCTTACAGCTATTATTTGGTGAATATTTTAAAATTAAAATACCTGTGAATTATATAACACACCTTCTGTGTGTAGAAATTCTCCTACAGTATGCAGAGTATGGAGGCAGCGTCAGCCTCTGAAACGTCGGATATCGCCAAACATCTTACCTGGCTGCAAATCCGAGAAGAATTTCTTAATTTGGTTCAACAGAAAAAACCTCAAAACATATAACATATAACCTCAAAACATAAAACATATGAATTTGTAGTGGCAGAACTTATTCTCGCTTCCTTTATGTTATAAATTTACAAACACCCAAGGCTCTCTCTATTGAATACCAGGAATGAAATAAGAATACTCAAGCCTTTATCCAGATTCGACGTATTTTCGTTAAATTATTTCCGTTACAAGCTGTTTTAGCAAGTGATCCCCTTAAGACCGGCTGACCAGACGATTAAGCAAGAAAGACGGTAAATTGGGAGACGGATAACGAAGTTCCATTGTGTTCTGTTTCTATTCATTAAAATGTATACGTGATTTAAGGGGGCACACACAGCTTTCGGTGAAATTCATTGGTGAGAAATAGGTGAATTTCATTATTTTATTTTCTCAGCAATGAATTGGTGTACAGTCTTGCAATCTTACGTATACTTTATTGACTACTTCTACAATTGCATACTATTTTCAGAATTAATCAACTGTTACAGTTACGGGTAATTATCGTTTCAAAATGGCTACCACGTTTCATGCACTTAACTGCCGTTTCCTTGGTTACTTCCACAAATATAAATATTTCTGAGTGATTATTTTTCTGTGTATTTGTTAATAATAGCATATGAACAACACTATTTACAATCATTCAATTACCATAAATTGTTTTTAATATATATATAGATATATATATATCTATATATTTTAATGAAAACGAAAATTTAAAAAAAATTAATGCTTATACTGTAGATATTCCAAAGATTGTAGATGGTTTTGTTCATATGATGTTTGCAAATAGATAGAAAAAATAATCACTCAAAAATATGTACATTTGTGGAAATTATCAGGGAAACTGCATTTTAGTGTATGAAACGTGGTTCCCATTTTCTAACGATAATTACCCATAACTGTAACAGTTTTATTAATTTTGAAAATAGTAAGCAATTGCAGAAGTAGTCAATAAAGAGTATGCAAGATTGCAAGTTTGTAGAACAATTCATAGCTGAAAAAGAAAATAATGAAATTCACCTATTTATCACCTATAAATTTACCGAAAGCTGTAGCCTATGTCCCCCTTAAGGCTTCCGTTCTTTAAACTACGTCCAGTCTCTTCAAAATTCTGCTGTTACAAATTATTGTATGTTTGCCTACGGTCAAGCCTCATTTTGTCACAAATTTTCACCCATATTCATGAATGTTTTCCTTACCGGCATGGGCTATCACGTTTATATTGCAATGGGAATCCTAGTAATACCAATCATGGGCAGATAATGGTCGTGTGTTACTTATTTTTATTAAGTGCCAGTATATTACTTCATAAGATTGTGTGTGGGGGACGGAAAAATGTCTGTCTGTCTGTCCGTGTGCCTGTACGCGCCATAACTCAAATACGCTTTATCGGATTTTCATGATACTGGGTATAGACATTTATAATGTCTATGGGGAAAACCCTATTGATATTGAACCAAATCGGTTCAACGGTACCGGAGTAAAACCCAATTTAGTGTTTTTATTTAAAAGCCCCATAATTCAAATACGCTTTATCGGATTTTCATGAAACTTGGTATACACATTTATAATGTATATGGGAAGATGTCTGTTGATATTGGACCAACCCGGTTGGCCGGTACCGGAATAATGCCCAATTTAGTGCATTTTTATGGTATTACATAATAAAATGCCCCATAACTCAAACATGCTTTATCAGATTTTCATGAAACTTGGTATATGCATTTATAGCGTTCATGGCAAGACGGCTATTAATTTTGGACATAATCGGTTGACCGGTACCAGAGTAACAACTAATTAAAGGTCACATGTTTTTTCAATTATGTCTACCGGTATACTACAATGCCGCATTTTTAATCATTTGAGGGCTTTGTCTGCAGTGCAGTCAGATGTTTGTTTACTTCGTTTATGTATTTGAAATTGAGTAGGCCTACTACATGAGTACTGTTATATACAGAAGGTACATTACTGTGTAATAATTAGCGGAGTTATATGCCACTGAATTTTGCGAAATGTTCACATATTTTAAGAATTTCAAGTTGCAATACATTAAGATCTGACAATTAACACTATTCCTTCACTTATGCTTATCAAACTACACGGTCAAACTGACTGAGTTGGCCCAATGGTAACGTCTTGGACTCGTATTCTGGAAGTTCCTGGATCAAATCGCGGAGCCGGCCGATTTGAAATGGGTGTTTTATTTATTTTTTTAATGTGAGTGCGCGATTGTCAAGGTATCACAAATCTGTAGTTCTGCTGATGCTGGTCGATCTTAATCTGATTAAAAGAATTTATTTTCTGCACATCATAATTGCAATTATAATTGATTCAACAAAAGCATACTGGCACTTTGTTATATCAGTTTACCTGATTTTATTAAATATATGTATATATATACCGCTTGTCCCGTTTATTTGTAAGTTAAGTCTATTCCTCATATCTAATAACATAACAAATATCTCAATGTGTAAGGAAGTACGTTTATATTGCTATCATGTCCACAGGTAAACACTTGACAACAGAGATAATACACTTCAACAGAAATTCCCTGTGACGAGAGGAAGAGAGAACTCAGGACGGAACACGTTTCTCCTTGGGAGATATCGCGAATTTCTTTATGAGCAGATTTAACTATTTGTCATTTAGCAAATAATAGTAGGCTATCTGAATAAAGTAATGAAACAGAAATATGTATTCATGAACCACAGAATATTGTCACTGGTGGACATTACATGAGAATATTATAGGAGAAACATTCCTCTGGCACTTGGACTCGAACCCATGACCTTTGCTTTTCTGTGCCGGTGCTCTACCAACTGAGCTAGCAAGAGTTTGATTCGCAACGCCGCATAATATCACTAATTATCAGGGCCCGGATTCTAATGACATGTCATCTTTATATTGTTGCTGCATAGACATTGCCAACTTGTGGATAAATCCTAATCATGGCCTCTAGATTATAGAAATGCATTTTTATTAGGTCATTTTATGCAATATTATATTTTAGGGCATTTATTTCAATTTTAGGTCATTATTTTGCCATTTTCGTGTCATTTGCTTCCTTATTTAGTCATTTCCATGTATGTACATTGCGTTTAATAACTTTTTTTCGTCGCTAGCGGTGCTGTCTTTGAAGTGTTGTTTGTTTAATGCAAGAAGGAAAAATTCGGCGTTAAAGTGTTGACATGTCTCAGTCGGAAATGAGAATCAAAGAAACGACAAAATTTTATATTATATTACTATTGTTATTAGATTGACTTGGCACCAGAGTCTGCCACCTGCTTCGAATTGAGATGAGAAACTACTGTTTACCCTCAATAAACAACAATATAATCCGGCAGACCACAAAAGGATGTGCCGAATTTTGACTCAGCAGTGCCTCAGTGCCAGTATAAATTTCCGTGAGAAAAGAACATTCACAACATTACAGTTATTTACAGTTTTTACAATTATGTACAAACTAGTCTATAACTTTGTGTGTACAATAATGATTTTTATAAATAAAATATCAGTTTTTAGGTCATTTTTTTATAAATTATTAAGCTATTTTCTTTAAAATTTAGGGTCATTTTATAGGTCATTTTTCAAACAATTTTAGGTCATCAGAATCCGGGCCCTGCTAATTAGGCTATGTTCCACACAACTCCGCAGCATGATTTGAAATTTTCTTTCCAAAGTTTAGATAACTCGAAAACTGCTTAAGGCATTTCATTTTAATAAAACTTCGCTGCATACTTCACTCATCGGAAGAATATTTCTTAAAATCTATTAGATCTAGTAACTTATAAAATTGTCTAAATTATGTTGTAATTCCCCACAGAAGACCAAACCAATTAGGAATAGTAAATATAGGCCTACTATTATTTGATGCAAGAAAATTATTAGCAAATTCTAATGTTTGCAATAAAATTTGTATTGAATAAAATAATCAAAGCAACAAAAGCAACCAAATGGTTCACAAAACGAAATTCTAATCAGTATTGGAACGATTGCGCCATTTAACAGGACATTGAAACATATCAATTTATATAATATCGCAGGTAATGTAATGCGTGGTCCGGATTTTATCAATGTTGCGAATGAAAAAAAATAGACAGAATCCAGACCTCGAGTGATATTTAGGCTATTACGCTATGACCGTCTACTTACGCCTATTATATTTAAAAAAAACACTTTTATACCACATCCGGAACCAGGAAATGACCAAGTTTATGCACGACAATAATGACAAATCTGAAATAGATGCATAACAAATTAGCCTATTACAGCTAAAATCGAACACGGAACGATCTTAAGATTTTGAGAGTATCAGCTGAAAAGTGCGCAATAAATAGCCTGTATTTAAACTAAAATCAATTCTGTTCGTATTAATTTTAATGTCACCCTAAAATAAACACATTCATGTTTTCAAACCCGTTGGTTTCAAGAAAACGAGCAAAAGGAAGCCTCGATTTGACCGACGCCGTAAGCTGTCGTAGAAAACAAGAACTACAACAACCAGCAGCCAGCCGATGCGAAGGACAGCGCAGGCGTTTGTTTAAGTGAATATAAAATATCATAATTTAAACATTTAGACTACTTAAGGTGGAACATAGACAGTCATATGCAATGGTACTTAAGGTACTCATATCTTAAAATACTCTGTTCTTAATAATTGTCATTATAGTCTGTTTCATAAAGTACTATTAAAACGTTCTGAAATGAACTTATGAACGTAGCAACTGCACTACCATAATATTCTTCATGCAGAGTACAGGACTACAGTCGAGCTGTTTACGAGTCTGATAGAATATACATTTTATCAGTAATCTTGCTATCTGTGACAAGTATCAGATATTAAGGAGTGTAACACGAATGCATATGTATACAGTGTAGGCTGACATTGGAGTTGTGATAAGAAAATAACGTGATAGCCTATATTATTGAACAAATCTTGGATGCACTTTTGCATCTACATTCTGCATTCAACACTTAAAATAATACATTTCCATTCATATGGTAACCGTTATAAGGAATGGATTAAAAAATTAAAAAATATCAGAAAAACTAAAGCAAATGTTCCCTATACAGGTCTTGGAGGCCCAGACGGTTCCAGGATATTGAGGCTCCCAGATTTTAAACATTCGGGACGTGAATGTCAGCCTTACGCACCGGCACCGGCCGCCTTTAACCCGAGGATTGCTCCTGATACTCATTTATGTTGGAGGCTGAGTCCAGCCTAGGGATAGGATTAGGCCAATATAAAAACTTCAGCGACCTCATCGACGACCAAACCCGTGACCTTCCGGTTTGAAGCGAAGCGCCTCAACCACTACGCTTTGACGTACCCCAAGCATTCTGTAGAAGAAGGGCCTATAACACATTATTTTATATGTTGTACTTCATAATTCCGAAATAAAATGGCTTTTAAACAATTTTTTCCTTAAAAAAAGTTTTAAAAAGGCTACAGCCCTTTAAAATAGTATATAATTAGGAGATAAATCAAATAGCAAGCAGTTTATGTTCAAAATCTTGAACTGCTTTGTTCTCACGAAATAAGAAGCCTTTTCTTATAGCTGCAGCCTAAACTGAAGTATACAACAAAACATTGCATGCGCATGGAAGAAATTGCTTTTTTAGCCTATCAAAAGATTGTCTAAACTAGTAATCGTGTTATTGAACTCGTACAAATAACACCCAAACGAGACATTATGTTACCGCTCAACTCGATAATTCCTTGATAGCTGAGTCAGCCGGAACGCACCGATTCATAACAAGTGTACAATGCCTCCAAAATGAAAACATGAGTACATACCGAATAAACTTAGCAGATGGGAGAGTAGTATATGGATTATAAACGAAACGCCGGTATGTTATTTCGTATGGGCTAATTCGATGTTAAATACAAGATGACGAATAAAATCAGTGTTATAGTAGTTGCCTAACCAAAACATTACAAACAGAGCCAGTGAACTAATTACTATAACAAAGGTTTGGAATGGTAATAATTAATAAGTCTGCTGTATTAAGATGAGTAGTGGCAGCTAGATTCTAGGTTATTGACATGTAATGACAGTGAGAGGTTAAGTTAGATTAGGAGCAATTACGTCAGTTTAGCATCACCATACTGAATAGCGCGCTTCCCGTTATGTGCCATATTGAATCTCGTCCTGCGCTGGGAAATGTCATTACTGCAATTATCGTTTTCCGCGACTCGGGACGGCGCGTTTAACAGTCGCGGAACAAACCTCACTGTTCACTGACTTCAGCGTTGTCGAGCTTTTCCTAAGTTATCCATGTCGAGATAGAGTTCACATCACTCGAAAGGTAAGGGAGTGCAGTCACTAAGCTACACCATTACAGAATGTATTTAACAGAAGTTATATATAGCAATCCCGGGTTCAATCCCCGGGCCTTTTGGGCGTGTCATTCGTGGTGGACGAAGCCGTGACCTTTGGGGGGTTTTCTCGGGGATCCTCCCGTTTCCCCCTCTCATTCCACCAACACTCTCAATTTCATCTTCACACTCCCCCTCATAATCATCCCGTTTCCTTTCCCGGTTTCCGGTATACCCTCGCCCCAGTACTTGCTGTGGGTCTCTCCCGTCCTCCCCGTGGCTTGTGGTCCTGAAGTTGCTGGCTGGTGTGCTGCCAACCTGGGGGCTCTATAAGAGGTACCGAGGCAGCGGCACACGTGGCATGGTAGAGATATCTGTTGGATGTAGGGGAGTTCCGTGGGGGCTCACGGTGGGGTCTGTTGTCGAGGGACCGTTGGGCTTGCACATCATTACATTCCGGAGGTTGGCACAATAGGCCGCAAGGCTGAAGTGCTTAGGTTCGTCCCAACCCGCCTTCCCCCTTAAGGGGCCAAATACATATATATATATAGCAAACAAAGTGAGATTGAAGCAGGCCGCAAACAGCATCACAAGTTCCTACAGTAGACAAACACGTTTGTAGAGGAATCTTATAGTCAGCATTTCTTAACGAATGAGGAAAAATCGTTATAATTATGTCTTGCGAAATTAAGAATTCTAAACAACAATGTATGCAACAACATTTAACACTAGAGACTATAAGGCAGACAGACAGACAGATAGAAGATAGACGGGATATCATACGAGTAGGAGAGAACTCTGGAAGTCCACGGGCAGACAGCAAGCTGCAGAAAAGAGATTTCGTACGAGAAAAGAAGGAGAGGCTTGGAAAGACTACAGGAGAATTGAGTGGAGCTTGCTGCCCAGCAGAGAAGACTCCTGGAGATGAAAGAGGAAGATTAAGTCAGTGACAGCGACTAAAAGAGAGAGAGATACGAAGAAAAGACAAAACATAAATCATTAAAGGGATGTAGTTAATTAGTCATAGATTAAATAAATTAGAAGAAGCAGATATAGTTGTAGTTTGGAGAGGAGAGTAGAAGCTGAAGCACCCCGAAGTACAATACGAAAATGAAAAATTTACATGATACCTATGAGTTTCAATTTAATAGTTATTAGTACTTAGTAGTTTCTTTTTCGTAGGTATCAACTACTGGTTCCAGTAGAAGAGACAGTAGCTAGTTATATGTAGTGTAGTTCTGTAAAATGAATGTTTAAAACAAATAGCAACTGTAATCTAATATTAATAGCACAACTTTAATTTTGTGTTGTTGTTCAATGTTTCAACCCAATTTATTTCTATAAAAATTTTTGTTCTGTTTTTTGTAATTTCTATATAAACCACTGGTTAATGATGCAAAATTATTTTATAGGCCTATACATTGTACTCATACATTTATAGTTTTAGTTTGTAGTATACTGTGCATTGATATATATATATATATATATAATTAGATTTATATTAATCTATTATACCCCTAAACACGAGCTTTGCTCATCTAGGGGCATACCTTACATTTTTTTATGCTAAATTATAAATAGTAATTTCTGTTGGTTTTTGTTTTTACCTGTATTAATGTTGAAATATTGTAAATAATGAAATATAATAATGTATGTAACAATAAACTTCAAACTTCAAACTTAAATAACTTATATATATATATATATATATATATATATATATAGAAATTCCGTGAAAATGTAAAATTCTGAAAATAACAAATAAAGGAAAAAGTAAAATCACGATGAATACTACGTCCTGGTTTAAATAAATAATCAGACACCAGGTCATAAGATTCACATATTTTATTGTTAGAAGACAGACGGCTAGAGAGAATGAAAGAAAAATGAATAAAGAGGAATGACTGAATGAAAGCAAGAAAGAGTGTTCAAAAGAGAAACAGGTGAGAAAGAGGACAGAACCCTATCTTGACCGGGATACAAACCTACACATTGATAAGCAAGTGTACATAGCGCATTGTGTGCCGGATGTTGGCAGTGACAACAGTCAGATAACTGCCTCACTTTTCTAAATCTTTTCTAAGAAGATAAAGAAATTGCCGACAAAGAGAAAAAGCGACGAGTGCGTCACCACTCAAACTTCCTCACACACCCACACATGCAACAATGTTATGACCACACTCACGTGACGAATTTTGAAATCCATTATAAAGAGCAACTCAGAATATTTTATTACCACTTTAGAACACGCTCATTGTGCGTACATTGTACATTAAAGTTAGTCAAAATACAATGGACCCGATACCATGACCAGTGTCATAATCAGGGCCCGGATTTTGATGACCTAAAAATACTTAAAAGATGAGCTATAAAATTGCTGAAAAAAATAAAAAAATTACGCAAAACTAAACAAATGACTAAAAATTTGTAAGATAGTACTAATTTATTCCTCAGATTTATGTCTACTCTACTCGTACATTCATGTTGTTGACCAATTATAGGTCTGTAATTAGTTAATTAGTACACACAGTTAAATGCAAAAACCGTCTTTCTGTATCCGAATTAAAATTATAACGAGATTAATTTATATATGCTTATTTTAGAGTTCCGATGATATTCAATGTAAAGTAAAAAGCAAAGACATCCCTATACAGGCCATGGAGGCCCAGAGTGTTCCAGGAGGTGAGGCTCCCAGATTTTGGACATTCGGCACATAAATGTGTTACGCACCGGCCGCCTTTCCCCAAGGATTGCTCCTGGTACTCATTTCTGTTAGAGGCTGAGTCGACGCCAGAGCCATAGTGCCACCAGAAAATTTAAGTTGATAAATCTCAACGACCTCATCGGGAATCAAACCCGCGCCTCAACCACTACGATACGGCGTACCCCATTCAATGTAAGTAAATGCATAAAATCTTTATATAATGCGAGAAACAATACAGAATAAGAAAATAATGACTTTATATCTAAAAAATGCCTAAAAATACGAAATGTGGAAAGAAGACAGTAAAAACAAAAAAGACCAAATAATGGCATTGTATTCTTTAAACCTAAAAATAAAAAATGGGGAAAATTACCTAAAAGATCATTTTTATCAGAATATCTGCACTAGTGGACAACGTCCATGATGTTCCAATTAAAAGATGACATGTCATCAAAATCCGGGCCCTGGTCATAATTAATTGGACCATTCCATTAAATATCTAAGCCTATCTGCATAGCTAGATTTTCTAACTACAGATCTGCAGGCAGGGTTGAGCTCCAGTACCTCAATACCTGGACAATTTATGTTACGGATTAAAAGAACGGTGTACACTCGCCCTTTTGAGGACAATATAGGTGCTTCTTGGGTTCAAAAATAGTGGATTTTGTCAAGAAGATGGTAATGTTCGTGTTTACATTATATTAGGATCCTTAAGCCTGACGTCTAACAATGGAGTGGGACGACAAAAATAGATGACGCAGCGATAACGAAAATCTATATAACGATAGACCTACATATAGCGATATTTTTGTTTGGTCCCAGCGAATTTCCTATTTTTATAATGTTAAATGTAACTCACTATAACGATGAAGTTATTTTAGAAATACCCTTTTATAACGATATATTGAGGTTGAATTTTTACTGCAAAACCGGTAGCTTAGGCCATAGGCGTACCGAGGGGGGGGTTTTGGGGGTTTGAACCCCCCCCCCCCCCCATTCATTAAAAAAGGAAAATTCTATACTTTTTTTAAGTCTGCCCATAAATTACTTAATACAAGTATAAAGCGTGGGAAGCTTAAAACTCGTTATTTTGAGTGTTAATTTTTAAAACTTTTCCGGGGGAGCACCCCCGGAAGCTTAAAATTCGTTATTTTGCGTCTTGATTTTTTAAATTTTCCGGGGCAATGCCCCGGAAGCTTAAAACTCGTTATTTTGCGTCTTAATTTTTAAAATTTTCCGGGGGGGGGGGCCCGGAAGCTTAAAACTCGTTATTTTGCATCTTAATTTTTTTAATTTTCCGGGGGAGGACCCCGTATTCCATACCCCCCAGACCCCGCGGATGTTATAACCCCCCCATATGGTCGGCCTGGTTACGCCTATGGCTTAGGCCTATGGATGGTAAATATCTTAGAAATTCCAGAAAAGAAACTTTCATGAGGGGTGGAAAATAGGATAAATGAGGCTGAAATCATCCCTTATGTTTGCAAAAAGATACTGTGAGTTAGCTTGTTATTTCAACCTGTACAGGTAGGGAAAAAAAAGCGAACCGACTAAATTATCTAAGTTGCCGATATGAGCAACTGCGCATGCCTAGCGGCATTCACAGGATAGCAGGGAATGTGTTGAAATTCATTCTAGTGTCGACTGTTGACTTAGCCCATTTCGAAACCCGTTAGAAAAAGCTAGTAAAATTCATTTTCTTTGAATAATCTGTTAATTAAGAAGTTAAATATTGCTGCAATCGAAAAGTGGTGGGAAAACAATGTGGATTAAGGAAACAAGAAATATTTCCTTCCTTGACAGAATTCGAACCAAGATCGTGTTACTTACCAGTCGAACGCGCTGCCATTGTGCTACGGATTCGTTCGTTGAGAGTCTGTTATGAAACAAGTGATTGGCAAGGAGACTACAGCCGATAAATTGATTGAATTGAGAAATAATTTCACGTAATTTGCATTGCTTGTGTAAACAAACGTTTCCGTTATATCTCTTACATTTATTTACGTATCACTGGATTGCGAAACTCTGGTGTGAACAAGGCTCTGAAATCAGCTCTACAAAAGTCGGTCCGCTTTCATTTTCCCTACCTGTACATAATGTAGGCCTACAATGAAAACATCGTAAGGAGCAACTGTTTTGTTTTGCGTTAGCTATGTGGTGAATTTACTTGTCTTTTTCTTCTCTCTTCCCCTTCCCCTTCCTTGAAATTTCTGACAAATGGTTAGGCCCAAGACGAGCCATGATCCGTGATGTTAAACCAGTCTGAATAGTATTGTTTTAGTGTGCGGGTATAAATAAAGTAGCTATGGTTACAATTCAACGGAAGTCAGTGAATTGAGCAACAAAATTATTATTTTTGTTTTGTGATTCATTATTTGCCACTTTTTCGCATGTCCGTTCCGTGAATTATCCTGTAGGTTAAACGGTTTTCTGCAAGCAGTCTTTCTAATATGTGGTAAATTACAGCCCCTCAAAAAACAATAACCCTCATATAACAATACAATCTACTAGGACCCACAAATATATATATATATGGAGGTTTCACTGTATAACATAATGCAAATTGTTATTGTTATTATTGTTGTTATTATTATTACTATTATTATTATTATTAGGCTATTAGTGAATATAAAGACTTTATTAACATAATTTGTGTCATTTCTCTACCGGACACTTCACCACAGGTTAGTCAGGCATGGAGATATAAATGGTTGAGAGCGCTCTTATCGCACCGGATGTCATTAATTCTGTTGTAAAGAATCGTTTATAACTCTTTATGCAGGATGATCCACAAGAGCAAAGTTGGATCCTACGCAAACATTAGGGCACGTGGATAAAAATTATTTTCTAAAGGAAATGCATCATAGCTCGGATAGGCTACATATAAGTAGGGTTCGAATGTTTATGACTTAAGAAAGTGGAAAATATGAGTGCAAATATGATCTTAAAATGACTAAATATGACCCAAATATCCTTTATATGACCTCATAAAAGAACGCATTTTCTATAAATAAATGTTCCAATTTAAAACGTTTAATGACACTAAATTATTACATCACATTAATTCAAACAGATAGCCTAATAGCTTTTTAACAATATTACAGACTATTTATAGTTTTACTTGTAAAGAACTTCTATTCTGTTAATGTTTCCAGATAGGCCTACCATGGCAAATGGGAACTTCCGTGGGTGAGTTGGTAGCGTGATTGCCAGCCACCTGTGCGGTCCGGGTTCGATTCCCGCCCGGGTCGGGGATTTTAATGAGATGTAAAGTTTTCTTCCTGGGTCAGGACTGGGTGTTGTGTCCTCATTCCCATCCCGCGAAAGGAACTGGCCACCTCGCGCGGTATCATCCGGCCCAGTGTCCCTCGGTCGGGCCGTGGACCTCCCCCCCCCTCCACGGCTCTGTCCCAGGGCAGGACCGGCCTCAAGCCCGAACACTTCATCATCACATCATCATTTATTGGAAGCTACTAACAACAAGGAGGAAGAGGTTACTATTGTCCCTTCAAACAACCAAAAATATTTTTCGAAAATTTAGCGCACATACTGCACAATTCTGTTCTTTTAGCAAATTTATAACTGAAATATGACGTTAAATTACAAATATGACCGAAATATGACCAAGACCATGAAAATGACCAAAATATGACTTTATATTCAAAATAAAAACGGTCCAATTAGGATAACGAATATGCAATTCGTGTTTAATTTGTGTTTGCGTCGAGAATGGCGGTCAGGATAAAAATATGGCATGTCATAAACATCCGAACCCTACGTAAAAGTAAGTTATAACAAGAGGACCTCCAACTTACTTTTGTCGGAGATAAAGTACTGCAGCTGATAAAGTCTTTAGGCGAGTTTCTAAATCATCAGTCTGATGAGCGATGGATTCCATCGATTGACAGCTAGATATCACAAAATATTTTTACTTCCTCTGTCCATTCCATAGGTACTGTAGGCACAGGAAATAATGTGTTCGACTCTGAAATTCGAAGTTGAGTTCTTAATATAAACCTAGGCTAAATTTGCCCACATGTTTTGAGAACCCCTGAATCCAGATCAGATCTGATCAGATCAGATTATTCTGGAAATGAAAACGTTGTCCCTTTTTTCAGTATGGCTCTCAGCGCCTCAATTAATATTGAGATTCGAGAATTTTCACGATGTCGCCTTCTGGAAGCTTATAATTGGAATTCAAGCGCGACCGCTGGAATTATTAATTGACTATTCCACTCAAACGCCCCGTGTTTAATATTGACCAATAATGTTCAGCAATTCCTCCGATATAGACCATTCACGGCAGTTTATTTTACAATATTCTTGTAGGAATCGCGAGGATGGCATTATTATCGGGTAAAATCGTCTGCTCGTTACTGGACATGAAAGCATCAGTTTGCAGTGATTAATACGTTACATGTTGCCATTAAACAGCACGAAAACAGATTATTTTATACAACATAACTTGTTTGAAAATTGAAATAATAGTTACCATGTACATTGATTAAAAACACAATTTCGATTCGGTGCAAGCCAGTTCGTGTGCTTTGATTCTGTTCTGTTGTTACCTTATCTGAATGAAGTTAACTATGCCTTATATGCAACATTGGTAGCCCTGGTTACAACATGGTAACTCGAATCGATTCATGGATGGTTGATTCATAGTAGGCCGTGATCACGCAGCTGTTAGTTTTGTTTATATAGAACAAAGCACGAAAGTAATTGATATTTGTACAATCCGTTACATTTTTATTCATGGAGTAGTCTTAATAAATCTAACTCGAGTTGACGAGTTTCATCAGATAAATTCGCTCCTGCTGCGCAGTCGCGAATCTATCGATAAACTCGTCAACTCTCGTGGGATTACCTATGATAAAGTCACATATGGATTTCCATCAATTTAAAAAATTAAAATCAATTCTAAGAGGGGCTACATGTTATTCTATTTGTCCATGTAAGAATATAAGATGTCTGGTTATGAAGCAAGGTGCAAATAGCAGTGATTATTGCCGCACTGGCACTGATGTCACAGAGCAGACGCGAGTTGGAACGGTCACGTCAGGAAAGGCATGTAATCGCTGCCCGCGGCGCAAACAATCGTGTCCTGACAATTAGACACGCACCCTAACCTGGGCAGGGGTAATGCTTTCACAAGCAACAAGTTGCATTCAGTTCCTGAATGTGAAAACAATACTTATGAGGATTGTCAGAGAGTAGAGGAAGACAAGATTACATTAAGGGATGATACCAGAGGCGCCAAGTTTTGAAAACAGTTTTTATTAGGGATGGGTCCTCGATACTTTCGATACCTCCATACTCTCGATCCTTGCATGGTATCGGCATCGAACGATACTTCAGAAAATTCGCTCAATACTTTTTCGATAATTTTGTAATTCTGCACTTCTGCAATTAAGTGAGAATGCTAGTATTTTTTAACAAAAACTTGTAAGTGGACTGTTTAAAAAACGAATTTTAGTTTTAATGTTGAGTTTAAAAATAATTATAGGCTACTGATAATATTAAATTTTGTCTAATTAAATATGCAGACTTAATTAATTTAGTTGGTCTTACACAGTTCTCTCAAATTTTAATTTTTAACGTACCTTTTTATTGAAACTGGAAATGTTGAAGGTATTGAGTATCGAAGTATCGAGTATCGAGGAAAATATCATGTATCGGTATCGAGTATCGAGAAAATCTGGTATCGACCCATCCCTAATTTTTATACTTCCGCCCCTTATTTCGTTCTGTCTACTGGTTCATTGTCCCTTGCTGATTTAACGAATCTTTCATAATTCAATCTTTCTATTTGTTCGTTTCACTTTGACTTTTTTTTTCCTTTTCTAGTCGCCGATATCTTGTACCCCACACTCTTGGCTTATATCATAATTCTTTATTTTGTCAATTAATATCCTTCCTGTAATTTTTCTTAATCACAAGTATCATCTAAATTATAAATCGAACTTTTGTGGGCTCTCCTTATGTATATTTAGAACAGCAATGTGATTATTTTTTTTCCCTGAACGTGAAAAGTCTCCCTTTTTTTAAACGCAAAATATATTTCTGCAGTATCTTAGGAAATGGCATAGTCGGAGTAAGCAGTAAATAGATTAATGAATATAGGAAGAATTTTAAACGATCATGAGTGAATTGTAACAAAAGCCTTTAATATGTATGCCAACAATAGCCTGATTTTTCGCTTTAGAGCGATTCAACAATGAAGTATAATTTTTAGTATTAGCAATAAATAGTTATGGTAATGATACATAGCACATTATTGGGTGGGCTTGAGCCCCACGGGCCCATATAAGTTGGAGTCGCTGGTTAGTACTACGACTGCCAAATAACCTCTGAGTAAAAATTTATCTGGCGTATTGAGATAGGATTACCTGGGCTATTCCACTCATACGCCGCGTGTTTGATATTGACCAATAACGTTAAGCAATTATTCAGTATAGACCAATCACGGCCGTTTATCTTACAATATTCTTGTAGGGATCGCGAGGATGCCGTTTTATCGGGGTAAAATCGTGTGCTCGTTACTGGGCATGTAAGTAGGCTATCAGTGTGCAGTGATTGCTGCCACTAAGCGGCACGAAAACAGATTACTTTATACAACATAATTTGTTTGTAAATTGAAATAATAGAAACGTACATTGATTAAAACACAATTTCGATTCGGTGCAAGCCAGTTGGTGTGCTTTTATTCTATTCTGCTGTTAGCTTACCTGAAAGAAGTTAACTATGTCTTATAAGCACTATTGGCAGCACTGTCACAACATTCATGGATGGTTGATTCGCAATCGCGAATCTATCGATAAACTCGTCAACTCTCGTGGGATTACCTAAAAGTTAATTTTAATGAATAAATATTTGCTCAAATATCAATTTTTTAATATCCAATTAACGGGATAACATTTATCCACATAACTGGAAAATGACGTCATTTTAACCTCTAATCAAATTATTCGTAGTTATGCAATTAACTGTTAAAAGATAGTTTAGTTGATGGTGAGTAAAGCCTGGATCTTCGGTTCCAGTCAAGAAGGTTGTTGCAAACATTTCACTATGTTTTAGAGCGGACGGGCAATTATGTGCCTGCTTATCTGCTAGTGGCTACATGACAAACACAAAGACGCATATTGTACATAAACCCAGATAATTACAAATTGTCATCTTGGTTAATCAACATAAACATCCAGACAACAGCAAATAATATCAAATTAATTGTGTTCAAATAACAGTAAACTGTTTCATTTCCTTTTTAACTAATTGTCTGTTCAGTTAACTGTTATCCAGTTAGTTGTGGCAGCTCTACTGGCGTATGGCATATAAGTTACTTTCGAAAATCTGGATTATCTTTAAATGCAACATGGAAGAATACTATTTAGTGTCGACATCTAGTAGGCCAAACCTACCCTACTCCATATTATTAAGAATTCACGATAGAATTCAGAAGGAATGAAGATTTCAAATATCGCTTAAATTATTTATTAACTCATAAGATAAAATGCTATTTAGACCTATGAATTAAAAATTAATATAAGTAATTTATTAACGAAAATATAGTAATTTTCCTCTTCTTGTAAACCCTAAACATAGTCTATACCTAATTTCGTGACTGTGTTCATAATTTCGTGAGTCCAGATATCTAATTTCATGATAGTCACCACTTATCGTCGTTAAGATAGCAAAACCTCGTATCTCAAAATTTGACGATTTTGAGATTTTAGCTTCATGGTATAAAATAAGGCATTCCGCACAAGATGCAAGAACCCGCATCTCAATATTGTACATAGTAGCGACACAAAGTAAAAGTATCAAAACCTCATAACTCGCGATGTTTAAAATATAAGATGCTAAACCTCGTATCTCAAAATACGAGTTTATAGTACTCGCGACGTAAAAAATTTAAGATGCTAAACCTCGTATCTCAAAATACGAGTTATCGTAGTACACCTATTTGGCGCCACCTCATTTAAATCATAGGTTGGTAATATTCGTATTTCACAAACACATTTACTGCTTTGTACTTTTTCCACTTCTTACTACTGTATTTCATTATTGAGTCACTAGATACAAGTTCATTCCCGTGCTGTGTAGTATTCAGTACAGATGTGAAGAACTTGCTGGTTACTCCTCAACATGGTAAGTAATAAAATATTTGTAATTCTAAAGCAATATTATTTTGCAAAATAAAGTTAGAGTTTTTATGAATTGTTCTCTGCACGATCTCAATACGTTTATAGTAATTCTGTAATATCTGGATAGAAACTCAATACATCAATCTCAAACAAAAGAAAATAATGCATTTTCGTAGTTCATAATGGAAAACTGTGTAACAATTCAGGGCTCTATTCAAATATTTCAGGATAATAAACTGCAATCTAATACACATTATGAATCAAGAGGGAGAAGGATGCTTGAAATGGCTCTGCAACTGTCTGAAAAATCATCCTCATCAGCTGCAACTCTAGTATTGTCACCGCAGTTACCATCACCAGAGGTATCACCACCACCACAAAACACAACAAAAGTAGGTAACAAGTATTTAAGTTACAATGCTTCAATTATAAGCCAGATAGTAGGAAGCGACTTCGAAGATTCGAGCACAGATTATGAACCTACAAGTGACTCCATATCTGAAGAATCAGATGATCCAGCACCCAGAAGAAAAAAAAAAGAAAGAAAGACAGTAAGTAATACAAGCCGGAAGAATGTTACAAGCAAAATAATTGAAGGCAAAAGGGATAGTCAACAGGGAACAATTAAACTTGGTGAAGTTACAAATAAATGTAATGCTACCATATAAAATGAGAGCTCTGCCGAGAGAGATGACTTGCAATTATCTACACATACTGAAGTCCCAGAAATACCGGAAACAAGCATTGCAAAAGAATCAGTTACAATGAAGAAACGTGCTCAGAAAGGAAAAGGAATAAAGCAAAGAATTGTAGAATGAAGGGCGAGAAATATAAGAGCTGTGGTAGTAAAAAAAATGGAAATAACAAGAGAACCACGTGTAATTGGACCACGGTGTTCATCTGAACTCTGTACAGGTCGAAAAACAAAAGGAAGAGTTCTACTATATCAGAAGATGACATAGCTGAGGTATTCAAGCTTTTCTGGTCAAACATGAATTGGGATCAAAGGAAAATTTACATTGCTACTTTGGTCAACAGGAAAGGAGTAAAAACAAAAACGGGAATATCAAGAAGAAAATTCAGTCTTCAATACAATTTGAAAGTAAAGGATGATGTACTACCTGTGTGTAAGGAAATGTTCCTTTCAACATTAGGGATTGGTGAATGGTCTGTTAGAAGCTGGGTGAAAGTGACCCTAGAGGAAGATTCAAAATCAAAGAAGTATGCAAAGAAGGAAATAGCGTAATGAGAGATAATGTTGTTAAATTTCTCGACAAAATTCCGAAACTACCATCCCATAATTGCAGATCTTCTAGTTCGAAGCTTTTTTTGGAGCCACACTTCTCATCTTATAGTGAGCTGTATAGTGTATTTAAAGAAGACTGCAACTCCAATAACATTGAACCTGTTGCTGGCAGAGATTTATTTGTGAAGATCATTAAAGAAAGAGATATTGCCCTTTTCAAACCCAAGAAAGATGAATGTGTTCTGTGCTTTTCCCACAAGATCGGCAATGTTTCAGATGTTGATTATAATGCTCATCAGTTAAAGAAAGAGAGAGCACGACAGGAAAAATCTTTCGACAAAAAGTTAGCAGAAGAAGGAAAAATTTGTGTCTTTACTATGGATGTGCAAGCGGTGCAACTAGTGCCTGCTACTCTAGCAAGTTCTCTCTACTTTAAGCAAAAATTAGCATGCCACAATTTCACTCTTTACAATTTAGAAGATGGCCAGTAGTTTGCTATGTTTGGCACGAAGGTGAAGGAGGATTGGATGCTAATGTTTTCGGCACGTGCATTGCAGATTTCTTGGATACAGAAATAAAAGATTGCGACAAAAGTAAGGATAAAATATTGTACAGTGATGGTTGTTGTGCTCAGAATAGAAATGCTGTGCTATAAAATGTTTTACAGAATTTTAGCATTGTGAGTGGAACAACGATTATGCAGAAATATTTTGTAAGAGGCCACACGCAAATTGAATGTGACAGTGTTCATTCTACAATAGAGAGAAGAAAGAAAAATAGGGATCTGTACTCTCCAGCTAATTATGTTCAAGTTATAAAAGAATCTAGGTGCAGTAAACAAGGACAGCACAAAGTAAAATATGTATGTCATGATTTTTTCAAGGATTTTTCTGAAATTCAATACTATAAGTCAATACGTCCAGGAAACAAAGTGGGTAAGCCATGTGTCAATGACATGTCAGCACTAAAGTACAATCCGCATGCTGGTATTGAGTACAAGTTGAACTTTGATGATGACTGGAAATTACTTCCGAGACGACCGAATACTGTAATTGGGAGTGAGAAACGGCTTTATCCTGGACCTACTCCTATTTCCTCTCAAAAGTATAATGACCTGATGTCATTGAAGCCAGTTATTTCCAAAGACTACCATCCATTTTACGAGGGCCTACTGCACAACTAGATCAGTGAAGAAAGGAATAAAAATACGCAAGAATTATTACTAGGATTTCGTCATTTGTTGTAGTTCTGTACTTGATTAGTTGCAAGTTCCTGTGTATTAAAAGATAACATAATTTGGGAGTACTGTTACAATATTATTTATCTCCATCCATCATAAGAAATAATTTGAACTAAGTGCAATAACTCGTAACATGAATAATACGCCCCAAAACAGTTTGTGTCAAAACCTCGTATCTCATGAAAATGTCCGTAATTTCTATGTAATTAATTATTAAGATGCATAACACACATTGAATGTTTTGTTAGCCACTAAAGATTAGTCCATAATGAGATCACTTCCACTTGTTTGAAATTGTGGAAATTAGGCAGTTTTTTTCGTTTACTGAAAAATGTACATTTTTGAGATACGAGGTTTTGTTATCTTAACGACGTTATGTTTCCATATTGTATTAATTTATTAAATCCGTGACGTGTATTCTATTCCCATTGTTCTTTGCATAAATGAAAGACAGAATCACCGATTATTTTTTGGGGTTTGTTGTTGAGAGCATTTGTTCCAGCTCCAGATACGTTATCCACATTCTGGATAGTAATTTCACTAGATTAGCCAGTCCTTAGGGAAGTGAAACTGTTAGAAGACACTGAACAATTATGTTCCTCCAGAGAATATTTCTGACATCTCACCTCTGTTTAAAAAAATAAAAAATCGTTAAGCCAATGTAATACGATTCATTTTTGTTTCAAATTTCAACAATTCATCAAATTGGATCGTGTGACATCGAAGACTGCCATAGTATTGTGGGTGACACTTCTTAAAGGCTATTTTTTCCCAGAACTGCTTCACCTACTGCCACCCTAATCCTCTTCGACCTGTCAAACAGTGAATAGAAAGGTAATTAGGCGATTTCACAGTTTTTTGCAGTTCAATATAATGTTGCCAAATACATGCCACAGCACGTTACTTCACTTAAGAAATAGTGAATGACAGCGGCAACACTTGGGAAATCCACGTGACTATAAGAGCACCTGTTCTTTGTCGGTGAAGATGTCGGTGAGATTTTCGGATTAGGGAACAATGCTAAAATATTCTTTTGTACCCGTAGATAGACGATGGTTTGGGACGAGGTCTTCTTAAAATGGCACCAACAATACACAATATCATTCTAAATTTTTATAATATACTGTTGGATATCATGGAATAGGAAAGTCTATAATTTCCGATCCAAAACGATGAAATAAACAAATGAGCGTCGTTACTACCCTCGTTAAACTCATGACTAGGGTTCGGATGTTTATGACCTAAAAACTTGGAGAATATGACTGTAAATATGACCTTAAAAATGGCTAAATATGATCTTAAGATGACAAAATATCACCAAAAAATCCTAAATATCCCTTCATAAAAGAACGTATTATCTAAAAATAAATATTCCAATTTAAAACTTTTATGACACTAAATTATTATATCGCACAATTCCATAAGATAATCACTTTTTAACAATTTTACAGGTGATTTACAGGTTTATTTGTAAAGAAATTCAAATCTGTTAATGTTTCCAGTTACCACAGTAACTGTGAACTGAAAATCTTTTAGAAACATGTCTATTGGAAGTTGTTAACAACAAGAAGGAAAAGGTAACTGTGCTGTTACTTGTTATTGTCCCTTCACATTTCAGTTAAAGTAAAACCAAAATATTCGTGAATCTTTTTCTTAAAACAATTAAGTCGACAATTTAGTGCACATACTGCATCATTGTGCTCTTTTACCGAATTTGTAGCTGAAATATGACGTTACATTACGAATATGACCGAAATATGACCAAATCCATTAAAAGGGCCAAAATATGACTCTATATGCAAAATAACATCGGTCCGATTACGATAACAAATGTGCAAATCATGTTTAATTTGTGTTTTCGGCGAGAATGGAGGTCAGGATAAAAATATGACATTTCGTAAACATCCGAACCCTCTTCATGACGTAGAAATATGACAGCTTCCTACGAACAGCAGATTCCCTGAGCTGCGATCATGCTAACATTTACAGGCCCAGAATATTGTGTTATCAGTATCCCTTATCAGAATGTTTCAAATAACAGTACTTCAAATTTCGGATCTATAAAATTGTGTTCGGATCTGTATCTTAATTACATTTGTTTGATCTACCTCAAGGAACAGTATATTTGCTTTCAAGTAATTTTCTCTTGCTGAAGCAGAAGAAACTCCTCGAGAAATTCTTTGGTTGCAAAACGACCTTCACACTATTATCATTCTCATAATAGATGGCGAAACGCAGTTCAAGAAATAAAAAATGTTTAGACTGAGAATTAAGATTGACTATGTCAAGCGACACATGACGTACGAGTATCATGTTGAATTAATTATGTTAGTTTGAACCAGTCTGAATAATCAAATTGCATGCTAAAAGCAGTGTAATACGTATTTACATGCATAGTAATAAGTACCATCTCACACAAAAATAGTGTTGCACCGTTATTTTTAGGTCTTAGAAAGGAGGGACTGAGCATCATGAGAAACAAGGCACCGGTGTGCCATTCTCTTTTTTACTTCTTATTATTATTTTTTAAAATGAGAATAGCCTATAGCCCTATATGATAAGTAGGGCCCGGATTTTTGGGCTTTTATAAAAAGTATTTTATTCATTCTTGTGTCCGACTTTAGCGTATTTTAGCCTTTTATTTTCGTGGAATAGCCCTTTTTAGGCTTTAAACAAACGATTTTAGCCGCGTTAATAAAACACTAATAAAAACACCTAAAATTGTACAATAATTTTGACACAGACCCTCCTATACTTCTCTGTCGTCGGTTGGCAACTTGTTATTTGAACGTTGAAACGACAATGGATTACTTGCAGATTTCAAAGTACTGAAGACGGCTCAAGTTTCATTTCCTGAGACGGCGAGGCGGCACATTTCCCAGTTACAAAGACAAGGGACAAAGTAACATATTATACATTATTAATTTCAGTGCGTTGTATAAAATTATTTTTATTATGTCTTTCCGTAAAATGTATAAATTCACATATTTATTTACCTTTGCATTAATTCGAATATCTATTTAAAAATAGCGTTTTTCTGAAGAAAAAAGTCCTCTTTAGCTCCTAGTTTTACAGCAAAAGTCCTCTCTAGTCCCTAGTTTTTCAGCAAAAGACCTCGTTAGCCCCTATTTTTCAGCAAAAGTCCTCTTTAGCCCCTTTTAGGTCCTTTAGTTCGATCTAGCCCTTTTTAGGTTTTATAAGATTCATATATTCGGAAGCTAGGGGCATGAAACGGAAAAAATATGTAAAAAAGTTCTAATTAGGAAGCTGGGGAAAAATAGGTTAAAACCACCAAATCCGGGCCCTAATGATAAGTAACCTTATTCTCTCAACCATATAGTAAAAGAAAGACTATCCTAAGCTTAAAATTTATCTGTACAGTAAAATGAGCCCTTCGTGTTATTTATACAGTCAGAACTTAGAAACACAGTATGCCTACAGTAAAGGTAATAAATTATATTTACAGAGTCTGCAAACGTCAATAAGGCTTATATACATGTAAATGAACATGTGTAAAATTTGTAAATCTAATTATGTATAAATTAAAAACCTAACATATTTACAAACTATAGCCTATTAGTCTATAACAGATTCCGCACAGGATGCGCACTGCAGGCTTTCAAATTTTATTCGAGAACTGTTATAAACACCAATGTCTAATCAAAATTAAGGAAAACATCAATACTAACCAATTTGAAATAGGTACACGCGAATACAACACAAGATATAACTATTGTCTTTCAGAACCTAGAGTTAATTATGTAAGTATAACATGGCTTAACTCCATACCTATATTGTTTAGTTACTACTACAGTTACATAATGTAGGCCAGGTCACAATAAATTCTATATTTTGTTTATTTAATTAATAATTCCTATTGCTATAGTATTGGTGAAAGTTTTGACACTGATGTAAGTGTCCTAATCTAATGTAACATTGCCATCATTTTTCATATTGTATGACTACTTTTTTTAGTATTACGAAAGTTGAACTGCATTATAACTTATTATTTTAAAACTGATAAGTAAAACAAGTATAGGCCTAGTGAAGCGTTCCCTATACAGGCCGTGAATGCTTTTAGGGTTCCAAGGCTCCCGACTTTTAGACATTTGAGGCATGAGGCTGGAAATGTTGTCAGAATTACGCACCGGAGACCTTTAAGATTGCTTCTGCTACTCATTTACGTTAGAGGTTGATCCGGCCGTAGGGCCATAGTGCCACGAGAATGAATAGGGCAATCCCAACGACCTCATCAGGGATCGAACCGCGATCTTCCGGATTGTAGCGCAATGGCTCAACCAACAACGACGCTGCGTAGACCTAGCCAAACTTGATCATTCCAACTAGTAGGGCCTACATCAAGTATTACGATAGTGTATTTGTTTCAGCTTAGTACCGTCGCTTTACATTTTTGTTATTGTATTTTTTGTTTTAAAAATTAGAAAGTCCACCGCTGTGGCTCAGGGGATGCGTTCGTTCCTCTCACGCAGCGGCCCGGGTTCGATTCCTGGTCGGGACAAGTTACATAGGTGAGGTTTTTCCGGGGTTTTCCCTCACCTGTGAGACAAATGTCAGGTAACCTTAGGCCCTTGTGGTCCCCGGGTATCAACTGGCCGTCGTTATCATCTTCATCCCCATCCTCACCTTGTTCTGAGTGAGTGTGTGTGTGAATGGTGTGTCTCGTCCTATGTGTTCGTGTTGTCTCGGAGGTGGCTTCGGCATTGGGCTGATCACTCATCCGAGGAGGCCCTCCATGTCCTTGTCTGGTCATAAAAGTATGTATTTGATCCAAAGATAATCTCTCTTCCGACAGATCGCGGCCCTGTAAGGCCCGGGCGGCTTGGGTCGCTTATATCCTAAAAGGGAGAGGTAAAACTAAGATAAAGAAAGAAAGAAAGAAAGAAAGAAAGAAAGAAAGAAAGAAAGAAAGAAAGAAAGAAAGTGATCATGTCTATAGTTAATGAGATAATCAGGTTAACTGACTCCGCAGAATGGCGACAGTACTCAGGCAGATCACTCTTTCGGTGGCAATGACCTGTATGTCACTAGAATGAAAATAAAACAAACTCTTTACCATACTTCGTGGAGTAAATGGTTCAAGTATTAATCATTGCATTTAATTCGAACGAAAAACTGTCAACTGTCTCGCGGGATGGGGATGAATGGACAACATAACACACAGTTTTGGACACAGAAAGGAATTTTTCCACTATTAAAAGATTTGAAAAGATCCGGGAATCGAATCAGTGATGGCCAAGGTGGAAGGCAGCCACGCTACCAACTCCCCCACCGTGGCGTACATATTCTATTATTATTGTTGTTATTATTATTATTACTACTACTACTATTATTATTATTATTATTGTTATTATTATTATTATTATTATTATTATTATTATTATTGTTATTATAAGGGAATAAAGAAATGATTTCACTCCCTACGGGTTCTGCGATTGCACTATAGGTTAAATGGAGTTCAGTGGTGAAGAAAACAATTTGACGGACCCTGGTTTCAGCTTATCTGAATGTAGAGTAGATATTATGTTGCCTGCAGTGATATTATATGGACTGGGGTGAGTGGGTGCATAGATGTGGTGCGCAGAGAGCGTGAAAACTCTGTCTCACGCCAGGCTGCTTCTCCAATGCGCAGTTTCCATGACTAGCATGTTAAACCGTTTTTATTGTTTCACACAATTACTGTCTTAATAATTACATCACAGCAACAAATGACTTCCACCTCAACAGATGTAAAAGCCTGTACAGATGATCAGAACATAGAATATGCAACACGGCGAGTCACAGGCCGAAGAAACCGGAACCAACGTCCAGTGATATCCAAGAAATGTTTGGCCAAGTTTTTGTCACCTTTTCCTGCCGTTCTGGCTCGTGCCCCCGTGAGGTCACTGAAGTCATCCAGATCAGGCATGTCCAACTCGGAATTCTTCACATGAGTTTGACATGGCTGGGATGGCCGCCCAGGTAATTGGCTGAGCCTCAGTTAGGCGTGAAATTGGACGTCTCGCCCTTTGCCTACTCACATCCTCTTCCGGCCCAGTACATCACAAGGCTGAGTGGGCACAGCGGATAGATATTATTAAGAGTTCATTTCCTCGCCACTATTGCTCCTCGCTCACTGTTTCATGATTACATTTTTGCTTTCTGTATAATAGTAAACACTCTGCCATGGGTCACTGGTTCACTTCCTATCTTCAGGGGTCGTTAATGGAATCTCTGTCACTACGTCTGAATAGATTTCCCAGAGCGTGCATTTTCCTAAGCCTCGTATAATCATTGCTTAAATCAGGCCTAGTGAAAGTATTCACATTACCCCATTCGTCTCATCCGCTACCCAAGAGCGGTGCGATATCGATATTATCGAAATATCGATATGATTTCGATATTTTGACATCGATATTTTACTTCCGATAGTATCATGATATCGACTTGTTCTTCGATATAATCGATTTTCTCAATTCAAGAAGACGGATAAAATGGAGACTGAGAGAGAGACTTAAAAATACACTATTATAACATATTTATTTATAAAAATGGGCCATATCAACGTTTTAGGTAATATCAAGTTAAAAGTTAATAAATTAAAAACATAAGAATAACATGACGAACTGACGGCCATCAACGTTTCATCATTTCTGGTTTCATTTTTTGAGTTTCGCAGCCACAAAGGGTGTCTTAGTTACTCTTAATCGTCAGAAGTAACAGCAACAATCAGTAATGCCAAACCATTCCCTAAATTGCTATTGCGAATAAATTTGCATTAAACGTCAGTATTTTCGTTTCTAGATAGCTCCGGATCCATGAACACATAGGCCAAAGATGTTTATTGAAATGAACTTCATATTACAGAAAACTAGATTTCTACCAGTACCAATCTGTATGTACCCATACAATATAACATTTTTGCGTAGGATTCTCTCGTCGAGTAGGCCTACTACTTGCTCTGCTAGAGGCATTTTTATGATTTCTCTCGGTCTTCCTTTCCCTCTCCTTCATTCAGTATCTCTCTACGCTGTCCTGCAAACGAGGCAGTTGATCGTCAGGGTTTTACTATCCTTTCAGTGTTCTGACTTAGTTATATTTACTGGTAAAACCAAAGACGATGTGGCAGAAGAAATCTTTCGCCACGGGAGCAAATGGATACCAAGGAAAGTATTGCTGGTGCTGTTCAGAACTTTTAATTTAAGCTTGAGAGTTCTGAATATGCCAGAAATATAACAATAGTACGGAATAATTTACGTGTTAATAAAATTATCCTCTAACTATTGGTTTCAGGCTCCAACACAACTTTCAGACCTATATTTTACACAGGCCCAAGATCTTAAACCTGTCTATAGGCTCACCGAACATATGGAATGGGATATGGGGTATGCCGGCGGGAAACACTTGGTGAAGGTTTCACTAATTATAGTATGAAAACTTGAAGTTCGCTAACTATTTTAGTCTTCGAAAGTTCATACTGGGTTTGAGACTCAAGTATAGTGTGGCATGTACCCAGCATGACGTCCCTGTTAATGGGCAGTAACTCCACAGCATAAGCAGTCAGGGCCGCCACATGGGGGGGGGGGCTGCCGGATCCAGGGACCCGGGCCCGGTCCCAGAAGGGGCCCGCTCGATCCCGGTGATGTGGTATAATTTTATGGAAAACTGGAATAGTTTGATAAAATGTTCTGTTACAAGAGTAACGAGAAGGAAGCTCCACGGAGAAGGGAAGAGACAACTAAATGAGAATGGTCGGCGGTAGGTGAGGGGCCCGCGACCAGTACTGGTACTGGGCCCTACCCCGAGATGTGGCGGCCCTGTAAGCAGTGCACGCCTCGGGTGCATCTACTGCAGTCTACATGAAGATGATAAAAGACAATTTATATAAATTCATAAACATGACTGGTCACCATTTATGCGTAGAATGTAAACTGGAGATAATTAATTTGATCATGCTTTCGATACAAAATCAAAATGGAACATGTTCACTTTTTATCTCTGTCTGATTATACCTGAACGCAATCTTGTTGTCATCACTTGTCATCGCGTGATACACTCCCCCACCTCTTTCTAAAGAACATGCTTAGTGAACGTAACCGTTACTTGTATTATCATTCGAAGCCTAGCCATTAATGTTATTATTAGGGCAAGGCATTTGATGATTTTGCATCTTTTTTATAGGAAGGTGAAAAGATAGCAGGAATATATATAAATGTGTATCATGAAATAATTGATTAAATAAGAGCAATTTGTTTTTTGCATTTTTTTGCTTTAATTTGCATATTTCGTAGTTTTTCCAGAGATAGGTCATTTTTTGGCAATTTTAAGGTCATTTTCTGCATTTTTAGGTCATTTTCGGCATTTTAGGTCATGTTTCAGTGGGGGTAGAGAGAAGCTTTTCCATGTACAAATCGTCACTTTCAGACAATAGACAATCGTTTTTATTTGAGAATCTCCGCCAAGTGTTCATAGTTCATTTTAATTCAGGTTTATTGTAAACACCACAGCAGTTTCTCTTGTAGCAATAAAGATTTTCTTTTTTTAAATGGCACATATTTACTAGGGGCAATTTGATGGGCATGCCACTTCAGAAAGATTTTTTTTTCACAAGGGTGCCCAAGTAGTATAGATTTACTTACTTTTTTAATAATGAAATAAGTGTGTTTTATATTGTAAATTCATTTATAACGCACTGCCATAAATTAATTTTTGCAATTCGTTACTTAAAAAACTAATTATAAGTAACAATGGTAAATTTATTGGGCATTTTTTTTAAATTTTGGGTCATTTTTTCACTATTTTTAGGTCATAAATGCATTTTTTATTTTGAATTTTTTCACTATTTTATGGTCATTAAATGCCTTGCCCTAGTTATTATCATGCCGATGGGTTGGATACACCCTCAGATTCAACAATTCATGGCCTCAGACATAATGGCCAGACGAGGACATTAGTAGATTAGGCCTATAGCCCAAGATCAGCGTTTAAGAAAAAGTTATCTTTCTTTTTATATAACCATCTTCCTTCCTTTCTTTCCTTCTTTCTTTCTTTCCTTGTTTCATCCTCTCTATCTCTTTTTCATTAATAAATTCTTTCTTTCTCTTTATTTACTAGCCTACCTCATTACAATTATTCTTTCTTCCTTTCTTTTGTTCCTCCTTCCTTTCTACTGTTCCTCCTTCCTTCCTTCCTTTTTTTCATTTTTCTTAACATCCCTCGTTTCTATTTTCTTTCGTTCTTTTTTCTCTCGCTGAGTGAAGGAAGAAAGAATTATTGAAATGATGGATAGAAAATGGAGTGATAAGCCATTCACCTTAATGAACGTATAAGCGAGTAACTTAAAGCTTACTCCAATTTTTTCGTAATTTTTTCTCGTTGATTGGAAGAAGAAGCAGTTGAAATTATGGACAGAAAACGTGCGTATAAATAACTTTCGTCTTATGCCTTCTTTTGCAGGCATATATCGTGACTTCCTAAACCAGAGTGATTCTACAGTTCTTCATTCCCTCACGGCTCGTGCCACTTAAAGGATGCATAAGGAGAGAGCTAAATAAGTGAATATGGTGTGATAGGCCTACTCCGGCGATTTCATCCAGGGACCTTCCCTTTGAACATACAGCAAGTGGCTCCTAACATTCTGGGCATCTACGATGCAGGACCAATGGCCTTATTTTATTTCCGGAAGAAGGTATGATTGCGGATTTCTCACCTGAAAGAAATCATGCTCTCAGCCGGATTCAATTCTCTTCGTAAACGAAGAGTACTTTGCTACCTTTGCTTGGGAGTAAATTTAAAATATGGGTTAATTAAATTGGGTTTTCCATTGCAAAAAGTGTGTTGGCATTCAGTAATTGACTGTATCAGTTTACCTCCTGAAATGGCCTCTAATAATCCACTTTTTACGACATTTCAACAACGGTTGTTTAGAAAGAAACTTACTGCACAGTCACTCAGAAGGCAATACATTTCTCAGATTAACCACTGGATTTATCAGATTATTCCCTATTTCACTAGGACTTGGTTGATTTTTTCCTATCTACTATTTTAAAAATTTTACACTTATCCGGACTTACCAGGCTATTATCCTGTTCAGTTGTCCCATACAAACCTACGTTCGCTCCACAACATGGCATTGAAAACAGAAATTTCACAGATTTGGAATCATCTTGTCTTTTGCCTGAACTCTTCAAATGAATGAAAAGGAAGTTCTTGCGTTACCGCTAATGAAACTTTTTAAAAATTAAATTTAGCCGGCCATAGGCCAATTTTCCTGAAACGTGTTTTGTGTTTACGTTTTGTTTTCCTTGTTTTTCGTTTTTCGTTATTGCACACAAATACCCATGCCCGAGGCGGGACTCAAATCCACAGCCTCCTTCATCACGGCTCCAAGGCAGATGGCCAAAGCTACCGCAGCTAAAAAGACCGGCTGTTCGGTCGTTTTACAGTTACAGCATTCCTGAATGAATCTTTGAGAACTGATGTCCGCACTTTGTTCAGGTTTAACTACTAGGCAAGCTTCTCAGTGCTGCTAATGTTACACAAGCACAACATTGTCCGTTTCATTGCGGCAAAAAATCTTGACTACTCGTTGAAGAGTTTGTTTACGTGCGTTGAATTCACTATAGTCTGACATCACCGCAACACACGAGAATTCTAACTCATTCACAAATAACTCCTTCTCCTCTTTCTCACTACTCTCCTCTTTACTTAAAATGGCTTTATTTTTATTTATTTTTTTATTATTTTTTCTATATTTTTTTATTTATTTTTTATTTATTTATTTTTTTTGCAGCAGTAAGTGATACTTCATACACCAATTGCGTGAAGTCAATTTCTATATCCAAAATACCAATAAAATTAGCGAATTTTTTGAGACAATGTTCGTTTTAAAGACTGCAACGTTTAGTTTCACGAAAAAGTGTTTAAACCTTTCTGATCTGGACCAGTTACAAAGTATTCCGTTCATTCATCATTAACCAATGGGACTGATATATTCGTTGAAAGTGAACGAATAAAAAAAAAAGTCACATTTTAAAGTACTTTTATTGTTTTAATTTTAACATCTGCACACTTGTGAAAATAAAGAAGAAGAATAATAGACATAATATAAAATCGTTTTAGAGAAATTCATGTAGCGAGTTGCTTCCCTAAGCATCAGTGGCGGACGCAGAGGGGGATTGGGGGGATATACCCCCCCCCCCGAAATTTGAAAAAAAGGGTAGGCCCTATATATGAACTCTAAGTGGCCAGTTTTATAAACTAATTGTATATGTAAGTTAATTATTTTTTTTAGTATTCTTTCTACCTATTCAAACCCCCCCCCCCGAAAAAATTCTGCGTCCGCCACTGCTAAGCATAGTTTCAATCAGATAACACATTTCTTGCTATTCAGCGGATTTTGAAGGGTAGTTTTCCATGATGAGGTAACTATTTAAATGTAGGTCCCACAAGGTTTTAAACCGCGTTTCGTGCTTTCTTAATTTGTATATTCTTCGTGAAATACTATTTTTCTTACTTTTATACCCAGACCTAGGGCCTGCTTATTTGAAACTTTTAGCCTACATGGCAGAACTTAGTCTCGATTTCAGGAATGATTTCGTAATGACTGAGGAAGTGATGACTAGAGGAGACGTTATAAGATTAAGAAGATCCCACTGTTGTGGGTTGACGACTATCAAAGCCGCCGGAGAATGTGTTGTGAAACACCAGTATTATCACAACCGCAATCTTTCAACTTAATTCTGAATGATTTTGTATTAAATCCCCAGTAGTTAAAGTTGGAGGGTGGAAGGCCTTAAAAAGTATGAACTGTTGCAATATATTCATGTTAGGCTTAACGATCACATAATACAGCTCAACTAAATGTTAACAATTCAAGAAACCAGTTTATTTCCAAATTGATAACAGTGTACATCATAAGCTAAAATATGTCCAGCTGCTTAATGATAGACCTTAATTCGGAACTAAAGGAAATGAAAACTCCGTAGAATTGAATTTCGTGCTACAGAAAATGACAACTCTCGGTAGGGAAATAATGTTCCTTAATACCTAACTGCGATATTTTAATACAATTATCCGTTTCATTGCCATGGCAGTCACATTTGCTATTCTTATAAAACATTAAAATGGCTAAAAAGACATTAAAAACTGAATATGAATAGAATGCGATAGTATACTTAACAACATAATAATAGGATATTAAACAAATATCGGCCGCGATGGTGCCCGCCTGCCCGCCTCTAGATCCGCAGGTCGCGGGATCAAACCCGTCGGTGGATTTTTCCGGACGTAAAAATCCGGGCACGGAGTCCTCGGGGAAGGACTTTAATCTGGGGGGCCCGTGTCGTAGATTTACGGCACGTTAAAGAACTCCAAGCCTAAATTAGAGCCTTAGGACAAAATTTCCCGGCCTTTCACTTCCAAGTAATACCTTAGTTTCCTGGGAGGTTGTGAGGCGATGGGCTTACCACGTGTCCCTCTGCCCTCTCTCGGGAAATAAGCGTAACACAATTCACATAGGTTAACAAAATTCACATAGGCATCAGAAACCTCCAATTGGAGACCCTTCGGCCCGACACTGGCGACATAGGACAGAGTCAGTCAGTTAAACTTTATTATTATTATTATTATTATTATTATATACCAAAAATTACTTTTTTAAATACCTGCCTACATTTTACATCTAGCTCATTGTTGCCAATTCATTTGTAATAGAAAATATAGCATTGCCTGTTGCATTTTGTCATTTTGTAGCCCCATTGCCCCAGTAAAGGTAATCGTTAGCGAACTGAAATCTCCGATTTCTTTAGAAGCAAATTAAAAGGCATTCTTACGAAGCAGTTTATTCACAGTGTTTACTCCAGCAAGACGACGAAAGCAAAGTAACCTAAAAAATGGATGAATAATTTTATTGAAAAACGTTCTCTTCGAGTTTATGTGGTATAGATGGAAATAACAGGGGCAATTCTAAAATTGTATGTATTCTATCAATTGTAAACAGTTGAAAAGCAAAAATTAAGCTAAGTAGATCAGACCCATGGAAACTGCAAGTTAAATGAAATTAATTAATATATGTGTTTCAAATTGTCTATTGTACTTATTGAAGTGAAACTTAAAAAAAGGAATTTGTCTGAAAATGGTAAAGAAATAAAATAAAACCATTTAAATATATTAAAAATACTAAAAACCTATAAATCTGGGCCCTGATAATGACACAATTTATGTTCGAGAAAATTCAAATCCATGACATCCTAAAACAGAGGGATATGAAATGAGCAAACACGTGAAGGAAATGATGAAACGAAAAGAAAAAGTAAGCATACGGGGAAATTAATGAAGTTGTGTAGGAATGGTTTACTGAACAGGCATTTCATTGTAACGGATTTCACAGTTGGACAGTTAAAAAACAAATTTTGAGAGAGGAATAACAGTTATCGTAATCTCATTAATTGCAAAAGATAGATCGTACTTTTGTGTATACTACGTGGTATTATTTCCTGAAATAAAACTTTTCCCAGTATTTGAAATATTAAAAAATAATACTGTAACGGGTGTTACACAAATGCAACCCGCTTGTTGAGGTAGGTAGTGGGGGAAAAAAACTGTGAGATGACAGCTAGCAGAAACTTACAAATTTTATTGCAGTTTAAAGGAACTCTATAAAAAATAAACACGTAATTCTTTTTTTTTTTAAAGGACAACCGCTTTTGTCTTGTTATTTAATTATTATGAACATAACGGGTGTTGCAGTAATTGTAATGGATGTTACATAGTTGACAGAAAACACTATTACTCACCAAAATTGGCAAAAAACTTATTAGATTAAAGGAGATAATAGTATATAAGGACAAATTAAAGTATGGTTATTATTTGTTTAAATTAGTAATTTTTTATATTATTATTATTATTTTTTTATTATTAAGGAATATTTCACAATACAATGGTTTTCCTTCATCCCACAACAATCTTTTCCCTCCATAAGTCCCTGTCCATAGCATCTTCTTAACTTAATCCTTTTCTCGCCATACTCCTTTTCACCCCATCCATCCAACACTCTTCTTCTTTTTCCTTCTACTTTCCAATCCAACATTTTCTTGGGTATTCTATCCTCTGTCATTCTGAGTACATTAGTAAATTAAAAATTAAATTAGTAAATTAATTAAGAATTAGTAAGTTAAGAATTGAATATAACAAACACAATATAATCAACTAATTAGAAATTATTCTTCATTTAGTTAAGTTTAAGCCTAGGCCTATTATTAAAAGCACTTTTAAATGATATTTATAATTAAACTGAAACCTAAGACTAAATCTAGCATTAATATCGTTAAATTCTATTTTTTTAAATTTGGAAACCTCATGAACTCTTACATTCGCACGAATGACACACTCAAAGTAGTTATAAATATATTACATACGTAGAAAACGATTAAATGAATAACTAGAATTATATTATATGTTGACATATTACTAAGCAAGAGGTTTAATTTAAAAAATAGAATAGCTTTATATTTGAAAATGGAAATGCAACTCGCGTTAGTTGAAATGAACCTGTAAAAGTAGATCAGGTAGGAAAATTAAAAAGATTGTGACTTTAGAGCTTCAATGATTATTTAAAAAATCTGAGGTGTAGCTAAAGAATACAGGCCTATAAACTCACTTTTTACAGCAGATTACAAATTATTTTCATAATTAACAAATTATTCATAATGTTTGTTTTATATGGAATGAGACATGGTCGCTTACTCTTCGGAAAGTACATAATCTGAGAGTGTTCGAAAACAGGGTGCTTAGGAAAATATTTGGGCCTAAAAGACATGAAAATGGGAACTGGAGTAAACTGCATAACGATGAGCTTCATAACATGTACTCTTCACCGGATATAGTAAGCGTAATTACATCAAGGAGAATAAAATGGGCTGGTCATGTTGCATGCATGGGGGAGGGAAAACATATCTCAAAAGTACTAAATGGGAGACCCGAAGGAAAAAGACAACTTTGAAGATTTAGACGTAGGTGGGAGGACAATATTAGGATAGATGTAAGGGAAGTGGGACTTGTGAGGGATGGTTGGATGGAGTTAGTACAGAATAGGGTTGAAGGGTGGGCTCAGGTAAACGTGGCAATGAACCTTCGAATTCCATAAAATAGATAATATTCCTTTAGCTTGCTGAAGAATTGTCTATTGCCATTGACTAAGTAAGTAAGTAAGTAAGTAATTAATTAAAAAAATAAGAAATCAAATTAGATGTTATATTGCAATCCTTTTCAGGACTATGGTCATTTTAAGGTTAAACTTACATGTTAATACAAATTGGGGCATTCTGTCACATGAAAGTATCCCAGAATTGTTATATAAAAGTTATTGTTTTCAGGATTTCCTTTTTCTGAAACGTCAATTTTTACCCGAATTATTACATTACATTATGATGTTGGACATAGGCAACTTAGCTATTATATTTTGACATTCTGTTGTCTTTAGTGGTTGTCGAAACCATTTTATCAAAATAATACGAAATAGTTAAAATATATTAAAGCATGTAAAATATGTTATAAATATGTAACACCCGTTACACGTCTTCTGATTATTACATAGTTTTTATAATTGTAGCGTATTTCCTTAAACATCAAACTTTTAACATAACTTTCCTTAAGATTGAATTTTGTGCTTCTCTAAATGAGGAACTTATTCAAACTTTTGTATGTTTTGTAATAACGTGTGTTACAGTCACAGCTTACATCTTAAATTATATTTAAAAGCAATATTCTTTACTTTCACTTGACAAAATATGTTCTTCACAGTCCTCTCTAACTTTCTGTTGCACAGAAATATGCAATAGCCTATCAAAGATTATGTCTATAGTGCAGCAAACTTTATTACAGTAATTCAGCTCTTATAATTGAATAACAATATGGCTGAAAAGCGAACTCCCTTAAAATAAATAAATGAATATATGTCAAAAAGAAATTACATTATTAAAACTTCAATATAATTGAAATAATTTTTTAAAATCTGTCACAAAGTACAGTTTTAGCTGGGATATCAGTAGAGCAAAAAAATCGTCTGTATTTCATTTATTTTACACAAGAATATTGGAGAGTATCTCAAGTAAATTCAGAGCGAATTGTACTAATGCACTCCATGAATAACAACCAATAATCAACAAACACAGTAATTAGTCAGACTTCAATAATGAAAGGAGGAAGATGTTAAAGGTAAGACAATCAGGAATAAACGAAGAGAAGGGATAACATGAAGAACTTAGAAATCAAATGGTAAATAAATGGAAGATAGAAAGGACGAGAGAAGAAAACGAAAGAGATAAATTAGTTATTTGCAGAAGGAAGAAACGGAAAAGTAGAAATATAAATCGAAAGAAAGACAGAAACTTGTATCAGGTCTATTTAAATTCGGTTCCACTAATAAAATTACCAGGTACAGCAAGTTCAAATATGGGTTAGCATTCCCATTATCACTACAAACCAATTTTATCGTCATATCTCTAGACCCTACGGGTTGCTAAAATTTAAAACGTTATACAACATTTATCATAAAGTTCATGTACACCCAGCAGTGCTGACCTCTACAACTTGACTCTGGGATTGGAAACAGATGGCACTAGTGCATTGCAAGTTTCCAGACTGGACTGGTTACCCTGCCATCTCCAGGCTAGTGTGTAGAACTACGACGCACGAGAAATTAATTTGACTGCCCAGAAGAGACATTAAAATAATAAGCAATTCCAATTCCTGATTAAATATTGTGCAAGTAAACATTTCTCTTCCTGTTAATTATTTTATTTTATAGCCAGTAATTAGTAATGAAATAGTGGGAATAGTAGGAATATTAATTTATTTACTTCAAATGTACGAAGGTACACAGGTAACAGCCCAAATTATGTGCCTTCGTATTGCAGCTAAATCAACAGACATACATAATAGCTTACATACACAACCAATGTAAAACTTAATTGTATTTTTAAAATACATTTTAACGAAATTAAAGTCTAAAGGAAATGTAAACACAAAAAGAAAAAGGAAACATGCCTATAAGAAGAATAGTAAAAAAGAAGATGGCTTTTTTATTTTCTTTTCTGGCCTATGATAACGTTTTCTTGACCGTGCTTTTTCGTCCATTATCCGTTCATGCTATTATGCTTTCTTTGCAGCATATATGTGTGTCATTATGTTAAAGCCTCTAAATTATGATTTATTTATTATTATGGACATGAAATATAGTCATATTTTGCTAGTTTACCAATTCAATATTTGTCATTAAATCATTTTTATTTCTTAATATTGACTTAACTACATAATTCTCAGGAGCGAAGAACGGTGCGCATAATTGCGCCTACGCATAAGTAATCGATGAAGTTTCAGAACAGCTGTCATTAATTATTTTCGTAGAGAAAATAGTATGCAATACATGTGTGAGAGGTGAACAACAGAATTTTGAATCCCCGATTCTGTTAAAACACACTACCTACCGCTATTTCGCAAAGTAATACATGATAATGTTGGTTTTTAACAGCCTTAATAATTTTGCTACGAATTTTAGAATAGCGTTTGTATTTGTTTTTTATGGCTAAATCGTTACTATCCGAACTTGTAAATAAAGACCTCTATTTTGGCATTAAATTTTGATATCCTTACTGATACAACCATTTATGTTACTGTGCCTAGTAACAGGGGAACAGTTATTAACGCATTAACTTAACATCAACACCGCTGAAAATGTGGCTAAATTTGACATCATATTCCTATATCTGAAAGGCAGTTATTAGGGTCAAAGTGTCATCATCAGGGCCCGGATTCTGATGACCTAATATTGTTTGAAAAATGACCTATAAAATGACCCTAAATTTTAAAGAAAATGACTTAATAATTATAAAAAAAATGACCTAAAAACTGACATTTTATTTATAAAAAAAATATTATTGTACACACAAAGTTATAAACTAGTTTTTTGTGAATGTTCTTTTCTCACGGAAATTTATACTGGCACTGAGGCACTGGCGAGTCAAAATTTGGCATTTCCTTTTGTAGTCTGCCGGATTATATTGTTGTTTATTGAGGGTAAACAGTAGAATGCACTCTCAAATCCAAGCAGGTGGCAGACTCTGGTGCCAAGTCAATCTATTAATAGCAATAGTAATATAATACAACAATTGGCTTTTCTTTGATTCTAATTTCCGACAGAGACAGAGCCGAATTTTTCCTTCTTGCATTAAACAAACACCACTTCAAAAACAGCACCGCTAGCGACGAAAAAAAATAATTAATACACTCAATGTAAATACATGAAAATGACTAAATAAGGCAGCAAATTACACGAAAATGACAAAATAATGACCTAAAACTGAAATAAATGCCCTAAAAAATATAAAATGGCATAAAATGACAAAAAATGACCTAATAAAAATGCATTTCTATAATCTAGAGGCCATGATTAGGATTTATCTACAAGTTTGCAATGTCTATGCAGAATCAATAAAAAGATGACATGTCATTAGAATCCGGGCCCTGGTCACCATGCTCCTATTTCTAACAGAGGTAGCAATGCGGCTCTTGCTACTGTTTCTGACAGGGGTAGTAATGAGGTTAAAAGTGTCATCATACTCTTAAACTTGACACTGTAATATAACTCATGATCCTATATCGGAAGAAATCAGTATTGATGCTAAAAGTGATATCATGAAACTGTACAAGAAAATGCCAGTAATGAGTCTGAAAGTGCTAGCATGATCCTGTACATGGAAATGCCAGTAATGAGGCTGAAAGTGCTAGCATCTTTCTATACCTTAGAGGAACTATAAGGAGACTTATGCCCCTATACCTGATAAGAGCAGTAATTAGAAGTTTTATGCTTCTGTACCTGAAAGGGATTGTAATGACTTAATGGGCCTCATGCTCCAATACGACAGGGACAGTAAAAGGGCTAAATGTGTCATCAATTGATGACACTTTTAACCTGACTGCTGCCCCTGTCAAGTACCACACTTTCAGCCCAATTATTTGCCCTTGACAGGTCCAAGAGAATGATGACGCTCTAAGCCCCATTACTACCCCAGTCAAAAATAGTAGGATGACGGCACTTTTAGCCTCATTATTATCCCCGTCATCTAAAGGAACATGATGAACTTTTAGTCTCATTATTGACGTTGTCAGGCATAGGGAAATAATGGCACATTTTGCCTCATTACTACCCCTGTCAAGTAAAGAGGCAAGATGTCATCATCAATGCACTTTTAGATTAATTATTGTCCCTTTCAGGTATAGGAATGTGATGAGTAGAGCCCGGAAGTTCAGGCTTTTATTTTGGTTTACTTAGGCAGGAAAAAATACACTTAAAATACAAAAAATAGGCAGTAATATAATTAAAATAGGCATTTATTAAAAGTCAAAACAGAGAGTAATCTCACTCTTTAATAATGAAAATAGCTATCTATGATTCATTATCCATTATGTCTGGCGTACTCTGCATTCCTTTTTTAGTTTCTGATATTTAAAGAACTTAATTGAATCGTTTTTGAAGGCAAGTTTTCGACTGCTTGAAAACAAATAAATGCATTTATAGGGAACAAGAACCTCAATAAATATTTTTGTGGCGTGAATGTGTCATTTCATTATTTGTTTAACATTTTTACTTTAAAATATTGAAAAACTTTATGTGCTTTCCTACAATGTTTAATTAATCACAGAAAAAAAGCTATAACGATACAAAACAGGCAAACAATGCTTTAAACCTTAAAATATGCAACAGAAGCCAAAATAGGAAAAAAGGCAAATAAAAACTGGCCCTACTTTCCCTAAATGTTCGGAAACATGTTTATCTATGTTTAATTCTTTAATATATCCATCCAAATAGATAAGGATTTTGGCCTAACTTCCGGGCCCTACTTATGATACTATTAGAAATATTAAGAATCAAGAAGTTTCCACAATTTTTAAAATTAATTTCAACCTAGCAATGCTTGACTTTGAAACAGTTTCTTTGAATGACATCTTGCTCATACTCAATGGTATATTCAATGGTTACTTTGTATTTGCAGTCAACAAAACGCCACTTTATCGTTAGCATATAGTTCTTTACAAGATTTAAACCAGATCAGTCCTATTGGCGCTTAAACTTTGCTGTCTTTAAAATAGAATGCTGTTATTTCGGTACATAACTTAATCTACATCTTTTTGATGCAATCAAAATCATGTTGCGAAATCATGCCTCTAATAGAAAGGGTCATTACTTATTTTGATAAATTGGTTGGTTTTTAAGAATTTTAGTCTATGTTTGAGATAATTTTTAGGTATTACGGTCTTAGCAACTTAAAATAGTTCTTATGCGTAAAACTTATATCGTTTGGGTGAAATCTGTACAGACACTTCCAGCACTAAAATAGACAACCTATCTTTTGGATCAAAGGTTATTCTAAACAACTTACATTGTTTTAAAGACCTCACAAGCCGTTTTATCTCTTTTGACAGTTTTCACGAACTATGACCTTTTATTATATTTACAGCAGCTTTGTTACCGTGCATCTGAAAGAATGAGAGAAAATCGAACTGGATACTGCCCTCAACAGAACAGTGAAAGAAAATGGAGGACAATTGGTTATTAATTATAATCTCAATGGAGAAGTTCTCTTTGTTCGGTGAGATAATAAGAGATGTGTCACTACTGCCATACATTTTGGCACTTCCCCTTTCATCGGCCCCTAAATTGAACAGAGATCTAAATTAAAGAGTGGAAGAGTGGAAGTTGAGCTGTGAAATGCTCAACTCTTACATGGGAGATCTTTATCACTATGATTGGCTGGTTAGAAAGTGTGGTGCAGGCAAGAAATGGCATTGGTTCCTTTTCACTTGAATTTTGGATAGGCCTACGCTAAAGTATACGTTTCTCTGGGCATATCCGTGGATCTAATTTTCTGGAACTGATTACCTCCAGACGTGCTGTATGTCAAGATGCTTTTTCACATGTAAACCAGAAGGATTATTGTGGGTACCACTTCTTAAAGACTTTTTCCGCAAGAATTGCCTCTACCAGCTGCCACCCTAATCCTCTTCGACCTCTCAATCAGTGAATAGAAAAGTAATTAGACGTATTCACACTTGTCTGAAGTCCAGTACAATGTTGCCAAATACGTACCACAGCACGTTTACTTCACTTGAGAAGTGGTGAATGGCAGCGGCAACACTGGAGAAATCCACGCGACTACAAGAGCACCTGTCCTTTGTAGGTGTCGGTGTCGATGCAGATTTTCGGATTACGAAACAATGCTATTATATTCTTTTGTAGATATATAATGGTTTGGGACGAGGCCTTCTTAAAATGACACGAACAGTACCTTTCTTCACACCTTCTAGCCACGTCATAATTATTCCTGAAGTCTATTTTGAGGGTAATGGAATAATGTTTGCAAGAAAAAAGGAACGGATGAGTTTTTTTTGTTGTAGGGTGAGGAGGAAAACTAACAATATACTGGATCGAGTGTGATAAAACATTGCAGGGTGTTTCGCAGTGTACGGTTTCTCAGAAAGGAAAGTCATGTATGATGCATTTATGTTCTGGCACATAATTTGCCACATATGTAGGCCTATGTTGCTACATTATGTGAGTTGAAGAAGAATTATCTCTACCAACAACAAGCAATAATAATAATGATATAATATAAGATATGCCTACTATTTTTTAAGTCCGATAAGAGAAGAACTTGCTTAGCTTTGATAAATATAATAAAATTATATAACAATTAAGATTTTATTTCAACGTTTAAATCAACTAAAAACTAAACTAAACTCCGTGGCGCTACATCCCCGGAAGGACTTGGCCTACCACCCGACCGCTGCATCATCTCCCGTAGGAAGATGGCAGGATTGGGGGGCATGTGGTCAGCATGCCGACACCCACGGCCGTTAATGGTGGTTTTCTGGACCGGAGCCGCTACTTCTCTATCAAGTAGCTCCTCAGTTTGGAATCACGAGGCTGAGTGCACCCCTACCAGACCTCCCTACCTCAGAAAAATCCGAGGAGGTACCGGGAATCGAACCCGGGCCGACGGATCTGTAGTCAGCAACGCTAACCACAAGACCACGCCGGCGGCTCTAAATCAACTGTAGTCCACTATATTTTACAAAAAAGAGTATTGGAGTTACATGTAAATGCAAAACTAGTATTTCTAAACACCCTTGGAAGTTATCAATAGAGAATATACAGAAATTGTTACTCCAGGATCCCAGTGCCCTATTTTGAGGACAAGCCTTAGGCCTATCTATGAAATGTTGAATATTTCTAAAATTATTTTTTATTCCGGTTTCTGACATCCTCTTAACATATTTTGTTAGCAAAAGTTATGTAAATCAGAAGCAAAAAATAATTTGGGATTTAATGTGTTAATCTGAAAATACCAGCAGTTTTAACAGGTAGGCCTATGTTTCTATATTAATAATAATAATAATAATAATAATAATAATAATATTTATTTATCTGTCATTAAACTTATACAAAGTAATAGACATCATCAGTGTAAAAATTCTAAAACTATTAAAACACCAGATCATCCAGATTTGTCTCATCGAACTCTGTATAGTGTAAAATGCCTTGCTTTTTAGCCATTGCTTAATTACTGTTTTAAATCTTTTAGAATTAACATTTCTAGCATTTAGTGGGAGTTTATTAAAAAGTTTAATTCCAACATGCTTAAAACTATTCTGACTTTTATTCAATCTTGTAAAATTAGGGACTAAATTGTTTTTATTTCTTGTTTCGTATTTATGTTTATCTGAACTAATATTAAAATCATCATAATTATCTTTGACAAACTGTAGCACATGAAAACCCTGTTGCAAATAAGGAGTATTTTATTCCATCTTGTTCCTCACAATAGAAGAACCCCTCCCCCATTTTACATTAAACCTCCATTCTCGTGAAGTGGACGGCTTTGCTTGCACAACTGGAAGTGAACTTGTTGACTGTAGAAACAACAAAGGAAGGAATGTGTATTGTGATGTTGCATACGTGTACGGATAGTAGGCCTGCCATAAAAAAGGGTAAGTCAAAAGTATATTACACAGAATATTGTTGGTTGGTATATGGTTATTTAACGACGGGGATGTACTGCAACTTAGGCCTGTGACCGTCGCCGGTGTGCCGGAATTTTGTCCCGCAAGAGTTCTTTTACGAGCCAGTAAATCTACTGACATGAGCCTATCACATTCATGCACACATAAATGCCATCGACCCGGACCGGGATCGAACCCGCAACCTTCGGCAGAGAAAGCCAGCGCGATATTGTTAAAAATAATTCCCAATTTTATTTTGTTTAAGGTATCTTGCACAATAACATTGAAGCTACGGTTTGTCTTGGACGAATATTTTTCCTTTTGCCCTAAGAAATGGGATACTTTTTTTAGAGAGGAATAGGAAATTCGTTAACACACCAACACAAATAGCCTAAACAAAAACATGATATTAGTAGGCCTACATATCTTTCCTCTACGATAATTGTAAAGTTTTCAGTTCCTCACGGTTCAATTGAAGGCCATTTATTAATTTTAATACAGGCTACATAAACGACTTGGAATCCTCTACAAATAATGGTAAATAGACATTTTTTGTTGATTACCAGTGTTTTTTAAAGACTTAATGTCATAAACTACCTACAATCTCTTTGTGTTCTCTAGAAATCATGCATTTTAAACAAATCCTTTTCTTCTACACTGGTTATTCTCACTGTGACATACTTTGTAATAATATCCTGAGGGATTTCAACAGGAGCTAACATAATATTTAATATACAAAAAAGCACAAGAATTATGGCTAAGGTTTAGTAAAACTACCATCTGTAGGAAACTAAACATATCGTCAGCTGAGTATTCGAGTGTACTAACTCCACTTTTATCACCACTCCTTGTAACCGAATGAAACATCACCCCTTCCAATGAAACATCACCCCTTCCAATGACAATATTTCGATATAGACTTTTCCAGGCTACTGCGCATTTCTTTGAGCAGGGTAAATCACTGTACATGAGAATCTATTTTTAGATGACGCTTACATGTGAAGAAAAGGTTTCACCAAACCAGAAGGACCAATTGGAAGTGAATGATTTTAGTTACAGTCAAGAGTTAGTAGTAACGTTGGGAACAACATTAAAATCTAACTAGTTTCAAATTTGCGCTTCCACTTACACAAATACCACTGATTTCCGGGCCTACTCCCAATTAAATCTGGCAAAACTACCGTATGGACATAACAGGAGCTTAAGCATACTTTACTATGATATACTAACAAACTGTCTACATTCAAAAACGGAATATTAGTAAGTTCTACTTGAATATAAAGCACTTTTCAGCAATGTAGCCTAATAGTATATACGAGGTGCATCCCTAAAGTAAGTTTCCCTGGGGTCGTTTACAGAAACAAAACACAATTTCATGGAAATGTTTATTGCAACACATACTGCAAGTGTTCAGCTATTTTTAAAAATATTCGCTACCGAAATTGAGACTTTTTCATACCGTGGGACCAACTTTTGAATACCTGTGTCGTAGAACTCTGCCGCCTGGGATTTGAACCATTGTGTGACAACCATCTCCGCCTCTTGGTCATTCTTCGTCATTTCTTGGGGTGTGGGAAAAGACGGAAATCACTGGGATAGGGGTTGGGCTATAGGGTGAATGTTCAAACACCTCTCAGTCGAACCTCCGCAGGAGACTTGTTGGGAGGTGTTTAAAAATCCACCGTACAGCCCGGATCTCGCTCCCAGTGATTTCCATCTTCTCCTACACCTCAAGGAATGACGAAAAATGACACAGATGCGGATATAACGGTCACACAGTGGTTCAAATCCCAGGCGGCAGAGTTCTACGATACAGGTATTCAAAAGTTGGTCCCACGGTATGAAACAGTCTCAATTCCGGTAGCGAATATTTTGAAAAATAGCTGAACACTTGCAGTATCTGTTGCAATAAACATTTACATGAAATTGTGTTTTGTTTCTGTAAAAGGCCCCAGGGAAACTTACATTATGGATGCGCCTCGTATAACTCAAATTGGCCATGGCCCGCTTTGGTTCTGCTACTTCCCAAATCTTAATTCATTACATTACTTTCATTTTCAGACAAGCTAATAAGAAAACAAGAAATGAATTCTCTTGAAGATGCAACGTATTTAATTTATATTATCACCGAAACGGTTCAGTATCCTAAATAAGATTAGGGAGAGAGAAGATATGTTAGCGGTTTACAAGGATCAGCTGGTAGGCCGCAGAAAGCTGATGGTAAAACAAATAGGAAGACTGGTGGTTTTCTCGTTTGCAGTCTGTTGGCCTCAGTGATAAATTTACTTTTTATATTTAACTTTTTCTGTAAATAAAAACATTGAAGCTATTAATAAGCACACAGTTGTAATTATTTACCAGAGAGTTAAGTTACACACAAGCATTGACACCGAAAAACAGGATTGGAAAAAAACATGTTTTTTAAAAAGAACAAACAAAAGGTTTTTTGTTTAAAACATGTTCTTTTGTTTAAAACGTTTTTTATGTGAACAGCAATGTTGGTTGTTTTAAACGTGTTTCTTTAAAACGTGTTTTATGTTTACAACAATGTTGTTTGTTTTAAAAAAAGTTTAAATTGTTCATTTTGTTTAAAACAACCATTTTAATGTATAGGGCATATTATACACACACACACATATATATATATATAGATATATATATATCTATATATAGATATATATATATATATAGGTATATAAAACGTTTTAAACTAACTTAAAAAAACACAAACACTTGTTTTAAACATGTTTAAACACTTGTTTTAAACGTTTTGTTTTAAACATTCCAACCCTGCCGAAAAACGAAAACATTCATTTCTTGCTTAGAATCAATCGTTATACGGAAATAGTGAGTGTTGGGGTGAACCGGTTGTTTACCTCAGTGAAGTCTTGCCAACACAATTGATAAAACCTTTCATCAAGGAATGTTCAATCAAAATTTCCAAGGGGAAAAGGGATTTCTGTGGCAAATTCCTATCGATCAAGAGAAATTCGTTGCGCAATATGCTTTAATTTTGTTTTACCCGCAATTCAATATTGATTCAGTGATTGGTCGAATGAGTTGAATGGGTATAATTTTATTCTGAAATTTCAAGCAACAGTGACAAATTATTTTGTCGGAAAATTCCGTTAATCCTTGTTCCGTGCCGCCGTGCTTGTCGCAGTTGACTTGGTATCCATCACTGCTGTTATCAACTTATCACAAAGTATATTGTCACATTGTACGGATTGTGATTATGTTTGTAGGCCTACTACCGTTTTAACCCAAATGTTTTACCTCTGATGGATTAAATCACAGTATAAATTTCGGCCCAAGATTATACAACTCACCAATAAGAGCTCATCCTTAACTATATGAACTAAATTTACACAGATTCAAGAAACAAACATTTACAATTTATTCAACCTAATGCATGACTCATTTTACAATATCCCAATTTTTTGCTTTTCATTTTGGCTATTCGTGCTTGTCATTCCTCTGTAACACATAATGTTTAATATGTATGTTTTGCTCTTGATTTATATTATTTACTATTTGCCTTGTTTTGTGGGTGTATTTGTTGTTGCCATGTGTGTGTGTGTGTGTGTGTGTGTGTTTTGTAAGTAGCGTCGCTTTGCCCTGAGTTTTTTGTTTTGTAATTTCCAGTGGTCACTGTTTTCTATTGCTGTGCTGAGCTGTGCCCGAGCACGAGCTTTTGCTCATTCGGGCATCAGTAATGAATGTATGTATTATGTTTTACGAAGGTAAACTAAAATAAAATAAAATGAAAAAATTAATAAATAAAAATAAAATAAAGTACCTTATTCTCTGTAAGAATGAGCAGCGATAAAACTGAAACTGGAAGTAGAACAGCCCGGCCATGATCCATTATCTCCATCCCAAAAGAAATTCAGCAATTTGTGGTTACAGTATGATTCATTTGAAGGGTGGATTGAGCGAACTGAAATCATGTAATATTGTGCTTAAGTGCGGAACGTCAGAACTTAAAAATCAATCGAATTTGGGGAGAAAAAAACACACACACACACACACAAGGTTCGTTTGAAAATTTTAATATCAACACTACTGCGGGACATAACGTGCTTTTAGTGTTGTAGACCATTAAGTGCCCATGTTGAAGGGTATACTACTTCTTTTAAAAATCTTTGATGAAGTGAATTAAGAATGTGCCAATATTGTTAAGAATTGTGTAGAAATTTTGGTATTAGATGCATTTCTTTAATTTTCTGTTATATGCCTGTCACCCAATACTTTTGTGCTGGTGATTCACCTGGCAAAGCCCCCTTTTGGATCCGCCACTGGTATAGTAGGCCTACATAATATGTATCGTATAGGCCTATACCTAGGTAGTATATATTATAATATACATAGTATACAGAATATTAGATAATATACATTATAGCAGGATTTATTGTAATATTCTTCTTGAATATTTGATTTTTACCGGTATGTGATTTGTTTATCACATAGGCCAAGGCCTATATCGATTCCCCAGCAAGACGGTATTCTTAGTTTTAGTTGTTCAGTGTTAAACGCTACTGTCTTAACAAAAATACGTACAAAGTTTGCAGAAACAATAAAAATGCAGGTGATCAAAGTGCTCAAGGCGCAGCACATGTGTCACAAAAAAAAGTGCGACCATTGGCGGGTTTATGATTGAGAAGAAATTACATTAATTAAGAAATAATTTATTTGTTTATTATAACATAACTTGCATGTCAATGACAGCTTTCGACTGTAATAGGCTACAACGTTCTAATGTAACGTTTTATAATATATTATGACTGAACATTCTACGTAGTCCAGTATAATTATATACTACAATTTTATTGTTATTATAACAGTGTACAGCACACACTAGATATTATGAGCATATGCATATAAAATATTAAAATGAAGTATGTGTGATGTGTATGATGGCTCCCTCTAATTCCGTGAGAGACAAATAGGCCTAATCCTTTTCGAGCCACCCAAATGTGAAGGTAAAAGAAGCGCTTTCAACGGTCGATTGGATTAAGAGGAGAAAATTATGCCACTAAGTGGTATAAAATAATTATAACACTCCAGGTTGTAGAGAAAAATGTACACTTGTTTTTTATAAAGTCATTCAGAGAAAAAGTATTAAAAATTTAGTCGGCCTACAATATACTATGATCATGAATGGACTTTTAACTGTTTTTCACATATTTATAATATAACACTATGAATAATTGTGGCATGTAAGTAAATAACGGGCCAAGTGCCAAAAAGCTTGTTTAGAGATAATCAACAAAATGTCCGACCACCAGCATTGGTGTTCTATATGACTGTCATCTTCTCGCAGCTATAAAAACGGGTTCAATCTGTTCTGGCGCTTGGATCAAAATATAGGTTATGTTATTGGCTATGGTATTTACAACGGTATTTCATCAAGAACTTACATTTTGTATTTTTGGCGATTGACCCATTATTTACTTACATGCCACAATTTATTAGGTAAAATAGGAAAGTGAAAGATTAAAGAAATCTAGTAATAAAAAAGTTTGATTTGTCGATAATGTTATTGACAATTCCGCATTTAAAGAAAACACTACTGTACTTCGTCAACCTTACTTGGTAGAACATGCAGATAAAAGTCCTCCTGAAGGCTTGGAAATCGCACAAGCTTTTGTATTTTGAATAAGTAGGATCATAGAGAGCCTATGAAAATCCTATTTTATTTTACTTTTTATGCCTAGGAGATATTTTATTGCATGATACTATTCAAAGAGCATACAAAGCAGGACTTCGGTTCCAAGACCATCCATCGTTACCCATATTGAAAATATGATAGAGAAGTAGGCGCAGATGCAAAATGAAATACTTTCAATATCATTTACGTAGAAACCTGCACTTGTGCTTCAATAAAAGCCTACAAACTCCACATAAAACTAACAGATGAAATTCTATATTGTAATTCTGCTATTTTTAATCTCAAAATTTTCCCAATTTAAGTCCTTATTAAAAATTTATGTATATAGATTTTTAAATCTCACATTTTTCTAAAGTAATGTAAAATTTAAAACAAAATCTGGTATAGTTGTTCACTAGAACATCTAAAAGAAATCCTGCAAATTTCATGTCATTATATTGCATAGTAACTGAGTTATTTCATCTGGAAGACTGAAAGATTTTTAAATTTCACTTTATGAGAAATGGAGAAAGAAATTCAAAGTGCGCAAAGCTATTTAAAATTGGCTGGCAATCACCTGTTTAGCGTCCTAGTGCAATGTTTCTTTATGACCTCATAGGTGACCCCACCCTTAAGATAGTTCTTCACTATACAAGAAACACTAGCACCCATACGAGAAACAAGGAGACTTGCAGTCTTCTAATGAAGTCCTGATATAATAAAATATTAAGTGTCCTGTATACGGAACTGCAGATGAATCCACTGACTGAAGGACTATAATAAGTTTTAATAGAAATAACATTAGCACCCATTCCAAGAATGGATTTATTTTATGGTATAAGTTATAGGTCTAAAACCTTGTAGAGGATAAAATTATCGTGCATTCGTGCATACTGTATACAGAACAGTAGACTAAACTTAAAAAAAACTCTCCACTGGTAATTTTTACAATAAAGCAAAAAAACATCACCCATTTTCTAACGAAAACAAGGTCCCATGAACACATATCTTACGCCTTAAAATAAAATCCAAAGAGCGCAATTAACATACATTCTACATAGAAATCAAGGCCGTAGATTTGCCACTATTGAAAAGTTATTCTTATGATAAAATATTGTTCCTTGTAAATAAAATAAAATAAAAGTAATATTACTCATGCGAAGAAGAGCCTTTCAGCTACAGAATGCGAAGAACAAAATTACAGTGCGTACTAAGGGAAGTTTGTTACAGTTACAGTTATATAGAAACATCACCTTTACCCAGAAGGCGCTCATCTGCTACTATATGAAATTTCAAAACGAATGTACTCTGTATACTCTATGTAGGACTACAAAGTACACGAAATTATGGAACTTTTAAAATTACAGTAGGCCTATTTAAAACAAAATAATTCAGAACAACATAAACCATGCCTAACAATTATTGAAATAAAATAATTTTTTCGGTAGATATTCCCGTTGAAATTCACCCTATGTGGTTAATGGATGAATAAGTGAGGATTTTTTTTAATAAGAACCCCAACATAAAACCGATTCATGTAATAATTTCTCATAGATAGGGATCCCATTTTACGAATAAATAGAAATCTTAATTATCTGTATAAAAGTTGTGTTTGTTGTTATTTCACATTAAATTCAAATAGACTTACAGCTTGTGGTGGAAAATGTTGCATACTGTATTTCTCCAAAAATACATCATCAGGGGGATACTAGACCTTAGGTTTGGTAGAACTTCACAATTCTTACCAGTTGACTATTAACATTTGCCTATAGTAGTGTAGATAAATAGGTTAACACAATCTCTCTTATCTACATTTCGAGGATATAACTATAAGGCACGAAAATGCAACTATTTCTATTTTGAAATATAATATAAAATACATTCACTAGGAATAGAGTTTGGTACTGAATTAATATAATGCTATAGCAAAAATCTATTTCCTTCAACATTTCTCCGTAGCCTATAAGATTTTTTATTTTTCAACATTTAAGTAGTTTATAGGTATAGTTCAGGGGCTGAGCCCTGACGGGCTCGCGGACGGAGGCCACATAGGCGGGCCCATTGCCCACCCCCTAGGAAACGAATGATGTGCATGCCCTAAGGCCCCCCAGTCAACAGACTCCACCACAAGCCCCCACGGAGCTCCCCTACATCCAACAAGGACCTGGTACCACTCCACGTGCACCGTACCCAGGGTCCCTCGTACAAGAGCCCCCTAGGCGCGGCACAACCAGACATGCGCCACTAACCCAGGGTCCCTCTGAGAGCCCCAAAGGCACGGTACACCACCAGCAACTCTTGACCACAAGCAGCGGGGCAGGACGGGGGAGGCCCGCAGCAGAGTCTGCAGCAGGAGCTGGCCCGAAAACCAGTAAAGGGGAACGGGATGATAATGAGGGGGGAAAGGAAGTTGAAGTGGAGAGTGTTGGTGGAATGAATGAAGGGGGAAACGGGAGGATCCCCGAGAAAAACCCCCAAAGGTCACGGCTTTGTCCACCACAAATGACACGCCCGCCAGCCCCGAGATTTGAACTCGGGACCGCTAGCATGCCAGGCCCACGCGCTAAGCATGAGCCACCGTGACGGCTAAGTAGTTTATTGAATATGTATTTTTGTTAATGTGCACATATATTTATTCGACATTCAGTTAACATATCAAGATTTCCATGAAAAATAAAATTTAATTCTTAAAAATTCGTTCGAAAAGAAAAAATTCTCACTAAAAACCAAAATTCCGCAAAAACAGAACATCTCGTACTTTTTTCTGAGTGTAAAGCAATAATTCGGTCTGGAAGTCTTTGAAATAAATTATTTTCACTTAATAATAGTAATAACCACAATTGAAGCGTTTAAAGGGTCTAAGTGCCAAAATCAATATTGTGTAGAAAACAAGACATAGACCCAAAGGAATACATGCTGGAGATAGACCCAGCGATATATCTTGGAATGTATTGCTACTAACGTGGCTTTCCCTGGACCTTGGACTTTTATGAAATGCATTGGTCTGGGTACATCCATTTAAAAATATCAACTGAAAAATCATGGTTTTGGCACTTTTTTAATCCGTCACTCACGTAAACTATGTATCTCTGTCATATAACGAACGAACAACATAGAGTTGTGGCTTCGATATTCTGTATCACGGAGATAAAAATCAATCATTATACCCCAAAGTAGTGATTGAATTGAAGAGCACTGCTCAAGACAACAAAGGTGCTGCTTCGAGGGGCCGCTACCTTGATGGTAACGGGTGGGGGGGGGGGATGGGGGGGTGCAGATCTGATCTTGTGGCGCTAGCACCAGATCAGTCGCTGGTTCCCGCTCGGTGCGGAGGTACGGACGTGCGCCGGTCTCGGACAGTGCAGTGGTTCTGTGCATTCTTAGATGTCAAGTTCAGTAGTGGGTCCAGGATGTCCTGCCGAAGCGCCCGCCAAAATGTCCTCTGAGATATTCCAAGATGTAAGTACTTGTAACTATTTCTTACTTGATTTGAAGCGACTTTCCCCAGTGATAACTTCATAGTCTGGTCCTGGGGCAGTCTTGCTCAACTGGTGAACAATTTTAACTTTGGCCACCAGCTCTCAAACTTGACACATTTGGATACCTTTTCCCATAAAAAAAATTGACTTTGAAACTTTTCAAATAATTTATTTTATTTATTTCTGAAATTTTAAATCTATTTTGTTACTTGTTATTCGTGAAGATATAATATCTTAAAAATAGATTATTCTATCTAGCATGTAGTTATTTCTTAGCATTTCACAAAATGTAAATAAAAGTGCATATATAATATATATTTGTTTAAATTCCCTGTAGATAACCGCATGGTTCCAACTGTGTCAAATGCTGGCGAGCACTCCGATTCCATATGTTTAGTTAGTTTGTTTGTTTGTTATAATTATTTACCGACGGCTGTACACTAATATTAGGCCCTTAATGGTCGCCGGTGTGCCGGAATTTTGTCCAGAAGGATTTATTGTACACGCATTAAAATTTAAGAACTGTCGCATTTACGAATACATGACCGCCATCAACCTGGGCCAGGATCGAACCCACTAACTTGAGAGCAGAAAGCTAGTGCCTCACTGACCGCTGCAACTAGGATGATGATTCCATATGGAAACCTACTTCTGTCTTACATTATTGTTAACTAATAGTTCATTACATTGCTATGAGTTTTGCTTTCTCTTACCTTAAGTGAACGTGGACAATAGACGAGACAACATAAAATCACAAACGTTATAGCGGAAACAGGATCTTCGGATTTCTAACCATATTTTTGCCAGATCTTTAAGAAGGGTTAGTGGAAGGAATGTGTATTAGTTACATTAGTGTCTATTACTGGTTTATTTCAAGTATAGACGCCAGACGTGAAGGTTTCCTATTATAGAACACTATAGTTTTTTTCTCTTACCGGTTTACGTAATTGCAGTAGAAAATAAAACAAAAGAAAATATGATTTTTTCACCCTAAGCATTTTCTTGCTTTTCATTTGACTTAAAATAAGTGGCCGCTTAGAAGAAATGTGGTGTATTCCACAACCTCCTTACTGGAGAAAGCCTGAGGTGATGGCGAAATAGAACTTCTGCGTTCAGCTCTGTCGTCAAGATATATAAATTTTAACTACCCTTTAGGATATTTTTATGAAAAACTCTTCAAACCAAGGTGTTGTTTTGAATATAGGCAGTATTTTAAGGTCTTTTTAGGGAAATTCGAGAAAAACGAACATATTAATACTTTTGTGGTGGAAAAATGAGAGAAAGTCGCAACACATCTCAAAGGAGAACTACTCGAATATAAGCCAAACAGGTCTACATATTTTGACTGATGTACACAGGCAAGAGAAAGATACACACATTCACAGATATTTCTATAAATTCCAACTTCCTCTCCCTCTTATTATCAGAGAAGGTAAAAAGTTGTGGCAAATAAGGAAGATCTTTAAATTAATTGCAATAGTTTTTTCACTTCAGTTTTAAGGCCAGATGACAGCACAACTATTGGATCGCATATTTTCAACATTTAATTTTAAACTCTAATGCAACAGAATAATAATCAAATAATAATAATAATAATAATTATAATAATAATAATAATAATAATAATATTAGTAATAATAATAATAACAATAATCATCGTGACATGCAATTCTAAAAGAACTGTTACAGTCTATTGAAAATCTCTTTCCGTATTTCCAAAGGACGTCCTAGTGACCGTTTTCCAATTGGACTGTAGTTCAAGACTTTCTTTGAAATTCTTTCCCTGGGTATCAGTTTACGTGTTGTAGCCAGTTTTCAAGATATTGATGAAGGTAATCTAATAATGGTATTATCTTAAGTTCTTGTATTGCATCGCCATTTCTGTTGCGGTTCCACTTTGTCTCACTCTTCGGCGTATAAACTTCATCTCACTGGCAGTAATTTTGATTTTGGAATTATAATTTTTCAGTCTGACTTCACCTTTCCAATTTTGATTTTGTCTTGTCTTCTTAGAGTCCATGCTTCCTTCCATAAAATCTTTAAAAAAATAAATAAATAAATAATATTAAACAGTCATCTCACACATAACAAACTGTTATAAGGTTCTCGTTCCATAAAAATTTAAGTTTTCTAATCTAATAATTAAATTGAAAATCAATAATAAAATATTCATTATACCTCCTACAACATTTCATTCCAGCCTTCAATTAAAAGACTAATGATTATGCTACCTCCTATGGTTTTATGAGTAAGAATATGAATATCTCCTTGGACAAAAGGTGGTATATTTACCTGTTTAAGATATCCAAATAATTATTAAGTTCAGTAATATTATCTAATATATGAGATTCTCTTAGAAATATACTTTCACCCTGGACAACTGAATTATTTTACCCTGTTAAAGTTGGTATTGATATAAATTTAGCAGTGTCCTTGCCTTGAAAACTATTTTTTCAGTAGATATTCTGGTAGTGTATTGGTGAATTATAAATTGTCGACTGATCTATGTAATTTGGCTTCTGATTACGTCTGCGAAAATCTATGCACGTAAACGGAGAAACTGAGTTATGGACAACTTGTTTTCCACAATTCTCGATATAAAATAATTCAGATAGAATATTGAATAAATTGTGTGAATGTTCACGTCTTTCGATCCATCAGTTAGTCGGACTCCAGTTTAAAGTGTTATTTACAATTTGCCTGACATGTAGGCCTAACTGTCCTTGTACAAGTACAATCCCTTTTGAAAAATTATTTTGGTACGCCAAGAGTTATATTTATATTTTAATATTTTATATTTAAGACTTAACTTATGTTATTATGATTTTATATTCCAAAAAGATTCGCAATATACACAATCTCTATATGCATTTCATTATTATTTCTCTGTGCTTTCCATAAGAAATTTTACTGTAAAAGTTCACGCTTTATGATTTTCCTATCCTAAGTCCATTTTGTTCTTCCCCTAAAATGTTCTCGTAATCTTTATAGCGCATTTTCAATTATATTTTTAAATATTTCAAAGCTGGTATTTAATGTTCACATTAAACTCTATTGTCATTATAACGTAGTATATTGGGATTAAGATAGACTCTTACGGGTGGAGACCTATGTCCTCGACATTACAGTTTTAATTTTTACGAAGCGAAACAACGTTCAAAATGTGTCTCTGGGTGCAAGGATTATAATTAGGCCCGGAATTTTTTAATATAGCTTATAAGAATATATCTTGTAAAACACATACCTCATAGTACGTAATTCATGATAGAAAAGAATAACTGACGGCCATATTATCGACTTGACTTAGAATTCTGGGAACACGCTTACCAACACTCCAACTGCGATTCCACTGTAAACTACTCGTTGCCACGGTAACGGCACGCTTCCCCTATTTCCTCGCGAAACTAGGGCGGCTGCATCAAAGCAAACGTAGCTGTTTTCGTCAAAATAGGTACAAAAAATAAATTAGAAACACCCCTCAATAAGTGCCAATTTTACTGCTACAGACAAATTACTTAATTTTAGCAACACTCGGTATATTATGAAACGTTCATTTTAGAAAACAGTTGAAAAATTACATTTACAATAAAACTGTCTTTACAGAAACTTACACAAAATATACTCATATTTACGAAGTGGCTATTTTACTACAACAAACAAATAATTAATTTTGCCAATATTTAGCATATTATAAAACTTTCATTTTTGAAAACAATTGAAAAATTACATTTACAATAACACTGTCTTTACAGAAACTTACACAAAATATACTCATATTTACAAAGTGGCTATTTTTACTACAAGAAACAAATTACTTAATTTTACCAATATTTAGCATATTATAAAACTTTCATTTTTGAAAACAATTGAAAAATTACATATACAATAACACTGTCTTTACAGAAACTTACATAAGATATACTCATATTTACAAAGTGGCTATTTTTACTACAACAAACACATTACTTGTTTTACCAATATTTAACATATTATAAAACTTTCATTTTTGAAAACAATTGAACAATTACAATTACAATAACACTGTCTTTACAGAAACTTACATAAGATATACTCATATTTACAAAGTGGCTATTTTTACTTCAACAAACAAATTACTTAATTTTACCAATATTTAACATATTATAAAACTTTCATTTTTGAATACAATTGAAAAATTACATTTACAATAACACTGTCTTTAAACTTACACAAAATATACTCATATTTACAAAGTGGCTATTTTACTGCAACAAACAAATTACTTAATTCTACCAATATTCATTATATTATAAAACTTTCATTTTTGAAAACAATTGAAAAATTTAAAGAAACTTACACAAAATATACTCATATTTTCAAAGTGCACAATAAATATTCAACCAATAAACAATAAATCTTGAAACAATTTCTTACGATGCCTGGAGAGAACAGCATCAGTAAACTGTAAGAAGAAAAAAAATCAGATTGACCTATTAAAGTAATATCTCTCTTCACAATCTAACCCAACCTCACCCAACCTGACCTACTAAACTAATATCACTGCTCATAACCTAATCTAACCACACCCAACCTAACCTAACTAACCACACCCAACCTAACCCAACCTGACTGACTAACCTAACCTAACCTAACCTAACCTAACCTAACCTAACCTAACCTCACCCAACCTAACCTAACCAAACCTCACCTACTAAACTATTATCACTGTTCATAACCTAACCCAACCCAACCTAACCCAACCTAACCTATTAGCCGCATGAAGCAGCTTTCGTACAAACCCAAGGAAGTGCTATAGTAAACCCCGTAATTGATTAGTTGAATAAGTACTGAAGATAAACAAGCTACCAGTACTTACTTTATACAGGGTACCTCTCACGAATATGTTGGAGAAGAATTTGGAACGGATCATCATTGCGGCAATATGTTTCCTTCCACATGAATTCATCAATATGTTCTGCTAGCAGTTTGCTGTTCAGAACATCAGTTCTCCTACAGAATTTCTTCAATCGTGACCAGTAGCTTTCAACGGCATTCGTGCATACATTCGTCACTGGATCAACGAAGAAACGTGAATGATTTACTGTCATATGGTTATAACCATTTACTAGCCCGAGTCCAAGGTAACCTCTCCATTCATCAGTGTAAATAGTGCTTCCAGCACGCACATACTGTTGGATAATAGGGATTAATGTACGGCGGTTCCTCCTGACCACATACACAATTACACCTCTGCGTAGAAAAGTGTCATATATTCCAAGAACCCATCGTTCTTCTATATGCCTTCCCCTGCCGAATTTTCTTCGACATACCAATGACTCGTCTATTTGGACGACTCGACCTGGCCCACCAAACACAAAATTATTTACATCATTTATTAATTTCCAAGAAACGACGCCCCGAAAAATGTATAGTATTGTATGACAGTGTTCCTATGAATACCAGTCACTGCAGAGGTCTGGATTGGTCCCAAATGTGCAGACCAATAAAACGCTAACGTTAGTATATTTAAAAAAGATATTCCTGTGTTCTCAAAAAAAGGGTTTTTTGTAAGGCACTTGAATTTTTTACATCGAGGGCACCTTGCCCCATAATTGCCTTTCAAAGCAGCATTTCTTTGTAGGGTCTGCTGTCTCCTACATCGCCCACATCGTCCACAAGCATTCAGTAATCCATCATTCTGGAGATTTATTATGATATCGCTATCATTTTGTGAGAAATAAGTGTACAGATCGTAAATCGTCTTCACCCCGTCCATTTTAACTAATTTCAATCACCGCCATACACACTTATACCAACATGACAATCCTCGCGCGCGGGAAAACAACAGGTGGAATTCTGGGTACAGAACCACTGCCTTGGTGATCTACGAAGGCAGTGACACAACTTGCAAGAACAACTGTTTGTCATCCTTCATCGCTCAATGAAAAGGACTGTCGTGTTATACGGTCAATGAAAATGAGTTGATTGAAAATCGGTAAAAATACATAATAAAGTTCAAAATGCGACTAGTTTCGAGTATTAATCAATTGTTTTAACAAAAGTAAGTACATTCCATAACGTGTTGATTTCCAAAAAAAAGGAAATAATAACGTCGAGGAGATAGGGGTCTCGCCGACTCTTACGTGGTTCTTATCTTTTCCATATAATGGCTAACAAACGTAAAGTAATTTTAAGAGGAACCTCTGAAATAATTTAAAAAGTTGTGGTTCTTTTATGTCTGCCACTGCAGGTGATTTATTAACGCGCCTACCTTCCACTCTGACGGCCAGGATTCGATTCCCGGCAGGGTTGGGGATTTTTCATTAGCGGGAATTTGTCCCTCAGGAGTCTAGTATTGGATCTTAGTCTCCTGCTCCTCTACAGGCATGGTGTGCAATTCCTTCGACAGGGGAGGTTATCAAGGGTTAAGAAAAATCATATTTTGGGCAATCTTCACTAAGCACTTTTCTGTTTTTTATGTTCATAAAAGCTGTGATAAGTCCTTGCAATGTAATACATTAACTCTCGATTTATTATTCTGGAACGTCGGAAGTGAAATTTTCGTTCTGATATTATAATCTAGTAAAATAATTTAATTAAAATAAAAATGACTTAAGATTTTATGACAGTTAAGGATATCTCCATTTTTCTGAAGCTGTACGAGTAATGTCTACAGTAGAATATAATGAAACAACCCATCTCATATCTTACTTAACATAAAAAACATATTCAGATTTGTTTAATCTAAAACTATTCAGAAGTTTGTGAAAAACATTTTAAATCAGCAAAAACACATGCAACATTTCTCTTTATTTTAACAGGAAATCCTTTTATTGTATTCTATTCATTTATACTTTCTGCACTTGCAGATTTCCACTGTAGACAAGTTTATCAAACAATATATATATATATAAATTGCCTTTGAGAATAAGGGTTATCATAATGCGATTGAAAATTAATTATGTTACAAAACATGAATTATTGTAAATTGAACAAATCATATCTTAAAATGTTGATCGAACCACGTACTATAATGTTGCTACCAGCTGCTCGATTGCTCATGTAGAGAAGTCAAATTATTTCCAGAATTTCATTAAAAGTGAAGGAACTGATTCCTCGAGCAAACAACATGAGGTCAATTACTTCTATAAAATATAAATCTTCTATAAAATCTAATCTAAATCTTCTGTAAAATAACTTATTTTATAAAATCTAAAATCTTCTAAAAAATCTGTAAATCTAGAATTACTTCTAAATTCTAAAAGCTTCTAAATTTCGGGAAATATATTATCTGGAAGTATAACAAATTGAACAGACTATAAAATATCGTTTATAGAAAAACACTGCACTTAAACATTTTGGTATTATTATACAGTATTATGAAACGTAAGGTTGGAGGTCAGGAATAGCGAAAAAGTGTACAAGATTCTTTCATATCTCACCAAATATCTTTCAAGTTTAAAAACACAGCAATAAGCATAATGTATTCCAAGTTTCAAAGAATGTACGTACAATGAAATAATTTAAAAGCATCAGCGTTCAGACGTATTAAAGTAGATCTGCTACGCCTTTAAAGATGAAACAAAATTTTTTTTAAATAATCTATATTTTCGACGTGTTAATATCTTATGAACTTACATAATTGTATCCGTGATGAACTTACATAATTGTATCCGTGAAACAATCTATGACACCTATAAATCTGACCAGATTATCCAATAAATGTATTTTGACCTGAACAACCATAATTTCTTGAATCTGTAGGCCTACGTTTGTCGCTCATTTCCTTAAAACTGTATTTTTCAAAACTAATTGAATCATAACCGCCACAATTTAAAAGATAATAACATGAAATGTCGTAGGTTTCTTCTTTATTGGGTAATAACTATACTGTAGCATCATTTCTATTCTTCAACACAGATGGACAAAAAAATTAGAAAAATGTTCACAAAATTCCTTCACTTACTATTTTCTTGTTCTTGTAGTGCAGTTACTGTAAAAAAAATGACTATAGCTTCTCACTCTGAATATTTCCATTATGACTGAAGTATTTACAAAATAGTAAAACTAAAGCGAATATTTTTAACAGCAGTTTGGTGCAAGTGTCACGGTGAAAGTTCCAAATTCGAAAACTTATTTATGTATTGGAATACTGTTCTTTTTAGACCGAAGAAAAAGTTTTAAACAAGATTCATATAAAATATCATGCTAATAGAGCTTAGAGAAATGGAGGAATAAAATGTAAAACTGAATATACCTTTTAATGGTGGATAATGTAGGTGACCCGTTAAAATGCTAGTTTTATCATTGACAATAAGCGTTTTTGATCCTATTTCACACATTACAATGGAAGTACTGAGATTGGCATATTCTACTCCTTTTTCATAGATAATTACATCGTTTCTAATGTGATTCGAATTCGTCATTAAATACGAAATGAATTCAAAATCAAAATGCATAAGAAAATGCTATTTAATACCGAAATAGATATAGGTATTTCTTGATTTCACAAAGTAAAATTAGTAGGAACCAAATTCACGCTCTTACACATTCCCTGGAATATCACGTAAAAATTATCCTCCTGTCCCAACGCTCACATCCAACACCATTGCAGATTCATAAGGCTCAATGTGAGTTTTTTTTTTTTTTTAAATTCTTCACGAGAAGTTCAAAGAAGCTACAAATCGAATCGAGCCTTTCTCACTCCGCGCACGGAGGTTTCATTGACCGAAGACGAATTTACTTAGTTTATCTTCTTAATTAAGCTATACCAGACATTTTAAATTTATTTATTTACTCTCATTTATTTAAAAAAAAAACCAATGTGACTCAAGTTAGCACAATATGTAGTTTAGTTTTTTTTACAAAATTGGTGACTGTAGCAATATCATGATAAAAAATAATTAAACAAAAAGTATATGCAGCCACTTGGATAAAATATAACACACGATACGTAAATTAATACAGCATAATTCTGCATAAACACAAGGCCGGTAAAATTATACAACATGCTATATAATTATCAAATGTTGTGCCCTTGGGCAGGTCCTTGGACTTCATCTGAAAAGCTCGCATTCTATTTCCCCAATCCTTGGCTTCACCTATCAGTAATCAGTATTTTCTTTTCTCCTTTATATCGCGTAGCAACTGGATTTTTCTTTTCCCAAGACCTGAAGTTACTCCAAATTTTCTTCGATGACGTCAAATACAGCAGACAATTTCTTCTTAAGATGTGGCCTATCCAGTTTGCTTTCATATGAAGAACCGTGTTCAGGATATACCTCTTCTCACCCATTCTTCTGCAGCATCACATTTCAATACTTTCCAGGCACTTCTCCACTTTTCTTAGTAGGCTATCTGTGTTTCCGATCCGTGCAAAGCAATGCTCCAAACTGCTATATAGGCCTAGTACAGTAGCCTACATGTTTTAATGCTACAGAATGCGAATTTTTTAAAGTAAAATGCAAAATATTTTATTCAGAAAGCAAAAAAAGCGCTACCCATAACCATTACCATATTGCAGCCTCATAGACAGCCTGGGAATTGGACCTCACTTGGCAGATGGCAGATTTCTCATGTAGCCTACAAACTCTGTGTGATAACCAGGGCCCGGATTCTAATTATCTAAAATTGTTTGAAAAATTACCTATAACAAGACCCTAAATTTTAAAGAAAATGACTTAATAATTGTAAAGAATGACCTAAAAACAGATATTTTATTTATAAAAATTATTGTACACACAAAGTTATAGACTAATTTGTACATAATTAAAAAAAAACTATAAATGCAGAAAGGATGTTGTACGTCTAAAAACTTTGTTCTTTGTTCTTGATTGGAGCATTTGAGAAGAAAAGTAAGAAAATAGTTTTTAAAATAGATCCTACAAAAATGTTGCATTATACTAACCTAGTAATTTATTTAAATATCACCCTATGGGGAAAAAAGATGACAAAAAAGTTAATATACTCAATTTAAATGCATAAAAATGACTAAGTAAGGAGGGAAATGACATGAAAATGACAAAATAATGGCGTAAAATTGAAATAAATGTCCTAAAAACATAAACTTGCATAACATGACTAAAAACTACCTAATAAAAATGCATTTCTATAATCTAGAGGCCATGATTAGGATTTACCTACAAGTTGGCAATGTCTATGTAGCATCAATAAAAAGATGGCATGTCATTAGAATCCGGGCCCTGGTGAAGACTGATAATGGTGGTTGTAGTCACAAAAATCAGAAAATCATTATATTAAAGTGTCTTCATAATCGAATTTCTGTTTATTTTTACGGTTTATATTTCCACTTTATGTTGTCAATTTAAATATGTTGGCAGTCAGAATTCTCTCGTAACTATTTTAGATTGCATACTACTTGACATCACATGAACACAATCGTTACAATCGTCAGAATAACGTTAATTAACGCAGTGGAATTAGAATGAACTCGACTCGTTCTGAACGATTGTTTTTTTAACAAATAAACTTCAATAAGTAAATACAGTACATCTAGCTGTAAGAATTAATTTTTAAATCAAAAGTTCATTTTCGACAAAGAACATTTAGAGTTCAGATATGGCAAGCGGTTGATGACCAGTAACGCTCGGATTTTTGTACAGTTTCAAATATATAACTCTTAATATCGATATCGTACGATACGAGATTAGATCAGTTCCATTTTTTCGATACTGTGTTAATACGAGAAAAATTTCACCTGATATTGTGAAATTTCGAAGAAGTAGTAGCCACTCTACCGTGGCACATTGAGAATGCTTGTAATTTTTTTAAGTAAAACTTTACTACGCAATTAAGTTACAGTTTTACCATTAATTTAATTTAGATTTTTTTTAGTAGTGTCGAATACTGTTTTTAACAATTTTGCTTTCTATTAAGATGCGTACCGGTAACTTACTTCTACATACACAATACATTTTAATTCAGTTTAATTTACAATTATACATATATTAAAATGTAAATATAAAATGCCTACTTTAGGCAATAATTACTTAGAAATTTGTATTTTAATATTTTATTTCTAGAATTAAAATCGGAATGTAACGCATCGAGACAAAAACATATGCTGGTACCGAGTAGAGTATCGAGTATGGAAAATAACTTAGGTTGACCATCCCTACTTAATAATAACTAATAAATACAAGAGAACAGTTCTTATTAGAACTTAGCAGCAGCCTATGGGTCAATCATTTTATACGTGATTTTAAAATCAATATTGATAATAAGTTGCATACACATAAATGGTTTTGTAATTCAACATTTAAAATTCTAAGTATGTTGTATACAATTTACATCAACAAAGTCCATGTAACTTTCCATTATTTATAAATGTGATGTCAAATTATTCCGTCGGAATCTGTCAAAATGCCATCTACAATACATGATATTCTTATTAAGTCTCAGATCGTCGAATTGCTCAAAACAGGGTGTAAACTGCCCTCTGGCATCGAAGAGTATAGTTCATTGACTAATATATAGGCTATATATAGTATACATATATACTATATAGTATATATATATATATATATATATATATATGTGTGTGTGTGTGTATGTATTGAAAAATCAACAATGATAATCACTTGAATTAATAAACTATTCAGACCGCATATTCAATCGTATCAATATACAACTAACGTACAGGTATATACTAAAAGAAGACCACGCACCCTTATAAAGAATAGCGATAGTCTACGGCATAATAATTAACAGAATACGAACTGACCGTCTTCAAAAAAACCGAAATAGAGAAATGTACACTATTTGTAAATTAGGCTATACTTAGTTACTCAATGGCAATAGGCCTATGGAATTAGTAAGCAAGCTAAAAAAAGGAATATAATCTATTTTAAAGAACCCGGAGGTTCGTTCCCGCGCTTATATGAGCCCGCAATTCAACATATTCTGTGCTAACTCCATCCAACCATCCCTCGCAAATCCTACTTCCCTTAAATCTATTCTAATACTGTCCTCCCTTCTACGTCTAGGTCTTCCAAGTGGTCTCTTCCCTTTGGGTATCTATAATTATTGCTCCCAGATATTTGAATTTCTCCACTTTCTCGAATGCTTCACTGGCTATTCTAATAGCCTAATCTTAGTGCATTATTTTGACGTTTTATGATCATAGGCCTATACTTAGTTCTTTCTGTATTCATTTCCAATCCAACATTCCTGCAGGCATCACTTTGGCAAGTTTAAATACTTTAGGAAAGACTCAATTGAAGAAATATAAGTTTAAAATATCATTAAGTTGCTTAGATAAAGGTTCAGCAATGACATATTTTATTTTTAATGATATCAAATTATAAACGCCAGCAGGGATGTAGTTGTATTAAATGTTTTTACCAATGAATATTTATGTTGATAAATTTCATGTTATTTATCTCCTACGAGGGATTTGTACGTTGTGTATAAAATATTACCACCTATTCCCTCGTATAAAATCTTTTTGTTGAAAAATCAGCTCATAGCTTTGTCAAAATTAAAATTTATATTTGTCAATATTATAAAACATAGTTAAAATTTATGTCTGTCAATTTTGTAAAATAATTTTCGTTTATTGGACGATATATTTCGGCTATTCAGCCATCTTCAGGTCCTTTTCTTTCAGCAGGTAAGATCACCTGCTGAAAGAAAAGCACCTGAAGATGGCTGAATAGCCGAAATATATCGTCCAATACACGAAAATTATTTTACAAAATTGACAGACATAAATTTTAACTATGTTTTATAATATTGACAAATATAAATTTTAATTTTGACAAAGCTATGAGCTGATTTTTCAACAAACAGATTTTATACGATGGAATAGGTGGTAATATTTTATACACAACGAATGAATATTTACTTATCTGTACAGGATACAAGAACATTTAAGATAGTTTCTACATAATTCTGCGTAAACCTTCGTCAGTTTGGTTGAGGCTCAGCTCTACAGACCAGAAGATCGCGACTTCGTTGCCCGAATAGGTCATCGATATTTTTAAAATAACACTGTGACCCTGGGTTGGCACATGCTCTAACAGAAGGGTGTGCTAGGAAATAATCTGAGGTTAAATATGGCTGCAGAGTAAGACTGACACAATTTGATCATCTTTGGACCAAATGTCAAAAACTCCGGAACCTCACCCCACTGGATCACTTAGGGAAACTTTAGACCATGATGTCCTTATTTTATTAGTGATACATTTCTACTTTCATTCCAATCCGTTTCAAAAGTCAGTAGGCCTACTGTTTCATTTTATTTCTAGCACACATTCTTCACTTTGAATCTAAGAATGGAATAAGTTATTTTATATCAGATATGCACACTTTCGGATCTTCAGCACTATTTTAACTTTAGGGTCCATAACACAAAATGAACTAAATGAATTAAATTAAGGGATTCATTTGATCCATCGATTTGAAAAAATATATACTTTATTCACACTTCCTAAAACTTCAGACGAAACTTTTCTTCAGTTATGCTGTTTGCGAAGAATATTTACAGTTTATGAAACTTTTCCCATAATTCTTGTTGAGCTACAGATGACGTGTACTGTGCTCATACATGCGGTGTATCAACCTATGGGTCACGACCAACTGCTGGGACATGATATGTTTTGTGGAATGCGAATTTCCTGGATAGGGCAAGGGATTCACACAAAAAATCGATGTAAATAAATATCAGATCCTAACAAATCTGTTACTGTTTTCGAACATGTTAAAATTTATGTCTTTACATGTTGAGTACAATTATATTATAGCACTTGGGGATGATCTATCTTCCTATGCTGGGTTTGGACCAATTATGCCTCGTATAGTTAGTTTTAATGTCGCTAAATTATTCTCTGAAACAAAATTCCTTTTGTAGAAATGCAATCAGAATTTCGCAACCAGGATCAATAAAACCAAAGAATCTTAATGACAGTATCCATCTTCTCAAATATGTACCACCCATTCTTTAATGATGTTATGACATTCTGATTTCTGTAACTGAGAAAGGTAAGACAGATAATGTAGAGAATGACGTGACCTTTTTGATGGTCTCGGATTAGGCCTATGTGCTGAACTGAGTAATCATTGGAGTTTATGGTTAAAACTAATAAGCAGCTGTTCCTATTAAATAATGTCATAACATGTAAAAAAAGTCCAGGAATTATTAAAATATGTTTCCCCTTTTATAAATTACAAATAAAAGTCAGTGTAACACTTACCCTTAAGTGACTGGGGATGCCGTGGACTGGACACTCCTGTTTGGACAATTCAAACACTACAATTAGTTTTAAATTCTACAATAATATCAATACTTAATTATAAATAAAAGTTAATGGGCACTGCTCGGTAAGGTTAATACAATAAAAGACATACTTTTTCTACGACACTGTTTCTTTGTCCATTTTTCATTCATGTTATTGTGGGGGAAACTCGAACTTTCTGCACCCAGTGCCAGTAACCAACCTGCGTAATTTTTCCCACTTACCATATATGTGCGTCATTATATCAGTCTGTAACTTTTTATATATCTATAATTTATTGTCAGACATGGAATATAACACAGCCCAACAAAAAAATAACTTTTTGTTTGGTGTCTCAGATGTTTCACCGGATTTTGGCTATACTTAGTGTGCTTATTCTAAATATGTAAACAGTTTTTCTCTACCACCTCTACTTTTGTCGAGGGGGGTTTATTCGTGAACTATTAGTCTAGCGAAACAAAATCATGCTTGATAATATAGCTAGTGAAGGTTCTTGACCATACTTTCGACACGTAGGACGAAAACTGTACGAAGTACAGAAAAACTAAGAGCTGAATTATTTTTTGGCCCACAAATTGACAGCTCATAAGTCATAAACGACCGTACGGTAAGTGATAATATCAATTTTTTTAAAGACCCCATGTTATGTTGTTATTGTAATGTTAATATAATGTTAGTGTGTTGCTTTTTTCTTCACATGATTTACAAGCTACAAATAGGCACTGTTTTTTTATTTATATCAAACGTAAAATGGGATAATATGCATAATAGTATTACCATATCTCAAAAACTAAAGCTGATAGGGCAAATCTAATGGTACAATTGGCATCCGCGACCTAAATATATCCAAGAATAGGTATAAATTCTAAGGCACCAAAATGGCTGTTTGTCTGTGTAATCATATTTGAAAGATGAAATTTACAATTCCAATCTTATCTTGTCTTAACTTCTATTTTATTTCTTAATTTTGAGTTTAATATTTAATTCACAGCAGCTAACTACGGCGCGAATGCTTGCGCATACAAGTATGGATGTATTCTCGACAGCCAGCAATATTAAAATACATTTTGGAGTTGATACGCGTGGACCAGACCACCAACTCGTATTTATGAAATTTATATGTAATTATTTTTCACGTGAGTACTTTTACGTATTGTTCCTTATCGTAGAAAAAAATGCATACATAATATGTGTTAAGTGCATTGGAAAATCTTGTAAACTTAAAAAGACTTCCTTTTGGCTCGATTCTCCAATGATGCATTTATCATACTTGTAACGCAATATACAGTAACACAATAGCTATTGCAACACAATTATAGTTATTTTAAATTAAGTTTTTGCGAAAGACTTGGAAGAAGAGCTTCCATCACCCTTGCAGGCAAATTATTGCATTCATTTATTGCTCTTTTATGAACCAGTACATTCCTCCTTCGCTCCTTTATACACAAATTCACGAGCAATGAACCGATTACCTTGAGCAAATCGGGACCTCGAATTATATTAATTGTGACTATTTAGCGAATAAAAATTAGGGTTCGTTAACATCTTGCTTATTTGCATTATTTTATTCTTACTAAATATGATTTATGTTCCTCCCCAAAACGTTTAGAATTACCTGCCATGATATTTTTGTTTTCAGTCACATGGAATTCAATTATTTCTTGTAAAAAAAATATAAAGCACAGAAGTTCAACAGAAAAGTCTACAGTTTGTTTTATTTTAAATGATCTGAAAGTTTTATTATTCTTATTAATATTGTAGACATCATTATTATACGATATATGTAATTCTTCACAACACATAAAATTCTAGCCTATTTTAGCTCATGCAGCTTTTTTAAACCTAGTGTTGCTGTATTCGATTAATAATACTGTTCTTTTAACAAAGAAGCGATTAAAGTGTTCCAGTGTTCAGGCCTTATGAATATTCATTAAAAAAAACAAGTTCACGTATATGTGATAAAATGAAAATTATAAAAATAAAACAATGAAAGTATGATGATGGACATTTCGATTGGTTGAAATTCCATACATGAGTTACTTATACTGGATTGGACACATGTATGAGGTAAATAATAATATTAATTGCGATGTAATAAGGCATCATTTTAAATATATTATTACTAATTATTATGATAGGCATCATTAGGTCTATTTTTTCCCTTTCGATTAGGCCAGCTTAGGACCACGTGAAGCAGTTGTCTTCTTTTTGTCTTCCCAAAACTTCTTCATTCTTTCGCTATGTTGCTGGTTCCGTTCTTCCGTCCATTTACTTTCCGTTTTCTTCTTGGGTTTCTCTGGAAATTCACCATCAAATATTGCTTTCCTAAACTTTTCTCTGTCTGCAATATCCTCCTTTTTGATATTGAGTAATTTCAAATCTTCTTCAACTTCCTTGAAAAATGCTGTTTTTTTTCTTTCTTTCTTTCTTTCTTTCTTTCTTACATAGTGATCAAAAATTTGTTTGGTAAGTCTGTCTCTTTCCATTCTGAAAATGTGACCATAGAAACTTAATCTTTTTTCCCTGAAAGTATGGCCTATTTTTTTCTGTTTGTTTGTATAACTCCTTTTCTGGTCTCAGTTTGTATATGTTATTCTCCCAGATTGGTCCCATAATTTACCTTATTATTATTCCTGAGGTATTATTATTATTATTATTTATTATTTGTTGTTGTTATTATTATTATTTATTATAATTTGTTATTATTATTAATGTTGTTATTATTATTATTATTATTATTATTATTATTATTATTATTATTATTATTATTATTATTATTATTATTATTATTATTATTATTACCTTACTACAGTATTACCATTCTGCTCGGACATTTTAGAGCAATCATTCCTGGTGCCTGTCAAACCGGTTCTGCTTGGAAACTTTCTTGATCGCAGATCGTGCACACACACCTACCCGCAAATAACAGAACGAGCTCCAGCAGGATTCTTCTGATTTAAACATAATCTTGTTTAGCTCTTTGCAATATACATTGTGTTAAAGTAATCCTTCGTTGATGGCGAGACAGTGAAAGTATCCTATAACAGCGATGGTGCTTATGGGAGGAACCACATTCAGGTTTTAAGAACTCACATCACTTCCTCTACTCCAATCATGCATTTACTCGCTTCACGATCCTTCATACACTAGACAGCTAGTCTGCAGGAATCTAAATCCAATTGTATTTCCCCATCCTCTCTACAGGCACACATACATTTATCCTTTTTCTCTTTCTTTCTTTTGCAAAAACTCAATTCGTATTATTTTTGGATGTTTTAAGGAAGGCATGAAATTATCTATTTTAAATCTCCCTAAGATATATACAGGGTGTTAATGAATAACACCGAAATATTTTAATGAATTTCATATTGGTCCTTTGAGGGCAAATTTATATTATTAAATTCAAAATCACCACCTTATTCCCTCAATAATTCAGCTTAGGATTACCTGAGATTGATAATAAGATATTTCAATAATATTAATCAATTTTATTATCTGTATATCAGCTGTTATAATTTTAATTATAAACAAGTTTCATTTTTTAATACTATTGTATTATAACTCAATTGATTTTAATTTGTGAATTATAATAGGCCTAGATCTTTTAGAATATTATTGACAAGCCAAAGTTTTAACCTGCCATATTTGTACATATCATTTGGTGAGTTTTAATTTTAATATAAACAGCTGTTATAATTTTAATTATAAACAAGTTTCATTTTTTAAATTATTGACTCGGCTTATATATAGCCTCATATACAGATATGCAGATAATAAAATAGGTTAATATTATTGAAATATCTTATTATCATTCTCAGGTAATCCTAAGCTGAATTATTGAGGGAATAAGGTGGTGATTTTGAACTTAACCGAAATATTTTACCTGTGTAGGCCTATAGAGAGAACATAGACAAGCAACCTTTATTAGGAGATTTCTGCTGTATGACGTAAAATGAGTAGGCTTACAGGGCATTAAAGTCATTACAATTTGGTGCTTATAATTCAATAATGAAGTGAAATAGGGTGAAAATTTTCATTAAATTGACTTCGTGCCTTCTTAGTGATCGATAAAAACCTGATTCTTAATCATTTATCGACAGCTATATCATAATTTAGTGTTTCCATAATCTGCAACATTTACACTTGACTGGCCGCCACTGCATTAGTTTTTTATTCACTGCAGTGTTAACGCCGAAGTTCCTTTGTTTTGCATTTTTTTTTTCAAATATTAGAAGTCAGTGGCGGCTATGACCTGGGAGATTTTATGCTGTAACAGGAAAAATTGAATCCATAGAGCAAAAGTCTCCTAATAGAAGTTGCTTGTCTATGTCCCCTCTGCACAGAGGTAACATATTTCGGTGTTATTCATTAACACCCTGTATATATGAACGTATCAAATATATCCCTATTCCAGAACAGAAGATATGAATTTCAGACTTTCAGACTTCAGACTGACTAAATCATTAGATAGTTTTGTTTCTTTCAGTATTAATCATCTTAAAGGACGTATAAATTTCCACAAATCGCTAAGAATATGTCAACAGTGTTTCTGATTAAGCATTTGCACTCCTGCCACAACGCGTTCTGCTTCTGGGGACCAGCGCAACACGACTTCCTTATGACTGATTAATTATCTATCACAACTATTCTATGAAGTAATGTTTCGAGTAAAACGTTCTTGATTTTAATTCAAGCAATTGCTAAAGTTTCAAGACAAGTCAGTACAGCTATTTCCGCATTTCCGCAAAAAAAAAAAAAAAAAATGTAATCAGGGTGTGAATCAAGCTTCTTCCCGAGTGGGGGGGGACGATTAGCTAACTTTTTCCTCCATCACCATCTGAAATGTCACGAATAAATAACACTTTCTGTGCTGTATATTAACTTACGAAAAAGCAATAGAATGCCCTCATATTTACCTATGGCTACAAAGATGGGAATTCCAGATCGTCGCAATAGCCAATTTATAGGTTGCTGTAAGAGAAAGAGAGAGAAATAATTTTCCCTCTCAGGGGAAAATATTGCTTTCTTCTGGCAGTTTTATCCCCCTCTCCCGTTAGTTCGCACACCGGTCGTAAATAGGTTAAAAGAAAGTTATCCATATGTGGAATCCTCCGAAGATAAAGTAATCTGTACACCGGAGGATTAAAGGCAAGTACGTTCATTTTGAAACTGAGAGTATTGTGCTTGTTTATTGTGTTCTTTTACTAGAGATGAGTCGATACCAGTTTTTGTCGATACTAGATTTTCAATACAATATGCGGGTAGGTTTTTGTCTGGATGCTTGATACTCCGATGCATTTATTCTTGAAATTAATTAATTAATTAAGTAAGTAAAAATTCGTTATTGAATGTAAAAAATATTATTTTTATAAAAATACCGGTATATAATAATTTATATTGATAGTAGCTTTTCACAGTTATGGACACTGCTCGAAAAAGTAATATACGAAATAGGCTATACCGTTTGAAAATTTGAAATAAAAATAATCTCAATTGTATGGCAAGTTTTATTGCCCTAGTATGTGATTATTAAAGAACATTTTACCTCAAACACACTGGCACCAGAACATCTGCGAAAATTCAGAGGAAGGTTCCTTTTGTCATGGTTGTTACCAGTAGAGCTATAAACAAGCCCAATTTCTTGCTTACTATTTTGAAACTTATAAGTTGAGACATATGCTCCTTGCGACCACTTTAGAGCCTGTTACTTCCGGCAAAGTTGACAAAATTAAGTAAAAATTTTAGTATTCTATTAGCATGGTATCAAAAAAGTTATCGAACTTATCTATAGTAGTATAGGTCGATATCGACGAATCGAAAAATCAAGAACCCATTTCCAGTTTTTGTACGCTCATGTCTGGGGTGCCACGTACTATTTCCCATGCTTAGTAATAAGAGAGTAAGCCAGTGGGAAAGGGCACTTTGCCCGTCATCGTATTGTGGTAAAAAGCATTATAATTCAACATTTCCAATACAAATCAAAATACAAATTTGAAAACTTTTATTTAAAGATGTGTAAAATGAATGTACTCACACGTAAAAGAAAGTTTACAACGCTTCTCATTAAAAAAAAACACTCAATTGAAACAAACGTAGAAATCTTTGAGCTCTCCTGTCAAGTTCCACGTTAGTGATATACTGCTCCTTGCCTCCCATATACAGACAGGCTATAGATTTTGTGTTCTTATGCGATTTTTCGTTTTCCAGTTACGTTTTTCACAGACAGGTTTTCCAGTTACGTTTTTCACAAACAGGGACACAAGCCATTTTCGGACTTTTCAGGACATGTATTCCTGGTGGGACCTGAGTTCCAAATGTTACGAAGAAAACGTTGCCCAGGCAACATTTCTGACCGTCTCACATCTGTATCATAGACATTAAATGAAAACGTATTAAGTAACTGAAGATTTACAGAAGCCGGTAAATAAGTGAAGGTCTTACAGTTGCTATCAGGTACTGATGTGGTATTTGGATTTTTAATGACTGCATTGTACTGATTACACACCCTGGGCTCTATTTCATAGAACTTTTACAATAATATTATTAGCAGACACATAATATTATTAGTTAATATTATTAGTACTTTGCATAAGAATACTGGTTAATATTATTAGTTATGAGTTGATGACCCTAAGTTATTAGTAAAAGTTACTAATATTATTAGCATACTGTTTCGTATAGGAATACTGCAAAGGTAATAAAATTTACTCATAATATTACGTGTTTTTCTATGTGTTTGGACTAATAAGTTATTCTAAAATCCATGTGATACAGGTTCCGCGAACTTAGAAATTGTGAAAAAAAATAATCACTCTGATTTCAATTATCTTTTAAGAAAAATCTTCATTTGCTGTCAAATGAATTTTAGTCACAATAATGTTTTATATTTCGAGGTTAGATTTTAGTACACAGGCATTCAGTTATCTTGAATAAGTGATTGATAAATGGGTTCATTTCTCAGAGCTTAATATACAAGTGAGCCGTGCTTCTTTGAAGTAGTAAAAAGAAGAATAAGAAGGAAGAGATACAAACAAGAATCCAGACTTAAACCTCCAAATCAATCAGCTAACCAATGAACTACTAATATTAGTGAACACACTTTATGAGTAGTGTACATATCTCTATGAAACAAGATTTTGTTAACTAATAAATAATATTATGAGTTCAAAATTATTATTAAATGCTAGTAACAAGTTGTATGAAATAGAGCCCTGGGCCCTGTTTCATAGAACTTGCTAATAATATTAGTTAACAATATTAGAACTCACAATATTATTTATTAGTTAACAAAATCTCGTTTCATAGAGATATGTACACTACTTATAAAATCTCTTCACTAATCTTATTAGTTCATTAGTCAGCTGATTGATTTGGAGATTATGTCTTTATTGTTGTTTCTGTTTTTTTCCTCCTTTCAGTACTACTTCAAAACAGCACGGGCTACATATATCTTCATAAATGTAATCTCATTATTTACATAATTATTTGACAACATCTTTTTTATCTATTACCTTCACATTATAGTTTGTTACTTTTCTGTCTGCTAATAATTTTGGCCATTAACTCATAACTAATAATATTACCAATATTATTTATAACTAGCTCTGACAGCAGTAGGCTTATGCACTAAATCTAACCTCAAATACTAAGATCTGTTTATGACAAAAATTCGTTTGTTAGCCTATGTAAAACTTTTCTCATTAGATAATTGAATCAGACAGATTCATTTTCCACAATTTTAAGAATACGAAATCTGTATCACATGGGTATGAGAATAAGGTTTTGGTCCAAATACACTTATAGAAAAAAACACCTAATATTATCAGTAAATTTTATTAACTTTGCAGTCTATGAAGCAGTTTACTAATAATATTAGCAATATTTTCTTTAATTTAGAGCCATGAACTCACAAATAATTTCATTAGCTAATATTCTTATGGAACAGAAGACTAATAATATTAACTAATATTATTATGTAATTGCTAAAATTGTAAAATTTATAGGAAACAGAGCCCTGGAATCTATACATGTCCTTCCCATGCCTTTTTTGGTTCTCTCCTCTACGAGCAATGGCTTACAAGACCCATGGTATATGATGCTAAATCAGATAGAAGAAGAATAGATTTTCACTTCACTTCCTACAATTAGTATTGCTTGCTTCGCTCTTGGTGTTGCAATAACCACGTGTGAGTGTCACAAATCCAAATGCTACCCTCGTGACTGGTCACCAGGAACGATTCGCTATAACTGTTAACTAATAAATAATATTACATGAGATTGCCTAATAGGGCGTTATCACATGAAACTCGTTTCAATGGTTCACTTTACTTGCCCATGGTTCATTCGAGCTCTACTTCAAGAGTTGCTAGACACCGTATCTCATGTTGTCAGCGAGAGGATGTACCTTGAAATATATTCGTTATTATTCCTATCTTTAAGTTAGTTTCCTGTTTTACTTTGAATTGCATTAGACAAAAACACTCTAAGTTATGCAAGTTTTCTAATCCGAAACCCTGACGATTGTAAGCTAATAGATTTCTATAGATAGAAAAAGTCCTTCCTGCCTCTGCTGAAATCAATGGAATGCATTTAAAGAATGCAGCACCACTGATCACTAATTAATTCACTGGTAACTACATGGAATGAAAATTGTTCTCCAAGTAGGACCTTTGCTATGGGACACAAAATCGAACTATAATTTACACTACTAACATGACAAAATGAATAAAAAATTGCCTTAAAAGACAAAAATGCATTAAATGCCCAAACAAATATGCCTAAAAGGCTGCGTTTAATATAAAATATTCCAATACGAAAGCAGATAGCTTAAGTTTCTGTGTTACTAGAAAAAATAGTAGGCCTATGCAAATTCATACAAACCCTAGTTCTAGTTATTACCACAAATTTCACTTACTAAGCCACTTATACATCTTTAAAAAAATTACGAAACTATGATAATTATATCAACTGGAATTGGGGCTAGTTCATGACACACTTGTGAAAATATAGCGAGTTGGAGGAGAAAAACTTAAAAAAAAAAGTATGATGTGAAATTCACATCTCACATAACTTCCTCTGCCCAAACAAAAGTTTGCCTGTGTAATAAATTAAGAATGACATTCTTTTCTCGTAAACTGGTGGAAAAAATGAAGAGAATATCTTTACCAATTCGTATCGCATCCCCGAAGGATAATATGTAACCCAAATTAAATCTGATTAATGCACTCGCGTAATTTTATTTACTCAAAGCATGGCCAATACAACCTTATCACTTCAAATTCTGATATAGAATAAGAGGCCATATTGCAAAGAGCGCATATTCAGTTGTTTGAACCTGCAATGTTCGCCAGGCAAAACTGAGTTTCTACAAACAGTGGTTTGCTTATAACTACCCTTCAGATAATTTTCTCGAAAGAATGTTTCAAATAAAAGTTTTAGCTCTTAATAAAAGAACCCCATATACAAAATATAAACAAAATCGTATTCGAGAAAATCGCGAAACGCGAATTTCTCACCATGTAAAATCCCTTAAAAATAAGAAAAAATCATCGCTAATCTTCGTGTCACATCTTCAAAAAGTGCCAATCCCAAATATTTTTTTTTTAAATTTTCAAATGATTTTCCGTTCTGGTGTTAGGCTGATCACAGACACACACAGGCATGTTTCTGAAAATAATATTTTTTTGGATTCATGAGGCCTCAAAATGTGTATTTATTAGGGATGGGTCCTCGATATTTTCGATACCTCGATACTCTCGATACTTGCATGGTATCGGTATCGAGCGATACTTGAGAAAACTCGCTCGGTACTTTTTCGATACTTTGGTAATTCTGCAATTTAAGGAAATGCGGTATCTCTTTCTGCTTTTAGTAGTCTATTGAATATAGTAATTTTTTTTTTAATTTGTAATTGGACTGTTTCAAAAACTAATTTTAGTTTTAATGTAGAGTTTAAAAATAATTATAGGCTACTGATTATATTAAATTTTGTCTCATTAAATATGCACACTTAATTAATTTAGTTGGTATTACACAGTTCTCTCAACTTTTAATTTTTAATGTACCTATTTATTGAAACTGGAAATGTTGACGGTATCGAGTATCGAGGAAAAAATCATGTATCGGTATCGAGTATCGAGAAAATCTTATATCGACCCATTCCTAGTATTTATGTTAATAGCTTAACTTCGAATTTGGGGGGTTGAACACACTACTTCCTGTAACTTACCTATACTACCTTTGGTACGGGCAGAGAAAGTAAAAATATTAGTTATATGTGGATACCAAAGCTTACAACACAGATTAAAAAATATACGAGCAGTGAAACTCGAACGAATCCATGTTCCAATATACTTCTTTACCCAGCTACCAATCGTCTGTGCAGGGTTATCCTCTGAAGTCACACCTCAACCTTTATACTTTGAAAATACCGAATTCCTGTCAGGTCATTAAAATCAGGAAGATTAGTATTTTATTTCAACAATGTTTTCCTTACTTATTTACCTAATTGTTCTGTTTGGATTGTTTTTATATAATTAAGTTTACTTTACGTGTCCCTGAGGACCCCCTGTCCTGTAATGGCGTGGTTCGGGGATCACAGTCGCGAAACGCTAATTTAGACTATTCTACAAACTATAATGTTTCGACTAAAGAGGTTTCAAACACTCTTTAAAGCAGATTACTTGAACACAAAATTTTCACTGTTGGTACTGTACTCTGAATTCGCTGTATTCTATTAAAAGCTTCATTACAACCTGTTAACTGTAAAGTTGTAGGTATATATACATATATATATATATATATATATATATATATATATATATATGCCTAATGTATTTCAACTACGTGCTGCAAACATTACAGCAAACCATTACGTTCAGACTAAGGATTAGCAGTACTGTATGCTTCACTAACGGAATATATCAACGAAGTAATTAAACAAGTTGGCTGTCTATAGAACAAATTTACATACTGTCATTATTAAAATGCTTTCATAAAAGTCATACATAATTTTGTACTTAAGTTAAAGTAGGGTAATAAATCACAAAACACGACATAATAAAAAATCACCCTTAGGCTATCAGAAACAAAATAATAGGCCTATACCATTGCAGTCTCCAAAGATAGGATTATTTTGGATCACGACTGTAGGCTACAATTATTATACCCTCTCACGCAGAATTTTCTAAATTAAGCAATAAAATCTTTAGTATTTACGTGTAACTTGTATCTCTTTTTATTTTTATTTTTACTTTGATCTCAATCTTGTATGCCTCTTTTCGTACCGTCTCCTGTATCTGTCAAAGCTATAACATGTGGTTGTTGTCCAGAAGGACGTGAGTTCGTTTCCGACTTCCTGATGTTTCGCCTGTGAAGTTGTCCAGTCATGGGAAATGCCTGCATTCTAGGACTTAAAAGAAACCGGTGCGCCATTCTTTTTGTTTAAGAATTTACAAATACACCACTCAATATAAAAATACATATATATATATATATATATATATATATATATATACATACATATAAACATATATTCCACTAAAATAAAGGTACGTGGATTGACAATAATAACATGGTTACATGGTATAGGCCTATGCTAACATAAACGCTCGATTTGTCTTCAAACGTAAGAAAAACGCCAGAAAGTTATTTTTTCTTAATTTTACTATAATCTGATAAATATATATTAATTTATTGTGTATTGATTAAGCGATATTTAGAATTGAGTTCTATATAAATATAATACGGTTTTACAATAAGTGAATACAAATTACACATTTTTGCCAACATAAACACACGTGTTTAATTTGGTACAAGGTATTCTAATCACAATCTTATCTGATTTATTGGAATTATATTAATAGCATAACCAGCTTGAGCAGTGAAAGAAACTACCAGCATTAAGGGGGCTCATAGAGTAGCAAAGCGATTTTTTACAAAATATTCCATAGTTTGACTAGACAGAATTTTATAAAATTTTGCACCCTCGTTCTACATGAGATTAGCTTTAATTTAGTATAACGCATTTAATAAATGTCCATATAATTTATATTTTAAAGGTTTCTCAAAATAATCATGATAACATCTAAAACGAGGAAGTTATTACCAATTACTATTTTCCTCCTAAAAACTGAGATATTCTGAAGAATCAGTGAGCAACATATCCGCTTTGATATTAAAAGTATATCTATTTTTTTTATTTGCGTTAAAATATTATATTTCATTACATTTTTAAGATACTCTTATCTTCAAGTTAGTAATTTTAAGATAAATATTAACCATTGTGGCCCACCATCTAGAGATGATAACAAAGAACAACTATCCAAAATTTTAATGAAATCTCACAAATGGTTTTGATGAATACTGTTTTGTATGCACGTACTGAGAAATGGAACTCAATGGTAACCGCGTCCAAAGCTGTGATCTGCACTTACACTCACACATCCTCCTCTTTAAAAGCATTCTCAAAAAACATCACTCATAGTTGGAATGTTAAACTCAAAGTGTAGAATTTTGTATAGAAAAGCAAAGGTCTATGCTATCATTTGAAACGATAAAAAGAAAAATACATATTTGACAGTTTTGTAGTAAATGAGCCCCGAATACTGCCTTCAAAATAAGGTCATTCTCCTGTAATCTACAATGAACAAGCTCAGACTTTCAAATACGCGAATAAGGAATGGAACGATCAAGTTTAAAAAAAATGTTGACCTCTCCACATTCAGCTGTGACGGAGGTGAGAGAGGGTTTCCGGAGAAACATAACTTACATGGACCCCGCATTTTGAATGAATTGCCTTCCTTTGTGTTGATGTTGATTCCCGGAGTTTATCAATTGAGCGCAAGAGAAAATTTTACCAGAACTGAGTGCATCAATTGAGCGCGGTGGTCAATTTTGAAATGCATCAATTGAGCGCAAAGCTCACTTTTCCACCAGCCGCAGCAATTTCCCTTCCCATTTAATAGAGACTTAGGTCTTTCTGTACATTGACAGCTATGGTTAAAAATGTTGCATCGTATCCATTTCGGATACTTGCGTACCGTTAAGTTCGTACTTAGTAATATTAAATCAGAGCCTTTCTTGCTTACAATATGCTGTAGTACACAGTCACTATCCATTACTGCACTGTTCGAATTACAAGTAATGGCAACCGTTAAAAGACACAAGAGGAGATGTGAAACAAAGACAAGTGACTAGCACCCTGTATTACCATAAACTAATTACATTAAAACAAAAATTCTGTAGGATCAGCGTTGCCACACTTTGCACTCAGGCCTAGGGAATATTGTCAGAGCCAATCCTACATATAAAAAGAGGAAACAGTATATAGAATAATTACTTTATAATCGCGCTCAATTGATGCATTCCAAAACTAACCACCACGCTCAATTGATGCACACCTTAAAATTGACCCCGCGCTCAATTGATGCATTTGTAATCAGTTCGCGCTCAATTGATGTACACCCGTTGATTCCTATAGTACAGGCGCGGATACAGGGGGCAATGGGTGCAATTGCACTAACAACTGAAACAATTTGTTTTGACCAATTTCAAAATGTTGAAACAGTCATAAGAACATCACTACCAGTTTACAAGAATCGTTATTAACTCATTTCTACTACATCATTACTGGATATATTGGCTAGGTGCGATAAGGATTCATTTCCTATAATACATGAATTTGCACTGGTCCTTGCAACGCTTCCAGTGGCAAATGCATTTGCTGAGAGGTCATTCTCGTCGTAGCGGCGCCTTAAAACATATTTAACAGCAACCATGACTGAAAATCGCCTTCTCGGTCTTGCCCTTATGCACATCCACAGGCATAGGCTATTCCTATTGACACCGAGAAAGTGATTACAAGATTTCCAAAAACCGGGCGTAGGAAGAGATTGAGTTTAATATTTAAGAACCATATAATGTACCTACTTACTTCAAATTAATTTTTTTCTATATACCTATGTGTTTTTATTTAATTTTTTAAGACAGAGAAACAAAGCATTATTGAAATTAAGTATTAATTGGATAACAAACTAAAATTTTATCAATTTTATGCTTAGAACGAATTTTCTGAAAGATAATTAAAATCACACAAAAATTCCCCCCTCCCCACATGAAATCCTGTACCCGCGCCTGCCATAGTAACAGTATCCACGGTCATCAAGAAAATCAGAAGAGAATATTCCAGTAACTATGATGTCGAAACAAAACCTGAAAGTTTGTGCGTAGGTAGGTAGATTGAAATAAATATTACATGAAAAATATGAACTGCCAAAACAAACTACAAGGTGCAAAACAGAGCAGAGAGTATCGTTCAAAAACCGCAATTAAGTAGCCTCTCTTAGTTAGCAGCACTAAAGTAGGCAGCTAGCACGTGCCGCTATCTGCAGGGCATTCATTTGTATCTCCGTACTCATTCGCTAGCCTTTAAGTGACAAAAACCGTCGCGTCTCTCGGGGGTGGATATTTTGGCAGACTTCTTTCAAGAATCAGCTATTAACCCTATTAATCCATATTCTGTTAGTATTTTGAAAAAAGTTCTTCAACTTCTGCTAGTGTTGAAGGTTCCCCTATGAGTAAACCCGTAGGCCTACATGAGCTAGGGATGGAATATCGAAATCAAAATATCGATATATATATATATATATATTCATATATATCGATATGAATATCGGTTACTAATATCGATAGCCATATTATATCGGTGACATAATATCGATGTTCGATAATATCGAAAATTTTACTAAATTAACAGGTAGTCTATGTTCCTATTGACCGTAGAAACCGTTTACACAAACTTCACACATACGCACATACGCTGCGAGAAGTATGGAAACTGACATTGTGTGCATGCGTGAACTGTGTGTTCATGGTTTCTGAATGCTCTAGGAACAAACCTACTGTCTTTGAATGCAAATTTGACCCTACAGCGATTTAGGGAATGGTTTGGCACCACGGCTTGTTGTTTTTACTTCTGACGAGTAAGCGTAACTGAGACACCTTGTGGCTGCGAAACACAAATTGGTGACAAGAAATGCTGAAAATAAGTGTACTTAAACGTTGATAGCCGTCAATTCAATATGTCATTCTTATGTTTTAATGTTTATTAACTTTTAAATTGATATTGTTTATTTCTGTTTAAGTCCCTCTCTCAGCATCAATTTTATTTTATTTATTTAATTAAGAAAATCGATATTATCGAAGAGCAATATCGATATCACGATTTTATCGTTACTGAAATATCTATGTCAATTATCGAATATCGAAAACAAAATATCCATATTCCCTAATATCGATATCGATATCCCATCAATAACATGAGCTCATTACGTCAGAAATTCCAAAGACATGTCAAGAAATAAACTTGGGCCCACTGATCCTTAAGGCAATATCACAAACTACTGGACTCCGGACGTAGTGTGAAAAATTCATTTGTCCTTGTGCAATTTGTAGGGGAGACGGCTTGAACCATTGCTTTACATACATATTTAAAATTTTAATTCTGGTAGTGAACCTACTAGGTACCCCACCTCTGGTAAAGTCCAAAATAACACACTGCATTTAGTACTTACAGAACATCTCTTACTACCAAGTTCATAATTCAATAAATCTCTTGCGATGATTCTTTATTGTTATCTACATTTGAAAGCATGAGAGTGATAAGAGGTTTGAGACAATTTTTTATGAGTCGAGTGATTAACACAAAATACAAGTAGATCGCATTCACTACCAGTTGGTGTGCGAATGTACTAAAGTACCTACTGTCAGCCAACAGAGAGTAAGACCGTGGCAGGAATATGTGAACTGGTACCCGTGCGAGAAGGACAGAGGACGGGTGCGACAGAGAAAACATGCTATAGAATAATCATTCAAAAAACATGCGTTCCGCTGCGTGCATAATTTTCAGTGTGACACCGGACCAGATGTTTTTGAATGGGCTGTGAACTGAAATCGGTGAGCTGAGCTATCCCGTGTACCATAAACAGATTGTAGGCGTTACAGACCACTGTAAAAAAAAGGAATTTCCCCCCTGCGCCTCTTTCCCCGGAGATTTTCTTTGCTGTGGGGGACAGTAGTACCCCATACAGAATGCGCCATTGCCAATAGACCATTCCTTCATTGTTAAGCAGTGGTATGGCCGAATTGGAAAACTTGGTGTGGATAATGAAAAGAATGAATGATAAGACTTGCATTTTACATGTGTTGTCATTCATTTTTTGAATTAATTAATGTATAGCCTACCCAAGTATCTCCACTCCTACACTTTGTGGAATCATGTTATGGTTCCAGTTTCTGAATTCATTCATCGGGTTGTGACACGAGAAAATTTGGTTACTCTTCTTTATCTTTATCTTCGTTTCCTTTACTTTATTCCTCTTTTCAAGAAGGCGACTTCCTTTTATTTAAAAAAGAATAACCATAACAATTTTCGTCAAACCAGTATGTCTAAAACGCATACATTACACTATTATTTTCACAAAAATATTTCCATAATTTGCAGCGTCTTTGGCTTCTAGTAGTTCACATGCATGGCATTATAACCAAGGGTTTAGAATAAAGCTTAAATGACGAAAATTCGCAATAATTGGGAAAAGGGAGTAAAGGCACTGGTCCCACATCCTATTTAAACGGCACGTTAGTAAAATAATAGGCCCCTATGCCCTAAAAAGGAAGAACCCGAGAGAAGTATGGACATTTTCACACCTTTTTTCTGCTTTTTTTAGGGGTTGTTAAATTCTAATAAAGTGACAGATTTAGAGGAAGGAACTGCAAAATACCTCTGGTTAAAGAGGTTTCGTTAGATACTTGAGCCTACTGACTTGAATTGGAAGGGTTTATTTCTCAAACACGCACTTTTATGTACGTGACGTGCGTAGAACTACAACGTAGTACTTACAGCAACTTCATTTCTTAGGTTTTTTTAAACGAAGAAATGCATCGGGGTTTTATATAAGGGAAATGTCCCACGCTTCCAGCCAGTTTTGAATATGGATACTTCGGATATAATGCCAAAGCAGGCTGACTACTTTACCACTTCCAGCCTTCATTCGATTTAAGAACTGTTCGTGTAAACCAGTTTTTCAAGGTAAACATAAAGCCGATAGGAACAAATTATTCTACAAGTTATTAGAAATTACAATTTGATATATTTTTTTCTGGACGTTATACAACTAAACATTTACAGAATGCTGGAATAATGTCCACAAGTAAAGAAATGTTCTAGGACTATCAATACAAAAAATGTTATTTCTCTGACTAGGCTATCTTATTCCGGGACAAGACTATTTTAGGCTTTTAAGACCATGCCAATAAAAGTCATGATCGGGTGGTTGGAATGTTTGCCGGTGGTCTAAGGTTCTTGAGTTTAAATTTCAAACCCTATTGAGGCGCAAGGCTTCGAACATCAAAACCATAAGTTTGTCTGCGTTCGAAGGATAGTCTCTTGCAGATAAACTGAATGTCAAGGACTCCACAATGTTTGTCTTGGCAATCAGAACATCTTGGAATTAATGTGACGATCATATGCTAATGCCTCTGTACCGGATATCTCATTAAGTTGATTTCTCATATTTAAAATAATTCAAATGCAATGGAGTTCCCCAAATTCGAATAGATCCCTTTCCCTATTAGCCAGGATTAACTGTACTCATAATTCTATATCTTCACCACAATCATCTTCGTCGCTCTTGTATGATTGTTGTGGTTTAATAAATCATTCCTACTACATTCATTTATTTTCAATTCTTAAATATATTTTAATCGGTAGGCCTATTGATGAACAGAAATGGAAACAAGCACCACCAGAACGCTCTAGAGGCTAATAGCCTTCCTCAAAGCACTGTATACCTGAGTACAGTTAATTATTCAGAAAGATGTATGACACCGGAAGTTTCATCAAGTAAAGTACACAAATGTAGCTACCCTTACCCGCCAGTGCACGGAAGAAAATAATTTCAAGAGCGTACGGGATGGATCTGACAGACCCATTTTTTCAAGAAATAATGTTCTCTGTTTTATATTTTTCAATTGAATACTGTAATAAGATCACTATTACAAATAGTTTAGTACATAATATTGTTGCTTTAGAAGAACGTGCATAGGTTTGGAACGGCTTCTATAAATGTTTCTCCAAAATTCTCAGTACCGGCAATTCATCTAATTCAGCTCATTCAGGTTATGTCTATGTAGTTTTCTCTTAGACCTGTAATGAAATAAATTGCTTATTCCAACCTCAGAACAATGGAGGAAGAATCCCTGTATAAAATTTTGGAATTTATCTTTTATAAACTTAAAAAGTTAAAAAATAAATAAAATCATACCAGAAAAAAGCTTACATGGTTGGACGGTTTGGGTCCCTCAGTCCCAGAAAGTAAATTGTAGTAATACTATTACAAACAAAACACCATCACCCAATTTCACAATTACAGGCATTTTAAACTTGTCTAGACAGGATGATAGAAGTGGACATAAGTCAACAGTTATTACCTACCACCTACGAGGAAACAATGAAAACAAAACTGCATGGTTCCCACAGACCCAACCTGTGCACTAGCGGGTTAATATGTATTTTAATTTCTGACAGCGTAACACCATGGTTCTTCTTCTTCATCCACCTCCTTTTCTTCCTCCTTTCATCAGTGTAGGCCATAAAATGACCTGTTCCGTCCTCATCCCATTTCTATCTTACTCATCCAGAATATCTTCGTCCTCTTGGTTTGTATGTCAGCTTTATTTTCGGTAAGCCTATTATTTTACATTCCGTTCTCTTAAAACGTTTCGAAATGCCTACTCTTGTTGTCCTAAGATACCTGTGACTGCTCTAAATCTTCAAAGTACTTCTCCGTTCTGTTTCATTATGTTTTAAACACTTTCATGGCTATGTTCATCAGGTTCCAAATCAATCTTCATGTTCTTAAATGTTCCAGTGCCTACCCGCACAAATGTGAAATTCTGATTTTATGCCTTGAAATTACTGTGTGAAAATTACTGTAGTTCACATACTCGTGGTTTTGACTGTTCCGAGGGGACTTATGCTATCCATTCCGAACAACAGACAGAAGAGTTCACTCGAGGTTTCCCAAGTTCATAACGAAACAGTTTATTTAGCATCACATTTAGCTATCACATTCATTCATAGGCTTAATATCATTAAGATCATATTCATCATTAATCTTAGCCCCTTCATAGCTTTCAAATTCACCACTAAGCTTAGCCTCTTCATAGCTACTGTATTCATCACCAAGCTTGGCATATTCATCGCTATCATATTTACTAGTAGTTCTGTGAACAGTACACCTCGCGTCCAAAAAATATTTTATCTGCTCTTCGTCTTGAAACACTATAAAAAAAATAAAAGTCATACGTCGTATTTCATGACTTCAAGGAACATCAATGCAAAATTGGAAGAAAATCGAGCGACGCATTTGGTCGTGACTGTTATAAATAAATGTACAGAAAAACAGATTAAATTCTGGTAAAACATTAAAGTTACGTCACAAATGTACTGGAACAAAGTTGTAGAAAATTTTACACTCAAAAGAGGCAGTAGCCTTCAAATTTTTATAGCATGAATCATTTATCTAGAATGATTTAAATAAATAGGACATTGCATCGAACGGAATCAGTAAAATGGTTAACATCTTGAAAAGTAATAAAAAAATTTAAATCCTTACACCTTCGTCGTTTTTAAGACTTTAAGAAACATTCATGCCAAATTGTATGAAAATCTAACCACGCGTTTGGTCGTAACTGCATAACACACAGTTTTACAAACAGACGAAATGCAGAACAGTCGAGTTCTTAGCCTTTTGATTGCTATGATACCACTAGGTTTATCTTCAGAACCGACGATTAACATGCAGTGGTGAACGCAATGAGAATTTATGTTGTGCAACTAAAATAAAAATTGAAATTAAAAAATTGGTGTACATATAAGAGCGTGCTATTTAGTCTTTAAAATCAAATATTAAACGCGTAGTTTTAATTTACGAAACAGTATTAATGCGCGTTCGGTTCGTCATCAATACAAAATTATAAAATGTAAATCATACGTATGATTTCCTTCATTACTCACGCCGTACATTTTCGCCCCGTACTACATACTAACTTCCGATTCTAAGTAAGTGGCAGTTAGGTTAGGAATAGTGATATTAGTGTTAGTGACATGTAGATGAGTGATGACTGGTGACTTTGCTAGCACGTTCAGTTGGGAAAGGAACGCGAGCAGATAGCCAAAACTGCATGATTCTTTTGTCTGGACGCAGGGCATTGGGTTCGAGAATACGAATTCATATTGGATATAAAACGTAAAGCAATACCTGATATATACGAATTTCTTCTCAATACAAGCATAAATAATTACTATATATATATATATATATATATATATATATATATATATATATTAGAATGGAATAAGCAACTAGGTGAGAAAAGAAAACAAGAAACAATTAACTTATATGAAAAAGAAAATTTGACATTTTTCAACACAAGCATAACCAAAAACTATAAATACAAGATTGATACTAACTTCTTAGGAGGAAAAGAAAATAAGAGCCACAATATTCATGACATCGCTACAATTTCTGAAGGATGACCTCTATGGATGTGCTTGTAAGAGACCACATAATCTGAGTGAAAACTGAGTGCATGTAACTAAAATATTTTATACAAATTTGAATTCACTCTGTAGCCTATATTCTTCCATATATTTTGCGGCAAGCGACTGGGAGAAGGAGAGAGAGAAATAATGCAAATAAAATTAATAATGTATTTTGGCAGAAAGAAGTAAATATAAGAAAGAATAAAAGAAAGAAAGAAAAGAAAGAAGAAAGAAGAAAGAAAGAAGACAGAAAGGAGAAAAAAGAAAGAAAGAAAGAAAGAAAAAAAAAAGAAAGAAAGAAGAAGAAAGCAGAAAGAAAGAAAGAAAGAAAGAAAGAAGAAGAAGAAGAAGAAGAAGAAGAAGAAGAAAGAAGAAAGAAGAAAGAAAGAAAGAAAGAAAGAAAGAAAGAAAGAAAGAAAGAAAGAAAGAAAGAAAGAAAGAAAGAATAAATAAATAAATAAGTATGCTTATAGAGAAAAATTTAGCCAAAGACACCTGACTGGAATTATGCTACTAAGAGCTCAACCTTTCAGCATATTAAATTCTCTGTCAAAGGATGGTTAATGTTGTAGGTCTATCCTGTATTTCTAGTAAGCATAAAGGCCTATCTAAAACGCACTACCAGTTGTTGCTTAAAATTACTATTTTCTAAAATTCGGCTTCCTTTTAAGAAAACTACTATACCTAGGTATAGTAAACTGTAGGAAAAGTGGTATTGTAAACATGCCTTACTTATTACGTACTTGTCCGTGTGTTTATTTATAGGCATTTATGATTCCGGATCTTTAATACCATGCATGTCTAGAAAGTTGAAAAGAAGGATTTTCAGTTGAACAGCTCAAAGTTATATTGAATTTTGTTCGTTCCATTTATGCCATGGAAATCGTTTATAAATCACAGGTGTCATTTTGAAATTATTTTGGTGATATAGATGGTGATACAGATCATGAGAGCGATAAATTTATAAGGTTTAGTTCTTGTATTGTTACTGATGCTACTAGAATAACTAGACTGACGTGATAAGATGGTGAAGTTATATTTGATGTAATTTTTCATATTATAATTCGTGTTTACTGCGAACGACTTTTACATAGGCAAGGACTATGATTCTGGAAATATTAGGTTTGTTCGCAAAGCAGTCAGAAACCAGGAACATATCGTTTGCGCATGCGCTCTTTCTCCACACGCGTTCGCAAAGCGAGAATACGTGATTCTGATTTCAATCTTCTGTTCGCAAAGCTCTCACGGACAGTTTCTGTACTATAAGAAAAGTTTGCAGGCTCTAGCATGAATTGTTATCAGAGACATGCGCAGTAACCTATTTCCACGCGCCTGACTCCTCCCTCCTATAACATTGAGCCAGATTTATAAACATAGGCTACTTATATGTATGAATAATGGAAGATAATTAAAAGTTTCCCAAAATATAGATTATATTGTCGATGTATATTGCATTTATAACATGTCAAAGGGAAATATATATTTTATTTGCATATCATATCGATTAAACGCAGAAACTATCGATTCCAAATTCTTGTAACCGTTCGCAAAGTGAAAATCACGGGTAAGTTACAGACTGGACATGCGCAGTACAACAAATTCTCAAGCGGTCACGGATTTGCTTTGCGAACAAACCTATTAATGGGAATAGCTGGGATTTTGCTAATGACGACAGTAACTATTATGATACGTTGTTGGAATGTTTAGTGAAGTATTTCATTACATACAATGCGCTCTTGCGTCTATATCCTTCTTAGAGAGTTTACGATTGGTACTTGGGTAACAAGAAAAGGGTATCGATGTATTATCTCATTTGGCGTCGTCAAATGCCATATCCTTTACCATTGTTCAAACCAGCTTTAACCCCCACACAAAGCAAAATCGTTACTTCAGTATGTCCTTGAACCGTTCCTGATTGCGTTGCGCCAAACCTTTCACCTTAATAATTATGTCGCTTGCTATTTAATGCAACAGTGACTTACGTCCTATATAAAACAAGATCCAGAGGACGATGATGAAATACTGATATACTGCCTCCGTTCTGTATACTTTCACTTCTGGAAAATAATGTACTCGACTAAAAATGTGAATCGTATTTGCACCAGAATACCCCCATTTTTAAGAGTCATGACTAGAATTGTTTTACTATTTACTCTCTGTGCTTGCGTGGAAGAAAAAACATCGAAACAGTAACACGTACGCGTATATAGACCAACTGAATTAAGAAGTAGACTGCCAGCGTTGCAGCAAGAACAAGCGTCCAGTGAATTGGTTGTTTTATATGCATTTCTTATGTTTCTCAAAAACAGCCCAATGTTCTACATTTATCTATGTGACTTCATGAAAGCTCATAATATTTCTATACCTATATACTCTAGTTTCCCAGCAACGCGTACATTAAAGTTATGTGAAGTTCTTTGAGATTAATTGATTTCCTTGTAACATGAAAAGAGCTTGAGAAATCAAACAAATGGTTTCATTCACAACTTCTTCGTTCCTATCATAATAAATTATCTTTTATCTTATAATTAATCGCCCTTAATTTAATGGCTTCGTAGAAACTGAAAGAAAGCCATTGGTATAGACTTTCTATTGACCTATATATGTATTGACATAAAGAGAATTATGGCAATTATGGGACATAAACAACAGTGGAATTGTCATGTATCTTTAAAATATTTTATATTTTCCAGGAGTCTTGAAATATTTTAAATAAATTTAAAAATTAGTAGGTTGCTACAGGTCACGGCGAGATTCCGTAACTTGTACAACATTATTTTATTTTTCTTCACATAAAGAGAATTGTGGCATTTACATGGGACATAAAAAACAGTGGAGTTTTCATGTATCTTTAAAATATTTTATATTTTCCAGGATGTGCTAAATGTCTAAAATTTGACTTGAAATATTTTAAATAAATTTAAAAATTAGTAGGTTGCTACAGGTCACGGCGAGATTGCATAACTTATACAACATTATTTTCTCTTTCTTCACAGAATGTTGATCACAGGACTCTGTCTTTAGAGGTAAGTCACTTCCTCGGTTTGACATCAGAGGTTTCGTCGATTCTATTATCTAGACTTGGATGATTTCCCTGATCATTTAATTATTTTTCTCAAACTTTGTTATTCTTTATCTTCTATGAAAAATATTGTTTCAAATTAATAGAAATTATTGACATATCAGATTACCATAAACATGAGCAAATAACATTTTAGAAAGCACATGCCACAAGTCTTGCATTGCGCTTGTAAAATTTCCGAGTTCTACGTCATTTTTACTGATTGTAGAGGCATCATGAAGGATACTGTAGTCTCTTAGTGTGAAGAGACCCTACACCCATCTCTATAGCTTTGCTCACTTGCAAGGTAAATGCAGGGGAGGAATGCTAAAACTAACAAATAATGTTGTCCGGAATTCAGAGTTGCCAAATGAGAATATTCTTGGCATGGACTCTAATCTCAGCTGTACCCTTTGTATAGACCTACGTTTTGTTTGGCTGGATTCAAAACCAGATCAGGGTGAACAATAAAAATTGTATTTATCGAGAATGGGGTTTTGACTGGGATCCTCCCCTGTCGTCCCTAGTTATCCAGTTAATTATTTTTAGTGCAGTTGCAAGTAACACTTTTTCCTCGTAGTTAGTATGCTTCCGTTCTACCAGTGAGTCCCACGCAAGAGTTGGCCAATGACGCGGGTTTCTGCGGCGCGGCTGGCACAGCTCCAACTCCCGAGCGATCGGGTGAAATATCTACGCAAATAATGCCGCGGTCGTTGTAATGATTCAGGTTCTCACATTTACAGTTAAAATTACAATGAACATAACCACGTACCTCATCACAAGAGATGTTGGAAATGTTCTCCTCTTGCATCCATACAATACTGGCACCTTTTTAGGAAATTTTCTTTCACGCGCATAAGTTCAGCTTCCGAGATAGAGTTAGTTTCTTTTGTGATATTGTCTTTAAGTTCTTATTATGTATTGCAAATTGACCTATACACTTTATCTTTCAAGTTTCCCCATAAATAATATTTACATACTGTTAGAAGAACTTAAAGACAATATCACATAGGCCTACCACAAGAGAAAGTAACTCTGTCTCGCAGGCTGAACTTTTGCGCGTAAAAGAAAATTTCCTAAAAAAGGTGCCAGTATTGTGTGGATGCAAGAGGAGAACATTTCCAACATCTCTTGTGATGAGGTACGTGGTTATTTTCATTGTAATTTTAACTGCAAATGTGAGAACCTGAATCATTGCAACGACCGCGGCATTATTTGCGTAGATATTTCACCCGATCGCTCGGGAGTTGGAGCTGTGCCAGCCGCGACGCAGAAACCCGCGTCATTGGCCAACTCTTGCGTGGGACTCACTGTAGAACTCATCCTTTTCACAAGATAACTTATTTTGTTTACATTTAAATGCTAATTATCTCATTTTAAATCCTTGTGGTAATAGAATTTGAGCCAGTCTGAAACAAGACAAGCTCTCCGTAAATTGTTACCATAGCATGAAAAAATCGTTGGGTAATCCATTAAACCAGGAAGTTTTGATAAGGGAAGGATATTTATAGCAAAATGAACTAATTTTCCTAGGCCGCATACTTTGGGCCTAGAGACATACTTCTTTTCTAATACTGTTGTTGAGTTATTAAATCCTATTAAAGAAATACGCTGAACTGATAAATTTGAAACGTAACAGAAAGAACTGCATAATGTCTCTCCTAATAATAAAAGAGAAAAGCCTACTTATTGTAAACAAATAGTTAGTTAGAATGCCTGAGGGCATTAACTCTGCCAGGTTAAATGAAGTGGGTTTCTTCTTCTTCTTCTTCTTCTTCTTCTTATTCATTATTATTATTAGTATTATTATTATTATTATTATTATTATATTTATTATTAATATGAACAATAAATTCGTTTGGATAATCCATTTTGGATAATTCTCAAAATATGAAGAAACATGAGTAATGGAAAGCATCTACAGAAATGGCTCATAACTAAAAACCAAACTAAACGCAATGGCGTTACATTCTATGAGGGTCCAAGCCTTCCTTCTTCCCGCTGCGTCATCTACCCCCGACTTTTGACATAATTGGCAGATGACAGAATTTGGGGCATGTGTTCAGCATACCGACTCCCAGGGCCGATACTAATGGTTTGCATGGTGCCGCTACTTCTTGATCGAGTAGCCTATAATTTGCCCCCTAAGGCTGAGTGCATCCCATTCCAGACTTCCCTACCTCAGAAAAATCCGAAGAGGAACCGGGGATAGAATTCGGACCTGTGGATTCGCAGTCAACGCAGGCGAACGTACCTTAAAGATTACAACCCGTCATGATAACAAAACGCATTTTTAGGTTGCTTTAACGGCAGCTGAATTAGTCAGTAAAATACTTCAACTTTCCTAACAATTAAACCTATTAATTCTCATCCCTGGTGTAGATGCTTGAATGCAATGTTAATATTCTTCTGCAAAATAATTCCGATCGATTTGGATATTTGACTCCTCCTCCCAGATAAGTTAAATTGCAACAAAACTGAAACCAGCTCGGAGGAATTTTTCTGAGGAATACTATGAGAATTTTGAAAGCATTCATGTGATGTTTCTGCGCTTAGCCTATAGCCTACATTTGAGTTTTATACTAGCATAAAGCTACTGGACCGAATCTGTGATGGTTCCAGTTAAGTAGCACTTTCTACTAAACTATATCTGCAATACTGTAAACTTAAACTGGACATGCGAGGTTTCTACTCAAATATAACTACATTGAAACGGGTACTGGCGATTGTTTCCGCATGGAAGTGATTGGATTATAACGGGCACTGGACGGCCTTCCCCATACTGCCTGGCCTTGAGAGGCCCTTAGGTTGCCAACGGTCTTGTACTGTACTAACACTACTTTGTTGAAGGGGTGGCCGACGCATTAGGCGCTAGACGAGAGTGTTCATTACTAATAAAATACACGTATATAGCGTTAATACCATTTCAAGAGGATATCTTCGCATCTTAAAGTATTATATAAGCTATTAATTATCGTTTTTGTTGTAAAGACAAGCTAGGTTTAAAAATTGAACTCTTTACTTAAAATGCATAGATCTGTATGCTTTCTTATCATAAAGTTACATGCGAATTGCCACAGAAGTAGCAAGACAGTCCAAGCGATTTTTTTCTGCTGAGTAGGCCAAACCTGCATATTTTCTCTAAGCTGTCTATTAACGTTAAGCCTACTCTTAGTTGTTGGACTTAATAAATAAATGGATAAAATTTTTCTCAGGAAAGTTGCAAGACTGCAGCACTCATGTTAAAATACTAAAATAAAACTTCTTTCTTTTTTTTTTAAACTGGTAACTGGTACAAATGGGAAGTATTAGAGATAAATTATACTAAGGATTTCCCAATTTCTTAAAAATGCCGAGATGGACCTTGTACTAATTGACAGTTACCACAACTGCAGATCCGGTTACGTGGTACGATTTTTCATAAACAACAGACAAGTCATTGTATTTTCAAGCAGTTCATTCATTCATTATCCAAAACAGAGGATTGTAATTCTTTCCTGGTAACTGGGGGAGTTACTTTCTATTATCTTAATTGATCCAAACCTCATACCCAGGATATACGTTTGTTAGAGACGATGTGGATCCCAGAGTAAAAAAATGTGTGGGATCAATTGGGATCCGAACCTCATACCCAGGATATATGTTTGTTGGAGACAAAATGGATCCCAGAGTAATAAAATGTGTGGTATCAATTTTTAAAAATGCAATTTCTCCATTAGGACTATCCTGAAAATATTCCAGCGCTTCAGAAAGCTCTACGTAGTATGAAATGGTTACGCAGAAGTACTAGTAAAATAAATAATAGCATAATTGTTACGCTTTGCACAATTATATTCTGCTCTGTCCAGCCTCCGACAGAAATGAGTACCAGGAGTATTCCTGGAGGTAGAAAGTGGCCGGTGCGTAGGGCTGACAACCTTACCACCTTCACTCACCGAATGTCTCGATCTGGAAGCCTCAACCGCCCGGAACCTTACGGATCTCCACGGCCCATATAGGCATCACTTTACCTTATAGATAGATAGTACACAGGCGACTTAAGCTCCATTTTCGGCTAAAATGAACTAGATAGTTCACAAAATAACTGGAAATAACATCAGAAGTCACAATCGAAATATAAATCGTTCATAGCAATCAAGTCTTTAGCAGCTATCAATCGAGAATGCGTAGTTCATTGATGTATTGTAGACTAAACAAGAGGATCCCTGATAATCAATAGAAAAAAGAAGGCAGAGATCGAAGCATACATGTCGGAAGATGTAGTGTGCAGTTACTGTTCATCTAGTCACTAGTCTCTAGCACGTGGTTAAGTTAACAACATCAGTTTTCGGTCATTGCCTAAATGCTTAATTTGTTACCTCATCTTCAGTGTTCGACTGGATAGCATTCTTGCCGTAGGCCATCACCACATGGAATGAAAGGTCTGCAGAATCCGTCTGGTTAAAGAGGCATTGCAGAAGTCCGTCATCTTTCGCAATGATCACAGTTACTGGTTTTAATAACATTTTTGCAGACCTATTAAAGAAAAAATATCTGAAAGTTACGTCCTTGACCTCAGAAGTTGTATTCTATAACCTGCTATGCAAAATCATTTCAAACATTTTTCTTAACGTTAATAGAAAAGTAGGAACAATAATCTACATTTGGAAGAAGAAGACTAAAAACTTAAATAAATTTTGAAGGTTGTTGGGTTTCTGTACTGTATGAACAGTCTAACCTGTCAATAATTACCGAAAATTCTGTTAACTTAAGACCCTATAATAAAATAATCATCGGGGATAGATCTACCGTAGATGCGCGACCATCTATAGCAGACCGATAGAGGTCTAGAGGAAATTTTGGAAAAGAAATGGTACGTCTTGAAGGAGCCTAGACGTCTGTGCAAAGCTAAAAATCCGGGTTTGAATCTCTCCAGGACAAGCTCTCCTCTAAAGAATACGATAGTTCTTTTCTGTTTTCCTCGCATTTCAATGCCACTGTTTGGCACGAAAATTACCTTAATCCTCCTTCCAACCTTTAACTAACTTACTAATGTTTCAATTGATGATAACACTAGGGAGGGGATCAGTCACTAGCTCACTGCAACCTGAAGTCTATTGTGTTATCCCCTATTTAGTAAGTGGGGTACGATTAAGACATATCAAGAGCACCAAGAAGCCGCCTCGTCCTCTCCCATAATTCCATATTGTCAATTTTGCCAAGCATCTCTTCTGCTTCTTAGAGTTGTATGTCTCAGATACATGTTCACACCTAACAAGCCCAGCCTGCCAGAACTGAAGCCCCTGATCCTACGACAAAAGCAAGCTTGAGGTTCAACCCTGTAAGCCGTATGGAGATAACTTGTACATGTGGATGGCGATGATGATTTCATGAATGTGGCGAAGAGAAAGGAAACGAAAGGTGGAAAGACAAGCCAACACAAATACAGCTCCAGTCTCAACAATATTAGCTCTCTTTCCCTGGCCACTGTAAGAGGAGCCAATGGGAGGGAATGATCGATGAGGAATAATGATTTTTTATTTTATAAAAATTATGTTTTTAGTGATTGGGGAATATGACTTTTCTGTATAAGAATTTGATAATTATTCTACCTTTCGTATACTTTCGGCACACTTTGCTCTAAGTTCGGATAGATTTGTCGGACCTGCCATTGAAAAGTCTACCAAGACTAAATCATACTAACCCTGTCACCCTTCACATTCCGACTGCCCTTCCAGCTCGATAGATGGCTGTTCTACCCTTCCCCCTAATATTGAATTAATTTTAAATTTCAGTGGAATATTTTGTAAGGCACTGAATTTCTGTTCCAAAGTTCGCGATTCATTTCCGGCCCAGGTAGAACTTATGTGTGTGTAAATGCAACAGTCCCATGTCTGTAAACTTACAAGCATGTAAAAATATTCTGCAGGAAACATTTCGGGTAATACTTATAGGTCTATGTAGCAGTACTCAGCTGTCATTAAATAACGATCACAAACAATTCTTAATTGTTGTATGATATCCTCAATTCTAACACAGCGGCTTTTTAGCCTAACTAGCATATTTCGCTGAGAACAGCCATATTCCACAATAGTCAAAATTGTTTATTTCTACTCAAATCAGCAGAAATTAGGACACATCTGGAATTTTTTAAGTAGCCTAACTCACGTGCTATTTTCTTCTCATGTTCATTTCAGTCGAAGAAACAATCAATATACAATTGTCGATTTACAGTACATCTTATGAAATAACGCAATATGCAGTGATTTATTCAGTTCAAGTAAACTTTGAATTAAGGAAGCTTATTCTAATATTCTGCTACATTATTTCAAAAGTACTTAAATAGTTATTTCATTATGTGTTTGAATCTCTACTAAGGCTTATTGACTCTCTTCAGACTTTAAAAAATAGAATAGCCGTAAATGGAACTGAATTAATCATTAAAAGCCTATATAGGCTATTTATACACACATGAATTTGTGTTCGTGATAACTTCTTCTCTATTGAAATTCTACGACCGGCCAGTGGAGTGTGGGTTTTTACAAGGTTTTCTCCTCGCGTAAAGGCGAATAACTAATTTACTTTCAACCAGCAGTGAATCCAAATGAATATAGTGTATAATGAATGTGAATGGGCTCCATCATCCCACACGTATTCAGCGTCGCTCAGTGAAATTAATACGCCACTCCTTGCGTCTGTGTTTGGATTTCGGTACTCCAGCTATACTAATTACTGGAAATTTGTGCACAACAGATTCCCCGACAAAACAGATAATGGAAGCGCGAGGGATATAAACCCATTGTCCTAGTTTACCTGTGATTGCAACTTTCCATCACCAGGGCCGCTGGAGTGATCACGCTGTCCAATCGATCAAGAATTATTTTATCCAACTTGTGTAATTTTTACCTGTTAAGTGAATTCCTATAAAGTTTCTGTATGTAGGATTTTGATAGCCTTTGTGAATTTGATACGTGAATTCCTAAATACAAGTTATATGAATTACTACAAGGAAAAAATGTTCCCTCCCACTTAACACAAACTTTGGACAGAGCAACTTTAGTACAGGCGTGTACTGTTAAAGCATTTATCTTTGTTCATTATTTAAAATTATAAAAAGTGCTCCCTATACAGGCCATGGAGGCGCTAAGGGTTCCGTGAGGTTGAGGCTCCCAGGTTTTGGACATTCGGGACGTGAAGGTAGTAAGATTGTCAACTTTACGCACCGGCCGCCTTTATCACCAATCAGTTCTCTTAGAGACTGAGTCGACCCCAGGGCCATAATGCCACCAGCAAGTTTAGGCCAGTTGAAAAACTCCTACTACCTCTTCGGGAATCGAACCCGCGACCTTCCGGCTTGTAGCACAGAGCCTCAACCACTACGCTACGGCGTACCCCATTTAAAACTATAACATTGTGAATAGTTATACATTAAAATTATCACACTGTTAAAACTAGCCATTAAATCCATTGTCGAAACATCGTTTAAACTAAGTAACTATACAAATATGTCAAATTCTTAATATTTTATTTCTTTACTCGATTTCTATAAACTCGCGAAATACCTAAGGGTAAATTATCTAATGGACAGAACTTACACAAGGATAACTTTTGCAAACTAAAATATTTTAAAGATAACAATCACATACACTTATGGCAAGTTTCTACATAATTGTCTTCTAGTTAAATATGAAAATGACAGAAAAAAGTGTTTCTACAAACTCGGGATAGACCTTTCCAAGGGTAAATCGCTGGGTTAATTTATCCTTTCATGGATGGATGGTTAAAATTTAACCTTTGGAAGGATCAATATGGCTGACGTACAAAGCTGTAAAATACAGGTTTAAAAGTGCTTAGATGATTTGTAGTGTTCACTTGGTTTCTGTCAGAATTTATATACATATATTTCGTATTTAAATTTTTATGAACCGTACATTGTCAGTAATGACTCTATTTGCCGGTATTTAGTAGCACCGACCATGCAAACTTTGCAAATTAGGCTCGTTTTCCTAATTTTCGTTCCTGTCACGCATCAGATCTCGAAAATAATAGTAAGTTATTTACATGTAGATAATATTATTCATAACTAATTAGTATAATACATATTGAAAAAAAATACATCTTATTGAATTGCTAAATGGAAACATAGGAAGAAACAATTACATCTGCGTTATTCAAGAATTATCCTCCGTGTTCACCATAGCTCGTTGTCAACTTTCTGGATTAAGGTACTAAAGGGCAACGGTTCAATCCTCGACATGACTTTTTTTTTAACTTTCCTCATTATACCATTAGTGCTTTGGTGGGTGATTCTGGAACTAACTTTTCCATTGGATAATTTACTCATAAGTATTTAGCGAGTTTATGGACACCGGGCATAAGAAACTTTATTCACGTAATCAGATCTTGTGATGCGCCCTCATATACATATTTTCATTCATCTCCTTTCTTGTTTCTTCCTTCAATATCTTATCTTCTTTTTCTAATAAGACATTATTTACTGCACTGGATGGCTTGAAGTATGTGTGTGTTTTATTTTAATTTTATTTTTTTGCAATCTTTTCATCACCTCTAAAATTTTAACATAGGCTATAGGCCTAATTATGGATGATGATTATAAAAATTAGCTTAAGGTCTGCGTGGAAAGTTTCAGAGGGAATGGTACTGTGAAGGGATATTGTAGGAATTAATGTGTTGTCATTTTTTAAGGTATTGTAGTAATTCACATAGAATATCCTCATTTTCCAAAAATGATTACCTCCTACGATTTTGTAGGAATCCACAGCAACTCATTGAAACATCGGTCGATCTCGACCTTGGCACGCTGCGAGAAAAATTAAAAGTAGCCTAAAATATTGGTTAACTTAAAATATAAAATGTAATTAAAATATTTAGACTGGTTATTTAAAATTAATTTCGCCAATAGGCTATTTTTATTGGAATTAAGACCAAAATAAAACAGAATAAAAAACATTGTCAAAGTTGTCTTTTGGAGCAAAGATTTTAGTTGAGAACAGCATGTACGAAGGCTTATGTGTATTACGCTTAATTTACAATGGAGCAACACCCATGGAACGAAATTGGCGACGCGACCTTTGCGGTAAAATATCGCGAAGCAACTAAGTTGAATTGTATTGTATTGTATATATTTCACTTCTGCAATTGGGCAAATTCCGGTGGCAGAACAAAAAATTACAGTTAGCAACAAAAAATTACAGTTAGCAACAAAAAATTACAGTTAGCAACAAAAAAATTACAGTTAGAGCAAAGGAAAGAAAAATATGAGCTTGTAAGAACAAATGAAAGTTAGAGCCCTGGAAGGAAAACCCCTGGCCTGGGGAAACACACCCTTTATAAGATCGATGTAGACAAACTCCGCCTGGGAACAAATCTGAGTGGAGTTAACTGCAACCACGCTACATGTGCAGAGACGAACGGAAGTCAAATGCAGTTTGATTTTCAATGGCGACCATTGCTAGACAAATGTAAACGAGATTTACATAGATTATTGTAGGCTTTCCATTTATATTGAGCGTGTTCTCGACATTGAAGTTACAGAGTAGAATAGTTATGGAATGAAGTTCTAGAATATACATGGGCTAAACCAGGCTTCCCAGTTAGGAAATGTGTTCCCCTAAAGTTTTAGATAAAATTTATACAAAATGTGTACGCCAAAAATTTAATGTAAAATAAAATTCGATAAAACCTTATTTTCTACCAATACAAAAGACAAGTGTCTAGTACAATTAGACCTGGAATTTTAGGTTCTAAATAAATTAGTTTTAGGCACCTAAAATAGGCTTTTATAACAAGTAAATAGACTTTTAAAAGAGAAAATAGGCACTTAAAATATGCTTTAAAAATGTGTAAATAGATATAAAATAGACTTTAAAATATTACAACATACACTTAAACTGTAAATGGTCTTTTTTTACTGCAAGAAACATGGTATATCTACCTATTCTTAACAGAATTAACTGAAAAATTAGGCATCACGAACTATATTCACTTAAACATATGTTCTTTCACTGGTTACTTGACACAGTAGTCCTCCCTCCTTAATCCTCCCCCTCCCCTATCAGTCAGAATTCCTTTAGCGACAATTGTTTGGAATAATCAAGTTTCTGTGAAAACCCCTCCTCCGCTGTTCTGCTTTTCACTGAGGGGTGTCCATTATAAGATTATAAAAATTGCAGAAGTTGAATTTTATTTTAAATGTACAAAATAGGCATTTAGGCACTAAAATAGTAAAATAGGCTCTAAATGTCCAAAGAGGCATATTAGGGCACTATAAAACTCTATAAATGTAAGTGATTTATCATGAAATGTCCACATATTTAAAAAATTTCATGTTATTTCATAAGGAAAAAAATTAGCATTTGCCTTTAAATCCCAGGTCTACATATAATACTGGTAGGTCTAAATAGTGCAGTGTCTGTACAATGCATTGTTCACCAAGAAGCACTATGCTCTAAACCATAGGTGAGCAACTGAGGGGAAACGTTTTAGTCCCCCATCCTCGTGTGACGTAAGAAACCTGTTCTTCATGTTCAGTGTCACGTCGAAACTGCTTTATGCTGACGTCAAGGGCGACTGTAGTGGGATAAATTCCCCTACCGCACAGTGACACGATGTGCCACAGATGCGCACCCATGCTCTAAACAATAAGAATTGACCGTATTTTGAAATTCGCAAAGAAAACATTGAATTTTATTCGTTCCTGGGGACTGAATCAACATCAGTTTCCTACCTTGATTAGGCCTACTGATATAGGCTAGGTAGTGAATTGGAGGGCTTGTCATGCCATTAAGACGTTCGCTGGATTTCTTATCATCAAGTTTTAAAGTACTTTTGTCCTTTTCGACAAGAAATAAAAGTTTTTTTAGAAATGAAAGGCGGATCAGATGATAAGCTAAGTGACGAAAGTAATTGGCTTGAAAATTTTAAATTCATGGTAGATATTGCATGGTATTAAAATGACTTAAATTTAAAATTAGAGGGAAAGATCAGTTTGTAATTTCGTTGTATGATAATATTAACGCTTTTAGATTAAAATTCAGGCCCTTGGAAGGGCAATTGGTAAGCCTCAATTTAATTAATTTTCCTACCTCACAGAATTTTCAAAATCACTTCATTTTATGGCAGCTACGTTCACTTATTTTTGTGTAAATTCACAAAGACTTGACACTAAAGCATCTTCTTAGTAGTACCTTCTTTGAACAAACACAATTAATAAGTGCATAGGCTACAGCGACTGGGAATAGGCATATTAGCAAAACGATTTATGAAAATGTGGTAAGCTTATAACTATTAATTATATGTGTGGTCAAAGAATTTTAATTCTGGTATAATAATAAATACAATATTAATAACGCTATATTATTTTAGAAACGAGGTCGATCTAAAAAACGCAACAGCTCATGAAATGTCACACGAAGCGCGACTATCAAAGATGGCGCGATGATCGATAATATATCAATTGTTAAGCCGTAGGGTATTTCGCTTAAAATGACTTGTTCGGGAAATTATCAATAAAATCCGGATCTCTCGTGGTAATAGGTATGATAAGCTGTCAATACGTCGAACCAGTTGGTGAAAGTCATGAGCTATATATTTTACTGCAATAAACTAAAAGTTCTATTTTTATTCTTATATCATTTGTACAACAGAAGTCGCTAACTGACACGGAGCTTCTTAAGTAGACATCTACCTCCATTAGGCCTACAGACTCTGGCCAATTTCTTAACATGCGTTATTTTCACAAAGAACCTCGATGTAGTCCAATTATATGAGGGTGGATCGATAAGTAACGCACAATAATTTATTTTTTTACAAAAAGTTTAATAGGTACAATTACAACAAATGCACACATGAAGGGACATCTTTTGTCGTTTTTCTATATAGTCGCCAAGTTTCTCAACACATTTCTCCCATCGTGATACCAGTTTCAAAATACCCTGTTCATAAAAGTCCGTTCGGTTGGAGTATAGCCATCTGCGGACTGCAGTTTTCACTTCTGCATCTGACGCAAAGCGTTTACCGGCCAGGAATTTCTTCAGAGGACCAAACAAATGAAAGTCCGACGGTGTCAGGTCTGAACTATATGGAGGATGCTGCAGCACCTTCCAACAAAATTTGTTGATTTTCTCATGAACAGCTGCAGCAACATGGAGGCGAGCATTGTTGTGAAGAAGTTTGACACCATCAGCATGAATGTTACAGCGTTTGTCACGTCAGATGCAGAAGTGAAAAGATCAGTCTGCAGATGGCTATACTCCAACAGAACGGACTTCTATGAACAGGGTATTGTGAAACTGGTAACATGATGGGAGAAATGTGTTGAGAAACTTGGCGGCTACGTAGAAAAATAGACAAAAGATGTCCCTTCATGCGTGCACTTGTTTTTAATTGTACCTATTAAAATTTTTGTAAGAAAAATTATTGTGCGTTACTTTTCGATCCACCCTCTTAATATATAGGCTAAATTAAGGATGTAGATACAGCTCTAAACATTAAAAATTGACCATATCCACTGTCTTTTCTTCCACAGCCTAGTGTATACTCGATCACTAGACTTCGGACTTTAAGGTCGCTAAAAATGCTGTTTTAGGTACCTAAAATAGGCTCGAATAATTGGAAAATAGGTTCTAAAAATCGTAAAATGGTCACTTATAAAATCGTCAAGTTGCCAATTTTCTGAAATATCTCAACTGCAATGCAGAATATTATATTTATTGAAGACACCATTAATCATGATAAAACACAGATAGGCCTACGGTACACTGAATTATATAGACCTATTACCATAACAGTGAAAACCTAATCCCTGCGCCCAGAAGCTACGTACGCTAGCATATACAACCCCTTGTATCCCTCAGTAATTCAGAGAATTTTTTTTTGTTACTGGATGTGGGAGTCGGGAGAAAAACACTACATTTTCTTTGGAATTCCAAGGAATTTTTCTACTGAAGACGAAACATTCCTTACTATTTAACCACGTCATAAATGTGTCTTGCACTGCACATTCCGAGCTAAAAAATTAGTACGAACTGAAAATACAAGCAAGAATTTATAACTAAAAATGAATTATTTTGAACTTTAGAGGAAAAGCTAGCAAAAAGGCAATATTAGGCTCTAACGTAAAAATAGGCTGTTTTAGGTCCTATAAAAGTATCAGTTTTAGGCACAATCACTTATGAAACATGCATATACAAGTTTTCGTCCATATATCACTAAGGATTAAAATAGGTTTTTACCTAAAATCCGAAGTCTATCGATCACAATGAAACTGGCAGTTGGTTTGAACATTCGTGAAATATTTTTTTCACGCGGGCCTTGTACTTTGCAAATACAGTGAAACCTTCTTATAGGCCTAACGATATTTGTGGGCCCTAGCAGATTCTATTGTTATATGAGGGTTTTTCTTATACTGACGGATTGTGATTAACCACACGTCAGAAAGACTGCATTCATAAAACTGTGTAATCTACATGATACTTCATGGAACGCATATGCGAAAAAGTGGAAAATAATGAATCACAAAAAAAACTAATTTTGATACTCAATTTACTGGCTCCGTTGAATTGTAACCATAGCTACTTTACACCCGCGCACTAAAAAAATACTATTCAGACTGGTTTAACATCACGGCTTTGGTTCCAGCCATATGTCAGAAATTTTAAACTCATAGATGGTGGGAAGAGGGAAGAAAAAGACAAGTAAATTCACCACATAGCTAAGGTAAAACTTAACAGTTTCTCCTTATGGTGTTTTAATGGTAGATTATGTACATGTTTAAGCTAGAAGCTAACTCACAGTATGTGCACAAATAAGGGATGATTTTTGCCCCAGTGATCCTATTTTCTACCCACCATGAACGTTTCTTTTCTGGAATTTCTAAGAAAACAATACTGGTGGCTGGGAAGAATACTGATCTGATAACAGCTACCATCCATAGGGCTAAGCTAATGGTTTGCAGTAACAATTCAACCTCCAAATATCATTAATAAAGAGTGTTTCTAAAATAGCGTCATCGTTGTAGGGAGTTAATCTAACATTATTAAGATAGGAAATTCGCCAAGATCAAACAAAAATATTGCTGTATGCTGGTTTATCGCTATATCGATCTTCGTTATACAGAGGTTTGACTGTATCTATCCATCATCATAACCACGAGAAATATACGCATTCTTCAGAGTTCAAACCAAAGCTTGCACTCCCAAACGATCGCGGAGTAAGTACGTCTAAATTTTGGGGCTAAAGCTAATAAAATTTCATCTTGACATAGTGTAAACGGTTAATATAAAATTGCAAATCAGTACACCAAAAACACGAACTTTAAAAAAGTCAACATTCAATGAAATATCTTTACCCCGGAGGTATAGGACACTATGTCCACTTTATACGAAAATGGGATAATTAACCTTCCATCCCTACTTCTTTTTACCCTACCCAGAGGTAAGAACCTTATTACCTACATCAATAATTGAGGAAGATACATGTTCGATTCTCGATGAGGTCACTGAGACTTTTCAATTTACTTAATCCTTCGGGTGGCACTATAGCCCTGGGGTCGACTCAGTCCCTAACAGAAATAAGTACCAGGAGCATTCCTAGGGGTAAAGGCAGCCAGTGCGAAGGCTGACAACCTTACCACCGTCATGTGTCGAATTTCAAACTCTGGGATCCTCAATATCCTGGAACCTACGGCCTGTATAGGGATTAGTTTACTTTACTTATTATTTCTAGTTACAAGAAGTTCTTGCGAATTTTCAATTCTTGCATTTACCAAGCATTTCTGACATACGGTTACTTTTTATATAAGGATTGGTAACACTGCATTGTTTCACAGCCCACGCCTTTGGTTTTCACAGAAAAGGAAGCGCTGCTATAATAGTCTAATAATCATCCTTAATATCTGGGGGCTACAAATCTGCCCCTCACCGCCATTTTGACTGTATACTATTGATCTGCTTGAGTCACGGGAGCACAGCGTGATTGGTGGTCAGGCAATCACGACACTGCGCCGGCGTCGCGACGTCCAATCTGAATGCAGGGGAGAGATGATGGCATCCATAAAGAGGATGGCGTTTAACATTATTAAAGTGTTCCAGTATTTCTCTGATTTTTCTGAATTCTTATAACGATAGCTATTATGTCGTCAACAAACTCTTACTCTCTTAAATCTAAGAATTTCCCAGCAGGATAAAATAATAATCCACTCCTAGAACACATCTACTTTGTATTATGAGTAAAAAGCAAACTGAGATTTTATGGAACACAAGCTTTCAAGCAATATAGGGTAAATCAGTGGGGCAGATATAGGAGCCTAGGTACTGGTTTGAGCCTAGGTACTGATAATTTGTGCATTCTTTCTTTCTTTATCTTAGTTTTACCCCTCCCTTTTAGGATTTAATCGACCCAAGTCACCCGGGCCTTTCAGGGCCGCGACCTGTCGGGAGAGGGATTATCGTTGGATGACATACATACTTTTTTGACCAGACAAGGACTTGGAGGGCCTCCCGGGATGAGTGATCAGCCCAATGTCGGGGTCACCTCCGAGACAACACGAACACATAGGACGAGACACACCATTCACACACACACACTCCAAACAAGGCGAGGATAGGATGAAGATGATAATGACGGCCAGATGATATCTGGGGACCACAAGGGCCTAAAGTTGTCACAGGTGAGGAAAACCCCCAGGGGAAAAAAACCACCTAGGTAACTTGTCCCGACCAGGAATCGAACCCTGGCCCGATGCGTGAGAGGAGCGAACGCATCCCCTACGCCACAGCGGTGGACATTTCTGCATTCATTAATTCATAATTCATTCAAACACAGATTCTTTAATCCAAATATCAATTCCAAAATTCACGCATTCGTTCGTTTATCCGGTTTATTATAATTGTTACAATTATAATTATTACTTTTGAGCATATGCTATGTAATAAATTATTCAAGTCGTTTTGTTAAACAGGCGAACATATTTTTTGCCTAATTCTATACCCACTGTTGTATTCTAGGTTTTGTCCTGACTACACAAGATGTTTCTAAATTAGGCGGATAGTTATTGGGATCTGGCAGTGAACTATTTACTGGGCAAGTTTTGTTAAGAAACATACAAGTGAATACAGCTGACTTCATTCATGTTACAATACGGTTGTGTTCGAAATTAATAATAAGAAAGGCGAATATGAAATTCGTAAACAGTAATATAGTGTAACTGATGAGAAAATAGTTATTAGAGAGATTAATAAATATCTGGTATCTACTTAAAGATCGCTTCTCTTCAGCAGCGGGCCCGGGTTCGAATCCTGGTCGGAACAAGTTACTTAGGTGGGTTTTTCTTTGGTTTTTCTCACCTGTGAGACAAATTTCGGTTAACTTTAGGCCTTTGTAGTCCTCGAATACTATCTGGGCCCTATTTCATAAAACTCTACAGGTGTGACAAATACGACAATTGTGTCAAGTCTGACAAATTTGTCAATATGTCATGACAATTGTATTTTTCATAAATAATACAACTTTTCCTTACATTACAGGCAAATTAATGTAAATTGTCAGACTAAAAGAACCCATTTCATAAACGCGACAATTTTATGTCAAACCTAAAGATTACTTTAGTGCATTGTAGATGGCTCTCAGATATGTGTCTCAACATCGAATATGATACTTAAGCAATCGATTATTACTATCGAAAATAATTGAATTATATTTCTCTTTTAATACAAAGTCACTGAAATTGAAAGTTAGGTTAATCCACTGCCTAAAAACACTGGGTGAACTCATGTCTATTTCTTCACCACTTTTAATACTACCAATATCACTACTACTAGTGTTCATTATTAACAAGACAATTTAGCAAGTTTATTAACAAAGTTTAATTCACAAGAAAGTTTGCCAAGTTATGCCACACATTTACATAACCTACTCTGTTGGCCTACATATGAAAGATTGCCTGTTGCTTCTGTAATGACAATTCTACATTTTTTGTAAATTTGTAAATATGTCAGCAAAAATTAATGTTTCATAAATGGTAGGTATCCTAAGATTTGACATATTTGTCAGACTTTTACCTGTAAACTCAAAAGTTTTGAGAAACTACAATATGTAAAATTGTTATACAAATCTGCAAAATTGTCATGACATTAATGTAAAGTTGTCAGCTTTTATGAAAAACACAATTGTCAAAATGTAAACCTGTAAGACAATTTTATGTCACCTGTCACCTGTAAAATTGTAACTTTTATGAAATAGGGCCCTGGCCGTCATTATCATCTTCATCTCATCCATGCCTTGTTCAGAGTGAATGTGTGTGAAAATGTGTATTGTCCTGTGTGTTCGTTTGGTCTCGGAGGTGCCCCGGCATTGGGATCATCACATATCCGGAGAAGTAACTACAGTTATTAACAATTTTAGAATTGAGTTATTTTTATAATCTATAAAATTTAATTAATTAAACGAGCTTGAAAAAGTTTAATTACTAAAATAATTCTGGAAGTCAGTAGGGTAAAAATTTAAAAGTATAATCATCAGTAATAGTTTCCAGTATATAGGCTAAACTATTGTGGCTAAAATTCAACGAGTATGGTTGATGGGTGAATACGTAAGATTTTTTAGTATAAATTTGATTATATCAGCCAAATTCACCTATAATCATGAACATTATAATAACTGTAATTGTAAGTGAATATAGGCCTATATTTTAAAAAAACTTACGTGAAACTCACATAACTTCCTCTGCCCAAATAAAAGTTAGCCTCTTAGTGTAATATAATTATTATGTAGGCTATGACATTCTCTTCATGTAAATTGGTTTTCGTAGTAAACCACTGGTAGGTCCCAGTGGAATTATAACTCTTTAATGATGTCACGGCATATTGTCATGATAGCTCAAATGGTAAGGGCAGCGGTGCGGAAAGCCGAAGACACTGGTTCAAATCCCGTCAATGGCATCGAATATTTGTCTCGTTATACCTTTCCGCTTAAGCCTACACGAAGCCAGAGTAAAAGAATTATCATTCTCAATAAACAGAAACTCAATAACTAACCGATTAGCTAAGCAGGCCTACATTTATTAATATTTTTCTAAATCTCTTCTGTATGAGAGGGTAGCCACTAAAGACTATTACAGGCAAATTGTTCCATTCAGGTTATTAACAAAAATATATTCTCCTACGTCTGTTCTTTGTTTCATGCTATTTACTTTGGACATAACGATAATTATTCCTGTAATATGATGGTTTCTCCAATCGTAACTCAATATCTCGCAAGCAATTCCCATGTACGATTTGAAAAGTGAATACAGTCTACCTTCCCCTTTCTAATTTCCAGTGGTTCCCATTCAGTTTCCTTCACATTTTGGCTCCATATATTTATGTATATATATATATATATATATAGAGAGAGAGAGAGAGAGAGAGAGAGAGAGAGAGAGAGAGAGAGAGAAATACAGAGAGAGACAGAGAGAGAGAGGAAGGGAGGCAGGTTGGTTATTTACACTGTATTTTGGAACATGACATATTCTAACTTCTATACGATCTCAGAAGAAATCATAATGCTAATATTTCGGTGAGTAAGACTACATGTTATATTGCATAACATTCGGATATTGTGTGGAAGTTAACAAAAACCTGTAATTAGTTAATTTTAATCACTTCAGAAATCATGGAGTCGTGACGTGTAGTTTTTAAGCGAAAAGTAATCACACTATTATGTCAGAAGTCAATAACAATAATGTGAAATGGAATGGGGGTTTACGTCATATTTGTCCTGGGATTGAGTTCAGTAGTCTGTCCTTGTCCTAAGTAATAAGCTAGTCCTATAATTATCATAAGAGCGAAAATCTATGGACGTCTTTGTATAGACTATGTTATTTGTTGCTCAATAAAATATAAACAACGAAATGAAACCGGATAGAAAAGGGCATGTAGATAGGCTGAGATGCGAAGCAACCGAGAGGATACTTTCTTTCCTTGATTAATTATTCAAGCATTTCCCGTGGCATGCGTATAACATTTTTATTTCACTTTATCACTGGGGATCCTATTGTACGGTGAATAAAAATGTTAAGTTTTGGTACAAAAATTGGGTTAATTTTGGTGTTATTTCTCACAAAAGCATACGATTACGGTGATGATCAACTTAAAAAAATTAATTTACAGCTCATGTGGTGAAAAATATTCCACAATCCTGAAAAAATATATATTTAGGCCTACTGTGTATAATCTTGTTGATTTTAGGCCTTTCATTAAGTAGATTTAAAATATTCTTACCAGTTCACTAACATTTGCCTGTAATGTAGATAAACAAGATAAACAGAACATCTTTGATCTCCTTGTATCGAGGATGTATTACTTGCCAATAAAAACATATATTTTTATGTTGAAATAAAATATAGGCCTACAATAATTAACTCTGCTAGGTTCAAATAGACCAATGCTGCAGCAAAAACCAGCTTTCAGGAGCATTTTTATATATCAAATCATTTTTATTTTTATTAAAAATAGTCGAATAATAGTGTGCTCATATGGAGCTTAGATATCCCCAATTGCTGTGTGCAATGACTGATCGTTTTTTGTTATTAGAGAAGCTATGAATATATTTCAGAGTTCAGTCCTTATGAATTTACATAAAAACAAGCGCATGAAGGTGCGATAAAATTAAAGCGAGAGAAATAAAATTATAAAATTATGATAGACACTTCCGATTGGTTGAAATTCTACATAGACTATTCTTATATTGGTTTTAGGCACTGATTTATGAGCTAAACAGCCAATAAGAAATATTTATAGGCTATATTTAGAGATTACCAGATAATGGTGAGTAACAAACTGACTTTTTTTTATTAGGCCTATTAGCCATGATGGGTAACTTACACTTTGAGCTTATAAAAAATCAGCCAATGTTTTTACATAAAGTGTAGGCATATCGAATTATAGGGTGAATAAACTAGTCACTTGATATTAAAAAGCACAATTCGCAATTTATTGTGCTGAAAACTGTAGGCCTATGTCTCACTGTAATTACGAAAAAATATGTAGGTTTATATCGGTATTAGAAATAATTTAAGTACGATATGTAGAACAATCGCGTACAAATACAACTGCATCACTACGGTATAAATTTAAGTCGGAAATAGTTCTTAGGGTCAACTATTGGGCCTCTTCCTGCCTATGTAAAATTCCCTCGCTCTCAGCAATGAATTGCGTAGTCATGCTTAGAATATACCAAGAAATGCTCACTAGTTCTCACTTGAATGGTGTGAGAATTTGTGTCAAAACGACAAGTTCAGAAATTCAGGACGCTACATATTTTAGAAATTACTGCCCCTTATATGAGTGCGAATGTAAGTTTCTTTCGTAAGCTGATTTGTTTCAAAAGGATAAACCTAACAAAAATGTTCACGCAGTGAATGATGAGCTAGGGGGAGCGTGCACTCCATTAGACTACTCACGCAATGAACCGAGTGAGTGAGTTCAGGGTTATGGTAAACAATGCTAGCTCATAACTACCCCATAGGTAATTTCTATTAATAACCTCTTTCAACCAGAAGTTGTGTCCACCGCTGTGGCTTAGGGGATCCGTTCACTCCTCTCACGCAGCGGACCCGGGTTCGATTCCTGGTCGGGACAAGTTACCTGGCTGAGGTTTTTTCCGGGGTTTTCCCTCATCTATGAGACAAATGTCGGGTAACTTTAGGCCCCATGCGGTCCCCGGATATCATCTGGCCGGTCATTATCATCTTCATCCCATCCTCGCCATGTTTGGAGTGAGTGTGTATGTGTGAATGGTGTCTCGTCCTATGTGTTCGTATCGTCTCGGAGGTGGCCCCGGCACTGGGCTGATCACTCATCCGGAAAGGCCCTCAATGTCCTTGTCTGGTAAAAAAAAGTATGTATGTGATCCAAAGATGATCCCTCTTCCGACAGGTCGTGGCCCTGTAAGGCCCGGGCGGCTTGGGTCGCTTAAATCCTAAAAGGGAGAGGTAAAACTACGATAAAAAAGAAAGAAAGAACCAGAAGTTGTGCGTTCAATAACAGTAATTAATGTAGGGCCTACAGAATATAAAACAAAAGTTTTAAAGACTTTTAAAAACGCTTTTACAAATTTTACTGATCGTTAATGAAAGCCATTGGAATGCCTTATGTCACCATCCAATTACTCTAATACACAACTTTTTTGACATGATTACCTTTTTTTGCGATTTACTGTGTTCAGAAAAAGGTACAGAAAGATACACACATAGGCTACTTATTTTCTGAAAATTGCATCATTGCATTTAGTGGGGCCCAAAAACATCGCGCAGCTGGTTCATACCTCATTGGGTCTCCCTGTACCTAAGCTTCGGATCGGTTAGAGAAACATTTTAATAATTAGGCTGTTACATCAAACAACATTCACATTCCTTTGAATGTGTATTATCCGTTCCCTTGGATTAACGGTCATTTTAAGGTACCCCGGTAACAGAGAACCAACTGATATTTTTGATGTAATGTTACTCCACTAGTGTTGTGAATACAATTAACAACTTCATGGGAAGTCATGTTTAGAATATTGTAGGCCTATACAAATTTGAAAAATCGTAATGGGAACACTCATATCAAAAATGAAAAGAAAAGAAAAATTGAACATAATAACCATTAATTTAATAATAAGATTACTTTGTTTAATCATATTTAAATGTAGTAATCGATGACTTTCTGATTTTTAAAAACACGGCCAAATGATGTATTGGTGTAAGAATGATGTGTTGCCATTTTCACTGACTTCGGCATAAACTGACACATTCCAACAAAAATAAGACATACAGTTTCAAAACATAGCATAATGAAAGATGGTTTGCGTATCAATATTTCAACAAATAATTATTAATTTAAAGAGCAGAAGTTAATGTATTGCATTATAAGTTAGGCCTATATGTTGAGCGTCATATACTGTTGATCCAAATAAGAGAGTACAACTGTTATTTTTTACATTTTTACATTCGTTATTTTTGTCGCCATGCTTAGTATAAATGAACTCAATTTTTAATAACTTTTAGTGTTTTAAAGGCTTTAAGTTAACTTAAACTGACATCGTTCAAAGCTATTAATAAAGACAATTTTGTTAAGTCTTAATAAAATGTTATTTGGTCCTGCAGAATTGCATTCTACTATTTATTTTAAATGTGTTCATTGTTTCTACAGATGATAGCCTACACAGCTTTATTGTTACAGATTATTGCATTTTATGTTTTTCTTGTTACTGCAGAAAATACAGAGTAGCCCGTACTGCTGCATTTTATTTTGAATGCGTTTCTTGTTACTGCAGATGATATAGCTATTGCTCCACTGTAATTTGAATGCGTTTCTTAATGCAGAGAAAGAAAACTCTAAGTTATAGGCTTTCTTTCTCTAGTGATACAAATGATTCTGCTGTATTACATTTGATTGTGTTTCCTGTTCTTACAGATGTGGCAGGACATAGAGAGCATACTACTGGGGCAACCCACCCCACCCCAGGCGTCTCCCGTGAGTTTATGTGGATCCGGCACGGTGGTTGTGTCTCGGGTAGACACGGCAGATTACCTTCAGCAAGAGCAGATGAGCTATCAGGCTGAGGAATTTGTAGACTTGGATATGCTAATCAACTACGCTGCAGAACAGCACAGTTACTACCCCACCTCTACACCTCACAACCCCGAGAATAACACCACTTACAACGGACTCATGACTATTGTCCCTGCCCATACTCAAATAGCTTACAATCACGGGCAGATGTCACCGCCTGCCAGCCCGGAGAACCAAGACTATCCTCTTCCTCCACCGCAACCTCTAATTAAAATAATGACACCACCTTCATCGCCGAATCTTGCGGATCTGCTTTCGCCCCAACAACACCCTTCGCCGTCCCACCCTGCCTTCCTAGGAGGCGCTCCAGGGATGGAAGTGCAGCAAAAAGCCAAACGTGGTCGACGGAGTTGTGGACGCAAAAAGCTGACGACACACACGTGTTCTCATCCAGCCTGCGGCAAAACTTACACCAAGTCGTCCCATCTGAAAGCGCACCTTCGCACCCATACGGGCGAGAAGCCCTACCAATGCAGTTGGAAGGGTTGTGGATGGAAGTTCGCCCGCTCGGACGAGCTTACTCGTCACTACAGGAAACACACCGGCGACCGTCCGTTCCAGTGTCGATTGTGTGAGAGGGCTTTCTCGCGTTCCGACCATCTCTCCCTGCACATGAAACGACACGTGAGTGTGTGAGCATCTAGAACGAGTTACCACGTTCCCGTGTATATAGATTGAGGTTACCACATTTATTAGATCTTCATTTTTCGATGGAACATTGACATTAAATGCCCGTCACACCGTGTGTTTCAGTGTGTATTTACATTAACAATACTCTGCTTCATTTTTTTATTAATATAATAACATGTTTTGTCTTTAAAGCAGACAATACACATAATTTCGTGAAATCAATTTTGGATTAAGCCAAAGGAAATTTCTGGATGATCGGGTTAAAATTACTATCATAAATACAAGATTGAAAAAGACGCTTGCCACGCACCTTGATTCTAGTCTGGGGTTCCGAGATCGCCAGTCTCAAGGTTAACTGGTCCATTTGAGGGGGTGCGTGGTATGGATCTGTTCTGTGCAGCTCACATTCTAGTCATGAGCGGTGTCGACAAGGTGAGCCGGTGGGCGCACCAGACGAAACCCAAGGTCACCATTCATAGAAAAGCACTTCATTATTTTATACAGACTTTTATAGTACAATTATTTTTAGTATTAGTAGAATGGGTGTAATTAAAATATATTAATGAATTAAAGAACATGTATTATATTATACTTTTATTGCTCAGAATTCTTTAGTGTTACGTACAGAAAATAGCTTTTTATATTAGTTGAGCAATTACTCTAAAAGACGTAGGGCTGCAGTGAAGAGCTAAGACCGGCAATAGACTGATTTAGGGAAAGACTTGCTTGGCGAAAACCTTGCAATGTTCATTGCCAGAGCCATATCTCACTTTTAACATTGTAACACATTAGATGGTTTGTTTCGTATAGCGCTTTTCCCACATCAGTAGCACTATTTTATGATCTCTGCTGTAAGTGGTACTAACATTCGTGTATGTGTACAGCTGAAAGAGGAAATATATTAAAGTGAACTAAACATGTTCTGTGTTTCATTGTGTTTCACAGGTTTCTCTCTCACTCATCCTTATGCAATATTATTGAAACAGAGATCATTTAACTTCCCCTTGTCAATAGCCATGGGCGTAATTTCAGCTTTTTAACTGGGGTGGCAAGGTCTGCCGGTTCTAGGGGTTATGGAGATTTTTTTAAAATTTGGCGTTAAAATGATGTAGTTTAAGCATTTTTAAAACTTCTTTACATACCAAACCAGCATAAATGTTAAATAATTTATACCTATTGTTCTGTTTATTATTTATGTGCCTTGTTATATCAAAATGTTTTATTTTTGGTCACATCAGCAACAAAATCGTTTGAAAAATAAATACCATTCATAAACAACTTTTTAAAGTTTGGTCTGTTTTTGATCATTTGAATGCTTAACCTAGTTAAGTATAAATTAAGAAAACATTATACTAAAATAAACAATGCTTTATTGAAGTTTTACTTGATGCCACCACAAGTACAATAACTATTTTACACAAAATGAAGCCTTCTCTTTTGTTGCCAAATCTCGCTTTGCATTACATATTACAGGGTTGCCACTTCCTGACGTTTACATCGCTTACTCGCTTAGTCTCATTATTCACGCGAATAATTTGTATTGCTTTTTACGCCTTCATTTTGAACATGAAAGCTATTATTGTGTGCTAATTAAAATGTGTCTGAGACAAGTTTAATAAAGAATCAAGATTGTGCCACGTTTATGAACTGTAATTTTTCACTTGTTTGCAAATAACTGATATTTTTACTGCCGATTTTTGGTGTGGCAAAAAGAGGGGTTTGGGAATTCTGGGGTGGCAACTGCCACTCCTTCCCACCCCATAATTACGCCGCTGTCAAAGCTGAAATTATTGTTATAATGAAACGTTATACTTCGTATAAGTTTACATATTATCAGTCACTCATCCAGTCATTCAATTTCCACCTTGTGTGATCACAGAAATATATTCTGTGCGAATTACTGAAAGTTAAGCAATAAATTATCTTTCGTACTCATTTTCGTGCTGATATTTACACATCTTCTACGTCACTAAACACGATTCAGCAGAATACCTTGTATCTATAGATGGATTTCCTACATTTGTTAACCTAATTTAAAGAACCCAAAAGTGGTCAAATGAGTATTTAGTTATAACAACATTTCGCTCTCTAACTTTTTCATATTTATCTTTTTGAACACCAACTGCACGAATCAATTGTGAGGCGAGGCACTGAATTTCAAAGTTTAAAAATGTTCAAAACTGACAGGGAAATATCACTGCTTGATTTCAAAACGATATTTTATTTATTACATTACACGTTATTATCAATTTAGCCTACACATAGAAAATCTTTTAAAAACTTAAAAGATTCTTTCAATCAGATACTTTTCTTGATTGAGAGCTTCCAGATGAGCAAAGCTGGTATTCAGAGGATGCAATATCTGATTATAAAATAAAAAATAGAAATTTACAAATGTATAACAAGTTCTACATCAACTAAAAAAAAAATAAGTTCAAATAGTTCAGAGTTACACAAACAGAACTCCATTTTACAAATAGGGTTATATTTTATGTTGACTGTTTAGAAATAGAAATGGGTGGGAGATATTAAGATGAAACTAATGAAAGGCGAAATTTTACAAAATCTAGCGTTAATATTAAATTTATTGCTAACTTTATCTTAGATTGGTCGACTTTATATTTGATAAAATCAGGATTTTCTACAATAAAAATATTTTAAATTTTCAAACCATAACGTAGACCATGTAACTGCTTAGTAGAAGTCCTCATTTTTGTTTCTGCAAAACGAATCGTAGTGTCTCTTCTTGTGTTATGAAAATGCTTGATTGAAATAAATGATCAGTTTTTATTATAATAACGTAATAATAGAAGCTTATAAAGCAGTTAGATTTTTATAACTTTCAATTCAGAGATTGATACTCATTTAGGATAGCGGTAGAATGGCCTTTGCAGTCAATTTTTAGTATCCCACTTTTAAAAATCTACAGTAAAATACAAACCCCAGCTGCTTTATTTATCCCTCCTACATACACTAGAGGTGTACAAATCTCGATTTTAGCTTGAACGCCAGGCAAGCAAGTTGCCAGAGTCACAGCTAGCAAGCAGGCAGGTTTCTTTAAGCTTGCGTGGGTCAGGTTAAATCTAACTTATCCAAGCCAGAATAAGCTTGCCACAATCCTATCAGCTAAACAACTGTAGTTGCAAAGTGTAGGTAATACTTTCTTACTTTTCAACATGCTGGTAGAAGAAATTCATCATGCAGATAAATAAAAGGTGGACAAAGTATTAAAGATCGTTTAAGCGTCTTAACACATTTATTATTTTTATTATTAGGTAGATTTCGAAGAAAAATCTACCTATTGCAATCGATACCATGTCATGACTTTCGAAAAATTCTTTCATATCTTTACGTTTCATGCCTCCCTAAGTACGAAACCACCGCCTGTTAAAAAAATTGATATATATATATTTCTATATACATATATATATCTTTACACGCTAGCGGCCGTAATTTTGAAGATATTTGAACCAAATTTTATTATGTTATTTCTAGGCCCAACAGTTCGGATAAGTTCGTTGATGAGCAAAATTGGCGCAAGGGGGTGGTCGGGGGAGGGGGTTGAAATTTTAAAACATTTATATCTCGGCCCCTATGAAGTAGCCTATAGAGGAAAACTTTGTTTGAATAAATTAGAGTACTCCTTATGGAGTTCACAGTGACACCAACGATTCGGGGGTTTTAGGGGTACGAGTGGGGGTAGGGGTGGGGGGATGGAAATTCGAAATTTTTGAAACTACGTCTTGTGGGGTATCGTTGAAAATCTGTTGATGAGTACTCTACAAATCAATAACTAGTTTCTTGATAGTTCTCACATAAGGCGAGATTTGAATGTTTGAAAAAGTTATCTTTCCTCCTTTTTGCAGTTATTATTGCGGGTTTCTCATGCCAAGGCTAAAGAAGAAGAGTGCTACGCAGCGACAGTGAAATAAACCAAAAGCACTTCGAAATCTACCTCAGCCTGTAGGTTTGCCTAAAGGGATTTTTGTTATTGTTATTATTGATTTTATGATGTTTTCTCGAGAATGTTTGCAAATTTTTCCCATGCCGGACTAGTACCTTTGTTCATTGATAATTCAAACTCTCCACATTTTAGTTTCTCCTCGGCTTCCTTCACGGTAAAATTCTCCATTCTCCTTTTGCTTGCACTCTAAACACATCTGAAGTTCCTCAACTATGTAACTGCATGACTTACCAGTGCACTGATATACCCAGTTTCATATTCTTTCCGCCAGGCCTTGCAGTTTCCTTAGGCCCTGTGAAACCCACCAAGTTATGAAGAGCTTGTGACTCATAGCGACAGTGTTTCTTATCATCGTTGTAATCTGGCTTGCTCGCTTGTCAAACAATTTAAAAGCTGTGGCTGTACACCTCTAACATACACACAGGGTACATCACGGACTCAAATTCAAGAGGTCGTGGGTTCCAATCCCATGTTTGACTAATTTGATTGCGATTTAAGAGTTTTTCCACTGGCAGAGGTAAATGCCGGGTTGGACTTTATTTTCCATTGATTTTTAAATATATGTTTAATGAATTGAAATAGATTCGAAATATCTAGTGACGTTGTGTGGCCTCTAAACATGAACAGAAGAAAATCTGAACATCAAAAGCCCTTGGGCCTATGTTCCCCTCATCACATATGATAATTTCAAGTACGGTACCATGAAACAGACATTACTAAGGCGTAGAGGCAACAGGAATATGATTCATGTAATGAACTTGCAAATTTGTTAGGCCTATTTGGGAATACAAACTTTTTTAAAAAATCTCATAGTTTAGATTATGTTATCGCTAGCAATGCAAACACACCTTTTATTAACTTCCTTACCAAGAGGCCAACAATTAAATGTTCCATTACATTTAGTCAAACTCGTTTTTATTGTTTTTATGGGATTTAATTATTCAAAAGTTAGTTTTGTTACATGTCAAAAAAATAACACATAGAAATAGTAATAATATGTAGACCATTACAGAATTGTTTAAAATAATGATGCACTTATGTGAGTTGGGAAGTGTCTAAACAATCATCACTACCATGAAGAAATGATATGATAGTTGGTAATACCAATGTTGATAAATGAATATTTGAAAATTTTCACACAAAAAAATCAAATTTTTAATGCATTTTTAATATTACTTAAAATATAAATTAATCGGTTGCTTTCAGGCCCACTACCAAGTTCAGTCATTTTTGTAATTTTACTGGACATATTTTAAAATGTCTCCATATTTCAAAAATAAAATATAATATTGACAATAATTATTATAAAAAGTAAAAGTAAAGTCATCCCTATACAGGTCGTGGAGGCTCTGAGGGTTCAGGAGGATGAGGTTCCCAGATTTCAGACACTAGGCACTTGAATGTGGTTAGTTTGTCAGCCTTAGCACCGGCCGTCTTTACCCCCAGGATTGCTCCAGGTACTCATTTCTGTTAGAGGCTGAATAATTATTATGCTTTCTAGAATTATATACCAAGTGTGTGTGTGTGTGTATATATATATATAGTGTGTGTGTATATATATAGTGTGTGTGTATATATATAGTGTGTGTGTATATATATATAGTGTATATATATATACACACAGTAGAACTTCAATCACCTGGATTAATTGGGACCGGACCCGATCCGGATAGTCAAATATCCGGATGAATTGATAAATCATGAAAAATGCCATTTATTAAAAAAAAAACTAAATTGTACAGTACTGTACTTACATTAAGTGTCACATCTTGAACATATCGGTCAGAGTCAGTTGTTTTGCTGACAAACTGTCGATTTTGTCGGCTAAAAGTTCAGGATTTTCGCAAATAGTCGGCTGAAAAAGTGTTTCAAAATGCTCGCTGCTGTAAAAACCACTTGAATACGACGTCAAAGCGGTCCGGATGGTTGGAGTTCGGACAATTCGAGTTTACTGTACTGTAAATTAAAAGTTATGGTTTATGGGCCTCTAAGCCCGCCCGCCCCAGGTATTGCTAGGGTTAAGTCTACTGACTGCATCTCATTCCACAACGGTATGTACAGTGTGTATGTTACATAAGTTATGTGTTTTATTTGTGGATAAGGCAACCTTCAGTGTTCTCTTACTTAATTCAAACATCAATATTGTTCCACACCGTATTCTAAATGGCGTTCCTAAGCAAATAACCTTGGAGACCTACAAGGGTTCATTTACTTTCATCTCTTAATTCATGGGGAAAGATATTTATGAAAAGGTCATATTTATATTGTTATTTGTATGTGCTAAAGCATCTTCTTCAATTAAAAATTTATTCTTTATCCACAATACAGATTTCAGAAATATCTGCACTCCTATAGGAAAACAACCAGCCTTAATTAGTATAAAATATAACACCATCCAAGAGTATTTTCAAGAGACATGACTTCATTTAGGATTTTCAGTCTTTTTCGTTTTTATTTTAGAATCACCATGACATGTTTATATAACTTATAATGCGTACATTATTTATTATACGAGAGCTTGTACTTCCTGGGTTAGAAGGAATGTGTTTATTCCTACACGTTATTCATGTTGACCTTCTCTGCATTTCTCTTCCAGGTAATGAGGACACAAAAGCGATTGCAAATATATTTTATTTTAAAACGGAATCTAATTTTTCCAATAGCGGACTATATTCTCCGTATTCATAAATGATATATCTAGTCACATAAGACACTCCCAACACCACCTGTACGCAGATGACCTACAGATCTATATTCACTCACCTCCCGATGCAATTAATGACTCTTTAACATTCCTTAACGAAGATCTACAATCAATCGGTAACTGGGCACACAAATTTGGCTTACAACTTAACCCAAGCAAAACCCAAGTTATTGTATTAGGACAGCAAAGACTCGTGTCATCCATCAACAAGGCTACATTGCTACCAGTGACACTGAACAACACTATTATCCCGTACACAGAAACAGTAAAAAATCTAGGTATCTATCTCGACTCAAACATGAATTGGAATTCCCAAATCAAGCATATATGTAAAAAAAGGCTTTCTCTATCATGCATGCTCTAAAACGACTGAAAAACTTCCTTCCTACTAGAATAAAGCAAACCCTCATACAGACCCTAGTGATGCCTTATTTCGACTACTGCGACATCTTGTATGGAGATCTGAGTGTTGAATTGTCACAGAAACTTCAGCGTGTTCATAATACTTGTGTTCGTTTTATCTTTAACATTCGTTTCCACGATCATGTCTCAAAATATTTCAAGCATCTGTCTTGGCTTCGTTTGCAAAATAGACGTTTGGTCCACTCTCTGTGCTTATTATACCAAATTCTTAAGTTTTCCATACCTCTTTACTTGGCTCCCCGATCTACATTTCTATCCTCCTACCATAATCATGGTACACGCTCGCAGCACAACTCTCTGTTATCAATTCCTAGTCATCATACAACCTCATACTCTCATTCATTCACCATAGCCACAGCCCGTTCTTGGAATTCCTTGTCACAAGATATTAGGGGTAGTCGGAGTGTACACTCTTTCAAATCTGCGCTTATTAAGCAATTATTGCCCACTGAACAGAACTAGCTCTTTGTAGTCACTCCATCTTTCACTGTATATAACATTACTTAGTCTCCTTATAACGTATCTACAGCTAGACTTAAATTTCCATTATAACATAATTTTACATATTCCTTGTTTTACTTGTAACATTATTACTATTTTCTTTGATGACACTTACGCTCTCTATGAAGCTTATGCTTATTATGAAACCTATGCTTTTTACTTATTTCATTTATTATTATGATTAGCCTTAACCTTAGTCTTAGTATTAGTCATAAGTCTCTTATTAACTAATTTGCTATTTATGTAAACCTACATTGTATATATTTTCTGAAACCTGGTTGAGTGGAAGAGAAGGCCTTATGGCCTTAACTCTGCCAGGCAAAATAAATCATTTACTACTACTACTACTATAATTCATATGGTAAAGAAGTAAATAGCATGCAAGTTCTATTAGAGTAGCTTAAGAAATGTTCAAATGATAAAGAAAGAAGTTTTCGAAACGTGTACTGTCCACAGTTTCAGAATTGATTGATTTGTCAGGTAAATAATTTTCAAAACATACATAATATTGAACTTTAATTTCTACACGACTGTTCGACTTGACAAAACTTAAGCTTCCGCAAATGAGCGTGACAAGGGGTGAGTAAATGTCTGCCCATCTTCCATTGGGCCTATAACTGACCAAATTGCATCAGGTTAGTAGACACTTCATTCAAACAATAAAGTAATTGCTTCTTCCTACAGAAATACGACTATAGGCTACAAATATCACATTTTTGTCCAGAAAGGTCTTAACGTAAGATAGAGATATTAACTACAATATGATGAACAAAAAGCTACGTTCTTGAGTATTCTTTGAATTCGCTTCGCGAAACTACTGGCTTCAAACCATAGACTTGTGTAATTTTTAATTTTTTTAGAACATGTCAAATAACTAGTCCTGGTTAAATTATAAGTGCATTTTAAGGGATGACGCAAGTATTGAAATTCTCTAAACTGTTTGTGCTATACACTTTTCAGTTTGGTATCTACATTCGTTTCTGAGATATTAATTTAGCTCATTTTTCAAAAATAGAAACTGAAATCTGTCTCCTCTGACAAATATCAAAATAAGAACTTGAAATTTTTATGTAACATGCTTTGATGCTTGCGGTACAAAAATACTGATAGTTGTAGAACTATATAGGCCTATAAAATGTAAAGTGATCCCTATACAGGCCATGAAGGCCCAGAGGGTTCCAGGAGGTTGAGGCTCCCAGATTTTGGACATTCGGCACGTGAAGGTGGTAAGGTTGTCGGCCTTACGCACCGGCCGCCTTTACCCCCAGGATTGCTCCTGGTACTCATTTCTGTTAGAGGCTGAGTCGACCCCAGGGCCATAGTGCCACCAGAAGGATTAGGCCAATTGAAAAACTCCAACGACCTCATCGGGAATCGAACCCACGAATATAGGCCTAATATTAATAACCCAGGGGCTATACGAAAATGTGATTGGTAATTTTGTTGCTCACATTGTGAAGTACATTGCGAACAAATGTCAGAGGAGTATAGCTATTTTTACGGGAAAAGATAGATTTTGAATTTGATTAAACAACATTACAATCGACACTGAGAAAACACGCGCTTAAAGTTTGGATGCTCTGTCAGTTTAAATGTACTTAAAGTATGGCGTCAGCAGCACTTTTGCGTGAGGCCACCTTCAAATTGCTTAAAATGCAATTCACTTAACTTCGTAAATTATTTCGAGACTTTGCTGAAAGAAGAATAATTTACACATTTTTGCCCAATTTGTGGATTTTCGTGAAAAATGTCGCGCTTTGCGAAAAGCAGGTGCCTCTATGCATGGAGGAACCGGGACATGAAGTATGTCCTCTTTGGTTGGGGTTCAATCTCATACTCTTTAATCTTGCAACCTGTCATGAAGGATTCGTTCCTCAGTGCTTCATATAGGCTAACTGAACCAACAGTAATTGGCTTAAAATTTGATGAAAAAGCGTCATCTACTTGTTCATGTATCAAAAGTATTCTTGTCTGCTTTAAGGAGGGAAATTCTTCATTGGAATTTAGAATACACTTCTTTAGGACGCACCTGATGTAAACTTATTCTGTGAGGGATATTCCGCAATAGTGTCTAATACTCCGTTGGTATTTTTATATTTAAATTTGAACTATGCCCCCAATCCTGCCATCTGCTGCATGAGCGTTTCTTTTTCAATTGTTGTTGGCAAAACTGAAATAGATTAAGGTGGACGATACATAATGACCGCTCGTAAGTAAAAAACGTTAGTTGTCTTTTTTTAATTAATAAAATTTCGTAATAATGATATACAAAGCAGATACTAATGTGCATTGCAAGAATACATAGAAACTCGGACAAATAATGTATTATCGTAGGTAATCCCAAGAGAGTTGACGAGTTTATCGATAGATTCTGATTTTATCTGATTTAACTGATGTAACTCGTCAACTCGAGTTGGATTTATTAAGACTATTCCACGAATAGGCCTAAAAATTTAGCGGATTATACAAATAATAATTTCTTTCGTGCTTTGTTGTATAAAAATTAAACTAAAAGTTACGAGATCACGGCATACTATGAATCAACCATCCATGAATGTTGTGACAGTGCTGCCAATAGTGCTTATAAGACATAGTTAACTTCATTCAGGTAAGCTAACTGCAGAATAGAATAAAAGCACACCAACTGGCTTGCACCGAATCGAAATTGTGTTTTAATCAATGTACATTTCTATTATTTCAATTTACAAACAAGTTATGTTGTATAAAGTAATCTGTTTTCGTGCCACTTAGTGGCAGCAATCACTGCACACTGATACTTACATGCCCAGTAAGAAGCACACGATTTTACCCCGATAAAACGCCCTCCTCGCGATCCCTACAAGAATATTGTAAGATAAACGGCCGTGATTGGTCTATATCCGAAGAGTTGCTTAACGTTATTGGTCAATATCAAACACGCGGCGGTAGAGTGGAATAGTCATTGAAAAATTTGTTTTGAATTAGGGACTCTACTTGTGATCTACTCTGAGGGATTTACGTGTCCTCCTGTTACCTGAGTTTTGTCCTCGGGATGACAGAAGTGTTCATTTGGCCATTTTGGTAAACAAATGCGATTTGTTTTATTTCAGTGTAAAAAATCAAGTGCGCCTATATCTGAAGTATACTTGTGCAAAATTGTATAACCGTTTGAACGCATGGAACAGGTGCTGCTGACACAACTTTTAAACCTCAGTGCAATTCCAACTACTAGTTCATGTAATCTTATCGCCGTTTGCACAGCTTCAATTTGCATGTTATTTTGCCACATTCAGATCTATCTTCTCCCACAAAAATAGAGATAACGCTGTGAATTCCTTCGCAATATACTTTAGAATGTGTGCAATTAAATTTCTAATCCAATGATCTGTCTATGCTTAGTTTTTATTGTTTAATATTTAGTATAATTTCAGGGGAGTTTTATTTTTAATTTTTCTAAGCAAAATATTTCTTTTAACAGAAAGTATTAAATTGTATTAAAAAAATCCGTCGTTAAACTTGTAAAGCAAGCATAAAAGATTCTGACAGAAAGAATTTAGGTTCATATTTTAATAATTGTCGGAGAAGTAGATTTCAATTTTCATTTTAAAAATTAAATTAATTAATGTCTCAAAAACAAATTGAAATGGTAGAATTAAATTTTAAACTTGACTTTAAGTTTACACTTTTAATTAAGTGTGCAACATTTAGGAAAACACTCTCAACACTTTTGTCATCTCTAAACAGTCTTCACTATCCTTCCCTACCATTACTTTTCAACTCACTCATAATTCTCATCTAATAATTCCTAAAGTTGTCGATTGCGTGGGAAACCTCGCGTAACTGGCAGTGCTGCATGAAAATCTCACATCAACCTTATTCCACATCCTGTTCCATTGGTCAGACATTCCGCCAGTGCTGATAACTCTGCCTGAAGGACACTGTCAGGGATTTTAATATGGTACATTTGGCAATAAAGCCTAGCAAGGGATGTGGATTGTCCTCAAAATGTTCACATGACACCGTAAGGTACTCTCTGTCACCTGAAAGTCACAGTCCCATGTCCGTAGATTTACAAGTAGGCCTACAGTTGACAAAAGAATTCCAGCGACGCTCACAAACTCAACTAATAGTACACTACCGCCATTAAGTAACCATAAATCAGACAATATTTATAAAACTGAGGGATCTCTGTTTAAATGGTTACATTTGCTGCAGAATTAGGGAGTGTGTGTATTATTTGCCTTTGAATAATCGTTTCGTAAAAGTTTCCAGCTAACATATGAAGCGGAAGATATCAATGTCTCAGAATTGAATGTGATATAAAATAAAAACCATGTAACTTAAAAGTATCTTCGAACATGCTTTTTATAGCCCTTAAGTGCTTCCTACCAATGGTACATACAACCTACTTTTTATTTTTAAGAAATCGCTAAGTGGTGCTCTTGTTTCCTTAAGGGGCGAGCACGATATTTTTAAAACCTTCCTCTATTTGATATAAAATATTATTTGTTTATATATAGTGCACTCATAGGTATTAAGGTTTTAAAAAGAATCAACTTTGAGGAGTATATTTTCAAAAAGACTCAAAACAGGGGTTTACTAAGCTTGCTATAGGCCTTTCTAAGCATTTTAAAGATAAATTCAAACGCTTCTTTTACATTTTACTTGTTAAAGCATGATCTACAAATTATCTACTGAGAAATTTTTATATTAGCCCCAACATTTGTAAAATAAGTCATTAAAATTTAAGAATGAGGTGTTAAATTTATTAATTGTGGGTATTATGTTGTTGATTTGTGTAATAGTAGGTGTGGATTTTTTGGGTGAAATATTTAATTCTTATGTATGTTTATTATTGTAGTGGTGAACCTATGATTTTTTTTATTTAAACTAGGATTAGATACCCTATTATTTAAAATTTTAATAATTATATATTTCACTTCCATATTTTGCAATATACATGAAAATCTCATCCATATATATTTAATTATTCAGAATATATATAAATTTTGGTCTTGCAAAAAAAAAGTTATGATAAACAGCAATCGAAGTTTAGCATGCATTTTAGGAATCTTGCTATGAGACTTTCATCAAATGTTCCTTTTTTGCTCTTGCCCTTTACGACCTCATCTTTCACTTTTGGCAACATGGTTCATGCATTCTTTATTTATTTCCGTGTCTCCATAAACCACAGTCAATTGTAATTGCATTAGTAATTTGCAGGGAAGTGAGATTTTCATAAGCAGCGCTGGAAAACAGGGGGTGCAGGGGCACAAACTGTCGTCCAATGAATTGGACACATATCACAGAATATTTTAAAGCAAGCAAAATTATTTTCAAATTTCGATCAATTTTCTCCACAACAACAACAACAACAACAAAATGTCATCTCTCCTGTAATTAGAGTTTGGTAAGATTAAGTGCATTCGTGAGAAAAAATATATAGGCTAGCCTAGTCTACACTGTAAAGTAAAATGATAAAAATGTAATATTTTAATCCTGACCTCCATTCTCGCCGCAAACACAAATTAAACGCGAATTGCACTCTTATTGTCGTAATCGGACCGTTTGTATTTTGCATATAAAGTCATATTTTGGTCATTTTTACTTTCTTTGTCATATTTTGGTCATATTTGTAATTTAACGTCATATTTCAGTTATAACTTCTGTAAAGGAGCACAATTATAACTTAAAATGGTCTAAATGCACTAAATGGTCGAGTTAAATTTCAAGTTTATTTAATTAATTAATTGTTTATGCCCAATTAATAGGTAACTTCAATTTAAAATTAAGGGATACAAAATATTATTTGGATCGGATGAAGCGACCAAAGAGGAGCAATTTCTTTAAAATTAAAAGTTCATTACAAGATAAACTGTAAATCACATGTAAAATTGTCAAAAAAATGCCCATGTTATTGAATTAATGTGTTGTAATAATTTAGTGTCATTAAACGTTTTAAATAAGAACATTTATTTTTATAAAATAGTTCTTTTATTAGGTCATATTTAAGATTGTTTAGTGATATTTGGTCATTTTTAAGGGCATATTTGCAGTCATATTTTCAATATGTTTAGGTCATAAATCCGAACCCTAATGATAAGTAATATAGAGAAAAATAATAGAATGGGTCCACCAGCCAGCGAAACCAAGAACGTTACTGAAACCTGCCGGCTAGCAAAAGGTTAATTGATGACGAAATGCTGGAGGACATGTAACTATTCAAGCAAAGTAACGAAAACCTTAATTAGGTCGGTGGGCACAGAGGATCGAACTCAGGCCTGGAGAGTCCAAGCCTTCGAGCAAAGGTTGAAGCATTCATAGTCCGAGGGGTATAAGATTTTCAAAAAAATCAGTTTTACAATACAGTATTATCGTTTAATGCATTGTGGATTGTATGGACCTGCAATGGATACGAGGCAACACGAAAGATACAGAGTACATTGCGAAGTAACCCAACCCGCACGTAGGGCAGGCGTGCAACTTTCTCTTATCCCCAGGGCAGTCGCGACTGGAGTAGAATTACCTGATCTTAGATCTCACAAGGGGAGGTCCCGATGTGGCAACTCCACACCTTAATGAACTTATGTCAGACAATAAATAAGCTCACCAATTTTATTGGGCCAACATGCTTCCTTCAGAAAAAGACGGGATACTAGGATTGCAAAAACGGGACGAGGAATGTGTATATGTTTTATATTAATAAAAATTACGATGACTATATAGCTCATGAATCAGTAACCAATACAGTACGAGAATATGTGGCATTTCAACCAGCCCACGAGAGTTTACAAGTTTATCGATAGATTCGCGACTGCGCAGCAGGAGCGAATTCATCTGATAAAACTCGTCAACTCGAGTTGGATTTATTAAGACTGTTCCATGAATCAAATGTAATGGATTATATAAATAATAATTACTGTTCTATAAAAACAAAGCTAACAGTTGTGAGCTCACGGCATACTACGAATCAACCATCCACGAATTGATTCGAACTACCATGGTGTAAATCAGTGCTACCAAAGGTGCATATAAGACACAGTTAACTTCATTCAGGTAAGATAACAGCAGAACAGAATAAACGCACACGAACTGGCTTGCACTGAATCGAAACTGTGTTCTTAAGCAACGTACATTTCTATTATATCAATTTCCAAACAAGTTATATTGTATAAAATAATCTGTTTTTGGGCCGTTTAGTGGCAACATCTGACTATTAATCACTGCACACTGATACTGGCGTCTCCAGTAACGAGCAGACGGTTTTATCACGGTAAAACACCATCCTCGCGATTCCTACAAGAATATTGCAAGATAAACGGCCGTGATTGGTCTATATCCGAGGAAATGCTAAACGTTATTGGTCAATATCAAACATGCGGCAAATGAGTTGAATAGTCGTTGTAATTTTGCCGTTTTTGTTTTATCACTTTAATTTTATCGAACTCGTGTTCACTTGCTTTTTTATTTATGTATTTATGTATGATCAGAAACAACCATTGAACACAGCGACTGGCTATATGCAGAGTGTTAATGAAAAACACCGTAATACTTCCCCTGCATTTATAGAGGACATGGACAAACCACCTTTATTAGGAGATTTATGCTTTATGGATGCAATTTTTCCTATGACAGCATAAAATCTTCCAAGGGTATGACGCCACTGAGCACTACCATTTGGAATGATGCGAAAGAAAGAAACAGTTGATATGGTTTAGCGGTTGGGACAACTGTGAAATAATGACGATCGATATCTTGCTACACTGGAAAAAAAAACACAAATGTAACTTTGTTATTAACGCTGGAATTAGGAATAAAAAAATAATGCCGTGACGGGGAGTCATGTGATTAGTCTGTAAATTTGGCAAACTATGAAATTTGGCAGACTATGAAAACTCTAAGCTATGATATAGCTGTTAATGAATGATTAGGAATCAGGTTTTTATCGATCACTAAGAAGGCGTGAAGACAATTTAAGGAAATGTTAACCCTACTTCACTTCATTATTGACTTATGAGCACCAAATTGTAATGACTCCCCTAAGTCGATAATATATCCTACAAGATACAGTCGCTTGTCTTAAATTTATATTAAAGGAATTGATAAGAAACTGGAAAAGAAATTTTAATTTCATATAAATTGCAGAATAAAATAGCAAGAAATAAACAATGGGCTTAATATTGTGTTAACTGTTTTCTGTGCAGTCCTGCATGGGTTTATATAGACTATTGATCTCACAAGGGGAAGATGAAGATGATAATGACGGCCAGATGATATCCGGGGACTACAAGGGAATAAAATTACCCGACATTCGTCCTCAAGGTGAGGGAAAATCCTGGAAAAACCCCACCTAAGAAACTTGTCCAAACCACTAGTCGAACCCGGGCATCTGCGTCATAACGATGGATACATTCTTTATTCTCAGTTTTAACTCTCAGGCTGTAGGAACTGTTTATGTCGCCCATGCCCCCGGGCCTTAAAGGACCGTGAAATGTCGGGAGAGGTAATAGTACGGCTAGATTTCCGGGAATGACAGGGGCTTAAAGATTTTTGACATTAGGTGACGGAAAACCCGCCCAGGTAACTTGTCCCGATCGGAAATCAAACGCAGGCCCTCTGCGTGAGGAGAGCGGTGTCCTAATTTAGGGCCTTTCGATATAAATATGCAGCTGAAAATGTACTTGTGGTCTTATAGCATATTAGTTATATCATTAAAAGTTCGAGTTAGGTTTGGGCGTGTAGTCTATACTTTGACAGTTTCCTTGTGAGTGACAAAACGCGCGGCCCATAAAGAACCACACACTTCGTGACTGGCGACACCCCATAAACAACAGTAGCTCTTGCTATAAGTGACGAAATGTTGCGTGACAAAAGTCACCCGAGTGAGTTTTTGCTTCAAGGATATGATATGGAGCACTTCGGTGACTTAACTCTCCCTTCGCCGTATAGGCCTATCCAGTAGGGATGGGTCGATACCAGATTTTCTCGATACTCGATACCGATACATGATTTTTTCCTCGATACTCGATACTTCGATACTCGATACCTTCAACATTTCCAGTTTCAATAAATAGGTACATTAAAATTTAAAATTTGAGAGAACTGTGTAATACCAAATAAATTAATTAAGTCTGCATATTTAATGAGACAAAATTTAATATCATCAGTAGCCTATAATTATTTTTAAACTTTACATTAAAACTAAAATTAGTTTTTTAAACAGCCCACTTACAAGTTTTTGTTAAAAAATAGTAGCATTCTCACTTAATTGTAGAATTTCAGAATTACAAAAGTATCGAAAAAGTATCGAGCGAGTTTTCTGAAGTATCGTTCGATGCCGATACCATGCAAGTATCGAGAGTATCGAGGTTTCGAAAGTATCGAGGACCCATCCCTACTATCCAGTTAAATTTTTTACACTTGGTTTTCTAGTTTTTTCTAGAAACTGGCTGTGAAAGATTTTGTTCAAACGATAGGACTGTTCAAATGATATAGGGTTGAGTTATACTGTATATATTTGGTGAACTGTCGTTAAAGTAATTATAGAACTAAGGAAGCCAACTCGTTCACTAATCTAAAATTGTGACTAGCTTAACGTGAGGAAGAGATAGTGGAATGTTCATTAAGGCTAATGTGGCCGCAATCCCACGCCAGAATTTGAAGCGAGAAAATGGAGAGATCCAGGATTACAGTAGGGGAAACAATGTATGCCTTATTTTCTGTCGTAAGAGCCATAAAGAAATGTTCAGGCATCAAAGTTCATGTCTACGAGTTCGAATAGTTTTAGATTCCTCTCTTAACATCGCCCTTAATCACTTCACAACTCTATAAAGTAACCATTTTCTCTCATGTTTCACCTGGTGACATTTCTTGGATTGAATGTTGTTAGGGAGGGACGAGAACTGTCCCTGATGTACACTGTATTCTCCCCATTATTGTGGATAGTAACTTATAAAGTGGGAGTGCCCTACGGTGCCATTCGGACATGACAGATCAGATACCGGTACAGACTTCCATTTCATATCCCCCATCGGCCAGCATTGCCGGAGTTTTCTAAATGGAGAGGCAGATTCTCCGGCTGGCAGATTCCGGACCAACACTACGGGTCGGCGGTCCCCGGCAAGCAGAGTCTGCCTCACAGGTCAATCTTTTGACAAAATGCTCAGGGTAGTCATGAGGAAGATGGGAGTATCATCTCCCTGCGTTTGCTAAACGGACGATATTTGTACGACGGAAGACGAATGGCAAGCGAGATGAAGAGAGAAATAAAAAGTATTAGCGAAATTATAATCAGGAAGCTGGAGAGCACCGCGAAACCAAAATAATCCCGATTTTTTCCACCAAGATTTGAATTTAGTTCCCTAGTCAGCGCTTGCATGGAGCCAACGCGCCGGGAGGGTTGGACATATTTAAGGACCTAGTGTCTTCTTCCAAAGTTGTGTGTATTTTATTGTGAATTATATATTGAGATAAAATATTTTATTTTCGTTAAGTGGTTCCTGGGAATAAACGCTAGTGAAGAAATTTTTTAAACAAGAAAAACAGTTGTCAAAGTTTTCACTATAAATCTTTAAGATCAAGAGTTTTTATTTATCTTTTGTGTTTTTACAGGACCCAAGTTTAGTAAAAATGAATGGTTCTGTGACCCTACTTAAATTAGGCACCCAATTTCTAGCTCATGCTACCAATTCCGAACTACTGGTATATGCACACAGCAAACCGGAATACCGTAAGTATCTAATCTAATTACCGAACTACATGAAATACAATGAACCAAAGCAATTCAGATCACGGCCTTCCCTTAGTGCTGAAAATAATGCAGGTAATGGCTGAATGAATACATATAGCCAGCGAATGAGACTGGAGCCACGCGTGGCTGGAAACCCACTTAACTAGATTAGCTCTCCTCAATCAATAGATGTGAAATATATTTTGTTTCAGACTGGCTGCAGTGGCAGAGTGTCAAGATGGCGTGCTACATTAATCATACCCCTAACCCCCCACCAACAACATTTCCGCATTGTCTATTTAATTAACCTCTACCCTCTAATGCATATACCTTAATGAACACAATTACGCATTGTTAAAAGTGCACTACGAGAATCCGTTCCATGTAAAAAGAAGACTCCAGAGTTGCTGAATCTAAAAGAAATAATAATGAACTCAAAATATTTACATGTCCACAGCTGTGGCGTGGGGGATGCGTTCGCTCCTCTCACGCAGCGTGCCCGGGTTCGATTCCTGGTCGGGACAAGTTACCTAGGTGGGGTTTTTTCTGGGGTTTTTCCTCACTGTGAGACAAATGTGGTCCCAAGATATCATCTGGCCGTCATTATCATATTCATCCCATCCTCGCCTTGGAGTGAGTGAGTGAGTGAGTGAGTGAGTGAGTGAGTGTGTGTGTGTGTGTGTGAATGGTATGTCTCGTCCTATGTGTGTGGCCCAGGCATTGGGCTGATCACTCATCCGGGGAGGCCTTCCATGTCCTTGTCTGGTCAAAAAAGTATGTATATGATCCAAAGATAATCCCTCTCCCGACAGGTCGCGACCCTGTAAGGCCCGGCGGCTTGGGTCGCTTAACTCCTAAAAGGGAGAGGTAAAACTAAAATAAAGAAAGAAATATTAACATCTGGATGCACCTTTACGCCAATATATAGAGCCACGGTGGTATTAAGAAAACAGGGTAAAAACTGTCTTTGATACACAGTAGAATCTCATTATCCGACCTTTGATCATCCGACATTCCGTATTATTCATCATCGTTCATGGTAGACGAATTATTTTGTTTACTGTACTGTAGACTTTATAACGGTACACCTTAGTATCCCGCGATGTCGAACTGAAAAACTATGTAAATAGGATCTGCACTTTGAACTGACCGACACTGACTTGTAAGCCTAGTGAATGGTCATAAAAATGAATAACTAAACACATGTACACATGAAAGATTAAGTGCATTGGAAATGTATGGGACAGTAGTCTGAGGCAAGAGCTTAGATATTTTGGTAATTTATTGCTTACTGTATTCCTTTGTATTCCTCTTATCTGATCCTTTCCAGGCCCGGTTAAGGCCGGATAATCAAGATACTGCTGTAGTTGAATTATCTGGATTTCCTGTAGCCTATGTACACTTTTACTGTGGTTTGTCAATTTTAGCACTTAATCTCTCTTTTATTCTCTTGTAAACACTTCAGTGCTGCCAGATCTTAAAAATCTCAATTTCAGAAGATTGTTTTTAAATGTTTTGTTATACTCAATATTAATCTAATTATTAAAAACATATGAATTTATATTCCAGACCTATTTTGTGTTAAAAATAAATACCAATGTATCTATTTACGTAAAGGGTCTGAAATGAAAGTCAAGTAAATTATACAAATGGAAGTAGGCCTATAACCAGGCTTTAAAACTTAGTGCCCGAACCCACAGAGGGAGTTGATTCCGGTTACCAACAACCTGAGTATAGGGGGTGGAGGGTGATTGCGTAGGCTGATAAGACAGTCATTGATAGTAGTACTGAGAAGTGAATGCTCTCGTAGTACGGTGCATCTCAAATTGGTCAACAGTGTACCTTGTCATTGTGCGTGTTTAAATTTATAATACGTGTTCGGCATGCCGAAAGTAAAGTGTTCTAAAACGCAAACATATAGTGAAACATTTGGGAGGGACTATTATACACAAACAGGAGAAAGTATCGTTTTGCATGATTGTAATGTGAGTTTAGATAATGAGAAGTTATTTTGTGGTCTTCCTATATCTGTATTACGGTTTGTTTACTATCACGTGAACTAGCATATGGTAGCTAGGGCATACGCCGAGCAAAGTCTGTACAGTACGGTTGCTGTTAACATATTCGATCGGGCACTAAGTTTTAAAGCCTGCCTATAACTTAATCGGTAGAGTTGTAAACTAAAATATGCAGGCTTATTTTGTTATAAACAGGTTTTCAGTTTGATCCAACTAGAAAGATTATGTATTATATTCTGAAGAGGAAAATCTTGTTATCGCTTGGAATGAAACCCGGGATTTCAGTGTACTGATACCGAGGCCACTCGGCTCGCCAAAAACATATCCAGTCACATTCAACCTATTTCTCCAGACGCCTATAGACTTCATTATAGATGGGCTGATATCTGTACGTAGTGCGGTCTGTTGGATTCTAGAACTCCAGAGGAACGTTCGGAAAGGGATCCTGAGGAACCGACTTGTCTCGACTTTTGTGGACGAATCTAGGCTAATATTTCGGACGAGGCGCAGCCTAGTTATCTAATTTTACAACTAATGAAGTCAGATTTTCAATCATTTTCAATAATCCTGCATAGAGAAGGCAATGATATGGGGCTAATAGCAATATTCGTAGTGCATGTTTATAAACTTTGCTTGCTATGATTTTTCTTCTTCTTAAAAATACTGTTAAAAATCGTTAAGACAATAAATCTCATGAATTAAACTAAATATGTCTACTTCAATTTTAAATTACACGTCAATTTTATCATATTTTCCTCAAGAAAGCTTATTATGCCTTGCTAAAGAAACAATTCGCACGGAAGGCTCATCTGAGCCCGTTCCACTAAAATACTGGCAGTTGTAGCGTATTGGTCTAAACTAAATTGTTCTAATGGAAATATGGTGCATTCGAGTCCCCCTCCAGACAGGCTCAACATAAAATATTATCACAGTATTATCAAATTATTTTTTTAATACAAAATGTAAAAATAATACGGTTTACGATCCTTATTAATAATATTAACTTATACACAAAAAAATCACAAATAATTAACTTCACTGGAGAACAGTGTAGAGTATCTAGGTGCCATAGATGGAATTAGTTGGAGAAGAGTCCGCTAAAATCTACTTTACTACTTTATCTACTATTGTTACCAAATTGAAGGTTTAGTTTACTGTTTCAAGAAAACAAAAGCTAACCTTTAAATTCCATCAAAACATAAAATACCTTCAAAACATAAAACACCTCTTTTTACTTTTTAAAGCGTCTCCCATTTTCAGGGGTTGCATTCTACTGCCTTCCTCCAGAATCCTCTGTCCTGCAAATCGCTTTCATTTAAATTCCTTCCCTGATTTGCCCTGGCTACTCCACCTCTCCAGGTGCTTCCAGGTCTCTGCATTTTCCTCCCTCCATATGGTGACCATGACAGGACCTGATAGGACCATTATCTTCTGACATCCTCTGGACGTGTCCATACCACTGCAAGCCTTTCCATTAGCGTTTCTTCTTATTCCATTCTTTCTCTTATTATTTTATTGAGGATTCGTATTCTAGATACACGACAACTCCTACGAAGTGCACCCATCTCTACTGCATTTACCACTTGTTTTTGTCTTTGCGTCAAAGCCAATCCTTCTCTTCCATAAGTGAAGATACTTTCAACAATAACATTTCAATTCTTTTTTCTTAATATATGATGAATTTCTCGATTTCAGAAAATCCATTTAATGCTAGAATAGCCCCTCTTGTCTGATATATACGGTCTGTCACATCTCCCTTACAAGTACCAGATGTTCCAATAATGGAGCCCAAACATTTAAAAGTATCTACTATTTTTATCTTCTCCAGACAGGTACATCCATCCCTTCTCCATCTCCACCAACAATAAGATATTCTGTTTTCTTGACATTTATTTTCAGACCTCCTTAATTATATTATATCTTCATTTAATTTCTTTCCCATATACTCTGCATCTTCTCTATCCTCTGTAAATATATTTTAAATAGTATAGGAGACATGCCACAACCCAGTCTCAAACCTTTTGTTGTTCAGAACTCTTCAGATATCCGCCTTCTCAATTTCACTGTGGCATGACAGGCACTATATACCCTTTTAATAAGACAATTCAAGGCTTTATCAATTCCCAAAGTCACCAATGCATTCCAAAGTTGGTAGGCAGGTACAGAATCATAAGCATGCTCTAAATTATAGATATAAAAATAATGAATTTCCTTCCCTTTTGCAGACATTTTTTCACATAATTGATGAACTATAAATGTATTACCTAAATACGATTTGCAAGCTGTAGTTTGCTCTTCAGATATCATTCTCTCAATTTGTTCTTCCAATTTAGGTATTATATCTATGAAATGAATATTCTTGGGTTATTATTATATGGTCTTGTGGTTAGCGTCGCTGACTACACATCCGTCGGCCCGGGTTCGATCCCCGCTAACTACTCAGATTTTTCTGATGTAGGGAGGCCTGGAACGGGGTGCATTCAGCCTCGTGATTGAAATTGAGGAGCTACTTGATAGAGAAGTAGCGACTCCGGTCATGGAAACCACCATTTACGGCCGTGAGTGTCGGCAAGCTGATCACATGCCCCCCAATCCTGCCATCTGCCTATGGTAGATGACGAAGCGGTCGGGTGGTAGGCCTTGTGACTTCAGGGATGTAGCGCCAAGGAGTTTAATTTATTTTATTAATTATTAATGTTGATGGGGTCATTCAATATCTTGAAAATGAAATAATCCAACAAAAAATAAAGATTTTTCAAATATCCATTAAACAGGTAGGAGCCATACAGGAGGAAAAGGTCACCTATTATCATCCTAGGTACTCTAGTGTAAAGAGGTGCATGTAACAGCTACATGATTAAACAGAAAGGGTGGCAACATGAATGCAAGTCCCAGAGGCTTAATTTATCATTCCACAGAGCTCACTGATATATGAGGAAAATGATTAAACATATTTAAGGTCCTGAGGAGTATGGGTAACATAGGGTATACTAGTGATTCAAAATTTTTATAAAGCGGCATTTATATGAGCAGTCCTTTGCTCTGAATATCAAGGAGCTATATCTATAAGGTTACTCTTGCCAGCGTCTATTATCGGCCCGTTTATATAAAGCAATTAAATCGTCCCATGGCTTCAGTATAAACTTTTTTAACTTGTAAGGTATTGTATGTAGGGTGTGAGTTTCCACTAGAAGTGGGATTAGCTGGATGAAAGTGAATTAGTTAACTGAACAAATAATTGCTCAAATGTCCATATTCATTTATCCAAATAACAGGATAACATTTATCCAGATAATTGGATAATGACGTAATTTTAATTAATAATTCAATTATTTTTAGTTATCCAGCTAATTGTTAAAAAGAGAGTTTAGATAAAATAAACCAGTTGCCTAACTTACAATGCAGCCTAGAAAGAAAGATTCATAAACTGAAGAGAAAATATGAGAAGCACTACATGAAATTAGAAAAGGAATGTCCTTAAAAACGCTTCCATAATACTTTTGGTAGTTCTGGATCAAGTTTGCAATTTCGCATGAGTAACAAATTCACTAAAACTTATCATTGTCCAGTTCCAGTTCTGAGCAATGTAGAAGAAGCCAATCTTGTAAGGGTAAAATTAACCTTGAAGACACAATAAAAATTACTTTAGGGGTCATAAAAAATACTCTAAAATTGAAAAAATACAAAAATATTCCTTCAACATTGTAGTTTCTACCATATGGAAATTAAACTTCAATTAAAGTAAGACATCAAGTAGCCTAATTGGCTTCTTTTTTAATATGCGCTTAAAGTGCTGATAACTGGATGGTTTACCCTAGTCATTTTTAACAAAATATGCATTTTTTCTGAATGGTTACGGTACCTTAAGGATGTAAAAGTCAGCATTCAAGATAAACGGCATTAGGGATATACTTTGTCCTTCAAAACATGTTATTTAATGGAACATCAATAACTAGTCCCTGGGCTCAACATACAACCTTAGAAATATTGCAATACTTACTGCTGTTTGCAACTAGGAGAACAAAGTATACCCTCGATTATGACTATAATAATAATCCAAGGTAGTTAGCACTTGACCCTGACATTAAAGACACGCCAGAGACCACTCGGAACTTGTCCATGCAGCTTCCTACAAAGTCTTTATAGAAACACAGCGAAGTTCTACCAACCATGCCATTTTAGAAATGAAAATCGAAGTTCTCAATCTCAATATATTGCACTGGGAATAATAATAAGGATAAAGAACTGAGATTACCCGATTAAAGACTTTCTGTAGTCAGCTTTTTGGTTCTATTATGATAGATCCAGAAATTCTATTCGTGTTATATTAATAAACTACAAAACCTAGAACTTCTTTATAAACGAGATTAAGAACACCTTACTTTTTTCTTTTTTCTTCTTTCAGTAAAATTTACAGACATGAATAAACTATAATATATCCTAATCGTTAATTTAATTCCTGCTGTACTCCCGTTTACTGTATTCAGAACAAATCAAGACAATGAACAAGAATTGCAGTAGGTTGTACATTATTTACGTCGGCGAATTATAACGTTTACTCGGCCTAGGGGTTTTCACATATTGTTCTTGCTTAGGTCAAAAAGTTGCTAAATTATACAGAAACTAATGTTATGAGAAGACTAATCAAATGACGGTACTCCGTTGGAGACTATGGACGCCCAATTAGAATATTTTAATAATAGTTTTGTCGTATTCAGTTATTTTTTTTATAATTTAATGATATTGCAGACTTGGTATGAATTTTGTGGAAGTGTGTTCCTTTAACTTCCCTTAGAAAACTGTAAAATACTTTCCCTTCTATCACCGTCAAATTTAAAGTCGCTTGCAAGCGGACTGATGTAAAAGCAAATGTATACGAGGGTCGTCCACAAAGTAAATTTCCCTATGGTCGTTTACACAAACAAAACAAAATGTCATGGAAATATTTATTGCAACAGATATAGCAAGTGTTCAGCTATTTTTCAACATATTCGCCACAGGAATTGAGACATTTTTCATACCGTGGGACCAACTTTTGAACACTTGTGTCGTAGAAGTCTGCCGCCTGGGATTTGAACCACTGTGTGACAACCATATCCGCTTCTCTGTCACTCTCTGTCATTTATTGAGGGGTATAAAAAGATGGAAATCTCTGGGAGCGAGATCCGGGCTGTTGGGTGGATGTGAAATAACTCCTAGCCGAACTTTTGCAGGAGACTTGCAGGGAGGTGTTGAAGTCTCCACCCTACAGCTCGGACTGTGCACCCAGAGATTTTCATCTTTTCCTACCCCTCATGAAATGACAGTGAACGACAGAGAATGGTAGAGAATGATAGAGAAACGGAGAAGGTTATCACACAATGGTTCAAATCTCAGGCGGCAGACTACGCCGACACAAGTGTTCAATAGTTGGTCCCACGGTATGACAAATGTCTCAATTCCTGTGGCGAATATGTTGACAAATAGCTGAACACTTGCTATATCCGTTGCAATAAATATCTCCATGAAATTTCGTTTTGTTTGTGTAAACTACCAAGGAAACTTACTTTATGGACGGCCCTCGTAAATGAATTCTACAGAGGGGTAAGATTCTACAGCGATGCAACAAATGTGTAAATATATCACGTTAGGCTTAGATGACTTCATCGTAGAAACCAATATGACAGGGAAAACTTCATATTCACGTGTTCTGCTGTTTTCTTTAAAATGTTATGAAGTTCTGTAAATAAAATAAGTATTTCCATACAAGTCTCTCCCTTTATGTAGTAATAAGTAGTGGTAACTACCATAAGGGCAGATTTCTTTGAGCTCAGAGGTTGATAATAGCGGCGAGTGATGGCGGACCAACAAAATTACTTCTGCAAGTTGCAAGATCTATTAAAACACAACAACATGTTTAAGCGGCGAGCAAAACCCGGAAGTCGAGTTCGTGTATGCATTTGACAGTAGTAGATCGGTGCTGCGGAATAGTAAACGTGGGTACTGTTTCAAGATAATTATTTTCCAAGGAGCTGGAAGTGCACAGTCCCCCAGGGAGCGACCATAAATTTGACGATAATCGTAAGGTCTTGACACTTAAAAATCTGTTCTAGATATTGTGCATGATTGGGCAAATCAATGCAAAGAGAGTAGCTAAAACGTTTCTTGCAATGTGTAGGTTACCTATATGATTCAGTGACCTTTTCTGGAATAAGTTGTGAACATTTGGAACAACGAGGAAGTAGAGAGTGCAGTAGGAGAGTGAGAAATTGTAGTCTGTGACCTTAATAAGGATTCATGAAAATATTTCCAACGCAGATTATTAAAAAAATACTATGAAAAAGAATTTTTGAAATATCGGTACTATAATGTATTTATTACACCCTTGGTGATAATTGATGATAATTGGTTATAAATAATTTAGCCCCATTGCGAGGAGTAAATAAGAAAAAAATACCTCCTTAATACGGCGTCCCCTATTGAGCCATTAAGTACCGGTATGACATTTTATCAAATTCTGAAATACCCTCAGGAAGCATGCAGATTAGAAATGTGAAAGTTTTTATGATGACAAACTAATCCGAAGAATTTTCAGTTTCACACAAATTCCTAAATAAAACCCCGGAATTAAGTGTTTTGAAGCTGAAATTGGTTTTATATAATGGTATTTTTGCAGAGTTTTTTAATTGAAAACAGTCAGGATCAGTCAACTTCAGGATAAGCAGTAGAAAAGCGTAATTAACAATTTGAAAAAGAGTTTTCTAACCACAAGTTTATGTTTCCGTAAGTAATATTTAAATTTACAAATATTTAAATGTATTTTATGTTTTTAATTCTGAAATTCCATATTTTCTGCAACTTGAAATTAATCTAAATTTTAAAATATATTTAAAATGTTCCTTATATTCATGTTTTGAAGTGCAGGGACGCCTTATGTCAATGTTTGATCAAACATAAAATATAATATGACTCAAAATACACACTGTTTCATTATTGACATTTTTATTTCCCCATCACCCTCTCCATTCTGCCTCTCAACCTCCCTCCCCAACAACACTACCCAGGTAGCGTTTCCACTTCTACTGGGTGTTAGCTTCTTCCTTCAGTAGCTAGGGATTCGAACAATCTTTAGTTTAGTGCCTCTTCCGTAAGAAATCTAGGGATCAAATGACGCAAATGTTAAATAATATACTCGTAATATGTAAGGAAGTAGTGGAATGAGAACAGTATCTCATAATTACTGTTCTGCTGTTTTGCTCTAAGGCTCGGAAAAATTCGCGTGGTCATGGCCTTCTACCGAGCGCTCAGATATTTGAATTCAATGCTTTAGATTTTAATTAAACTGAATCACGTGACCGTAGTTAGTGTAGTGTTCGCAGTTCCTTTCAAGGCAAACGTGTTCCTCTGGGCACACCACAGAGGTGTAGGAAATGCAAGGGACATAACCTCCTAATGCAAGCATTATAATGACGAAAAGTTTTAAGTCGTTCTGCACAAACTTATATGCGTACCTACATACATAAATCCGTACACTGATACATAGGGTGTCAACTCCTGCCTTCCACTCCGGCGGCCCGGGTTCGATTCCCGGCCGCGTCGGTTATTTTTAAGTAAAAATCCCTTTCCCGGGTTCAGGACTGGGTGTTTGTCAGTAGGTTAAGTCTTCGGTTAAGATAATGCACATTGTGCGCGATTCCTTAATTATTATAAGGTGTCAACTGGGAGTGCAGACGTCTGTATCGTACATTACAATGATCACGAACGACGAACAGGGAATTTATCTAGGAGGGGAGTCCCATGTCACGAGTTGCGAGTTGCATTTGTAATAATTATTCAACGAATAATATCTTATAAATAAATATTAAAATTTTGAAAAAAATAATTATTTGAATAGCATTTTAGGTTGAAACATTAAGTAAGAGGCATTCATGACATATAAGTTAATCAATGTGATATGGAATTTACAGACAGAAAGTGATTTTGATGGTAATAATGATTAAGTACAGTAGATTAAATGAATTAGTTGAATATTGAAAGGTAAAGGTAATTGCTTTATTATATAAAATGGTGATGGGTACGAATAAGTCTTGGTAAATACGCAGGTATTATGAAAAAGCACGTTCTTGGAAAACCAAATTTCTTAAAGAGGATTTTCAAGCGAGAATGTATTTTCCCAGGTAGACTGAACGTGACTTTAAATAATAGACAGACAGTCTTACTAATAATCCAGTTGTAACATTTATACCAGGAATATACACAGCTGAGGAGAAAAAGTGTACTAATAATCCTTGCATAAGGCTGAATGTGTGCAACGCTTTACACAGCCTGGCCCCCTTGTATAAACTTGACGTAAATAATCAAGATGGCCGATATCCGTAAAAGCCGGTCGTTTCGTAAATGTCTGAGATTGAATTTTGAGGCTACGCATATTCTGAGCTGCTTTTTCGGAATTATAAACATTGTTCCTTGTTTGCGGGACATATTTCCATACTTGTACCCATGATTACAGCTTTCTGAAAACAATATAATGAAATACTGAAACTAGAATTACTGTCTGCAGACGACGCATCGCTGTTTGCCCGCTGCACCAACAGATGGCGTTCAGCAGTCCCTTCATAGCCAGAGGCTAGTAACGTCATGAAAAGCGTGACGTGTTTGATGACGTTGACGTACAAACCCGGTGTAAACCTCGGCAGTTACACTACGTTTATTGGTAATACGGCTTATGTAGAACTTGCACGGTGAACAACCAAACAACCGTTCAACGCAGATATAAGCAGCTTTTATTAGTAAGGCTGAGAGGGTTTGGTAGTAGAAGGAACTAATTATGTTACAGAAAAGAAGCGCAATCAATGTACAAGTGTATATTGTGATTTAAGGAAAAGGAGATGATAATCAGTAGTACTTAAATTTAAAGATTAGCAAGAATGCACGTTTCGTGAAAGTTTAGGCAAACACATTTTAAATAAAATTGCAAGAAAATAAGTGGTAAAACCTGCAAATTCCGCACATTTATGAAAATACATGTTTTGGGTATTTGGGAAGTCACACTACAGAATTAAATCTGTGTGATAATTATGTAGTGTATTCTATCTCAAGAAATCATCCTATTGGTTGGATGCTAATATTTCATCAACCAATAGAATGATGGCAATAGGCTATGGACAAAAGTTGTATTATTAAATAAACGCCTAGTGGGCGTATAGTTTTGTGTAGAAATTTCACTAAGTTTTAGATTTTGAGTGATTCAAGTCATCTGTATATCTTCAACCCCCGACGAGGGCAGTTTAAAGTCATATACTGTATCTTCAAACCCCGACGATGTATAACCGGTGTGTGAAGTTTTGGTTAGATTGTTCTATAAATTTCATAAGCGTTTTACCACTTAGAAATCTTTAACTAACATAAATTAGTGAAGATCATATGGATTGTATTGGTGTGAAATAGTGACTGTGTTGTTTAAATACTCAAATAATTACAATAAAATAGCGTTTCGAGAATTTGAATAGAATCTATGGGACTTTTATTAGACAGTTTGTAACTTCACAATGCAATCCCTTTTGTCGTCCTGAAATGGAGTTGAGTGCTTGATGACTGACCGACGGCCAGGGAAGGCGAGGATTTATAAATGTGGACACGATCGTGATCCTGGCGCCCAGAACCTCGCTACAAGAGCTCGCTGGAAATCGTAAGTAACTTAAATATGGGTCTCGTGTACACATTAGTAGAACATAGGATCCTTTCGCCGCAAATGCTGCTGTTTTGTCTGAAGAAAACACGATTGTAGACAGGGCGGAAACCTATTTATTCAAGTACTGTTGCTGATATATTAAAGATATCTTGCGTAAAACGTAATTATATTATAAAACATAATTATAGGCCTATTATTATTAATTTATTTAATATAAAATTCCTTTTAGCCCTATTTCACCATAAGGTACATTAGGGCTGTAGTTTTATGTCAATAACAATGTATAATGTAGCCTACCTGCTTTCTTGTATACTAGAGTAGCCTGTTTTGCTAAAGTTTAAATAAAATTATTGTAAACGCGTAAATATTGAGCATATGAAATAGTGGAATTCTCTACAACAACAATCCTTGCTAAAAGTTTTTAAGAATGGTTCATCATATTTTACACCACAATAGTTTAAGTGTCCTATTAACGAAAATCTTTTCCTTGCAAAGAGTGGGCAGTCAAGAAGTAGATGCTCCACGGTCTGTTTTTCTTTACAAATACATAAATATTCATTCTCCCTTATAATTTTAAAGCTTTCAAAGTAAGAGCCAAAATTTCCATGACCTGACAAAAATTGAGTTAATATAAATTCGGTTCAATTTTGCTATGAAGTCGGGTTTCAATATTTGGAAAAAAAATAGGTCTTTTGTAATTATATTATTGTTATAGTTCCTAGCGATGCGTAGTGGTAAGTGCTGTTTCTTGAAAGATACGCACGTAGGAACAAATGTACGAGGGTTATCTAATAAATAAGTTTCCCTACTTGTAGAAAAATAATAAACACAATTTATTTGCTAAAATACTTTTATTTTACATATAATAACTATTCTGCTTACTTTTCCACATAATAATAATAATAATAATAATAATAAGGTTTTATTTTGCCTGGCAGAGTTAAGGCCATAGGGCCTTATCTTCCACTCAACCAGGATAAATACAAAATACATTAAAGTAATACTACAAAAAACAAATACACTAGATACCATATATAATAGTAACGAAATGCTAGCAATAGAATATTAAAATATAAGAAAATAATGAGTCCAATAATGAAAAGAGAAAACAAAGTGAATTAAGAATTACATATACTCGTAATTGGGTGTGTGTATATAATCCTAATATAATAATATAATATACACTAAAACTGGAACCTAAAACTAAGAAATTAACAAATTTAGGCAATATATGCTAAGTGATATAAAATATTGTACAATGTAAATTAACCTAGGTTGTGTAACGAAGATACCTCAGTAACTTAGACTTAAAAATCTGTAGACTCCGACTACCCCTGATGTCCGGCGGAAGGGAGTTCCAGGTGCGGGTCATGGCTATAGTGAACGAGGCAGAGTACAGAGATGTCTGATGGCGTGGAATTGAAAGTAGGCTGTTATTCTGAGATCGCGTGTCGCGGTTATGTTGGGAAGATAACAGTGAGAAACGAGAGACTAAATAATTAGGTGCAGATTTATTAAGTATTTGATAGAGAAGAGTTAGGGAGTGTAGTTGGCGTCTGTCCTTTAGTCGAAGCCAGGATAATTGCTCAAAATAACCTGAGACATGATCATATCGACGTATGTTGAATATATGACGGACACAAGAATTCTGAACACGTTGTAGCTTACAGGATAATTCAACACTTAGGTCGGTGAACAAGACATCACAATAGTCGAAGTGTGGCATCACTAGTGACTGTACTAACGTCTGATTTAGTTTAGTAGGTAGGAAATTTTTTAGTCTATTTAGCGCATGCATAATAGAAAATACTTTTTTACATATACGTTTAATTTGTGTATTCCAGGTCATGTCAGAGTCAAAGTACACCCCAAGATTTTTTACATAATCACCATTTTTTTGCAAACCTTTTTTATAGCGTGACACCAGTTTTTCCAAACCATGTTCTACCGTGCAGTGCCCAATTGCTGTAGCCAACTGTTCATTTCTGATTTTACTTAATCATCAGTGTCAAAGTACGTACATCTGAGATGCAATTTGAGTTGGGGAAACAGGTGAAAATCACTAGGAGCAAGATAAGGAGAATCTGTAGGATGTCAAAAAATTTCCCACTTGAATCTTCCGAGCTTCTCCTGGGTCCATCGATGAATGCACAGTGATACGGAATCACTCAGGAATCTCCCAGCTGCCATCAAAAGAGAACGTCCTGGACTTTTATCTCGCAGAGTCGTCCTGCTGAAAGACGCACCAGGAGACGGCATGGTGCAATAGTAGTTTGGAAAAACTGGTGTCACACTACCAATATTTTTGCAAAGAATTGCCATTTTGTGGAAAAGTAAGCAGAGGAGTGTGTAATACGTGAAATAAAAGTATTTAAACAAATAGATTCTGTTTAACGTTTCTTTAACAATAAGGAAACTTATTTATTGGACAACCCTCATATTTCATTCAAGCTGTTCAAGTTATATCTTTATATGTAAATATAATTAAATGCCATCGTTCTGAACTATGGAATACATTTCCTGTAAAATATTATAATGCTGATTCCTGAACAGATGCAAGCGTAATTCACTTTATTTCCTGAATCAGCCTAACGTATCGCGACAATGGTGATGTATCCGTAGGCTCACTGCCTAGAGTTTATCCGACCTGATCAGAATAGAAAGAAAAAGGAAGGTGTCTTGATCACGTTTTAGGAGGTGGAAAAGTAAGTTTCGCAAAGATTGGGTGAATCAGGTCTGTGATTTGTTTACTTCATACTCATTATTAAATGTTATTGGTGAAAATTGGAAGGAGGACGTATGAGTTAAATAATCAGCAATGTACACCGTGTTCCTAAAGGACTCGAACCCGTCCATAGGTGGAAAACAAGGTTGTATGTAATCTGCGCCACGGTTGACACCGAATTTGAAATATAATATAAATGAGATATGTAGGTCATTTCACGCAAAATATAATTCGATGTTCTACCACGCTTCACCCAACATCGTCCTTATGTTAGATGCACTTCTCCAGTTCCAAACAAGTGCCTACATAAAACTGAGAAGTATTGAACAAGGGATACCTATCAGAAGAACAGCTAAAATAAATGACAAATATCCTCGTCTACTCAAGTGGAGATAACAATATATAAACAATGAAATATCCCATTTTGATTTTATTAAGAAGGCGTCATTTGAGAACAAAGTGCTCATGCAAAAAAATTACGGTAGTGTTTTTAACAATTTTATAAGTGACGAAGCGTACATGCAAAAGAAATTAGGGTATTGTTTTTAACATTTTTAAAAATGACAAAGCTACTAAGCCTAACATTTTTAACCATACCTATGCAATTTCATAGCCAGTCCTAAGACTGGAGAAGTGCGAAAGAAGATGTTAGTGCGTTAGTATGACGGTGACGACATTTAAATGTCGGTGGCGCAGTTTACATATGTCGGTGGCGCAGTTTACATATGTCGGTGACGAAGTTTACATCGTGAGGTTGGGGGAAAAGGTAGAAGTGGCGCAGATTACCTTTTCCCGAAAACAAGAATAGAACATTTCTAACCGTGACATTTAAAGCTTATAAATCTAGATATCAATGCTCTATGTTCATTCCTTACAACAAATATAGCTCCTGTAAATTTGGATGAATCTTTCTGGTATTATTGTTTCCTTTTAATATAGTAATAAAGCCGAGAATTCTTCTATCATCCTCAGGGATCACCAATGTAAGGTATCTTTGTTTTCGTAATTTTTGTTCTGTTGTTCATTTCGTAACCATTGACATGTTAATGTCGTCTCGTTTTGGTTTAAGCAGGAACACACTAGTTCGACCACGAAAGCCATCAGTAACGGCCGTGGGAGCTGGCAAGCTGACCATATCCTCCTCTATCCCTCGACCTACCTCTCTTTCTTCGCAAAACGACATGAATATTGTTTGCTAAAGCAAAATTAACAATTAGTGAAGAAGTAGTGTTTGCTACGTCAAGTAGGCCTAGATTTCTTTTGCGTAGGTTATAGACTGTATTAACAGAGAAAAAATGGTTGTTTATTAATCTGTATTGTAATTGCTCCAGACCAACACTTCATAATAGACCAACACTGGGCAATAAAGCATAGCACATTTAGCTAAAACTAGAATTATTAGCTTATTATACTTTACACTACATTGCATGGTGGGAGGAGAGAGGTAGGGGTATATTTGCCACAAGGAGGAAGGGGATGGATGTTTGACGTAACACCATCCATTTAATCCCACAAACCTTTTATGTGTTTCTCGAGCAATCACGTGTTCATACTCATTATCGGTGGATTATCAGTAAACCGATAATAACTGAAAATTCACACCCTCGCTCCATGTATTAGTCAAGTTCTCACCATTGCAAATGTACACAATAAGGGATAACAGACGACATTCATCACCCGAACTGCACTGAATTACAGAGTAATTACAGAGCCCAGAGTAACGAATCGTGGTAAATAAAACAACTACTTCATCTCGTTCGCTGATTTTGAAGTTAAAGCTATCTCATCCAAATTTATGAATGAATGAAATAGCCCACACAATGTCCCACAAAGGGCTAAGGTCTCCTGCTAGAAGAGTGACTCGGATCTAATTGTGAACTACTCCACGTGAGTTGTGATCTGTACTTGGGACCGAAATGTTTCCATATTGTCATCCCCTTCTGTCAACCTATGTAAAACAAATCAGGTCTCTGCGTCTCCTAATGTTATAATTTATAAACAAATGAATCAAGTTGAGCGGGTCAAAAAAATCGAAGTGATCGACTAATTGATGTGTTATATTGCAAAAAATTGATTTCAGCGACGCTCTTTTTCCCCCGGTTGCTATGACAACCCAGCTAGCACAACTTCAATCAATTTCTCAATAAATTGAACAGTCTTGTTAATTACACTGAAACACGGGCTCAAATATAACATTATAGATTCTTTATTGTAACCAAATGGCCATATTATTATGAGAGGAGCAACGGTGGAATGATATATGGCAGGAGAAACAGGAGTACCTCGAGGAAACCTGTCCCGACCCCATTTTGTCCACCACAAATTTTATATGGATCCACCGAGATTTGATCCCGGGTCCTAGTGGTAGAAGGCGAGCGATACGCTGTTTTATAATAACTTGTGTTTTTAAGGTCTTGCCAACTTGCACTCCAAGTCTTTCTAATTCGAGCGACGCTTGACCAGTGAACTGCGAGTTGTTCTTAAATGTATCTGACCACCTTCTTCTCGGCCTTCCTGCAGTCCTTCGTCCTGTAAAAGGATTCCACATGGTGGTTAGCTTGGTCCATCTATCCCGTTATCTCGCCACGTGCCCGCCCCATTTCCTTTTTATTACTGCGGCTCTGTCCACGATACTTTCTAATGCGTGATTTCCTGCAGCTTAGCGTTGGAGATCTCATCTTTCATTGTTATTCCTAGAATGTTCCTATCCACTTTTCTTTGACATGTTAAACTAACTGTGCTCTTTCGCTGTCTGGCATGAAGGGAACCAGGTTTGACATCCGTAAATTAGTATCGAGAAAACGCTGCCAGTCTTAGTTGTGCTTAGGGATTTATTTGCCATTATGAGTGTTAGGGATCAGAAGCCTTCCAAGCTTGGGCTATTATCCTCTTCGACTCTTTTTCCATATTGGTGGCGAAGGAGACCGTACTCTCTTTATATCTCCAAACAGCTGTTTTTCTGCGCTACAGCTAAGCACTGATCAGCGCCATGCGAATATTTTTAAACAAATGCTGCTGCAGATTTAAAATTTTTAGTAATAGTAAGAGCAACTCTAATCATCCTTTTTAACAGCCTACGTGCCCTATAACAGACTAAAGCCTACCAATATAAACCTAATTTCGAAGTAGAAATATTGCCTATAAGTTTTACTTCAACAACTTTTCACATGCAGCTTCAGCAACAAGTTATATACAAATATTTTCTTATTTTTTACTTACATTTTCTCCTTATTAATAACAAGCAAATAATTAAAACTAAAGGAAACTCCGTGGCGCTACAATAAGGGAGGGACTAGGCCGGCCATCCTACCGCAGCGTCAGCTACCACATGCAGATGGGAGGATTGGGGGGGGGGGGCATGTAGTCAACATGCCGACACCTACGGCCGTTATTTATGGTTTCTGTGACCGCAGTCGCTATTTCTTTATCAAGTAGCTCCTCAGTTTGTAGGCCTATCAGGAGGCTGAGTGCAACCCAGACCTCCCTACCTCCGAGGAGGTACCGGAGATCGAAACCGGGTCTGCGGAGCCGTAGCCAGTGACATTAAAAAAAGAGACCATGAAGGCGGTCACTTGCAAAGGATATATTTATTTATCCCGAAATTGAAGAGGAACTGGTTTTTTAGAGTAAGTAATGGGAAATAACGAAAAAGAAAAGTCTGATTCCATAAAGTGGTCAAAGAGATATTGACGTATTCTAAAAGGCTTGCAAAATTATCTTCAAGAGGGACTGCAGGGGAAAGCACAAAGGAGAAAACTGGGATTTGTGTAAAAATACATGTCTAAAGATGTTCTAATAGCTGTGAAAAATTCAACTTTCTGGAAATTATTTCCAACATTGGAAGATTTGTTTTCTTTTCATTCACTGGACTAATGTGGACAGCCCACATGTGCTGGCGCTTCCTCCAATAGAGAAGATCAACCCTTGTCTGTAGAGTTACGAGACTCATTGTTACTTGCATAACAATGCTACTCAGATCAACCAAAATGATGCTTCGTTACTAAATTTAATATTGGTGTGAAGCTTGACAATTCTCTTTCACAATGACCTCCAGGGGATGTTGGTGGATTTAAAAGAACCTGCCTGCATTAGGCAACTTTGCTTAGGTAATTACTTATCTAAAGAGGATGAACGATAATTTTCTGGGGGGGGGGGGGGAGAAAAGAGAAAGGTTGTAAATACTATTTACATTATTGTCTTCCTTAAAAGTTAAAAACTTGACTGTAGTCATTTTCGAGAAAATTGCGAATAATATCAATACAAAATAATAAAAAATATGAACGTATTTGCCCTGTATAGCCCGGGAGACGTGGGACGCATAAAGTTCCTACAGTGGGAACGGTAAAGCTGTGAAAAAAGATTAAAAATAAATAAATATAATGAACATTTTTAGTTAATTTCAATTTCATACTACAACCGAGTAACACTGCTTTATTTTATACGGTACTTTGTACGGTATTGCAACTCATATATTCGCAATTTAAATATACGAATTAATAATAACGATAATAATAAAATAATGCAATGTGGTAAAAAAGGACTAATAAAGTCTGCTATTTCACCCTTGGAAGATGATAAATGTAAATTAGCGTGAACTGAAATTGCAAGCGTCGTTCCAATTGTTTTGTTTTATCTAACCGAACACACAGATTTCCCCCAAAATATTTATTTTGTTCGTGGGCCGTATTAAATATGATTTTCTAATAAAATCGATAACAACTGTTGTTGTTGGACATTTTCCTAGTTAGTCCTTAGTATAATCATGGTATTTAAAGCTAAGTTCCCTTATTAAATTAAAAATATATCGAAAGAACTGAGAAGGCTTTCTTGGAGAGAATGATGAAATATCACATAGTGGGTTTGCTGGATGATTCGATAAGGCAAAACTCTTTGTGGTCGATTTGATATTAACCAATAGATCTAGAACATTTCCTGCATTATTGATAAGGAGATCTTGCTCGGTTGGGCCGAAAACCATTTTCAGAACGATTTAAACTGCAAGATTTGATATCACAGACTTTGTTGCATTAATTGGTGGACATAAGGGAATTTGCTGAAGATTTAATGAAACAAAATTCCCATCTGCTGCAAGATTTGTGATGGGAGATCTGATATGACATACTTCCCCCCATGAATTAATAAACCATAATCCCCGTTTACACAGTCTCTTTCCGTGCTTGCTTCTCACCAGCAGACTCTGATCATGCGCTCTTCAGTATGTTCTTCTAATCCATGCGTCAGGAATTAAGTCGAGCTTTGCTCCCAATTCTTTCCCGTAAGGAATTAGTTTGATTGGCTGTTGAAGTAACTGGCGCGCGCATATTTAAACTCGCGTGGAAAAAACAGTGTTAAAACGCAATAAGGAAAGCAATTACCCTGAGTGAAAAGTTATGTGCTACATTATAATTCTGGCTGCTGAGAAATCATACCAGAGCCTGTGGTATCCAATAATACTGGTTTCTCCATTCAAAGTTACTTCATTATGCATTTCACAACCTCTGCTCCTTGTAATAATCCGGAGTGTAACAAAAATGGAATTACTACAAACCAGATTAATTTTTTGGTAATTCATTCTATAACAAGAAAAACTGACTACTAAAAAGTTGTTGCAACTAAACCTTTAGCACATGACAACAATAAAACCTAAAACTGTGTTGATAACCACCTTCATAATAACACTAACAACAATAATATAAATACTGAAAATAATAATGCATTAGTTCACCTAACAAGATTTTAATACTATCTTATCATATGTTTTTCATATGTACCAATCTTTTTCCTCTCTAAGTATATAAATTATAATAACTATTACTAGTAATTTAGTAATAATTTACTAATAAATATAACTAAATTGTTTGAAAGCTTTTTCAACAATACAGGATGAATTACATTTACACAATGTCTTATCATCAGCCTTCAAAGAAATAAATTTACTCAAAGCTTTCGAAAAGGAAATGTACAACACTTTAATTTCTCACATATTTTACTCAATTGATGAATTACGAAAATATGTTAAAATTATTAAGTTAAAATTTCATAATTCCGTACCAGTAAAATTTTGCGAAAACTGTATCTATGGTATGTGTCCCTCATAACCATGCTTCTTAATGAATAAATTATATTTTACTTACTTTTGCCTTTCTTACTGATGTGTGAGTTAATAGGGCAGTCTCTTTTGAACGAATTAATAAACCGTATAAATAATCCGTTACAAAATATGAGGCAGACTTTCTTGCATGAATTAATAAGCCATGTAGAGGATTTGGTACAAGATTTGTGCTACAATATTTTATAAGGCAGATCTACCCAGAGGGTATGCCCAAAGTTCAGCCAGCAACGTGGAATTTTCAAAGGAATCCTAGCCAATAAATTTCGTTGATATAATTAAGAAACATCTAAAGGCATTTGTGCGATTTGTTGCGGCACAAACTTCTAACAGTTAGCTGGATAGTTTATAGTTATATTAAGACGGGGATGTGTAACTGGGACGGTGAGACAAGAAGCTTGAATTGAAGATGCGCAGTAGCAATACAAGCTTGTGGAGTGGCTTCGAACCGGAATTCTCGTGCACGTCATGATTCATGTATTAGTATGCTTAGTTATATTTCTACTTCGGCCAGTGATCGTCGCCGGTCTACCGGAACCTTGTTCCCCAGGAGTTCATTTACGTGGCTGAAAATCTAAAATCATGGTCCTGTCAAATTTACGTACACATAAACTCAATCAACATGGCCCGGGTTCGAACCCGCGACCTTAGCCGCAGTAAACCAGCGCTATAAAAACTGCGCATCCTAGACCGACAATGACAAGATATAGGCTAAGACCACAGTTGCGAATTTTAATTCAGAAATTGATTATATTTAAAATCAGCTATATATATATCAACAGCTACAAATGGTTTGGCCAATCATACACCTAGAGGCTGGCAAAAGTAAATAGTGTACATATCACATAACATTAATTGGTTGCTATCTATAAAAACTCTGAACAATCCACTTACGTCCGGTTTCCCGACAGAAAACGTATTTTAATTTCGTATGGTGTTAACGTATTTTAATCTCGAGGTACGCGTTCTAAACTCTTGATTTGATGAAAATTTTGCTTCATCCATAAGAGTTCAACGCCAGATTTCCCTTAAAGAGTTAAATCCAAACCACTGGGATAAATCAGGTATTTGATGTAGAATTGCAGTTTTTAAACGCTCTTCGTAATAGAGAACGATTTAGAAAATACGATTTTACCTGTAGAACAACTTCAGAAGAGATAAAGGTTATCAAAAGAAATCGTCAGTAAAATTGTGGATAACATTCGTGAGACGATGGAGTATGCAACGGAGCCTTCCGTAAAAGATCTTGTTATGAATTCTCTTTATGGCTTATCAATTTGTACAAGAAAATCTGTTTCCTTTTATTTATGTTGATCAATACCATCCTCCCCTACACTAAAAAATATTATGTGATTTATGTTCATCTTCTTTAACATAAATGTTATATTAAATAGTTATGCACTTCTAAAATGATACTCTAAATCCAATATTTTATTTTACTTTAAAGAAAATGTTTCCCCATTCTTAAGTTGATGTATTATTCTGTCTATGAGAATACTGACTTCTATTGACTAACGCCCGATTTCATAAACACGGGTTAAATATATACTATCCCTGGGTTTGTTAACTTGGGCTAAAACTCTTCCTTGTGACTCATGTGATTCACCAAGCATTTCAGCAAAGAGTTAAATAATTCCATTTTAATACTGGAAATTGAAACAGTAGCAATCCACAAGGTAATAGACTAACAGAAAATTGCAGTACTTTTTCTTCCTGACACTTGAACTGGCGGAACGCGTGTGAGGTGGAAGATGAATTCAAATAGACATGCCATCTTCCCCTCCCGCCAGTCATGACAACCGTAGCCGTATACCTTAATCCGCGCGATGTGAATCATTTGAAGACTGGCGTGGGAATAGAACATCGCCCTTTCAAATTACAATATTTCAATAGTGAACTCCTCCAGACTACTGTACATCCTTCTGAGCAGGATACGGAAGAAAAGATTGTACCATAGGTTTTATGAACGAGCTTCGTAGCGAGGTTTTGTTTTGTTTAGCGGCGACCATGAGAATGGAGGAGGCTTAAAGAGAAACGGAATTACAAAATTTTCAGTACTTGCAAAATCTCTGTTAATCGATCTTGTGACAATATGCAGTGAACATCAGAAAGTAATACTACGGATTGGAAAATAATACAAGGGAGTTTAACAACATAGGAGTTTCTTTCCTTCGATGAAACGTTTGTCAACAGAAATAAGTATCCTCAAGGACAGAATAATACAATGGCTTAACATTTGTATCTTTAATACATTTTTGAACAGCACAAATATCTTAAAAATAGTTATATTAAAGAAGATGTATATGAATCATGTAATATTACTCAGTGTAGGAGTACATCGTGTTGATAAAAATAAACTTAAAAAGAAAAATGGATAAGCCATATAGAGGATTTGTTACAAGATCTGGTAAACCAGGCTTTCTTTCACGAATTTTGAAGTTAGGTAGAGGATTTCTTGCAAGATTTCATCTGATAGACTTTCTTACACGAATTGATAAGCCATAGGGGGTTTGATGCGAGATTTGATAAGGCAGACCTTCTTGCAGGAACAGATAAGAACATAGATTGAGAGTATTAGCTGCCGGAATGTATAAACCAGACAGAGGTTACTGGAGGCTACACCAGGTTCTTGTGAAACATATATACCAGCGCTGCCGCACTGACGCAATTCCTGACCTATATGCAAGTATGCAACACAATGCCGCAATCTTTCGTTACTGTAACAGCTCCAATTGACTACTTCTACACTTCCAATAATATGACACACTACATGTGTGTGAAAAAGTCCTTATCACTCTCTTCATTAAAATTATCATAAGAATAATTAATACAACTTCATACTAATAACAATTACCGGAACATCGTCGTTTTCTATGAGATTATTTTCTTCTTCTTCTTCTTCATCATCATAATCATCATCATCATCATCATCATCATCATCATCATCATCATCATCATCATCATCATCATCATATAGCAATGTGATTACCAGGGATAGGGGTTTTAAAGTTAAATTTTCTTTATATATTTACGTATTAGGAAATTTAGAATGGTTTTTCCACATTTGTCCAAATATAACATAATTTTTACATATTTCAGAAAAACTCGCATATCTTTACATAACTGAACGTTTTATTTTAAATATGTTCCATATTTCGTGGTTTCAACGTTATTCTCATATAACCATTTAAATTTTATTTCACTAGCATCTGTACTTCAAAGTTGGATTCTTGAATAATTTCTATGAAATGTTGAAAACCAGATATACCTAGGTATAACTAGATCTGGATTTAGCTCCTAAAGATGTTTGTAAGGTTTATAGAATTATTCCTGTTACTTCTTGTGATGTTGAGCGGAGTTTACTGCGTACAAAGCAAATTTCACAGTCAATAGACGTAGGTTATCCCAAGCTGTATTCCATCTTGTGTGCCTCATCCACTAAGGCACCCAGTTTATGCTGAATGCTTTATAATGGCTAGTTAAGACTTATATGGTCAAGGCTTACACTAGGGTCGGTTGATTAGCGCAGCAGTGTTGAGTCTATATATTACAAACGCGTTGATTTCGCGAGGGCTGTGTATTCAGGACGTGATGTTGTACTGTCAAGGTTTTCCAAGATGACACTTTGCAATTTACTGCGCATGAATGACAGTGTAGACTCACTGAATTGCTATCACATCATTGCACATAGAAACCTGACTGACTGAATGACAGTGGCAGTTTTTTTATTTAGATATGACCTATTGAGTTTATTGACTGAACCTGTAGAAAGTGTTATAATTAGGGGGCGGATTTCTAAGACATGTCATATTTTTCCCCTTTGTATTATTTCAGGTTTCCAACTAATTTAAATCCAATTCCAAGCATCCTGATGAAAATGGAACTGCTTGTATTGTGCATATAACTGCATATTTTGGAAATTTTCATCTATTGTAGCATATTTAGTATGAATATGCATATTTAGGTCAAATTATTGGCATATTTGTTTGCATATTAAAGAAATTTTGAAGTTTCATATCATATTTTGTAAATTTTGCATTATACTGATACTTTTTGAGAATTTACAGATATTTTAAATAATTAACATTATATTTTAATAAAATGAATTGTAATGAAACTAAAAAAAATACATAATGTGTAAGTGGTAAAGTCATATTTTAAATTTTATTGGTCACATTATAATGTTTTTTTAGGTCATAAATGCATGCATATATCCTATTTTTAGGTCCTAGAAATCCGCCCCCTAGTTATAATATATTTTTGTTAAGTACGGAACTGGAAACGGATAGTGGATTTTAGTGTTTTTAGACGCGAAGAAGCTTTTTAAATACCGACAGTTGTGCCCTTTGTTTGGATTTATTCGTTTTTGGCGTTCCCAAAAATACAGCGTGGCTTTCTCTCTGCGGCTTAGCACTGGTTCGATATTTGTTTGGGCTTCCATTGCCTCGATTGGTAAGTATAGAAACCTGAGCAGCTCACAACTATCACCTTACTATACCTCTGATCTCTGTTTCATTTCGATCTTGGATTCTTGTATTTCATTGCGATCTTGGATTCTTGTATATCATATATCTTTTCCCCACTTGCTGTCCAGACCGTTTCTACTTCATTGATTTGTATACTTCAATTTCTGCAGGAAAATTGGCGGGATCCTTAAGGGAATAAACCAGTTAAGTTGTATTTTCTATATGTATAACAGAATAATATTATGTATGCCAAATATTAACTAATCCTAGCAAAGTATGAATTTCTTTTAATTAACCATAAATATTTTAAAGATAATAGTATAAAAATTAATTATTTTACTATATGATAATTGGTACTCTTGGAAACTACTGCAATATATTTCAGAATTCTGCAATTTGGTGTATTTTAACAGATCAATAAACTCACCTGCTGTTTTAAATTATGTAACTCGAAACTCTTCGGTTATTCTTGTTCTACCTTAACTGCTGCTTTTACTCTCAAAATCTGTTTTAACGTTGCATACGATATTTGTAGGCTTGTCTGTGAACTACTTCAAGACGAGAAGATTTATAAAAACCAAATTCCGTAAAGTTTTCTTGATTAGCTTTATTTATCTTACCCTAAAGAATATTCTTCTCAAGGAAAACATTTAATTTTTATGTGATCTTATCCAAAATTATTAAAATATTTGTTAAACATTCGTATATTTACTGCAAAAATATTTTTCTTAAGTCTAACAGAATGGATGCTATAATCTGTGATTCTGTGAAAAAGGTAAAAGGCACCTCTCCCCTTCACTCAAGAAAGACGGACCTAATATTGACAATATGAGAAATATAAGACAATTATAGGCGTTGAATTTTTTAAAACCCAAAACACTAAATTCAGAGTACTGTGCAGTTAATGTGGGAAAATAACTGTTTATACGACCAGTTACTCAAAACCCAAGTGTCGAGCAAGCATGGAAACTCGTTTTCGCCGCATATCTCGGTTTCACACCCAGGTCCTAACCAAGGCTGGTTTCTCTTCGTCAATATCCCTGGTAAATGCCCCTGTATGAAATTGCAGTATAATTCCTAAGGTACAACTTCCATTATAATGCATTGTAGATTAGGTGGATTGTGAGTGAAAAACGAATGTATGAATTTAGATGTCCTGAAACAGATATATCAGGGTTATAGGTGTGCATTGATTGTTTCCAGCACTCCATGATTATCCTCTAACGACATTACACGATATTACCATAAGACTTTAGAAGATATAAAATGCATCAGAATTTTAAAATATAAGAATGGGAGGTGATACACAATAAAGGAAGATTCTTTAACTGAAAATCTAGAAATGATCTGCATAACTGATATAGTGTTTGCAAAACACTAAAGTCTCGGACCTTGAAATCACCCAATAACTCCCCCCCCCCCCCGAAACTTAACTGTTAGGATTCGTAAACAATAGGCGATCCTTAGTAAAGGCCTAGAAGCAACGCTATCAGATTTGTATCTTTTCTAGATATTTTTCAGTCCCGTACCGTGTACCGTGTTGAATAGTTGCACCCGCTGTTTTAGTGTATAACATGCTATTATTTTTTCCAACCCATATAAAAATGGCCATCTGAAACACATCAGAATAATGTTTACTCTCTAAACACACTTACTGTGTACTTAGGAAACAATAAACGACCCTAATTAGGAGGAGGCACATTGTTAAACCATTCCTCAAAGTCACCCCGGGCCTCGGGCGGTGGGATGAGACGAGGCAGTGATGTTCTGGAAAATACTATACAAAGAAAACCTTAAATTGGCGTCAATAACAGTGGTAATAGGCCTAAATAGCATTTTAGTACTTCAGCCCTTGAATTATGGTTCCACTATCGGAAATTAAACGTTTTATTTGAGATTCACAAAAAAAAGTTATAGAGGCTGCTAATTAGAAAGTAAAACGTATCACATGTTTCTGATACGTAAGATATCTGTCAGATTTCGTTATCACATTGATAAGCGTTTCTGAACTTTTGATAAAACACTCGACTAATTATTATCTGTAATAGATCACTAGATTTCTCACGAAACGTTAGACAAGTATTGAATATGGCGGAAGTGATATAAATTTATGATAATGCATGTTATTGAGTATAAGCCTCATCCTACGTGATGTTACTAGACGTATTAAATGTTCTTAGATTAAAAAGACCTATGCAGGTATTGGTTATTAAATAATGTTAATTTATCCATAAAGCTATAAAAACTGCATCTGCATCATCGGGTTAGTAGTTGAATTGGTTAAAGCCTTTTTAATGTAGCATAATTATATTAATTTCATATTTTTATTATTTATCATCGTCTTTTTCTTCATTATCTTCATCGTGGAGAAGTTTCGTGCGAGAAGATACGAATTTGACAGCAACTTTTATCACTTACATGATGATTTGCGAAAAGTATAATTGGAAGCTTTATTTATTTATTTATTTTGTGTTCAGACTTCATCGTGATGGTTAACAGAGCTGAAATTTCGTGCTCCACTCTTTTATTACTTTGTCCTGTTTGATGAACTGAGAAATTGGTAAACTAAACAGGATAAAGAGAACTTTTGTATGCGTTTCGTACATCTCTGAAATTTCTTCCGTGTAAATATGAGAAATGAATTGTTTTCATGGAAACTAGAATTTTAATGGGGATTTTAAGGAGGATGTGGAAACGAAAAATCTCAAATTAGCCTACCTATTAAAATATTACGTAAGTTATTCAGAAAATCCCACGTGAAAAAATGCGTAAGGAAATAGTTTTCAAACTATAAGGTTTCTATAATCTTAATAAACTCATAGCTCATCCTAGGATCCGTGTGATTTTTTCCGTTTCAGAGACTCTTAAGGGGGAATGCATCAAACTCAGTAGATGAAAGTGAGCCTTAATTTATTAATTTCCAACGTCATTTAAACAGTTTTTTTGACCTTCGGAACATGTCGCTTATATACAACTACTTTTATCAATGATATCATGATAACCATTAATGTGAAGATACTAAGTTTTTCAAATTATTTTTATTTCTTTCTAAGAAACTTACATGTTTTGCAAGTTTTTCTGAGTGTTTGTTACACACATGCCTCTGGCACTGTATATAATACTGCTTTGGTTTGCTAAAATTGGTTTACTTTTCATTTTTTATTTTTTGTTCTTTCGAATCCATACTTACTTTTATTCATTACAGTCAAGTTCATTAATGTTACAAACAAAATATGACACTGTTATATCACACAGTATTCAAAAGACATTAACTCAAATAGAGGTGGTTCTGCAGAATTACTTCGAAACAAACAAGAATAAAACAAAAAGTTTGGAGTCTTAGGGTTAATACTTAATTGTTACGTAACTAGTAAATAATTCTTTTCGAAATACCAATATAAAACCTAGGAGATAACCCTTCCCATGGCCTTTTCTACTTACATTTAAATCTAAATGGAAAGTAATAAAATAAAAACTAAAAAAATATATTGGTATTAAAATAATAATTACTAACTTAATAGCTTTGTTCTTAAGTTGAAGACATTCATAATAACTTATTATATATTGACATAGCATAGATTATAACCCTTTAACGAGGGACCGAGATTTAACTGCCTCGTAATGAAGCATATTTCGACCTACATCTCCAGTAATTTAAAAATACTGAACTTTCTTCTTGTAGCCAAAACGACGTCCGGGAACACATATATTTTAAAAATAAAGAGCAGTCATACTTTATTTAATCATTTATCATTTAAGTACACGTAAAACTTCTTCTTTCGTGGGATAAATTTGCACCAATTATATGTTTTCGCCTGATATCATGTAGAAAATGATATTCCTTTACTAAATACATGGTCTGTTTTATAACCACTAAAATTGATTCAGTATTTTTATGAATAAGCATGTCCTTGAATTTAAAAACAAAGCTGGTCTAGTGATTCATTCTATCTGAAAGTGTGGGTTTGTATGTTCAAACAGAATTACCTGGAAATTTATATCTGAAGTTTCTGCAATCAAATCGTGTTGCTAACGCTGAATTCCATTCCGTTCTTAAATCTAAACCTACACCTTGGCAATGCCTTGCAGCAATGAGACAAGGATACATTTCACAGACTCAGACACATATCTATTTCTTTTACCATTCTTCTAGGAACTTCTTAAAGAGAAATCATTACTTCTTATTAGGGATGGGATATCCACATCAATATAATCGAAATATCAATATTTTGTTTTCGATATACGATATTATGACATCGACATTTCAGTTCCGATAATATCGTGATATCAACATTGCTCTTTGATAATAACGATTTCTTAATTTTCAAATAAAATGAGGTTTAAAGAGGGACTTAAACAAATCTACATTATTATAATATATATATATATATGAGAATATTAAAGGAGAAAAATTCCTCCGACACTGGGAATTCAACTCAGGACCTTTGGCTATTCGCGTCAATGCTCTACCAACTGAGCTAAGCCGGAGTTCAACTCACAGCGCCAGATGGAACTTCTCTCCTATGCCCTAATGGTCTACCTCACAGACAGAAAAGTTATGTCATATGCAGTACTATGAGGAACACTAAGTAGTGATTTTTGTGATCGGGCTCCCACTGTTATTGTACACTTTACATTCAAGATAGATATATAAGCATTCATGAACCACAGATTATTGTCTCAGTTGGACATTACATGAGAATATTATATTTTAAAAAAAACTCCGTGGCTCGACATCCCCGAAGGGACAAGGCCTACCACCCGACCGCTACTTATAAGCAGATGGAGAATATATATAAATGGGAAAAATCAACGTTTCAGGCAATACCAAGTTAAAAAAACATAAGTATAACATATTGAAGCTTTCAATGTTTTATTACATTTATTATATTTCTTTTCAGCATTTCCGGTTGTCAATTTGAATTTTCTTGCCATAAGGACATCTCAGTAAGGCCAAGTGGCGGCTCATAGCTAAAATTAGTGGGGGTGCTGGTCCAAAAAAAAATGTTAGCCTCTGGTTTAAAATTGTGTAAAAGGAAACATAGATACATAAAAAGAAACTTGATAGAACCCTAGAAGAACAAAATCATAATTTTTTACTTACTTTAATATAAATTGTTACAGTTCAAGCTTGATCTATTCGTTTAAAAATGAAATCCATTCTTCTTGTTTTAAATTCTCTCCTTGATCTGCCATCGTTAAAGTTTTCTGTTAAATAAAATAACCGGAAAAAAAATAATCAAATGGAATAGCTGGAAACAAGATAATAATCTAATTCTACACGTTATCACTTTCAAGAATATGGCACGTGGTTTCTAAGCACAACACACGCGGAGCAAAAAATAAAAAATAAAACCAGCACTACCTTCCACCAATACGCCACGGTCGGCACTGTGGAAGCGACAGTGCTCTCTCTCCCTGGCAGCCACGGCATGCACCTTCCTATGTGGGCATGCGCACTACAGTCAAACACCACGCCGCTGGAACTGTGAAGCGCACAGTTCCATACACAGATTTTCTTTCCTCTTTTTAATAAACTGGGGGATGGCTATTGGCATTAAGCTTAAGAATTATATATTGTACAAGTATAAAGAATTAAAGGAAAAAAGGACTCATTGTATTAAATGTTCTCGATAGTATCAAGTGGAAATAGGGGGTGCTGCAGTTCCACAGTGCCTACACACGAGCCGAGTAAAATTTTCGATATTACTTGAATATCGATATTTTCTTACCGATATAATACTGGTATCGATATTAATAACCGATATCTATATCGATATCCAATCCCTACTTCATATCCTCGCAAATTAGCCTTAAATTTAAATCTCATTTTAAAATTTGGAACTCCTTCCCGAGTAGCTCAACGCATGGGAGTCCTAAGGAACTAGGAAGGATGAGAGAACAAAATGAAGAAAAGAGGATATTATTTCCTGCAAAAGGTGACAGAAGGACTGAAGACAGCACACCAACTGATCTAACAGTAATTCATCCTCATTGTACTCTCCTTTCCTAACGTTATCTAATGTTAAAGTATGAATTTAAAAGACTGATACACATTAAAGTAAGGGAACTTGAGGAGGTGTGGTTTAAGAAGGAGAGGTAAGCATGCAGGAGAAAGAGAGGCAGACATTCCTGCTAGCACGCGGGAAATGTGAAGGCCGAGCAGCAACTCTGCTCACCTCTGGTCTTTACTCCAACCAGTTATCTCAACTACAATACTTGTTCTAAAAAGAGAATGCACGTCAAGACAACAGTAGAATCTCAATGCTCTATCCAGGTGCGGATTTACTGGAGGATACCATCCATTTGTGGTCCACTGTCATGGAGGAAAATCCATAAAGAGGCTAAATATTAATATATTATATTTACACACATGCATCTGCATATGTTTATATATATGCGTCTGTGAACATCATAGCTCAATAATGAAATATTCATATTCGCATTCATATTCATAATCATATTCATATTCACATTTAGATTCATACCCGTATTTCTAACCATATTAATTAGAGATGGGTCCTCGATACTTTCGATACCTCGATACTCTCGATACTTGCATGGTATCGGTATCGAACGATACTTCAGAAAACTCGCTCGATACTTTTTCGATACTTTTGTAATTCTGCAATTAAGTGAGAATGCTAGTATTTTTTAACAAAAACTTGTAAGTGGACTGTTTAAAAACTTATTTTAGTTTTAATGTAAAGTTTAAAAATAATTATAGGCTACTGATGATATTAAATTTTGTCTCAATAAACACGCAGACTTAATTAATTTAGTTGGTATTACACAGTTCTCTCAAATTTTAATTTTTAATGTACCTATTTATTGAAACTGGAAATGTTGAAGGTATCGAGTATCGAAGTATCGAGTATCGAGGAAAAAATCATGTATCGGTATCGAGTATCGAGAAAATCTGGTATCGACCCATCCCTAATATTAATATATAGCTCAGATTCGTATTCATAATCTTAGTTACAATCTTACAAATAATCATAAGCACATTCATTTCATTTTCATATCTATTAACATCCCATTTCTTAATCATAATGAAAATAACATTTTCTCCCATAATCCAAATCTATCTTTTAGTTCCTCTACCCGCATTGTATGTTCTGTAGAAAGAAGTAGGCCTACTTTGTTCGACCCTGAAATTCAATGTCGCATTTTCTACATAAATACACCTTTTGAGGTTCCCTGAATTAATAAAATAACCTCTTTTTAAACCAAGTCTGTGCGTCTGTGAACATTATAGCTCTAAAATGAAAAATTATATAAAAGCTAAATGTTATATTTGGGTTAGGTACCTTCTGGTAATGTGACATGAAGATTGGCGACGACATTCTCTTACTTTTAATCCAATCTTACATTAAGAAAGTTTCGTTTTTCACGATTTTCTCGAAAACGGCACTAACGTTTTTGTTTAAATGTACGTAAGGTGCTCATACTATGAAGGGAAACAGACATTAGTCATATTTGTTGACTTGTCGAAAGCCTTCGTTAACATTCAAATGATATCCTGTTTGAAAAAAAATAATTATGGAATTCGTGGAGCTGCTCTTGATAAAATCGCATCTCTCTATGAGAATGCAAATAGTAGAGGTAAGCCATAAATGTGGTAAATCTATATCTATTCCAATGCCAGTAACAAAGGGATTACCTCGGAGATCAATTTTAGACCCATTACTTTTCCTTTTATACATAAATGATTTTCCATTAGCCTTTTCCTCCCTGACACCTAAATACTAATGTTCGCAGATGAATGTACATTAAGTATTCAAGGAAAGTCACTTGATGTCAAAATTTCAACCTCTCGTGCGATGTCACATTTTCATAACTGGTGTATAAATAAAAAATGAGTTTATTTTACGAGTAGGTATGTTTGCGGAACGAGCCCTTAAGTGCAGGTGAAGCAATACTACGAGCAAAAAATAATTTTACCATATCTATCATATGCTACTTTTTAGACAGCCGTTAAAATTTGGTAAAAAATAATAAATATTATTGTAATGAATTACGCACTGTGGAGCCAGCCATATTGCAGCGCGCAGACACTATTGCCAACATAAAGAAGACGCTTTTCACCCACTAAGTTTAACGACTTGTGCAATCACCGTGGGAAATTTCACATTGAAAAAAGCGTAGTGAATTTTAAAATGTTCAATGTTTATCAAACTGCGTCTATTTAATAATCATAATATTATAGAAATGTTTTAAATTAAAAGAGTATCTTCCATTTGGCTTATACCAAGGTTCGTTACCCTGAATAGTTATAATTTTAGACCATTCAGTGGCATGATTTTCTCCTTTTAATTTATATCATCGACCGTTAAAAGCCCTTATTTTACCTTCCAGTGTCTAAAAATGTTATTTTTCCTAACTAAGACACCACTTCGTTTTCCGATGTGACGGACTTCTCGTACTTCTGGTACATTATTCTTGCATCCTTATAGCACCAATTATCGAAAGAGGTGACTGATTGGATATCATTCACAGAAAACTGCAGTGATCGCTGAAGAAATAATGTAGAAATCATTCTAATTTTAAGTGTGAAAATGATACATTATGTAACAATGTAGAAAGACTGGATTTTATTTTCTGTAGACACTCCATTCTCTACCGCGTGTAGACACATCTTTTTAATGATAATTAAAATGTGTTTTCTGGCAATAAACATTTGCCTGGGTGTACAGGACGACCGCAGCAATGGCACAGGAGATGAGCATATAATGGTTATTATGTATATATCGGATTAGGTAAGAGGTTGCGTGAACTGGTCTCTACGTGTAAAAGCTACATTAGTGGTACATTATCGCTCTTTTCGCTAACATCCGGTGGGGAGAAGCCACAAAGCTTTGCATGTGTGTCAGTTATCAATTAGATTACTATACTAGGTGCCATCTTCAGTAATGCATTCAGTGGCGGATTCTAGCTAATACATCCAGTACAATGTATCGCATCCAGTGTTGGATTGTAAGAAACATTTTCATGTTCAACACACAGTAGGTGAAGTCTTCGGTGATGCATTGGTAGGTTCTGACGGAGGTTTTGTGGGTCGGGAAGTTATGGAAAGGGCAAGGGCTTCACAAAGAATTATATAAACAACTAATATTAATTCCTGAAAAATCCGTTTCTGTTTTAGAGCATATTACATTTAAATTAAACTAATGTTTTCAGTTATGACTACGCTGACAGCTAATCTATCAACAGTAATTCGTTTGCTTAAATTCGCGCGTCAAATCCTACAATGCAGGCTCCACTCTTACCAAACTTGTCTCGCAGAAACAGTAAATCTGTGCATAACATCCCGTGAAAGAGTAACAAATTAACATTAAACGTTGTCATTATTGAGCATCCTGCTTCATTGGCAATACATTATTCCTCAGCCAGTTTTTGTTCGATATTGAGTGAATATCTGTATCCAGATTAAAATACGGATGAGTGGCTTAAATCAGGAACTTCCAAAACATATATCATTTTTATTAATTTCCAGAGTGGTACTTTATAAAATTGTACGGGGGACGGGAAAATGTCTGTCCGTCTGCCTGTACGTCCGTCCGTCCATGTGTCTGGAAGCGTGATAATTCAAATAGGCTACGCTTTATCGGATTTTCATGAAACTTGGTATACACATTTATAACATCCATGGGAAGAAGCCTAATGATATTGGACCAAATCGGTTGACCGGTACAGGAATAAAGCCCAATTTAGTGCCTATTTTATGGTAATATATTAGAAAGAATTTATCAAATGCAAATCAGTTATCATGACAACATATTGTTTTAGAGTGTTCATATACGGCTTTGGAAGTTGCAATACATTCAGCTTTGACAAATAACACTATTCCTTCACATATGCTTATCAAACTAGACCGTTAAACTGAGCGAGGTGGCCGAGATGGTAACGTCTTGGACTCGCATTCTGGAGATCCCTGCTTCAAATCCCGTAGCCGGCCGATTTGGCTTTTTTATGTTAGTGTACGATTATCAAGATATCACATATCTGTATAGCTCTGCTGATGCTGGACGATGTTAATAAGATTTTTTTTACCTTTGTTCTTCTGTAAGTCTTGCTTAATGAATCAATCTGGACCTCACCTCGGAAAACGATTTTTTTAAACTTCATTTTCTGCATATTATCATAATTATTATAAATGATTAAACAAAAGCATTCTGGCACTCTGTTACGCCAGTTTACCTGATTTTATTATTTCTCAAATATTTAGATCTGTCTAAAATATAGTCTATGATAGGCTACAAATGGGAAAATAATTTATTTTGCTCGTAGGATTGCTACACTCGTCCTTACAAGTCAATGAAACTTGCAGTTCTGGGAGCAACTGTGAAAGAAGTGTCCCTTGCTTCATCTTTGAACTCATATCTATACGAAAAAGAATTTTCCAAATTGATTCAATTGAAACGCAAGTACAGAATTAGACTAGTCCACCCTCGGATTTACAACTTAAATGAACCCCAAATGAAGGAGTCAGGCAACATGTAAGAGTTGCTTCACAAGTACAGTGCTTACTTATTTGAAGGGCAAACCTAGAAACAGATACATTTCATTTCACTGGACACCGTCTTCATAACATCCTAATTGTGAATTAGTGGAGTTTTGATCCCTAACTCATGATTAGTTAACTCAAAAATAATTTATGACTGATCCCTAACTCTAATAAAATATAAAGCATTGTATAAATAATAATAACTTTCTTATTTGTGTTGTTTAAAATCAAATCACTATTGTGTCAAGAAGAGGTAGGGAACTACGCAAATCCAACTGGAAGAATTCTTTACAACTTGCCAAGTAGGCAATCAAAAGCTCGCTGCCAAGGAAGTGGCTTGCACCCAATCAAAATTGCGTTTTTAATCAATTCACATTTATATAGTTTCAATTTGCAAATAAGTTATGTTGTAAAAATGTGTTTTTCATTCCTTCCACCGAAAACAATCCAGATAGGTGACGTATTAATTACTGTATACTTTTACCTCGATGTTTTAGTGACGAGGTGATGCTTTATCTGACAAAACCTATTCCTTCCAAGCGTATTATACAAAGCACCATTACTGGTAGACGTTATTTCTCAATGTCAAATACGCGGCGTTATAAATAGAACAGTCTCACAAGAAGTACGAATTATAAGAAGTTTTTAACACTATTCGATAACACGATATAGGTGGATCTCGCTTTACGCAGTGACACGCAAGCAAAAGTAGACTGTTTTGTTGTTATGGTTGTCCCGTACGTCAAAGTTGTAATTCTAGGCACTGAAGAGCTTGTTTCACTATAGTAGTACCTCGCGGTTGTAAACAAAGCATTGGAATGTAGCAACCTGGCCAATTTTAATCTATCAAAACGCTTGGTTTCTATCTAGTGACAAAGGAATCAAGAAGAAGAAACCATTTATTGCAAAAAAAAAAGAGCAATGGAGCTGCTTTTACACACAAGTTTCCCTTACTATTCAAGCCACGATGGCCAAAGAATAACAATATAACATAATTTTTGTTTTGTTATGTGTTATGTAGACATAAAATAAAATAAGTATTATTTTATTGCAGAAATATTACTGTAGTAAGAAATGGGTGAATTAAAGTTTATTGCAACGTTTCTAAACTTTTATTAGAGTGTATTAACAGTTCTATTCCACTCAGTAGCCTACATAAAGCACCTATAGGGTATGGCCCATGTTTATTCAATAAATTACGATTAGGAAACATAGATCATAAGAAAATAGGATTCCCAAGAACCTTGTTAAGAAATAAAAGGAGGTAGAACTGTAAGTTAATCTTTAACGAAAACATGTTCTAGTCTTGAAGGAGAAAATGGACCTTCTACTTAGCAGGCCTATTAGTAAATCTCTCAAGTGGTATGTAATAGAAAATGGTTTAAGGGAACAATTACCATAGGAGTAGCAAGACTACACAGTCAACTGTTTGGAATACAACCCTAAAAAGAATAATTACTGTCAATAAGATATTATCCTTATAAGTTATTGATTCTATGGTTATTTAACGATGGGGATGTGCTGCAAATTAGGACTGTGACCGTCGCCGGTGTGCCGGAATTTTGTCCCCCAGCAAGTTCTTTTACACTCTCCTTATGAAATACGAAGATATAATTATTTAAAATATGTTCAGTAAAATAATAAAAATTTAATATTTTTTGCTGTGGGCCTGTGAGGAACTGAAGAATTATGTTTTGATTTATATTAAAAACGTAGCCTGCATATTTCAAATTTGGTTCCCGATTGTTCAGGGACATTTCAAATATACGTATATTATCAAAAACGGTAGTATCAGCTCTTCGATTATGTGGAGTTTTCTTGGCATTTATGGTTAGACACCTTATATTTCCCAGAAAGTGCATAATTATTTAAAACCACTATATCACACAATATTATGATTTCAATATATTTAATGCTTATAACAAACAAAATCTATAAATGAATAATCAAAGCTTAGTAGAAGTCCTGCCAAGTCGCGAATAATCCCTGGAAATCTCTTATGGGAATATTCACTGCGGATTTGTTTCCGGGGTACGCCAATCCCCTACCTAATCCTCAAACCCAAACACCCAGTCCTGAACCCGGGAAAGGAATTTTTCCCTACTAAAAAACCTCCGAACCAGCCAAGAATCGAACCGGGACCGTCAGAGTATAATGCAGGCGTGCTACCGTCTCATCGACGGAGGCGGACATTTTAAAGACCTACAAAATAACAAAAACAAATTACAAGACGATACTTTAAGAAATCTTTATTTGTGGGCCTCGGATGCCTTAGTAAAGTACATAACTAGAAAATAACTTGCTATTGCCAATGTTAAGAAATTTTTAATTTATTTTAAGTTTAAAATTTATTGCTGTCTTCAACAACACAACAGCCGTTATTGTGTTGTATGACGTCTGTCTGTGGTCACTGAATTGTGTTGGCAAGCACATAATATTACAAATGTGTCTGGAAATCAGACCGGTTCGATTTCAAGGGAGAGTCGGCAGCGCGGATGCCTTTTATTCCAGCGGCCTGTTTGAAGAATCCTCGTCCTGGTCAGGGATTTTTCATGAGTAAAATCTTCCTTCCTGGCAAGATATTGTAAGAAGTTCACCTTATACCACAAATATCTTGTCAATCTACCATAAACGGTATGACATTTATTAACCAATTACTTCTTTTCTGGGGTTAGGACTGGATAGTGTGTTGTCTTTCCTCGTTCTAATAGGCCAGTTGTGGTTGTGGTCCGATGATTCCACCCATGTCTGGAATCATCCTTCGGGCTGTTCACTTCATCATCATCATAATCATCAAGTTCCACCACGATAATATCGACATACAGTGAATCCATTACAGTTAAATTTGGTTCGCAAATTATCATTGCCCTAACTGGTTTTAAACGTTCCTCATCAACCTCATTAATAAAAGTTGCTTATATGTGCGTTGAATGATTGTTTGATTGATCACAGCGCAATTTTTACATAATCGGTGTCACTAATAACCCCTGTATAACTGCTAAGGGTTGCACCTGGTTTGAATGTGAGACGTCATCAAATCACGACATGCTGGGGATGACGTTTCTCGCCCGCGGCAGTGAAGGAAGTATGTGACTGAGGTCCGTCTGTGTAGCACACCTATCCAAACTTTGAATAAACAGCAGTATGTCGTCTGCCGTAAGAAAATCATGGTTCAGTATTTCATTAAATTATTTTCATTATTATCGGTAAAATTAAGAAAGATTGACCCGCAAGAAAGGGACAATATTAACAATTCCGCAAAAGCAGCTGAGAATGTTTCATAACATATTGCCTTAAGAATGCAAGCACAACCTCAACATTTAATCTCAAACATCTACCAGAAGACTGACTGTTTCAGATATCGGCCATCTTTATTGTTTTCATCAAGTTTATAGATTATTAGTAACATTTCTCTCCTCGGCTTTGTTTATTCCTGGTATAAATGTTACACATGCATAATATATAACTTACGTTTTATGTATTAAAACCGGTCCCGCTGCGGGACGCAGCGGGCCTGGGTTCAAATCCCTGTCGGGACAAGTTATCTAGGATGGAGTTTATTCGGGATTTTTTCCTCATCTGTGACGTCAATGTAAGGTAACTCTAGATTCTCAGGTCCCCGGACATCATCACTATCACTATCATCTTCATCCCATCCGCGCCTTGTTTGGGATGAGGTGTGTGTGTCTGATGTGTCTCGTTCTATGTTTTCGTGTTGTCTCGGAGGTGGTCCCGGCATTGGGCTTATCACTCATCCTGGGAGACCCTCAATGTCCTCTGTGATCCAAAGGTTATCCCTCTCCCAACAGGTCGCGGTCATGTAAAGCCCGGGCGCACACGCGCCCTTAAAACGGGAGAGGTTTAAACTAAGAGAAATGAGGAAAGAAATATATTGTATGCAAGTCAAAACGCCGTCACGGTAAAAGTGATCCCTATACAAGCCATGGAGGCCTAGAGGGTTCCAACAGGTTGAGGCTCCCAGATTTTGGACATTCGGCACGTGAAGGTGGTAAGATTGTCAACCTTACGCACCGGCCGCCTTTACCCCAGGGTTGCTCCTGGTACTCATTTCTGTTAGAGGCTGAGTCGACCCCAGGGCCATTGTGCCACCGGAAGGTTTAAGCCAACTGAAAAACTCTAACGACCTCATCGGGAATCGACCCCGCGACCTTCCGCTTTGTAGCGCAGCGCCTCAACCACTACATTACGGCGTACCCCCCGCCGTCACGAGAGAATGTAATTTTCTATGGCATATACATTCAAATATTAAAAAAAGAAAATGGTAAATTTTAAGCGGAACCCCCGGGATATCTTAAATGACTCTTTTTGTTAAGTATTTGTACAGCTAATGTAAGAAAATGGGGTACGCCGTAGCGTAGTGATTAAGGCGCTGCGCTACAAACCGGAAGGTCGCGGGTTCGATCCCCAATGAGGTCATTCGAGTTTTTTCAATTGCCCTAATCCTTCTGGTGGCATTATTGCCCTGGGGTCGACTCAGCCTCTAACAGAAATGAGTACCAGGAGCAGTCCTGGGGGTAAAGGCGGCCGGTGCGTAAGGCTGACAACCTTACCACCTTCATGTGTCGATTTCTCACAATCTGGGAACCTCAATCTCCTGGAACCTTCTGGGCCTCCATGGCCTGTAATAGGGAACACAGAGTGTAAGAAAATCCAGGCTGGAAGACAATAGGATTATCAACACTAGGATGTAAGATACCTCGTAAACAGCCGATATTCGTATCGTCATACGGACGCTGACGTGGCACTAGCTCAGTTTTACAGCATGACCAGATTTGGCTACTTGTTAATTACCAGCCTTGCACACCTGGAACTGATATTGATAAGAACGCCACTGGTGGGTCGCGTGCATCACGCTTTATTAAGCTAACGAGGAGCTGCACTCTCTGTAATGTACAGGACGTAGCGTTTTTCCGCTCGCTTAGCCTGCCTCCCCTCCACAAAATCCTATGTCTACATTTCAATGGAGGACATAGGACACCTTTACCTATCAAAAACTATAGTCGAGTCCCGCTACTCCGGACAACGCTCGTCCGGACATACGGTTAATCCGGACGGAATTTAATAATTAAATTTTGAATTTTTGTTTCTTGGTTAAAAACTTACGTCTATATATGTAGTAGTATTAAAACTAGGGATGGGTCGATACCAGATTTTCTCGATACTCGATACTCGATACCGATACATGATTTTTTCCTCGATACTCGATACTTCGATACTCGATACCTTCAACATTTCCAGTTTCAATAAATAGGTACATTAAAAATTAAAATTTGAGAGAACTGTGTAATACCAACTAAATTAATTAAGTCTGCATATTTAATGAGACAAAATTTAATATCATCAGTAGCCTATAATTATTTTTAAACTCTACATTAAAACTAAAGTTAGTTTTTTAAACAGTCCACTTACAAGTTTTTGTTAAAAAATACTAGCATTCTCACTTAATTGCAGAATTGCAGAATTACAAAAGTATCGGAAAAGTATCGAGCGAGTTTTCTGAAGTATCGTTTGATGCCGATACCATGCAAGTATCGAGAGTATCGAGGTATCGAAAGTATCGAGGACCCATCCCTAATTAAAACTAACATTAAGTTGTGACAAAGTAAAGTAAAACATTTCCTATACGTTCGGCACGTGAAGGTGGCTGCCTTTACCTCCAGGATTTCTCCTGGTAGCGGTGCTGAGAACAGTTAGAGACTGAGTCGACCTCAGGGCCATAACGTCATTAGAAAGATTAGGCCAATTGAAAAAATCCCTTTAGGCAGGCCTACAGTCTGAGGTAGATTTCGAAGTGCTTTTGGTTTAATTTATTGTCGCTGCGCAGCACTCTTCTTCTTTAGTCTTGGCATGACAAACCCGCAATAATAACTGCAAAAAAGAGGAAAGAGCACTTCTTCAAACAGTCAAATCTCGCCTTATATGAGAGCTATCGATAAACTAGTTATTGATTTGTAGAGTACTCATCAAGAGCTTTTTTAACGGTACCCCACAAGACGTGGTTTCAAAAATTTCGAATTTCCATCCCCCACCCCCCCCCCCCCACTCCACCCCCAAAACCCGCGAATCGTTGGTGCCACTGTGAACTCCATAGGGAGTACTCTAATGTATTCAAACAAAGTTTCCCTCTATACTTCATAGGGGCTCAGATATAAATTTTTCAAAATTTCAACCCCCTCCCCTGACCCCCCCCTTGGGCCAATTTTGCTCATTAACGAACTTGTCCGAACTATTGGGCCTAAAAATAACATAATAAAATTTGGTCTAAATATCTTCAAAATTACGGCCGCTAGCGTGTATATAATTTTTGAACGGGCGGTGGTTTCGTACTTAGGGAGGCATGAAACGTAAAGATATAAAAGAATTTTTCGAAAGTCATGACATGGTACCGATCCCAATAGGTAGATTTTCTTCGGAATCTACCTAAAAACGCAAAAGACCTAATGGGAGATTGAACCCACGACCTCCCAAATTAAGTTTTTAAAAAGTTATATTTATGAAGAAAAAAGAACATAGATTTTTCTAGTTTTACCCATTTAAAAAGAAGCCTAGGCCTACAGTACGTGAATTTTAATGCAAATTCCCTTTAACCCGGACTTGCGGTGATTCGGATAGGTCCCGGTCCCATCTAGTCCGGATTAGCGGGACCTTACTGCAACTCTATTTTTCAATCATTAATCTCCAGGATGAATTGTCCCATTCGCTTCCGTGAAACATCAGTTATGCACTTTGTAATAGTCCTGTAATATCCGAAAAAGGCCGTCTGCGAAGAAAACCCGCCTGCATGGTCTATTGGTCAGTATTAATGAAAAGGGTCCGGATGTTTATGACATGTCATATTTTTGTCCTGGCCTCCGTTCTCGCCGCAATCACAAATTAAACACAAACTGCACGCTTGTTATCCTAATCGTACCGTTTTCATTTAGCATACAAAGTCATGTATTGGTATTTTTTGTGGTCTTGGTCATATTTTGACCATATTTGTATATTGTCATATTTCAGTTATAAATTCGGTAAAAGAGCACAAATATACTGTGTATGTATTACATAGTAGAGTTAAATTTGAAATTTATTTCATTAATTTAATGTTTATGCCAAATTAACAGGTAACTAAAATTTTAAAATTAATGCATTTGTTCATGTTTTATAGGGACACGCAAGGTCTACAAAATATTACGAGTATTTGAAGCTGATGAAGCGAGCCAACAGGAGCAGGAGCAAATTCTTTAAAAATAGAAGTTCATTTCAAGTAAAACTGTAAATCACAAAAATTGTTAAAAAGTGATTCTCATTTTGAATTCATGTGATGTAAGAGTATAGTGGCATTAGACGTTTTAAATTTGAACATTTATTTTTTTAAATACGTTATATTATTAGGTCATATTTAGGATTTTTGGGTTATATTTAGTCATTTTTAAGAGCATATTTTCAGTCATATTTTCCACTTTTTGTCATAAACATCCGAACCCTATCCCTATAATATAAAGCCACATGGCTGACTGACTGACTGACTCACTCACTCACTCACTCATTGACATTAATGTTTGCCCACCTCCAGATGAGCTAGAAACTTTAAATTTGGGAAACATATAGCTTCTAGGTTGTAAACCACTAGTGATGAGCAAATGCAAGACCAAGACCAAGACTAAGGCGGTCTTGGTCTTGGTCTTGGTCTCGCACACTCAGTCTTGGTCTTGGTCTCGCATCGGTAACCCTGGTCTTGGTCTTGGTCTTGGTCTTGCATACTCGGTCTTGGTCTTGGTCTCGGTCTTGCATACTCGGTCTTGGTCTTGTTGCAAGAGTCTTGCATTTTTCTCTTACGCATCTTACTGTGATTGATGGCGTTTACGTGATTTACAGTTACACCGATTACATGTGTGTTATTGCTTGCGAAAGTAACGAAAGCTAATTGCTTTTAGTTGCTTAAACCGTGAAAACAGTAACAAAACAACTGAAAGCTATTTCATCTTTAGCCATTAGTTATTAAGTGACAGAATGGTACTTTATGAAATTTGTGTGGGGGACGGGAAAATGTCTGTCCGTCTGTCTGTCTGTCCATGTGTCTGTACTCGCGATAACTCAAATGCGCTTTATTGGATTTTCATGAAACTTGGTATACGCACTTACAACATCCATAGGAAGAAGTCTATTTTCGCTGTTGCGTTTCTACTGGCTGCAACCCCTGCAAGTGATTAGCAAAATACCTTCCTTTCAACTTGCAAGCAGTCGCACAGACAAGTTACACGTTTTCATTCCTTAGAAAGTAGAAACAGCTATCGTTTCGTTGTGTTGTTGATTGTTGTAACGTAGTGTTTCAACATGAAACAAAAACGAGTAACCGTAACAAAACAAGGTCTGTGTGGCGTTACTTTACATGTAAGAGATCAATTTTATAAAATGACTGTAAATGGATATATCATTAAAATGGTTTGTGTCCCGTTCTTATTTTAAAATTTGAAGAGTTCAGGCTACAGTATAGTAGGATTAAGCCACCCACACAGCAAGGCCCATTTAATGTCCCGGTCAAGTACATATTTAGAAATCAGTTTCCCGGGGGTCCTAAACTGATGAACCAGAAATTACTGACATCTTCTCTTCCTAAGTAATACAAAAAATATATCTTTAACTAATACTTTAAAAATCTCATATTTGGTTGGGGGGGGGGGGTGCGGTCCGGACCCACGTCCTTGCCTCCTGATGTTGTCTATTTTAAATTCATAAAAAATTGTTGGTCTATACCTATCAAATTTTGCTGTTTTATTGCCATTGATATGCATATTTTAGAATTTAAAAAATTTTTAATTGGGAATAGGTGGAGAAGTTGATTTTATACAAGCATTAAAACTATCCGTCGACCGGTGTCTGAAATTTCTTATATATAAATATTAACAATAACAAGTTATGTACAAAAAATTAAGTACAATGTCATTTGAAACGTAATATATATTTTTTGGGTAAAACTTAAAAAGGTATTAACAGTACCGAATGCATTTAAAACGTGTTGGATTTTTACTTTGCATTTTATTTTCTTATAGTGACTTGTTCTTTTTCTGTTACATGTAAACATTAATTTAGGTATTGGTTAAGAATTTCAATGTATTTCACTTTTTTATTAAGTAATTTCATTTAAAGTACTAATCAAGAAGATTCATTATTATGCTTGTATCAATGTGAGAAAACATTGTAACAGTTTTTCCAAGTAATTAGAAAGACCGCAAAGGACTATGGGCTGTGTGGGTTATGTTGGCACTGAAGTCATAAAACTACCCTTCCACTATTCAGCAGGTAGCCAAAAGTTAGTTACTCACTCCACTATCCCACTGGGTGGAGTAGGGTGCATAGAAAAAATGGGGGAAAACCAGAATTTCGAGGTTTAAGTAATCGCCAGATGTGTTTAAGCAGTCATATTGTCGTTTAGGAAAGAGACGTGGCGGCTTCTTACTGTAAATGGTGTTTATGTTAAGTCCTGATTATACAAATTCGTGGAGTGAGTAACCTTTCACAATAGTATGTTTCTATCTCTTTCTGTTCAATTACTGACTTCTGCCAAACATCTTCTGTCTCAATTTTCTGATCCGTGCCAACTTACAACAAACAGACTTTAGTGTCGGCATTACACCATGTCATAAATTTCTCAAGGGTCGGCGTAGCATATCTTTCAAATGAAGGTATGTGATTTACAATTGTCCTTGGAGACAATTTTCCTCTTTGCTATTTCTTACCATGAGGGAGGAATGTATTGTTCCTACCCCAAGAAGTAATTTAAAACAAGTTCTCTGCAGGGCCGTGGAGAGAAAGCAAAGGACCTCAGGAAAAAATTTCCCGGGCCCCGTCAAATATTAATTTCACCACTGAAACCCAAAGTATGCAGCAAAAAGATTGTATAAAAATATTACATAATTATTATATAATGTATGTAATGGTATGTAAGTATCCTATTACTTGAAGACATATATTTTTGTTAATCACTAAAAAGTTAGTCATATTTTACAAAAAATAAAACCATGTAAGTTTAAAAGCTTTTCAGTTGTGCACACAGAGGTAATAATACGTGTTTTGGCAAAATGCTATCAATAATCATAAAAATTAATCACTGTACAACTAGTGTCTTACTTTTCAACGATAAATAACAACATTTAAATTATATATCGGTACCCAACTATGTTTAATCACTATGAAAAATTCGCTTGTTTTGAACAACATAAACTGAAGATAAGATAAACATATATACGATTGACAATAAAACTTGACACAATGACATAAGAACTCTTATTAAGTACCAGAATGGTACTTTCTGAGATCATGTGGGGGACGAGAAAATGGCTGTCCGTCCGTGTCTGTCCGTCAGTCTGTCCGTGTGCCTGTATGCGCGATAACTCAAATACGCTTTATCGGATTTTCATGAAATTTGATATACATATTTATAACGTCCATAGAAAGAAGCCTATTAATTTTGTACCAAATCGCTTGACCGGTACCGGAGTAACGACTAATTAACGGTCACATGCTTAGGCTATTAAATGGCAAATCATCACTATACTACAAAGCCGCTTAGCTAATCACTGAGGGCCTTCACCACAATGCAGTCAGATGTTTGTAAATTTATTATATCACATCTTGCTTTAGATGTGAGGCATTCGTTCTGTTGTTATCCCACTTATTCCTTCACATGTGTTTAACGAACTTTCTCAAGAGTTCGGTCTAAAACTATATAGGCTAGTTTCTGAAAAAGACCAATTAACTACATCTGGCACTTTTTTGTATCAGTTTACCTGATTTTTTATTATATTATGGCACAGTCTATCTTATGCCGATATCAGACAAAGGTTGAGCTAATAAAGTATTCAAAAGGAAAAATGTTATTGTTACTGAGACATGTAATAGGCTATACTATAAAGTAATTATTAAAAGAATGTCTTAAGAATCCACCGTCTTAAAAAATAGCTTTCCTAGCTTTTTACTTTGCAAAAGTATCAATAATACTATTATAATTCAGTTGTCTAGCAAAGATATCTCCAAAAACGTCAATGCTATAAGAGGTAATGAATTTCCTAGGAATCCCGGGGATAATTTTGCAGAGATATGTACCAATTTTATATGTATTCTATGTATCAAAATTAATCATTTGAAAATTATTATTTTAAATGCTGAACGTTAGTGAGGCCTACTGTTGAGTCCAAAAGGATTTCTGCTTCTTTAAAAAAAAAAAATTTTCTCCAAGAATAATCCGTTTCAGATTACCTGATTAATTCCGTGTCACCGTTATGCGACAGGACAATGCAGATAAAAAATAAACACATAAAACATAGCTTAAGCTGTTTGTTGACTTATAAAACATTTAATTTTAGAGTAAATTAGAAAGTAAAAAATAAAACCTGGTCGGCCGGGCCGGGGCCCCAAGTCTTTAGTCTCGGCTGCTCCCCCTCTCGTCCTTGCCAGCCTAGCCGAAACAGTTCCAACAAAAATGCAAGTGAAACCGGTCTTTTGCAACCGTTTCATAAAACTGTTATGTGCGCGTAACAGTTTCGGCTACAACCTTTATCTAGAAACAGCTTATTTTCCCACCTCTACCGGTTACGGTAACGGCACCTTTCAGTAGTGGTTGCTGGCTTGCTGCGTACACAATCGAGCATTTAAAACATTTTCAATATAGCAAGACTGCAAGAGTCTTGCAGTTCGGTCTTGGTCTTGCCCGAGTCTTGCAGACTTGGTCTCGGTCTTGGTCTTGGTCTTGCACACTCGGTCTTGGTCTTGGTCTTGCTAACGCAGATGCGGTCTTGGTCTTGGTCTTGGTCTTGCATTTTCTGCTAGACCAAGACCAAGACTGCAAGACCAAGACTGGTCTCGCTCATCACTATAAACCACAGGAAAATTCCAAAAAGTAGTTTTTTTTACAGGGCTAAAGCCTAAAAACCCCCCGAAAAAGGGTTCACTCACTGATATTAATATTTGCCCACTTCCAGATGAGCTAGAAACTTGAGATTTTGTACACATATAGCTTTCATGCTGTAAACTACAGGAAAATTCCAAAAAGTATTTTTGTTTAATTTTTAGCCCTCAAATCCCCAGAAAAAGGGCTCACTCACTGACATTAATCTTTGCCCATTTCCAGGTGAGCTAGAAACTTGAAATTTGGTACACGTATAGCTTTCAGACTGTAAACCACAGGAAAATTCCAAAAAGTATTTTTATTTTTTTCATTTTTAGCCCTAAAAACCCCCGAAAAAGCGCTAATTCACTGACATAAATGTTTGCCCACTTCAGGATGAGCTAGAAACTTGAAATTTGGTACACATATAGCTTTTAGGCTAGAAACCCCAGGAAAATTTAAAAAACCTTTCCCGAGAACCTCAGCTGGGGTTTGGGGGTGGAGCCCCAATGAGCGAAGAGAGTTATGAATATGGATCCGCACGTCTGGTTTGATATTCGGTACCTCCTTTCTGAGGTATGGAGGTATCTTACGGTCAGCCCGTGAAAACAACTGAGGGGCTACATGATAAAGATGTAGTGACTCCGGTCAAGAAAGTAATCTGTAACAGTCCTAGAAGTCGGCATGCTGACCAAACCTCCACAGCCTGCCATCTGCCTGTGGTAGATGACGCAGCGGTTGGATGGTAAGCCTACTTCCACGAGGGATGTAAGGCGACGGAAATTAGTTTGACCTCTGAAAAAGCTCATGTTCAGTTAACTAGGCCTAAAGAGTATGGATGATGTCCTTGCGTCCACTCAGGATGTTTCGTGGTATGTAGACTCTTACTTCCAACCATTCTGCATTTTTTTCAGGATTGACAGGAAATCTCCTCCCTATTGCAAGGGGGGGGGGAACTTAAACTGTTTTCAGGACATGTCAAAACAAGAATTATACACCGTTACAATTTCATACTCAATGCATTGTCATTAACTCATTGTTTTACGATATTTTGGCCGGGTGGGGTATATATATATATATAGATGATTTGGTCCACACGTGTGTTAAGTACAATTCTGTAGGTTTTAATAAATCCAATTTAATGCCTAATTATCACGAATGTGCATCCAGGAAAAGTACTTCTCACATTTTGCCCCTGCAGAAACTAGAATAAGATCAACGCCGTGACGCAGGGGATGCGATCGCTCCTCTCACGCGTCCGACATCATCATCTTCATCCCACCCACGCCTTTGTTCAGCTTTAGAGTAAGTGTGTGAAGCGACTGGTGTGTCTCGTCCTATCTGTTCGTTTTGTCTCGGAGGTGGCCCCGGCTTTGGGCTGATACTCATCCGGGGAGGTCCTCCATGTCCCTGCCTAGTCAAGAAAAGCATGTGTGTGATCCAAAGATCCACCTCAAGACACGTCGGATGTTAAACTAAGGGGAGGAAGAAGATGAATCTATAGTAAGCTTCTCATTTTTCACTCGTCACATTTGTATAGAATAAGATATGCCTCAGGAGCTTCCAAATTTACACTAACTCCAAAATTGTACTTAATACATGTGTGCACTAAACCAGCGGTTCCCAACCGGTGGGTCGCGACCCAGATCCTAAAACTATCAGAAAGCATTGAATAAACCATCAGAAAAGATAAGAAAAATCGAAACAAATCAAATTGTGTTTTGATTGTTTTCTTGGTTCTTAAACAACAAATACAGAAATCAACTCAATGATGAAAGTGACTTAAGATTAAAAACATATTCATTCAATCCTGACATTGACGTGTTAGTTCAATCGAAACAGTCCCAAAAATCTCATTAATATAGTATTCTTACTTAAAAACAGCAATTTTACCTGAAAAATTAAAATGATCTTTGTGTACTTTTATAATTGTAGTTTTTATCTTCACCTAGGAACACTTGTCAGTGAGTATGAAACCACTTGTTGCATATGTTGCAAACATAGGCTATATCTATTGTTAAATAAATAACTGTTTTGCTACAAAATTCTTATATTTTGTCAATCATTTTCAAATCAGAACACAAATTGTTTATCAATAATCAATCTGTATCTTCAAAAAAGCATATATAAGCTTATATATATTCGCAATATTTGATGGTAAATTATATATATAAGGAAGAGATTCGATACAAATAAGGTTTTTTATTCCACCGTGGACCGATGGACCGTGGAGGTATTCCGATAAGGAAAGGTGGGTCGCCAGCTGAAAAAGGTTGGGAATCACTGCACTAAACCATATTTAGAATAACATTTTCACTTTAATAAGAAGATTGTGACTGAAGAAAATGTTTAAGCTGATTTGTTTCAGAGTTGATCATGATCTATATAAATTTTGATATTCACTATTTTGTTATTTATAAGATAAAAGCCACCAGAATAAGATTAGGGGAAGCTAACGCAGCTCCGAAGCAATTGACATGACTCAAATATAACCAAGCCATGGCATGGCAAGTTAATAACGGGTTCACTACGCAAACTGTAATAGAAGTTGCTTATAAAGAAATATGTCTGAATTATATTTAAAACAGTTTATAGTCCTATTCGGATTTTTAGGCATGATTACCTATCTCCTGTAAATAACTGTTTGTCAAAATTATGAACTTATTTACACTACGCAGTATTACACCTTTTCTTTGCTATAATCTTTAAATGGTGAACCACGATCGTTAATATTTAGAGTATCTTAAAATGACTAACTTTAAGGTAAAAAATATTTTAGAAAATTAAAATTAAAATTGTAATGCAAATTTATATAATATATATATATATATATATATATATATATATATATAAACATACACATACACACATTTAATATCAAAGCAGACAGAATGGTCACTGAGGTACAACCTTCAGAATATTTTCTCACATTTTAGGGAAAAAGTTGTAATGGACAATAATTTCCTCACTTTAGGTTATATTACTATAATGGACGGTATGATTTTAAAAAATCAACACATAAATTACAAACACAACTATTCATTATATTTGTTATGCATCAAAATAATGCTGGTCGCATGTGGAATGTATGTGCAATATTGTATGACAGTTCTCCAGTACAAGTAAAATTTTCAAAATTTTATAAATAGTGGGTTCGCTATTGCATGAGTCCCTTAACGGCAAGCATCATGAGTTCATCAGGTAACCCTGAGCGAAATGAAGAGACCACAGAGAAGACCCGGTAAGACAGAACCAGATTACTCAGCCAATTTAGCGGATATAGCAGAAGGATACGAGCTGCAGTCGAACTAATAATTTACCCGGCTGATGCCCGGTTTCTTAGACTACGTATTAGTTGTGGTCCTGGTTGATTATTAATTACTCTGTGTTGTCGTTTACATGAAGCTCATAGACTATTTACATTCTTAGTAGCAGTATGGTTAGTTCGGATCTCTTTATGTCGTAGTCTAAGTTCTCAATTAAGGGGAGATGACTGCCCTATTCCGCCAATGTTAAATTTCCTTATTTAATGACCCATTATCTAAAGAACTACTGAACATTTCATTATGAAATTTTTACAGCATATAGATCCTACGTTTCTAAGCCAATTGGACCATATTCATGAAGCTATGTCTGGTATGTCTGATGCAATTCAAATTACGAATTAGAGTACCTAAACCTACCAAAGTAGGAATTCCATCAAAATTCGGAACTACTAAATACATTTTTAATGTTACTGCTGTTAAGTCTAATAAATAACCCAACACTGAATATAAAACCACAAAACCTGCGTTAATGGTTTTCAAGTGTATAATTAGTAAACAAATAGGTAATTAAAATTTCCATCATGATAACAATTTCGTACTCGCCGCCATTACGTTTGTCGTCGTTCATAGCGGTGTCTCCTGGGTAAAGCTAATAGGCTGATGAACCTAATTACCTGGGCGCAACTCAGACGTCCCTCTCAATATGCTGGGCCGCAATTCGTACGTAAATTTGAGACTTGGCCGCAAATCAACTTTACCGAACCAGATTACCTTGCCAATGTAGGAGATGGTACGGAAGCTAGCGCCCAGGAAATTCTTACTATCAATTTATGCCTTCTGAAATAATATGTACCAAAAGAAATCCTAAACAAATTAGTTGATACGCAAATGCTTTCTAAAACTGATGGTGATCTTTTTGTAATTGCTAATACGAGTATATCTTACGGTTCTACGGAAGATAATCACAAATATTCGAAGAAAGGTCTCTGGGTCCTGTCGGGCGATCTGGCTTCAAGTTCAGAACAAAATATTCCAACTTATTTTATTTACACGACTAGCCTGACAATAAAATAAATTTCTATGTATATTAAAGGTTAAATAGTGGAGAGTGAAAGAAATAATTCTGGAAAGAACGAAGGTAGGGAAAAAAGAAAAGGAATAAAGAAAAATGAAACCGGGAAAGAAAAATAAAGGAGAGGAAGAAAGATAGGGTAGAAAGATTAAATTAATTATTAATAAAATTAATATTACAAGAAGAAAGAAAGCATGGAGGGAAGGAAGAAAGGAAAAGATAGAAATAAATAAAAACAGAGAAGATAAAAAGATAGGAATAATGAATGAATGAACAACTGAAACAAATAATTAAGGAAAGAAAAAAGAAAATGTTGATAGAAAGAAGAAAGAAAGAGCGAGAGAAACAAATGGAGGGAAACGCGAAAAGAAAAATAGAATGAAAGGGGAAAAAGAATGGAACTTGGATAGAAAAATGAATGAATACCTTATTTAAAGAAATGTAAGAAATAAGCAGACGAAACATTATGAAAGAAAATCAAAAATAAATATAACGAGAGGACGGAAGAATGTGTGAAAATGTTGAAACCACACGAGAGAGAGAGAACAGTTGGGGAGGAATAAGACAGATGATCAATGTTGCTTTCACATGTCTGTCCTGTCGCCACATCGAGATCTGAGGTTCTCGTTAAAATTTCATTAATTAAATGAAATAGTGGCTTTCATAAAATATTTACTTAAAAAGTGTTTCCTCTCCTTTTCCATTGCTTGATTACGTTTCAGCTGACCTGAGCCCGTGGCAGGGGAACAGTCCATTAGCGAATTGCTGTGCCATCACACTGCCTAATCCACAGAAAAAAAAATGATTAACTCTCTATTGTTCTGTATTATTATTATGATATTATTGTTATTACTATTATTCAAGAATTTCTTAATGGATTCCGATATTAACCCTAGCAAATACGAGCAAGTTATCAAAGGCCCTCAAATATTTCATTATATTTTATATTTCAGTAACCATGAACATGAGGTCTGTAAGACCGAAGCTGCTTCTGCTGTGTAAACAGCATCTTCTGTCTGGATACAGTCTTCACAAGTGGGTTATTTACCCTACCTCCCCTTCTCGAGATCCTTTATAACATCATTTGAGTCATGCACTCCTCAGTGTCAGTGGAGCCGTCCTAGAAAACAGTTAATTTCTGTACCGGTCTGTGAAACCTCACGCCTATTGTTACGTAAGGACTTTCAGTTAACTATTTTGGGAATAATAACAAGTGAACGAACTGGGACATCAACAAATGTTAAGCCGAGAGTTTTAAGACAATATGATGAGTTGATCTCAATTATGATTAAATTATTTCGATAAGTTTTGGAGTGAAAATATTGAGGCAGAATGACTGCATGTCTCATTTCTAAGAGCAAAAGGATTGTAAGTACGGCAATTTTTAATTCGGCCACTTATTATGTGAGCTGTTATTGATTAATATATAGTTGAGAGCGATGATAATGATGATACTAAATAAATTTTTATTTATGTTATCTTTTCATTTGAAAAATATTAACACATGCATTTGCATTTGCACTTGTGGTGTAGGGGCTCAAATGTATGCCCTGAAAGCCCCCTTGAAATGATCGTGTACGAATAATTCTTTATTAATTAAGCATTTAGGACTCAATCTACTTCAATAATAATTAAAATTCATATTTTGTACGTTTCTTCAGTGTTGAAAGCTCCTTAACTATGAGCGGTCACTCAGACCTCATGTAATGTAATGTTACAGAATGGTCACGTTCATGGTTTAGGGTTAAAGCTGTCCTCGTATCTGGTGAGCAGAATGCCTTATTGACAATAATTATTCTGTTCAGCTTCGTTTCCAAGTAGTTATGATAAATAAAACAAATTAAACGATATGGGCGTCTAGAGACTTCCCTTGGTATTGCTAGGGTTAATTAAGAACAAAATAATTTCTTACATGAGAGATAATGTTTCATATAAACATTACAGTATAGGGACTTATCGAAGCATTCCGTATCCGGATGATCAAACTGATTTATTAGTCTATAAGAAGAGGGAATAAGATGTGTTCAATAGAATCCTCGGATCGCTCGCTCCGATAAAACAATCTAACAATTCTCTATACAATACAATAACTTTATCACTTCTTGAAATGAAAATCTGATGTGCCATCAATGCATTCTAAAATATATGTTAAGTGATCTATGCATCTTCTCTGTAAGAGAAATTTTTTACAACTATCAGCAACTCCAATATTTCGAAGCTGTGCAAGGTGTTAGAAGTAATCTAACGCGCGAGCTACAGCGTACATTTCCGCCTCACCGTAGTCATATAACCTGGCCAAGGTGAGACCAGTCAGAGGTTCTTAAAATACTAAAGGTTGCGCCAATAGCCACTCTGAGCGGTCATTACCTGCGGGGTGTGACGTGACAATGAGAGGCAACTTCTTTCTCATAAGGACTTAATGTAAAACAGATTTTTTTTAAATTTAATATTTAATTATAGGCAGCAAATATTATATTGACAGATTTTTAAGTTTTAAATCTCATGAAATATGTAACTTATGTAATTAAACAATGTAATAATAACTACTGCCACTTTTACGGATGTTATACAAAAAATGCTGCTGCTGCTGCTGCTACTACTACTACTACTACTACTACTACTACTACTACTACTACTACTACTACTACTAATACTAATACTACTACTATTACTACTAGTACTACTACTACTATCAAGTGTTCTAACACGTCATCATGAAGTACAATAACTATTGTATTAGACTATATGCAAGAAACCGTAAAAGTCGATAGGGTTTGACATAAAAATTGTAGCCTTCGAAGCTGTTTTTAGAGGCACGAATCAAGTCTGCTGATGATGTCAAGGTAATTTTAATGTATTATAGTTCAATGATCTGTGTCTGTATCTGGTACCCTATGATCCCCAGGTGGGGCGAAGGGGCCTCCAATGGAGGTTTCATTATCTATACTAATTTTGATATGCTTATTTTCCGAAAGAGGGTAGAGGGACAGGTGGTAAGCCCATCGCCTCGCAACCCCCCTCTGGACCCCACCTCCTTTCTTGGACGTGAAAGGGCCGAGAAATTTTGTCCAGAGGCTCTAATTTAGGCTTGGAGTTCTTTTACGTGCCGTAAATCTACAACACGGGACCCCCAGCTTAAAGTCCCTCCCGGAGGACTCCGTGCCCAGGAATTTTACGTCCTGAAAAATCCATCGACCGCGGCCGGCTTTGATCCCGCGCCCTGCGGATCTAGAGGCGGGCACGCTACCTCTAGACCACCGCGGCCGACATAGTTCAATGAGGGTACATGTTTTTTGTTCGACAATACTATAATACGATTAGTAATAATATAGTCAATTCATATACTGTACTGTCAACTACCACGACTCATGAACACACTGTCAGTTTCGCTGCGCGACGTATGCGCAGTATGTCATCTTACAGCGCACTCACACGTGCAGATGCATCGTGGTAAATGACAGTACTTGACTTAGCTTTAAGAACAGAAATATTGATATCCAATTAGGTACAACATTAAATTATAACACTGCTCTGGGATCGGTTAATATCGAATAGGAACAATCTTGAAGCCTTGAGTGAAGCAAATCAAACTGCATAATAAACAACCTGTATTCAAAACAAAATCAATAATGTTTGTATAATTTTAATATTATACTAAATGGAGCTAATTTCGTGTTTTAAAGTCCGTTGGTTTCAGGGTTGGAATTTTTGCGTCCAAAACAAATATATATTTATTTATTTATATTTCCCTCTGGTAAAGTTAAGACCTTCTCGTCCACTAACCAGAGGTGGATACATTCAAATAATCTAATTAAGAATACATAAGCGAGACACATTATGATTATATTATATAAGTGTCAATTATGTTAATGAAAACTATAATTAAAACTGTATTAAACTATAATAGTGAAAATTCAACATGGTAAGTAGAACAAATGAAACAAGAAATAATAATAGGAAGAAGAGGAAAACATAAAAAAAAATTAAATAAATGAAACAATACAAAAAAGATCAATTTTTAACATGAAAGTAGTATATAATATATATGTTACTGGTTGGTAGTCAAGTGGTCAATTAACTTAACCTTGAACATTCTGAGTGTTCGGTAGCCTTTTATATCCTCGGGTAAGGAATTCTACAGATGAGCTGTCCCGACAGTGAAGGATGAAGAATAAAATTCATTATTGTGAGGGAGAATAGATAAGGTAGTGTTCTGATAGGATCTTGTTCCAAGGTTGTAATATTGTGATAGGGAATGAAAACAGCAGACCAAGTAAGGAGGAGATTTTGTGCGAAGTAGTTTGTTCAGCATTGAAAGAGAATTTAGCTTTCTGTGTTCATGAAGAGGTAGCCAAGACAAGAACTCCAGAGGAGGTGAAATATGATCATATCAACGTACATTACAGACAAAACACACACAAGCATTGCAGGCGCTGCTCATGGCTGGGAAGTTATTTGAAGAGCTAGTGTCATGCCTGAGGAAAGGGACAGGAATTTAGCCGAGCGCCCCTGATTGCCTTAACCCCTAGGAATGATCGGGTAAATGTAGATTAATCTTCCCCGTTATCACAAGTACAATATTTATTAACTACAAACATAAAATAACACACGTTTAAAATATAAATGAATAAAAGACAAATAAAACAGATTTCTTCTGAAATCATTGCTTGAGTTAGTTCTACTCGTACAAACTGTTAATATTCTTTAAAGCTTAAACTCTTACAAAGTAACTATATTCTTCCTATAATAATATGAGTATAATATTTATTTAGCTACTCGCGAGGGCAGTCAGACTGAGCTAACAGTTATTTACTCACACATAAAGATAAGCAATCTGTCCATCTCGGTTCTGAGTTTAGGTACAGACGTATCTTCTGTCCCGGGGTGATATCTCTGCTTCTTATCTTCTTCCCCACCGGTGCCTATACTGTCGGTCTCTGATGATAGCTCTCGATCGTACTCTATTATCAAGTCATCTCAGCAGGGGTTTATATACTAATCTGTACATCCGGTCCGCGGGGTCAGCGGATATTATCATGGTCATCAGAGCGACAATTTCTTACAGTCGTCATAACAAAGGAATGTTAATTGGCAATTAAATGTTAGCCAGTCTGACCCTCAGTTATGCATCATCAATTAAAACAAAATTTAATGCGTGTTGACATACATAAAACTAATTAAATCACACTTGTTTCCAATGAACTTGCTACATTGTAGGATGTGTGTGGGCGATTATACAAGGAATACAATTTTTATAATATTTAATTAGCACACACTTGCTCTTATCTTCCTGTCACATACAGGATGCGACTTCCTCTCTCCAACAGACTGGGTGCTTATCTGTATAAAAATTACCTTCACGATTTCATACTACAATTAATAAATACCAATAATTATCCAAATCAATATGAAATAATAAACCAATAAAATCAATAAAATTACACATGATACTACTCCTTAAAATGTCTCGTGACATTACACTCTCCTGCCACTAAAGGTAAACGTCTTCTGAAGGAAGATCGTTTTAGCCCTTTCGTCCAGCACGGAAATGCTCTGGAACGACTTCCTCAAACCCAGTATATTAGAGAGCGGTTCGCGATTATTTGCATATTCTACTCTCCATCTCCGACATTATGGATCAGAGAATGGTCTACAATCTCAGCGATGAAGATACGGTGAGCCCGCCGGCATCGCCTACGGTGCCAACTGCGTCACCACGGGGGCCAACGGCGTCACCACGGGGGCCAGACGCTTCGCCGGTGCCGGGACCACAGATGCAGGCGGAGCCTCCTGTAGAGCCGGACCACCCGTATCGGCCCTTCCTTCATCCAGAGGTAAGTTACTTGACTTAACCTATACACATTAAAATTTAATTACATACAATAAAATAAATGTTACAAATGTTTACATAAAATTCTGGATTTCTCCCTAGTGCTTTCCTAGTGCTTTGCAAACATCACTGCTTCCCGATTAGATTCTTCAATTGGCGTTACATGGAAAGAAGGTGCTCTTTCCACCGGCACTTCCTCTTGCATTTCCTTACTGATTAGCTCCATGGCCTCTAATACAGGAACTGAAGTGCGTGGTTTTCCTCGTTGAGTGCGAGTCGCTATCTCGAGTGATCCTTCCCGTTCTTCTCTTCTCTGCCTTAGTTTATACTTCCGTATGCATTTCGTCAACCTGTTCTTAAACACATAAATTAACACAGTGATTATTACCAAGGCTACTAAAATAGCAGATATTGACACTGACAGAGTCTGGTGATCTGTTAACTCTGGTTCATGCTGCAGTCGGTCCAGGGATCGATGTAACTGGCTCAAGTCAATTCTTGGCCGCGTTCCAGCGAGATCCATGTTGGTCGCTGCTTCGATGCTGGTGTCCTTGGTTCGCTGTTCCCAGTTAATCTGGAACATTTCTAATTCCCTTGGTGTGAAAACAGTGTCTATTTTAGGAATCACTATTGCTGGTGTCCTTAGTTCGTACACAGTTCGACCCATAGAATGTGGTAATAATTTAAAAGTGCCCCCGTAAATGAAACAATTAAAAGTATTATTAAACAGGCCTGTGCCGTTCAGCGACAGGGTCTCTGTGACAGTATTGGCCACCGGCGGGGTCCCCGTCTGACACTTCTTAGTTACTGTTAGGGGTGCACTTAGACTATAAATCCAATAGTCACTTTTCTTAGATCGTATCCACCTAGGTGCGAACTGCGGACTTTCTATGATCCTTTGACAGGTTTTCTGAACTCGGTCTGTTCTTCCTAAATACAAATTTATTAAACAATTGTCTGACCTTTCATCATACAGTACATAATCAGCTGGGCAGATTGTAAACATAGTTTCTTTACATAAATTCAGATCACTCTCAGTTAAAATTGTAAATAACTGTCGGCTCTCAGAAACTGCCAAATATGTAAATCTCGGAACATTTATCGATATAAACTGATTTAATCCTGCTTCAAAATAAGGCAAAGAATGCGCATGAAATACTTCAAAATATCTATCATTTCCTTTAAGAGGTATTTCAATAAACAGTCTAATCGTATCGGGAAAAGCAGCAGCATGCACTTCGGCTAACTGGTAGTATAAATATGTCGACTCAGGCGTAGGCGTGGCTAACATACTTGTACTTTCCGGTAGATTCAAAGAAATCTCACTTAATATCTTCGTAAAATTATGCGGAGGTATCAATGTTGTGGACAGCTTACCTATGGAAGTCATATCTAAACTCTCTTGCAACTGCATTAACTGTGCTTTCATATGCAAAATAGTGACTTCTATTTCTCTGGTTTGCGTTGCAAACTTCATATATCTTCTCTGCTTATCTGCTTCGGACTTTATTGAACTCCGTATTAAATTATCTAAATCTTTAGCCATTTTTACTATCACTATAGAATTTTGACTAACTCTTTTATCTAATTGCTTAATATACGTTACTTGCTTTTCGGTCGTGTGAACCATTTCAGTGGCGAATCCTTTTAAATCTGTTACTACCTGATTTATCCTTCCGAGATCCTTTTGATCGAGTGTACCGAACAAATAGCTCAACGTGTAACCCACTCCGTCTATTAATCCTCTTTTTCCTCTACTATCTTTTCGCATATTCTGCGGAATCAACGCTTTAAAAGCTGCTATATCAACTTCCATTTCTTTGGTTAAATTCTGTAATCCATTTAACTCTCCTAAATAAATGCTACTATCCGCTTCATCTCTTGTGAAATGCACAAAGTTCTTAAATCCTATTCTTAACTCATTTATAGCTGTATTTACACCTTCGATTAACTTCTCGTAATCATTTAAATGTATATCCATTATTACGGTCCACTTATCGCCTGTTAACAAAATGTCTCTGTCTTTCACAAACACCATCCCTTTATCCAGTTTTACTTCGTCTGCTTGCGTGGCGTGTCTCGTCACCAATAAACCTGTAACACATACGAAGAACGAGTAAACATTTCTTACTCCCAAATTTTACTTTATTCTGGTCTAGTACGTGAACGTAACTCATATCTACGCTGGGGGAATTCTACATTATTTCTACCTCTTTGTAATTCTACATCTACATTTACATTATCTCTACGTACATTATTTCTATTTACATTGTCTCCATGTACATCACTACTATTTACATTGTCTCCATGGACATTATTTCTAGTTTCACTAGCCTCTTCCGCTCTCACTCTCGAGCGTAACTCATATCTGTCAGTTCCTACTTCGGGTGATGTACCAGCTCTCGGTCGAGTAGGTGGTAACCACTCATCTCCTGACTCAGATAAACTTAACGATTCGTTCGACGTATCTTGTATTTCACCTACGTCCTCTGACTCACTACATCTGAATGGCCTCGAACATTCCGCCATTTCGAATTCTTCGGGTTCTTCCACAATGGTATCTAGCTTTAAATGGTTTCTCTCAGTAGCCCTAGTACTACCTTTCTTTACCAACGGACACTTTTCCGTCGTTATAGGCACTTTGCACTCTTTTAGCCGGTTCACATGCACAACTACTGTACTTCCATCGTCTTTTTCTAATCTATATGTTACATCTGAGGTCCGATCTACAACTTTAAAAGGTCCTTGCCAACTGTAAGTAAATTTCTTAGTCGGCCCTTTCTTCGCTATAGGATTATAGAGGTACACATACTCGCTTATTTCAAATTCTCTCATCTTTTTACCTCTATCATAGTACTTCTTGGAGGTTTCCTGACCTCTCTTATTGGCTGCTTGCACTGATTCATACGCCGTTTTCAATCTCTCAGCCAGCACTTTGATGTGCGTCTGATAATCACTGTTTTCCTCTTGCGACACTCTACAGTCGTCTTCCATTGGTAGCCTTAACTCTCTACCAAACACTAAGTAGTGCGGACTATATCCCGTCACTGAATGCGGTGTACTCCGGTACGCCATTACCGCATACGGTATGTACTCGTCCCATCGCCTCGCGTCTTTAGATACGAAATGCGAGACCATATCGGCCAATGTTTTGTGAAATCTCTCACAAATTCCGTTACTCTGCGGGTGATACGCAGTGGTTTGTAACTTCGTTACTTTCAATATTTTACACACTTCTTGAAATAATCTCGATAAAAACTGCGGGCCTTGATCAGAGATCAACGCCTTCGGCGAGCCAAATTCTAACACTATTTTCGACACGAACTCTTTGGCTACTATTTCCGCACTTTGGCTCGGGACTGGGATTGCAAAACAATATCGCGTGAAATGATCTACAAACGTTAACACATAACGATTTCCCGACTCAGTAGTAGGTAATACTCCTACGAAATCTGTAGATAAAATCTCTAGGAATTCCGATGCCTGCGGCGGTTCTGCTAAAGGCACGATTCCCGCGGTTCCTGACTTTCTTCTCGCACACTTATCACATGTACTGATAAACTCTTCTACATCCTTTCGTAACGTATTCCACCAGTATTTCCGTGAAATACGAGCTACTGTTCTATGAACACCTTGGTGTCCAGCGAAAGGTGTATCGTGATAATACCGTAATACTACTGGAACCAATTCTTTCGGAACAACTATTGCGTAACCTGATATACTCTGTTTGCTCTGTTTAAATAATAAACCCTCGTTATTAACTCTGAAATCTGGATACCTCTTCTTTTTCTTTTGGTATTCCATACAAAACTCATCGCTTTTCTGGGCTTGCAATATAGCTTCTGTACTCAAATTTTTCTCACAAAACGTCATCGCTACATGACGACTCAAGGCGTCAGCTTGGGTCAATTTACGGCCTGCGCGATGCACAACAGTGAAATCGAATTCTGCTAAACGTAAACTCCATCTGACCAGCCTCGAACTGGGGTCTTTTAAATTCAACATCCACTTCAGAGCTGCGTGATCAGTTACTAAAATGAACGGATGCCCATATAAACTGTTTGGTTGCAAAAATAACCGCTGCCAGCTCCTTCTCTGTCACACTATAATTAATTTCGGCTTTATTGAGTTGCCTCGAGCAATAGGCTATAGGCCTCTCGTGTCCATCATATTCTTGTGACAACACAGAACCAATGGCTGTCCTTGACGCATCGCTAGTCACAATAAAGACTTTAGAGAAGTCCGGGTACGCTAACAGAGGTTCGGTGCTGAGTATTTCCTTCAGCGTCTCGAACGCTTCTTGCTGAGCGACTCCCCACACAAAAGCTGTGGTTTTACGTGTTAAAGCAGTTAACGGACGTGCTATTTCTGCAAAATTAGGGACATGCCTCCGATAGTACGAAGCCAACCCTACAAAAGATCGTATGTCTTTAACACTCGTAGGTACTGGATATTCTCTTATTGCTTTAACTTTATTAGGATCTGGTTTTAACCCATCACTAGTAACAATGTGTCCCAAGTATTCTACTTGATCTACAGCAAACTGGCATTTTTCCGGTTGAATTTTGAAATTAGCTCCTTCCAATCTTTGGAATACTTGCTCTAGCTTCTGAGCATGTGAGCGTATATCTGGCGTAAATAAAATCAAATCATCAAGGTACGCAAGAACGTCTATTCCCTTCAAACCCATAAGAATAGAGTCCATGCAACGAGAGTACGTTGCAGGGGCGTTACATAAACCAAAACAGAGTTTATTGAAATGAAAATGGCCACTTTCAGTGCTGAAAGCAGTCTTTTCTCGGTCTTTTTCTGCTATCTCTATCTGCAGATACCCACTGGCCATATCTAAAACTGAAAATACCTTACTCTGGCCTAACGAATCTAAAATATCAGTGATATTTGGAATCTGGTACGCATCTATCTTCGTCTGCGCGTTCAGGGTCCTCAAGTCGACACACAAGCGCCATTTTGGTTTGCCATCACGTGACTTCTTAGGTACCATTACAATGGGACTATTGTAAGGTGAATTACTCTCGGATATGATACCCTTTTTCAACATATCTCTTACTTGCTCTTCCACTATCGGCTTTAGTGCATGTGGAACTCTATACGGCCTTTTTCTAAACGGTTTTGCATCACCTGTATCTATCTCGTGCTTTATCTTACTTGTGCAGCCTATTTCCATACTGCCTTCTTTATAAAATAAGTGCTTATATTTACTCAATACTCCGGCTATGATTTCATTGTCTTCCTGGCCCAAATGGCTCAATTTCTCTACTAGGTAATCATTAAATTGTTCAGAGGCATTTTCCTCTTCCTCAGATAACTCTGTATCGTCTACTTGCAAGATACCATTTACGAAACCTTCCTCGGAGATTGGCTCAATTTCTCCTAATCTAGTGCCTTTATTCAATACAATCTCTTCCTCTGAGAGATTCACTATACTAACTGGAATTGTATACATCTTATTTAACTTCACATACATCTGCTGGGACGGATTTTCTAATTTATTCTCAGCGCAAAATTTCTGTTTGCCAAGGAACTGCGCATGATCCTTCCCAAGGCGTCCTTGGTTCGAGCTCTCTCCTACGGGGTTGAGAGGCTGAACCGCTTGTGTCCCACAAGAACACCTTTGTGCGATCGTCTCGCCCATTAACTTTTCTGTTCCTGACGCGGACCACCGCCCACTGGAAGACTGAGTACTGGGATGCCATTCGTCCTCCGGAATTTCACGAGGCTCTGAGGGAACACATTGGGGACTTTCTGTCGACAGGGAGCAATTCCCCGGGGTACCAAAAGGATCCTTACACAATTTCACAATGGCGCGTGGTGAATATAAACCTGGTAGTAGGGCCTCTACCGGTTCGAACACTGCACAAGGGGAATCTGCAGGGATGTTGCGCCCAACAACCCTAGCACGGACTATCGTCCCAACAAATGGAGAGCATGCAACCATTTCCGTTAGGATGACCGATGCAAACCAACCTGGAAAGTTATCCAGACCAGGTTCCTCGGGCTCAGTGCGGCCATCTGTAGGGTCCAATGCCTGAAGCGGGGTGATCAATCCCTGAGCAGGGGGTTCCCTACAGCCCATTCCATCTCGCTCGTCGACAGGCGAGACAGCACCCAGCGAGCTACATATCAGAGGAATCCGCTGGCCTCCCACCAAGAGGCAGTTCGTTTGCAAGTCTAGTTGCGCTCCAACCTTTCTCAGGAAGTCGACACCCAGTAATCCGTCTCCAGGGGAACTCAAGTCACTCACTAAAAATTCATGTTCATAGGACCTCCCGTTAATATAAAACGTGACTTTCTGTACACCGTCCAGCTCTAAATCTGTTCCAGTTATACCCCTAGCCGTTATACTATTTTTTTCAAGTCGTGCGGAACTTACTGTCGGTTTTAACAATGACACAGCGGCTCCGGTATCCGCTAACAGCTTACGCCTCGTTCCCTCTATTTCTACTTCTAGCAGCAGTCCCGTCGCCGGACTAATCGCTGCTGGCACGACTTCTTGTTTCGGCTCTACTTCGGGAAGACCGACGGGGTTGTTTTGGTCCCCCCTACCCCGTTTAAACCTTGGCGCCCCTCTCGCCTTTTCTTACAATATTTAGCTATATGCCCTAACTCCCGACAGTTATAACATTGGTAACCCCTACGACCACTCGCGCTCCGGTAACCGTCGTTACCCCCTCGCGCTCCTTGCGCGGGACTCGATCCTTTGGGACCAGGATCACGTGAAAGCCATCCTTGCTGTGCATTACTGCCACTAGCACTTCTTTCACTCCAGTTATTCCTATAACCTTGTCTATTAGTACTATTATTATTGTTGCCCCAATGTCCTCGTCCTGCTGACCTAGGACCACCACCACCTTTATTTTGCGACTGTACGCCTCGACTTTCATTACTAAATACCTGCGCGTGAGCCTGACTGCGCGTTTTATCTATTTCTGTTTCTGCCTGGGCTGCCATGGTGGCTATTTTTATCGCTTTATCCATAGTCTCGGGCATCTGATACTTTACTTGCAACCCAGGGTTCCCTTTTAACCCGTTAATAAAACTAGCCAGTAATCGTTTCTCGGCTTCTTCATTAATTGCCCTTTGTTCAGTCTCGTCATCGACTGTTCTAATAGTTTGCCTACTTAAACGACGCAGACGGTCAGCAAAGTCTGCAATCGACTCATCCCTTCCCTGTGTCGCTGCCTGCAACTGCGAGTAATAGAAAAAATCTGTGTGCTGCTCTTTAAATCGTTCCTTAAATATCTCTTTCAACCTCGTGAACGTAATTTCCGTTTGCAATTCGGGGTGTGTATCAACAAATGTCTGAGCAGCTCCTAACACCTTCATAATAACTAATCGCACTTTATCTTTATCAGTTAAATTACCCAACTCGGCTGCAGTCTCTATATGTCTCAAAAAATTCGCAACCGGTCTACCGCTTTTTGGATCCCATCCTTGTATCCATCCAGCCACAGCTGGATCCTTCACCCTAGTTTCTTGTGCTGGCGCTGGTGCCTGTGCCATGGCGCTTATTCTAATGTACGTTAATTTCTTGACTGTTTCAGTTGATACCAACTCTGGAACACCGGGTCATGTATCTGGAGATACTCCGAGAGAGGACTTGCCGGTGGTGCGGCCGGCTTGAGCGGGTGTCCTTTCCGCTCCACGTAACGCTGCCGTTTGTTGCGTGGCGGAGAATGGCCCCGTATTGGCCGGTTCCCCTTGCGGACTGCGAGCCGGACACCACCTTCAGCTTCCGTGTGATGTCCGCGGAGGGAACTCGTCAATACGCTGCGGAAAATGAGCGGGCCACCCGGTGCGGGGCGAATCCCCGCCGCCAGTAAGGCAGCAGAGAAAAGAAAAAAAAAAAAAAATAAATAAATAAATAAATAAATTTAAACTAATCTCAATGGTCTCTTTATTTACTGATGTAAAAATGAAACCCGCATATCCTCACTCCTCGAATTAGTAGTACTATACATAGGCAAATAGTCTGTCCTCTCTATCTCCAGAGTGTCATAATCATGTGTGGGTGGTATATATATCTAATAACAATTCTCACTTCTAATTCAAAAATTACAGCTAAACCTTCTCCGTGTTCGTATTTATAAATCTTCTGGATGGGAACTTTAAAGTGTTTAGGACGACCCTCGAATGCAATATCTAACCTGGACTCAGCTATAAGTCCTCTAAATTTATGTTCGTGCTCCTGTATCCTAGATATATCTATATCCGTATACTTCTTGAAAAATCTTTCCACTAATTCCTTGGCATACTTAGTGGATCCATGCAAGGCTAACGTATTCGACACAGTAAGTACTCTCACTAAGAGAAGTGTAAACTCTTTATCACAGGGATCTTGACGTTTCCAACAACACAACGCCATAAAAATGCTTTATTTCTATTATTCTTGGAGCACCTATACTTATTTTGTATTACATTATACTATCTATTTTACTCGTGTTCACTAAGAACTACAACGTAGGCCACGAAAATTATTCTTAACTACGCCTATTCAATGTTTCAATTTACGTTATTGTTACTACAGTAGGCTACAAAATATTTTATCTTCTGTACTCCTCTAAGCTTAGGTTCGTGGAGATTAACGATAGTTTCAACTAAAAATTAATCCCACCGCTGCCACCAGTTGTCATGCCTGAGGAAAGGGACAGGAATTTAGCCGAGCGCCCCTGATTGCCTTAACCCCTAGGAATGATCGGGTAAATGTAGATTAATCTTCCCCGTTATCACAAGTACAATATTTATTAACTACAAACATAAAATAACACACGTTTAAAATATAAATGAATAAAAGACAAATAAAACAGATTTCTTCTGAAATCATTGCTTGAGTTAGTTCTACTCGTACAAACTGTTAATATTCTTTAAAGCTTAAACTCTTACAAAGTAACTATATTCTTCCTATAATAATATGAGTATAATATTTATTTAGCTACTCGCGAGGGCAGTCAGACTGAGCTAACAGTTATTTACTCACACATAAAGATAAGCAATCTGTCCATCTCGGTTCTGAGTTTAGGTACAGACGTATCTTCTGTCCCGGGGTGATATCTCTGCTTCTTATCTTCTTCCCCACCGGTGCCTATACTGTCGGTCTCTGATGATAGCTCTCGATCGTACTCTATTATCAAGTCATCTCAGCAGGGGTTTATATACTAATCTGTACATCCGGTCCGCGGGGTCAGCGGATATTATCATGGTCATCAGAGCGACAATTTCTTACAGTCGTCATAACAAAGGAATGTTAATTGGCAATTAAATGTTAGCCAGTCTGACCCTCAGTTATGCATCATCAATTAAAACAAAATTTAATGCGTGTTGACATACATAAAACTAATTAAATCACACTTGTTTCCAATGAACTTGCTACATTGTAGGATGTGTGTGGGCGATTATACAAGGAATACAATTTTTATAATATTTAATTAGCACACACTTGCTCTTATCTTCCTGTCACATACAGGATGCGACTTCCTCTCTCCAACAGACTGGGTGCTTATCTGTATAAAAATTACCTTCACGATTTCATACTACAATTAATAAATACCAATAATTATCCAAATCAATATGAAATAATAAACCAATAAAATCAATAAAATTACACATGATACTACTCCTTAAAATGTCTCGTGACATTACACTAGAGAGTAGTCTAACTAGGAAGACCCCTGACACCGGTAAGGGTAGATTGCATGGAATGGAAGTCTACCATTGCATTGCACCGTATGAAGAGCGCATGCATAGGTGAAGTAGCACTTCACCTACTTCCCCTGAATAACCGCCACTGTAGCATTGTGAAGTCTCTAAAGTCTTTGTGATAGATTTATGTTTAAGTCTGAAAGTTTAAGTAATCAAAATGTGGCATTATGAGTGTGTGAAGAAGAATGTTACTTAATGTCAATGCCAGGAAATTCTTAAAGCGCATAGATTATAGAAGAGATTTTTTACATAGCTCTCTCTGTAATATGAAAATTCCAGCTTAGGTTCTTATCAATATAAACTCCAAGATTTTTTACAGAATCTTTCAGTATTATAGTGATATTGTTTAGTTTGACTGAAGGGACGTTGTTTAGATCGATGGTGACCAATGATGATTGACTGTGTCTTGTCAGAATTTATTTTGAGTCCATATTTGGCATACCAGAGTGAGAGAGAACTTGGATCATTGTTTACCTTGTCACTTGTATCATACAACATTTCAGTAGTAGTGTGCATGAAAATCTGTAAGTTTTCTGCAAAGAGATGATATTTGCAATGGTTAATAGTGTCTGTATTGTCATTTATGTAGATAGTGAACAACAGAGGGCCCGGAATGAACCCCTGCAGAACACTGGCCACACAATCTCTCAAGGAGAGTGAACAGAGCTAATTAAACCTAAAACTGATAGTCAGTGCCTTTGTGGGCGAACCACTGGATAACACTATCCAATAAATTAAGATATTTTAGCTTGAGTAAGAGTAGGTTGATGTCTACAGAGTCGAATGCTATACTGAAGTCTAGCAGAGTCAATACTGTGAGTTGTCCATTGTCAATTGCCTCACATATGGCTTCAGTAACTTTTAGCAATGTGGTGTGATCCGTTCTAAAACCTTATTGATATCCATTTTAATTCTGTGAGAAAAACCAGGACAAATTGGCAAATACTGGGCAAAACTGGGAAAAACTGGAAAATATTATATGTTAACAAATTCCAACTTTATGGATTATATTCTTATTCCAAAAAAAAAATTCTGTATAATTTCTTGAGAAATAGTTTTAAAACAAATTTCATAACTACGACATAATAATATCAAGCTTTATGATTCCATTTTGCAAAAAATAAACCTTAAGAAATATTTATTTTTATTGTTTAATTGTTTTATAGAAGCTGTAATAGCCCTTCCCTAAATAAATGAAGTACTGAAGGTCTGTAAACGTACGTCCTGCAAAAATTTAAGGAAAAGTGAGGTCTAAAGTGTTTAATAGTCAACGGCTTTGTTAATTACATAACTGAAGTTCGGTTAAAAAATAAAAAAATTCTACAATATAGAAACTTTATAAATGTAATTTGTTAGTTTTTAGATAGCTCTATAGATCTACATAGTATTTTCAGTATAACAGTATAACCTACTAAATTAATGGGTATTCTTTGAATAGTTTGTTACATTTATATTGTTTGCACATGCTGAAGTAAACCAGCATCTAGAGTGAGATTAGTTACTTGGAAAGAAATTGTATTCATGTAAAACTAAGGATTTTTCTATATATTACAGAAGTACTCAATGGAATCAAGTCATGGCATGACACTTTCAATTTTTTCTAGCCTGTCTATGTTTTCTTAAATCAAAAATATTTCAACAGCTAGATGGCCTGGGTATATGTTGGCATTAATTGCAACGATACTATTACCATGGCATTGTACAATGACAATAAGACTTAAAAAGTAAATTTTGTTACATTAAAATTTGCAATAACAGTACGCCTACCAAAAAATGTAACAAACATACCTTAATCTAAATCATCACAGAACTTGCCTTAATACCATTTCCCACAAACGTGTAATCCTCTACAATAAGCTCTCTCAGGAAATTATTTACTCAATCTGCCTTTAATTAAAAACATGTCAAGTGTGCGCAGCTTCAATGCTTGCTTTACAGCACAGAAGAAGAATAACTGGCAACAACTCTTTAAAATACTATAATTGTGGGTCATAAATGTATTCTAGAAATAATTCTTTTATTTTATCCCTATATTAATATTTTACTCCTTTTCTTATTTGAGGAAACAAAAACTTATGTAGCCCCTACTAATTGTTCACGGTAAATATAAAGAATCAAACTGAACTGAGTTGAACTGAATATGGGACTTGTACAGTTTTTATTATAAAAGTGAAATTAGAAAGATAACATATGGAACAAACAATAACCTAACATTTTTAAACGATGAATTGCCTTTGTTTTAGATGATTTTAGATATTAATATTTAAGAAAATGATTTAAATATTCTTATCTTTCCATTTATAACAATAATAATAATAATAATAATAATAATAATAATAATAATAATAATAATAATAATAATAATAATAATAATAATAATGATAATAATAATAATAATAATAATAATAATAATAATAATAATAATAATAATAATAATAATAATCACGTTTAATGTTGTCTTACAATACAGATAAACACTTAAACTTTGTTAATTTCCACTAATTAAACAGCTGATCCAAGAAACCTACTTTTAAACATTAGGCCTACTACCACACAAAAAACAAAAAATTAGCCTATTATTCAGTCAGAAATACATAAAATATACCTTATTAAAAACTTTATGACGAAAGATACTTCACTTTTCGAAACTGCCACAACTGGCCAAAGTGTGTAATGATCCTTTATTAGGATATAAAAAAGATGTAAATTGAAAGGCATATCGCCATTCTGGAAGAACAATGATGTAACTGCAAAATTTAAGAAATGGAGTCTATTGTTTCAGTCTTCTCAGAAATAGGTAGTGAACATGGGAGAGCATCGACAGAACTGTAGTTACATGAAGGACCACTGGAGGATAGTTGCATCTTTGTAAAAATCTCTGCTATCTTGTCTGAGCTTGGAAAGAGCATCACCGTATTTATCAGTTGTGTGTTTGACATTGCTGAGTGAAGTAACATGTTCAGTGAAACAACAACACGAGTGTGGATTTTGAAACATTTGAACTGAAATCACAGTGCTACAACGACATAAGTATACAATGTGTCATTATTTTTCTGTTTGAATAATTTTGTTTGTAACAACTGGTCATTTTTGACATTGTTCGTCCTAATATTTCGCTCAACTGCTTGTTATAACTGTTCTTAGCATCATTGTTGACAAGGACAAGAGGGCTTGAATACATTTAAGTCAGTTGGATTTCTGTTTTATAAGAGAAATAATGAGCGAGCAAGTAAAGACTATTTATGTGCGTTGCTCTTCAGGGAGTAATGGAGGAAAACAGAAAGGCAAGGGAGAAAAACTGTCCTATGAGAAGTGAAACACAAACACTAGTCAGCAGTGAGGAGGTACAGGCATCCACCACACACTGTGAGCCAACAGAGAACCAAGTCAGCAAGGTGGAGCCACAGGCTTCAACACCAAAACGTAATTTCAATGTCACACAAGGAACAGATGCTTCAAATTTGTATGCGGTTCAAAGGGTAAGCTCAAAAAAATTTATTTTGAAAAGAATGTCGGTATCATCCCCTAAGTTTAGTAGCAATTCTTTAAGCAGTTTAGATTTCTCCTCTCGTTCAGGTGAGAAGTTTTATGACCATGAAGCAGCAACAAATCATCAAATTCAGATGAAAGAGTACCCACCACCAAAGAAAAATCTCCTATTAAAAAAACTAAATTAAAGACTGCAGAATGTTGGGAATTTGGGCAGAGTAATTGAGAAATAGTGGAAAAAGTCATATATATCAAGAACAGGCAAAGTAGTCGGCTCGAAAAATAGGTGCTGCATGTTCTGATAAACATACCCTATCTTGTACGAAGGAACTATCAGATGAATACAGTATTGAATGAATAGGAAAAAATTCTGGTTTAGTTCTTTGTAGTACAGAAATTTGTCAATATTTCATTCCTTAGCTCGCAGATCATCACATGGTATCTGTTGCACTGTTTAAAATAACATTTACACATGCATTATGGTCCTGGGAGATGGTATCCTGCTTTGTGGCATATCAGATGGTGGGAGCCGTGCACTGCAAACCTGGTCATCACATTTCTGAAGTCATCATTTGGTCTCTTCCGGTCTTCTGTTGTCATAGCATTCTTGAGAAAGAAATCTTCCTTGCTCTCTCTTAGCTAGGAGTTCCTTTAACATAGTCTTGTAGCTGGGTGTTGCTGGGAGTAGGAATTTCATTCTTATTTCTTCAATATAAAATGGTTCTCTTGTCATGGCGTATACCAGATGTAATCATGTAAATTTAGATACATGCAGTTTTTCTTTAGGTAGGCTGCTTTGACTTCGATATTGGTTCCGTTGAGAGATATGGTAAGATGTTTTCTACGCCATACTTTGTGACACAGAATACAGTATTCACCTGTTCACAAATTACTGGGCATTAGGGTCATTCCAAAGACAATAGGATGTCTGAGTTCATGCATTGAAGCATTCGTTTTCAAATACAATAACAACAATAATGAATCTTTGTAAGAATGATCTAATAAAATATTTAGAGAGCTATTTAAGTTCTTTCCACTGGCTTTTTAGTAATTTTGATTAATAATTTTAGAAGAACAGTGACACAATTGTCAAAAGGGTTGCAGGTGAGAGGGTGGGTTGAAATTGGGCAGAAATAATTTAATTGCCTTGAAATGAACACCTAGTGCTACAATTAGCCCGACTCTCAATTCCATACATAATTTTTCTTTTCCTTAATGGCGGCGTTTTTTAAAATATTTCAATTTATTTTCTGCGCTTCCTGTAAAATTGTAATTTTGGCAGTTATGTCAATATTCTTCCGGAACGGCGATATGAACTTTAAATTCCTGGTATATTAATACAGTTCTATATTGTTCAACCCTTTATTCCATCTTCAGCAAAATTCTTTTTCCTATTTGACACTGATACATTTGGATGAGTATAAGAAATAACTGGTAAACAAAAAGAAATGCTAACGTTGTATACAATGCATCAAATTAAGTGAGTTCAGGTTTCGAGGAGAAGTTTATGCATGTCATGCATAGCTTATGTCATTAATTGAATCGGTTATTTGACAAAGTGCACATGTGAACTTGTTAGGACAACGGCATACTTTGTTTTCATGATCTACATAGGTAGATCTATCATTCAAGTCAGAAAAAATATAAGAATCGCCTTTCCATGACTGTAGATCTAGAGATTAAAAAATATGGTTCATTGTAGAAGGGATGCAAGTGTGCCACTGAATGTATGTTGCACAAAATTTACATAAATAACAGTCAATCAAGAAACCTGCTTTACTGATCTACAAGGGATTCCGATAATATCCATATTATTGGATAAACAAGGCTTTGTATGAATAGATCAGAAGGTATGGCAATTAATTTTTCCACAGTAACAGAAAGCTGAGGGCTTGATTTATACTTAACGTTTAAGTCAAGGGACGGAATCATGAAGTTTTATATATATATATATATATATATAGTAGAAATGCAAAGAAGCTGGCATCTGAAGAAACCACAAGACTATGTGGTAGCAAATAACTTAGATTCTATGAAGTCTGCAAAATTGGTTAGGAACGCAGATAGAAGCAAGCGAACAAGACAATTGGGTTCAGTAGGATGATAGGGTAGAAGGACAAAAAGTGTATTTTGCATTACTAAATATAAGATTTTTAAAAAATTATTTAATGTATTTAAAACTGAAATGACTACGTAGTTTATCTCATGCCACCTGGCAATTTCAGTTGTAATTTTTTACTCAACAGTTCAAAAATGTAACTTGCAGTGAAAATATGGCATTCAGATGTTTCATTTATAGAAATAAAACAAACAATTATATAAATTATTACTAAACTAAACTTTTACTGTACTGGAAGAATTGAACTTCTATCACGTTAGTGCAGAAAGGACACATGTGTAAAATTTCAATCCTTATTACCAAGAGCTAGGATTTTTATGTAGCATCATATGGAAAATTCCATAGATATAAATATATAGTGAAAAATAATGGAATATGTAGAAAAATATTTAATAATATGAAAATATGTAATTTCACATGATAAATACTACAGTGTAAGCTGCTTATTGTGATCACTTCGGGATGCAGCTAATCTGATAACAATAGCCGAAGGAGTTAAATGAAGGTTATTTATTCATATATAATACACTACAAAACAGTATTAAAAATATTTATTAATAAAATAGTACTGAAATTCATTCTGTTAGACAAAGCCTACAACCTACATCTGAAAACACAAACAATGAACATGTGTATTCTACCAGCACTACTGTATGGCTCGGAAACATGGAGTCTAACTAAGAAGCATAAACAATCAATAGAAGTATGTCAAAGAAAAATGGAAAGAAAAATCTTGGGCATCACATTAAGAGACAAAATTCCAAACCAGGAAATAAGGAAAAGAACAAGAATAAAGGATGCCGCGACCAAAGGAAGCAGCTTAAAATGGAGATGGGCAGGACATGTTATGCGACAGCGTCCTAGTAGATGGACTCATAAAGTGACGGTGTGGGATCCCAGGATTGGACAGAGGAACGTAGGAAGGCAGAAAACTCGATGGGAAGACGAACTCAGGAGGACCTTTGGCAACAGATGGACAACGAGAGCTAAAGACAGAAGAGAGTGGAAACAACTTGTGAACGCAGCTCTCAGGACAATAAACTAGGCTGAACTTTCCCGGAATGGCTAACCGGGACTGTAGTACCCAGCCACCTTTCTATGAAAGAGCCCCTTGCCCAACAGGGATGCATATAGGCTAATTACTAATTACTTAACTGTGAATCATTGAACCACTCATAGGCTAATACAGTAATAGACTGCAAGCAACTATTTTTTCAACCAGCAACAAAGTTTTTAATTGTTTTTACTTTCCATTAGGAGTCTATTAACCAATACTCCATACTCAGTTATGAGTTACAGGTGTTTTTGGAAGTCTATACTAATCTGTGGTGAACAACCCATAGCAAAAGTTCATGTCTTTTCATTTTACACTAGCAATCACTGCATGTCAATACTGTTATCTTCATAAATCAAAAGCTGCAGCTTAACTGGGGTGAAACATGTTTTAATGCTTAAAAGAGAAAGTTAGGTAATCCCACCCCCTCGAACTAGTCATCCTGTGAGCTGAGAACAGTATTGCTCACCTCCAGTACAACACAATACAGTTGAGTTAGAAACAAAACCCTTAAGTACGTACAGTACTTGAAAATAAAGCCGCAAAAAGAAAAATGTGAGAACATAAACCGAATATTTGATCATAATAAATAGCATTTTTTCAGTGTGTATTAATCCGTATGGGACTTCATAAAGGTGATAACATTACCCGACTGATAACATTATCCACGATTACATTAAGCAGCGTTCCCTGTATTTATACTATTAACAATAATGCATTTGATTTTTCTGAACAGTGAACAATTAAATATTTTTCTAAGTTCTTTGGGGACAATGACTTGACGCCTGTCTGAAAAGACCTTTCAACATCACATGATGTAACAGGGGAAAATTTGAAGAAAGGAATCTTTCCTGAGGAAATCCCCTTGGGAAGATCAATAATGTCTCCACTTAGAACCTGACAAACACTACGAAATGTTGTATACCCAGGGTTTCTTTTCAAAAAATTTTGCCCCAACGAGGATGCAACAGGTGCCATTTGCACTACAGAAATTTGATGACTGCAAGAAAGTAAAATAAGTTTGAAATATTCAGGATAAGCAAGAAAATGGAGTTCAAGGCAAGGGTGGATCCAGAAGTTATTGAAGGGAGGAGTCGACATAAACAAGAGTTTGCAATTACTGGGGGATGTGGGGGTATGGAATAACCCAAAAACAGGGCGATCTGGGGGTTCCCACCAAAATTTAAAAAATGGAATGCAAAACGATGAGGTTTTAGGTAATCTAGATGATTTCTTCAAATTTCTCAACAGGCTAAATCTCTTTTTTTTCCCAGAGCTTTAGTTCTGTTGAAAAATTTGTCAGTTTTCTAATATAGTATACAAAGTTGAAAGTGTGTGTGTGTGTATATTCTCCAAAAAAGGGAAGATTTCAATGTTAGAATTTTTTTTATTATTTTTTATTTTGGACCATATAATTTTTTATGTAATATTTCTTTCTGCAGAGTACTACTGAGGTACTTGCCCTACTTACCGAGTGGTATTTTGCATTAAATTAACAAGGCTAGAAAATTGCGCATTCATGGAGGTGAATAAATAGTAAGAAATAGTAATTATATAGAAGTTATGTGAGAATTAGATTTAATTTACTGTACTAAATGTGATCATATTTATTACCATACAAATGGATTAACACATTTTATGTTAAAATAGATTATCACCTTAGAATCAAAACTTTAAATCAAAACATGATATATTGTCATAAACTATTAGGCTATACCAGTATCTTCTTTAAACAAAAATAATAAATGCAGACAGTTAAATATGTCATCAATTACAACATTAATTACACCTCCATGGATAGGACTCGAGAGTAACAGTAACAGAGGTGAGGGTAACGGAGGTGAGATTTTTCTCTAATTTGTCAAACAGCTTGGGAACATTTGAGGTTAGAAAATCTCAGTTCTAGAATTTAACTTTGCATTCCTTATTATTATAATTTATAGCAAAAGTAAATATAAAAACATACAACTTTACTGTTGGGTGTAGGTAATGGAGGTGAGGAAGTCCAATTATCAACTCTGCATTTAGCCCTTTTACACAAACAAAACAACACTTAAAAGCACACTGACAGCTTGGCTTTATATAAATGATAAGAAAACTGCCAAAAGTTGGAGTCCAAGGAAAATAGAGCCATCTCTGTGGAAATAATTGAACTTTTATATTGTTTCACGGAGGTGAAGTCTCATTTTGGGACAGGCATGTTTAGTGAAAAAAATTGTCTTTCAAAATGATATATTTTCTTTTCAGTTGTTAATGACTCATTTTTTGAGCTGTTTGTTCTTGTTATAAAACTAAAATGGAATAAAAATTAAAGCCTGTTGAATTATGAAAGAATGAAAATGACAAGTCAGGCATTGGGACATGACACGGAGGTGAGATCTCACATACTGTGCAGAAAATGGTAACTTTTGTTTAAAAAGTGGAATATGGGATCAAATAGACCTTATTTCAATCTAACTTATCATAATAATTCATAATCCATAAATACTTATTTTACACCAGAAAATCAACCGCGACATGAATCTGCCCTTTTCTGGAGAATAACCCATATCTGTTCCTTATACAAATCTACATGCTTCGACCAATTTGCACGAAATTTTGCACACATTCCCACTTCAACCAGGAAAGAAACCTAGGCAAAATTGAAATTTTAACAAACCACCCCTTCCTTTGTAAAATGATATAATTTCTAAAAATATTACACCTAATTTACCAAATACAATCCACATTGCATTTGCAGTTCGCATGACAACACTACTGTTTGCAGTGTTCATAGGGCATTGGAGGTCGCAAGTAATTAGAGGGGCTACCAATATCATTCATTTCTGTACATCAGTCATGATGGAGAATGAAATTCATGTAATTAAATTATGCACCACATAACTTTCTACCCTGGGGATGGACAGTATAATTTTCTCTCATCACATTTTGATGTAAAATAAGAGGTCGTATTGTGGGAAAGCATTTTCAGTTGCCTCAGCTTGCCTTTATGCCAACGATGGGTAGCGAGTATGGTATGGCAGATGTCAGTAAAAAGTCATATCGACTGACATTATTCATTGCTGTAGGCTGCAGGTATTAGTTGAGAAATAGGGATGTTTATTGTAATCCAAGTATGTAAAAAAAGAGACAAAACAGAATGGAACACTTTTAGTCCTAAGTGCACGGTAAATTATGTCTTGGATTTTTGGGAGGAAAGTGTGAAGATGATATTGATTTTATTTCTGATTTCAGTCCCGAAACGGTTGTTTGGGAATATGAGAGGGGGGAATATAATATGATGTAAATATAGTAAAATGTTATGTTATTGGAATTTCTGTTTCTTTTATTTCAGGGTCTACCAGGCATGGAGTGTAGAAGTAAAGGTTGAAAAGTAATTCTCAGTCCTCTATGAGCGATAAAGAGCTTTAGACTATCTAACGTTTTCTGAGGGGAATAGTTTGAATGTGATAGGTTGTTCTTCTTTGGTTCAAACTCTAGATACCTATACAAGAATTTCAAAATTGATAGTCCTCCATAAGTTAATTTCGAATTACAAGCTAATTACAAAACCAGGGAGATGCCAGGCCTTTTAAGCTAGTTATACATAAAATGCTTTAGATCATTCTGTTCCACTATTACACAAAGGTCTCTTGGACTCATTAGTGTCATTCTCTCCTCTTGGTGCATTTCCCATTATTGATTGTCTGAACACAAGAATACAATTTAAAATTTCGGATCAATATCAATTACAAAAGCCATGAAAACAATCCTATGCCTACAAATGAGAGGAAGATAAAGCAAAATGCGAACAATAATTACCCGTAACTATAACAGTTTAACTGATTCTGAAAATGGTATGTAATTGTACAAAAAACTAATTTAATATATTTCTCAATACCCAACCTGTATGTCCGCCCCCTTAGATTGCTTTAGATACATCACAAACTGTACTACTCACCACCACATCAGGTATTTCCGTCCTGGACTCTGCTTCTGATTTCGGAGACAGTCCACTTTGTCCAGCCATAACAACATCTCACACACTGCCTTGGCACTTCAGTTTGTTGAATGACGGGCATTCATGCGACACGCGCTTAATAATACTGATAACCCGGTAACACCCCGTATGCAATTAAAAATAAATTACAATTTCGAAACGAAACGCTAGACGTAATTTACCAACTTTATCACTCCCGTCTGAAAATGCCGCGTTCTACAGATTTTCAAAGATGGCGGACTCATCTCGATCGATAATCGATAGTTTTGCGTACGACATTCGAAACAAGCGATCGAAACTATTGTATTGACCTTGCGATTTCTAGATACTGCAAGCGCTCTCTAGTACATTTATGGAACTTCTTGAAGACCGTGGCCATTATGTGGTATTCTGTCATATTCTTCTTTCTGTTACAAACACATTTACAAACAGAAGAAATACCGAACGGTCTGGTCCACTCTGCCATTTAACAAAATTATGCCACTTATGTAATGAATGTAAAGATTATGTTAGTGTTATTGAATGTGCTTTAATTATTGTTGTTAAATAAACGATTTAAAAAAATGTAGTGGTTGAATGAATAATCGCGGGCGAAACCGCAGTACTGGCCTAGTAAATAAATAAAAAATTAAAGTCATTAATCGAACATCAAACTTTTTACCTTTAACTTGAATTACGTGCTAGTCTGAAATAATTCGCAAGAAATCAATCATTTAAAATAATACAGTAATTAAAGATAAGGAACTCAAACTGCTGTAGTCTATGCATTTGACACAAGGTGTCTAGAACAGTGGTTCCCAAACTTTTCAATCCGTGGACCCCTTGAAAAAAAATTAAAATTTTGCGGACACCCTCTGAGATATGAAACAAAAAACTAAATAAATACTTTGATTCAAATGTATTAAATTCAATAGACAAAATAACAATATCAATGTAACAAACAGAGTTTACTCCTTAATGTGAACAGTGAAGCTGCTTTTGATTAATTAGCTCTGCAATGTTAGGTTTAATGTCTGATAATTTCAATATTAAGTCACTTTCAACTTCATGTTTATTTCTCAACTTTGATTTCAAGTAGCCTACGTGAGGTGGGAGAATTCTGTTTCACATACATAAATAGTGAGGAACAGAGTTAAGCACTTCAAAATTATGGGATATCAGATTTCTTCTTAAACCGCCTGCGGACCCCCTGAAACACCATCACGGACCCCCAGGGGTCCGCGGACCCCACTTTGAGAACCACTGGTCTAGAATATAGGCCTAAATAGTATTAAGCATTTATTTTACAACCCTCAGGTTGAAATAGGACAAGTACCGGTACATAAATGTTTTTATTTTTATTTTGTATTTAATTAAATGATGTTAATTTAAAAGGTAAAAAACAAATCGATGTAAAAAAAATACCAAGCGACCCCTCCCTGGATCCACCACTGATTCAAGGGCAGAGTTGGAATTTCCAAAATCATATGAAAGAACAGTATAGACCACTCATTATTTGGATAAATATTTCTGGAAATTCTAATCCACAGGTGCTAGTACTATCAAAACACCATTAGACATTGTACAGGTAGGGGAAAACAAAGCGGACAGACTAAAATATCTAAGTTGCCGAAATGAGCCACTGCACATGCCTACCGGCATTCACAGGATAGCATGGAATGTATTGAAACTTTTTCTAGTGTCGACTGTTGACTTAGCCCATTTCGAAACCCAGAATATGGTTTCTAATCTTATTGTTTTATAACTGAATAGGCCTATATTAATTATTAATATTATTATAAAATACTAACACAAATTATATTATAAAAAAAAAGTGTTCCCTATTACAGGCCATGGAAGCCCAGAGGGTTCCAGGAGTTTGAGGCTCCCAGGTTTTTAGACAATCGGCACGCTAAGGTGGTGAGGTTGTAAGCCTTACACAATGGCTGCCTTTACCCCCAGGATTGCTCCAGGTACTCATTTCTGTTAGAGGCTGAGTCGGCCCTAGGGCCATAGTGCCACCAGAAGAATTAGGCCAGTTGAAAAACTCCAACCTCATCGGGGATCGAACCCGCGACCTTCCGGTTTGTAGTCAGCGCCTCAACCACTACGCTACGGCATACCCCCACAAATTATATTATATTCAGCTACAAGAGTCGGTCCGATTTTTTTCCCCCTACTTTTACAAATAGGGGTGATAAAGAGTAGAGGTACTACTTATGCCTCGATAACCTTTTAGCCATGTGTAAATATTAGTTTAAAAATGCAAACAACATAGCTTTTACTAAATTTAGTAAAACCTGCCTTGAACTTAAGCCACCCTTTTGTGGTGTTGTGCAAGAAGACTGTCATGTTTTGTCAAAGACTTATACAGTTAATTGGAATCTTTGGTAAAACCCGTTAAGATGGTTGGTTTACTTGCTGTGAATATCCTCTTAAGAATTGTCAGTCATCTTAATCCACCTATTTTGGCCAGTGACAATAGACACAGCTGCTTGGACAATGTAAAACTCTTTTCATGTACAGATCTGAGTCGCTCCCTGTTTGATGTTTCAATTTCAATCAAATTACTTACAGCTCTGAGAAGCTTATTTTATTTTCAAGAAATCAATTTAAAACAACAATAATAATAACAAAGGATATGAAAATGGTATGTAATATCACAAGAATATTAATATGTCTATAAATATGCAAAAATATGTAAAATGAAACTTCACTAAAACAATTGTCATGTAATCTACTATGACATTTATGGTTTTCTACACTCTAACAGTAGAGATTAAAATACAGTAGAACTCCATTTATCTGGATTAATTGGGACCAGACCTAATCCAGATAATCAAACTTCCGGATAATTGGATAAATCATGGAAGAGGGTAATTTCTTTCAAGAAACTAATTTGTACAGTACTGTACTTACATAAAATGTCACATCTTGTGAACGTATCAGAATCAGTTGCTGACAAACTGTCAATTTTGTCAGCTAAAAGTTTTGCTTTTTCGCAAATAATCGGCCCTGAAAGAGAGTTTCTCAATGCTCACTGCTGTAAAAACTACTTGAATACAGCCTCAAACCGATCCGGATAGTTGGTTAGGAAATTGGAGTTCTGCTGTATGTAAGTAGATCTATATATAGAAATCCCAGCTTTACTTATTAGTTCACTACCAAGGGTCACAGCAGTAGTAGGCCTACCAAGAAATACTACAGTGTGAGAATTTAATGTGTACCTCTTGTGCAAGTCTTTTGTGCAACTTACATTCTTCATGTCTTCTGAAAATTTCTCTGCTAGGTGTTTGTATGGTTCTCTGGGAGTAGGGCTACCGGTATTGCTTTTTCAGATCAACTTTCAAACACACTTTTGTGTTTATGCCTTGTAATTGCTTGTAGTTTCCAAGAAACAAAATATTAACAGTTTCATATCCAGGTTTAGAAATTTGTAGAACTAAAATTGATTAAATACGGCACAATTTAGCAGAGAAATGGGAAACAGTTCTGTTCCACCAACAATCTTCATTTACTTGTTTTATTTAAAGGGGAAAGAAGATTTCTTTACAATGCATGAAGTACATCCATAAAAATATGAATTATAGTGCGCCCCAGCATTACTCATTTTGTCAAAACCAAAGAGAGCAAACTTCAATAAGTTTATCAAGAACCTGCATAGCTGTGTTTGTCATTGTGTTAAACAGAATTTGGCCTTCAGATACATACATACATATATATAATATTAGGAAAGGAAAGGCAACGAGGCTTACCAACAACTTTCTGTTCAGCAGTAAATGACTATATTTTGAATACTATGACTTAAAATATCTAAGCTAACACATGGTAAAGTAACCCCTTACAAAACTTAGAAATCCCTGGCTACATAAGGTGTACAGTTACCTTATCCCATTACCAAAGTGAAGCACACATACAGTTTCATTATGATTATGTAAAGAGCTACAACTTACATATTTGTAAGCCGCAGGGGAAGTGTTGATTAGAATTTGCATTTTTTTGTTTTTCAGTACCATCAGTTAAAAATTCTCTCTAACATTTTTACTGGTGATACTAGTAAAGCCATGGCATCTGATGATGCCAGATAGAATACAGAACATTAAGTTTTAATTAGATTTTGTTAAATAAATTATGGTAAAAATAATCATGTAACCCTTCTATAGGCTTTATTTAACAAAATCTCAACATGAGTTATCAGATACAGAATGTACACAAAAGTCGTTGCCAAAGGCAACAGTACAAAACGAATATAATACTACAGTGTAAAAATATTTACTGTTTATTAGGCCTAAATATTGTTCACTACCAAGGGTCACAGCAGTAGTACAAAGAAATACTACAGTGTGAAAATTTAATGTGTACCTCTTGCTGCAAATATCCTTTTTATATAACTTTCCTTTTTATCATATAGTATATATGGTTAATAACTAACACCAGTTTTTTTAATAAAAATCTTGACAAGGTAAATATAAATACTTCTCGTTGTTAACATACTGGTTGGCATAATGTATCATCAATTAAAATATACACACTATGTAATAATATACAATAGTAGAATACTTCACATAAGACAGAAACCAGAATAAGCTGTAAAGAATTGGAAGTTACAGTCAGGACTCAAGGCATATAGAAAAGGAGAGGTACTCCCCTACTAATCACCCGGTGTGATGACATGGCTGCAGTCCCACAATTACAGCCGATGAAGTCCTTATAGCTTACCTCGCCTACAGTTTCGACTGCTATCGTTTTTATGGGCGCCCATACCCGGGGGCAGGGGGGGGGGGGGGACCGCGGCCCCCTAGCTCTCAGGAAAAGAAAAAAATATATGTATTAATAATTATAGTCCGGTGTCTTTCTTTTAAGACATATTGAGTAGGCCTATTATTTGCACTGTTTCATGTGATATTTAAATTTTCTTATAAATACTAATAAGTACTGTAACCTACTTAACGATTTCTTGTTTCTGTTTGCATGTAGAAAAAAAATTGCTAACTAGTTTTTCAGTGGCAAAATAGCATAAAATATGATTTTCATTAGTTGAATTACTAAAAATTTCCCTGGGGTGGATCCAAGGTCCCCTTTTCTTGGGGGTATGGATTTTGTTTGTTTTATATTTAACCACTTTCAAAGTCAATTGAAAGTGCATCATTAGAAAGTAAGTCGAAAGCAAACTAAAGATGATTTATTTTAACTTACAATGTCACACTTGTTACCACTGGGTAATAGGTTTAACAATGGAATGGCATCTTTGTTGATTGTTTTTTTCTTGGATCCCGATTTCGTAAGTTCACTCCGAAAATCCCTAACAAAGTCTTCTTGATTAAAATGATCAGAGCAAATATAAGACGTCCCTGGTTTAAAGCTGTCTTTTTGTTTGCAACGCTCGATCCAAATCTTCCTTATTCGTTCGTCTTTTGGAAAACAGAAATATGAAACACCATCTAGTCTAGTTTTGGTTTTAAAATATGAATTATTGCAAACGCACATCACATTCCTGGCATGTTGACAGTATTCTAGACAACAAACACATCGGCAAAGCGGCATAGCAACACTGGCTGTGGCAGTACAAAATTGCATGGGTTGGGACTGCAGCTCCGTCACGAATCAGGTTCCCCCACCATGCAGAAACCAGTCCAACCCACCTCCTTTTCTATACGCCTTGGTCAGGACTAAGGACAGATAAAACTGTCAAATTAAATGACCCAGGCTATTTGATAAATGCAACATGATCTCTCTAATGTTAGCCTTGTGTAGAAGGCTTTAACAACACAGTTTACCAGAGCTGGCTCAAGAACTTCTGAACTAGGGAGAGGGGGCTGCAGTATATTTTGGCAACATCAAAATTTCATTTTGAAAAATAATTCCTTGTAAGTACGAATTCTAGAGTTCTTCAAATTAATCTACACCCTAAGGAAAAGTAAATATTGACCACAGAAATTTAGAAGTTAATAATTTTTTAACAATTCTATGACTTCTCCTTACTTCTTCCTTATGTTACGGAATGTTCATTCTGTACACCACTGAGTTGTGTGATTATATATTGTGAGTTACACAGCTGAAAGGGAAAGAAACTCCAATATTTTTAAAAAAATTGATCAAAATATAAAAAATGTGTTCCTTCTGCAAACACATAATATGACGTAAAAAGGAAGAAATTCTACGCCACTTACACAGAGCAGTGAGTTGGTAAAGTTTGTAATGAGAGGATAAAGAAGATCTCCAAAGCTAATAGTTGATTAATGATCTCAATTTACCATCTACTTATACTCAAAGCACTGATCAATGTATCATGTCAATTTGATGAAGCTGTGAGATAAGGATGCATAAGCAGTGAGGGAAGTAAGGCGGTATGTGCCATTCAAAGGTCCAATGGGATAATGGCACCGGTTTCAATGGTCAAATAGCATACCTTCAATGAAAATAAAAAATGTCCCTTTGTAGCAAAGAGTAGGCCCTGTTATCCGTTTGAGTCATATTATACTGGTAATTACTTTTTATAATACTGTTCATCCACTGGTATGCCTTCACCAGAAGCCATTACCAATAGAGAAGGCTGTATGTGACCTGTAACTGTAGCAAGGCAACGTTGCCCTGTTCAGATAACTCCGCGCCTAACAGAAGCGGTATGTTGTCCAATTTCAACTGTGCGGCAAGAAACTATAAACAAACCAAAAATGTCAAGTGTACCATGAGAAAGAAGAAATGTTTCTCAAACCAGCTGTACAAAACCCATATTTTTACGAAAAATGGTTGTTGAGCTATGAGGTTTTGAATTAAAAGTAACATTGTTGATCAATCGCACACCTCCCAGGAGTTGTCGCATGAAATCTATGCTCTCTTTCTTTCTTTCGGCAAGTGCGGCACCAACACACAAAGAGTCAGCAGGGATTGGCATTCACCATTTTCCTTTGTATAGTGTGAGCCATATAGTATGGTGCAATTGATGTAAAGAGATCATGCACTGGAAAACATGTTATGGCCCTCACCAAAAATGAAAATAAAGAAATTTACCATATGAAAACTACTAAAATCTAATTAAAAATTAATGTATTTTCTTTTCAGTGCCAAAGTATGGAATGCTGCACCTTACCAGCTCTTTTGGACTGACCATCCCTGTGATTTAAAGTCAAGTTTAACGAAACCATAAATAACCCAAATTGTATTAAATTAGCTCCCTCAATTAGACCTCCATATTACCATACTTTTAAAACGAATACGAATACGAATACAAAATAGTACTGGTAAATGAATTTTAATAATAATAATGATATCTCTTTGAAATTTATTCGTTACATTATTTACAGTTCAGGAATAATATTAAAAAAACCACAGTTTAGAAACAATATAAATTTATGTCACATTTCAATAACTTTCACAAGTTTACTAATTATTAATTCTTTGAGAAAGATTCTTCACTTTACTAGGCTACGAAGAATGACTAGGAAATTATCACTAGATGATGTGTCAGGAGAATAATTATTGGCTTCATTGTTGAAAGGACTTGCGCAATGTTCAACTTCAAATTCACAGTGAATTTTGTCTTTATATCAGCTTATTATGCAGAAAGTTTATCAACTGCAAAATCTGGGTTCACTCATGTGCAATTTGCTTATGACGGCCCAGACTCATTGTTCAAAACATTCATTAAACACAGTGTTTTGAAAAAATAGTTCCTTTGTTTGTTACCGTTGTTTGAAGAGGGTGGCCTACTACTACTTAAGCTTGGAATTGTCACCAGTGAACCAGAATTTTGACCTTCTTTTACATTTCTGTAAATCTACAGATATAGATGTGTAGCATTTAGACACACATAAATGCCACTGCCCTGGGCTGGGATCAAACTCAGAATTTTGGAATGGACGGCCAGTGTTTAACTAACTGTTCCTCCCAGGCAGACTTGAAAAAATAAGTGAATTCGTTAAGTGAATTTGTTTCATACACATAAGAACAAACTGTCGTGTATAAACTGCCTTGCAATTAAAAAAAAGATCTACAGAAGCAATTATAAGTAGTTACAACTCTATTCAGTGTCAGATACGGTTTCATGAAGTTATGTGCAGGAGTCGTGAATCACCTGGTATTGGTGAGTCTATATATATATATATATACAGTGTGTCCCACGCAAGAGTTGGCCAATCATGCGGGTTTCTGCGTCGCGCCGACTACAGCTCTAACTCCCGAGCGAGCGGGTGAAATATCTACGCTAATAAAGCCGCTAAGGGCGTTATGATTCAGGTTCTCACATTTACAGTTGGAATTACAATGAAAAAACCCCCGTACCTCATCATAAGAGATGTTGGAAATGTCCTCCTCTTGCATTCACAAAACACTGGAACCTTTTTAAGAAATTTTCTTTCACGCGCATAAGTTCACCTTCCGAGACAGAGTTAATTTCTGTTGTGAAGATGTGATATTGTCTTTAAGTTCTTCTAACAGTATGTGAATATTATTTATGGGGAAACTTAAAACATAAAGTGTATAGGTCAACTTCCCGTACATTACAAAGGAAACGGGTGAAATACCTACGCTAATAAAGCCCGCTGATGGTAATGATTCAGTTTCTCACAAAGAAAACCACATGTGATTTATCTGGCAAAGACAATAGACATTATCACATAGGCCTATCACAAGAGAAATAAACTCTGTCTCGGAAGCTGTACTTATGCACGTGAAAGAAAATTTCCTAAAAAGGTGTCAGTATTGTGTGGATGCAAGAGGAGAACATTTCCAACATCTCTTGTGATGAGGTACATGGTTATTTTCATTGTAATTTTAATTGTAAATGTGAGAACCTGAATCATTACACCGACCGCAGCATTGTTAGTGTAGATATTTCACCCGCTCGCTCGGGAGTTGGAGCTGTGCCCGCCGCAGATACCCGCGTCATTGGCCAACTCTTGCGTGGGACACACTGTATATACATACACACACACACATATACAGTGAACGCTGATAATGTAATAGCAGACAGTGTTATCAGTCAAGTAATGTTATCAGTTCTTTTAAGTCCTGTACAGATTAATACTGATACACTGAAGAAATGCTGTTTATTGTGATCAAAGATTCGGTTTATGCTATTACATTTTTTTTTTCTTTTTACAGCTTCATTTCCAGTTCTGTACTTCATTCAAGATTTATTTTAAAGGATTTTGTTTCTAAATCAACTGCACTGTGTTGTATTGGAAGTAATTGTATTGTTCCCAGCTCACAGGATAGGGTACAGGGTTGTTCAAGGGGGTGGCATTCTCTAACTTCCTGTTTTAAGCAATAAAACATGTTTCACCCCTCTGTTTAGCTGCTGCTTTTGATTTGTGAAGATCACAGTGTTGAGATGCTGTGATGGGTAGTGAACATGTTGACTTGACAATCATTAGATGTGTCGCTAAGCAGTGTTCAACACAGGTCAATCGACAAAAACACTATGAATATGAAATATTGATTAATGGACTCCTAATGGTAAACAGAAACAATTAAAAGCTTTTTTACTGATTGCAAAAATAACTGCTTGCAGTCTAATAGTCTAATATTGTACATACATATTATGAGTGGTTCAATCGTTCACAGTTACACATTATCTTGTATGTATGAATAAATAACGTTCAATTAATTATTTAGGCTACTGTTATCAATTGGTTAATATTATCAGATTAGCCGCATCCCGAAGTGATCACAATAAGCGGCGTGCACTGTATATATTTGACTTTCTCATATACCGAGTGTGGAAAAACAATGTGCAGAAGATTGCAGAGTAGACACGTGGACACGTTGAGTCCATGCATGAATAGCACAATTTACGTCACACCAATTGAGGATCCACAAGTTCTAGAAGTTGAACTTTTGCAGCAGCAGAAGTGCTTCAGACCACTCTTGGTGTAATGCAAAGAACATAACAATCCTTATTACATTGTTACGCTGTTTGCCAACGTAAGAATTGTCATCATATTGAACATGTGTTATGGCATATTGACATTACAGTAGAGTCCCGCTATTCCAAACCCCACCATTCCGAAAATCCACCTATTCCAAACAGAGTTTAAAAAAATACCGATTTTTTAAAGTTAAAAACGGGAGAAATTAAAAAGACGTTCGTGAAAAAACGTACATTTATTGTTATAGAAAGAAGTTAAATAGAGGCATACACAGAGCCTACTAAGCTTGATGAAAATGCCTGAAACCAAACTGGAATGAAAGCTGGCTACTTACAGCACATGTCGGCTCCATTTATACAATTCCCCGCACTTAATTTACAAGCTTTAATAAGTCAATACGTTGATACTATTCATGAAATCCGCCTATTCCAAATTCCCGCTAAACCGAACGGTGTTCGGTCCCAATTAGTTTTGAATAGCGGGACTCCTACTGTACTTAAGCAATAAGTATTGACATTTCTCTGTAACTGCACACTAAGAAGCAAAACGCATTTGATTTTTCAGTTCAAACTGTTTTAGGACTGCTAAATGAATTTCAGTATGCACAAATACTTGAGTTTCTCCATTCAGCATTTGTAAGATGTGTTGTACAGTACGGTGTATCAATTAAGTAAGTTTAGTTCTCATGGTGTACCTGTATTTATTAGTGGAGACAGTATGTATACATTTGTCATGTTAGTTACATTTCACTTTGAGCGGCAAAATAATGATGTTTCATAAAGTCAGATTTCAGCTATGTTCATGCAGCACTCCTGTTATTGTTACTACACAGGGGCGTATACAGAAGGGAGCTGAGGAGGCTGCAGCCCCATCCAAAATACTGAGACATGCTAATACATTGTACTTAAGGGCATTTTAATTCAGTTCACCATTGAATTTTTGCCTTTTTTTCTGGCCCTCCATCAACCCCGGAGCCCTCGACCATAGGCCATAATCCGGTTCCAACAACTTTTCGGCACATTTGTTCTATTGCTCCATTTATCATTATTATACAGGTCTATACTAAATCAATGGAGAGATGTGCATTGAGCTAGCTGTTTGCTTTAGCATCATTTGAACTATGTATTTTCTTTATATTCAGCCATCTGTGTAGGGGGGTCATGGTGTTAAATAAAGAAGTGGCGTATAAGAAATTAACTGTGATAAAAAACACAAAAACACTAAAGGAACTGGGAAACTTTTTATATATAGATAAATTAAATGGGAAAAACAAATTAGTTGCTTAGAGGTAATTGGGTAAAACTGATAAACGGATATACTTACACAAGGTAACATTTATTAGTATTAGTACTGATTTCTGATGTTTGAGCTTTTTGTATGAAGACGCCCTTGGTGAAAAACTTTCTGTAACACCAGGGGGAGATAATTTGTATAACTCCAGATACAAGAATAAATCATTCATTCATTTATACTGCCTTTCTCCTCTACAATTTTCTAGCACAATGTTTTTCTGCACTCTGTATATCTTTCACTCTTCCCATCTAATCTTTCTTTACACATGCCCCATTCCTACCGTCTCCCCCCATACAATCATATGTATAAATAGATGCCTAATCAACACCTAGTCCAAATTCAAGTTGTTTAACTTCTAGTAACTGGGAACAAATCCTTTGGAAGATAAAATACAGATTTCTTTAAGGGTTATAAAGAAAACTGCAGTTTTCTTGTAGCACTACCCAATTGTCAGCTAATAATACTAAACAAAAGAATAATCAAGGGATTAAAACAAAAGTATGAAACTGTTCACAGTACTGTTCGCAAATATGCTCATACCTTATATAGACTAGATCAATGAATTATCTTGCAATGCATTGTAGATATCACAAGTAGAAGCGAAGTTCATGCAGGAAATCTCAGTCAGAGTAAAGCGTTGACTTATGCGGCCTTGGTACAAGTGGTGATCTGTCAGCTTTGAAAATAAACAAAAGCATAAAATAAAAATAAAGCTCCTAAAGAGAATGTTACCAAAGCAAATAGAAAAGAAACAAAAGTATTAATAACTGCAGAAAAGGAACACAAGGAGAACTTAACAAAGAGTAAAGTTATGTTTTGCTCCTTCAAATTATAATCAATAATAATAAAATTTAAATTACATTTTCAAATCAATAGGAATGCAATTCAATACAAACAATGTAATACAATAAGCGTCTCAATTATCTGACCTAAACTGGACCTAGATGGCATCAGAAAAAGGTTAATGTCAGACAGTGCAAAAAACAAAGAAATATTAATAAAACACCAAAATATCGACATGCTTCCGACTGGTTTTTCAGACAATTTAGTGCTACATCCAATGCATGTAATACTTCTTTTTGTGTCATCTTGTTTATTTTTTTCCTCCACTCTGGTACTTGGTTTTCTGCATTTTCATGACTAGACTTACAATGTCAGTGTCTGACTGTTCAAACTGCTGATCCTGTTTACACAGTTTTAGCATTTTTATTGCTAGAAGAAATAATTGTGTGTTTATAACATTAGACTGTTATCGATATAAGTACTTACACAACAGGATGACTATTTTTATATTTTTAGATAATTGTATAATAAATTTTGTATTTGTGTTGTAAATTATTATATTTTTATTTGTTAATGTTTATGTTGTATATTTTGTGAAAGAAATTTTCATATTTACATATTTCTCATAATTGTAAATTTATATTCTAATTTGTAATTATATTAACAGGTCCCATTACATGTAATGTGTTCCAATAGACTGAATAAAATTCAATCAGAACTTTAATTTTGCTCTGCATATTTTACAACTTTTTTTTTAGGGAATTTTGGGATTTGTAGTCCTTCTGCAAATGTCAATTCTCGCATTCTATGGTAGGTACAATAAAAGAAAACTTCCTCTTCAGAATAATCTGATAATTTCGCCTTTGAAAGAAAACATTCATCTGCCATAGATATAACTGAACCTCAGATACCCTCAGAATGTTAAGAACTGGATAGAGAGATAGTGCATTCACTCAAAGCGTACAACAATTGCAGAAAAGAAGGTGAAAGGAAGTAGAATAATTAAAAACCATAAAAATTAGGCAGCAAGAATACAGTATTGCTTGTTTGGAAATGAAAACTCACAATAACTTGTGGTGCAAACAGAATAGAGTACTCTTTAATCCTTTAAGGAAAATAATAGGCTAAGATGGAAAGGCGAAGTCAGAATGTCAGAATACCATCTTAGCCTACACACGGCCAGTGTGAAAGAATTATCATTCCACTGTGACCTACTAGTGGTTTACTATAAAGCCCGGGTCTTAAGTACTTACAGGTTGTAAGTCGCCACTGGGTTCATATCTCATATTGAGAACGCCTGGTGGTATACTGGGATTGTGAGTCAGTTGGAGAATTTAATGTTGTACCGGCATGTTGCCATGGTAGCTCAGTTGGTTAGAGCATCGGCACGGAGAGCCGAAGATCCTGGTTCAAATCCCGTCTATGGCATTGAATTTTTCATTCTGATTTCGCTTTCATTTCCAATGTCAGCTTATTTTTTGTACTTTTACACAAAGTGGTATAGTATAAAAACAATACATTTTAGAGATGTCTGTTACTATAGTTTATTATTAGCTACCACCAATAGTTCTTGTTTTTAATTTTAGGGCTAAAATTTATTTAATGGAGGATCTGATCACGGCTGGCATGAACACATAGGTGCTGTTTGAAGCAAATGAAAAGAATGAGAAACATCCATAACAAGTTCTTCTAAAGAATCTTTCTTTGCAATTCATGAAACCACATCTTATAGAAAGATCTTAGATACCAAGTTTAGCAGCTAATATTAGCATGTATCTGCATCGTTACCAAGTTCAAGAGATGGATATGAAAGACCAGCCAAGGAAGATAAAAGTTATATGTGCGATTTGTGGAATGGCAACTATAAGATGTTAATAACAATTCTGTTTCCAAAATTCACTTCCAAACAGCTGTCTTCTGTGAGAAAAGTTTGAGTGCATATACCTGAGGTTAAGGAAGACTACAGTAAATTGCAAATAATTAATTCATTGTAACTAGTTAGCATTTATAAAATATTTATGAAACTATTGTTAAGCATATGTTAATTGTAATCTACGAATGATGTGATGCAATTTAGTGTAATAAACAGTTAAGGAATAGCATCAAACTGCCGTTTATCTGCACTGCGTACAGAGTACACCACACACCTGCTCATATCACATCAAGGAGCGTGCACACTCTAGGGTTAAACACACACAACACTGAGAAAGCCTCAAGTCACACCCGACATTGGACTGCTCAAAAGAACATTTTCACCTGTGATAGACAAAACTTTCAGAAATGTTTAACAAACTGTTATGGTACATTGGGTGTAGGGTTGCCAACTCTTCCACATTTCCTCGGTTCTCCCACATTTAACCCCGTTTTTTTAATAGTCTCCCAGGTCCTATGTTTGCCTTCTCTTAGAACAATTTTCTCCATTATTCTTATGCCATGAAAAGAGCTTTGTTTCAAACTTTTAATCTCACCGCCTTTCATAATAATATGAAATGAAATGTAACAGAATACAACGAAAGCGTGTCTTATAATATTACTTTTTTGATTTCTGAAGATACCCACACTCATTGAACTTCAAGTATTCATGCAGAGAATTTTACAATTTGTGAAAAATGATGATAAATTAGGATTGATGACAATGAAGTTGATATTTAAGTTTGTTGTCAAAGCTTAGAGTAAGGTTTTTCTTTAATAAATTTAGCATATCTTGTTTGTTGTCGATTTTTTGTATGAAATTTTTCCCTTACTTATTTTCTTGAAAAAAGTTGGCAACCCTACTTGGGTGTAACAACTGTAGGCAGTTTCATGCTCTTGTTCCTGACCTTGTACAGTAAGTACCAACTGGTTTCATGCTTTCTTTTAAAATAGAACATACCTGCCCATCCCCTTTTCAAATAATTATTTAATAATCTGCTGTCTTTTTAAACAGTATGAGAAATTGTTTCAGAGTCAAATTAACACAGTTTCCTTTGCTGTTTAGTCAATTAATTGCTAGTTTCTAAAGATGTTTCAAAGTTATGATTTAAATTCTGTGACTGATGATCATTTAAACTACAGCACTGTTACCTTCCATCAGTATTCTTTTGCAGCCTGTATAAACATAAAAATTTGATAATTATACATTAAATTCTTTAATTCAATGTCCACAATTTACAGACTTCTGAAAGTCTGATAATATTCTTACGGCACAAATGCAAACCACATGACAAATATTTTAAATGTACATGCAGGTTCTCTTAGGAGATAATTTCAGGTTCCATACCCAAAGCTTCGAGGAACACTCCCATAGGAGTTCTCTTCAAACCAATGCCTTCAATCTTGTTCACCATCTTGTTCTTCAGATCACGCAGCCTCATGGATGCATGAATGAAAATCACTGTAAACAAGTAACATTAATAGTAAAAACTAAAATTTTATAGAAAGTATATACAGTGAAGTTAATAAACATACATTAATGCTTGAGATGAAGATTTAAATGCACAACTTCACCTAAATCAAGAAATAGCCTCTAGTTCAAGAATACATCACAACTAATCCTCAGCTACACTCTATCTGATAGTTGGACAACAGCAGCATCTCCTAGTGGGCATTTAACGAATCTCTTGATGAGATTGTCAAGCATGGGTATTCCAAATTTCATAATGCCATTAAAGAATTAAATGTATAATTTTCATGTATATACAGACGGCAAAAGAATACTGATGGAAGATAACAGTGCTATTAGTGCAAAAGAACATGTGAGATGTATAAAGTAAAGACAGATCAAAAGCTGCAAACGTTTGGAAAAAGGGTCGCAAGATAAGATTGGAGCCGGAAATGAAAAACTGTGTTCAGGACAGAAGCAACTCACAGTTTAGGAGAAAATTTTATCCACAAAGACAGAACCAGCTTATTAATTTTGAAATACCCATGGACGATGATCTCACTAAATGCTTCTAGGGAATACTGCTGTTGTCCAACGTCAGATGGAGTATAGCTGAGGATGAGTCGTGAAACATGTTCAGGCTTGTTCTTGAGTTAAGTGAAGTTGTGTACATAAAATCTGCATCTCAAGCATTTAATCTATATTAATGATTAACTTTATAGGAATATTGATTTTAACTTATATACCAACACCACCACTGGCCTGACTTTTCCTGATGGGACATATTATCCCAATGTAATGAGATGAGATGCCATACGGTGTGATTTTTGAATGTATTAATAAGTGAAATCCTTAACCCTTTCACTGCTAACTTGATTATACATTACGAGTTATAGAAGTATTACTGAAAATGTAAAAAAGCAAAACAGGTGAATGGTAGCTCAGTACTGCCCTGTCCTAAACCAAAGCCTTTGCCATATTATGGAGCCATCTATCATAAAAGTCTGCAGCTATTGACATAAAATAATAACATCTAACTATATTGTGAAATTTAGCCTCTATGATGTCATGCTACATCATACCTGATTAAATTCACATTATTTGAAGAGAGAGCTAGTTTAGTAACGAGAATAGTACCGGTACTGTATTGCATTTAAACAGTAGATGAGCAAAATGGCAGATGAAGTTTCATCAGATCATGTGGGTAGTATCTGACCACAATAATAAAACTGTCTTTGATATTAAGTTCATAGCTTAACTACATGTGAAAATGCATGTACAGTCAACCCTCGATATAAGACCACCATCCGTTCTCTAACACTTAGTGGCACAAAGAGAGGGTGGCACTAAAACTAAATTTAATTTTTAAAATAAAAATGGCATAATACAGTGGTGTATTATTTTACTGTACTGTAACATGAAAGAAAAATTAATAAAAGGCAAATACAGAACTTGAGTACAAAATAAAATACACTGTACTGTTCTGTACAGCAATTCAATTTATTACAGTATATATCCAGTGCTACAGTACACAAAGGGGTTGAAAATCATGTGGGTCCATGTAAGTGATTATGATTACAATACAGTATCTTTAGTCCTTGTTAAAAAATTAACTGTAACTGTAGCGTAGTGTTTAACAGCTGAATGAACAGTGAACTAAAAGAAGTGAAAGTTTGGAATGTCCCATTGTATGAAGAGCTCTTTCTACCTGCTCCACCTTCACGCATGCTATCTGTCCGACTTCTTAACATACCGGTACCTTCCTCATTCCACTGCACTACATTCACAGTTAGTGGCAGGGGAACACTTACTTCTTGGAAATACAGTAGGCTACAGTCTGATTCTTAAATAATTTTCCTAACATTCTCGCCAGTTTTAAAAGAATTCTACAACTGATAAAAAGAATTGCCGCAAGTTATATTTTGCAAAAATCTTGTCTTATAATCACTGGCACTAAATGAATTGGCACAGTAACGAGGTTTCTTATGTATTTTAAATGGAAGATGCTTTCATTTGCATTTATTGGTGCAATGCAAGGGTGGCACTGTAAAGAGGAGCATTATATCGAGGGTTGACTGTAGTTCACTCATCATTAAGATTTGACTGAAATATAAACAAATGTGAGAACAAGAACAATTGTAATTTAGTTTAGAATTTAAACTTAATTTACTTACTTGCAAATGAAAGGAGGATACCGAAAAGGAAGACAACCACAGCTCCCAGCATATATATAATGAAGTAACCCCCTCCTAACACCAGCAGAATACTTATTATTGGGTGATCCTGCTTAAATCTTGTAGCAGATCTCTGTGCATTAGTGATGTAGTAGAACAACCCAAAAGCAACAGTCACCGCTACCATCCCAGACAGCATTTTTATGGGATGAATGAGCCTGCAAAATAATAACTACAGTAAAATACCAGTATAATGAACACCAGTATAACAAAATTTTCAGTATTGCAAAATTATGTATTGGCTCCTTCCCTTTTCCCTATTTTGTGTGTGTTAATACATTACAAATTTAGAACTTTCAGTATAACAAATTAAAATTTAGCCTGTTTGCGTATACATAATTTTAATTTTTCCGCATATACATAATTTTAATTTTTCTGGTGTATCCTGTGTAATATTGCCTCAGGGAGAGACATTAATGGTATTTTGTAATCAATGCATATTGTAATAAGTTAACAAATATATTCACCTTATACCCTCAATTTTAAACCGGAAGGTCACGGATTCGATTCCTGATGAGGTCGTTGAGATTTTTCAATTGGCCTAATCCTTCTGGTGGCAATATGGCCCTGGGGTCGACTCAGCCTCTAACAGAAATGAGTACCAGGAGCAATTCTGGGGGTAAAGGCGGCCGGTGCGTAAGGCTGACAACCTTACCACCTTCATGTGCTGAATGTCCAAAATCTGGGAGCCTCAACCTCCTGGAACACTCTGGGCCTCTATGGCCTGTATAGGGATCACTTTACCTTTTTTACCCTCAATTTTACTTATAAATGAAATGCATAAGCCACTTAGGATGCTCTGTAGTTAAATAACACTGTGTACTAGTCGTAATACATAAAATCACCATGCAGCAGTTGCAGCAATAGTTCCCAATAGTTGTATGTAGAAGGTCAACAGCCATAATATATAAAAAGTGGCTTATGCATTTCATTTATAAGTAAAATTGAGGGTATAAGGTGAATATATTTGTTAACTTATTATAATTGATCCTCAGAGGTAAAAACAATGAAATTCATCAATGCATATTGTGTTGAGTGCTGAATGGAAATAGCTTAAAGAAGAAATGTGTAATCGCTAACTGCTTTAGAAAAGCTGGAGTGGTTTCTGAAGAATACATCATAAAAAGTGAACACAGATAACACAGAAACAGAAGAAGTTTTGTGTGAAAAGTCAGATGGGCAAGCAAGTGTGAATCTTACTGACTACGTCAATAAGGACTGGTGTGACAGTGTAACAAGAAATCACAGATGATGGAATTGTGGCAGACATTTTGAGTGATAGAAATCCATGTAAAGATGAGGTGGAAGATCATCAGTTTGAATCTTGTGCAGGCAATGCATGAACCAAATTCTTCAAGATTTTCTTCTATCTCAAAGCAATATGCCAGATTATGTTTTAAATTAATGTGCGGCTGTTGGTGACTAAATAAAGTCCAGAACATTGTGGATTGGTAAAATTTCAGTATAACAAAATTTCATTTTCGAGGTCCCCGAAATTTCGTTATACTGGTATTTTACTGTATATTAAAAATATATGTAAAATTATACAAGTTACACAAGACCCGAGATGGGATTAGTCGCATCCCCAGTGCATGGGATGAATTTTGCCAATTGTGGTACATTAAAAAATTAGCCCTTTTTATTTTCACCCCATTACAGTACTTTATAAATTGCATTCTTGAAAAAGGCAAGTTACCAGTTTCCCTTAAAATTACTATTATTAGACATATTTATTAAAAAAAAGGGGAGAGACAAATCCATTGAATTATAGACCCATTTCACTGACAACAACTTTGAGTAAAGTAGTTGAAAGGACAATTTTTAAAACATTAACAAATTGTACAGTGAGTCCCATGCAAGAGTTGGCCGATGACGTGGGTTCCTGCGGCGTGGCGGGCACAGCTCCAACTTCCGAGTGATCGGGTGAAATATCTACGCTAATAAAGCTGCGATTGGTGTAATGATTCAGGTTCTCACATTTACAGTTAAAATTACAATGAAAATAAACACGTACCTCATCACAAGAGATGCTGGAAATGTTCTCCTCTTTCATCCACACAATAATGGCACCTTTTTAGGAAATTTTCTTTCATGCGCATAAGTTCAGCTTCCGAGACAGAGTTCATCTCTCTTGTGATAGGCCTATGCGATATTGTCTTTAAGTTCTTCTAACAGTATGTGAATATTATTTATGGGGAAACTTGAAAAATAAAGTGTATAGGTCAATTTCCCATTCATTAGAAGAACTTAAAGACAATATCACAAGAGAAATTAACTTTATCTCGGAAGCTGAACTTATACGCGTGAAAGAAAATTTCCTAAAAAGATGCCAGTATTGTGTTAATGTAAGAGGAGAACATTTCCAACATCTCTTGTGATGAGGTACGTGTTTATTTTCATTATAATTTTAACTGTTAATGTGAGAACATGAATCATTACACAGATCGCGGCTTTATTAGCATAGATATTTCACCCGATCGCACGGGAGTTGGAGCTGTGTCCGCCGTGCCACAGGAACCCGCGTCGTTGACCAACTCTTGCGTGGGATTAACTGTATTAGTAAACAATAAACATAATGACTTTTTTTATACCAACACGGATTTAGAAAAGAACTTTAAAAATACTGCTCTATATGAATTCTGTAACTAAGCAATTTCCAAAACTAGCTGAAGGGAACACAGTGGGTAGATTATATATGGATATGAACAGAAGCTTTTGACTGTGTAAATCGTGAGACACTGATTGAAAAATTTGACTGTTATGGGATAAGGAGTACAACTTCAAAACTATTATTCATTTACCTGTAAAAAAGACTTCAGTGTAAAGAAATATTTCACACAAATAATAATATTAACAGCAGATTCAAATCAACTCCATAGATAGTAAATAGGGTGTACCTCAAGGCAGTATTTTAAGGCCATTTCTTTATATTCTTTATGTAAATAATTTTACCACACTATTATATTTGACAATGTAGGCCCTATGCAGATGCATCCTTAACGTGCTGGACCTATTAAAAATATATGTGAAGAAAGCTTCAAAACAATGTGTGACTACTACCACCAATTTTATTGAAATTAAGAATAAACACAGAAAAAAACAAATGTAATAATTACACAGGCCAACAGATGTTTTGGTGCCGGGGTATTAGGAGCTGATTTCATATTAATTTGTTGCCCTGAATTCAAATATGACATTACTGTTTGCCTAGCAGCTCAAATTTCTAAGATATAAACATTTTAGTGAAATATACGTTACACTATTTTAAGTTACCGGTAAATCCCTGGATCAAATAAAAAAACTAAACACGAAATTTTTAATATTATATTATACAAATATTATAACAATTACTTATAATATAATATATATAAAACAAATATTATATTACATACAAAGATAGAGAAAAAGTCATCGATGAAAAGAACTCACTGAACAGTAAGGAAGCTTCTTTTCTGTGCCATTCTTGAATGTATTTTTGAACAATCCGTTTTTAAACTCCAGCAGTAATCTGCTATCATGTGCGTATCCCATCTTCCTTGGTAGCGGTCCTCCATAGTTTTAATATCCTGGTGAAATCTTTCACCTTGTTCCTCATTGATGTCTCCTAAATTTTCAGGAAAACGGTCTAAGTGGCTGTGTAAATAGTGCACCGCTCATGTTACACCCAAGAGATTTGAAACTGTTATGCATTTCGTTTACCAGTTCAACACAGTTTTCAGCTTTGCGTTTGCCCAGAAAATTTCAGATAACTGCAACAAATTAAGTCCAGGCTTTTCGCTCAGCCTCATTCATCGAATTTACAAAGTCAGAGTCCTTAATGAGTTTCCTTATTTGTGGGCCGACAAATATTCCTGCTTTAATTTTTTCCGTACTCAACAGAGGCATTTTCCTCCCTATATATGCAAAGCATGATCCGCTCTTATCAAGAGCCTTTACGAACTGCTTCATAAGGCACAGCTTGATATGCAGTGGAGGAAAGATGAATTTCTCTCGTTCAACTAAGGGCAATAGGGCAAGTATACAGGAACCAATCCTTGTATATGTGATTAAGAATTGAAAAAATGGAGTAAGATCTGCACATTTCATGTAGATAACTGCACGACAAAAAAAAGTAGAGCTGATAGAGAAAAACTGATTTCATATTTAAATTCAGCGACCCAAATATAGCTAAAATCAGTTCCAAAATCCTTGGCACCAAAAAAAATTTTTTTTTTATAGGTCTGTGTTATCTTTAGCAGTAATAGAAAAAGAGAAGATATTGCAGAAATACGTAAATTATGATGTAATAACAAGTAAAAGCAGTAAAAGTCTTAGAGTAAATACTGATTCAAAATTAATGAGATAAACATGTAGAAAGTGTATGTAAAAAAATAAATACAAGAATTATCATACTAAAGAAGATTAATCAGTTTTTGAACATAGTCGAACTAAATGCAATACATTATGGACTTATTTACCATGTACATACATTATGTGGTATAAACATTTTGAAAGGTACATAAATGATAAATACAAATCAAGAATATTTGTTCTGCAAAAGAGAGCAATAAGAATTTTTTCATAACATTAAACCAGATGAATCTTGCAGGGAAATTTTTGAAAAAGGTAAAAAAAAAATTAGAGCGTACTCGATTATATTCAGTTCAATAATTTTCATAAAATATAATGCAAATCAAATAATTATTAACAATTTAGATATTCAGATAGTGAAAACATAATCAAACACAGTTTTTAAAAAATGTGGGACCAAATACATGGACAGTAATGTATAACAGATTTCACACTAATCATCAGTGAACAGAAAGAAATACTTTTTTTTAAAAATCAAAATTATATAATAAATTACCTTATTACTAAAAGTTAAGAATGGAGATATACTTTTAAAAAGGAACTGAAGAAATATTTCATAAATAACTTAACTTTATAGTATTAAAAAATGAATGAATTATCTTTTTTGACTAATTTTCTCTTTCTTTTGTTAATCACTAACTTATATTACTGTAATTCAGGTTTCATATTATGATCTTCAAAATATGTAACTTTAACTTACAATCCAATTATTTTTAGGTAAAAGAACATATTTATTTCTCAAAGCACTGTCTTCTATTGTACCTACTTTTATACTAAACTGTATGAATGATGCCAAATTTGTACAAATGATGCCGAATGCATATTTAGGCTATATATCTACCGGCAAAATTTAAAAAATGAAATATGTCTAAGTGATGAAATGTCCAACTACTAAAGTGGATGTATATATGTATTCATGGAACCACAAAATCTAGTTTTTGTTGAACAATTCTTCAGACACCAGGATTGGAACCAATGGTCTTTGGTTTTCCGACAGCCTACAATACAGAAACACAGGAAGGGAATCTGGGGCAGATATGAAGTTTTTGTACCCAGTAGATACCTCGGCCTCGATAGTGATTGAGCCACCAAATTCTTAGTTAGATTTCCAGTGTTGAATTATCTCCACTTGACCGACTGCCCACTCTCAGCCGGACAATAGAACATCGGCCAGCATTTGGAGATTCATGATTTAACAGCAGTTCTCAGCACCAATTTAGGTTAATTTTCTGTCTACCATTAAGCTTACTTCTTCGCAAAGTTACTTACAGTTAGAACCTTCATTCCAATATAAGATGCTTATAAATGGAATCTATAAGTTCTAAAGAATAATATAACATCAAATTTGGCCATTTCTTGTGCATTTAAAATGAAAATATCATGAACAGTAGAGTGCTATACTATCCCCGGGATGCCCTATCCCCCAAAAAAACTGTTTAACATTTCTTTCTGGGTATGTGGTAACGTGAGGTTGGCAACATGGCAACACTCCCAGAATACCAAAAAAGTATCTCACTTTATCTTGTCCTTACTGAAAAGATTGATGACACAGAAATGTTTACTACACTTTCATAAATAATTCTGAATAAGATCCCTGTTTCCATGCAATTTTCGGCAAAAGAGTATATGATGCCACACGCCGGCCCCATTCCACTCACCGCTGCCCATTGCTACTGAAAAAGACCCTTGCACCAAACACAAGAGTTCACAATTATAAAAAACAAAATAATACTTCGTTATAAAAAATTACGCTTGCACCAAACATAATTTTCAATTTAAATTTCAATTTAAGTTATTTACATCCTGTGGATCAAAGGACATTGATATAGGATGGGCATTCTATAAAAAATATCAATATATGTATAATAACATATGAGTGTGAAGCAGCAGTACATAATGATAATACGTATAGTGAACGGTGCATGTTATATAAAATCTCAAAAATAGGTTACTTGGTATATACTTCTTATTTCCTTTTCTTTTGAATTAGCAAGAGATTGAGTTATAAGTTAGTATTCCTCAATACTGTAGAAGCATGATTGAGTTAGGAATTTCTTTACGGCGCTTTTGAATTTGATTGGGGATTGTATATTTTTTAAGTGTTGTGGTAGTTTGTTGAACAAATTTATTCCACTGTATTTAGCTCCAGTTCTGAAATTGTGATGTGTTATGAGTAGGAACAGAGGGGTTATTTCTGAATCTGGTGTTGTGCTCATGATTTGTTCCATTTGTTTGAAATTCATTTCGGTGAGCTGACATATACCAGTGCAGTAATTCATACATGTATAGGGATGGAAGAGGAGATGAGTATGCGTGAGTCATTTTTATTTGCTCCAGACAGTATTCGCACAATTCTTTTCTGTATTTGGAATATTGCTATGCTTTTTAGTGATGTTATTTCACAACTTTACACGCGGGTCCCGACTCGTGTGCGGTAAAATATTCCTTTTTCCACCATTTTCATTACGGTAATGGCATTGAACATTCTGAATACAATCTGATCCCACATTTAAGTGGATTGGCCTTGAGACTAAATTGATCTGAATTCCCATTTTCATGACAATTTCAATATGGACCGCATAGTCAGTTGATTTGAATTCCCCATGAAAGTGTAGTAATTATTGTGACATTGCCACCATGTGTAATGTGATGTAGTGTAGGCCTACTAGTAAATCGAAGCATAGGCAAACTTTTCCAATACTTATGCTCGTTAAATCTTTAATGATTTGGGTAGGCCTGTATCATCAAGAAAAGTCACTATTACCTAATTTGGTCTTAATTTTGTAGTTGTAGTGCTGTCTAAGGTACACCAAACAGCTGATAACATTCATTTACAGTATATTTACCAATTAACTTACTGATGTAATATTTTTAATACAAACCGGTGTTGTATTAGAGTACTATGCAGTGTTCATTTATACACTTCCTGCATCTATTAGTAACCTATAACTTAGGCGAAAGAAAAATATGGCAAGCGCAAGACTGCAAGACTGACATGTATTACGTGACATCGGAATTTAGTTTACAACTAAAAACGCAATGTTTTTACACGCATTAGCAGTATAATATATCATCAAGACCACGCATTTCTGCCCGAAAGAAACACACATCGAATGGCAATAATTATGACATTGGAAATTTAATATGGGTTTTATATATACAGCATGTTAAGGCGATATGGGAGTTAACCCCAACATTAAAGATAAGTTTCTGACTCACCCGACCAAAATAAATATTACTACTGACAGAAGGAAGTAATTGGTTTGGTAATACAACAGATTGTTGACAACTCTATTTCCCCATTTTTCGAAGTCCTTGAAGTTCGGAATCTGAAACCTTGCAGATGCCAGAATGAAGTCATCCAAAGTACGTAATTTTTGTATTTCAACTTCCATTTTTTTCTTGCTCATGTCAGTTTATTCCCAATAAGTTCCTTACTTCCTGCAAACCTTGCTCACTGTCACAGTAGTTCCACACCGAATAAAATTATCCCCTCTCCGCATGACATTCACACGAACGTCTGCACACAGCATGCCGCCAAGTGTACGGTTTCACACTACCACACCAGTCTTCTGCATAACTCAGAACATATAAATTTATTATGAATGAAACAGTATACCGTGTACAAATATTCCACGAAGATTTTGAAAGATAGAAACTTCACCAATCATCCTCATGAATTCCTAATAGCATGCCTTGCAATTAACAATAATGCATTACTGGGAAGTTCAGTGAAAAAAAAAAATTGTAGTCTATATTTAAATCAGCCGCCATTTCGTTGTTCTCGCATGAGATGTGCTGCCTGGAACATAGAGATATATGTTACGTTGGCTGCATCTAGACTCCAAAATCTACCCAACCATTAAAAAATATTCGAGCCATTTTAAATGCTCGTTATCCATGCATTTTAGTTTCGAATTTAGGTACTGCAGTTTCATAGTAGTATTGAAAAGTATCTATAAAATTACTGCAGGCTGATTTAATTGATGATTGATTAAATAAATTTTCCCAAGATTCCCTAGCAAATACTTAAGCTTATTTGCGGTAGGCCTACCTATACAAGGTCTACTAAGCCTATACGATGTGTTTTTTCTTTCTTTCTTCCCAATCCTTTGAATAAATTTCAAGCAATTGGGCAAGGTTTTTACTGTAGCTTTTGTAGTCCCTGCAGGGTCCCTTTAACTCTGCATAATTTAACTTACACCCCCGCATACAGTATGTTACACACAGTATATTTACTTTGATCCAATGATATCACGTGCTAAAATAAAAGAATCTGTTACATTAGGTTTGTTCCCAAAGCACTCAGAAACAAAGAACACATCATTCGCACATACACTCTTTCTCCACACGCGTTCCCAAAACAAGAATTCATGATTCTGATTTTCAGTCTTCTGTTTCGTGTGTTCTCACGGGCAGTTTATGTACTGTAAGAAAAGTTTCCAGGCTCTACCATGAATTGTTATGAAAGACATGCGCAGAAACCACAACCCCCGATTTACACATGCCTGACTCCTCCCTTCAATAACCTTGCGCCTGATTTATTAAGTGTAGGCTACTTATATGTATGAATAATGGAAGATAATTAAAAGTTTCCCAAAATATAGTTTATAATGACTATGCATATTGCATGTATAACATGTTAAAAGGAAATAACCGTTCCCAAAGTGCAAAATCATGGATAAGTTATTGATTGGACATGCACAGTACAGCAAATTCTAGAGCAGTCATGGGTTTGCTTTGGGAACAAACCTATAACTTCTTGAGTTTTCAGCAGGCTGAAAACATTGACACATCTCAGCTTTCAGTTGCTGTTTGCTCTGCAGATATTATCTGGGAAGTAAGCTAGATGGGCAGGCAGGCATGATGGCATAGTTTTGCAGGGGAAGATTCCCCACAAAGATAAGAGCTTGAGTCCCATTTTGGTCTCTTGTCTCTACATTGCTTTATAGTAGGCCCTAATGTTTGGTCCTTTTCTTTCTTTCATTCCGTTGTTTCTATTTTGGTTATTTGTGTGTCATATGTTTTTAAATTTAATTTTTGTACGTCTGTTTGTGCTAGTTATTAATAGAGTTACTTTTTGTTGTGACTTTATTAATAATTACACTGTTCACTTACTCCACTAGTTGTTTTATGTAGGCTACATATAACATTTATTTACATGGTTCTAATTATTGTTGCTTATTACATAGTTAAACTAACATATTCAAAGATTGTTGCTTGCTTGCTCTAAACTGTCGACACTACACTTGGTCTTCTGTGTTTCTGATATCTAGCTTGATTCGGGACCAATGTTTCGTATACAAGCAACTTTTCCGCATGTGTGACTTCACACATGACCTCAGCGTTTAGTATATATGGTTTAGGTCCACTGCTGTGGCACAGGGAATGCATTCTCTCCTCTCACACAGCAGGCCCAATTCAAATCCTGGTCGGAACAAGTTACCTAAGTGGGATATCTCTTCACCTATGAGACAAATGTTGGGTAACTTTAGGCCCTTGTGATCCCAGGATATCATCTGGCCGTCATCATTGTCATCCCATCTTCACCTTGTTTAGAGTGAATGTTGTGTTTCGTCCTAAGTGTTCATGTTGTCTCGAAGAAGGCACCGGCAATAGAGCCATTCCCTCACTTGGGGAGACTCTCCATGTCCTTGTCTGGTCAAGAAAGTATGTGTGATCAACAAAAACCTGCCCTATATATGGGTGTGAAATTCCTAAAAAGGGAGAGGTAAAACTAGAAGCGAGTAAGAAAACAAGTGTCTGGGATAGTGTGTAATTTCTATGCTTCGGTTTCTATAAGTCTTTGTATGTTTTCTGGAAATATTTCTAGTTGTGCTTTATCATTTTGTTGCTGAGTGCATGTGAATCTTCTGTGATGCAGCATAAGTTTTATTTCTTTATTTTGTACCACTTGTAATTTTTCTATGTGTGTTGGTACTAAGTGTGCCCAAGCTGGACAAACATAGGTTAATTCTGATTTATGATCTAATTTACTAATTTAATTTATAAAGTACTCTTGTTTTTACATTTATACTATCTGCTTTGAGGAGTGGAATTAAACGCTGAAGCTTTAGTGATATTCCTTGTAATAGTTTGTGTCTTTGTCATGTTTTGTTACACTAAGTACCACTGGGGTCACAAGACCCCAAGTAATTTACATGGGATATATCAGTATTACTGCAATTGTTTTTATAAACTGGCTTAAAAATATATATTTTTACCTTGAAAAATGGAGAACTACCAGATTTATATTATGAGGGTAAGTCAATAAGTATATGCACTCTTTTTTTTTAATTTATTGCAACAACAATACAAAACTTTTAATTATCTAATTTTTAACACAATCCCCTTGCTTCTCAATGCATTTGATCCATGGTTGCTCAAGCTTCATGATGCCCTCAGAAAAAAAAGGTTTTGAATGATTAGCAAGCCACATAAGCACCGCTTCCTTCAGGTCTTGGTCTATGGTGAATCGACGGCCCCTTAAGGCATCTTTAATTTGGCTAAAAAGATGGAAATCTTACGGAGCAAGATTGGTGTTATTGGTATGAGAGATTGGTATCTCAAACCCAGTTTTGCAATAGTTTGAGCAGGGCGGGCGGCAGTATGTGGGCTTGCATTTTCCTGCAACAAAATAATTCCTTTCGACAACAGGTCTCGACATTAGGCTCAAATTGCAGGCTTCAGCTCATTGCTGAACATCTCACTGGAACGTGCACTGTTTATTGTTGAGCCCTTCTCCAAGTAATGTATTGTAATGTATTGCAGTATTGGCCCTTGTAAGTTACAGAAAAGTGTGCGCATCACTTTTCTTGCGGAGGGTTGACTCTTGAATTTCTTTTTGACAGGAGATGCAGGGTGTTTCCATTCCATGCTTTGGTGTTTGCTTTCAGGCTCAAAGTGATGGATCCACGTTTCATCTCCAGTGACGATTCATTTCAAAACAGCTTCACCTTTATTATCATGCAGTCCAGAAAAGAATGGAAGATGGACACACATGATTGTTTTTGTGCTGTTCAGTGAGCTGTTTTGGGACACCACCTTGCACAGACTTTATACAACCCAAAGCTGTTATGAATAATGCCTTATGCATAAACATTGCTAATTTGCATACGGTTTGCCACTTCAACAGTCAAGGACGTAGTTAAGGGGGGTCCAGATCCCCCTGCAAATTGTGAGATTTAAGCATGGTTTCTCTATCCCCAAGCAAAGCACTGATCCCAATTTCCCCAAGAATTATGGCTCATCTGTATATTGTCCCCTCTAGGAGAAATATTTGAGAAAATTTACTGAAATGACTTTGTGAAATAATAAATACACAACAGTATTCTTCGATATGCTCATTTTGGCTTCTGCACAAAACATTGTTACCGGTACTAATCAACAACTTCTCAGAAGGTAGACCACAGTACCAGAGATTTTAGTTACAATTCTAGCACTGCTGCAGTGTTTTTGGATACTGAAAAAGTGTTTGATAGTGCATCCTGGGCTCTTCTGTAGGCTGCAGAACTCTCGTATCCCTTCATACTTTTACACAGGATAAACTCGTATCTAGCAAACAGGACGTACAGGGTTCAATCTAATCATGGCGTATCTACTCAACTGTTAGAAACATAGATGCAGGAGTGCTGCAAGGCTCTGTTATGGCCCCTGCAGTGTATTGTAGAAAATATTCACTAGTGACATCCTAATAGAACCATCTACTCCTCATCAAGTAATATAAAATATGCCAAGCCCAGATTATGAAGAGAGCTCACCAGGATTTCAAACTGGTGCAACGAATGGAGTATTAATAATCAAAAACTGAAACTATTGTTTTCACCTATCAAAAGAAATGTTATGAATCATCAAAAGACATGTAGCCTACTATCCCTAGAGCCCTAGGCAGACTTCTGGCAATCAATAATGCTTGACAGAACCTTAACCCTTGACAGCAGAAAACTGGGGCATTAATTTCAAACTATATGCTAGATGGCAAGTACAATATAGTTATGAATTATTTTTTTAAGTCATCGATTTCACGCAAAATATAAGGTGAGAAATTATTAACCCAAGGTCCAGTCAGCTTAACACTTTGCTATCAGTGAGCAGTGAGATTATAAAATTATTTCACATTTTTCTAGAAACAGGACATTTGGCGTATTTCTAGATATATTTAAATTCCATTTTGTTGACGCTTTTCCACTCTCATGGAGGAGGATTTAAATTCATCCCACTAAAACCAGATGGGCAACTACCATCATAAATGGAATAGTGTCATACTCTTAGAAACTTGCATAAAAGGCCAAGTAGGATAGCACAAAGCATAATCACTATTAATCAATATATCTGAGAGGGTAATAAGGAATCCCAAAATTCTTGCAAGCGATAAAAGGTTAAAGAAAAATAGGATTAACTTGGTAGTGGCTGGGAACATGGAAGTTAAAGAAAGTAAGAAGATGCAGAAGTCTTGGAAACTAAAAATATATTAAGCTCTCCAGAAACACAGACATGGAGAAAGAAATTTAGAGAACAAAGTTATTTGGAATCAATCAAGTGTGGAACATAAGTTACATGCAATTGAGCAAATTAACATAGGAAAATCAATGTGTTGTTAAACAAAAACAGGAATAGATACTAGATTAAATTAAATTAAATATAATGTTAAATGGCAGAAGTCTTTGGAAACAGAAAATAAATTAAGCTGTCCAGAAACACAGACATGGAGAAATAAATTTAGAATTTAGTTATTTGGAATTAGTCAAGTGTGGAATATAACAAGTTATATGCAATTGAGCTAATTAACATTACTAAAAGACATACGAAAATCAACGTGCGTTGTTAAACAAAAACAGGAATAGATACTAGACTAAATTAAACTCAATTAAATATAATATTAAATGGCAGAAGTCTTGGAAACAGAAAATATATTACGCTCTTCATAAACACAAACCTGGAGAAAGAAATTTAGAGAAAAAATTATTTGGAATCAATCAAATGTGGTACAAGTTATATGTAATGGAGCAAATTAAAATTATTAAAAGACATACTGTATTAAAATCAATGTTTGTTGGTTAAACAAAAACAGGAATAGATACTAAACTCAATTACATCAAATTTAATATAATATTAAATGGCTATATAATGTAAAAGAAGAATATCACTGGGCAAAACTCTGTGTATCCAATGAAATTCTTACACTTTATAGGAGCAGATTTAATCAAGTTTATTCTGAAATAATTTCAAGCAAGTTTCTTCTTTAAACTGAACTGTCTGCTAGGTGCAAAACTTAAATGCTCCCTTCGATCTGACAAGAAGACACCAAACTCTGTATTTTAATAATGTTTAAAATGATCACAATTATTACTATTTATATTAATTTTATTTTACATTTATCACACTTCTTAACATCGTAATGAAAGCTGTTTTTATTGTTCATTTTCAATATTACTGCGTAAACGAAAATTTAACCAAATAGTACATCCCCTGAAGGAACTGACAGTACTGTTGTGGAAGCTAAGGTTATTGCTGAGGGGAGGAATTATATAAAATTTTAGATAAGTTTCACAGTTTGGAGCTTAGTGTTGTTAATTCAGCAGTACTGTATAATTTTTATGTGCAAAATAAAGTAAAAAGTAGCAATTTGATTAAAAAGATCATATGAATATATGTTATTTGTGTAATGCATTTCTTTCTACACTGTAATTAAATGCTTAATGAATAATAAAAAATAACTTTCATTTTTAAAGGAACAATAGTTTTAGTAATAGTAATAATTGTGATAAAATATTAGATAAATAATAAAAATCCAAGACAAAAAAAAACCATGCACCAAATACAAAAAACCATGAAATTTGAACCTGTGTAGATAAATTAGTAGATGTATGCCTTAGCAATAAGCTACCACCACAACACACTGAATTCTGCTGCCATAAGAACACCTTCTCCAGAATGGAACACCAATTTAAACAATCATGGATATTTTGTAAACGGAACTTATTGGTACCTAGAGTACTTTCAATTTACCAAAGCTGAATCAAATCAGAGATGAACAGAGCTGAGTCTAGTGTTTCATTTTCCAAGAAGGAGTGAAACTATACAAATTCAAATGCAATTCAGAATTTTATTAGCGCTGCTGCATCTATATGGTAACTGATCAGAAACGAAACAACTTATTTTAGAATTTTATACAAATGACTGCAAACAAGACTTTTAACTCACAGAAAAGTACTACCAAAAGCTTAGACTTTGGACAGTATAAGAATTAGATGCAAATTAAAATCACAATATAATACTAAGTAATTGTGAGATCACAGCTGTAACAACTACCTGCAGAATGTTGACTACCCTAAGCAAATAAATAATACAACAAAGTACAGAAAACATGTGGGAGTTATTATAACACAGTATGTTTTGAAAATGACTAGAGTCTTGCTCCCTCGTAAGTCTATTTCTCTGTAGCGGGAGTGGACTTATTCCATCAAATTTATAAATAAGTTTGCTCACTGGGAGTGTCTCTCCTAATATTACAGTTTTTGCTTTGGCATTACGAACAACTGAGTAGCAGAAATGTTGTAAGTCACTGTAACTTAGATTAGGTGCTCTCCATAAGAGTCTGGAGCCCACTCTTTGAGATGGGGTTACTTGGGAACCAGCCCTCGGGCCTTGGGGAACACCGCTGAAGAAGTCTGGGTAGTGTGAGCGGCCACTGCTGCAACAGTCTGGCCAACAGACTTCCTCACTGACCTGTTAAAACAAGCAGATTCATTATTTGCACTATTTTCTGTAAGGGTTTACATAATTTTAAAAAGTTACTGTAATTTCATGATTCTTGAATTTAATGTACTCAACGCTACACAAATTTGCAAACATATTATATTTACATACGTCCATAACAACCAAATTTAATTTAAATCTGATTCACATGGTTGTATAACTAGAATGGTGAGACAAGAAGCTTAGACTGAAGTTGGGCAGTAGCAATATAAGCTTGTGGAGTAGTTTTGAAGCGGCATTCTCGTGCAGGTCATGATTTCTGTCTCATCTGCTCAGTTATTATAACAGGAGACAAAACCATTTCAATCCTCTACATCAAAATTTTCCAACCTGTGGTCCCTGGACCCTCGGCAACAAGAGATTGAAAGGGTGTCCACAAGAACATTTTATTTTCATTCAACTTTATCTTATCATGTTGCTCACGCCTGGGATATTTGTAACGTACATTTCAGGCTCTCAAGGCCAATGGTTTAAGTAAAATTTAACATGAATGTTGGTGTCATTACTGCTTCCCTTCGTGAAGTAGAGGTGAATAACCCACCCTTTGTGTAGGTTTTTTCAAGTACATTTTCATCTGGCTGGTCAATTCTATCTTAACTGTGTCAGGGGAGACCGTTTTCTTTCTTACCACTCCTCCACCAAACCTCTCTCTCTTGTTTCAGTGAAGATGTGACCACTGACAAGTCTCTTGTTTACTTCAGTGGCAGACAGAGTAAACAAACTGTGAATTTTTATAATATTATGCAATTAGTGAGTTTTTTGCTTTCGATCAAATAACTGAATTTACAACAAAAATTCTTATTTTAAATTTGTTCCCTATCACGTTTAAATATGGGTCAGTGGTTAAGTCTGGATCTTTGAAACACAAGAGAGACGATAATCCAAGTGGATAGAGTGATGTTACAGATTACATCTACTTTCAGAAAGGTGAGTGAAATACTGAAATTTATTCCTTTTTCATTTGGATATTCTATTATTTGAATCTTCAGCCAGGCCTGGAAGTAACAACAACAGCTAACAAGTGTCATGGCAATCGATCACCCCATGACCGGTAACAGTTGCACGCTACGGACAGTCAAGTCCAGCGGCTTCATCTTTGGTTTGCACTGTATAACCTAATAGCAAGCAACATTCTTTCACAACTATTAAGCAAAAAATTAACTCAAACACAATGAAAACACCCACAACTATTAAGCAAAAAATTAACTCAAACACAATGAAAACACCATAACACCATAACTAATAACCAGGAGCCTGATTTTTCTAGGAAATAAAATGGCAAGCAACATTCTTTCACAACTATTAAGCAAAAAATTAACTCAAACACAATGAAAACACCCACAACTATTAAGCAAAAAATTAACTCAAACACAATGAAAACACCATAACTAATAACCAGGAGCCTGATTTTTCTAGGAAATAAAATGGCTGATTTTGGTTTTATCATCCATTTGTTTCAGTGAATATTTCATAAAAGAAGATACTTTTTACTACATCTGGCAATGACAATTTTCTTATTTTACTTACATGAATAGTTAAACACAATATTGAGAAATACAAACACAGTTCATATTCAGACAGCATTTGGCAAACAAAATTGCTAGTCACTGTCCATAAATACATAAACTGTTGAATAGCATACATACATTAACTTTGTTGGAATTAATCAAAAGTATAAACAACTTCTCGACACTCATAAATATAGCACACTTGTTAGGAGAATGAAGCAAATGATCACAGTAATACACAATTAAGATTTTAGATCATACTTTTGTGCAAGTTCTCAATATTTACGATAAGGCAGGGGCATATTTTATGCTTATTTACAAATTTCACAATATTTCATGGATATAAATTGCTTAATATTGATGTTTTAAGTGTTTCTGAAGCTAAATATAGCTAAGAAAAGACATTTAGTAAAATTCTACAATAATCAGTGTTACTGCTACCAAAAATACAGTCCCTTCTGATAAATAATGGTACTACGTTACAGTAAGGATCAGAATTACAGGATCTCAGCTAAGAAAGAAACTAAAAACAACATTCCCGGTTTTAAAGGATTCCCAGTTTTCTGGAATCAAATTTGAAGACTCTGCAAGACAGCATGACCCCATTAAGCATTTATCAAATTACATTTCCTGGAATCCAGAGCTAAGAAAACAGTCCACTGTTGTCGGCATATTACATCAGATATTGCAAGCATGTGTAGAGGAAAAGAAGTTACATTTATTTATTATTTTATCCGAATATGTCTGTGAAACAGGTGTTGGTTGTCTTTCACAAGCTAGCATAGGTGGGATATAGGAAGCATATTTATTTATTTATTTATTTATTTATTATTTATTTATTATTTATTTATTTATTATTTTTTTTGTTATTATTATTATTATTATTATTTATTTATTTATTTATTTATTTATTTTTTTTATTTTTTTATTTTTTTTTTTTGGACATGAATATGGATTCCACCTTCACTAACTCGGACAGGACATACTACAACGAGAAACGCTCCCATTGGCACAGCAAACACAACAGCCTCTCCAGTACAAAGGAAGTTCGGAGAAAGAATAAACGAATGATGCCACTACAACCTTGAGATAAACAAGCACTGTTGGCACAACCACCATTTTCAGACTTTAAAGCGAAAGTAAACACAGCCACTGAAGAAGTTTCTTGCAGCTGCTGGGAACGAAATGTCTGGCAAAACATGTGCCCTTGAATACGGCCTACAGCCCAGAAGATGTCAAGCTTTCAAGATTCAGGCTGTCAAAATGTCAAAATGACAAAAACAATGATATTTTGTACAATTAATAACATTTGGAGTATAATTATTAATTCTGTAATCATGTCTTGTCAGAGTTCATTATTTTTCATTAATGTATAATGAACAATTAAAACATAACAAAATTTTGAAAAAGAAAGAGAAAATAAAAATAAACTCAAAATGATATTTTACATAATAACATTTTGCTCTTGTTTTACTAGTTTTTGAATAATTTTTGTACATTATCTTTCATTTATGCATAACATACAGTTAATACCATATTTTACGGACTATAAGACGCTCCGGACCATAAGATGCACCTTGAGTTTAGGATGGAAATTTAAAGGAAAATAAATTTAATGTGATTCTAAATGAAAAATTTTAAAAGGAATAATATAGGCCTACTTCACTGCAAAAACTTCATACTTCATTGCATTATAACCTTGTACAATGGAATCAGTGTAAATGGAATCACTTCTAACTTAAAGCCTGCATTGTACGAAAATCTCTTCTGAACAGGTTGCATTGTCTAAATTTCAACAACTGACATGATTTCTAATGAAAATCTGAAAATACTTTTGCACCCTGTAACCCTCAATTCAGCATATAGTAAGTATAACGGAACAAGGCTGTTTAGATGACATTGCCTTCATTTAAACCACCCAGTGGAGACTCCTTTCTTTTCGCATTGTATACCTGGCTTCCAGCTACCCTTATTTTACGATTCTGGCAATTGCACTTATGTACAGTCTGTGTGAAAATTTTTAACTATATTATCGTTTATAACACCTTGTTTATTACTATGGTATTCTGGCAATATTTACCTTAATTTTAATTATTTTGGCGTACTTCGGACCATTAGACGCATCCAACTTTCAAGGTTCTGTTTTCAAAGTAAAAAAGTGTGTCTTATGGTCCATAAAATACGGTACATATTACGTAATATATAATCTTCTTGTGCTTAAATTTGAAGACAAACATGGTATAGGCATTTTCATAGCAGTTACAATATATTACAATATTTTACTTAATAACATGTCAAATCTCCTTACTTCAATTATGTCAATGTATGTTGAAGGTATAGCTAACACACACTACACGTTCCCATCATTCAAAGGCATTGGAAAAACAGTTGTAAGGAGAATGAGTTGTGAACTGTGAGCTAAGAAAATGGAGAATAAATGTATACTGACAGTTGGAATGATCTAGGAAAATGAGAATTTTGAAGTGGTGCGAGGAGAAAACTGACAGGCCGTGCAACAGTTGGGACTGGCTCAACCATTCAGAGTGTGGCTCGGGTGACTCTGCTAAGCTGTTGCTAGGGTTTGGAAGATGGACTGTTTTGGTTTGTTTCGCTCACGGTGGAAAGCTATCTTACAACATATAACTGCCCTACGAATCATAAAGCACGATGCTTATCCTTACATAAAGCACACAAGAAGTTTGGAAGAAGAAAGTCAGAACAGCCTATCGAGACTTGACTTTCCTTTAGAAAATGCACTGGTAAGTCGTAAAGATGGATTTCTTGACATGGTTAAAATCAGAAATAAGCTAAGAGACTGGGAATTTAAAGAATGGTGTGAACTTCCACAAAAAGGGAAAGGAGTAATACTTTTTAAGGAACACTCAGCTTCTAACAAATGGATAAGTTGTCAAACTGGCCTATCCTGCGTGACTGGAGGGATGACCTCAAAATGATTGGAAATGTAGCAGCAGTCCATGCTGTGCTTGGTAGGATTATGTACAACAACTGCTGCAGACACTGTCACGAGATGGAAATTCTTGCCCTTTTTCTTGGTTTCTGTCAGCATGGAGGAACTGTGCATTGCTCGACACTATGAAATAAGAGCATCCATAGCTCAGGTCCTCAGAACTACTGGATTCACTGTACATGAAGAGGTGTATGGTTTGGTGGACAATGAGAGTAATCGCAGAATTGATATGATTGCCTACAAAGACAACACCATGGGCTACATAATTGATCAGACTGTTTGATTTTAATAACCAGCCATTGGGGGAGCAATCCAGCTCTAGTCAATGCCGGTCCCAAGCCCGGGTAAATGGAGAGGGTAAATGGCTGGTTATAGAGTCTCGGTGGGGGTACTCATGTTGAGAAGGTGCCACCAATAAGTACCGAGAAATGCTCAAGTTGGTAGGCTAGCCTACTTCGCAACCAGCAAACCTACTTCTAGGGGATGGATGAGGATGAATTTCCAGCGCCTTAAAACTGGATCCTCTCGGCTAAGGTATGGTAACCCTGACAGAAGGTTCCCTGGTCCTCAAGGCTGGGGGCTCAACGCAAGGCTAACAAACTTACTCTAGAAAAAAAAAACCATTGTTACGAAGCCACATGATGTCAAAAGCTGGACGGATTTATTGGTTAGACATAGGAAAACGAAAAGAATAAATGATTTACGGATTGCTACATGGAATGTGCTGAGCCTCAAAGGAAGGCAGTGGACCGAGCAAAATGGGTAATTGTCATCAAGGAGGCCAAGGCTCTCCAAGAGCTGTAGCGCCATGGAGTAAATAAGTTTGATTTTAATCCGAAGTAAACCAACCTGCCGAAGTAAATCAAGAAAAGAGAGTTATTTACGAATCAACCTTTCATGTTTATAAAAAGATTACAAACAAAGAAGATTGAACTAGTTGGTCTCCTAGTCCAGGCCAGAGGAGCAATTCCTGCAGCTATGGTACAGTTCTGCAAATCCTTCCATCTTCCTAATTCGGTACTAAATGAAACTGCTCTGATTGCTTTAAAATCTTCAAAGAAATAAAATAAATGTGATACCAGTTGCTCAACTATGATTTATTTTGTATTTCGTAATCTGCCGCCTAGGCCTTTCGGTGCGCTTGCACCACCTTCAGGGCATCTTATCGCTGGCTTGGAGTCCCAATGATTAAAATTAAAATTGCATTTTGTCATGTTTATAAAATAAGAAAAAATTCAGTGACAGTGCTTTTATGAGATTTTATGAATTTGACCTTATTTTATAAATGTGACAAAATGCACTTTTAATTTTAATTTTAATTATTAGGACTCCAAGCCAGCGCACGAAAGGCCTAGGCGGCGAATTACAAAATACAAAATAAATCATAGTTGAGCAACTGGTATCACTTTTATTTTATTTCATTGATCGAGCTCAATAGTATTGGGCATGTATTTTAATAACTTTGAAATCTTCAATCGGCATTTTAAGGAACCATCTTCGCTGAAGACATATTCATTGCATCATTAGATTACTCTATTCTATGTTACTCTGTTCCATGGGACACTTCACTTACTAAGACAGTAAAATTGTATATCTTTATTAGTATGAAATTATGTTAATTGTATTTTTTATGTTTTGTATACTTTGTTGAAGGCAACCTCAAACTAGAGGAAGTAAAATCAAATTTATTTTAAGGTTTATTGAATTATTTTAGTTGTATATATTTGGAATATTTTTGTGTTTTAACAGCTTCCATGAATAGCTAAGTTGCAGACCTACTTTCAATAAAAATGTAAGTTCCCCATGAATAGTTGTTGTAGCATGTCCTGGAAAAACATCACTTCTTCAACCTCAAGCGAATACAAGCTTGTTTTATTTATTCTGGTATGTTAACTTATAATCTAGAAAAGTGCAGCAAATACGTTTATAACCACCATCACTTGCTCCTAATCTACTGTAATTCAAACCATGCCAAGCCATTCAGACAGTCAAGCTGTGTACGGAATAAATGTTTAAAAACTGTGAAATTTAAATCTGTGACATAGCTTCATAGAACATTTTAGGAACACTTTGTTTATGTATGTTACTAAACAACTGACGGACAATACGGAATCTTCATCCTAGCAGACAGTTTTTAGCAGTGAGTCGCCTGAGGAAGGTTCGAGGGCTGAACCGAAACATCGTGCAATTACGTCTTAAGTTGTATCCATTGTAAATTAAGTATATTACAATATATTTTTATTATATATACAGTCGAAATCCTGGACCAACCATGATAACAACCTTCATTATACTATTCAATACTGATAAACACAAATGATAAAATCAACATCTTTAAACATCTGCCCCCGACATTAACATTTGAGAATATGATTGTTATGAACCAATTATGGTAATAACATAAATTACTAGTTTTTATTTATCACTTTACATGAGGTGGTGGTATTGTTTTTCTGTGTTTAAGATTAGAAGTGTAAATATTTAAAAAAAGTCAAACCAAACTTTAAAATTAAATCTTCATGTGTCATACTTTGATATTTCATCACAGAAGACGTAATTTTTAACAAATTTTAAAAATATTAGGCTCATCACTGTGATCTCAAATGAAATGGAGCTCTATGCAACATTATTTCTTATCTTAACTACTTGCATAGCTAAAGCATAAAATGGCAACAGTGCTTGTAAACAAACAGATCAACAATGACTGTTTTTAGAAATGTTGAAAAGTCACTGAAAAATTATTATTTGGTACAATTTGCTTCTAGCAGCTAGTAGTTATAGCTATAATGCAGAGACACGTAAAACATGCTACAAAATGCTTTTCATGCTTAAATGTTAGTGTATGCACAAAAGTTAAATTCTTTCATGTATTCATGCATTCAAAAATCTGTGAAAGTGTTGACACTCGGTTGTGGTATTATGCATAGTAACATTACTCATTGTTACTGCAGAATTTACTACCATAACAATTAAGTTTTCGAAAGGGGAAAAATGAACACAAAAAATCAAATGTTCATTATTTCTATTCGGTATATCTTTCCAGCATTAATAATATTTGAAATGGGAGAAAAAAGATTGACGAATCTCCTTACACGAGAGAATAATAAAGCAGTAATAAAGGAGTAAGTATTCTATAAGTAAGCAAGTACAGTGAGTCCCATGCAAGAGTTGGCCAATGACGCGGGTTTCTGCGTCGCGTCGGGCACAGCTCCAACTCCCAAGCAATTGGGTGAAATATCTACGCAAATAAAGCTGCGATCGGTGTAATGGTTCAGGTTCTCACATTTACAGTTGGAATTACAATGAAAATAACCACGTACCTCATCACAAGAGATGTTGGAAATGTCCTACTCTTGTATCCACACAACACTGCCACCTTTTTAGGAAATTTTCTTTCACGCACATAAGTTCAGCTTCCAGGATAGAGTTAAATTCTCTTATGATATTGTCTAAAAGTTCTTCTAACAGTAGCCTATTTATGGGAAAACTTGAAAAATAAAGTGTATAGGTCAATTTCTCATACATTAGAAGAATTTAAAGACAATATCACAAGAGAAATTAACTCTATCTCGGAAGCTGAATTTATGCGCCTGAAAGAAAATTTCCTAAAAAGGTGCCAGTGTTATGTGGATGCAACAGGAGGAGATTTCCAACTTCTCTTGTGATGAAGTACGTAATTTTAACTGTAACTGTGAGAACATGAATCATTACACCGTTTGTGGCTTTATTTGCGTAGATATTTCACCCGATCGCTCAGGAGTTGGAGCTGTGCCCGCCACGACACAGAAACCCGCGGCATTGGCCAACTCTTGCATGAGACTCACTGTAGAAAAGATAAAGGAAAGTATAAGCAGCAAGACTGATGTGGAATTAGGGACTAAAGTATGGCTTCCATGAGGTGGATTCAATAAAAAAAAAAAAGGACTTTTAGACAGCTCAAGTTAAAAATAGATATTTTAAAGATGCTCAAACAAGTACTTCGCTTTGCAGTACACTCCTTGTTATAATATTTCATAATATTCCAAAGTTACCAACATTGGTTTAATACTGAACCTGTTATTTAATCTACTTCAGTAGATATAAGTAAAAAAATGTTTAATGTATTACACATTTTAAAAATATAAATTCCTCATAGCAGTCGTGAAATAATCTTGAATACGCGTAGTAATATTAATAATTATTTTCAATAATCATAAGCATTCTTTGAGTTGAGCCATCTCTTGTGATTATATATAAGTTTAAGCGTATTCTTTTATATGGTTTAAGGTGCCAAGCTGAGTATTTATTCTTAAGGTTCCAAAGAAAAAGAAGAAATATTACAATTTTATTTTATTTCGGTAACAGCGATAAGTGCAAAATTTTACAAAACAGTTTTCCTTAACTATGTTTATCTTATAATTTCTTAGAATACCACTATTAACCCTTTCAGAGTTGAATTTATATTTTAATATAACATGCATTCCATGAGTGAGTGAGCCTATGAAAGAAATTTAAAAATCTTGAAATCATTGCTGTGAGCAGCTGTAGTGAAATCCTAAGATATTGAAATTGCTTGTAAGGGGGAAGAAACTTTCTACAACTCTTTTTTTCTTTAGTTTATCACCATCAACTTAGGAAGGTTGTAGTCATTGGGTTGGCACTGGATGACTTTTAAAGTAGACTGTGTTTCTGTTGTGTAATTTAGTCTGTTGGCTATTTTCTATACATTGGTCTTTTGTTCTACTGTAGTTCTGTTTAGGCTTTTCTGTCTCAAAGGTGTTGAACATAATTTTATGGAATACAGTTGTTGGATATGTCCCGTCCGTCACATATCATTTATTTTTTAAGAATCTTAAATTTGTTAATGATCGTACATTAAAATGTGCTGTGTGTAGTTCTTAAATAGTTTTAAATTCATGTGTAAGTTACATTTGGTTTTAAATGCATAGCCTACATAACTCACAGAAATAATGTCATGTTCTATACTCTCAAACACTTAAGGCTCAATATTTGTCCCGTCCGTCATGTCATTTTTCTGAATTAAAGACAGAAATGGTAGTGGATTATTACAACTGCAAATTATTCTTATTTACCAAATAACAAAACTTTGGACTCAAGGAATAAATCAAGGACTTAAATAAAAAATAGTCTATTCGTTTTGAACTTCCTAACTCTGTGTGTCCAGTCCGTCAGTCATGGAATGCATGATAAGCATTCTTCAACTAAAATAATTAGTGGCTTATATATTTGATATCAACTAGAAAAATTTTAGTAGAATATCTGGTTTCTCAAAATGATATTTTAAAACTTGGATAAATATCTTAGGTTAAAATGAAAATACCACTGAAATAGTGTTTCAAAATAAGATTAAAATTACTAATTAATTACTTAATTTTTATCTTTTAACCATGAAACTAAATTTTATTTTCTCTGTCAAATAATGTTTTATAATAATTTTGTTGTATTTCTCACTGCCATATTTAAGTACTAATATAGCTTAAGTTAAATAAAGGACTAAATGTTTTCAATGCAAAATCAGCAGTGTTATTTTATCAATAAATAAGGCTCCTACACCTTAAAATTCTACAACACACTAGAAATCAAGAAAGGAATACGATTTGCTTGTAACAGGTTGGTTCACTGGTGTAAGACAAAGAATGCTTAAAATAATTACAGAAAAAATGTGCCATTAGCATCTTTATAAGGAAAGGTTAAAATCGAAACAATGTGGGCAAATTATTGAATTAACAAACTGCACCTCAAAGTAAAAAATAACCAATATATCATTAAATACTACAAGCATATAGGATTTTTAAAGCCGATATATGATTTGGTATAAAGTGATCATTAATGGAACATTATTAATGTTCCGTAATACCAACCACAAAATGTCAGACAAAAATAAAAATTCGAAGCAAGTCACTGCTGTGATGACAGCTGCTGACTAGTGAGAAATCAGTGACCTATAAAAAATGGAAAGATACTATATTATACTTTGTTTTTACACTCAACTTCATTTACTTGGTTTATCCAAGATCAAGTTTCAACCACCATATTCAACTTTTTTGGATTTTCTTTATTTAATGGTCCTGATGAAGTTGATGGGGGTAATTCTGCCCTTGTATGAACTGAAGTAACTTTCGATTTAGACATGATTAGAGTTAATGTTCAAATATAATTACGAGAAATATTATCGTAATTTCTACTAAACACCATCATAAAGCCATTTGCAAACAGAAGTGCCAACTGTGGATAAAAGACGAAATCTGTTGAATACAAGTAACAAACATTCTACACTCTTCTGCTGTAATCGATCATAGGCATCACTAACTTGGCAAAGAGATAGCAGGGAAGGAGAGTACTCAGCAGTACAAACCAGGTCACAGACAATCTTTGCGTAAATTCTGAATCTTTGTAATCGATCACAAATATCGATATATCGGTAAATCTGCGACAGCCACAGAAACAGCAAAAAAAAAAAAAAATGCTGCTAAGAAATAAAAAAATACAGTACACCAAAACACAATATTGTGATTTTAAGGCACTTTTCATGCTCATTTGTCACTTTACGGACAGAAGGGGCATATTTCGCGCTTATAGACACATTTTGCGGAATAGAGTAAATTTCGCGATATTTCGTGGATTCAATTTGGTTCATATTGGTATTTTAAGCATATAAAAGCTAAGTATAGCCAAGGCAGGTTCTTTTATAAAATTTCGCGCTTATCGTTGTTACCAAAAAATACGGGCCCTAATTATTGTATCATTGAGAGGCGATGGGCTTACCACATGTCCCTCTGCCCTCTCTCGAAAAATAAGCGTAACAAAATTCATATAGGTAACACAAACCTCAACTAGGAGGCCCCTTCGCCCCAACATAGGGGCTATAGGGTTCCAGACAGATAGACAGATTATTGTATCACTACATTATGTCTTAAATAGGTATATACTGTATATATACAACTCCACATGTTAGACTGAATACTATGCCACATTTGTGTCTCTAGGGTTAAAACGGTCAGATTTGACAAAGTTATAGGAATGTGTTGCTTTTCTGTAGATGCCAAATTCAATGCCATTTTTCATAATTTTTAAGTCTAGAAAGGGGAATAGTTTTCTTATTCAATTTATAGTGCGAATTTTGTCCTTTTCTGTAGGTTTGATACTTCCAAAGCATCAACATACTTTGTTACTCACAACTGCCAATATATCATCAATTCATTTTAGGATAGACTCTTATTTGTTTTATTTTATAATTATTTTTTGTTTGTTTGAAAGTAACTTGTATATAAATCAGTAAGGAATGGAGACATTCCATAACAACAATAATAACAATGAATTTTTGACCTACATACAGAGAGCCTCATCAAAATTTCTACTCGCCACTGACATTATCAAACATACTCGCTCCATCCCCACCAATTTCATGAGGACCAGTAAAAAGCGGAAATACAAAACAATCGGATGTATGCTAAGGAAGACCACACTGGTGTTGAAACATCTCCTTGGATAAACCAAGTGAAGTTTAAGTGTAAAATCCAACTGTATAATATATTTCCATTTATAGTACTGCATAAGTGTAAAAAATTCCAGCTTGGTAGAAATATAATTTTATAAATTATTAACGTATTCTTAATATTATGAGCTGTCTAATAAGCAGTGTTCAGCACATGTTAAAAGTGTGTGCAAAACATGGCAAAAGCCTTGTGCTGCAAACATTCGTACTTGCAAAATAAATTCCAACTCTTAATGCTTTAAAACTGCACAAAATGCAAATGCCCCCATAAGCACACAGTTGAAAATGTTCATCTGGAAGGGAATGTAATGAACCCACCTGTTTCTGTTAGGTTTCAAATGTTTGTCTTTGTCCTTTTCCTTGCGGATAGATTTACTTTTTGTATTGGTGTTAAGTGGGGCTGCATCCACATCTATAACACCATCATCTTTGAGGGCTTCTTCCAGAACAGCTTTAATCTTAGGTGCGATCAAAGGGCCCTGATAATCACAGGTTGTCCGTGCATGGGAATCCAGCTCCAAGCTTAATATATTTTCACCCTGTTAACACATTTAACTGAAACATAAGTACTGTATTTGCCTATTACACTAGGGGTTTTCAAAATTTGTTATATGGCAGGGGGTAATTATATAACAGAAAAACCAGTAAATGATAATAAATACAAGACAGTCAACATAGATTATAGGGAATCTCTCAAGACTCTGATATTTAGTTCACTACATCAGTTAACTAAAAGGGAAATGTGTCCACTTATATTAACGTTAGTGGAATATTAAACAAGAAAATAAAATATAATTCAATGAAGTATTTTAATCGTACATAATATAATACTAAATAGGTTACGTGATACGGCTTCTTTTATACTTAACATTTTTTTTTTTTCTAGACCGTCTCTTGAATCATTGCTTTTACATTCAACTCTACAATGTTTACAAACAACAATTCTGACTTGACCATCTGCAATTCCTCCCGCATGCCAAATACTGAACTACCGAATGCAGACTGGTGAGGAATTCAAAATATATTCCATCCCCATCTAATGCAGGAACTATATTCAAACCACAAGCAGGTAGAAAATATGTTTATGATAGGCAGGGTAAGAAAGTCATTTTTTGTTCCTTTCTGTTCACCGCTTAACGTAGTATTCTCATAAAATTGATAATCCCAAGAAAACTCGTGTAAGATGACAATGTCGCCTTCATAACTTTAAAACCCGAGTAAAAGCATTCTCACATTTCTTACAGTTAGTTACAAATGTGACCACAAGGGGACAAAGATATCCATTTTTTAAAACTGCAATGATATCTAGCAGGAAGAGGGAATCCCAGTTAGTAGAGACTAAAAAGGTTTCACGTGCTCATGTTATATAATACTGTACAAATTTGTTTGTTTATTTATTTAACCTGCTGAAGAATTTGACATAGAATTTAGTGGATTGGGAAATGATTACAATAGTTCTGGCAAAGATTCAGATTATAGAAGTAATTTAGGTATTAACATGACTAAGAACATTTGAAGGTGAAATTATCATTTTATTTATTTTCTTTTTTTAAGTAACACATTACAGACTATTTTTGAAAGTGATTATTATTGAAAATGTCCACTTATAAAACATTAATCCAATATATAGTTACTTCAGCCTTTCTTGGCATAATTGATCCTATCTCCATTTCCAAAGTGAGAGTCATTTTGAGATTGGTTTCTGTTTGGCCTCTTTTCATACTCCATTTTTTTTTCCAGGAACTAATTTTTTTCCTCCATTTGCATTTTAATTTATGTGGATGCCAACAGTTCATTTAACTTCTCATCTCTTTTTGTTACAAGATCTTCCTCTTCAAAATGTTGACTACGTCATGGGAGATCAGTTGAATAGTATTTTTCGAAGCTTTTAACCCTAAAGGTTGAAGGCACTGCCATACTGACTGATAGAGCATATCATCTTGCGAAAAAACATTAATTTGTGGTAGTAGGGTATTTTAATGTTTTTGCCAATGTGATAAAAGTGCTTGAGAGCAAATAATGACATTATTTTATTTGCCAAGACAATTATTTCCTACTACAATGATACTGTCTGCTATTGGGACCACATGCAAGGTTAGAAAAAAAAGTCACCAATTATAACCTAATGGAATTTTTATCGAAAAAGACATTTTATATTATTGCCTACTAATGTGGAAATTTTAATGAAGTATAACAAATTTCTTCATCTTCAAACTACAGTGAGTTGGTAAAATGTCACTGCAAAAATGAACTGTGAAACTAATTTAACAGCCAAAGTGCACTTAAAAATGTATACATTCCCAGTGGAAATCCCCATAATGTCTGGTACTGGGACATGTCCAGTATTGGGGCAATCTCCCCTACTAAAAAACTAAAATATCAAACACAAGGAAATTCAAAAGCCATTTGCTTACAACAAAAGAGAAGGTATGTTCAAAATTTCAAGTCTATAGATTAAAGCAGAAATGTTACCCTTTATGTTTACTCAAAAAGAGTTTATTAAAAAAAAAAAGTCATGTTGCAAATTACAATTTTTGGAAATTTCCTATTTTAGACTCATCAATACTGAAGTTTGCTACAACAAGAACCATCAGTGTATATTTCTAGAGTATATGAAATACGAACAATGCATGTTTGCTATGCAATATTTGCTAGTAAACCACTTAAAACTGCTGAAACTCTTATAAAGCCACTATTAGTGAAGACAGTGAAGTGCACGGTAGACAAAAGAAAGAAAAAAAACTGCAAACTTGATCTCTTGATCTCTTATCAAAGAACACCGTGTGTAATCGAAAGGGATCTACCAAACAATGTTAATTTCCCATATTCCTGAAAGGAAAATTTCTCTACAACTTGACGAGTCCACAGATGTTGCCAGATTAACTGTGTAAATTATATTTGTGCAGTACAAATTTTCCAGTTCTTTTCATGAAGATATTCTATTCTGCAAGCCATTTCCAATCTCTAAAAGTGGTAGTGTAATTTTTTTCCTTGCTTGATTCCTTCTGCACAGAAAACTCAATACCGTGGGACTATTGCACTGACGTGTATACGCAGATGCCATAAAGGCCATGCTGGGTCATGTTGCTGGCACTGTTACAGTACAGTAAAATCTCTTGTAACCAGTAGTGAATTGGCAATGCCAGAAGAGCTGTACTTTTCAAAGTCTAATTTATTCCTAATTATTTATGCGGTCAGAAAAATCTAACATCACCAGCTTGCATTCAGGCAAAGCGTTCAAGTTTTCATACTGTGTAAGCCATGACTTCTGTACATGCTTAAAGAAAAAATGCTCCTAGGACGATGCTGGCTTAGAAAGATTGTGTGTACTGTTCCACATAACGATGCAATGTGAAGACAGAATTCATGCAAAGCTAGCTGGCAATGGAACTACAGAGTTGTTTAACATTTCATGAGAAACTGTTTGTTGCCTGCACATAAAAAAAACTATACTTAATTACAGTATGTAAGGAATTTTGAAAACAACTGCAACAGTGCTTTAAAAAGATAACAAAGATGCATTTAATTTTATGTATTCGTGTTACTATTGTGGCCCAAAGGGTTCCAGGAGGTTGAGGCTCCCAGATTTTGGACATTCGGCAAGTGAAGGTTGTCAGCCTTACGCACCTGCCGCCTTTACCCCCAGGATTGCTCCTGGTACTCATGTCTGTTAGAGGATGAGTTGACCCCAGGGCCACAGTGCCACCAGAAGGATTAGGCCAATTGAAAACTCCAACGACCTAATCAGGAATTGAACCCACAACCTTCTGGTTTGTAGTGCAGCGCCTCAACCACTACACTATGGTGTATCCCCTGGTACATATATAACAGATTCCAAAAGATCATTAAGAAATAAAATTGGCCCAAGAATACTACTCAGTGGTAAGCCCAAAATAATTTCTATTGGGAAAAGTAATTTTTTCCATCCAACTGATTGTGTATGCCCACTCAGCAATTCTTTAATCCACAAAATAAATTCATGTATCCTACAATTTAATCACAAGTAAGTTTTGTGAGGAACAAGTAGGTGATGTATGAATGTATGTTATGGTTATCTTATGATGGGGTGTGCTGCTACTTAACCCATTGGCGCACTTTACCGGCTGGGAGACGGGCGAACAATCCAAGTCCATACACACTTTGCCGGCTGCCAGACGGGCTGAGCAACCGATACCTTTTCTTTTAGTTCTAGCTTTCTCTGAGTAGATGGCATAACATTCCATATACCATTTTAAAGCTGAATAAATTCTCTATGCAATGGCATGCAATACGATATGCTTCATATCGATCTTCAAGGTATAAATCAATCGTCAATATATGGTTATTAGTAGATGGCATGACATGCCTTATTAGCGTTTTATGCCCACAAAAGTTATCTACCTTATTGTATTCAACAAGTCGAGTTTAAGTTATAAATCAATATAATGATCTCGTGATCATGGGATTCACAGTCACTCAGTTAGAAAGAAGAAGAGTGAAACCAGATATGAGTGCTCTAAGTGTTTGGTGGCATTTCATGTTCCAGACTGTTTTAGGGTGTATCAAACCACAAAAAATCTGTAAACAAACACTCCAGGGATCAACAAAACATCACAGCATAAAAGGGGTATGTCCTGAAGTCAATAAAATTGAATTTGCATGAAGTAATATAAATGTAAAAAATCAATTTTTGCTTGAAAATATTAGTGTTTATGGGTGCGCTATGCATAAGAAAAGTAGTGTGTCATTTCCTGTGGGAGTTCTTTTACATGCCCCTAAATCTACAGACATGGGATTGTCACATTTATGCATAAATAAATACCAGCGATCTGGGCCAGGACAGAAACCACAACTACCAATACCATACTGAACGCACTACTCAGGCTGAGAAAATGGGAGAAAATACCCAGTACACTAAATGAAGGTACTGATTTTTTAGTTTATTGTGAGACAAAGATAATATATGACAAAAAATGAAAGATTAAAAACATTCAACACAGTAAAAAATACTTTGATAGAAATGTTATTGTGCCTTACAAGCAGACAAATTTTAATACAATTGAAGCTACTGTTGTTGCTTTATACGGCTGCGAGATGGGAGCAACGAATGCATTCAAACATTGTACAGGTTGAGTAAATAAAATAAATAAGCCCTACAACATAATATGAAGGTTATAGAGATTTCTACCATTTATGGATGTATACACACACACTTTATAACAACAGGCTATTGTATTTGGTAGCAGTGATAACCAAAGGGTTTAAAAAAAAATTTTCTTTAGTTATATTTAGCTTTATAAAGGGTGACCGACGGGAACCGGACGTTTTTTAAATGAACAGTACTCGCTTGCTTTTGTACCAAGAAGCTATTTTATTACACAGTAATATTTGGAATTACATGCCATTTGAAATGCACCTTATGAATGGAAGATAATGTCAGACAGGTGGTGTCCACTTGCTTGAATGCAGGATTCAAGTCAAGACGACGTCCACACAACAATGCAAATGTATTTTTTCAGCAAGATGGTGCCACCCCGCATACGTGCTTCAATGGACTTGGCTCGTCGCATGTTTCCTGGAAGGGTTATTTCATGTTTTGGCGATATCCCGTGGCCTCCGAGGTCCCATGATTTCAGCACTTGCGACTTTTTTTTTGTGAGGATTTCTGAAATCACGTGTCTATTCTCATAGACCACGCATTTTGGCCGATCTGAAGGAGGCAATCAGGCAGGAAGTGGCAGCAATTGATCGCGAGATGTTGGACCACTCACACATGGCTTTTCTGCAAAGGATTGAATCCTGCATTTAAGCAAGTGGATACCACCTGTCTGACATTATCTTCCATTCATAAGGTGCATTTCAAATGGCATGTAATTCCAAATATTACTGTGTAATAAAATAGCTTCTTGGTACAAAAACAAGCGAGTACTGTTCATTTAAAAAACGTCCGGTTCCCGTTGGTCACCCTTTATATGTTTAAAATACCATTATTGGGCAAAATAAATCCATGATATATTGAAAAATTTGTTGGATTGTGCAAAACTATGCACAAAATACCACTCCTGCATGACACAAATTGACAAATTTGCATGAAAATATTATTTAAAATTGTCTTTAGTCTTTTTTATTGACTTAACAGTGCCCTTTCCTGCTATCTCTAAAACTGTCAAGAAATATTTAACACTATAAAGCCCGAGGGGTTATTTTGATACCTTCGCGATTTTTTAGGACTAATATCTCCTTTAACTGTGGTTCAACTGACTAGTAATCTTATGACTTTTTCTTATTTGATGTAAATTTACTTCTTTAAATATGTGCGTTTGTAAGTTATGGGTACATAGATGTTTCTACGTACGATGTCTGAGAGATCAAAAAGATTCCTACAGTATTTTGCTCATAAATACCATGTTTTATTGTAGTTGCGAAAGTATTAAGTCATGAGAGGCATGCATTACCAAGTGTGTCATCAAATAAAACAACTGTCATTTAACATTTTCTTTTGTTACAATGTAAATGTATAGAAGAAAGATGTATGGAATATGAGGTCTAACTGGTCAACGAATTCTGGAAGAGCAACTCTTACCATCAGTGACAAAATGTCCTTTCATTCAATATATTGCTAGCAAGCCGGGAAAATTTGGTATGAAATTTTGGTTGCTCATTAGTGTGGATACTAACTATATTGTGAATGCATTTCCCTTTAGCTGAGCAGGCAATCAGTATCCTGCTAATGAAGATGTTGTAATGCGAATCATGCATGGACTACTGGGCAAAGGAAGAAACGTAACTTGTGACTTTTTCACTTCACTAAAGCTCTGTGATAAATTGAAGTCTAGATCCATCAGTCTTGTAGACACATTTAGAAAAAATAGAAAAGAGGTGCCAGTAGCAGCAAACATAGAACATCAACAACTCTATTCAACTTCTCTGTTCAGAAAAGACCCTGACTATGTCCCAGGTGAAAAAAGAACTAAAATATCTTGTTCAGGAGCACATTATACCCAGTGCAAATCAGCGATAAATTGAAGAAAACTTCAGAGACAGTCCAGTTCAACAATCAGACCAAGTATGGCATCAAAAAGGTGGATCAAATGTTGCATCCAAACACCATCAAGTCTGGATCTCGTTGTTGGCCATTGCATGCATTCTTTAATTGTCCATACCGTATATCAGCTGTAAATGCTTGGGTCTTGCACAAAGACATAACTGGCCAGAAAAATTTGAGCCAAAGAAAATTCATTCTTGAACTACATAATGAACTTCGTGCTCCTTTCATGTCTTCCCTAAAAGGATTTGATAACCATCCAGTTATGGTGCCTCAGATTGATGATTGATGACCAGGGTACAAGCAGTAAATGGAAAAAATTCAGGGTCAGAGAGAAAAGGAAATCCAATTGCAAACATCTGCGCAGAATGCAAGCCAGCATATAATAAGTGTGAAGAAAAGAAGCAACATGATACCAAGCAGGTCAGAAGAAATGAGTTTACATTGTGGTGGTTTAATGGTTTAATATTTTAGACTATTATCATAAATGAAACATTATTTATTATTAACTTCATTAATAAGTGAATCTGTATTCCTGTGAGGACTAATCACATTGAAAATTGTGTAAATTTGTGTTGTGTGCATATTTTTTGGTCAGACTGTACTTCAGTACAGCACAAAGATTAAACAGATTCATTAACAATATAATTGTCCCTCTTTATGCAACTTATTCACAATAGCTGAGCAATGCCCAAATTATTTATTATTTATGTTTTAATACAGGTATCGAAATGAGCAGTCAGTCATTATAGGTTCTGTAAAATTACCAGGATGACCAGACTGGCCCAGTGTCCCAAAAAAAATTTTTTCAGAACATCTTAATGTTCCAGTTTTTGAGGAACTGTTATTTCTGATAGAAAAAAAATATTAAGTTATATATTCCACAGGATGCTTTGTTCTTTTTCCACCAGAAAGCAATACTAAATGCAACAAGAGTGTCAATTGTCTACCACAGATACTCGATTGCAGGCTTAGAGATTCTTGCAATAATTTGTTACTGCCTTGGCCTACATACAGCCAAAAGTTTCTGTCCATTCATGGTATTACTGCCTAACGCTCATTCGTGCTGGCCATTTAGCCTGTTAATGTGCCTGATACTGCCTAATGGTGTGCTAAATTTTGCACTGAATGTATTTTGTTTTCAATTTACAATGCAGATGTCTAAAAGAAAATATGTACATGTATACAGTGATGCACTAGACACAGATTTTCATTTTACAAGAGAAACTAAGAAAAGATAAATCAGAAACTCCTACAGAAAAATAATAGTTCTGAAAAGTACAAAAAAGAGTAATGACCTTACTTTGAATAACTAATATCCACATATGACCTGAAAGTACTTCAATATTTTTCTAATTGTAACAATTTAAATGCCTTATTCATAAACAAAACTATCAAGCTAAATTAAACTGAACACCTCAAATGACTTGAGGTATACAATAAAAAGACTTTAATGTGATACGGTAGACAATGGATTCAAGATTACAGTGTAACTACATATCAGAGTTTGCTGGGGACTGAAGTTGGCTTCAAAATGTATGCCTTAAAATATGTTCTGTAGGAATTAGTCTAATGATTATTTAATATTATTAAAATTAAGCCCATTGCTCTATAACTCGACCAACACTCATCATGCTAAAATTTCAAAAAAGCTCACAGATTACTCACATGATAGCGAGTGTGGCGACCCACTTTGATGGCCATACGTCCATAGTCTGACACTGGACGGCGTTCATCATCAGCGGAAATTGGTCGTTTGGTGCTTGCTGAGTCATCAAAATCATAATGTGGAGTTAAGCACCACTGGTCATAGTCATCATCGTACCACAATCGATTTACCACCCTGTTTTTCTCTTCAATAGGGATGAAATTCTCTATGATGAGGTATTTCAGTTTCAGCTCCCTGTAAAGACACCATTGTTCAGAAAGGCTTTTTCACATAACAGTGCACATGAGTTCATAATAAACAATCTCTTAATTGAAACGAGCATAATTTTAATTCTAGAAAGGTTTTGTTATCACAATTTTTACTAATTACAACACAAAATAATTAGAAATGTAAATTTTAATTCTACCCAAAAATGAAAGACTGTGCTCAGGGGCAGTTCAGTACGACTTAATATAGTACACTAAAATATTTACAATAATGCAGAACATAAAACAAATGAAAACGAAGTGTTGCAAACAGTGGAGCATACTGAATATTGAGAAAGGTCGAAAAATAAAAACACCTTTAACTCCACTTATGTCAATTTTTAAAAAACTGGACTAGTTTAGGGAGTGTTTTAAAAATTGACATAAGTAGTTTTTCGACTTTTCTCAAATACAGAACACGTTATCGTAATGACAATTAAAAGTATGAGGTAAGAAAGTAACTGTGGAAAGAAGCCTGGAAAATATTGAATTCAGATTTATAATCTTAAAATTAAAATGTTCGCTGTTTAATCCAAATAATTCAGTTTCATGTCTTTGTTAGTATTTTTATAAGTTTCAATCCATCAAGATTCACTAAAAATTAAAAAATTACAAAATATGTCTTCTGCGTCATTAGATAATGTAAGTCTTCCTGTTGCATTAATGAGTAAAAGTTGAGACAATCAGGCTACTTTATGTCAGTGTTTATGTTTATATTTCACATTCCCAGAATGTATATAATTATTTACCATAATAAAACTGAACCTATATGACTTGAGGTTGAATGACATGAAGGTATCCTTGCACACCACATGGAAACTTCTTCACGGCTTTGCACCCAGCTGCAGTGACCAAGTGGCATTGTTAGATTTTTTCAAATTTAGTTAAAAATAGAACTAATGTACAAATACACACAAAACCATCTTCAGTGTTTGTGGGAAGAGATAAAATCATATGGTTTGAAGTGGGAAAAATGATACATAATGTAAGGTTACCTCATCAACATTTATGATTCTAAAATATTATAGGAACTTTACATACCTAGGTAGTGTAGTTATTAAATATACACTCATGCTTCAAATTGAGATTTAATCCTTGAGAACTTGCGCTCAGTAATTTTTTCCCAGGAACAAGAAAGATGGGCCTAATATGCATTGAGTTTATTTCTGAGGAGTCCGGCAACTCACCAATTCTTAAGTGAACTTGTCCAGCATGTGTTTTTCTAAATTGTAAATTTATTATTTTATTTTATTTTATTTTATTTATTTTACCTTCGTAAAACATAAAACATATATTCATAACTGATGCCCGAATGAGCAAAAGCTCGTGCTCGGGCACAGCTCAGCACAGAAACAGAAAACAGTGACCACTGGAAATTACAAAACAAAAAAATCAGGGCAAAGCGACGCTACATACAAAAAACACACACACACATCATACACAAATACACTCACAAAACAAGGCAAATAGTAAATAATATAAATCAAATGCAAAAAATATATATTAAACATGTGTTAGAAAGGAATGACATCCATGAGTAGCCAAAATGAAAAGCAAAAAATTGTAAAATATCACCGATATTTGAGTAATTACAGCTGTTTTGTTTCATTGTTGCGTGTGTGGAAATTTTGTACCCTGCACATCTTTAAAGTATTTTTCAAATGGGAAGCGTTTTGTTCTTCCTCTTGCTTAGATACGCGGTCCAATCAGAGACGGCGAAACAGAAGGAAGACCCTTCCTGATAGCGGTACTCCTTTAGCTCGTACACGTGATTGGTGGTGAAGGAAAACGCTTCCCATTTGAAAATTACTGTAACAATGTCTAGTAAGGATTTCCATTAACTTCTTGTGTTGTTTTATTTATAAGAGAGTAGTAATGTTTAGAGATCTTTGATGGATGCCGAAATTATGGCCACCTTGGAGGTTTCAGATGATGAAATAGTTGGCAGTCTTCATCAGATAAGGATCAACAGAAAACACTGATCATGATACCAACTCAGTAAAGAGCGCTGAAAGTGATCAAGATGAAAATATATCAGAAGATGATGATTATTCAGTTTCAGCTATTTTCTCTGAGCAGGTCATTCCTTTGGCATTACGTCTTCAAAATCAATAAATCCTGCTACTGACTTAGTGTCATTGTTAATCAATTAGTAGTATTGTTTTAATAATATACTATATCATATTTTATAATTTCCATAAAATTATAACCCAGCACTCAAGAAACACATAAACACCTATGTTGATGTTTTGTGTTTACGTTGCTCAACAAAAATTATGCCCTCATAAAAAAAAAAAAACTTATTTGTAATTGGAACAATGATGGCTGAAGAATGCATTCAACACAGCCAAGTAATAAATAAATTAGCATTCAGTACTTTCTTGTATCACTTACTTCATCAGCTCATTCTGAGTCAACTCTAGTTCTCGACGATCTCTATTGAATTCATCTGTCACATCGTGAATTTCTTGTTTAACTGCCTGCAACTTCGTGAACAGTTTCTTCAGTTTCCTAGTCTTGATTTCAACCTCCTGTTGTAAAGTTGTGTATGTCTCTCGGATCTCAACAGCAGACTCTTCTTGCAGCTCCAGTTGTTGTCGCATTTCAACTTCAAGTCTCTGAAATTTTAAGCATAAATTCTTACAATTCTATTTACACTTAACAAAAACCTAAGCTTTAAAAGATGCTTGTCACTATCAGATATTTTAAAGTTTCAGAAAGATTTTTCTGCAAAATGTATGAACATAAAGTGCAAAAACATTTACCCAGTAAAATAAATGAAAGCATTCGTACTAAAGTATCTTTGGCATATACCTCAGCAGAATACACTATAAGCAGATATATGCTGTACTATGATATCATTAAGATATCTTTTTATAAATCTCAATGGAATCTGACAGCCACTAAATGTTTACTGTACAGTGAATGATTTTCTGTTACATGTTATTTTCCTTCTCTCTGAACTGATTTTTATAAGCTCATAAATCCGTTTCTCTACAAGACCAATTAAACTGTTTTGTTTTTAATCAATCATGTTCTTTCATGAATCTCTCTAACAACTGTATAGGTTGTCATATCAAACCCTATCCCCAGCTCTGGCATTCTGATAGGTCTTCATAACAGATAGACATATGCAAAAATTAGTTCCTCAAATGAAATGCAAGTGTGCCAAAATTAACTATGAATCCCATAAATTCAAAATATTAATTAACAGCCTCACAACAAAGTTGGCAAAGGTGGGAGGAAGCAGCCTGTCTTGCCTACTTTGCCTTGAGTTAAATTCAAGTAATGAAAACGTAGAACAACATGTGTTATTTTTATAGAAAAATTAAAGATAAGGAATTTTTCAAATCAAGTTTGTGTAATTTAGCATATGCAAATTCTATTCCAATCACGCAGTCAATAGCTTGTCCCAGTCCCCTTAATTAAGATTAAGTGAAAACTAATGAATATTTGTTGACTGTACATCAGCAAAATTTACATTAGGGAGAATCAATCAGTAAAATATACATTTGCATTTTGGCAATTGTATATTTTTTACAAACATATTTCTGATACTGGCATTTGCTTTGGTTCATACAACCAGGTTTTTAGCGCCATGTTATTGAGTATTTATTATGTTAGTAGGAAGTTCTAAGTTTTATGTTCAGATATAAAGAAGCCTTCATGCTGTTTGATGAACCGACAAATTAAAATTTCACCCTAGCTCAATTTATTACTGTACTGTACATAAAAATAGTCTTAACAAATACCACTTGTGTTTTTATCCTGTTCAGATAATTTCTTCCTTGCAGTCACGCTAAAGAAATTATCAGCAAGTAGAAACTAGCCTCTAGATCAGTGGTTCTCAACCTTTTGTTGGTCACGGTACAGACTCATTTGGTGATTCTACCCACAGTACACTAAGTACTACCTGGGTGTGCAATCCTTACACTGTGTCTTCGGAATCAACCAGTGAACAAGAGCAAGCTGCAGAACTTCAGACCAAACTATTTGCCTGAAATATGATGAACTACTACTTCTCAACTTTTGGTTATTGGTGAAGAAAGAGTATCGGGAAATAGGAGAAAAACAGTGAATGCCCTTTTACACTTTTCAACTATCTACGTGTGCAAAGTAGGTGCTCTGGCACTGATGAACAAGAAACTTGAGAGACTTCTCTCAGTTCATCCAAAAATGTGTGTTTGTCTGCAATTCCAGCACGAAATGAACTATTGTGTAAAAATTTACAAGCCCAAATCTCTTAATAACTACTAGTGTCCAATCTTGCATATGTCTCGAAAATAAATATTTTTGGGGCTATGGAATATATTTATGTTTTTTTTTTTTTCAACTTTATATTGAATTATATTACTTTTATTTACTTCTCACATTCATTGTTCATTGTCAAAAGTTTCACAGCACACACGCTGAATCTCATGACACAGGGTTGTACTGCGGCACACCAGTTGAGAATCACTGCTCTAGAAATTACCCCCAAAAACAACTCTTAAGGTCACTGTTAATGTGTATATACTCACTTTACGCTCCGCTATTTCAGCATTACGCTGTTCCAGAGCTCGCTGCTGTTCATTTGTGTGATCAATGATGTTCTTGCCACCACACAATAGCTTGCTCTCCATCGCTTTTATCTTTTCTGCTAGCTGCTGTGTGAGCATTCTCTCTTGTGCCAGCAGCAGCTTCTTGTGCTCGATGTCTGCTGACATGCACCGTTTTTCCTCCTCACTTAACTGAGAATGCCTCTTTTTCTTTTTGTCAATGTCTTCATTTGACATATCTTGCATGTTGTTTGCATCACACTTCTTGCTCTTCTGATTTGACTGTTGCTGGAAACGAAGTTTCTGCTGCTCTGTAAACTCTTGGCGCTCTTTCAGCTTGGCTTCCAACAAGCCCTGCATTTAAAACAAGAGTATACTTAGTTAACAGCAGAGGAAAAAAATAAGTTTTCGATACCAAGTGATATTTTCTGATTTGTACGACTAAATTTCAAACAATAACAGTGTGTCCAACTGAAAAGTTTTAAAATAAAGGACAGACACACCGAGTGAAAAGGGGGGTGTGGGTGCGAAGCTAAATACAACACATTATACTAATATACCGTTAATAACAATATGGTACAGTTTGGAGTTTGTTTTTATCACTGCTTTCATCTGTAGCAACTGAAAACGGACCTTGAATAAGTGTCTGAACAATCTGAAAACCTGCTGAGTTCTTTGGAGGAAAAGTTCAGCTTAAATTTAAGTTTTTTAACGCATTATCTATTATATTCTTTTTTTTTTTAAATGGCCTCCTCTTCACCCCTCATGGCCATTCCGTTCTCCCACAGTTTTAATTCTATATATTTTAATTTTATAAGTTTATTTTCTACATTTATAATTGATTGTACACATTATACAATAACATAAGAATACAAAACTCAGCATGTTTTCAGCTTAAATCTGTTCTCACCTTGCTGAAAAAAAAGGAGAGCACTGAAAAAAAAGGACAATTAAAGGACTTTTTTAATAGTCACCATTTTAAAGGGCAAGAAAGGACTGTTGGACACACTGCAATAAAAAACAAATGTCATCAACCTGGCCACCAAAATATACCAGGAAAATTTGTAAAAAAGTGATCAAATGGATAAAATAAATTATTCAAAGCAGCCTAGAATTTACAACATTTATGTAAAATCATAAACAGAATATATTCAGTTCAACAAATAATCCTAAAAAGCACAACTGAAGAATGCTGAAAATACACAAAAATTGTTACATCAGATAATTCTTTGAATGATAAAGAATCAAACATGAAGGTGAGTAACGAAGAGAAATGCCTGATTCAATTAGCGCAATATGTGACAATATGGATTACTTGGAATTTTCCAAACTGGTAAACTGTCATTTAGTAGCGAGATGAAGAAGAAATGAAAGAGTGATGACTGGGTTCAGACGTTTATGACATGTCATATTTTTATCCTGACCTCTGTTCTCGCCGCAACAACAAATTAAACATGAATTGAACCACATTCTGCAGGATGTTAGAATAGTCACTAGAATTCACTGAAAAACAGAAAAACATTTATTTTCTAAACTTACAAAATTTGTGCATTTGTGAAAATTATCATTATCTTCCTTCAAGTGTAAAATTAGTTGCAGTTCTATGTTAATAATGCAAACTTAATATTTTCACCTCTCTGTTTAAATAATTGCCATCACTGCATCTTATTTTATGAAGTAAGAACAGCAAATAATGCACGACAATGGAAGTATAATGACTTCAGTCTGTTCTTGGAAACTATTAAACATTCACCACTTCATTCAAACTTATATACTACCTAAGAACATGATTTTGAGGAGCCTTGAACTCAAACCACTGAGGATGAGGAACAAGCTTCCTCGAAAACACATTTCTACGTAGTCTATGTTAGAATGAAGTAGTTGGTTTCCCCTTCCCCCAAAAATGTATTAATAAAATTTGTTTTATTTCATTGTATTTCCCAATAAAGGTGTATTCAAGTAACGTGAATATCAGTAAATATACTGCAATTTGATACTAAAATAGTTAACCCATTGGAGACTTTTAACGAGTCTGCCTCGTGAGCAAGTAGGAAACACAAACAGCTCCACCACAAGCTGAACTCGTGCTGTGTTAGATGTTATTGTGTCTATCCTTAGCAGGCAATGGGCGGCTCAGTTTGTGTGCAATATGCCTTCAAACAGGAATAAACACATTCCTAATGATAAAATGGAACAAGTACTAAATGATGTTCTATGCAGTGAATTATCACAAAGTGATTATTTGAGTGATGAAATGATAAACAATGAAAACATAATAGTGCACAGTAATGCATTTTTATTTATTAGCTTATTCATTTCTGTTTATATAACTTTTTTGATTATTTGCAGCTGTTGTGAACTATTCTTTGTGTTTTTGTTCAATCTATTGATTGACAACACTAGTAAACGCAAGTTTAGGAATGACCTTCCCTCTTTCAAAACCTTGAAATGAAAAAAAATATAACAGGCTACAACAAAACAAAAGAGGATGGTAAACATGCCACATTCCTCTGCTATTCATAAAAGTTCAAAATGTAGAAATACAAACAGTGATGACCAAACTACAAAAATATCAGAGATAGATCGTAGAATGCTTGGCGAATATTATTCAAGTTAAAACACATGGGGAAAACTACAGTGAGTCCCACGTAAGAGTTGGCCAATGACGCAGGTTCCTGCAGCGCGGCGGGCACAGCTCCAACTCCCGAGCGATCGGGTGAAATATCTACGCTAGTAAAGCCGCGATCAGTGCAATGATTCAGGTTCTCACATTTACAGTTAAAATTACAATGAAAATAAACACGTACCTCATCACAAGAGATGTTGGAAATGTTCTCCTCTTGAATCCACACAACACTGGCACCTTTTTAGGAAATTTTCTTTCACGCGCATAAATTCAGCTTCCGAGACAAAGTTCATTTCTCTTGTGATAGGCCTATGTAACATTGTCTTTAAGTTCTTCTAACAGTATGTGAATATTATTTATGGGGAAACTTGAAAAATAAAGTGTATAGGTAAATTTTCCATACATTAGAAGAATTTAAAGGCAATATCACAAGAGAAATAAATTAACTTTATCTCGGAAGCTGAACTTGTGCTCGTGAAAGAAAATTTCCTAAAAAGGTGCCAGTATTGTGTGGATGCAAGAGGAGAACATTTCCAACAACTCTTGTGATGAGGTACGTGTTTATTTTCATTGCAATTTTAACTGTAAATGTGAGAACCTGAATCATTACACCAACCGCGGCTTTATTAGTGTAGATATTTCACCTGACTGCTCGGGAGTTGGAGCTGTGCCCACCGCGTCGCAGGAACCTGCGTCGTTGGCCAACTCTTGCGTGGGACTCACTGTACAAGCACTGGGGAAATTTAAATGAGTTTCCAGTGCACGGACTCTGCCTCTTTAAACACAACTCCAATGGGTTAAACAATTAAATATTCGGAAATAGCACATCATTTTAATGAGTATGCTAATTCATAATTAATTACATTAATTTTTTTCTTCCTGAACTGGGGTTGTCCTTAAAAGTCTTGAAAAGAAATGGGGAAAAAATGTAGTGATTATAAAAGTGTATGTACAGTAAATTGCAGTAACTAGTAATAAAAATCACATTCAACAAATATGTGCTTCAACACAAATGTTAATGGAACAATCCATTTTTTTGTTCAATTTAGACAAACTCCCTTAAGAAAAACCCAATTTAAGGAAAAAAATTAAGTCTCCCTGAGTTTCATTAAAATAGGGTTTGAATTTTGCATTTATCTAAACTCTAAAATTATATTTCAATAACTACTGAACTATTCATTTCAAAGTTTCCTTATGAATGTACTTGCATTTTGTGTTTACATAGCTCACCACAAAACTCAGTCTCTTGCAATATAGAAATCTCACACTATAGAAGGCATATTTAATGAAATAGGCAACCTGCAAGCTCAGCTATAACACCTGGTAGACATTTTTAGAATCTCTGAATTTTATTCTAATACATAGATTCCTTAGCAAAACTGTAACTCAAGCTTTACCTTCAATCGAGCAATTTCTATTTGATATTCTCGAAGCAGAGCATCCTTCGGGTCTTCATTCACTCTAGGCTGATTCTTGATGTTCTTGGCTCTGTTGGCATATCTCAGTGTGGTCAGGCTTTCATCATAGTTATAACTGGCAGGTCCAATGTTAGCTATCATAATAGTCTTTGAGTTCCCACCCAAAGAATCTGCAAACAAATACAGCAGGTCATGGTTAACGCATATGAGGAGCGTCGATTCATAATGCGTTTAGTCCACAAATAATGATTTTTCAGGAATGACGAAAAACTGTTTGTGGCCAAACTATCAAACGAATTTGCAATATTTTTTTCTGATCAGAATCAGTAATTAATATATAGTTAAATGTATTGGGTATGTCAAATCATTCTTTTCATTTACATCTTTTATTGATAGTTAAAGTTTCGAAAGTAACGGACTTAATGTGTTTTGACCCAACACTATAATAATAATCATTTAAAAAGATGAAAGTTAGTATTTTATTTAAGAATTACAATCACATCTGATTGCACTAATACAAAGTGAACTAGTGCCGAAGTACCAAATTGTCAAAATTTAAACAATTTCTGTTTTTTAAGCATGTTAAATCATGGAAAATCCATGCTCCTCTTCTTTTATTCTTGGCCGCTAATGACATCTGTTTCGGCGTCTGGTGAATGCTGCTTTCATTAGAAGAACACATGCAAAAATAGACGACGTAAAGTTCAACGCACCACCTGTTTCGCACATGATCGCGTCTAAAATGTGGACTCAACGTAATTTGCACCGAACCAAGTTCTGGACTGAACGCATTTTGTATCCAACCCCATATTTCAGGCTCAATTTTAACGGGGAAAGGTTGCGATTTGAAACAAAAACGTTATGTAGTATCATGCAGAACACCTCACAGAATGTAATTCCGCAAAAACTACATTAGGTGGACTTAACGCATTTTGAACCGACACTCCTCATATTCAAGATAGATATATATGAACCACAGATTATTGTCTCTGTTGGACATTACATGAGAATATTATAGGAGAAAAATTCCTTCCATCTGGCGCTGGGAATTGAACTCCGGCTTAGCTCAGTTGGTAGATCTTAGCACGAATAGCCAAAGGTCCTGGGTTCCAGTCCCAGTGTCGGAGGAATTTTTCTCCTATAATATACTCCTCATATTGTTTGTATAAAAACTTTATTTTACCACTCAACTTCACTTTTAAGTATTTACTTACACATAATGCATTTCACAAGCAAGTTGCTGCCAGAGGATGAGTGGTGAAATAAAGTTTTTATATATTAATTATTACAGGAAGTTAGTAACAGTGAAGTTTTTCTAATATAGTAATATAAGAATTGAGTCAATTTTTGTGACACTTACTTCACTTGAGTCCTCTATTTGGAGACTAGTTTCGGGAAGTTATTCCTCCCATATTCATTCCATTTTGACTGCTGCCTACTTGACTGCCCTCTGGTTTCTTTAAGATGAATTTATTGAACAGGTCATTGGAGGCGGGGATTTCAAAATTCATGGCTTTGTCTTGATGTTTGAGGATGAAGATTTTTTCCCAATTGATTAATTCTGTATGTCCTCTTGCAGATTTTAACAGTTTTGCTTCTGGTTTAAAGTCATGGTTTTTTATCCAAAAATGGGCTGCAACTGCTGATTTATCTATTTCATGGTTCTTTATGTTCCTGAAGTGCTCTTTTGTCCTGATTTTTAAATTTCTTTTAGTCTTTCCGATGTAAACCTGGTTGCAATCCTTGCACTCTATTTGATATATTACTGATTTGTTGGAATTAGGTATTCTGTCTTTTAGTGAGGAGTTTAGTAATTTCCAATACTATGTTTGTTTTGTGGTGCCAAAATTATGTTTTGTTCTTTGAAAATTTTCTTGAAACTATTGTTAGCCAAAGGGTGGTAAGTGAATTTTTTGAATTTTCTATCATCTTCTTTACTGGTCAAAGTGCTAACATCTTTGACATCTTTCTGTCTTTTTTGTCTGCCAATCTTTCTATCTACCAGATTTTTGGTGAATCCATTGTGGTGAGCTGTATTTACAATATACTTGTATTCAGCTGCATATTCTTCTTTAGTTATCGGTGTATTTACTAGTCTATAGGTTAGACTACTGAACACTGCATGTTGGTGAGTTATGGGATTGAAACTATCTTGTTTTATGTAATTATCTGTGTGTGTTGACTTTCTATGGATACCAAACTCTATCTTGTTGCCCTTATGGATAATTTTGAGGTCTAAGAACGGGAGGTAGCCATTCTTCTCTATTTCCAATGTAAATTTAATGGATTTGTCCTGCATATTCAATAATTTTAATGCATCTGTTATCAATTTTTCTTGTACCACTGCAAAGATTTCATCTACGTATCTGTGCCAGGTTTTGAATACTACGGGAAAAGCTTTTGTGATGTGGTTTTCAAAGGAACTCATATATAGTTCTGCCAAAAAAGGAGAAAGAGGGTTTCCCATCGCTAATCCTGATTTTTGTTGGAAAAATTTATTGTTGAAACTGAAAAATGTTTGATCCAAACAAATTTTTGTTAATTTCATGTAATCTTCCAAAGCTTCTGGTTGTATATCTATTGATTTCAACCAATCTCTCAGTAATATCAGTACCTTGTCTGTCGGAATACTAGGGAATAAAGCTGTTACATCAAACGATACCAACATGTCTCCTTTGGTTAATTCTGTGTCCTTGATTTTGTCCACAAGATCATATGAGTTATTAATGCTTAGACTATCAAATTTATTGAATGAACTAAATGTATGTGTTAACCATTTGGCTAGATTATAAGTTGGTGAATCAATATTGTTTATAATGGGCCTCATAGTATTTCCTGGTTTGTGGATCTTTGGGAGTCCATATATCCTTGGTAATGTTGGGTTATTCGGCTTTAATTTATATTTATCTTTCTCAGGTATGATTTTAACTTCTTTTAAGATCTTGTTGAATGTATTGACACACTTGTTTACTGGATCTGTTTTGACTTCTATGTATTCCCCATTTTTTAGGAGGTTTTCCTTTCTATTAATGTATTCATCTTTGTCTAATATTACTGTTTGGTTCCCTTTATCTGCCTTGGTGTAAATTACTGGTTTTTTATTCAAGGAATTAACCGTTTTTTTGTAGGAGTTCCTTTTTCTATTGTTTTCTTGGATTCTTTCTAATACCTTTTCACATTCTTTCCTTACTACTACTTTATCTGTTTCTTTAAAATCTTGTATAGCGTTCTCAATATCAACTATATATTCATCTAAATCTGTGGAAAAATCTACACAAGTTTTTAGGCCTTTATTTAGTAATTCCAACATTACCAAGGATATATGGACTCCCAAAGATCCACAAACCAGGAAATACTATGAGGCCCATTATAAACAATATTGATTCACCAACTTATAATCTAGCCAAATGGTTAACACATACATTTAGTTCATTCAAGAAATTTGATAGTCTAAGCATTAATAACTCATATGATCTTGTGGACAAAATCAAGGACACAGAATTAACCAAAGGAGACATGTTGGTATCGTTTGATGTAACAGCTTTATTCCCTAGTATTCCGACAGACAAGGTACTGATATTACTGAGAGATTGGTTGAAATCAATAGATATACAACCAGAAGCTTTGGAAGATTACATGAAATTAACAAAAATTTGTTTGGATCAAACATTTTTCAGTTTCAACAATAAATTTTTCCAACAAAAATCAGGATTAGCGATGGGAAACCCTCTTTCTCCTTTTTTGGCAGAACTATATATGAGTTCCTTTGAAAACCACATCACAAAAGCTTTTCCCATAGTATTCAAAACCTGGCACAGATACGTAGATGATATCTTTGCAGTGGTACAAGAAAAATTGATAACAGATGCATTAAAATTATTGAATATGCAGGACAAATCCATTAAATTTACATTGGAAATAGAGAAGAATGGCTACCTCCCGTTCTTAGACCTCAAAATCATCCATAAGGGCAACAAGATAGAGTTTGGTATCCATAGAAAGTCAACACACACAGATAATTACATAAAACAAGATAGTTTCAATCCCATAACTCACCAACATGAGTGTTCAGTAGTCTAACCTATAGACTAGTAAATACACCGATAACTAAAGAAGAATATGCAGCTGAATACAAGTATATTGCAAATACAGCTCACCACAATGGATTCACCAAAAATCTGGTAGATAGAAAGATTGGCAGACAAAAAAGATAGAAAGATTGGCAGACAAAAAAGACAGAAAGATGTCAAAGATGTTAGCACTTTGACCAGTAAAGAAGATGATAGAAAATTCAAAAAATTCACTTACCACCCTTTGGCTAACAATAGTTTCAAGAAAATTTTCAAAGAACAAAACATAATTTTGGCACCACAAAACAAACATAGTATTGGAAATTTACTAAACTCCTCACTAAAAGACAGAATACCTAATTCCAACAAATCAGGAATATATCAAATAGAGTGCAAGGATTGCAACCAGGTTTACATCGGAAAAACTAAAAGAAATTTAAAAATCAGGACAAAAGAGCACTTCAGGAACATAAAGAACCATGAAATAGATAAATCGGCAGTTGCAGCCCATTTTTGGATAAAAAACCATGACTTTAAACCAGAAGCAAAACTGTTAAAATCTGCAAGAGGACATACAGAATTAATCAATTGGGAAAAAATCTTCATCCTCAAACATCAAGACAAAGCCATGAATTTTGAAATCCCCGCCTCCAATGACCTGTTCAATAAATTCATCTTAAAGAAACCAGAGGGCAGTCAAGTAGGCAGCAGTCAAAATGGAATGAATATGGGAGGAATAACTTCCCGAAACTAGTCTCCAAATAGAGGACTCAAGTGAAGTAAGTGTCACAAAAATTGACTCAATTCTTATATTACTATAAAGTTTTTATAATTTGACCTCTTCACTGTGAGTCCTGCAATATATTATGTATGATTATATTGTTTATATCTTAACCAGAGCAAGCAAAAGTGTACAATAAATTCCAATCATGATCAAAAGAAAAGGTTATTAATGAACACAAAAAGCGTACTTCCTAGTAGCAAACTGGTAAAACAAAGTGATCTCTATAGAGGACATAGAGGCCCCTAGGGTTCTGGGAGGTTGAGACTTCTAGAATTTCAGAATTTTTTTAATATACTGTGACAAAGCCAGAGAAGCCTAGAAACTTATTGAAGGAGGAGCAAGCCAGAAAGAACGAGAAACGACGGAGTCTGGAAACATCGCGGCCCTAGTGGACGGGCGGCAGGCGAGCGCTAGTGGGCGTGACAGCTGCATGGCTATTGGAGCCGCGTGCCGACGGGTGCGGCCTACTCCTTGGCGCGGTGAGTGACGGTGCGCGCTCGTGGGAGGGGCCGGAGGTGGAGCCACGCGCCCCGCTCGGACATTCTAGACAATGCGCGGGCGGAGAACTTTCGGGAGACCGGGTCTGGAATATTCGTCGGCCCTATATATGGGGCCGCGAGCGAGCTGAGCGGGCAGTCAAGGAGAGTCAGTCAGTTCAGTGTGGAGAGTCAGTGAGAGACGGCAACGAGGAGTGATGAGTCAGTCAGTCAAGGAGAGTTCAGTACAGTGAAGAGTCAGTACATCAGAGGAGAGGCAGTCCGTGAAGAGCCGGAGGGTCAACGAGGGAACAGTCAGAGAGGCAGACCGTGAGTAGTGGCGAGCGTCAGCGTCAGAGGGTGAGCTGGACGGAGAGGACTGATCAGCGCGGCCTCAAGTGAGTGTGTCTTGGGAAGCTGAGGAGCCAGTGACCGGAGGGACCCGAGAGCGGAATAGCTAGTCAACGGGGAACTAGTGACCGGAGGGAAGGGTGAACGGAAGAGCTGGTGAGCTGATCTGGGCTGAGGTAGTGCCGTCCCGGGGAACTCGGCGCGACGGGTGGATCGCACAGCGGCGGCGAGGACTGTGGAGTTGACCGGCGCGACGTGGGATGATCTGGATTGGACTGGAAGAGTGCTGTAATTAGGACTGAGCACAGTGAGAGTGAGCACTGAACAGGACAGTGAACTGGCAAGTAGTCTGGAGTTTTCTGGCTGTATTGACAATTGTTGTAAGAAATAAAGAAACCTCCATCCTTCAATTATAAACTCGGTGTTCTCATTTTGAACCCCGACGAGCCCTTGTTACAATACTATAATTGATAATTTGTAACTGAACTGCACCTAAGTTCGAGCATTTTGCTCCTTCGGGTGTCATTCATTTGAAAAATTTAACATTAAAAATTGAATCAGTCATTTTTAAAAATTGAAAATTAAAAATTGAATGTGTGTTTACATTGTAAGGGATAGGGTTAGTGTGTTTGTGTTTATTTTAGTTCTATTTTAATTTTTTTTCTCTTTCTTTTACTGAGTTTTGAATAAGCACATAGGTCCATGAGGGCTCATGCAAATGTTTGAAATTTTTTCTGTAAACAGTAGTTAATATAATAAATAAATGGAAATTTATATATATACACACACACACCGAGTGAATCACCTAATATTTTACCGCAGATATTTCGGACATGGAAAGTGCTATTGCTGTACGGTTTTCACAGCATTGATTGGTAGTCAGGGGCTCGTACGTTTAGCCTATAAACACATTCAAATAATACTTAGAAAGTGTGTGTTTTTGAGCAAACATACAATTTTTGAAATGGAACAATGCCTAGTTACATCAACAAAACAAAAGTACAGTAAATTAGAATGTCAGTGTCTGTTTTTTAGGCTAAACGTATGAGCCCCTGACTACCAATCAATGCTGTGAAAACCGTACATCAATAGCACTTTCCATGTCCGAAATATCTGTGGTGCAAGTTTTAGGTGATTCACCCTGTATATCTATATTAAAAAAGAATGCTATTTCTTCTCTAAATTTGAGGGGACAGAAAAAAAAATTAGAATCATCATTAAAAAGGAAAAAAAGAATACAGTGATCATCTGAGAAAACATTGTATCTTATGTGAGGCAGTTTTGGAATCAGAAGCAAGTAACTTACAAGTTTCAAGAGTTGCAAAGTTAGTTACAAAAATGTAAATCAAAGTGAGCCAGATGAAAATCAAGAAGAAAGAAAAAAAAAAAACAGACAAGCACATACGACGACATAAATGAAATGAAATTTAAAGAGATGTTTTCCACCTTATACCCTCAAAAAAATATATAACGTATAAAACCTTCAAATGATTTTTGTGATTGCTTCGAAAATTACAAGATTTTTATACAGAGTATTTATTTTGTACCTTATGCAAGTTAAATGGTTGAACAGGTGCGTTAAATATTAAAACATATTTACATATTTACAGAGAAACAGCAGAAATATTAAATGGTTGACAATTTGCATTACAATATTAAAATGTATTTACTAGGGATGGGTCGATACCAGATTTTCTCGATACTCGATACCGATACATGATTTTTTCCTCGATACTCGATACCTTCAACATTTCCAGTTTCAATAAATAGGTACATTAAAAATTAAAATTTGAGAGAACTGTGTAATACCAACTAAATGAATTAAATCTGCATATTTAATGAGACAAAATTTAATATAATCAGTAGCCTATAATATTATTTTTAAACTCTACATTAAAACTAAAATTTGTTTTTTAAACAGTCCACTTACAAGTTTTTGTTAAAAAAATACTAGCATTCTCACTTAATTGCAGAATTACAAAGTATCGAAAAAGTATCGAGCGAGTTTTCTGAAGTATCGTTCGATGCCGATACCATGCAAGTATCGATAGTATCGAGGTATCGAAAGTATCGAGGACCCATCCCTAGTATTTACAAAGACACTTGTTCAAAGTGTACACATCAGTATAAACCTATCATTAAAAACACTAAATCAGTAGTATTTGTTATCCATGTAGAGTGGATTGGTCCAGTAAAAACATAATGTAAAAATAGCCATGTAGAATGGATTACTCCAGTAAAAACACCATGTAAACATAGAATTATCCTATAACATATGATTATGATGGTCTTGAGTTTACGCACAAATCATTAAAAGCATTCTTATTTTGTCAATAGGCATTGTATTCTTTGAGCTGATTCTATTCAGCAACAAGTAAAACTATAGTCTGTTGAAATGCTAGCTAATACATTGTAAGATGGTCTGGAGGAGATTTTATACGATGTGTAGGTTTTTAAGTGCTTTTTCGCAGCACTTCAACCATTTAACTTGCATAAGGTACAAAATAAATACTCTATAAAAATCTTGTAATTTTCGAAGCAATCCCAAAAACATTTGAAGGTTTTGTAGGTTATATATTTTTTTGAGGGTATAAGGTGGAAAACATATCTTTAAATTTCATTTCATTGATATTTACCCTCAAAAGGAAAAATGAAATTTATCAATACACAACTACATAAGATTTGTTCAAAATAGCTAATCAATATGAAATGGGGTGTGAATTATATAGAAATTTCGAAGAAGAAGAAGAAGAAGAAGAAGAGGAGTAGGAGGAGGAGGAGGAGGAGGAGGAGGAGGAGGAGGAGGAGGTAGAAGAAGAAGAAAGTAAGAATTATTATGACAGTTTGACTTAACAGACAAATCATCATTTACTCAGCAACACTAACATTACCTGCTGGGCTACACTGACGTCATCACTTGCAACAAACACTGGTATCTGCAGGCTACAAACAGCATTCCAGGCATATATAAAAACTCTGCTTATTGTGTTGTTCTCTCAGCAACACCTTTCTTAGTAACAAATAATATAAATAGATGGTTTGGAACTAGACAGGGCTTTTATTAATATCAGTCATGATTTCATTATTGTGAGATTTTTCTATGACATTTACATACTCCAGAAGTTACTGTAAACATCAAATGTGCTTACTATAAATTGCCTGAAAATCGCAGTATAATTTCTATAAATCATTCTCATTACAAAATGCAATAATAGAGTCAACAAAGTCTCAAGTATGGAGCTGATGGCTGACAATGCAAATGGTTAAGATATTTACCTTGCAGGATTCTTGTTAGTTTTGAGTCACGATACGGAATATGAGCAGCCTTTCCAGATGACATGACTAGTGCAGATATCACATTTCCAAGAGCAGAAAGAGATAAATTGATTTTCGAAGCTTCTTTCAACCTCTCCCCCTGGAAAAGGAAATCATTATATGATTATCACTAATATAACTGATATTGGGAATAACACAGAGTGACGTCACAACATATTATTGTTAAAATTGCGCAAAAAATTCACTTTTTATTTATTTATTTATTTAACTAGCATGCCCCAATGAGCTAACGAGCTCAAAGGAGGGGCTGACCTTTACAATATAATAATTAAATAATTACTTAAGTTGTGCTTCTGCAGTATAACAAGAATATTAATGAATACGGAAAATTAGCACTACAGAAAAATTATTAAAATTATTATTAGCCTATGTGACAAGATAGATTTAAATTTACTGAGTGTAAGTTGTGTGTCTTTTGCAGTAACCCACTGAACATGGCAACGCTAAATCATTTCTTTGACTTGCTAAGCCCAATATTTAACCAAAATTAATTTATTTAGTCTTGTGTGATAACAGTGTCGCTGAGATCTATAAATACATGGTGAATATTATTCTTTCTCACTTTTAATAAACAACTTAACATGTATAAGTTAATAATATTGTTAAATTTTCTCTGATAAGTAAATAATGTACATCATACATGCAGGAACCATCCACACATGAAGGACCAATTCCTATTGTTTAGTTACTTGTTACACTGATTTCAAATTTCTATATCAGTTAATAACTGTAATTTCCTTCCTGTTTATAACTAAGAGAATATGGGGAAAATTTGAGGGAGATAGTAAGGCGGTATAGTTGGTTTAAATAATATTTTTAAAAGGTATAGTTAAGGATTATCACGTTGAAGCAGAGATAGTAAGGCGGTATAGTTGGTTTAAATAATATTTTTAAAAGGTATAGTTAAGGATTAACAGGCTGAAGCAGAGATAGTAAGGCGGTACAGTTGGATTAAATAATAATTTTAAAAGGTATAGTTAAGGATTAACATGTTAAAGCAATTAAATGTATCTTAATAGATTTTATCATGTTTGTTCTTGTTCTGAGAGGGATACCAATAGTTTCCCTTTTTCTCAACAAAGGGGCTCTGCGGCAAAGCATTGTAATCGAGAGTCCCTGATGTATGTATTTAAGGAAGAAATAAATCAATCTATCAATCATAACTGTGATTTCCATGTAATAAGAACAAAATGTAAGAATATAAAAAATCAGGGGGTTTTGAGTTCAGAACAGAACCCAAACTTCATTACTACTTACACTTACCGTGGCTCCCGTCTTAGATTGTCTCTCACTTCCAGCGAGATCAACTAGATTCAGTTTGCCTACCCGAATCACTTTCATGTCGCTCCTTTCGTCCATTCCCTCCATTAGACTCATTTCTATTGTGATCAAGAATATGGCATGTGAGCGGGAACTGTGTTCGTTCATGTTAGTGGCACTGAAATTGAAAATACATTGTATGAGAGCTCTTAATACTCATTTATACAGGTAATCTATCCTAAGAAATATGCAATGTTGAACTTAGTGATTTCTGCTGTAATGACTATATTAACTTGAAACCTGTTTTTCTGTAAACTTATTATTTTCCACATTCATGTTTATTTTTGTCTTCTACTGAACATAGATAATTCAAACTTGTGCCACATGTCCAAAATATAGTTAACTCCATTTAGACATGAGGATTTCCTTCTACATGACTTTAAGAATACACAGAATAATTTTTATGAATTTTTGTGGAATAAAATTGTATGAAGAGGAAACAATATTAGGTCAATATAATTAAGTATCCCTAAAACTAACATGTATATTTATCTATTAAGTCAATATGAAAACGTATATGTGATTTCATCTCCCTGTGATTAGTATCTCCAGAGAAAAAGGAACACAAAATCTAAAGCAATCCTTAAAAGAAAGTACAGTGTTCTCGCATGGCACGACAAACCTCAAGAATTAAATGGGTCCTTGGGGCTCAAGAAATCAACAGAGATTTAATGAGTGTTCTGCAACCGATGGGTTCATATGTACTACAATATATTTTCCTACTACTAGCTTGTAAAGTTCTGCACTTTAAGCTCATTCAGTATCAAACTACAGCTTACGTTTAGCCTATTTACAAGGTTTCAACAATAGAAAAATAATATTCACAACCAATTAGTGCAAAGAATAGCTACAAAGTGAATTGAGGAGAATTAATTACTGATCAGGGATATCAACTTAGCCAGCGTTCAAGTAGGAAACTAGACAGAAATTTTCTAGAAATGTTCTGGACCATGGAGGCATCGCACACATAATGACTAATTTTCCTTTGTAAATCGCACAATTACAGACTGGAATAACCTACCTGCAGAAGTTTTTCAAGACAGTCCTCTACAAGTGAAAACATTTAAAAACAAGCTGACACATATTTAATTAGTTGCTAGATGATAATTTAGAAGAACTTAGGAATTGCTCAGTAATGAGCTACGATAGGGTTAAGCATAGGGATTAGTGATTTTTTGTTGTTGTTTGTTTTCTTTTCACTCTCTTTGGTGTTCCTTTTTCTTGTTCTGTAAAGTATGCTTATTGTAATTCTAACTGTGCATTATACTTATTGTAATTCTAACTGTAATTTTTTGTTCTGCCACCTGGCATTTGCCCAATTGCAGAAGTGAAATGTGCTGACTTTTATGATAAAATATCAGAAGAAATGCACTTCTTGATGAAACACATAAAAGTGAAAGGTTCAGTGAGAAAGAGACATCTACTTCTCACAAATAAAGATCTACATCAGTCTGCTGAAGATATTTAAGAAACCACTGAAGTAATTTGAGATAATCTGTGTGTACGAGATAAATTTTAAATGTCAAATATATTTTTCGGATGAATTTTTGTTCCCTTTTTTCCTGTAATTGTCCCAGTTTCCCCCCAAAAGTTTAAAATGTCCTGTTTTATATAAACATTATCCATATTACAGTCAATAACTATAATTATTTTTCTAACATGCCTACTTAAAGTAGTATAGAAAACCATTCTACTAAAGAAATTTTCAAATGGGAAGCATTTTCCTTCACCGCCAATCACGTGTACGAGCTAAAGTAGTACCGCTATCAGGAAGGGTCTTCCTTCCGTCTCGACATCTCTGATTGGACCGCGTATCTAAGCAAGGAGAAGAGCAAAACGCTTCCCATTTGAAAATTACTGTAAGCTATGTTCAAGAAACTGTTAAAAAAAATGATGGGACTTGATTTTAAAATACTGGTTACTGAGGCTGTTTTTAAGGTACACAAGTAAGTCTGCAGACAATGTCAAAGTATTTTTAATGTATTGCACTTTTATGAGAAATGGACTGGCATAATCTGAGCTACTTTTTCTAGCACAAATTGCTGCCACCTTCAGGGATTCTCAAGAAATGTAGATGCCTCCTGAAGATGGTGCAGGCTGTGCTGCAAGGAGCTTGAGATGGGTCAATGTAACCAGAGTGTTATATGGAGAAGGATAATTAGCAACAGTGGCTGGCAAAGTTTTTCATTGTCTATGCATTTTATCAATTGTCTTCTTCCCCTTACAATTAATTAAGACTAAGACTAATTGAGGTGACACATTACCCTATTTTCCTGTTCAGGTTGCCCATGTGCATTACTTGTTCTATCTCCTTTACACTGCGGCACACAAAGGAGGACAAATCCTTGACATATACACCCACTTCTGTGTTCTCACGTAACTCATATCGCTTGTTCTGATCTTGAGTAAGAAGATCTCTGAAATCACAAGACATACATCTTATTAGGAAGAAAAGTCAACAATACCCAACTTTTCTATAATCAATGGAAATAAAAAGCAAATTTACCTGATTTCTTCCTGATAAATTTCCAAATAGGATGAGCGCACAAGATACTGAACATTTGAGCTGCGTGAGATGTGGCTAAAGATTTGTTCAAATGACTTCGGTATTACTCCTTTCTGAGATGGATCACTTTTGTCACCTGCAAACACAAGTATGGGATAAGTTTATGAAATCTGTGATAACAGCAAGGATGATACACAATACCATATTCACTCACAGACTACAAGACATACAGACATGTTAACCATAATTATGTCAAATTGCACTTAACCTCCATATAGAAGACAGCTTCCTTACATTAACACCATCAGAATATTAGAAGATCTTAGAATTTACATGGCCCAGCACACCTTTAGGAAAATGTTCTAATCATACTTTTATACAGATTTTTTGGATTAATTGCTCATAGCAATTCTCACTGCGCAAATGTTCCCAATAAGAAAACTGGAAAAATTATGGAGGACAAGTCAATGGCATTAGTTTCACCATCTTCTTAATATTTACACGTGCTACTTTGAAACATCTGCCTACGAAATCTAGCTGGGCCTTGTAATCTTTCAATTGCCATTTATTTAAGAAATTTCAATGCTTTGATGGAAGAAAGTCACTTTATTATTTGTGATTATACTTCAGTAGTCTTTTATTCTACTATTTTAATGGGATAACAGTTTCCTTTCCATTTGATTGTTATAGCGGCCTGAATTACAAAATATAAATGAAAATTAAATTTAGCATGAATCCTTGGTCAATAAATGTTTCATTAACATAATATAGGCCTAATGGCACTTACAGGTATAATGGACGGATACGTAAACACTTATCAAATAAACAATAAATATATTTTATAATAATAATTGGTTCATGTTTCAAACCATGTAAAAATTAAGCAGAAACCATTTTTATCTATATATGCAATTTTGTACATTTGCATAGGCACTGTCTTTATATTTACAAAAATGAATTGGATGTAAAATATGTATTTCAACCTCAATCATAATTATAATTAATACGTTAAAACATGAAAAAAAAATTCTGCTTACACGCCATTATTGATGATCTATAACATCAATATTTCATGTCTGTGAATAATGTTCATAAAAGAAACAATAAGTCTTACTTATGTAAGCTATTTCAGAAAATGTTATATCGCGTATGACATAATATAGTCCTATATAGTTCCAACCAAGAAATTAACCTGGCCAATAACCATGACCACCAAGCTGACCATGTGTGTAAATTACATTTCTTCAGTGAGCAATAATTTGTAATTATTTGGGTAATTACTATGTGAATTGAATAGGTCCGGGGGAAAATAGTGCTAATCCTCTTTCTGTGAAAGTTGACACTGTTGCACTATTAATATTTTTTCTTAGTCACTATTTATTCCAATATTTATGAGCATAGACTAATTCTATCAGCAAGTCTTGTAAGTAACATAATATGTACCAAAGAAAGATAAAAATAAGATTTGCAGTTTTGAGATAACTTTAAAAATATAACATCTAAAATGAGATTTGTGTAGGTTAGCACTATCATCCCCCGAACCCGTCAATTATCTATACAAAGTGTGAAATGCAATTATATGAAAATAAATAAGACAGTAAAGGACTGATTAGCAAAGAAATGAATATTCTTCTAAATAGTAACAGTGAAGATAATATATTTATTTTTGTTGATTCTGAAAGTACTTCATGTGATTCCAGCTGCTAATGGGAACATAAAAAGTGAGAGAAAGTCAATTATCTATACAAAGTGTGAAATGCAATTATATGAAAATAAATAAGACAGTAAAGGACTGATTAGCAAAGAAATGAATATTCTTCTAAATAGTAACAGTGAAGATAATATATTTATTTTTGTTGATTCTGAAAGTACTTCATGTGATTCCAGCTGCTAATGGGAACATAAAAAGTGAGAGAAAGTTATGTGAAATTTTCCCCATGTCAAGTTGTTGGAATCAAAGACAGCTGAAACTATTTTTGAAAGCAAGAATATAATGCACAATATCATAATGAAGAACAGTTCGACAGCTAATTTCAAAGGCAGACAGGAGTCAGTGTTTGACATGTGTGTTCGTAATGCATACCAGACTGAAGTTAAGACTTTCAGAAAATAACATGACATTTTCTCTACCACAAATAATGGGAATATATATTGATAACATTACAAAATTAAAAGAAAATAACCACAGCTCAGTGACGCCTGGAAAGTAAAGGGCATTGCAGGTAGATCCGTCTCAGAAATGGCTGGTTAAGGGAAGGTTAGGCTATGTTAAGAAATTCTGTCTCAGTGACAGCTAGGAAAGCAAATGGGTTAAAGTCAATAATCCTGCAACTTTCATTAGAAAAATGAACATTAACAGTTCAATGTTGCAGATTATTTATATATACAGTGAATAAAATGTTGGAAAATTGAAACAAAATGCAGGTACAGTGAGCTCTCGATAATTCGGACCTCAATATGCCGGACTTCGGATTACTCGAGGACAGATTATTGATGGCCCAGACCCAGATCTACAGTCTACGGCCACTTCAGGACTGCAAGAGATGTAATCGTTCAAAAGCAACAGAAAAGTGTACACAGAAGAACATTTACAGTTTCTCCTGGCCTAAATCTCCTCAGAAAAATGTGCTCAAAGTGCCCAAATCAATCATCATCGTGTCCTAATAATGTAACAGTGTGTATTTTAGACCCTCACTAGAAGTTTTAAGACAGTACTGAAGTATTATTTATTTTTGTACTAACTGTAAGTTATTCTGCCTCATACATTTTTCTTGTAGATGAAACACGAAATTTTATTATTTAGATACCATTTCCTCATTTCCCCTCCATAAGCCGGAGATTCCACAACTCGGACAGACCCCTGCCCACTTTAGTCCGGTTTATCGAGAGTTCACTGTAATTCAAAATAAAGTGCGGGAAATTCAAATTTTCTTGTATGGATAATCTGTAAAACAGATAAGCTGCCCACGAATAATTGGGAGTTGACTGTAATCTAGATTAAAAAGTTTGCATATCAAGGAAGAAACATAAATAAACCTATATATGATTTAAAGAATTAAACAGAATGGTACAACAGGCTATTTTATCATAGGTAATCCCACGAGAGATTACGAGTTTATCGAAATATTTGCAAGAACGAAGTTATTATTATATTTGTTATTATAAGTATAAATAAATTAAATACTTTACACTAACTGAATTACAAAACTAAACAGACAGACATCTAAATTACATTAGCATCGGTTAATTTACTAATTTTTCTATTAAATTCTCCTAAAATATTCTCAGGCAAGTTTGATCCTTTTCAAAACAAAGAGGTGTGGCTGTCGTAGTCACAGCTGTTGTACAGCTCCGTACATGAGAGCGCATGTCATCGCTGTGATAATGGTAGTTTGTTTATTCTCAGTACAACTCACTTCCTCTCTATCTTGAACAATGAATCCTTTTTGTGTTGTTTGTTCATTGATATACTATAATGATGATGATGCCAGCGAGAGATTATTATTTCACGTGTAAATGTTGATAATATTGTTGCATGAACTTATGTACACTCCTCCATTAGTAAGCCACACTTTGGTAATGGCGCATCCTAATAACATTAACCAATCACGTTTTGTCACATGATGCGAATTTTCTTCAAACTCTCTGTGAGTTCTCTTCCCCTTTGTTTTGAACGGGATCAAACTAGCCTGAGACATATAATAGTGTTTGACAGCCTCTGATATTTCTTAGACTGGAATTCTAGATGAGGATAACTGATACAGTGAATGATGATGAATAGGAAGATGATCGGTGTAATGGGATAGGAAATACATAATTACTAATCAGACACAAATTAAACCTTATATAATTACTCCTTGTAACAAGCAACACCATTAGACAAGGATAAAAGCTAGTAATAATAGACATTTCTGCTTACCTTCCATTGTGTATGTCTTTCCCGTTCCTGTTTGACCATATGCAAAAATTGTACCATTGAATCCATCCAGTACAGAAGAAACAAGTGGACGCACAGTTTCATCATAGAGATGTTCTTGTCTTGAACTGCAGAAAAAAAAATCAGTACCAGTATATCAGAAACGCTAGCAAATAATCCGTTGTTTGCTTTTAAAACACATCTTGTTAATAGCCACAATAATAAAGCTTATGAATTTATCATATTCAATCAAATTCTCAAAATGCTAATATTAGTAACGGGAATTTATGCTGGGGAGGAATTCCAAGAGTTATTTGAAAGGACCTGTGCTTTATGCATCTGAAATAAAACCAACTTTCTTGAAACATTCCCCAAATGTTTGTGAGACTGTTTTAAGTCATAACATAATTTAACTAAGCAAAATGAAACTTCCATTTTTGTGAAATAACACGAAATTGGGAAATAAATTTTTAAAAATTATAGTCAAAATGTAAAGAAATCTCAAAATTGTAATTTTCTTCCACAATTCTTAATTTCCTTTGCTTTGAGGAATATAATCACATTGTACAGAAAGCAATATGGTTCTTAAGGAGAATTTACTTCTTTATTAAGGAGTATGGAGAAGTCAAAACAGTTCCTTGACAATATGCTAAGTTTCTTCCTACTGCCTCTGTAACACTGACAGAGATGTGGTTTCAACTTGAAGATGTACAAACTAGGATACCTTTAGTCCAGTCATTACACTAGACAATAGACATGATAGAATTTTTTACTTGAGAGCTTTGTTTGGAGTAGTTAGGAGGTAAACATACTAAAGTCCCTGGACCTACGAGATTAGGGAGTGGGACAAGGGGCCATGGAGGAAGTAACTTTTGAAGTGAAACTTCTGTAGCTGCAGTAGGAGTAAATCGAGAGCTTGTGTAACACTCAAAATCATCACAAAATTAGTGTTATGCTCAAAATCGTCAGGAAATTAGTGAGGTTTGACGGAACGGACTGTACAGAAAACATTCAACTCAATGATTAGACTTATCAAAAATTTAAAAAATCAAAAAATTAAAAAAATCTAAAGATCCAAAATTAAAAAATCGAAAATCCAAAAAATAAAAAATTCAAAGATCCAAAATTAAAAAATTCAAATTAAAAGATCCAAAATTCAAAAATTAAAAAGTCCAAAAATCCAAAATTTAAAAAATAAAAAATCCAAAATTTAAAAAAGTCAAAAATTAAAAATTAAGAAACTTCAAAAATTAAAAAAACCAAAATTTAAAAATTCATAATTATAAAAAATCCAAAAAATAAAAAATTGAAAGATCTAAAATTTTAAAAATCCAAAATTACAAAATCTAAAATTCCAAAATTAAAAGAACAAAAATTTTAAAAATCCAAAATTTAAAAAGTCCAAAAACCCAATATTAAAAAGTCCGACAATCCAAAATTGAAAAAATCCAATTATCCAAAATTGAAAGCATCCAAAAATTAAAACAAGCTTCACTTCTGTCGTGTGGCGTTCCACGCACACTTTTCTTTCTTTCTTTCTTTCTTATATCTAAAGACAGAACGTAGCAAAAAGTTACTTTATTCAAAGTGAAATATGATAACATTTCCTAGAAGATTGTTACTAATTATATTTTATTTCCAATAGCTTTCTAGATACCTGGTAGCAAAAATAACAAAGTTTCAAAAAAAGCTTTTTTGCCTCATACTTTTCAACAAACTTTGTCTTCTAGTGCCTCAGCCATAGCTTTACAGCAATGTCCTTATAGTAGAATTTATACAGCATTAAATTTCTTTTAGGAAGCATGTACACGACAGACAGTGGTGGCCGATAGGTAGGTATGTGAACTAGCACATGGACCACAATATTGTGGGCAAAATCTTCATTCTTGATACCAATAATGAAATAACGGAACGTTTTTTAGGCTTATTCCTCAGTTCAACTCATATTTCAAGGATTAAAAGAGGCTTGTTTATTTAATTAAAATAATTCTAAATTAATGTAATTTCAAAAATATGTAATAACTGCCAGGAATCATGAAATGTCATTATATATACAGGGGTTGTAGCAGAAATTTCTATAATCAAGGGATTCAATTTTAGAATACTTTTATTTGGGGGAAGAAATTTATTGTTTGCCTTGTGAGGTAAGTAACAATATGTGAGTCTGACATCATGAACCCTAGTCATCGGCCTCAACAACCTGATGGTGGAAAAATGGAAGCAATGCCTATTCGTTCATAATGTACAAAGCAGAATTTATGGTCTTATCCAATATGCTGGGCTAACAGTTTAGACGTGTTGACACTTTTGACTTAACTTCAGGGGGGGGGGGGGTCTTTTCCAACCTTGCCGCTGCAACCTCGGCAAGGATGGAATGGATATCTGCCCTTTGAGACTCGGCCAGGAGTTAATTACTGGAGTGGAGTGAGATAAAACATCTTTTATTGAAATTCACTTTCTACTCACTATAGTCAGGATCAATATAGTGGCAAGTTAATGCTGGTTCTACTCTTCTCATTGGATCTTAAAGTTAGGCTCTTGTAGAGTTTGTTTTAATTAGCTAGGCAGCCCACCCATAATGTCCCAGCACAATGGTGATAGTTTTGTTAAATTATTATTGATGAGTTAAATAAATGTTCTGACAACCTGGAAACAGTTTATAATTATTATTTAATCCCTCATACCTTCATTAATAATAACATTAAGACCCTAACAGTAATAGCAGAACAGTAAATGAATTTTTGTTTTGCATCATTAAAATCAGTGTCCAAATTATGTCCCACCTGTAATTGATTTTGAAAAACAAATTTAAAATATTTAAAATAAATTTTTAAATAATGCTTTGCATGTAGTGTGGAGGAGAAGACAATGTAAATTTTACAGAATGTGAAGAACCAATTCTAGTTTATTATTTATGATATGTAATAAACAAAAATAGTTTTTATAATTTGCTAGAATGTCCCACCCGTAATTATGAAATGGCTGTAGGGTCTTTTAATAGGAATGGGGTTAAACTGATAAGTTTGTGGTGCCTGAGTTTGGTTTTCCTCCCTGAAGATTTGAATTTCGAAAACAGGTAGGACTTTGTTGGGTCCTTTTTGGGGGGGGGGGGGGGGAGGTTCTAGTGCATTGCTGTCCTGACTGGTTTAAAAGGCATGCTTGTTTCAGAGAGGGATTTAAGCTCTCTTCACTCTACATTTGATGCACTGAAAATATTTTTGTGTAATGAATCATTAATTGTTAATATGGTAAAAATCCACACTTACTAATTATGACTCGCCTAGCCTCAAATTATTCTGAATTGGCGAGGGTTTACTGTTTTAGAATATTATGACGAATGGTCACAGGTAACTGATCAACCAAAAGTATACTTACTTCCAGTCATAAACAGCATCATAAGTAAACATTTTTGTGCTCTCTCTTGAATCTTTAGGGTTGGGATTTGTAATCTCAATGGCTCCTCTGCTGGGAAAGCATTCTATCACCCTGTAAAATATTAGTTAGTACAGAATCACAAAGACTTATATTACACTGTTATGTAGACCTAGAAAGTGCACAAGTAGTACCATACCTTTCCCCAATTATTAATATTTGAAGCAAAAAGCTTTTTTCTTCTATTTCATCATCCAAAAATGTCGTTTAATCAAACATTTATTTATTTATTTATTTAACTAGTATGCCCCAATGAGCTAACAGCTCAAAGGAGGGGCTGACCTTTACAATATATTAATTACATGAAAGGTAGACGGCATACAGAAACAATAAAAAAAATATAGGATACAAGGTGTGATTGCATTACAAAATAGTCATGTTAGCTTACAATTAGGTATTTAATAAATTGAGTTTGTGTACTACTAAACTAATACTATATAGGAGTAAATAAGAGAATAAGACTAAAACTTAAAAGATGAGAAATGAGCTAACGAGGTCATTATATAACAATTACAAAATTATGACAGTGACATGGGGAAAAAAATAGAATTTTATATCAGCTAGTAGTTAGTAAATTATTAGTATTAATATAAATAACAGTGTAATATTAAATATTAGGTGTGGAGGTCGTGGACCTTAAGGTAGTACTCAAGAAAGTGCATACGTAATTTTTTCTTTTTTAACAAACGTAGATTTTTTATCATTTTCAGTTCAGTAGGTAAATTGTTATATGTCTTTACAGCTCTGTATAGTATTCCGTTTAGGCCATATTTGGTTGAATTAACTGAGTTCACACATATAAGCCCAGCAGACCTAGTGTTGTGAGTATGAATAGAATTTATTTAATGCTTAATGAAATTAATGAGACATTTAAATTTTCTTGCATAATAAAAAGAATTATAACATGCTGCACCAAAATAACATTGGGCAAGAGAATTAATTTTTAACAGTACAGTGTATATAAGCAATGGGGAATACAGACTACAAATACACATAAAACTAAAAAATTAAACTTCGTGGTGCTACATCCCTCAAGGGACTGGGCTTATCACCCGACTGCTGTGTAATCTACCATAGGCAGATGGCAGAATTGGGAGGAGGCAGTCAGCATTCCGACACCCATGGCTGTTAATAGTGGTTTCTGTGATCGGAGCTGCTACTTCTCTATCAAGTAGCTCCTCAGTTTGAAATACAAGGCTGACTGCACCTCCCTACATAAAAAAAATTTGAGGAGGTACATGCAGGTTTATGCAATATAGTTTGCACCCTTTATGTACCTGCTGGATATGAGAAGGCTACATGAGAGTTAAAGCAAATCCAACTGACTACTATGTATGAGAATAACAGTGCTTACCGAGTGTAGCCAGCAGTGACTTCCTTCTCATTCATAGGACGACATCGAACAACAACCTGCACAGCCTCATTGTTCGGGATTCGTCTCGGCTACGTACAACACAAACGAATTAACTCAAATTAATATACATATTACCAGTAAGAAACACACTCAAATGCAACAATGTACTTTCCAAAATATCCAAACTAGTAACAGTTCCTTAAAAGAGAAAAAAAATCATAAAAGCATGCTTTCAACCCTTTTACTGCTACAGCTGTATATATTCATCAGAAGGCATCAGTGCTGGCCATGCTATTGATGCACGCATATGAAGCACCTCTTTGCATGCCCACATGAGAAAGAAATTCTTCATGAGAGTAGTGTATGTGCGGAAAGTGTCATGTGTTGTCTACACCAGGGGTTCTCAAAGTGTGGTCCGCGGACATGGTTTGAGGGGTCCGTGGGAGATTTTTTAATATTGAAGTAGATTTAAGGCTGAAACTTTCAAAAATAAAACCCAATATTTCAGAGATTGTCAAAAGCAAAAATCAATACCATCCTTCTCACTGAAATTAGTGGTTTTTTTGCTATATAACTGCCCAATTGGTTTTTTTTTATAATTAATACTAAGAGTCCTTTCGTTTTGCAATTGAATTCAATGTTAGAAATAAAAAAATGTATCAAAAGAAACAGACTGCTTTCTTTTTCAATCCTATAGCTTTTCCTTTTGAATTAAATATATTTCAAATGGTTATTACTAGAAAATTAGTAAAAATAGTAAAGGGTCATTTTTAGGGGTCCGCAATGACAACATTAATAATTAAAGGGGCCCTCAAATAAAGAAGTTTGAGAACCCCTGGTCTACACTATCAATTCCCTGTCTTGAGTTGCCATCTATAGGTAAATATTTCAGGCGATGTGTTGCACCTTGCATTAACATGCATTATAACGCTGCTGTATTATGATAACATGCAGGCTATCCCAGGGTTTTGTAAATCAGTCCAAACTTCAAGTCCATACGTGCTATGCTCTTGTTTCAGAAGAAACTCACAAATTATTTGCAATTGTTTGTCCATTTATGATTACAAAAGAAATCTGCAAATTATTGCAGCAACAATAGTTTGCACAGTGAATAATATGTTAGCAATTTAAGGGTTAATTTAAAATAAATATCAAGAAAATTAAGGAGAAAATTAATCAAAATCTGGTTGCACTCACCACAAATACAGACACATGCAAAGACAGCTTATATAGCTTAGTGATAAAAGTTAATTATCCAACAAGGAGACCCTACGCTATGTATATTACAGATTTAATTGAGCTTTGGTAAAATGAGAGTACACTAAGGTGTATTCTAAAGTGGTATATATGATTTAGGTGCCCATAAATCCCCCTTTTTTACAAAACATTCACGACAATTAAATCGGAGGGATACTATTCTAGAGAAGCTGCTCTTATTAGAGTCATTTTTGTAAAGTTGTCAACATTTATGAACCATACATTAATTGTCAAAATGTAAACTTGTAATTCTATATCCCATTCTAGTTTGATCCTAGTCAAAACAAAGAGGAGGAGTACTCACGGAGAGTTCGCGGAAAATTCGCATCATGTGACTAAACGTGATTGGTTAAAGTCATTAGCATGCGCCATTAGCAAGGTGTGGCTAACGACTGTTAGTAAGTTCATGCAACAATAATATCAACATTTACACGTGAAATTATAAACTCTCACTGGCATCGTCATCATTATAGTATATCAATTAGCAAACAAAACAAAGGATTCATTGTTCACGACGACCCTGCGGATTAGTTGTACTGAGAATAAACAAACTAACATAAACACTATGAACACGTGCACTCTCTGTGGGTACTCCTCCCCTTTGTTTTGACTAGGATCAAACTAGAATGGGATATAGAATAGACAATTTCCTGTCACCTGTAAAATCTATGAAGTATGAAATAGGGCCCTGGAGCTACCAACTTACAGACATGGGTTCGAACCCCCTTAGTCAGATTTTTATTCATTTAACTATTACAGTGTGGAGAATGTTTAATGTTTAATGTTTAATGTTTAATAATCACACCTTACAGCAATATAACATGCAATAGGCTTAGTCAATGTGTAGTGTTGTAATGGTTGAATACTTGTCATTTAAGCAAAGCATTCAGTTTCTCCTTGTTCATACTGAAATGATATCTTTGTACTTTATTTTCTTTGCAGTCATGCATAACTCCGTATTTTTCTGTAGTATGAGGGAGCCTTTCTTCAGTTGCTGATTGTAATTTTAGTAGATGGCAAGATGGACTAAGATCAAGTTCTTTTATTAAGTGTAGTAGTGCAGGGTTGGTGAAGCATGATGGGGTGAGTTACTCGCCTTTCCAGTAACTTACTGTTCCAAATCTAAATTGAAGTCTCTCTTTTTCAAGCAAAATTAATCCAGTTAACGTAATGTTTTCCTACCACTTATGCAGTACTGGTCTTTAGCCATGGATAATCTTATTATAATTGTAATTTATTAATGTTAGCTTGCTTGGCAAACATTTCAGAATTCTTACTGTTTTACAGTATCAAGGAAATAATTGCTCCAGAGCTGTGCGCTATCTCATCTTGTAAAATCTTCTAATTCACGTTTCTTGATATGGCATGACATGTTGGCATTTTCTGTTGTTTAAAAATAATTATTTTGTTTGCATGCGTAACTGTCGCAGTTGACACAGGTGCTGCATTATTCCCCCATTCCCAGTATTCTTCTGACATTTTTAAGTTGTAACAGACCTGATATAAAATTTATGGCTATATTATAATATGTTCAGTTCTCACAGCTATTCCAGTAGAAATTAAACTCACACCGGATTAATCTGCCCCTGATGCCTGATCTATTTATGTAGCAAAAATATGTGTAGCTTGAAATAGACTATCAGTGTCATATTAAAGTTTCATTGCTGTGGTTAGTGATCTGTTTAATGAATTGTTAAATCGGAAGTTGCTATTATAGGAACGATATGTTGATGTAATATAACAGTCATTGTTCTTATTTTCTGATAATTAGAGTTAATAGTGTAGGCCTATAAATTCTTGTACTGCAGTTCTAATTCTGTTAATAGTATTAGTTCTTGTGTTTTGTCCATTTTGTAGTGATGTAATAACTTAATGATTCACTTAGAGCATATAGCTTTTTTCACTGACAATCACTACTGTGGTATGGCAATGTTAATTACCTTGTTGGAGCGCTTTTAACCGTGTGGAGCAGCCATCTTCAGCAACTGACTCCCATGATGCCACCGCTGTGGCTAGAAAGACATTTTCAAATGATTGTGTCGTAGAGTGCATGTGATTTGAACTGTAATTGCTCGTTTCAGATTATAGTCTTGTCTGTGTGGTGTGTTTGTATATTTCATATTGTTCGAGTGTGTTGAGGGTATGACCTTTGAGGTTAATGTGTAGGATTTCCATGTCTGTATTGATGTCTGCGTATTCGGGGCCTGTTATTATTATTATGTGGTTTGCATAGGCAGAGTCTATGTTTTGTCCAACACAACATAAACATGCTGCATTCCGCTCCATGCTCCACAGAATTGAGAACACACCACTATCCATTGAAGACTACAAAGAAGAACTAAACACTATAAAACACCTAGCTGTTACCAATGGCTACAACCACACAGTCATTGACAACTTACTACACAAAATCAAAACAAAGAAAAACGACCAAAACACAGACAAGAAAAGAAACAAATACATCACACTCACATACTTCAACACACACACATAAAATTGCCCAACAGTTCAGAAAACAAGGATACAAAGTAGCATTCAGAACGAAGAACAAAACAATCAACAAAATAGAACCCACAGACAACAAACAACACAGAAATAAATACAGTAATCCAGGAGTCTACAAACTAAAATGCAACGACTGTCCAAATTTCTACATAGGACAAACAGGCCGAAGTTTCAAAACACGATACACAGAACACATACGAGCTCTCAAGCAAAACATGGACTCTGCCTATGCAAACCACATAATAATAATAGGCCATGAATACGCAGATATCAATACAGACATGGAAATCCTACACATTAACCACAAAGGTCATACCCTCAACACACTCGAACAATATGAAATGTACAAACACACCACACAAGACAACACCAACATCTTAAATGAAATTACAGTTCAAATCATATGCAATCTATGACACAGTCATTCAAAAATGTCTTCCTAGCAACAGCGGTGGCATCATGCGAGTCAGCTGCTGAAGATGGCTGCTCCACGCGGTTGAAAGCTCTCCAACAAGGTAATTAACATTGCCATACCACAGTAGTGAGTGTCAGTGAAAAAAGCTATATGCTCTAAGTGAATCATTATAGTATTAGTATTTTAATTGCATTCTTTATGGCTTTCTTTTCATGAAGTCTTATACCACTGCATTCTGTATATGCCATGACTGCATTTTATGTGGATGAAATCCGGTTCTGTATATGTTGTTAGTGCTTCTGGTAACTTCTGATATACATCAATGTGGCTTGAATGACCTGACTGATGTGAAGTGACACATCTCTGCTTCAGTAGACATGATAACCGAGGATATGTTGGCTCACGTCTGGGAAGAAATGGAGTACCGGTTAGACATCTGCCGTGACACCCATGGCACTCATATCCAACACTTGTATGTCCATGCAAACTTAAGAAATTCATCTATCATTTCATGACACTTTTGTTTCTCTATGTCATTTCAGTTAATAATAAATGAGTTTTAGTTTTACACCATTCTTTTTAATTGCCTTGTAATGAAATGAAAATAACTTCCATTATGTTAGTTTGAAAAGTGCAATAAATGTACAGGTAGGGGGAAAAAAGCGACTCTTGTAGCTGATGTCAGAGCCTTGTGATACGTAAATAAATGTAAGAGTTGTAACGGAAATGTTTGTTTTCACAAGCAATGCAAATTACGTGAAATTATTTCTCAATTCAAGCAATGTTCATTTCAATACATTCCCTGCTATCCTGTGAATGCTGCTAAGCATGCGCAGTGGCTCATATCTGCAACTTTGATATTTTAGTCGGTCCGCTTTATTTTTTCCTATCTGTACAAGAAAAATAACATGAACGGAAATAATATTGTTATAATTTTAAAAACTATAAAGACTTTAAACTCTAATAATAAAATAAAAAAATCATGAGGAATGGGGTTTGAGCCCGAGTCCTTAAATTGGTAGCGCCAGGCTGTCAAAAAGAACTATCACAACACACTGAACTTCACTGCAGTAAGATCAACTCCCCTAAAATAACTCCCTTTAGAAAAGAGCCACCCCAACACAATGAACTTTACTGTAATAACATCAATTTTTCTAAAATGATACCCTACCATACATCATTTTAAACTACTTCAAGTGTATTTTCACTTCACCAATGCTCAATTAAGTTGGTGATGTACAAAGGGTGGGGTCGCCTTGTAAGTATTCTGGACTGTATCTTTACAGAAAGTTTCCCCAACTCCCAACACTTAAGTTATTATTATAATTTACTTATTACATTTTTATTTTGATCTCTTTCTATGTTACCAACTTTTGAGCACTCTTTATTTCTGCCTTAAACAGTAACACTAGAGTTTTCAATTAAGTTTCAATTATCAAATTAAGTTAAATTTCTACCCATAGGCATGATGTGATGCTCACTTTAGCATGCATTTATCTATGGTGGATTTTCCCAAACTCAGAACATCAATCCCAAACACAGTATATTAAGTTAATACTTTTGAATACTGTAAATCATGCAAGACACCAATATTCATATCACACTTACCACGAAAATTGTAGTCTTTTCCATTTTGAAGACAGGAATCCAATTAATTTATCCTTAAGAAATGTAATTTCCCAATCCCTATGACCTGAATTTAAAGATAGAGGGACCTGATTTGTTAGTGGGCTTGATTCTGCCTCTTTTTACACATTTCACCCTTTTCTACACCGGTGGCTATAGCAACACCTGAATTTTGGACATAGTGGTTGAACCATGTCCTTCACTTCTGGGCATGATCACAGAAAATCAATGACTGCTGGTTTAGATTGTAAACCTTCATTGTGCCTGAGCTTTGAGGAAATAAGGGGGAGATATTATTGGTCCTGCAAGTTATATTAACCGAGAATTTAATACCCTTTGTGAATGCTTTTGAATGTGTTCTATCAATATCTTGCTTGATCCTGAATGTATTTTACCTTACTTCTCCTCATCTTCACACAGCCAATGACCCAGGCTTTAGAACAGCTATTTTTGCAAAATGGAACTACTTGCAAATCTGCCTTTACTGGGCTAATGTGAAAAATAGGAGTTTTGAAACATTCATTGGGGCTTCAGAAAATCCTGGGACCCTAAGCAAAAGTGGTAGGAGTAGTTGTGCAAGACTTCAGGATTCTTGGCAGAATTCCACTCAGGGTGCTTGACGTACTGTTGCAGACAGGCTTCAATCCAATCACTGAAATAAAACGAAATTTTGGTCTTTACTTTAGAAATAAAGAAATCCTACTTGACAAACTGATTAACACTTCACAATACTAAGTGAGGTATTTCTGTCACCCAGACATATTTATTTGGAGGGTAACAAAATGTCCACATTTCTTTTTTGTATTTGTATTTAGAGGCACATGTCCATGTCCATATGCAAAAATAACAAGGGGTGAAATACTTGTGTTTTATTGTTTCGGACTTGAAAAAAGGAGATGGTGTCCACTGCATAGTCTGCAAAGAAATCAGTCTGTTTTGAACAGATGTAAAAATTTTCAGAATTTTGGAATATGGTACTGTGCTTTCTTTGATGAAAAGTGTTTGGACACCTCAAATAAAAAGACTCAAAGTAAAGAATATAAAATGATTAGTTGATATGCATAGAAAAAGGGTATGCGCTTCTTACTCGCAAAATTCAAGTTTCTTCTTGTAGTCCTAAGCATAAGAAACAAGCTGACTTCCCACTCACTGCATCCATGTGACAAGAAGTTTGTAGGAACTCAGCCATACAGTGCTCGCTCCTATTCCATATGCATAAAGATTGAGGGATGGTAGCATGAACTAGGAAATATGTGACTTTTTTCTTTAACTGAATTCATTCTAAAATATTGTGGAAAGAAATTATTTCGGTTAGAGATGTGAAATTTCATTTTTAACATAGTATTTAATTCAATTTAATTTAATTTTGTTTCAAGTAGGCTACACTTAATAAAAGTTATTTATTTTGTTGTAATGTGGATATGAGTTCATGCTTCATTATTTCCAGGATTTCTTTCTCTCACGCTTTCAAAACGTGGGTTTGTGCCCAGTTTTCTTCATCTCTGTTTTATTTTTTTTTATTCTGGTTTTCATGTATTGGAATTTTTGTACTTGGATTTCATTTATCAGATTGTAACATAGAAACCTATTTTGAGATATTTGAATTAGCACAAACAAAAAATTTATAGAGCTATACGAACTGCAAGCTTACTACCAGCCATAGGACAAAACTGACCCACCCATAGTTCTAGGTAAATCTGAATTTTTCTCTTGGAAGGTTGCCCGGTAAAAAGTGAAAGTATGTGTGACTGTTAATTACCCATATTGATAAAGAATCATGGAAATTTACCACCCTACGTACAAATACAATAAGGCTACAAACGAAAGAACTAAAAAATGAGCCACAAATGACCCAGCCACAGTTCTAGTGTTAAAATTCCCAAGCTGACTCAACTAAAGGCTTTTACTAGTCAACAAAGCATGTACAAAGCTTTTCACTTATGTCTGAATACTCTTTCAGAGATTATTCTCATTATTCCTATAGAATATCAGGTGCCTTTTCCTTTTCTAAAGTCAAATTAATCTTTTCTTAGTGATCCTCCATTTTCTACTTAATGTTCTTGCTAACTCCTTTGCTGTGTGAAACATTAGGATATTCTAAATTCCCCACATCTATTCGCTTGTGATGTCTTCTTAATAGCATCATAGCCACATCCAAACAGTCTTCAGACCACATATGTCGTTAATCATTTTTCTTATTGTATTAGTCCATTTTCTCCCATGTCTTTTAGCAAACCCAAGGGTATATCATCATTTCTTTCTCCTCATATCTCGAATGGCTTTTCAGACTAAAACTTTAATATAATTGGTCCCTTGTCATCTTGTATTTCTTCTTCTTTTTCTTATATTCTTAACTAACATGGTCAGTTTTCGAAATCGTAAAAATCCTGGATGTAATCTTCGCATATATCTTCAATATATGTAGGCCTACCTCTTCTGTTTTAAAAATTTCCCTTTGAGTCCTCTATACCTTAATTATGAAATAGGAAGAAGTGGTTAAGATAAATAATTATTTAATAAAAGGATAAACTAAATCACTTTCATTCCTGTAGTACAGATCTTAAGTAGGCCTACTAATTAATCAAAGCTACAAGTAAATTAAATACAATGAATTGTTTTTAAAAATTAATAAAATAGGAATGGACTGAAGTTGGTTGATAAAAAATATAAATAATATTAATGTAGTTTGTATGTAATCAAGTTAGGTGTTACTAGAGATTATAGCTTTACAAAAAGCATATAAACAATTATTTTATAAGCACATGCTAAGTCAGAGCAACTTATCATACAGTAATCTTGTAATTCCGATCGGAAAGCTATCCAATTTCGGCAGCCCATGATTTCAGAAGGCAGAGTTTCAATGACGAGAAGTAGCAACAGTAAAAGATGAGGGATACAGAGCTGAAATGTGAATGTGGAATTTCTAACATGTTATAACATTATGACCAAGAGATTGTGAAAAAGCTTATGGAATCGAGCAAATATATAACAAGGGGTTAGAAATACGACAGATAATGTGTTTATTATAAAAGCTCTGTTAGAAAAATATTTTAATAATAAAAGAGAGGTAATATGCTTTTATTTTATAGATATAGAAAAAGCATTCTATTCAATAAGTACTGAGTGAGGCTTTTATAGACAACATGAAAGCAATTTATATAGAGGTAAATTTCAATAGGAAAATATATGAGAAAATAAGTACAACAGTAAAAAACAAGAAAGGGGAGTAAAACAAGGTGCTTAGCCCACATCTTGTCAACATATTTATAAATGATATAAGGAGTTGAAGGTGAAAACTATCCGATCTTGTCTAACAGAAAAATACCGGGGCTCCTCTTCACTGGCGACTGCATGTTAAGAGCAGTGTTAAGCATAGGATTACTCACAACCATCTCAATAGTAAACAACCATTGCAGGGAATGAAATTTAAAGATCACTGTAGCAAAAACTACAATCCTAGTAGCAAAAAAGGTAATAAATTATCCAAATATGAGAAACAGTTTAAAGGATACAGATAAATTAAGTTGTTTCCGAGTTGAAATATTTAGGAATAATGGAAGCTGGGACTGTCAAGGCAAATCAACAGTTAATTCAGGGAATTTTTCATTAATTGCAATTGATAAATGCAGTGTGTCCAACTGAAAAGTTTTAAAATAGAGGACAGATGCACCGAGCGAAAAGGGGGGTGTGGGGGGGGCAAAGCTAAATACAACACAGTATACTAATATACCGTTAATAACAATATGGTACAGTTTGGTGTTTGTTTTTATCACTGCTTTCATCTGTAGCAACTGAAAAAGGACCTTGAATAAGAGTCTGAACAATCTGAAAACCGGCAGAGTTGTTCGGAGGAAAAGTTCAGCTTAAATTTAAGTTTTTAAACGTATTATATATTAAATAAAGGAAATAGTATATTCTTTCTTCAAAATGGCCTCCTCTTCACCCCTCATAGCCATTCCGTTCCTCCCACAGTTTTAATTCTTTACTTTTTATTTTTATAAGTTTATTTTCTACATTTATAATTGATTGTACATATTATACAATAACATAAGAATACAAAACTCTGCATGTTTTCAGCTTAAATCTGTGTTTAGACATGTTAAAAAAGAAAAAGCTTTTTTTTAATGGCCTCTTGATAGGCTATATGTACATATAAATTGAATACATTATGTAAAAAAAGTTAAAGGTACAAAAAGAAAATGTATATCATGGACTACAAGTATGAAAAAGAGAGAACAATGTACATTACATTAAATAGAACTCAATGTCACATCTTCAGAAACATATAATGCTTAACCCTTAATAATTCTGGAAACTGTTGTCAACTCGCTGAAAAAAAGGACAGCACACAAAAAAATACAATTAAAGGACTTTTTTAATAGTCACCATTTTAAAGGTCAGTCCTTTAAAAAAAGGACTGTTGGACACACTGTAAATGTTTGAATAAACCAACAGAAGCCAAGATCAAATTACTAAACAGAAATTATAAAGCAAGGGTAGAATCCAGGGCATTATATGGAATAGGGTTGTGTGGAATCCGAGGCATGGGACAAAAGTTGGTGTAAATAGAAGATACTGCAAAAAGATTACTACATTTACCAAGGAATTCAGCCAATATGGCTGCCAGATATGAAATGAACAGAGATAGCTTTATGGGTCTGATAAAAGGAAGATTGGTTTGGTATATGATACAAAAAGGTACAATGAAACGAGGATGATAATTTAGTTAGAGTATGCATGATATGGCAAATTAATAAAACTGAAGACAGAACTAGGTAAATAAGTTAAAAAATATAATACAAACTATGTTAAAAGCCCTAGCGTCACATGGGTTTTGTATTTTGTAATTCAAAATTAACTTATGAAGGACTTCCAATTTTCAAACTCTAGGTCCATACATAGGTATGTAGAGTATGAAAAGAGGAAGAACGACTTATTAAACTCAAACTATTCCCTCAGGAAACACATGATATAGCTTTCTATGGTTCATACAGGACTTAGAATTTTGCTCCCCACTGCTTCTACACACCATGCCTGGTAGGGGGTTGAATTAAGAAGAAACAGAAATTCAAGTAACATAAAATTGTCCTGGCTTTACAGAATGTTTTATTTCTCATTCTCATATTACGATACAACAGTTTGCATGTGAAATCGAAAAGAAATTCAATATCACTTGCATACTTTTCTTGCCAAAAACCGGAGACTTAATCATTTGCTGCACGAATGGGACTAAAACATTCCATCCTATTTTGTCTTCTTTTACATGCTTAAAGCCCATGATAAACATCTATATTTCTCAACTAATACAAAGCTTGGAATGCTATGTATTACGGAAGAAAATTTTTTCACATTTAGGAGGGGAAGTTCCTAAGAAAGAATTGCTACTGTTAAGACCTGTCTCTTTGTCAGATCTTGTAGGGGGCTCAATGCTCAATGAATTGATGAAGAAAAATATCTGTATGCCTAATATCTTCTTAGAAGAGCCAGGGCTATAAGTGGATCTTTCCTTATAACTCTTCTAAGAAAGCAATCCCTTGTCAACCATTATACTTTTAAGCAAGAGGTAGAACTAAGTTTAAGTTTTTAAAATAGGGCTATGTTTATTTTTCTAATTGAAATAACTATGCAGTCTTTTACCAGTGACTTCCTTAAGTACAAAATTCAGGCATAGCAGCCAAGTCGAAAGTGTTTTTTTAAAAAAGTGCAGTGGCCAACATCTTGAGTCAGCATTTGTGGAGTATAGCCATGTGTTTTAATTTTGTTTCTGTAGCGAATTGGACAGTTTCAGATGTATTTTAACATAGGCTAGTCGGAAAGTTTAGAATAACCCTCACCACTCCACCAGATACCGAAAAACTCATCAAAATCTTCAAATTCAAAATCTCATACGGCTGAGATGAAATTTGCATCTCGTAGGCTAAGCTATATGCGGTTTTTGCAGCATATACATGCTCTCTGATACCAGCTGATTAAGTTTAGTTAGTGGGAATTCAAACATCACAAAATGGTAAAGTGTAAGGTATTCAAAATAAAAGAAATAAAGCATCCCAAATGATAAAAAAAAAAATTACTAACCCCAGCAGTGCTCTAGGGTTGATGGTGTTCAATGCACGCCACTGCACTCAGGGGTAAAATGAAGGGGGCACATCTGCTCAGCCTTGTGTACCTTGTGTGTACATGTATTTGATCTACGTGTCAACACCATGAATACTGGCACTCACACAACATTTTCTACCCTAAGCATAACATTCAAACTGCAATCTCTACCCTAAGCATATATACAAACACACACACCCTATTCTTTTAATTAACTCGCCTGTGATTCTAATTATCACACGGCTTTCTTTGCCCTAATTATAATTTTTAGTTATCCCAGCACCCATGTCTTTCTCTACCCACATGTAACACTCACACGGCTTTTTCAACCCTAAGTATACATAGGCCTATGTATATTTTGGTACAATTAACTGGACTGTGACTCTAGATTCCAATTCACACAAGGCTATTTCTGTACAGGTATTAATTATAATCTTTAGTTTCTTCAAATGTGATTCTAGCTTTAGAAACACATGACCTTCTCTACAGGTAGGCCTACCTTTTGTATCATTTACAATTCTCTCGCCTATGATGCTAGCATTTTAAAACACCCAGGTTTAGTTTCCTTCATTATGCACTCCACACATTTTCGCTCTGCACTACATATCAACTTCCGATTCTAGGAACTGGCAGTTAGGTTAGGAACAGCGATACTAGTGTTGGTGACATGTTGCAGTTAGGTTAGGAATATTGATAGTAGCCTAGTGTAGAGCTAGGGTGGTGGCAGTTAGGTAGGGAACAGTGAAATTAGTGTTAATCACTATTATTATTATTATTATTTTTAACCAGGTTTACAATGTAGCCTATTTCCATTTTCTGGTAACCCAAGATTACATATAATTACAATTTAATTTTCATTCTCAATTTGTGTCTATCTGTACTTAAATTCTCTTCAATATTTCTTCTTCCAATTGATGTCTGAATTCCTTGCATCCATGTGATTGGCAGTCTCCCTCTTTTCTTCCTTCCTGGTGGTTCCCATTCCGTAATCCCCCATGGTAATCTCTTCTCTGACATCCTTTTGTATGCCCATATCATAAGAGCTGTTTTTCTTCTGAAAAATCAGTGATCAAATTTGTGACATCCATTTTCTTCCTGATGACTTCATTTCTGACTCTTTCCTGTCAAGATATCCCTGTGGACTGCCTCCAAAAGTCCATCTCAGGTGCCGTTAATCTGTTTGTTAATTGGGATTTAACTGTCCATACTTCTGATCTATGTGTCATAATTCTTCTAATAATGTTAAAGATTTTTCATTTTGTATCCTTTCTAATCCATTGATCCCATAGAAACCCATTTAATGTTCCAATAGCGAGCTTTCCAGCATTTATTTTAGAACTAATTTTTTTAATCTTGTTTGCCATGTTGTGTTATTTGACTCCTAGATATTTGCAATCTTCAGTGTGTGAAATAGTTCCCATCCCTTCTTCCAGTGTCAAATGTTCTTTTATGTCTCCTACTACCATGTACAGTGAACGCCGTTTAATGTAATGTAGGCCTAATATATTTTATATATTGGTGAAAGATGTAATGTAATGTAATGGTATCAATTGGGTAATAAGTTATTATCATCCTTTATTTTCTTTGCCCTTTCCCTTCCCAATTTACAATTCCAGCCTTGTTCCTGGATCATGTGAACCATACTCAACTCTGCCAGTCGAAATTCTTGCCTTCCAACAGCCATTTTCTCTTCAGAGATTGCCATTTTTAGGTTTGAAAATTGACGTAGACCATTTTAATTTTCCTAATGTTTCGGACACTTTCTAGAAAAAACTAAACTAGGCTACTTAAATGGTTTCTATGGCTTAAGAAGAACACAAAAAGCTAAAAATCAGTGATTTAATGTTTTTTCCTGTGGATAAACATACTGCGTAATCATGGAAAACATCCCCAAACACCCACATGGCATTTTCTGGCCTAAGTAGGCCCTACCGGTTAAAATCAGTTTATATTCCTAAATTACATACCATATAGTTTATTAAAACTTTACATTTTCACTGTAAGAATAAAAATACTTTTCATAAATATACTTAAAAGTAGCCTAGGCTATAAATATTACCCTAGCATATTCAATGTTGTGTATACAAGCAAGAAAACTAACAATTATATTAAGGCAGGGAAAGCAGTGTGAAAACTGAAATCTAGAATCATAGGAAAACTAATTTAAAACATAGCCATATATCACATTTAGGACAGAAAAAGCCATGTGAGTGTTTCAACAGCTAGAAGCACAGGTGAGAAAAATGTAAGAATTATGTTCAGGTTACTAAAGAAAGTTGTGTGTTTCAGAATGAATTTTATACATTGGTTGAAGAAGAAAATAACAGGATTGCTAAAAGCTGGAATCACAAGTGGGGATTGCAAAATATATGCTTAGCTTAGAGGAAGTCTTGAGAGTACTTGAGAATATATTTTATATAAGCTTATATTGGTAAAAGATGAAGAAATTAAAGGTAGGCCTACCACTAAGAGCTAGGCCCTAAGGGAAGAAAACTGCAATTGTAGTGGGTAGAGATAGTTGTGTGGGTGTTGTACTGACCACGCATTATGACAGAAACAGATTACCGGTATAGACACAAGTATAAAATATTTGCACACCTATTGCACTAGTGTAATAGGGCTATATTCCGTTTGGTTGGCTATATTGTATGTCAAAATAATAATATGATGGATATCGCACAATGTGCATTATGTAGTACAGAAGTTTGTCATAGAGTTTTCCCTTTTTTTGCACCATTGCAGGTGGTATCGGTCACATATTACTCCGCACAGTTTGCACCTGCAGTCAACGTTTGGGTCGTGGAACTTCTCCGTCTGGCATATTCGATGATGAAATCCGTGTACGGCGTATCTTGTGACCACATGTCGTAGGTCATATCTGGCTTGAGTCCACTCCCTGTGGGTCATCGCGTCTGTTGCGTAGAAAGTTGGCCATATCTCATTTCTTTTCATGTAGAGTTCCTGCAGAAGTTCCGTATAGGCTCTGGTGTTCGGTAGTAATAGGTCAATTCGTAGTTCCTCAATGAAAAATTGTTCTCTTGCTAGCACATAGGTGAGGCGAGATGGCGTATACTTGGACAGGCATAACGCTTTTTTCAGAAATGTGGCTTTCACCTTTTCTATGTCTTCTAGGTTTTTCTTCTTTAAGTGAGTCCAAATGATCTCCAGCCCGTAAGTTATAATTGGGCCAATTTTCAGGCGGAAAATACACACCAACCCAAGTGGTCTACGATCTTGCGAGGAAAACTTTCCTGGTTGAAGATATGTAAGATTGCAATTCTTACTGCCATCCACAGTGATTTATGAGGACCTACTGCAAGAACTGAAAGCTAAAGGAGATCGAATATGGAATGAACTCTACTTGACTGATGCGAAGCTTAATCGAGATTGGAAACATAGGCCTAGAGGTTATGAACTCAAGACACATAGTGAGAAGATTTGCTGTACATGGTTTTCATCACAAGATCGGTAGCAACAACAGTCGCCATGAACCAGATCCTCTTTGTCTGTGTGAACTCTGCAAACAAGCACTGACATGCAAAATCAGAGACACACTGACAGAATTTTGCAATATCATGTGAATCATCACTATATGCACATTGTACGCTTTACTATTTAATAGAATACTGTGTCGGCCTAATTCATTGCTTTCTAAATTGACTGACAACTGATAGGTAGGCTATATAGGAGACAGAATTCTTAAGCAGGCAATGACTGCCACCAGTCAGCAGTTGGTAGTCAAAGTATAACTTGTGGTGAGTAATGGAGGCCACTCACAAAGTGCAGTTGCAGTCGGCAGCTGGAAAATTCATCTTCGACTACGAACTCCACAACTGCAAGTTACATATTATGAGATTGAACATGATTTACTAGTGAAAATAAATAGATTAGCTTATTACCAAAAAGCAAGATGTGCTTATTATATGTATTATGCATTATAAATCGATCCCTCCACATTATTTGTACTGTAAAATATTTCCCTAACCTCAATGTCGACTGCACATTGTGGGCACCTGGAGTGCCGCTCCCAAGCGGCCGATTGCAACTGCCAACTTCCGACTGCACATTGTGGATAGAGCTTTACCATTATAATTTCATCCCAGGCATGTGAAGTGTGGAATTTGGGTTTCTTCCTCCCTATTGGGGTGGTGGAGTTATTCCAAACTTACATTTCAGATCAACAGTTCTTCAGCACTTGTGCCTATATTACCTCTAACAAGATTTTCTTCAGTTACCGTTAAGAAATAGCCATAACTTGTACACTTCGGACTCACAACCCTTGCACATACAATAGTGGTAAGAATAGACGCATTATATAATGGGAAATAAACTGTTCCTCGTCAATTCGTCAAGGGACATTAAACTTTCAGTTTCACTGGAAGACCTACTCACCTCTAAAGAAACAAAGCGTGATATAATTCAAAATATCTTCCAGGAACACCGCTCTCCGTCCAAGTTCTCAAACGTGATCACTCTTTTCGTATTTCTGTTCACTCGAGGCACTGTGTTACATTTTGACAGATTAGAAATCCCAACCTTTACACAACAGACGATCAATACACACAGCACCCAATAGCTGTCACGGATCGATAACAATCGTTAATTACCTCGCTAGAGTTTCGATATTATTCGATGTCCCACAGCCGATCTAAGTGAAAAGACCTCCGCATGCAATCCACCTTTAAAACGACTCGTACTTTCAAATCTGCCGCTAGGGGCAGTCTTTTCACACAATTTATATAGGCCTTCAATCACATAGTCGTCAAATTAATCAAATTTTACCATATAGCGTCAAAGTTAAGAGTGAAGATCGTTATAAACAAGTGTCTCTTCTGAGAGAAATATAAGACAGAAAAATTCAATAGGCTATTATTAGTGATGTAATAAAATACAGTGTAAAATACAGTATTTCGTTTGTAGGCCTACATCCAGAAATAAGAAGAGCTCAAGGGAACATGTCAAAAACACAAGATTGACACAAATTTACACATTCATAAATAGAAGTTAATTCAACCATCAAAATATTCATCCAAAGTATAGAAAGTGTGAGCTATTAAAATTCCCCGATATATTTTTGAAAGGGTTCGCATTTGCGTTCATTACATTACATAGTAATAATTCGTCGTATTTTTTATTACAAAAAAAGCACATTTCTGGAAAAGTATTCATGCATTAACTGACCTAACTTATATAAGTTATTTTTGTTTATAGTAAAAATACTGTGTACCGGTACATTGGAATAAGTTTCAAAACTAGCAAAGTATTCCACCACATAATACATGATAGAATACATATATTGTCCTGTTACAGTAAGGTCCTTTAATTTTTTAAGAGAGGTTTACTGCAAATTACTCTAATTGCTCTCATTTGTAAGAGAGAAACAATTTCTCTTTCAGATAACTCAGAAAACAATACCTCATTATTGAGTGAAAATGTGAAAAAATAAACAAAATGGACGCATCCAGAGCTGTAAGAGGCGATTTTATACAATATTCTTAATGCAAAAGATGCTGAACCGATTTTGTTTATTACCACTTCAATGTGATTCTATCTGTTAAGATTTTTATTAATTTGTAATCCTAAAAGTTTTTCATTGCTAATTTCTTTTATAGCATGATTTTGGAAATTGATCAGATGTTACATACCGTAGGCCTACATCTTTTTATGTTTCGATCTAAAATGAATAAAATGTATTTTGTCAGTAATCAATGACATTAGCCTGAAACTGTCGATTTATGCTCTTCTAGTTTTAACTTTTATTTGACAAATGGTTTTCCGATTTCCCTATTAATAGTAGCCTGCCTCCATGGGTGAGTCGGTAGCGCGCCTGCCTTCCACTCCGGCGGCCCGGGTTCGATTCCCGGCCGGGTTGGGGATTTTTCAGTAGTGAAAAATTCCTTTCCCGGGTTCAGGACTGGGTGTGTGTCCTTAGGTTAAAGTAGGTAGGGGACTGGCGGACCCCAGTAACAAATACGCTGAGAATATCCCCTTACGGGATCACCAGGGGTCGCTTGCGAACCTGAGGAATAACTTAACACTAGTTTCATCAGCAAAAAGTACAGGTAACACTTTTGATTAATTATTAACTTATAGTTTAAATGGGAGGCCATTGATATAGTCCAATATTGATACCTGGGGAACTCTATATTTAACAATGCATAATTTAGACTTCCGACAGTTTATTATAACCTTTCGATGGTTGGTATATGGATATTTAAATATGGGGATGTACTCCAACTTAGGCATGTTACCGTCGTCGGTGTGTCGGAATTTTGTCCCGCAGGAGTTCTTTTACATGCCAGTAAATCTAGTAACATGGGCCTTTAACATTTATGCACACAGAAATGCCATCGACCTGGGCCGGGATCGAACCCACAACCTCGGTCACAGAAAACCATCACGATACTAACTGCACCACCCAGGTTGACATATAACCTTTCGAGTTATATTGACCTAAGACCTGCCATCATTAGTCTACAAATTTTCCTCGCCACCATGGATAAAAGGATAAGTTACATTGGATACATTTCAGACAGTATTTATTGCACTCAGATGTACCAGTTAAATCACAGAAGATTCCCACAGCATATTTCTTTTTAACTAGGGTTTATAAAATTTATGTTGCTAGATAGATAGTTGATTAGATCATTGAGCAAGTATTGCTATAGATTGTGTCAACATTACAATTGCTATTTTGCCTTTTCAGTTGAGATGCCATTCCTAAAGTGAAATTGGGATGATGTTAGCAATTATTAACCGAGTGGTCGCATGTGAGATATTCTCTCCCACTCAGGTATTTCCAGGAACATTTAGCCGTAACTTCAATTAACAGTTTTGAAGAGCTATTAACTGTGTTCCTTAAGAATCTGTTTTCAGTTTGACATGAAGTACAATGCTTTATCTTGTATCTTGTACTGCCTAGGTCAGCTCACACTGTGAGCGTGGATAAATTTAAGAGGTGCCTTCGTGATTGGATGGTGGACAGACCTATTTATAAGATTGAGGAATTTGTTAACCTAGATGTAAGCTCCATCAAATTTTAATGTTCCAAATTCATAGTTATTATACTAGCTTTAGTTGTTGACTTGTTCTTATACCTTGTATGGTCTTCAGAACAAATCAATCAATCAATCAATCAATCAATCAATCAATCAATACTTGGAAATCTCTTGACTATTGTGTGAGCTTCCTTGACACAAAACCTGTGTTACTTTTCACAATAACTAAAGAAAAACATTATTGAAAACACATCTGTCAAAAATAAATATACAGAGAATTAAGATGATATTGGAAAATGTAATTTTGTTTTCACAGCATAGGCTACATGTTAATTTATATGTCACTCTTACATTTTGCATTCAGGGCATATACCGGTATAGGACGATTCTTCAATGCAAATAGGTTTCCTGCAAAAGTTGCAATTCATTTTTGTTCTTTGGTTTTCACACTAACAAACTCAGTACAGTATTTGGTTATATAATAGGCCCCGTAATAAAAAGATATCCCACTACAAGACTGGACATGAAGTAGTCTACATCACCGTGTGCCCTCATATGACATAGCCTAAATACAAATAAATATAGGTCTATAAAACAGTAGGCTACCTATCTTAGCATGTATGTTATACAGAAGATTACAAATTCCATTTACCTTGCAAACCAATAACATTTTTTTAATAAAATTATACTTAGTAAGTGAGTAAGTATTTCATCAAGAAATTTCTGTCCTGTCAAGAACATACAAGATTTTGTGCAATATACTTCTGTCAAGATTAACCCCCATATGTGGACAAAATCATTGGAGATCACCAATGTGGATCAAACATTAATCAAGTATCTTGTATTCGCCATTTTCGAAAAAGTGGGAATATAATAATTCTGTTCACCAGCTATACATAGATTTAAAAAAAAAGCATATGATTCAGTTACTTACTTCCTTACTCAATGGCAATAGACAATTCCTTACCAAGCTAAAGGAATATTATCTATTTTATGGAACCCAAAGGTTCATTGCCATGCTTACCTGAGCCTGTCATTCAACCCTATTCTGTGCTAACTCCATCCAACCATCCCTCGCAAATCTTACTTCCCTTAAATCTAGCCTAATATTGTCCTCCCACCTACGCCTAGGTCTTCCAAGTTGTCTTTTCTCTTCGGGTCTCCCAGTAAATACTTTTGAGATATGTCTTTCCTACCCCAAGCGTGCAACATGTCCAGCCCATTTCATCCTCCATGAATTATTTACTCTTACTATATCAGGTGAAGAGTACAGGTAATGAAGCTTGTCGTTATGCAGTTTTCCCCAGTCCCCATTTTCATCTCTCATAGGCCCAAACATTTTCCTAACCACCCTGTTTTCGAACACACTCAGATTATGTTCTTCCCAAAGAGTAAGGGACCATGTCTCACAGCCATATAATACAACCATCAAGATAATAGTATTTTAAATTTTTATTTTTAGATATCTGGACAGAAGACGAGAAGATAAGAGTTTGTGAAGTGCATAAAAACAGGCATTTCCTGATTTTAGTCGACACTTGAATTCTACCTTAATAATACCGGTATTTGTGTCTGTAATTATTTCTCCCAGATATTTGAATTAGTCCACTTGTTCAAACGATTTTCCGGCTATTCTAATATTGTTTAACGTATTACTTTGACGTTTCATGACCAAATATTTGATTCAGTTAGACGAGACAAATTGTACAATATCCTCATTGAATTTCGGATACCAAAGAAGTTAGTTAGGCTGATCAAAATGTGTCTAAACGAAACCTATAGTACAGTCAGGGTAGGGAAACTTATATAGGTTTGCCATTAAAGGCAGCTTGAAGCAAGGAGATGCACTATCGCCTTTGCTTTTTAATTTCGCTTTGGAATATGCCATTAGGAAAGTTCAGGAAAACAAGGTAGGCCTAGAATTAAATGCCAGTCTTCCGATTTTAGCTTATGCAGATGACGTTTGTCTATTGGGCAATGACATATACACAATATTGAGAGAAATGCAGAAAGTGTTTTGATGAAGAATGTTGGATTGGAAATTAATACAGAAAAAAACTAAGTATATGGTAGCGAAACATCAAAATCATGCACTACAAAATATCAGAATAGCCGATAAATCGTTAGAACAAGTGGAGAAATTCAAATATGTGGGAGAAATAATTACAGAGACAAATAATACTAAGGCTGAACTTAACTGTAGACTCAAGTCAGGAAATATCTGTTTTTTTGCTGTTCAGAAACTCTTATATTCTCATCTTCTGTCCAGAAATCTAATAATAAAAATTTATAAGACAATTATCCTGCCAGTTGTGTTATATGGATGTGAGACATGGTTGCTTACTCTTCAGGAAGAACATGATCTGAGAGTACTCGAAAACAGGGTGCTTAGGATAATATTTGGGCCTAAGAGAAATGAAAATGGGGACTGGAGATAACTGCTTAAGGACAAGCTTACTAGCCTCTACTCGTCACCGGATATAGTAAGGATATTTAAATCATGGAGGATGAAATGAGCTGGACATGCTGCATGCATGGAGGAGGTAAAAACATATCTCAAAAATATTGACTGGAAGACCCGAAGGGAAAAGACCACTTGCAAGACCTAGACGTAGGTGGGAAGAGAACATTAGGATGTATTTAAGGGAAGTTTGATTTGCAAGAGATGGTTGGAGTTAGCACAGAATAGGATTGAATGGCAGGCTCACGAATGTGTGGCAATGAACCTTCGGGTTCCATAAAATAGATAATATTCCTTTAGCTTACTTAGGAATTGTCTATTGCCATTGAGTGAGTACATAAGTATTAAAACTATTTCAGTGTTTTGTCCGAGGTTTACACTTTTTAATGACAATTTTTGCTATGTCTGGCTGAAATGCCTGAGCAGTTGTCACTGTGATCAGAGGTGACAAGTACTGACCAGCCATCCTTTTGATCTTTGAGAAGTTTTTAAGAAGGAAAGTAACTGTTTACACACATTGGCAAAATCGAATATTGTCATAAATCTTGCAGCCAACTTTCTGAGCTTTTAAACCTTCCAGGAAGGTATGAAAAGAAATCATGTATCCCAAAATCACAGTTAAAAAACTGAAATGAAATTTAAGCCAGCTTACGTATTGTTTGTGCTGTAAACAGGTGCGCTTGTAAAGGGCGGAATGCGGTCAGCATATAACATATAAGACATACCTGATGTAATGTGTTCTGCTACTGCTTCTACTTCTCATTTATTTGGAGATCTTACGCTGGGTCCTAAAGATTTTAATCACATCTCAACAGCACGGGTATCACAGGCACCAACCAGTTCACAGGAACTCATAGGAAAGTAGGAAGGAGGCATGTAGCTGGGAAAATAAATACAAATAAACATTCATTATATTAAACTTCCACACTCATAATTTTTATTGATTTTTTTAGATGTTTTCAGATGTAAATTGTTTTTAACATCTATAAAAAGAAAATACTACAATCTATGGTGGAAAAATGGACAAAAAATATCCTGAATAGTATATAATAATCATAATAATGTACTATATTTTTTATATGAACTTCACTTTGTTAGGTTTGCCGGCAGCAAAGTATGGCCAGGGAAGAAAGAATGTTGGGACACAGTAACATTGCAATGAAATCAGTATAGTATCATAATTACTGGAGAAAATACAAATTATAGGAAATCCAACTCTGGGTCTTAAGACTTCTATCCTTAGCAACAAGAAGTGGAGCTACAATAAAATTTCTATCCATTCTTAAGATTTGGGATTACAATCGCAACAAAATGTAGTCTACGTGAAAATAGCTTATATATAATCAAAATTCAAAGCAAGAAGAGATGTGAAGGATGATTAATTTGTATTATATTACAGGATTTAAAATCTGTATGAATATGTAGGGTACTGCATTTACCTTATATGTAACATGTTTTGGATATATCAATAAAGGACAATTTTCAATGCCCCTTTTGTATTTCTTCTTTGACATATGTATCCATTCTCTTATGAAAAAATGGTAAAGTAAAGTGTTCCTATACAGGCCATGAAGGTCCTTAGGGTTCCAGGATGTTGAAACTCCCAGATTTTTAAGACATCCAGCAAATGGTGATGGTAATGTAATCAGCTATTACTCGCAGGATTGCTCCGCATGAACATTTCTGTTGGAGACTGAGTCAACCCAAGGGGCATAATATCACCAAAAGGATTAGGCCAATTGAAAAATCCCAATGACCTCATCAGGGATTGAACCCATGACCTTCCAGTTTATAGCGGTGCCTCAACCAAGTGTGCCATAGTTTTCCCCCTTGAACAGATGGCACTAAATGAAATAAATATTTTACCAATAGTAACTAGTAAGTTAGTTCAAATTACCATCGTGTAAATAACACTGCCTTTTAAATTAAACTGAAACTCTGAAGATATAGTAGTTCTATATTACTTATGTATTAGTTTAGGCTGAAAATCTGAATTTGAAATGTTTTCCTCCAGCAGTCACAACTATTCGGCAAATCAGATTTCTATATACTGACAATTAAGGAAAACTGAAAACAAAATGGCACTTATTACAAAACGAATGATACTACCTATGCTGCATCGATGAAATGACTTCTGAAAGGGGCGGTTTCAATACAAGTGAGCAACACAGGTTTACAGGTGATTGAGCTTGGTCAACAGACTGAGCTACAAAACAAAACTCCGCTTCTTAGAATGTGTATAAAATTTTACCTTATAAAATATGCTGAAAATGTCGTCCTCCCTCATGTAAACAGATATTGTATTGGGAAAACGCATTCTGGTTGAAACGATTAGGTACCAAAATGAGTTTTGACCCCATTTTTTCAACACCTGATGAAAGAAAATAAATCGTATGGCTGGTTTAAACAAGATTCAGCCACTGCTCATGCAGCAGCATAGTCTATGAATAAACTTAGGGAAGTGTTTCAAGAAAGAGTGATCAGTGTTGGTGTATAACCAGATCTGTGTGTGAATTTTACTTGCGGGGTAGCCTGAAAGAAAAATCCTTGCATACTGAAACAACTAAAAGGAAAACATTAGGGATTAAATCAGAAACATTACTGTGCCCGAATGAAATTGTGTCAACCAGAATGTGTTTTCCCGATACAACGCCTGTTTACATGAGCATGCCATTTTCAGCATCAATTGTAAGGTAAAATTTGGTCCGCCGCCATGGGTGTATAGGTAGCCTACTTGCCTTCCACCCTGGCAGTCCGGGTTCAATTCCCGGCCGGATAGTGGGTTTTACAGTAACGAAAAATCTCTGGGTTCAGGACTGGGCATCACCCAGGAAAATTATATGCTATATTAAAAACCTTAAATTAAAGTGGTGACCGCTAGAATAAGGTATAGAGTATTCACAATAGATCTATTAAGGTCGCAGTGTTGAGAAGTCTAATCTAAGGCAAAATTTTATACGCATTCTAAGAAGCGGAGTTTAGGTGCAGGGAAAGCTCGCTCCTGCCTGCCCATAGTGGCCGCCAGTGAAACACCGTGCAAGCAGCATACCTTTTATTCTAAATCCCACAACTGATAACACTGATAGGAAGACCACAATGAAATGGTACATAAAACTGTTAAATTTTACGTAACTATCTTCTGACTCAAAGATATCTGACCAGGATTCCAGTATAATATGTTAAATTGTTACTACTAAATGTTCTTTTGTAAGTAAATTTAATTGGACCATTTTCATTATTTTGGAGGTCACATTCTAAGAGTATCTAGATGGCATTATGGTCAGAGTAAGCAGTTGCAACAGTCTTTCCCCAGCGATTTCATTGTAATAAGTGTTTTGAACAGTCCAGGTACGTAATTTTATCAGGATACGGTGACAGTTTGTTGGGCACTATGCCTCTGGTTTCCAAACTGAAGGTTCCTCTACTGCACCTGGTAGTAGCTCTGTTGGGTTCAGTTTGATTCTCGGTGTCTCAGAGATGAATATTTATGGAGCGGACACTTATGTATTTACAATAAGAAGATCATCTAAGAGTACCTGTATTTTTTATTAATAATATGCCCTTTATGATCACCAATTACACAAATACTAACATCTGAGGACTAATTTATTTTCTAATCACGTAAACTGATATTATTTCTGTGTAACTGTCTGTAATAACGTGGTCGTTTATTCACTAGTAGTGTTTATATTAAATGATGGTAGTTATTGAATATTGTAGGTGTGTTTTTGTGTCCCTACAATTACAGTGATTTCTCAAAACATTGTCACCTCAAAACTTTAATAAGTCTGTGTAACTGTATTTTTGTGTCTACAAGATGCTGTTGGGATTTTGACATGCAGTCCACGGTGTGGTGTGTTGTAACTTGTAATGTCTTTCTAGTAATCTAATAACAATGTTCACTGTACACTTGTATTGAGTACTTACATTTACCTGACACATGATTGCGTTAATCACCTCTCCCCATTATGAGTATTCCATGTGATTGGTTGATTGCCAATTTGTATAAGGACTATAATAATATCAGTTTCGTTCCTATTTCCCATGAGCTTGGGAGGAAGCCTTAAACGTAATAATACACCATATTTTGTGTTAAAGACTGAGCTATCAGGGGCATAGGCATGTGTACACCATCACTGCGCAAGTCGATAACCTTGTAAATTTTGGATTTAAAAGAACTATGATCAACATATAAAATTCTCCTTAACATAACATTTCTGTGCATGAATTCTGAAACAGAGCTTCTACTTCAGACAGACGAAGATTCCTGCAAGCAGGATTTATCTAGGTTTACCTATAAAGAATTCGTTATTACATCATAATAATGGTACAATGGCACTATGAATTAAACTTTAAAAGATGCATGAAATGTATTCAAAGATGTGAAGAAATTGCTGGGCATTGTGAAGTATCACTATGCAAAGAACCTTTCAGAAACATTCTGAAAAGTTCAAAGTGCTCAGCTGATATATGAGTCTGAAGCTTCATTTGCTCATTACTTAACAGAAAGATTCAGTGCATAGCAAGGAAGGCCCCCCCCCCCCAAAAAAAAAGAACTGTATGAGGACCTCAGTAACATAATGCTGGTATGTAAATATGTATAAGTATGACAAATGTGATGAACCTAATACAAAACACTTTGCGAACATCATGTGCATTTAAGTTCAGCGAGGAGAGAAAAAAAGGTCTACACAATCCAACTGACATACCTCATATAGCATGAAACAGATCCGTAAGTTTCATTTTATTCTTTTCATTTTTGTTTCCAAATCATTTATGGGCACATAAAGTATGAGAATGATTTCTAATAGTGGTAACACATCTGTACAGTCTCACTAAAACAGAAGTAGTTTATGACACTTTCACCAGATATTGAATGGATATTCAGTAAATATCAGGGCAAAACAGATTTTCTCTCTCACAACATATGCCTTAAGAAGAAGAACTGAATGAGAATCTCTATATATTGCTGGCAAATGGTATTTTAAATTTCAAACATGGGTGAAAGATACAAATTCAAACTGCTAAAGAAGCCAATTGATCTACAGAGTTTCTAAGAAATCTGTATTTCCATAAAGAGATGTAGATGTCCACTGAGGTGTTTCATATCCCGTTCGAACATTCATAATCACATTTTTTTTAGTCAAATTTACTAGACTTTCAGAATGCAGATTCCTGTCAACATTCCTCATGGGGAATTTGAATTATTATTCTCAAAAAAATTAAATATTTATCCAAAAATTAAAAGCACCATTTGAGACCGGTAAGATAGGCTGCTTATTCAATTTTTATTATTTTTAAGGCATGAGTCGTGATAGAGAAATATATTTTGCCCTTCAAAAAGCTCGATGCCCAATGAATATTAGATGGATGTGGCACAAACTTCCCTTGCTTCAGTGAGATTCTGGAGATGTATAGCTATTGTTTAAAAAAAAAAAAAAGAAGAAAGAGAAAAAAACAACCTTGCCATTTGCAGATTTTACAATGATGTTGTATTATCATTTAATATTTTGTCCTGCTACCAAAAGAACGAGACATGTTACGGGAAAACAAAATGTGGTTTTTAATTAACCTCACCCAAATGAGTACATCTCAAACTGGTATTAGTACCACAGGGAAAAATAACTTTTAGTTTCCAGGCTTCCAATAGAACAGTTCCTTAGAGAAACCAGTGGAATAATTATACAGACAACAAAGATGAGGCCAAATTAAGACAGCTATCGCAAAAAAAATGTAGCTTTCATAAATGGCTGTTTTTATCACAGTTGTCTTCTTCAAATAAAATAAAATTTTACCACAATGTATTTTTATGATCAACATTCATTAACTAACCCTGTTTTTAACTGCTAGAGTTGCAAGCACCTTGATTTTGATAAGGGGTTCAAGACAGAGAATTCTAGAATATACAAATAACCGAATGTTTGATACTAAAATGGCAGTACAGAGTTTGTTGTTTTAAGGCACAACAGTTGTTATTAAAACACTGGATCTATAAAATTTAGGAACTTATTTAAAATTTGTCTTTTTACACATAAGAAAATATAGACCTGCCTACATACAAATTAACACATCAGATTTTACTAATGCTTCTCGTTTAATGACTATGTCTGACTTCCTATAATATAATAATATCTGTAACCATTTGGACCAAGAAAGTGAAACAAGATAAACTTCCATCACAATGTCTGAAAAGCTTCCGATGTTGATAACAAAATAAACATTAAGTTTTCAGCCAGAAACACTTCAGTTCACTATTAAGAGGAACACAATGTTATTTAACAACATACATACATTTGAACTTTATAACAAGATTAAACTTTATTTATATAATTGTAATTATACTATTAACCATAAAATTTTCACTTTAAGAGAATATCCTTTCATCCCAAACAAACTCTGAAAACGAAAAAACAAACCAATGCATTAATTTCTAGGGAAATTAATTGAAATAAAGGTGAGGAAATGGGAAAATGAAACTGAAAATTATATAGCTAATGAAGTTATGAAAACCCTACTGCATCATTAACTATAGTAATTAATATTATTTTGTATTCTATATTCTAGTGCCTACCTCTTAAGACCAGGGCTCCATTTCATAAAACATGACAGATGTGACAAATACGTAAAAATACACGACAAATATGTAAAGTCTAATAAATTTGACAATATGTTTCATAAACGTTACAAGTTCTCCTTACATGACAGACAGATTAATGTAAATTGTCAGACTAAAAAGAACACTTTTCATGAACATGACAATGTTATGTCAAACCTTAAAGATTACTTTATTCCACTGTATTCATATACATGTGCGATAATTGATCTCGACACTGAATGTTAGGTTAATTTGTTGCCTAGAAACTCGGCATGGTCTCATTTCTATTCCTTCATCATTCTCACTACTACAACTGTATGTATCTTATATTTTAACAATATAAATTAAACAAATTAAATGTAATAGCTGAATTCCAACTTTTAAAAACTGTTACAGCATAAGAGGAGTCAAGTGTCACCAAAAACATGATAATATGACAAATATGTACAATAACGTAAGACTGCATAAACAATGAATGATAATGAATTCTTTCATTTAACACAAAGAATTTTCTGTAAGCTTATGAGTCTTCTATGATTACTCAAAAATACAGAATTAGAACTTACCTGTCATTATGTGATGACAGTAGGTTCTTCACGTCCAGTGTACTCCTTGATTTGTGAAATTTGTTTTGCCACTTTAATAAGTGGCATTAGGACCTCCTGTTTGACAGAAACATAGAATTAGCACATTACAAACAAGACATTATTTTTTTAACCTTAGACTCCTCAAACCATTCAACCCACATAACTTTTCAGCAGTAGCGGCTCGTGGCTCAAAACGAGGGTGTGCTGCAAATACCATTTCATATAGCAAACTTAAAATATTTTTAAAAATTATTAGTAGGCCTATCTAAACTGCTCATCTCTTAATCCATCTCTGGGAGCTCTCATGCGATTTTCTCTGCCCTAATTCTTTTTTGCTAATTTCTCTCATTGTAATCTATCTATCCGAAACTCTCGTGAAATAGTGTATAACATTATTATTCTTGTAGCCTACTGATTATTAAACCAATCTTTCTTAATTCATTCTTTCTACATGCTCATTCCTCTCTGACTTTCTTCTTTATAACCAGTCACCAATGCCTTGTACTCTACACCCTTGCATATATCACAATTCTTTGCCTAGTCCATTAATATTCTTCCTATGGGTTTTCTTAAACACAAGCACCAATTAAATTCTAAATATAACTTTCCTGCGCTTAATGTGATTAAGTTTCTTTTTTTTTCTGAACGCAAAAATGTCTTGTGCATTGTCACTACAGTAGATGAACTATTTCACGAGAGTTTTCAGAGAGATAGATTACGCCGAGAGAAATTAGCAAAAAAATAATTAGGGTAGAGAAAATCGTGTGAGAGTTCCCAGAGATGGATTAAGGCGGGAGGAAATAGTAATTCCTATGCTTAAGGTGCAGAACATTGTGTGAGTTGTGTGAGAGAAAAAACAGGGGAAAAAAAAAATTAGGGCAGCGAAAATCGCGTGAGTGTTACCCGAAATGGAATAAGAGACGAGAAAATAGTATTTTTAATGATCGAGGTAGAGGAAGTCACGTTAGTGTTCCCAGTGCGACAGAATACTTAATCAGGGTTGTGGAAAACATGTTTCTGAATATAACACATTCGAATTTGGCGGTGAAGATGAAAAGCATTGCTTACTCGACTGATGGGCCCTCTATACCACCAGACAGTGGAAGATCTCGTCACATAACTAATAGCACGCCCATTGGTGAGATGTGAAGTAGTTCGTAAAGCCTCAGAATCTCATGCTCAGGCACCCTCTCCAGCACATTCTCCAGGTTGCAACTGGTATATACGCCAATACAGTCAAGCTTTGGCATGACGTCACAGCCCTACGAGAAAGGTGCTGTTTAGAGAAACATATCGCGAGGCAGAAAAGGTAATATTCACATTATCGACTCTGATTCTTCAACATACCGGCTAAGGAAATCTCGCATGGACCCGCCAAGTTCAAAATCTACGTAAAAGTAAATATAGTATTGCGTTTGAAAATAACATTTTACGACGAGCAGAAAAGAAGCTGTGTGCTGCAGCACTGCAGCACAATAGGAGAAACCGCCACTGCTTTTCAGTATCTAACATTGATCCTAAGAGATGTTTGTATGGTGTACCATATCCACTAAGGTACTAGACAATCTGAGAACTTCAGAAAATTGGTTTTAACCCTTTCTGCACCAAGCAATAGAGCAGCAACCCTTACTTTAAGTGCCAGATATGAGCGGATCGGCCTGGCTGAATCCACATCCTTTAGTGCCAGCACCAGCTCCGTCGGCTCTAAATAATCGCGTGCTTAACATATTTTTGTAGCATCCTATAGTAGCAGAATGCAAATCCTTATATCTTCTAAGGTTTGTGCATTGACAGACAGGTAGGTAACAGTAAATGCTGTCCTTTTCTATTTACATGACAACAAAGTACAATTAATAACCATTTATTCAGTTTATGTTTGTATGTGGTACAGTTCAAACAAAATGACAAGTGGTTCTTGTGACTTTAATTTTCTTTAGGGGACGACGAATAGTTATTACAGTATTTAGGCAGTTGTGAAGTGTTATAGGATAATAATAGCAGCAATGACAATGACGTAATTCTGGGCATGAACCCAGGTTCTTTCTCCACCTCGCAAGAAATTGTGTTTGAGTGTTTGTAACTCATTAACAATGAGTTTAATATTAATATTAATTTTAATATTATGATTTTAATATTATAAAGGAAGCCCGCAAATGAATGATGGCAAATCAAGAGCTCCAGAACATTTTAATGCTACTACTACTATATTATAAAGGTAAATATAATATAGTGTGAAAATTGTAACATGTACAGTTTAACAGAAATGTTCTAGAAATAATGCTAATAATGTTCTAGAAATTATTATATGCTAAATAATGCTCTCAGCTCATCAGGTGCTTAGGTGAGTAAGCCTAAAATTGTGGTGTCCTACTCTTCTGCCTGTTATACTTTTACAGACCATACTTTCAATAAATTCAACAAATCTAGAATAATAATGCATTGTGATTGTTTTAGAAAATCATTCTTTAATTTAAAGCAATTCATTTTTTCATGTGCATTTTGAACAGTAAATTTCTAAAGTGAAAAGTATGAAAATACTATTTTTCTTATGAAATTTTTGGAGCATGTTACCCTTATATAATCTACAAAAACTACCAGAATCATGCCTCTCTTATAAACATTTTGCCTACAAAAAATAATTAAGGTGTTAAAATACCTATTATATTACAAAGTTATCTAACTAAATACTATCTAAATATTATACAGATTATTGTTAAATTTTTTGTTAGTACCAGCATTTAGTCTAATCAAATGTAATATAACACATACATGGCAACGAAGTATACACCAGGCCTGCCAAAGAGTACTCCCAAGGTGGGAAGTAATTCCCCTACTTCGCCTCCTTTCTTAACCTCCAAAGCACAGCAAATGGTTCAGTTGCACAATTGTGATGTCATTCCCCTACTTCCCCTCCCTTCATGACCTCCAAAGCGTAGTGATTGGTTCAGTGGGGAACGACTTCACATGTTGGCAGTACTGTTCGACAGGCCTGGTATAGACTACCCGTATATCTATAATTTAATTTTTAAGTGATCTAACTCTAAGAAAATTATAGAACTTAAATAAGTTATTTACAATCAGATTCAGGGTAGCCATAGTACAAATCTAATTTTATCTACAATAATACAAAGCACAAAGTCTGTCTGTCTGTCTGGAACCCTATAGTCCCTATGTTGGGGTGAAGGGGCCTCCAAGTGGAGGTTTCTGTTACCTATATATGAATTTTGTTACACTTATTTTCCGAGAGAGGGTAAAGGGACAGGTGGTAAGCCCATCACCTCTCCACCCCCTCAGGAAACTAAGGTATTACTTGGACGTAAAAGGGCCGAGAAATGTTGTCTAGAGGCTCTAATTTAGGCTTGGAGTTCTTTTACATACCATAAATCTACGACACGGGCCCCCCAGCTTAAAGTCCCTCCCGGAGAACTCTGTGCCCAGGATTTTTTATGTCCTGAAAAACCCATCAACTGCGGCCGGGGTTGATCCCGTGACCTTCAATCTAGAGGCGGGCATGCTACGTCTAGACTACGGCGGCTGACAAGGCACAAAGTACAGTATATATAATCATGTACAATGTAAATCTGCAGTTAACTGTAACAAAGCACTTCTTCAGCAGAATAGTATTGCTTTTGCAAATGTCCTAATATCCTAATTTATAAATCTTTAGTACCAAATATTTATACTATAAATTAGAATTCAAGGATCAGACAATTTTGTTATTATTCTTTATTCATCTAAACTATTATTTCAATACCTAAATGCCATTTGAAATTTTATTTACCTACAACCTAAAGACTATGCTCTTATTTTGTAACGCACTTATACCTTTTCCATCCTGCATATAGAAATCTATTTTCTATAATATTCGAATTATAAAAATTAACATAAGTAGTATTATAACACAAACAATACCTGAGCTGGCTTAAAGATCATATCTTTTGATGATTCGTATGAATCAATATAAATCCTCACAGTGGCTCCAGAGCTTCCAGTGCCACTCAGACGGAAGACTAGGCGAGATCCATCATCAAATAGAATCCGTAGGCCCTGCATAACAAAAGAAAGCATGAAAATATTTTCCTTCAGAACCACCAAAGAGTTGATAGACCTTTCAACTCATTTACAAGGAAGTCCACTGTTTAACATCCAAAGGCAGAATTTTTGCCTAGAAGGTCTGATATGTTTGCAATCCTCCTACCTCCAACAACAAATGTATCATAGATCCAATTGTACACTTTGAGCAACACAAAAGGCAACCTAAACAAGTGCAAGTGGAAAAGACATTCACCTACAACCCAACAATCCCATACTTCAAAGAGAAGTATGCACTTCGAGGGAATGAAATAATTGGTTTGATGGTCGGTGCTCATGGTACAAATGCACAAATTTTCATTTACATGTGGAAAAAATTTTCTTTTACATTACAAGGTCTGGTATTAACAAATTACCAAGTAAGACCAATGCTGATCATTTTGCCTGGTGACTCTTTTATCCTTTTCCAGATCTACTTTAATAAGTTACAGTAATCTGGTTTCTTGTGAGGTTACCATATTATTATGTACAACATTTTTTGCAGTGACTTTCTTTTTTTTACTAGACACTAAAAATTAAAAAAAATAACATATTTAAGTGAATTCCTTCATGCCCTATTAATTCAAGCTTAATATTTAGTAATTATGAAAATATTATGTAATTGAACATCTACATTACAATTATCTTTTATTATCAAACTGTTGTAATTGAGTTTGTGTCTGCTCATTTCGATCAGATGTGATAGGGAGATATTCTGTATCATCTTTGTCAGCCAGCTCATCACAGTCAAAAACATCTCCAGACTCATTTTCCAGTAAACTATACAAATAATCTAGTAATTCATCATTGGACAGATAATGTTGATTTAACAATGAAAAAGCCAAAATAGAGTAGAAATTCACGAAGAGCACTGAAGTCTACCATGCTCTCTTCTACTGGATAAAATAAAATAAAAGAACAAAGAGGGAATAGGCAAGCAAAGCAGCATATAAGAAGCACACTGTTGCATATTTAGATATGTCAATCTTACAACCAGTCAGCTAAGTGAAAAACACATTTTCACAATTTTACCGATTTTAAGAAACTAGCACATGAGGCTACTCCAGTGCAGTGATTTTGGCCAAAATATTTAACTCAATTTCTGCGACATCTTGTTTTCCCAAATAATTTTGTTCACAAGAATGTTTGAATGCAATCCTTTAAAGAATACTTTCTGAGATAGCATTCTTAGAAGACAAATATAAAAGAACACAGAAAACTGAATGTTGATTTCTTAAGCTGTTCCCATTCAGGTTATAATATAACAGTGATAGCACACAAAGTTTTCATCATTTGTCATATTTTACATGCCAATAAGTACCTGCTTTGTTGAGACAGAGCTGTCTACAGGATCTGTATAGCTGAAGTTGTCTGCCTTCTTCACGACATAGCATTTGCCACTTTCTTTGAACTCTTTCCCAACTAGCCCTCCAAAACTATTTTCAATGCTGTCCATCATCTTCTTACACTCTTCTGCACCACAGTCCTCATAATCATATCTGAAATTAGTTCCAAATTGTTATTAATTAAAATTCCAATATGGTGAAAAGTAGGGATGGGTCGATACCAGATTTTCTCGATACTCGATAATCGATACCGATACATGATTTTTCCTCGATACTAGATACTTCAATACTCGATACCGTCAACATTTCCAGATTCAATAAATAGGTACATTAAAAATTTAAAGTTCACAGAACTGTGTAATACCAACTAAATTAAGTGTTCATATTTAATGAGACAAAATTTAATATCAGTTGTCTATAATTATTTTTAAACTCTAGATTAAAACTAAAATTAGTTTTTGAAACAATCCACTTACAAGTTTCTGTTCAAAAATTACAATGGGGTTTGGACAGTCAGCTTGCTTGTTGGTTGTTATTGAAACGTTTGACAAGAAAAGAAACAATTAAGAATATCGTCTCTTTGGATTTTAAAAGTCGGAAAGTCTTTATTTATGACTAGACAAAAGTCACAGAGTGGTTTTCTCCATTTCAAGGAGAAATAGAAGTATTTATTATATTTAGTAGACTACTAAAAGTAGAAAGAGATACCACATTTCCTTAAAATGCAGAATTACCAAAGTATCGAAAAAGTATAGAGCGAGTTTTCTGAAGTATTGCTCGATGCCGATACCATGCAAGTATCGAGAGTATCGAGGACCCATCCCTAGTGAAAAGCCATACCTATAAATACAGTGTACAGTGTTGCCAGTTCACAATAAACATGAGGATCATCTGAACTGTTGGAAATGAAATGTTGACGACGGCAGCAATTCATAGGCAATTTGCCAAATTTTGTCCCCATTTTTTTAGTGTTTTGCATGAACGGTCAGCCTGCTTTCTCGTCATCCTAAATCAAAACCCTTGCTTAGCTCATTGCCTCAATAGTGTAGACTAGCATCAATGTTTAAGCTTCTGCTGGTTGCGCTCCAATTTCAACACCATACCCGGATAGCAACTGCAATTTGCCAATGCTCCAATTCTCAAATCTCACCCTTATGTATGCTTATATTTTACACATACTTAATTCACATTCTGAAGTGGAATCTCTTCTCCACTGTTAATATTTTTATTAATGAAAATTTACATAATTAATTTTATTCTTCAACATCCATTCATATTCATAATAAAAGTAAAGAGTTCCCTATACGGGCCCCATGGGTTCCAGGAGGTTGAGGCTCCCAGATTTTAGACAATCGGAACGTGAAGGTGGTAAGGTTGTCAGCCTTATGCACCGGCCGCCTTTACCCCCAGAATTGCTCCTGGTACTCATTTCTGTTAGAGGCTGAGTCGACCAGAGGGCCATAGTGCCACCAGAAGGATTAAGCCAATTGAAAAACTCAGACTTCATCGGGGATCAAAAGCGCAGCACCTCAACCACTACGCTACGGCATACCCCATTAATATTCATAGTATGATGGTTAAAAGCAAAATAAATTATAGTTAAAATATGGAGATCTTTTAATGGTAATATGGGAAAAGCCATTAGTAGGAGAAACTAATAGCCAGTAACCAAAACATTCGTAAGACTTAGCGATGAATTTATTTATGAGCTTCAGGAAAAAATTAGGTCTTTTAAGAATATATATTTATGTAAACTCCAATCCTGATCAGATGGGATTCTTATATAAAAGTGAGCCGATAATGCTATACCCTGCTCTTTCTCACCTGCTTCCTTGTGTACGCCTACTACAAGCCATGCCAAGTCACTGTGCATCATTATGAGAAAACCAAGACAGCTTCTTGAGAACGGCCATGATCATCAGTAATTATTAAGTTTGGACAGACTATTGCCTCAGTGACAACAATAGTAATTAGTAATATTTTCATAGTAGCAATGATAAATTAACATTAATACATAATTAGGTGGCAAATAGTTTCTACAAAGTAGACATAAAGGCATATATACATAATAATAATTAAAACGAAGTAATATACACAGTGGAGCATATGAATAACTGAACTAGTTAAATATTATATTAACACTTAATGCTTCACTTACGTCGCTGTTTATGAGCAGGACATGTTTTGGGATTCTTATCCCATCTTCGGCTGCTGGTCAACTGGCAATTGGCGATCATGGTTAGTGGTCCGAAGATGGGATAAGAATCCCGAAACATGTCCTGCTCATAAAGAGTGAAGCATTAAGTGTTAATATAATATTTAACTAGTTCAGCATATATACATGTTAACCTATACACAACAAGACTGATATCTAATTGTGGTTATTATGATACAAAGAGAATTATTAACTTAGTGGTGAGAATATTAGACACAATAAAAATTATTACTACCACCCAAAGCTAGAGTTATTATTTAGTCAGTGGATACTCGAGGTAAAAAGCAGGATTGCTAGTACCAATTGCAGCTGAAGTTAGTGGTCAACAATTGGAGGAATTCAGGTTGACATACTCTACATTGTAAAAGAACTACAAGCAAGTGGTCTCGCTTTACTGAAGCTGGCGCCCATTCAATAATGAGAAATATCTAGAATCATTAGAACAAAGAAAAGAAACTATCTCAAAGACAAAGTAAATGAAGTAGGGGAATATATCAAAGAAAAAAAGAAAAGTGATCCTGGTCATCTGCAAACACAATTCGATAATAATGTAAAAGTATTCTTCTGTCATATATAAACCACTAAACAATGATACCGGTAACCTGTTCTTAGACAGTGGGGCATCCACAAGCTGGAATGAAGTAATTTCTCATTCAGATTAGTTAGTGACAAGAATTGAGTGTGAACAATTTAATTATTGTATTTGTATTTGTACTTCATAATTTATTCTAAGATATGTGGAAGTTTCTGATGTAGTATTTTACAAATGTAGATAAATGTGTGCCCATGCTGTGAAGTTTTATATATATACTGTATATAATATTTATTTAAAGTATAAAAGTATATGTTGTATATGGACCAGCCGGCCCTGACTAACCAATTTCGAAGGGAGGGAGAAATCACAGAGAACAGCAATACAAAGGTATCATATGCAAATACACTGATTGAAAATGGAATTGCCCTAAGTCTCTCTTTGCTAACGTACAGATTCGTCATTTAGTACAATATACAGAAATTGCAAAGGCTCCAGACAGTCTATCACAACTGAACCAATAGACAGATTTCCTCCAAACTAACCTTGTAAAAAAATTGCGTCCATACTCCTCCCAGTGTGCTTTAATGAGAGATTCAACACTCTTCTTTTCACTAGCAATTATCTGCAGCCATGCAAGAGCTGCCCAAATGCCATCTTTCTCTCGAATATGGTCTGATCCAGTTCTGAAACAATATGAACACCAGACAGCATTAGAAAAACAGCACAGAACAAAATATCATATATGCAATGCTAACATGACTTATTATATAAAGGTACTAAGACTTGTTAAGTTTCTTGATAGGACAGAATAACTCATCAATTTTTGTAAAATAGAAAATATTTTGATTAAGCCTAAAGTTTCAGTATAGAATGCTCCATAACAGAAAGTCAAAATATTCTGTGCCACATTGATGGACCTCATAGCGGACATTTCTTGTGAAACTCGAAATTCAAGTTTTAGGATCAAATGCAGTCGTCTGATGAAGGCCTGGAGGTTCAGGCGGAAACGTCACGATAGTTAATGTGAGTTTGAGTTTTATCCACTGACTACAAATTACTTTCTTGTGTTTTTTATGAATTTTTATAATATTTCAGTGGAAAATATGGACCAACGAATTTTAAAAATGCAATACTTTGAATAAAATTAGATGGTAGAGCAAGAGTTAAAGAAACAAGGGAGCTTCCAAATAAATGATAAAATACAACTCGTAAGGGGAGTCCACAGTATACCAGTCACTAATATTATCAACCTTTCACAAGGTGAAATTGTATGGGTAAACAATACCAATTCCACTCAATGGGCTTTAATTGTTCAGATTTTAACATTTAAATGTTCACATTCTGTATATATTTTATTATATAAGGCAGAATAAATCAAGTGAGGAGTGTAACAGTCAAAGCATTGAACTAGAAAACTCAAAAGGGATATGATTTGAATTATTGATGAACTTCATTTCCTTAATGGTCTATTAATTAGTTCTTGTTATTAATTGTATTTTGTAATTTTCACAATGTACAGTGTTTAAACACAATTTTAAGACTGTTTATACTTTAATAAACTTATACAGTATGTTTCACGTAAGAGTTGGCCAATCATGTGGTTTTTACGTCGCAGCGGCCACAGTTCTAACTCCAGAGCGATCGGGTGAAATATCTAAGCAAATAAACCCACTAACGGCTTAACGATTCAGGTTCTCACAAGTACAGTCAACTTTCCTATGAAAATAATCATGCACCTTATCACCGAACATGTTGGAAATGTCCTCCTCTTGCATCCACACAACACTGGTACCTTTTTAGGAAATTTTCTTTCACGCCCATAAGTTCAGCTTCCGAAAGAGAGTTAATTTCTCTTGTGATATTGTCTTTAAGTTCTTTCAATGTGTGGGTGTTTGACCTATGCACTTTATTTTTCAAGTTCCCCCATAAATTTAAGTTACATAACTGTTGAAGCTAACAACAGGGGCCATTTGTAGAGCTCGCTTGAGTAGCATGCATGCTGGGTTCACGTGATAGCAGGGTCGGGGTGTGCAATAGAGGGAAAAAGCTGCCATTTTACTCGCAGAATGTGTTTCACTAAATAACTTTTATATAATCTTTTGTTCTTATCATTTCCGCATTTTAAAACTATATAATCTGTATAGACATGATGCTTATGATTGATAGTGTGTGTAGGTGTTGTAGAACAGTGACCACTTAATTTGCGTGATATTTGAAGATATTTCCCATGCACAGTGAATAACAATACCAGTGCTTGAATCAACTTATTCTCATTGTTGACATTTACTGTCCAGAAAAAAATGTTTAAGTGTTAAGAACTCGGACTAATGTACTACGTAATAATAAATTGTACTTGTTAATACAGGCCAGAATTATAAAAAATGAACTAATGTAAACAGCACATGCGATTCACTTAGCTAATCCTAAAAATTTAAGCAGGTACTAATTACTTCATGACAACTACCAGAATACAAACATGTGTATCAGACAAGGATAATATTCATTACTATAATATTATTCCCCCGTAGTGATAAGGAAAGGGCAAAATACACATAGGCGTATATCTGATGCGGGATTCGGGAACATTGTGACAGCCGATGTCAAGCGGGCGCTAGATAGGGGAGGCCCCCAGCTTCTCCTGCCAACAACTGTAAGAGGCTACTCAATATTTCAAATTTACGAGATTCGCAATTAATTTTCACCCACTAAATGCTTATATGAGCAGCTAATTTTTGGCAAGCGTCTATGTGCAATGAAGACCTACCGATGTGCAAAATTTGAGGGTAGGTTTCAACATGACAACCCATACGGTTCCCTTGTGAGTAGTAATCTTTTCATCGTTTAATATTTCAGAACTTCTATGTGGTTCTCGCATTTAGTATTTGTGTATTATAACAAATAACTTACCCAAAACTTTCCTCCCCACACAAGGATAGTTTGCCATCATCCATCAAATTACCAAAGTATTTCCAGCCTGTCGGTACCTCATAAAAATTGACGTTTTTCTTCTGAGCTACCCTGAAACAAAATAACATTACACAAAACAACATTATTATTAAAACATCTTTAAATAAAAACATATAAGTACTGTCAGTAATGAAAAGTGTTTTTGAAATACTTATGTTAACTACCATGTAAATTTTCCCTCTGAAAAACAATACCAAAGAATTATATTTAAAAAGTTTATTTGGACAACAATAATGAGATCTGTTCCAGTGACATGTGCTCCCCAGGAAGGGGGCTTGTTCCAACAAACATTCAAAAACCATCATCGCAATATGATGCATGCCACGTTTGTTGTGAGACATATGCAAACATGTTATTTGTCAGGAAAATGACAAATAATAATATATTAATAACAATAAAACAGTAATAATTATGAAATATCGTTAATATAATAAGAGCATTTTAATAGAAATGCTATTAGTAGTTTAGTATACATAGATATAATTCTGCTAATGAAGATAAGCACAAACAAAAAACATATGACAAAATATACTAAGATTTATAAAATCAGTTTTTATTGCACCAAGAAGTAACATATTTTATTTCTACTTCCTTTCGTCTCTTTGTTTGTTTGTTTGTTTGTTTGTTTGTTTGTTTTTTTTTTGTTTTTTTTTTTTTTTTTTGTTTTTTTTTTTTTTTAAAGTAATTTTCTAGAACCTCTACCATTGCCAGCAACATAAACTTAGTCTTCCATTACGTACTGTACTAATTTTACACTAGAGTACAACGCAACTCGGATGGCGGGTTGGAGTGGGATGCGCGTGAACCAAGAAGCGCAGTGGAGTAGGGTCCTTCCCTTCCCTTCCATTCTTAACCAATAATAGCATCCAAGGAGTTGAAACCAGCTCGGACGGCGTCTCTTTCTGCGCAGAAATAGTGACGAACTGCCATCTGAGCTGCATTTTATTCTAGCAGAACTAAATCTATTAAAACAAGTTTTCAGCTCTTCTCAGTGTATGCTAACAAAATGACCATGGAAATGCATGAATATGACACGTACAGCATTGCCTTAAAACTTGATGCCACTTTTGTAACAACAAACAAATATCCAGCAAGCTATTTCAAAACAGAATCACTGTGCAAGCCGCTTATTGTGATCACTTTGGGATGCAGCTAATCTGATAATATTAACCAATTGTTAACAGTAGCCCAAGGAATTAAATTAAGGTTATTTATTCATATACCTAGGTATAATTTAATATACTAAAAGCAGAATTAAAAGCTATTTATTCATACAGTAATACGTAACTGTGAATCAATGAACCACTCATAGGCTAATACAGTAATAGACTGCAAGCAATACTATTTTCTCAACCAGTAACAAAATCTTTAATTGTTTTTACTATTAACCAATACTCGAGTGTTTTTACTATTAACCAATAACCAATACTCCATACTCGATTACGAGTGTTTTTGGAAGTCTATATTGATCTGTGGTGAACACCGAGTAGCAAAACATCTAATGCCTGCCTGCTCAGGTATTTTCATTTTACACTAGCCATCACTGTATGTCAACACTGTTATCTTCATAAATCAAAAGCTGCAGCTTAATCATGGAGTGAAACATGTTTTATTGCTTAAAATAAAAGTTAGGTAATGTCATCCCCTCGAACTGGTCATCCTGTGAGCTAGGAACAGTATTGCTACCTCCAGTACAACACAAAACAGTTGAGTTAGAAACGAAACCCTTAAAAATGAAATTTTGAATGAGATACAGTACTTGGGGAAAAAATCCGCAAAAAGGAAAATGTGATAACATAAACCAAGTCTTTGATCACAATAAACAGCATTTTTTCAGTGTATCAGTATTAATCCATACGGGACTTCATAAAAGAGATAACATTACCCAACTGATAACATTATCCACAATTACCTTAAGCGGCGTTCACTGTACTTGTGAAAAACACAGCGCATTGTGTTCGCCTCCATGGACTCAGCGCTTTCTGAATCAAATGCTATATTTCAAAGCTGGTTTAAGCAGTGAAGGAGTGCTTTTAGACGCAAACAAATTACACAGATCAATTCAGAACTAATATTATAATAAATATTATATTTCCTGTTATTAATAAGAGGAATCTGAATCAAAATTCATTTTCTCCACGGACGCACTGAGCACATTTTGATTTGTTAGTGCTCATGTAAATATGAATGAAGCACCCGACAATTCAAATTGAAAAAATATGACCCAATACAGTTAAGTATCTCTTCTTTTTTGTTCTTGCATTTAACTCTTACCTGTCAACAGCTGCTGCTGTGGGCATGCTTCGAGCAAAGCCTCTGACACCAGTTTTTCTAAAATAAGGTATGTGGTGCAGGTAAGATCCAAGCACAGCTAACGAGTCAGATGGCGTCACAAAGAATGCATTCTTCCCAAGGATCATATTGCGGTCCTGTTACAAAAATAAACACTTTTATAAAACACATATGCAAATATTTTGTATATTTTTTATTTTGTTCCAACACATGCCACTTAAAGTAGGCCAGTTACTGATGGCAAATAAATGGCTCAGGTAGTTGGGATCGTGGTGGTGGGGGATCAGTCCCAAGCATGATGCGCAATCATTCTTTACTTTCTGGATGACCCTAGTATATATGTCGGTGGCAGTGAAAAGGTTAAATTCAAAGTTCCATCCATAAAAAATGTATGCCATTGTCGTATGCATAGATCAGATGGGACAGCACTTTCTACATTTACTTTTAAGATAAGTTAGTTAAAACTGAAATTCTTCTTTTCATTTGGATATTCTTTCACATGAATCTTTCGCTAAACATAGGAATAAGGTGACCGCCGTCACAACCGGGCTGTACCGTGTGGGACCAAGTCTACAATGTCGCCAATATTACGAACATGATTACATGCCGATTGAATTCTGCAGATAAATGACTGTTGTAGTGATGTTTTATGAAATATGTGGAAGGGTAAAAACAGCTTCTGCATTAAGAATTCTAGGTCTGTGACAGATTATGTTAGGTTAGGAACAGTCATGTTAATTTAGCAACAGTATTCTGCATAGCGTGGGGTTCATGCCATGTAATGAGGTTTCACAAAAGGCATGGAAGAGCTTCTAGAAGTCGTGAAAGCCAAATTCTAGGTCAGTGACAGATTATGTTAGGTTAGGAACATTTGTATTAGTTTAGGAGCAATATACTGAATAAATGTTTATTATGTCTCACATTGGATCTTTTCTGCGACAGGAAATTTTACCCTTGCACCGATCATTTCTCTTTTGTTCCTCATGGCTCGGAGGGGCACGGTCGCTAATGGCAGAGCATGGCTGGCTACGCTATTCTGAAGGAGTTCCAAATCTTTGATGGGAGAAAAAAGTAGCAGAGGGAGTTAAAACCTATCACAGTAATCATCTGTTTGATTCCCAGCAGAGGCAGTGTGCATGGTAGAAGTCCAGTGGCATGTTTGATTCACATTGTGTATGTAACAAGATATTCTTCAATTTAATTTACAGATTTATTTTACAAGGGAAACTTTTTTTAAATGGGAGGTTACAGTGGAGTGTACTTATTTGAGCAGCTCAGTTTATAAAAATGCATTATAGGATATGGTGCCTGAAGTAAAAACCCGAATGGTTCTTTTATTGGAAAGCTGAGAAAAACATCTTGCTAGAATTTCTAACACATGTGTACAGATGGTGAGATGTACTTGCTCCTGTCAGTATAATAACTAGATAGTGAGGTCAATAATTTTTCTACAAACTATCTAATTGGAGCTTGATACATCAACAGCTGCCACTGTATACAAATTGTATTCCACATTTCCCACCCAAATGCAATTCCCTACAACAACAACAAAACTACTGAATGAACTTCTGAGCAGATTTCCAGACCAAGACAATTATAGCCAAGATCAAATGTTAGGCAAAATGCCTATTCTTTACTCTTCAAGATATCTTTAAAATTGCTTAATATAAGTAAGCTTCAACAGGGAGTTCAATCTCTGTTAAAGTTGTTGGGATTTTTCAATTGGGCTAATCCTTCTGGTGGCTTTATGGGCCTGGGGTTGACTCAGTCTCTAACAGAAATGAATACCAGGAGCAATCCTGGGTGTAAAGGCTTCTGGTGCATAAGGCAGATAACCTTATCACCTTCACTTGCTGAATATCAGAAAACTGTAGGGTTAACATGCGTCCTCAACTGCCCCGGACTGTTACATGACTTTACATTGTATCGGGGGGGGGGGGGACAAAAAAATAAAATGTAGTTTTAACTATTAGGGATTTTCAGGTTAAATGTGCTGCACATGATGTGCACATAGGGTTTTTATCCTTAAATTTATATAAATTCAAGAGTACACGCCAATTATCAAATTGATATAGGTGTAGATTTGCTGTTTGATGAAGTGACTGTAATCAACAACATCCTGAATTCAAAATCTGAAAAAGTTACTGAACTGGAAACTCTTCATTTATCCCAAAAGTGGGTGAGGTTATCCACGTATCTAGAAGCTAGTGATATGAGCACATCAAATGTCCTGAAGATTGTTGAGTACATCTTGTGTCTGTCTATTACATCTGCAAGTGTAGAAAGGGCATTTTCTCTTACAAGAACTGCTGGAGCCCAGAAAGAGGAAGGATGTCAACACGAACTGTGATGTCCCTTCTAACAATAACATTTTATTGTGAATACAGTTGCAGTGACTTATATGAACTGGTAAAAAAAAACAAGAAAATCATAAGAAAAGCTGCCTCATCTGAAAATTCATCCAGAGAAGAGTACACTAGGAAAGAATCCGAAGCTGGAACAACTTGAAAAGACTATTTTCTCATATGGTATGCCAACATCTCTCAACAGAAAATAATAGACATGAAGAGTCCTTGATTTTAATTTTAAAAACATGGTAACCCTAGAAAACTGGGAACCTAAATCTCCTAGAATTCTAGAGGCCTTCTGAAGATCAGAAAAAGTAGTTATTTACAGAAATATGTGTAGTGAACATAAAACAATGGCAAAGCAGAAGCTATCTAAAGAATTTCTTAAGCTACAAGATATATCAAACTTACGCCATCTCCATCAAAAGCAGCACCGAAGTCCAGATCACCTTTCTTTAGTTCTTCCACTAGTGGCGCAGCATATGTTAAGTTTGGATCTGGATGGAGACCTCCAAAATCTGGGAGTGGTGTACTGTTAACTACACTTTCACTTGAAGCTTTAAACTCCTTCACAAAGATGCGATCAGCATAGGGTCCAGTAACTGTAAAATATACACACTGCTTAGTAATTTTAGTAGAAATAAGTACTGATGTTTTACACTGTAATGCTTTTTCAGCAGTTCTTTTTCAAATATTGAACACTCAAGAATGCAAGTATTTTATTACAAAATTGACTGACTTATGTTGAGAAATTACCTGTGGATGCAGAGACCCCACCCTAATATTAAAGATCCTTTCTTCAGAATATAAAATAACTAAGCCAGAACAAAGAACCAATGTGGTGTCCTCCAAAGAAGCCAGAGTATTCGGCAGATTTGCACTTTACTTCCAGATAGTAGAAAATGCCAATCTGATTACATTCTTGGCTTACTCATCAAATAAGTACAATTGATTGCCAACCTATTTGGTTCCACATGAGTTTACCCTTACTTACTCTTTACATTAAACCCTACCATTGTTTTTTAATGGAAAAATTAGTGAAAATTGTGGGGCTTATACACAATAAAATGTGGTGTGTAATTTAATCAGTCATTGATAGACGTGTGAGTGCTGCGTTCACTTTTGATTTCAAAGTGTGTTCATTTATTTACCACTGAAGACAATAGAGTGACCCACTGTATACCTTCCACTATTTAATCATAGAATAAGTTATTATAAGTTCTGGAATCTTCAAACATTTTATTTTCGTACAGATAGCAAAAGATGTGGTACATATCAATGAGCTGAGCATGTGTCTCACATGTCGATTGTTCACGTTACATGACTGTCTCACTGTTGTGTAACTTTTACTGGAGTACAAAGGTTAGATATTGAATTTTTGTTCGGCCCTAAAAGTAAAAAATTGAAAAACAATAAGATGTATCAAATGCTGTCTTCCCATCTGTGGGGAGCATGGGTGCGAAAAATGTTATGGAAGTGAAGAACCAGTTGAAGGTAAATGAGAGTGATTAGAAACAAAAGAACCCGTAATGCAAAAACATTGTGAACAAAATTATTCCTAACATTTTATTTCATGTGTTAAATAAAGGGTATAAAAATTGATAAAATTCATTTTGATCTAAAGGGGTGAATATATAGAATTTAATTGAAAGGTTACTACTTATACCCCTTTATAGGATAAGAAAAGAAAACTAACTTGAACTTATCCAATACTACAAGTTGCAGATAATACTTTAAACTTCTTAATATTTTGCCCCTACCTTGCATATACATTTATGAAGTCATAGTCCAGATCAAGAAGTCATTAAGCAAAATGAAAACAAATGCCCATCTTCATTCGTTTAATACCAGGAACAAATCTCTTCATTTCAAGCCACAATACCTCAATTTATGAACAAAGCTTCAAACATAATGGACCCATACTGTACAACAAATTGCCAAAAAGCGTGAAAAATGTAAACTCAGTTAGAAAATTTAAAGTAACTGCTCGCAAATACTTAATGGACAATGCCTTCTACTCAGCACAAGAATACATGAATCATCAAGAAAACTTACCTTAATTGTAAATATTGCCATTAATAGATTAAGTTTAGATTTAAGGAGACTTGACGAGTCACCAGTTTATGACATATGTAAACGTTATGTGACAATAAAGCATTATCTTATCTTATCTTATATAACAGACTGGGAGACTTGTGGAAGTATAAGCAAAGTTTATTACCAACAGCAGCACAAATAATTGGCAAAAACAATTATTTATAAGCATATAAGAATCAAATGACAATGTGGAATTGGAATTAAGATGCTGTTTAAATGCTACTGGATAGGCCCAAAGAATATTTAAAAACAATCATATGATCTTAGGCGTAAAACCTGTGTAGGCCTCGAACATGAGTGTACATAGAATTAAAATGTAAAATATACTAGTAAAGGTCAATGATATTGAGCTCTATTAAGATTAAAATTGTCAGTAGAAACATAAAAACATAGTAAAAGTGTTATAAATTTAGTTACAATATACCTTGTCACATGTAAATTCAGTTAACAAACACATGTCAGATGTGCATTCAAACAGCATCTTAATTCTAATTCCACGCTGTCATTTGATTCTTATATGCTTATAAATAATTGTTTTTGCCTATTACTTGTGCTGTTGATGGTAATAAACTTTGCTTACACATATATCTTGTAACTGTTTCCACAAATCTCTCAGTCTGTTGCATAAGGTTAGTTTTCTTTCCTTATCTTATAAAGGGGTATAAGGAGTAACCTTTCAAATAAATTCTAAGGTATTAAAATGTTGAGTAAGATGATGTGTTACTGTGAAAATGTTCTCTAATGTAAAATGCATGGCCTGTTTATATTATTTAATAAAAGTTTCTGGAAACAAACATATAGAAAATTAGTTCGCAGGCTTCCACGGCCGGTGTTATACATAAACTTATTGAAGTAATTGTTAAGTAACAATAAATATATAGTATAACGATGATTGGTACTATGCTCACTGTACTCATGGTACGTGCTCACATGCCGACCAAAAGCAGGATCCTAAAAAACTTGACTAACGCTGGGTTAATTTCTACATTTCATGGTCAAAGCCAATCAGTCAATGTCAACTATTATATTTTTGACCCTAATTAAAAAGATAATTAAAATACCGGTACCTATAATTTGGGCAGTTAACACTTTCCAAAAACTTTATTCAACAGTTCCCAGCTTACATGTCCCATGGGCAGCACAACTCACACAAGGATGGGAATTTTCATTCTGCTAATATCTCAAGATCGGAAAATGTTACACATGTAATTCTTTCTGAGCTAAAAGATGGTGGTTGCATGCATTTATTCTTTTTTTCCAGGTAGGTATAGCTTTTTTTGTTCTTTCTTGTGTGTTTTGAAAAACAAGTAAAATCCACACAAAGAGGTCAGGTGGGTCTTTGGTACCGGAGCCCAGCCATAAATAAATAAATATATATAAATATATATGTTCTCCAGTACAATATTTAAATAATGTATGCAGTGGTATAAATTAACACAGCTTCAACAGGCAACAATTGATATCAATAGTATCATGTATACAGTAAAATGAGGATGTGGCTTACACACCACTTCCCGGGGATCACATTATAGCTTTCATCTCCATTATAACAAGAAATGTAATGACTAATCATGCTTCACTTTGTTATTTTAGAATTTTAAATTTTAAAATATTTCAATACATTATATATATTACAAAGGCAAATTTAATGATGAAGGTGCCATTTTCATCTCTTCATGCAAAATTATTGACGCAAAAATGGTTCCACTCAGAAATATGACCCTAGTTATTGCATAATTGAGGCTTCTGTCTCATTCCCAGATTGGTGCCTGAGTGCACCATTCTCCAGTTTTAATTTCATTGTGTCGAATAGTTATAAGCATGTATCAGGCAGTGAAAAGAGAAAACTGAAAACAGAAAGGGAGAAAAAAGGATATAGCTATGAATAGGTCATATGAATAGTTTAGCGTCCACCACCAAGACATTGCTTTCCCACTGTATGGTAGAAGGAACCATTTGAATATTCCAGGTACCTTACTTTGTCACTTTCCTTTGTACAAAATAGTACTCTAGTAATTTTTGCATATACTAATTTTCATTTATTAGTTTATTATTTTTTCTACATTTTGCAACTATATTGAATATTGATTCTGTTACATCTTTTAGAATTTGGAAGAGAGGTAAAAAAAATTAATGGTCGTTACTATCAGGTACATAATATATTTCACCAAAGTCATGCAAAATTAAATAATAGGTGGAGGTACACCATGGTGCAGTTGGTTGAAGCCCTGTGATACTGATCGGATGTTCATGGGTTTGATCCCCGATGAGGCCACTGGAATTTTTCAATCTGCCTAATCTTCTGGTGCCACTATGGAAGTAAAGAGAACTCAGTCTCTAGCAGAAACATACACCAAGAGCAAACCTGCACGACCGGTGCGTAAGGCTGACAACCTTATAACCTTCACATGCCTAATTTCTAAAAATCTGCTTCCTAGAATCCTAAGGACCTTCACAGCCTGTATAGGGATCATTTTTTACTTTTTCATTAAACGTCCTGGTGATGAAGTTTTAGTACACTGTATGTTGTTATGATCCGATAAATCAAAGGAAAGGTGAACTATCACATTCTGTTTTATTATGTTTGAGGACAGGACATCAAAATAAAATATCTGTGTTGTGAAATTATATCACTCATTCATAAAATAAAGTTACTATAAAAAAATGGTTCTCAAGTTGATATTGTAAAAAGAGCACAACTCAGTAACATGACCCACAAATATGATAGAATGATAGAAAGTCAATAATTTTAATATTAATTATCCAAAACATCAATTAAAATTCAAAATTTATTATTATTATTCATTTAATTCATTTATTTATTTATTCTTACTTTTACTGAATCCTAGTGATATCAATTAAGGATGACGATACAATATTTACATTGTTACAGAGAAGCTACCATTGTATCACAATAAAAAGATGTGTTTAAAATTATTACAAATCAGTGGATAAACGTTAAAAAAAAAATTTTTTAATGTGTTTAAAATTATTACAAATCAGTGGATAAACGTTAAAAATTTGTTTAATGTTTATCCACTGATTTGTAATAATTTTAAACACATATTTTTATTGTATTTGACTCAGTGGAAATTCGGGACTGATATGGATGTTTCATTGTATCACAGATCAAACAGTTGTGAGTCAAGCAGAGCAAGCATATCTGTTAGCTAAACAAGGCTCCAAAGTCCAAAAAAGAACAGAGAAAGCCATATCACTGCAAAGAAGGCCAGAGGAAGTCAACAATTAATATATTATCAGGCAAGAACAAGACAAGATAGAACTTCCAAATAAGAAATATGAAACCATCCTATATATGAGGACAAGATCAAACACCTCCCACAAAGAACAGCAGTACCACTTCTAAGATTGGAAACAGGCCATGACTATTTAGGAGAACACCTTCAAAGAATTGGATTTGTCACAGGAACAGGGTACTCTTTGTGTAGAGAAGATATCTGTCTAAACAAGGAGCACTTGATACACTACAGATTAATACACCCAGAGAAAAAAGACGAAAAAGATCTATCGGGACTCTACTGGGAAGCATGAGGACTGATGGTGTGAAACCAAGCTTCAGCCATTTGAAAACAACAACAGTTGTGAGTCAGCACAAGGTACGACAATATTACACACTTACCACTATACTATAACATCGTCTTATATGTGCAGCCTAACACTTTCAACAACACTCCATTCATGAATGCAGCCGTGCAGCGGGAATCCCCATGTGATGACGTGCGTCTGTCCCAAGGTCAAAGTCACACGGAAATTGACTGAACTTTACCGAATTTTATTTTTCCTGAATTCATGCTTCTGCTTGTACTGCACCGTTACTTCTCTATTCTGTATACCTAAAGCTTTGTTTGACCACCAGTCATGGTGGACCATGCGGAAAAGAAAGCATCTTCATTGTCTCAATGCGTAAATAAAGGAAAGAAGAAGTTATAACATGAACTACAAAATTCCGTTTTATGTGAAGCAAAATGTACTAATAAGCTATTTTATTTGTTTTTTTGTAACTATCCTTCAAACATTCATGGTCAACTTATATTCAGGCCAATACAGTATTTACTGTACTACATTCAACCTGTATTGGAATTCAGCATGAATTTAACAAGATACTGCAGAAATGGATGTCCTGGAATGGCCTGAAGATAGCTAGAAACTAGAGGATTGCAATGTAATGCATGAGACTGCGGTGACAGAAACTAGTTCTGCTGGATGGATTTCAGACTCCAGTGTGGTCACCTCTGTTGAAGTACTATCATAGTCTTCATGATAATTATTGCACATTTATGCCAACACAAATAGCGACAACAAAACAATCTCACTATAATATCTCACACCATTCAATATTTCAATTTTAAAACAATGTGTGAAAAATAATTATAAACCCAGTCTTTTGTCATGATTGTACCGGTATTCATGAGTATCAATTGATACCAACTTACCCCCGTTCAAGCAGTCAATGCGAATCTTGAAACTGTTTAGTTCTTTGATGCCACCAGTGAGAAGAAGTGAGATCTGACTGAAGTCAAAAATTTCTTTCATCAGCTGTACGTAGTCATCCACAGAATTTATTACTTCTACTACAAATTCACTTCCCTCAACCTGTTAAAATCATTAAAATGTTATGTTTTAATGAGTCAAAATAAAAGAAACAGCAATTTCCAAAATAACAAATGTATAAAGTGTGTCACTGTACTTACATTGTATTTGTACGTCCCAATTTTACTAATATCACATGTCAGGTCAGGTACAATGGCATACTCTTTCAAGCTCTTACTGATCTCGAAGATCTTATTTGTAACTCCATCAGGAGCAGGGCCTGAAAATGATAAATTATGAATGATTACAAGACACCATTAACAACAAAAACATGGATATCCATAATAATGACATAATTTCAAACAATATAATAATCTACCTCAGAATATCAAAAAAGCAAACAAATTAACTGTTTTCAAAAAACAGGTTAAAGCCCACCTGCTTAATGAATATTTCAATAACTGTCTATAACTCTGATAACTTCATCTAAATTTTTTTTTAACATCTCAAAAGAATAATTTCAGTAGCGATTGTAATAAAAAAAAAATAATAAAAAAAAAAAATGTTTTATATAACTTTCTGTGAAGAAAAATTGTTTGTGATTCATTGTACTCTTTTAGTATTAAGTAAATTGTTTAATCGTTTAAACTTTTGTGTAGCAAGTAGATTATATTTAATTTTTAATTAATCTAATTTTACTTAATTTTTTTTTTCTCTTAATTGCTCTTTTCCCTTGTATTATATTGTATTATATTCTATACCTTATATATGAGTATTATTTGTATTCTTAAATTAATTTGTTTTAATTTTAGTCTATTAATAAGTATTGAACTCTGGTTCTATTCTCTCCTTTGTCTTTCTATGTATTTTTGACAGATAGTTTGTTTGTTTTGTATATATATATTTTTTTTCTTATAATCTGTGCAGTCTCTATTCTATTACTTTGTAAAGTCTACTTATGATGTACTTTTGACTGTCCCTTTATGCGAGCCATATGTGCTCTTTGGGACCTTTAAGAAATAAATAAATAAATAAATAAATTTAAAGCTACAACAAAGATCAGTTCGAAATGGCTAAGCACGCAGCAAAAACTACAAGATGGGAGGTAATAAAAAAGTTGGTAGTATTACTATAATATGTTGAAAGCAACTCTGTAAAATGTTATTACACCAACAGGTCCACCAAAAACAGTTGAATACACTAGAACACGTCCGCAATTTAGCTTTACAACTTCAAATCTATATAACTAGATAATGGAATCAGGCATCTCAGTTCTGTTATCTTCATTTAAAAGAGAATTTCTCAATGTTTTCATTACATAGACAAGACTGTTACAAGGTAACTAGCATGCACAAGAAAAACAACATCAAGATAGCATTTAAGACCAACAATAACCTAAAAAACAAGCTACATAACGTGAACAAAAAAATAAGAGAACAAATTTGAAAAATATGGGCATTTTCAAATTAAAATGCAACGACTGAGACAAGATCTACATAGAGCAAAAAGGGAGGCAATTCAATCAGAGATTCAAAGAACACAAACCAGATTTCAAACATAAAAGATTCAAATCAGCTTTTGCAAATCATACTATAGAAAAGTCACATGCATTCAATGAAATAGAAAACACAATGGAAATACTAAGCTTACACTTTCAAAATAAAAGTAGTAAACTCAGCACTTTAGAAGCATACGAAATTGACATTCCTATTGCACAATAAGCCTTTTAGGCTGACGTGCGAGAGGTCTCTAAACTCTCTTCAAGCCCCCCTTTATCTTATCTACATTCCTAGAGAAAAGGTGGTAAATGAGAACTCTGTTGACCCCAACCCCCTATTTGAACTCGTGCCTAGTAACCAAAAAACCATTATACAACTCGAAAATTCAATCAGTGTACCACACGGGACCAACAAGGGCTGAGGATGGATTAAATAAGCCAAAATGCATTTTCTGAGATATTTTATTATACAAGACACCAGTAAGCAAGTTTTTACTTCTATTTTATATGTTTTTATGTGTGCTCAAGTCAGGAGCGGATCCAGAGAGACATTTTGGGGGGGGGAAACCAAAGTAGAGGGGAAGTTTTTACTCATAAAAATTAATTATTCTCAGTGCACAATTAAAATCAAAATGAACATTTTAGCATTTTATTACAAATGTATTTCAAAATAATGAATGTTGTTGCTTTAATTTAAGTATTGGGGTTATCAGTGGCGACTCCTGGTTTTTTAGTTGTGTAGGATGGTGTGGAGAGAGCGAATTAACCCATTCACTGTTATTGACGTACATATGCATCGCCGTAAAAAATACATAAAGGGCTAAAGGCTGAGATGTAAATTTAATACAATAATGCTTTATCCTAAAATATGAAAATATTTAACCACGTATGAAAACTGTCGTTTGCAGCAATCAGCTATTCCGCTATAATTTTCATAGTTGATATCAAACTTGATATTACTCCAGGAATACTTATATTGAAATATAAACAGCACTGTAAAGTTTAATAATAGCTAGGCCTATAATATATACCAAGAAATGAAATAAATAAATATTAATAAAAATATGATCACTCCCCTCTTAGAAAACAAGCTATCGAACGTGAGGAACACAAAACACATGTGAGGAAGGACTGTAAGACGTCCTCAACTTCTTCCATATGAAACTGGCTTCTCACAACACTTCCCTTCCCCGCCTCCCCCTTCACATGCCCCAGAGATCTAACAACGGCATGGACTGCGTAACACCAACACTGAGGACATCCTCGCAAATACCAACCTGCTCAAAACAGAACCGCTAACTTCCTTCCCGACTGCTCTACAATAACGCTGTTTTGTCATTTTATTGTTTTAATTTTGACAATGAATGCTAGTAAACATTTATGTAGATGAATTATGAAGTGTAGGATGATCCTCACATCCTATATGGAATAATCGCCACTGGGGGGTTATGTTGTCTTTACAAAATTTATTAGAATAAATTAATTATAAATTAATATTAAATTAATTAATAAATTTATTATTGGATAATAAATTTTGAATAATTTTTGCTTAATGTTACAATTTGGGGGGGGGGGGGGGGGGAATTTCCCCCATTCAAGTGTAATAGTGTTTTATTACTGACATCAGCAAACATAACCTGCACATTAAAATAGGCCTACTAGTGTCATGGGCTTATAATATACTCCTACATATCTTACTGAGGGTATAAGGTGGTAAACAAACTCTACATTATTAATATGGCCGTCATTGGACTAAAATTCATTAACCATCTCAATGTTTTGTTTCATTTTTTTTTCAGGTGTTTAAGATGTGAGGTCACATATCCACAAAATGACTACTCCAAAGGAGAAAGCAGTGTGTTTCATGGTTCTAAGAGGAAAGATCTGACACACAGGTCGAATGAAATTTCAGGACTGAGTAAGCAAGAGAATCACCATCAAGATCAACAATCCGTGAATATCACCTTTAATTGTCCTGCATCAAAAGGGACCTGGATGACCAACCAGGCAGTTAAACATTACACATTCAACTGTACACAAAGTACTGCGCAAGCATTTGCATCTCTCTGCTTATTAAGTGGAGCTAGTGCTGGTTATTTTGCCAAAAGATATTGTGCAAAGACTTTGCTGTTGAAATGCTCTGTCGCATTGATGAAGAAGATGGATTTCTTAAAATTGTATTTACTAATCAGTCTGCATTTCATGTTTCAGGCTTATTGAATAGGCATAACTGTCAAAATTGAGGTCTGAAGAGCCTCACAAGGTTTGAGAAATTGACCACCACAGTCAGAAGGTTAATGTGTGGTGTGATTATTCACAATAAAATCACTGGCTCTTTCTTCTATGCTGAAAAAACTGTTAGCTTTAATTTTTACCTAGATATGGTGGACCTATCTGTTTTCCCATAACAGAAGCATCTCCAACCAGATATTTTCTAGCAGGATGGGGCACTACTTCACTCAGCTCTGGAGGTACACAGTTGGACAAAAATTTTCCTCATCAATAAATTAGAAGAAATGGCCCAATTATTTGGCCACCATGATCTCCCAACAAAACCCTTTTAGATATCTTTTTATGAGGTTATGTTAAGGATAATGTGTACTGAAAGTAAGTTATAATATTTAAGTCCCATAACAAAGCCATCGCAACAATTACTACGGAGGTACCAGAAAGGACATGGCAAGAAATCGACTATCATCTCCATATTAATACGATTCAGGTTTCCCCTTTATTCGACCATGTCCAACCAAACTTTTATTGCCATAGAATTTATATTTCTTATTTGGTTACTAGTATTGCGCACAAAAAAGCTTACATTAATGTAAAATTGGAATTTTCTCAAAATCCGGCAACAATTATTTTTTTTATTGTCATATTCATGTTCAGGAGGGTCGAATTATATGGAAAACAAGTATCTCATTATCCAACCAAATTTTTATTGCTTTATAATTTATATTTATTATTTCGTTACTCCTATTGTGCAGAAAATTGTTTTACAAAGGCTAAATGTAATATCGAAACTTCTTGAAATCCAGAACTAACAAAAATTTAGTATTATCATATATATGTTCAGTGATGTTAAATTCATAAGAAAATTCTCTTTTCGTCTGTGTAACACACAAAAAGTAAAAATTTGTAGTGTTATGCAAACTTATAATATTTAATGAACATATTTCCAGCATTTTCAAGTCTTTGAGATAATTTTTAAGAATCTGTCACAAAGTCCATTTTAAGCTGGAATGTCTGTAGCCTAACTACAGGCATGTTGGGCAGAGCACTATCATCACTATGTGTCTATCACTGGGGGCAAGCCCCCAGACCCCTTCCGTATTAATTTATAATGCAGTTATCAAGTAACTAATAGGTTTGATCCTGAAGTAAATTCATGTACTGTCATGTACCACGACGCATGTGGGCCATTCTCGAAAAAAAAGGCAGATTTCAATGTTAGAATTTTTTAAAAATTATTTTTTATTTTGGACCATGTCATTTTTTTTACGTAATATTTATTTCTAAAGAGTACAACTGAGGTACTAGTCCTACTTACCAAGTGATATTTTGCATTAAATTAACAAGGTTAGAAAATAGCGCATTCACAGAGGTGAGAAAATAGTAAGAAATAGTAATTATATAGAAGTTATGTGAGAATTAGATTAAATTTACTGTATTAAATGTTATCATGAAAAAGAACAATATTATTACCATACAAATGGATTAACATACAACTTTTTACTTATTTTTATCTATGTTAAAATAGATTATCACCTTACAATCAAAACTTTAAATCAAAACATGATATATTGTCATAAACTATTAGGCTATACCAGTATCTTCTTTAAACAAAAATAATAAATGCACAGTTAAATATCTCATCAATTACAACATTAATTACACCTCCATGGATAGGACTCAAGAGTAACAGAAAAGGTGAGATTTTTCTCTAATTTGTTAAACAGCTTGAGAACATTTGAGGTTAGAAAATCTGCATTCCTTACTATTATAATTTATAGCATAAGTAAATATCGAAACATACAACTTCACCATTGGGTGTAGGTTTCGGAGGTGAGAAAGTCCATCTCTGCATTTAGCCCTTATACACAAACAACACAGAAAAGCACACTGACAGCTTGGCTTTATATAAATGATAAGAAAACTGCCAAAAGTTAGAGTACAAGGAAGATAGAAAGACTACAGTACCATCTCTGTGGAAATAATTGAACTTTTATATTGTTTCACGGAGGTGAGGTCTCACTTGGGGACATTCATGTTTAGTGCAAAAAATTGTCTTTACAAAATGATTACAGGTCAATTCAGGCAGGGGCTTACCTTCATAGTCTCAGATGTTAATGAATTTAATATATGTTAAAATTCAGGACAAAGTACGAAACCCATTTTCTTTGTTTTGCCCAAAAAAAATTCCTGGCCCGAGAAACAGGCCACCAAAGATGGCGTCTCAGATGCCATTTCTTGAGTGTGATTTTCAGAAAAACTTTAAAGTGCTCTATTTCTGGAACGGTTCAAGATATTTTGTTGTTTCTTTTTTATTTGTAAGATAATAATGTTCAGCTTCAAATGATATCCTGAGTTTGGAAATGCATGTACAGGCTGTTTTGTTTTAGCCTTCTGAATCTTTTTTGTGATGATTTTTTTTTTTTTTTAAATGCCAATCTCAAAAATTCTGATTTGTTTATTGTTGATCGGTACCAAACAGTTCTACATTCCCTGAAAAGGAGATATTCCACTTTTCACTTTAACAGGTTTTATGAACATTGTTCATGTTTTAACTTCCGTTGCTAATTTCTTTATTGCAGTTTTGTTCTTTGGAACCATCCAGATTAATCCAGAATGTAAGAGAACCTTTTAAAACATTCTGGAACAATTCAGATAACTCCAGAATGTAACATAACCCAGAGGACCTGCACTGTTGGCAATAATCGTAGTTTAACATAAACTGCAGTGGGGAGAAGAAGTCTACATTTCTTAAATTATTAAAATATGAAGGAGGTGAGAAAACAAGCTGAATTTTTGGTCACATGATTAACATATATGTACAATTGTGTAAAAAAAAATTATTTACTATAGGTACATGCCCACACAGTTAATTTGTCAGTCAAAGATTGGTCTAAAAGTGCATTTTTTTTTAGCCAGAGCCCTTTCTAGAGCCCTCTTACTTCTAAAGTAAGACTTTGATATAGTCAAGAAGCCTTCTGCAGATAACCACATCCTAAAGTAAAAGGAATCCAGTGACAATAGCCTGTAGTGAATCATACTAGCATGACAGCTGCCTCGTGAAAATTGAAATTTTCATTTTTATATGTAAAAAGATCACTACTTTGGAGGCCAGTAGCTCAGATACTTGTATTTCACCAAATGATTAATCTACAGCCATACGTAGAAATTCATAGTTAGTTTTTTTTTTTTCAATTTACACTAACTTCCAAACTCCTCTGATATCGGAGAACTTGATTGGAATGTCTGAGTAATAAAATAGTCTAGCTTTATTTATTCCACATTTTTCCTATTTCTTAGTAATGAACAATTTCGGCATTCCACTGTAAACAAAATATCACATACTGTTCTTGTTCTATCGGACAGATACAGTATACCAATCTAATAAGAAAAATACCAGACACAGTTAAGTTCTCATACATTTTCGTAATTTTTTTTACAAATGTTCTGTTTTAAATTTGTTAAAGGGTGGAGAACATGAAGACACACTTGTGTCACACAATACATCAAATGACAACACAACTCTTGTGTACAACCCAACTTCTACAGGAGTCATTCTTCTTGCAGACATATTGCCATCTATGGCCATTAAATTCTTGGCTCCGTTTTTCCCATTTGTTGTTCAGTAAGTATAATACATGGCAGTAGTCCAAATAAAAGTGTGCTGAAATTAAAGATTATGTGCAGTTGCATAATTTTTCTAACCTTGAAAAGACAGTTATTCCCCAGTGTTGGAATTTGCAAGTATTATGTAATATGCTGTGATGTCAGGTGTGGCTCTTCCTTACACCTGTTGTAATTTCTTGAATTTTAGAATATTCTGTGAAATGTATAAGTACAGTACAGTAATTACAATTTTAAATAGTTTTATTATATATAAATAAAAAGGATACTAAAATTAAAATTGCTGCATAAATTTAATTTACTATATGAGTTGAGTATACACACTTTTAAGCTTCACTTATCATTATTTTGGTATGACGCGTTTCAAGGAACTTCCTCCTCATTTTCAAATAACTTACAAGGTTCCATAAAGAACCTGTAGAAATGGTGCTTGAAATGATGGAACCATTTCTTAAACACAATTCTGACAGGAATTCTATCCCCAACACTACAACTTTTTTGTGGACTGCAAATTTCCGTACTGGTGTTTTTCAAATTGAGGAAAAAGCGTATCTGCACAATACCATTTTTCAGCTTACTCACAATGAGCACATGCATCACAATACATGACAGTACATGACATAGCTTTAGGAACGGACCGATTATGAACAGTTAGAGTGGAAACTAACCATAACGTTTCTGAAATCATGCTACTGAAAATAATTTCAAGCATGACAATATATGGTAACAATATTACAATAATAATGATAATAACTAGGGGGTGGATGACATGTCATATTTTTTCCCTTTGCATTATTTCAGGGTTCAGACTAATTTAAACCTGATTCCAAGCATCCTGGTGAAAATGGAACGGCTTTTATTGTGCATATAACTGCATATTTAGGCAATTTTCAACTATTGTAGCATATTTAGTATGAATATGCATATATCTAGGTCATATTTTTTGCATATTTGTGTGCATATTAAAGAAATTTGGAAGTTTCATATCATATTTTGTAAATTTTACATTATAATGATACTTTTTGAGAATTTCTACTATGAAAATGCATTTATTCAAACCATAACAACCTGAGATGAAGTGTGATAAACTGCAATTATTTTCAGTATATCTTTAAAACATCTATACTTCTCAGAAATGCAGTAGTAGTGATTGCATTGTCTGTGGAATGTGGGATTTCTTCTAGCAGGTAAACCTCTATTGTTTTGCTTCGGGAGCAAAAACACTGCACAATACAAAAGGGGGTGGAGAGACAGATAGATGGTTTTCGTAAAATTTGGTTAAGGGTTTGTGGCCTTTAGAATTCATTGCTTGTGTCAGAAATTCTCAGTCTGATTTCAACATGCCTAAAATAAAGAGTACAATTAGTGAGAAATTGCGGTGTTATGTTAGAGAATTTGGAGAGAAAATATTGTGTACAGACAGTGTTATTTTATTTTGCAAATTATGTGAGGTGAAAGTTTCAGCCGAGAAGCGTTTCACTGTGCAGCAGCATTGTAATGCTGCAAAACACAAAGATTGTTTAAATAGACAGTCTGCGTCGGAGACTAGACAACTCCTATTATTTGAGAACTCTGCTGGTATCTCAATTTCCCAGAACAAATCCGAATTTTCAAAAGATCTCTGTAATATGATGGTTTCCTGCAATATTCCGTTGAAAAAACTCAACCAAGAAAGCTTCGTATGGTTTCTGAAGAAATATACAAGTCATTCTGTTCCCGATGAATCGACGCTGAGAAAGAACTACCTGGAAGAATGTTATGAAGAGGTATTGGACAAAATAAGAGAGAGTGTCGGAGACAATAACATATAGGTGTCAATCGACGAAACGACGGATGTTGATGGAAGGTACTTATGCTCTATGCAAGTAAACTAATTGTTTTTATTCCACCGCCCCAAACAGGTTTCATGCTATAGAAGAGAACAGTACAGGTCTTTTGTGTTACCATTTAAAGACAGATATTTTATATGATTAACATTATATTTTAATAAAATGTATTGTAATGAAACTTAAAAAAAATATACACAATGTGTAAGTGGTAAAGTCATATTTTAAATTTTATTGAACATATTTTAATGTATTTAGGTCATAAATGCATGCATATATCCTATTTTTAGGTCATAGAAATCCGCCCCCTAATAATAATAATAATAATGATGGTGATGACAATAATAACAAAAAGGCCTGTTCGCTTTAAATCTGGTTCCTTTATAAATGTTTCTAGAAGTGGAACACGAGATTAGTATGTTAACTACAAGCTCTCTTGTTGAATTTCTTCCTCACTACATTTTGAACTTCTTTCTCACTACATTTGAAGGCAAGAATACACCCTAAATACACCCTACCCCTAAATCTAATGAATTCATACCTCCATTCTTTGTGTTAAACTTTATTCCAAAATCATTCTCTGGACCTCCAGGGTTGTGGCTGGCTGTGAGGATGATGCCACCAGTTGCTTTTTTAGAACGAATCAAATTGGACACCGCTGGAGTTGATAAAATACCATTTTCCCCAATGATCAACTTTCCAACCTACAAACAATACAAAAAAATACAATTTTATAGTAGGCTACAGTAAACAGCAATCCACTGAACCCTATTGTAATGCAGCAGGCTACAGCAAATATTAAAAATTCTTTTACATGTACTAGCTTTGAAATTCTTATTGCAACTTGGTACCTGACAGTAACAATTACAAATGAGGAGTGTCGGTTCGATCGTAATGTAGTTTTTTGCGGATTCGCATTCTCTGAGGTGTTCAGCAAGATACTACATAACGTTTCTGTTTCAAATCGCAACCTTTCCCCATTAAAATTGAGCCTGAAATATGGGGTTCGATGCAAAACGCGTTCAGTCCAGAACTTGGTACAATGCAAATTACGTTGAGTCCACATTTTAGACGTGATCACGTGCGAAATAGGCGGTGCGTTGAATTTTACGACGTCTATTTTTTGCAGGTGTTCTTCTAATGAAAGCGGTATTCACCAGACGCCGAAAAAGATGTCATTAGCACTCAATAATAAAAGAAGAGAAGCATGGATTTTCCATGATTTAACATGCTTAAAAATCAGAACTTGTTTAAATTTTGACAATTTGGTACTTTGGCAATAGTTCACGTTATATTAGTGCAATCAGATGTGATTGTAATTCTTAAATAAAATACTAACTTCCATCTTTTTACATGATTATTATTATAGTGTTGGGTCAAAACGCATTAAGTCCATTACTTTCGAAACTTTAACTATCAATAAAAGATGTGAATGAAAAGAATGACTTGACACACCCAATACATTTAACTAGGCCTATATATTAATTACTGATTCTGATCAGAAAAAAATATTGCAAATTCGTTTGCTAGTTTGCCCACAAACAGTTTTTCGTCATTCCTGAAAAATCATTATTTGTGGACTAAACGTGTTTTGAATCGACGATCCTCAAATACTTAAACTAAATTAATTTTGGAGGATATCATCCTGTTTAGTTCATCAAAATCAAAAGGTACCGTGGGTCACAAAGGGAGATGAAGCAGGGAATGTCTTCAGACTTCCAGAGTACTGTTTGACAGGCCTGTTCTACAGGTTATGAAGAACAGTGTAACATCAAATTTGGCAGATTTCATGTTTCTACAAACAAAATAGGCCTATCACCCCCAGCTACCTGCTATATAATCCCCACATTCCCCAGCACAGGATGAGATTCAATATGATACATATATAACAGAATTTTATTCAGTATGCTGCTCCACTAACTGAAGAACACAATTGCTGCTGACTTGGCCAGGCCGCACCGACTGGGACCAAGTGTACAATGTCACCTACATCACAAACATGACTAATTGCCAACTGAACTCAGCAGGCAGCAGAGTACTCTGTATTATAATCTAAACGCCATGCCGGTGTGTGTAAATTCAGAATTTGATGAATAGCATTATGATGGTAAATGCAGAATGACATTATAAAACCACTGTTAAGGAAATGCTGTGCCAGTGCGTTTAAATACAGAATGATGAATAATATTACGGTAAGTAGTGGTAGTTAGAATCTAGGTCAGTGGCATGTTAGTGGCGAAGCATACCTCACTGATAGGGTTGCAAAATTCCAAATGACAAAATACCAGCCAACCACGAGGGTTAAATCAATGAGTGGAGTAGTGGACGTTCTAAAATGTACGCTTCACCAACGAATATATAGGTTTAGTGAAATGTTTTACATATAAACATATTAATGAAAGTGGCAATTAGCAGTACCAATAAAATTACTAAATGATCCTATGTGTTACAGAGTTATTCCTTAAGAAGATTGTACTTTTTGCTGTCGTTTATTGCTTTCATTTTTTTTTTTATTTTTTTTTTTATTATTTTTTCTTTTAAATGAATTGAAAAAGCTTTTGGCATGATAATTTTAAAATAGACTGCATGCAAAGCTCTGCTTTTACAAGATTCACACCAAGTCTGTTTCTTTTAGGGCTCCATACATTGTTCATAATGCTAAATTTTCTTTCAACAAAAGCATTACTAGGAGGAATAGCAAAAATATTGGATGTACCCTTTAAGTAGATGTGGAGAACACAGAGAACATTCACGAAATTCCCATTTTTATAACAATTCTCTCAGCCACAAAAAAAAAAAAAAAAAAAAAAAAAACAGCTTTTCACGGATTTTATACTTTACCGACTGGCCACCAGCTTAGCATCATAAAAGATGTTAATAACCGAGCCTGGCTGGTGAAATAAAGCCAAACGGCAACCCTACTCACTGATGATGTTGTCCAGTTGTTCCTAACCTAACCTATCTCTGACACTTCATGTCACTGATCTAGAATTGGTAAAAGATAGATTATGTCGTGCACCAGCCAAGCTCCACCGCTTTGTTAGGTTAGGAACGTTTATGTTAGTTTAGGAGCAATATACTGAATCGCGAGGTTTATTATGTCTCACATTGAATCTCTTCTGCGACGAAACCCTAAACCCCACCTTCCCAGGCGGGTCCCATTATAGAGCAGCCTAGTGCACGGCATAAAACTATTTTCCCCCCCTAGAATCTGACGAATTCAGTCAGCAGTCAGCCGGTAGTCATGTTTGTGATGTTGGTGTCATTGTACACTTGGTCCCAATCGCTGCAGCCTGGATGAGATGATCAAGGAATTCAGTGTTTAGCAGATATTTTAGGCAAAATGGAAGTTCTGCTACACCTTATATATATAAATATTGAAGATGTATTAGTTCTTTAATCTATGGAAACTTGATTCCTTCCAAAATTTGTGCTTATCGCCATTAAACTTAAAATACTAGGATTTCTAAAGAACTAATGAAAACGGAATGAGAGCTTGATTTCTGACTACCTTGGCGTAGAAGATATTTGACAATTATAGGTCAAGTACATGGCATTTTAGCATTTACAACCATTTGTCACTGTCAACAAAATATGAATATACCGGTATTAGCTAGAGTGAGGAATTTTCTCATGTGAATCTCAGTCATTTTCCGAAACTCATGTTAGCAACATGTTTGTGACAATCTACTTCCGAGATTACGTTTCACTTCCTGCTTAACTTAGTAGAGACGTAACTGTATTCATCCGATTTAAGGTTAGGTTATCTTGTGTAAATATACAGGAGACCGACGTCTTCTGCACGAGTACCTGCCTTAAAAGTATCTCCAGTCGATATTTCTGAAAGTATTGAACTCTTTAAATGTCCTACCTCAGTTTATCAACACAAACCTGATTAGCAGCTGAAATTCTGATGATAAGTTGAATTGCCTCCTTTAAGAAAAAACGCCCATCACCGCCAACAATTAGTACAGATCCTTGTAAATTACCCTCAAGAGCTGTCAAAATAGATTGCACAAAGTTTTCAGTGTAATTTTTTCCCTGAAAGACTTTCACTTTTTTGCGAAGACCACTGGTTCCCGGCTTTTGGTCGGTAAACGGTTCCGTAGGAATTTTCTCTGCTTTCAGAGACATTTCTCTTGAAAATTATAAAGAAAACCCCCTTTATTAACACCAAGGAACGTTTAACACTCCTAAAATCCAGTACCGTCAAGCTCAAAACAATAAATATATTAAACCTTGACCGAACTACACGGCTAAAATAACACTCAAACTAATCGCCGTCCGATCGCCGTGATCTACCCATAATTCTCAAGGGTAAACATGGAGAAAATACAATTGCCATAGAGATCCCGAATCCGTTTTAGTTATGGCGTCCAATTTAAAAGTTACATTCCGGAAATCGCAAATCTTACGGGTTCCTTTAATCAAATACTTTCAATAAAAATACCGCCCACTCTACTCTAATCCCTTTGTTCAAAATGTCCACTAGCACAGAGGTGCCATCTGTTGAGTAGGAATGGGCAGCAGTCTCAGAAGCTACTTAATGAACCTATATAGATACAAGATATACAAGATACAAGATGTTTATTCACCATTTACATTTATATTACATGTCTTGGTTTCGTCCTCATATTTACTTACAAATAAAACTTAAAATTAAAAATTACAAATAGAAATTAAAATTAAAATTACAAAGGAATTAAAAAAGGTTAAAATGACAGACCAACCACATTACAGTCTTTGAATTCTTCTATGCTGTAAAATACTTTATCCCTGATCCATGTGTCTAATGATTTTTTAAATTTAATTACAGATACAGTGAAAGCTTCTTTAGGTAGTTTGTTAAATAACTCTGGGCCTATATATTTATAACTGTTATGCACTTTAGAGAGTCTGTAATATGGCATATCTATATTGTGTCTATGTCTAGTGTTATAAGAGTGCACTGTCTGTCTAAGACGGGTTTCATCCAAATTTTCTTTCATATTATTCAGACATTGGTAAATGTACAATCCGGGTAATGTGGTGATATTCAATTCTTTAAAAGAATCTCTACATGATTCCCTGGGACCTAATCCAATTATGCATCTAATGGCCTTTTTTTGCCATTTAAATACAGTTTTGGCTCCTATAGAGTTGCCCCAAAGTAGTGTGCCATATTGTAGATGGGAGTGGAAGAAAGCATAATATGCATAGAGCAGCAGGTTCTTACTTACACTTTTCCTTAGTTTATGTAGCAGAAAGATGACTCGTGCTAATTTGGAGCATATCGAGGAACTCTGCTTCTCCCAACTTAATTTTTGATCAATGTATATACCCAACAGTCTTACACTTTTGTTTTCTTTATTCGCAACGGATAGATCAAATAATATTTCTTCTGTTTTAGTATGGTTGAGATGTAGGAAATTTGCCTTAAACCAAGATTGAGCTTTTCCAAGTATCATTACATTTTTGGCATTAACCTCTTCAAGGGTGTTACATGTATTTATAATCGTAGTATCGTCCGCGTAGAGAACGGTTTTACATGGTAAGAGTTCAGGGAGATCATTCATATACACTACAAAAATGAATGGGCCGAGCACTGACCCTTGGGGTACCCCCTTGGTTATTGGCATTAAGTTAGATTTTTTGCCATTGACTATAACCATTTGGAATCTATTGCTTAAGTAAGATTTTATTAGCTTTATGGGATTCTGTTCAAGGCCATAATAGCTTAGTTTTTTAATAATAACTTCGTGCCGAATGGTATCGAATGCTTTGCTCAGATCTAATAGTGTGGCAGAGGTTATCTGCTTTCCCTCAAAGCTGCTGTATATTTCATAAACAATATTTTCTACTGCCTTGATTGTTGATAGTTTCGGTAAGAAGCCATATTGTGCTTTGTGGAGTAACCTGTTTTGTGTAAAGTAATTAAGCATTTGTTGATGCAAGCAGTATTCAATCACTTTTGATAGTATAGGGACAAGGGATATTGGCCTGTAGCTGTTTGGGCTTGCTCGATTGCCTTTTTTATATATTGGGATAGTTACAGTGATTTTCAAACATTTTGGAAAAGAGCTCTGTTTTAGCATAAGATTAGTCAAGACTGTAAGAGGAAAAATAATTTCTGTGGCAATGCTCTTAATAATATAGTTTGAGAGGCCATAGAAGTCTTCAGTTTTTGAGTTACTTAGCTTAGAGATGGCTTTCTGTATTTCATGTTCTGTGACCTGTGACCAGTGAAGTTTAGTCTCCATTTTTTTATTTACTTTCAGAGATAGGGCTTCTGTGGCACATAAATCTGATGTGGAATCAGGGTTTGTTTGTTGCTCTAGGTTAAAATTTGTGTAGTAAGAATTTAATGTATTTGGATCAATGGGTATCTTAGGTTGTGTTTTTTTAACATTAGTTTCACTTTTTATAACTTCCCATGCAGCCTTACAGTGATTTTTAGAATTTAAAATATAATCTTCATTTGCTTTAATTTTTGTCAAGTTCAGCTCTGTCCTATATAACTTTTTTATCTTTAAGTATGTCTCTTTATACTTATTGTCTCTTTTAGATTTATAATTACTGATATACAGTAAGGTTCTAAGATTGTTTAAGTGTGGATTATACCACTTAGTCTTTGCAACCTTGTGTTTGCGATTAGAACCCTGTTTTTTAGTTATTCTTGGGCAGCTTTCATTGAGGGCAGTGGTTAAATGATCTAAAAAGGTTTCAAATAGATGATCAACATCACTTTCTGTCGAAAGTATGTAGCACCAATTGATGCATCTTAGTTTGTCCCTGAGGTTACTTTGGCGTTTTGCACCCATTAGCCTGACTTCTTTATAGCTGTCAAGAGTTTTAGAAATTGGAAGCATTAGCCACACACTTCTGTGGTCGGATAGATCTAGCTCTGTAGTTCCTATTTCAATCATATGTTTAGGTATATTGCTGAGAACATTATCTAAGCAGGCATTCAGCCTCGTGGGCGAGTCATTTAGGCAGTAAATGTCTAGGGATCTTAGACAGTCTAAAAATTTTAGAGTGTTACTTTTTTTCTCCCTTATATCTAAATTAATATCACCAAATACTAGAATTCTACAAAGTTTGTATTGTGGTTGGAGAAATAAAATTAACAGTTTTTCCAGTGCTTCAATGAATTCGATCTCTTTTGAGGTTGTTGAGCGATACACTGATGCAACAATAATATTATGAGTTGGAATGTGAACAGCTGCGGCCTCAAGTAGCATTTCAGTACAGAGTCGAGATACATCAATAATTTTATATTCCAGGTGTAGGCTATCTTTAATATAGATTGACACCCCTCCGTGGTTAAATTCAGTTCTGCAATAGCTACTGGCCAGATTGAACCCCATAGGAGCACTTAATAATATTTCGCTCTCCCTTAACCAATGCTCGTTGATGCTTAAAATGCTGCATTCCGAGTTATCAAGCCAAAATTCTAGCTCCCTTAGTTTGTTTTTCATTGACTGTATGTTAGCATGAATAAACATAAGATTATTGTCTCTACATTTAGGAAGGCTTTTATCACGCGGAAAATTACTAATTGCTCCATGTGGTGACCAAGCCTGATACGAGTTAGGCTTGGTTATCTGGACACGTTTCCCTGGCAGTTTATTTCACTTTGGTCTTCAATGTAGGGTAGAGCTATAGGCCTAACCTCATTTTGTTTAGTATCAAATTCCAATGCTAGTTTGTGGGTAAAGTCTGTTATTCTTTCTCCTACATATTGTTTACCTAGGTTATTCAGATGGTATCCATGTCTTGTATGGAACCTACAGCCTAACCTGCTAATGTCTATAAAGGTTACATTTTTGTACCGTTTACACATGTGAAGCATAGCTACGTTTGCTCTTCTCACCTCCTCGTTGACGTCGGACGTAAATGGGAGATCGTGCCTGTGGGGCACTGAGAAGACCAAGATATTTGTGTTGCCAAAAGTATGCAGTGTTCTTCGCAGGGAGAGCAGAAGTTTTCTTGTATCACTTCTAGCGACATTGTTTGTACCGGCGAGGAATATTGCAGCGTCACTTAATCCCAGAGCATTATTGTCTATAGTTCTGGGTGCTACGTCTTCAAAGCCAGCATTCGGCTTTATTATGCTTACTATATCTATCTGGTGTGCCTCCCTTACCTTCCGTGCAATGTCCCTACCCTGGCTATCTGCGAACATTCTTATGCGTACTTTCCTAAGTGTTCCTAATTTAGGCCTAGTCTCGGATTTGTGGTTATATGCTTGACCTACGTTATCAGTTTCTTTTCCATCCTGTAGTTCTGTCAAAAGTTCAAAAGAATTACTTACAGTTATTGGTATTTCATTCAAAGTTTCATTCAAAGTTTTCCGGCCGACGCTTTTACCCTTTAAAACACGAGTCCATCCATCTTGTTTATATATAGAAGATTCACATTGTACTTGATTCAACTCATCACTCCGGTTTTTTTCAAGAGTCTTTATTCTGTCTATCAATAAACAATTGTCACTTTTTAATACCTCAATGTCCTTACGAAGCACATTAATTATTTCGAGAGCACTGTAGTATTCACAATTTTCTGTATCAATATCTGTATCATTGGGTCCTCCATTTTGTATGCAGGTTATGCAAAACCAGTCTTCTTTAATGTCTATTTCTTCAATATTCGGTAATTCACCGCATTTGAAATGATACCATCGATCGCACGAATCACACAGGATGCCGTTTTTTACTGTTCTTTTACACTTGCAGCATTTATTATTTATTTTATAGAGATTTTTCCCTGGAGCTGGTCCATCTCCGTGATTGTTTGTAGCCGCCATGTTGCAGAAATAAATTTGTTTTTCAAAGTCCTGATGACACACTAACTTATTTTTGTGCTTGATAATGCAGGAATTAGGTCGGGAAATAACATAATTTACACTACCGCTAAACTAACTTAATTAAATGACGATAACGCTAATTTTTTAAGTAAAACTTCTTTAGCCGCGGTAGGGGTAAATCGAGAGCTTGTGTAACGCTCAAAATCGTCACGAAATTAGTGAGGTGTGACGGAACGGACTGCACAGAAAACAATCAACTCAATGATTAGGCTTATACAAAACTGAAAAAGTCCAAAAATTAAAAAATCCAAAATTTAAAAAGTTAAAAAATCCAAAATTAAAATATAAAAAAAATAAAAAATCAAAGATCCAACATTTAAATAATCTAAAATTTCAAAATAAAAAATTCAAAGAACCAGAATTAATGTCCAAAATTTAAAAAATAAAAAATCCAAAATTAAAAGATCTTAATATCCAAAATTTAAAACATAAATATCCAAAATGATAAAATTCTAAAATATAAAAATTAAAAAATAAAAAATTAAAAAAACAAAACTAAAAAATTTCAATGATCTAAAATGTAAAAAAATAAAAAAATTAAGAATTAAAAGATCAGAAATTTAAAAAATCCAAAAACCCAATATTAAAAAGTCGAATCCAAAATTTGAAAAATCCAATAATCCAAAATTGAAAAAATAAAAGAAGTTTCACTTCTGCCGCATGGCGTTCCACACACACTTTTTTGTAATAAGTATAAAAACTAATTGTTTCACTTTAATACATTTTCGTGAAAATCAGCTTTAAATTTTAATTCATACGATTTGCAAGATACTTTGTACAATATATACTTTTTTTTTTAAATTTGACATTTTTACATGTAAAACAATTCGGATGGTAAGCCAATGAACTTCTGAATGAATCAGTCTTGTACACACTCTAATTAACGATTTTACTTATTTCACTCTCAAAATAACTATTACAACCATAGACGGCACATATCATGCCACCTACATAACCGGACATTTTCTTTAGGCCTATGTTGTATTTATTATTTTACTCAGGGGTGCCCACCCCCAAAACTTCATTGCTCACCCCCAACCCAATTGCCTGTCGAAAAGGGCGCCCATATGATATTTTCTAGGGGGGGGGGCAATTGTTTTAATTTATTTACTTTTTGTCGCTTTAACTTCTTGGGCCACTTTGTATTTTATATTAATAATATAATAAGTAGCCAGAAAATAATTGCGGTGCCGGGGGGTTTGGAATACCCCGAAAAAAGTGGTCGGGGGTCCATCCCAGAAAATTTTTAAATATTGAACTAATGAAAATCACATTTTACGCTATTTTAGCACTAAAAAACTAGTTAGGAAATTTGTTTACCATACTCTAAGACATGCCAATGTAAACAAGAAAATGTTACCTAAGTCGGGTGTCCACCCCCGGGAAATTTTTAAATGTTGAACTAATGAAAATCATATTTTACGCTATTTTAGCACTGAAAAACTAGTTAGCAAATTTGTTTACTATACTCTAAGACATGGCAACTTAAACAAGAAATTGTTACCTAAATTATAATATTTATTACTATTTATAAGAAAAGTTAAATAGCACATGGAACAGTGGACATAATAGGCCTACTCATTATGTTATGAAAAGAAAATAACTGATATATCATATTTGACACACCAACAAATCTTGTTTAATTAAATAAATATAATTTTTAAATACAAATATAGAATTTTAGGTTTTGACTCTTGGGGGTCTGAACCCCCTTTTCCTAATCCACTGTGGATTCTGCTTCCATGTTGTCGATTTGGTAAAACTTCTGCAATTCAAATAATTGTCTTAAAAGAAAAACACCTGACTATAATAATTAATAATATACATTTTGTTCCTTGCGCCCCCCCCCCCCGGGTATGGGCGCCCATGGCTGTCGAAATTCTTCATCTTTATCTTTATAAAGAATTAAAAGAGACCTTTTGAAGTTATAGAACATGACCGTTTTATTTTTAACATATAAGTTAAAACTCTAATTTTGCAACAATTTTCAACCCCCGGCCAGAAAATTCATAACACGATAATATTTCCCCCCCCCCAGAAATTTCAATGACGCAGTCTGCGTCTTAACCCCCCCCCCCCCCCGTGGGCACCCTGTTTTACTAGAATTTATATTATATTTTCGTACACGAAACACAACAGACAAACGTTAACTATATCAGCTGACGAGTAACTGCCCATTCCTGCTCACTGGCGGCGCTAGTAGTAGCGTGTCCCGGAAAAAGACAGGGAGTGGACGGTATTACTTATTGAGAGTATTTGCTTTAATGGACCTCAAAGAGACATGCTAAATAAACATCCGGTATCCAATGCAGGATTTGCATTTTTGACTGGGAAAACCATGAAAGAAGCAAATTCAAATTGGCTGGTCAATGGGTTTGAAGCTGCGATATCTCAAAAGCGATGTCCGCTATGCTACAGCCGGACACCTCTGTTGGCAATCATTATAAAAGTGTTTTGACCAGGTGCAATCTCTTCAAAGCATTTGTCATGCTCATTGCACTGCGTCACAATGATGGAAAGAAGTCAAGATTTCACAGAAAAACGCCCAGTTTATAAAATTTTACTTGAGACAATTATGTTTCTTGTACTCAATGATCTATAAGCATTACTTCATGAGATTTTCTTAAAAAGATCAGATTTTTCTTTATAATGCCACCACTACCCTGTTAGTGTTTGTGGTATTCCCCCTAACTTGCCCGAAGTATCATGTTTCTCTGGGACATCTTTTAGAGGGGCTACGTATCCCAATGAGATGATTGTGCTTATACAAATGCCATAGAGGTCTTTAAACTTAAATCCCTACTAACCAGACCATGTCGGCCAGGAGAACCTATCGAAATAAAATAAAGTTTTCCTTTGCTGGACTGGGATTTGAACCCAAAACCTCACCACTGGGAGCATTAAGCGCCAGTGAATGAAGTGGGGAAAATCCAGAGGCGGTATGCTATCCCAAGGTTCTTTTGCTATCATACCTCAATTTACAAAAAGCGTAACCTCTTCCTTACAACATAATTATTAGAGATATGCAGGAAATAATGTTATATATGCTTGGGGGGTGTTCTTAATTAACTTCCTCCACTTATAAAAAAAAAATGAAGTACACTCTCACTACACTAGACTCCGTTCTGATTTTCATTCACAACAGCACAGAACCACTCTATATAAAAAAGGAACCTTTTACTCTGTAATAGAATTATATAACAGTCTTCCAAACCAGCTTAAATTAATCCATCAAAAACCCGCATTTAAAAAATCCCTTAAGGCATATTTGATTGACAATTGCTTTTATTCAGTTGAGGAATATCTTACAAAAAATGCATATGTACTTTTGAACCATCTTGCAAATATTATATTCAAAAATATTTCTTATATTATTTTAGTTTAGTCTAGTTTAATTATAAGTTGACTTGTCCAATATCAATTGTACATTGTACATAGTGATTATTCTGGACCAATAAAGAATTTGAATTTGAATTTATATAGACGATCGGCAAGCAGGAGCACAAAAGTCACAAACATCTTGTACTGTCGATTGACAGAACTTTATTTATTTCAATAAAGATGCAATAAGTATTTAATATCCATTTAAACAAAATCAAAGTTACAATATATTGTTACCATCGGATCTAGCGGTACGGTATAGTCATTAAGATGGCAACATAGGCCATCACAAGTTACCAGAAACATCTTTCTATACTGGTAATGGCTACCAGTGAAAGCATACCAGTGGATGAATGATCATGAAAAGTACCTAATTATATTATGACTCAAACACATAATAGGCTCTACTCTTTATTACAAAGGAAAGTTAACATATTTTTAAAAATCCACTGATTTTCAGTGGCGGTATGCTATTTGACCACTGAAACCAGTGCTGATATGCTATTGGACCTTTGAAACCAGTGCCGGAATACCGGCGCATACCACCTCACTTCCCTCACTGTGAAGGGCTGACCACTACACCACAACAGAAATCAACTACAGGACGGTGTAAAACCGGTGTGACATGGCTTAAAAAGAAAATTCACTTTACTATACAATATTATCATTTAAAAAGCTTAAACAATAACCAATAAATTATTTGAAAGAAAATACTGAAGTTTTCAAAGGCCTAAAGTATTTTAAAATGTTAAAAACTGTGTTTTATAATGACGATTAACTTTATTATTATTATTAGTATAGTTATTAATCACAGTCATTACTCGTTCTCTTGTAAACACCTGAATTTTGTCTTGAAGGAATTTTGTCTTTCAGTTCTGCTCATAGCAGAGTCTTAAATTTGAATTTTTTCTATTGTCCAGCCTTATATTATTTTCTTTGAAAATCTTGTTAAATGTGTGATTTGCTCACGAGTGATAAGACATCTTTTCAAAACAAAATTTTCTGAGTCTACCTAAATAATGTGCTAAAATTAATGGATTCATAAACAATAAATAAAGGCACGTCAACCAAGTCAATCACTATAAACCCATTGCATTAACAGGAAAAAGGAAAACACTCGATAACCATGCATTAAAAGATTCCAATGGAAAAATTGTGTATATAAATAAGGACAAATCAGATGCCATTGCTGACACATTAGAGGCAAGATTTTAAAAGCATGATCTTCCAAATAGCAACTATCATCTTACCAGGAACATTGAAATTGCTGTAAAAGACTACCTCAACAAACCTCCAACAAGGCAAACAAATACAGCTGGAATCATTTCACCTACTGAACTATGAAACATAATAAAAAAAAAGTCATCTTATGAAAGCTCCAGGTCCAGATTCCATACAAAATTCACTGCTACATCTTCCTCTGTTTGCTTTGACTCATCTTTGTAAAATTTTAAAATCACATCTCTCTTTTAGCTACTTCCCATCTCAATGGTAAAAAGGTATTATTGCACTTCCAAAATCTGGAAAGAGTCCACTATATCCTGAAAATTTAAGGTCAGTCACATTATTGAAAAGTAAGGGGAACATAGAATAGTGGAATGTTAATTTAAATTCATAGTGATGGTATATTGACGATTCCCATATCATTGTAATATGATCCAGAGGACGAATAAAGAATTGAAGTGAATTGAAGGTCCCTGTATTCTCATTTCTCAAACATGGATATTTTATATTTAGCGAGAACTTCCACCACCATTACATTGTGAAAGGGCTGCACTTGACAGAAGCAAATGCTGCTGCCATTTGCTAATAAAAACATAAACCAGCCCCTAAAAGTGGAATATGTCGAGCAATGTGGGGCCTTCTTATGTGAGAAGTAAATGATCCAATCGAACAGAAAGTTGAAAATATGCTTGCCGAGATTTCAATTGATGTGTCAGACAATTAATTTTCCAATACAGAGGATGAAGAATGAATTCAAAGTAATCATGACACCGATTCATAAGTATCAGCTGACCGATGTGAGAAAATCTGTAGATTTATAAAATTGTAGCATATACTGAACAGAGAATGAAGAATGAATATTTTGATTTAATGAATTTGTTTTTTCTTAAACTCACAATCTAGAACAATGTTTTTTAAGAAGTACCATAAAAAACAATGATTTGCTCTCAAAATTATGTAATCGTGTCCAGTGAATAACAAAGAATACAACATGATTAAATTCACACAACTTAAAATATATCCTGATATAATTATATTCCTTTTTTTCCTTAGAGGTTATGTAGACTGCATGACTATGATAGTACCTGAAACGTTCACAATTGCGGTTAAAGGTTAATTGTGAAAACTAAGTGAGTGAAAAAATACCTGCAAGAAAGACTCCAGTGGCTGTGTGATCCAGTATTCCACCATGCCCCACTTTTAATTATTTAGGACGAAAAGTTGGTCTTGTTTCCAAAAGTAAAGTATTTCTCTCAGCACCTCTTCTGAAGCCCAGTTTTTTTTTATTTTATTCACAGCAAATAACTTACTCCTCTCGACAATGTCTTGAATTCTAGAATTCTAAAGTCTGAATTGTAAACACTTTACACAAAATATCCTATCCATAAAATCCACTATAAATTTAGGAATTATGAGCCATTATAAATTTATAATATTATTCTAGGTGGATGTTCCCGCTTAAAATCCTTTTTACAAGCAAGCCCACTTTGTATTTAGCGGCGCATACAAGCTGTCTGTGAGAGGGCAGCACTTGACAGAGGCATATTAGGTTATTGTTAAAACATAAATAGGTTACGTTGCCTTTAAAATAGGCCATATTGTACAGGGAATCCATTTTATGCGGATATAAGTGTAGTAAGCTGGTAGCCTACCAATTACTGTTTCCTGACGAAGTCTATTGCATTTCTTGTGATATGCTTAATGACGAATAAACTTGTCTATTGTCTATGCTTCTGCCATCTGCTAACGAAAACTTAAACTTCCAGAACTAGACGAAGCATTCTAATTGAGAGGGCAGCACTTGACAGGCGCTTTGTCCAGATGAGATGTCATCTGAGCCTGAAACGTGCTGCCCTCTCACAGACGGCTTGTATGCGCCGCTAAATACAAAGTGAGCTTGCTTGTAAAGTGGATGTTAAGCGGGAACATTCACCGAGAATGGCTTATAATTCCTAAATTTATAGTGGATTTTATGGATAGGATATTTTGTGTAAGGTGTTTAATTCAGACTTTAGAATTCAAGACATTGTCGGGAAGAGTGACTTATTTGTTGTGAATAAAATCAGAAATTGGACTTAAGAAGATTCTGGGAGAAATAATTTTCTTTTGGAAATAAAAGTGGGGCATGGTGGAACACTGGAACACACAGCCACTGGAGTCTTTCTTGCAGGTATTTTGTCACTCTCTTAGTTTTCACAGTTAACCTTTAACCGCAATAGTTAACGTTTCAAGCACTAACAAAGTCATGCAGTCCACATAACCTCTAAGAAAAAAGGAATATAATTAAGCTTATATCAGGACATATTTTAAGTTGTGTAAATTTAATCATGGTGTATTCTTTGTTATTCACTGGACACAATTACATAGTTTTGAGAGCGAAACTTTTTTTACATTACTTCTTTTAAAATATTGTTTTAGATTGTGAGTTAAAAAAAAAAAAAAAAAAAAAAAAACAAATTCATTAAGCTAAAATATTCATTCTTCATTCTCTGTTCAGTATATGCTACAATTTTATAAATCTGCAGATGTTACAACTTTCTGTTCGATCGGATCATTTATTTCTCACATAAGAAAGGCCCACATTGCTTGACATATTTCACTTTTAGGGGATGGTTTCTATGATTAGGCTACACATCATAGGCGTAGCGAGGGGGGGGGGGTTTGATTAAAAAAAGGAAAATTGTATGATTTTTTACAGTCTGCCCATAAATTACTTAATACAAGTATAAAGCGTGGGAAGCTTAAAACTCGTTATTTTGCGTCTTAATTTTTAAAATTTTCCGGGGGAGACCCCCGGAAGCTTAAAACTCGTTATTTTGCATCTTAACTTTTAAAATTTTCCGGGGGAGGACCCCCGGACCCCCCTCTCCCTGAATGTTATAACCCCCCCCTTATGGTCGGCCTGGTTACGCCTATGCTACACATTATGTTTGTTTACAGGAAAAGAAAGTTCAAAATTAGCGATTATGTTCTTCATAAACCATAGAAACCATATCATAATTTAGTTTCTGCGGAAAGTGTCTGAAACACCGGGAAAATGGCAGTATGTGAACAGATACCAGTAATGGCTGTTGGAAGGCAAGATTTACAACTGGCAGTGAGTTGCGCTTGCATCACATGATCCAGAATTTTAAGGCTGTGATTGTGATCAACACTATTATCACTGTTCCTAACCTAACTGACACCAATTTAGCTCTACCCATCACTAACACTTATATCAATATTCCTAACCTAACCTAACCTAGCTCTACGTGTCACTAACACTAATATCAGTACTCTTAACCTAACTGCCATTTACCTAGAATCGGAAGTTGGTATGTAGTGGGAGCAAAATGGGATAGACTGAAACACAGTTGTGGAACCATAGTATATAAATAGAAAACACCAAAGAAACAGATAATCACTGATGGGAAGTAATTGAGTAAAAGTAATCAGATTACAGTAACAATTCCTTTTTTGGTCCCATTTACTTGTAATCAATACTTTAAAAAAAATGTAATTTCTATTTGTAATTTACTTCTGGAAATAAATTATTTTTATTACTGTTCTGTATAATGTTGCTTTACATTTCAGATACATTGTCAGTTTACATATTAGTGTTCAAATTATACAACACATATAATACATATACATACATTCATTCAAACCATGCAACAGTAAACAATATAACATACATACAGCATACATGTATTCATCACACACCATACATCGTTGAAAGTTAATAAACACATGATATGAGCTATTGCCTATAAATTTTATTATCTAGCACCACATGTAGAATTTCATTAAATTTGAGAGTTCAAATATTCATTAATATCATAAAAAGACTTATCAATCAAGAAACTTCGAAGAAGTAATTTAAATTTCCTGCTATTTTCATTGTTTTTTTATTTGTATTGGTAATGCATTGTATAGCTTTATTCCAATATAGCTAGGCATCTTTTCTGTCATTTGAAGTCTGTATTGGGGAAGGTTAAGTGCATATTTGCCTCTTGTCTCATGGTTGTGAATATCTGATAGAGTTTGCTTTTGAATTTTATGTTTATGTAAGTGCAGTATAGTTCTGTAGATGAGTATGATATTCACAGAACATGGCCTAAAAGCAGAAGAATTAAGTGTAAATCATTATCAAGGTTTTAGACTTGGGACATATTTCTGTAGACAGGATCACAAGAGCGGTGGGGTTGCCATTTATGTAGATGATAATATGAAATTTAAAGAAATAAACTGCAAACCTTTTTCAAATGAAATGACATGTGAATTTGCCGCAATAGAGATAGAGGAGAAAGAAAAAAATGTTATTTTAATTGGAGTTTATAGACCACCAGGAGGAAACAAAAATATTTTTTTGAAAAATATAGAAAGCTTACTGAACTCAATACAGGAAAACAAAGTAAAAATTTTAGTTGGAGATTTCAACATAGACATACTGAAAAATAGTGAGTTAAAGTTATCATTTATAGAAATTCTGGATAGACAAAATATGTTGATAACTATAAAAGAACCCACTAGAGTCACAAAGCAATCCAGAACTTGTATAGATAATATTTGCACAGACATATCAGAAACATTATGGTCAACATCAATCGTTAAAACAGGAATAGGGGATCATTTTGGTCAAATTATGAAAATTAACAGTCCTTCTGCAGACAAGGGAAAGCAAAATTCGAGAATTATTGAATATAGAAGGCAAACAAATGAAGAAGGTTTAAGTAAACTGAAAGAGTTTTTAAAACAAGTGGATTGGAAAATAATATATGATACATGTGATTTAAATGAAAAATATGACAAATTTAATAAAATAATGAAACTTGGACTAGAAACCACTATGCCAATAAAAAAAGTTGTAATAAATAAGGGTAAATCTAAAAAGGTGCAGGAAAAATGGCTCACAAAAGGGATAAAAACATCTTGTGAAACAATGAGGTTCTTGAACTCTATAAAGAACCCTAATATGAGCGAAAGGTTACTTGAATATATAAAGAATTATAGCATAATACTAAATTGTGTGATAGAGACAGCAAAAAAGAACTTTAACAAAGAATTAATATTAAATGCTGAAAACAAAATGAAAGTAGTATGGAATATTGTAAATAAAATAAAAAATGAAAGTAAAAACAACGTAACCCACAACTTAAAAATCAAAAGAAACGGTAAGGAAGTAAGTTTTCCAAACGAAATATGCAATATATTTAATAACTATTATGTAAATATAGGAAAATTGACATCAAAACAAAATAATATCACAATAAGTCAAGATACAAACTTAATTTCACAACAAAAACAACTAAACTCTATGGCGATTCTTGAAGTATCACAACAACATATTATTAAGAGCATAAACAGGTTAAAACTTAAAAAGTCCAGTGGTTTAGATGAGATATCAAATGAAATGGCTAAGTAAGTTATATAAAATATGAAATAAGTGAAGTGCTAACAAACATTACAAATACGTCACTGATGCAAGGAATATTTCCAGATATACTAAAGAAAGTAATCACCATTCTCTTATATAAACAAAAGGGTAGTAAGCTTGAAGTTGAAAATTACAGACCAATTACTTTATGTTCTACATTCTCAAAAATAATTGAAGACGTGTTCCTGGAGCAACTGCAAAATTTCTGTACAAAGTTCAGCATCATTTCAAAATGGCAATATGGTTTCCAAAGCAAAAAATCAACAATAGATGCAATAGAAAATGTAAACAATATAATAATAAATGCCATAAATAATCATGAAGTGATAATCGGGATCTTCCTGGATCTTTCAAAGGCTTTTGATCGCGTAAACATAAATACACTATTACAAAAACTGGAAAATTATGGAGTGAGGCGACTATCCCAAAATTGGATAAAATCTTATTTAGAAAACAGACTGCAATGTATAGGACTAAAACACACAAATAAAAAAGGAAAAATAGAAAATATAAAATCTGAATTTAAGCAAATAAAACAAGGAGTGCCACAAGGCTCAAAATTAGGTCCTTTCCTGTTCCTAGTATATATAAATGACCTTTTTGAAGTAATACAAAGATATGGTGGTATTGCGATTGGTTATGCAGATGATACAACAATAATAATTAAAGATCAAACAATCAGAGGAATTGAGGATAAAGCAAATAATATCTTGAAAATGGTAAAAGAATACCTTCAAAATTTAGGAATGGAACTGAATATTAAAAAAACATCTTGGATCAATTTTGAACTAAAAAAATGTGAATTAAATAGAATTAAAATTAAGATAGATGAAGAAGAAATCTCTGAAACCCAAAGCTCAAACTTTCTAGGAGTAATAATCGATAAACACATGAACTGGCAACCCCAAGTAGCACATGTAACAAAAAAAAACTAAATAAAGGTATCTATATACTGAAACAAGTAAGAAAAACAATGGACAATGAAACTTTAAAACAAGTATATTATGCTTTCATATATAGTCACATTCAGTATGGAATAACACTTTGGGGAAATATTACATCTAGGGAAGTATTAAAGGTTTTCAAACTACAAAAAAGAAGTATTAGAATAATTGCACAAATAGACAGGAAAAAATCATGTAAACCCATCTTTAAGAAACTAAAAATACTAACAGTTCCATGTATTTATATATATGAAAGTATCAAACACATTCTCACAAAAAAAGGTGAACATCTAACGAAAAATTTTAATATACACCAGCACAACTTAAGAAATAAAGAAGACTTCTTCAGAACCTCACTCAGAGGAACACTAAATAACCGTTCAGTTGAAAATATTGGCAAAGAACTATATAACAAATTACCGGAAGCCATTAAAAAAAAGAATACTACAACTGAAAAGCTAAAAAGTACAAAATCTTACCTAGCGGAAAATGCCTTTTATAATCTTGCAGAATTAAAAAACAATTCAAAGATATCTATTTAATAAAAAATATTTCTAGTATTGCATTTACTTGTACAATTCTATGTTTTGTAAATTTCATTTTTGTACTACTGTTAAAAAAATTATTTTAGGGTAAATTCTTTGTTGCATTGAACTGAACTGCCTCAGAGGACAAGCTTTGCTCTTCTGAGGTGGCGTTCAAAACCATATTTATATAACTTAAGTTACACTTATATTGTAATTTTGTAACAACTGTAAAAATGTTGCAAATAAACAAACAAGTAAACTTGGTAAAGTCAGAATTTTGAATTCTTTGAATTTGTTCTTACAGGTCTCATGATTTTTTAAATTTTAAAGTTGTAATTGTTACAATTTAGTAGTCGTTAGTATTAGTATCATTCTTGCTTGATATATAGTCATCACTACTGTTTTTGCAACTAATATCCAAATTACAGGTAATATTAGGAAAAAGTTACTCAATGTTTCCGAAAATATTCTCATTGATGTGTTTTTTTTGTTTTTTCATTAATAATTTGGGCTTGTGTCCAAAACATACAAAAAACAAGGAATTTTTAGGTACTGCCATTTTGTAAAGTACGGTAATTGTAAATGTAATTGTAATTTTACCGATTACTTTTTGAAAAAGTAATTGGTAATTGTAATTAAGTAAAATGTCTCTCAGGTAATTGTAATTCAGCCCAACTACTTTCTTTTTGTACTTTTCCCATCATGCTTTAACAGCACATTGAAGTTGAGGAAGGTACTGAAAGTGAGACAGCCACAGGGTCAAAACCTAAGGAGAGGTAAAAAGTAAAAGAAACACTCTGGTTCCTGGGATGTCACAACTCTAGTTGGGGGTTGAGTTTGATTTTCCTTTCCCACTGATTAATAATTTATGCTGTCAAGAAAACTCATATAGGCTATTTTCTCTTGTAAGAAAATTTCTCATCCCAGAGGAGGATAACAAAGGAAAGGCATATTTGTAGCTGATAATATTATAATGATTTTGACTTTTTTTAAATTGATCACTCATTTCACATTAAAATTTTCCATATCAATAACTGCTTCTCTTTGAGGAATATTATAGGAGAAAAATTCCTCTGACACTGGAATTTGAACCCATAACCTGTTTGTCAGTGAGGTAGAACATTAAAGGCAATCAGTCATAGGAGAGAGGTCCCATCTGGCACTGTGAAGAGAACTCTGGCTTAGCCAAGATCCTGGGTTCAAATCCCAGTGTCAGAGGAAGTTTCCTCCTAAAATGTACCTGAAAGGAAGAAGCCAGAATGTTGATCTAAATGGAAGTCCTGTATTTCAAACTGCTCCGAGGTCTGTCCTTGGGCCACTTCTTTTCATCTTGGTAATAAATGATTTACCAAGAATTATAAAAGATTCATCTACTATCATGTTTGCTGATGACACCACTTTTCTAAGTGTCCACTCAAATTATGACACTTACAAGATACCAGATACAAGATTTATTGCCAATTAAACTTTTTACAAAGTATTAGGCACAGCTAATTAAGCTATTAAAAGCTAACAACTGAACATACCATTTAAAGAGCTCATATGTGGTTTCGTGCAAATAGTCTTCTCTTGTAAGCATAAAACCCAGAATTTTTTTGTAGCTTGAGGGCTCTGAATTCCTGTCAGATCGAGAAAAGTGAAATTACAATTTTGGGATTAGTAATTGATAGTTTTTTTTTTTCGTGCGCAGCGCATAGAGTCAGTCTGTATCAGTTTATTAAGTTATTTATTTGCTAAGAGCTCTTATTGGCTTGGTACCCGATACATAGGGACTGTAAAAACAGCTTTCTATAGATCTTTCTATGGGGAAACAGCTGCCATTTAAATAAGGTGTTATTGCTACAGAAGAAAGCTTTGAGAATAATAAATAAAGCTCCTTTCAAATGGGGTACACCGTGGTGTAGTGATTAAGGCACTGCGCTACAAACCGGAAGGTTTTGGGTTCGATTCCCAATGAGGTCGCTGAGTTTTTCAATTGGCCTACTCCTGGTGGCACTATGGCCCTAAGGTTGACTCAGCCTCTAACAGAAATGAGTACCAGGAGTATTCCTGGGGGTAAAATAATGGCCAGTTAGTAGTGCTGACAACCTTGCTACCGTCATGTGCCATACGTCACAATCTGGGAGCAGGGCCGTCGCGTGGGCGGGGCGAACGGGGTGATCGCCACGGGCGCCGCAACCAGGGGGGCGCCGTGACAACGGCAAAAATAAAACAACAAAGTTTGAAAAAACAAGAAAGATGTTAGTTTTATGTTTGTTAAGATTTTCTTACATTATTAAACTTGTATTAATTTGATTTTCAATACAATCTTATTACATTTTTAAAAATAATTTTATTTCTGGTATTTTTGTAAGGTAATACGATTAGGTGCCTCTTTTGGGCACAAAAAAAAAACAGAAAGCGACGCAATCCGCCACGCAACTTTGCTAACGAGCAACTGGACGCGATGCGGCTTGGAACTTGTCCAGTTCACGTTGCCCCAAGTCGCGTCGCTCATTGCGTGTTTAACCCCATTGTTTATAGGCTATTATCATTATGTATTTGATAGTGTCACGTCAGGTCACTCGCTGTGTGTTTGTGTTTGAATCCCAACAGATAGGTGGAATGTCGGGTGGGTGCAAGAGGGATTGAGTTGGGGGGGGGGGGCGCCTGACGAAATCTTGCCCCGGGCGCCAACAAACCACGCGACGGCTCTGTCTGGGAGCCTCATCCTCCTGGAACCCTATGGGTCTCCATGGCCCATACAGGGATCACTTTACCTTTACCTTTTTTTACTCCTTTCAAATAATATTTACTTACTTACGTAAGTTACTCTATGGCAACAGACATTTCCTCAGCAACCAAGCTAAAGGAATATTATCTATTTATGGAACTCAAAGGTTCATTGCCACGCTTACCTGAGCCTGCCATTCAACCCTATTCTGTGCTAACTCCATCCAACCATTCCTTGCAAATCCTACTTCCCTTAAATCTATCATAATATTGTCCTCCCACCTAGGTCTAGATCTTCAAAGTGGTCTTTTTCCTTTGGGTCCCCCAGTCAATACTTTTGGGATATGTCTTTCCTCCCCCATGCGTGCAACATTGCAAGCCTTTATTTAAGAAATGTGGTATACTGACTGTGATAAATTTAAATGTTTTCTACATTTGCACAAGAACTCTAATGTTGGTTTATCTATTCAAAGATCAGATATCCATTACTATAATACCAGGAATTGTTAGATGCTCCTTACAAATGTCAAAACAGTTTCTCCATCATTAGCCTGAAACTGTTTAACAAATTAAGCTTACATAATGATTGAAAACTTTTAGACTTTAAAATATTTGAGAATATTATAGGAGAAAAATTCCTCAGACACTGGGACTTGAACCCAGGACCTTTGGCAATTCGCGCCAATGCTCTACCAACTGAGCTAGCCGGAGGTTCCATCTGGCGCTGTGAATTGAACTCCGGCTTAGCTCAGTTGGTAGAGCATTGGTGCGAATAGCCAAAGGTCCTGCGTTCAAGTCCCAGTGTTGGAGGAATTTTTCTCCTATAATATTCTCATATAGTGGCCAACAGAGACAGTGATATGTGGTCCATGAATGCTTGTATATCTGTATTTTAAAATATTTAACGAAAGATTATACGAATGGCTTTGCCTTAATCCATTTTACAACATACATGACTATCTCGACTTGAAATATGTCAGATTTTCATTTTTTCTAATTGTATATACCGGTATTTTGACATCGTCTGTTGCAAAACTGTATACGTCTAAAGACAGTAAAGAGTTCTGCGTTTGTTCCCAAAGTCTATTCGTATACTGTCGAGTATCAAGACACATGCACACAATGTCAGTTTTGCTGCACAATGTCACCTTTCAGCATACTCACAATGCGCAGGCATCGTGGTACATGATAGTTATAGGACTTAGCTTTGAGAACAGTTTACTAAATTGCATGGTAGCCTACAAAGATATAAGAAGGAAAAAAAGACAAACTTTTTTTATTCCTTTGAAATGGCTAAAATAGAATATTACTTACCCTGAGCACAAAAATGGAGGGAACAAGCTGAAACTGTAGACAGCACAGGGAAACAATATGGATGATAAGCTGGTATCTACCTGTCGTGATGAAGTGTAACAATATAGCTTACCCCTCTGCTCCTATATTGTTGCATATTACAATGAAAACTTGTGTTATCATATTAACTGGGATAAGAAGACCACCAGATCAAAACATCCTCCACCTTGCAGTGTACTCAGATGGCTTCTTGTCAACTCACTCGCCAGTTGCTTTCTCAGACCACCACTTACTGATAATCTAAAGTATCCTCATTTCTGCTCTAGTTTTTAACGTAAGTTAATTTGCTCCTGTCACAAACATTTAAGAAAGGGATGAAAGTACTCACCATCTTTCTCGCACCAGTGCTGCCACAACGTTAATCAAAACTTGTTTATGGTGTTGAAGGAAGGGGGTGGACACCAGGAATTTCTGCATAACCACTAGATGAAGCCAGGGCTGTAGCAAGGTCCTTCTGCACAATTGGCGAGTTTGACAAATCTGCGCCCTCCAATACTGGGGGGTTTGGACAATTTTTTTAAATTTCTGTAAAATGTTTATTATTTTAATATAAAAACACTGTTATTATCAAAGAAAACCTAAACCTCAATTTGAAAATGAACTAAATGTTGGACTTTCAAGGTACTAAAACCTTATTTTCAGACAATTAAACTACTTAAAAAAGAATTAAATAATAAAATCTAGTATCAAAAGTAAATTACATAATAGGCCTGAGGACTACTAAAATGTTTAACACATTAATATAGGTAAAAGTATTTTTTCGAATAGTTGAACCACTTTCATCTCAATAAAAAAGTACATTTTAATTTTTATTGTTATATCATTCCATACTGTTCATGATTTGTTATATTCTGTCAATAAAAAACATGTTAATTAAAGAACGTTGCATGACTGCTTTTTGTTTGCAGATAATCGGCATAATACTACAAACAGTTCACGTGCAGTAGTTTTTAATAACCTGAAAGATTTCTTCCATTAACGTGGAATTTTTATTGCTTGATTAATTGCACCAGTATAAAAAAAGGTGGAATTTTTCATGGTTAATTTTGCGCCCTCTCTGTACCTGCGCCCTTAGTGGGGGCCCATCTCGCCACTGCCTAGCTACGGCCCTGGATGAAGCAGTGGCAGAGTTACAGTCTTCCCCCTTGTCCTTCCAGGGCCGCCAAATGGAGGGGGGGACTGCCGGACCCAAGGGACCTGGGCCCAGGCTCCAAAGGGGCCCGGCTCGGTTCTGGTGATGTGATATAAGTTTATGGAAATTTTGGGTTGAAAACTGAAAAAGGTTATTTTTTTATTGTGTTTGTAAGTTATTATGTTTGTAACCTCTTTTAGCAAATAGGCCTACTTTTATTTTCATTTATGGAAATTTCGGGTTGAAAACTGAAAATGGTTATTTTTTATTGTGTTTGTAAGTTATTATGTTTGTAACCTCTTTTAGCAAATAGGCCTACTTTTATTTTCATGTTCAACTATTGGTATAATATAATACTAGTGTAATGTTCTAGTTTTTTTCCCTTTTTGGATATATACAGTCCTCATTTACTTTATTCTTGGCTCCAGTAGACTAGTTCTTGAAATTGTTTTGATTATAATAAAAACACAATACATTCATTTTAAAGCAGTGTCATGTTTTGTATTTAGACATTTCAACACAATGATTTATTAATCAGGATAAACATAATTTAGAACAAAAAATGAATACAATTAAATGACCTAGTAATAAAAAAATGTTGGAAATATGGTTTCTGGTATCATTTGATAACTAACAATCAACGTAACATAAGTTTACACCAATTAATATGGCCAGAGCAAACTATCCCTTTTTTATTAATAAATCAGAAAGCTGAATGAGAATGGTCGGCGGTCAGTGAGGGGCACGCGACCAGTACGAAACAGTCCTGGGCCCGACCTCGAGATGTGGCAGCCCTGAGTCCTTCCGCAGTATCTTCGTCTTCACTGTCAGATTCGTCCAAATTAATACATAATCTTTCCACTATCTCATCAGTTAAACCGTCTTTCTCCCAGTAAAATTGTTCCACTTTTTGCACGTGATCACACGCTTGCTTCCAATTTTCCGCTGCCACCTTTGATACAGCTTTCTCAATTAAAAGTTTAACGTCACTCATTTTAAATGTTGTGTTTAGCAACATCCCCTTTTATTTGAGCCCATATGAGTTCTATGGCATTAAAGTCACAATGATATGGTGGTAGTCTTACTACATAGGTTAGTAAAGGAGACCAGAATCAAATTAAATGATAGTATCATAAAGAATGCTACAAATAAGCCAAAAACCATGTGGAATATTATAAGAAAAGAAAGTAAATTGTCATCTGATGACAAGAATTTTAATAGTCAAGTAAGTCCTTTTGAATTTAATGACTTCTTTATAGATAAAGTTGAAGAACTTTTAAATGTAGTTTTAGCAATGCCTAAAGATAATGACTTTAGATTTTATTTAAATAAGTTACCTAAACCAAAAGCTTCCTTTAATTTTCGGTTGGTTGAAGTAAAGGATATTGAAAAAGCTATAACAAGAATGAAACCCAGCAGATGTGAAGATATTTATAATTTAAGCTCAATGATTTTGAAGTATGGTGTAGAATTTATAAAAGAAGCATTGACTCACATTATTAATTCTTGTATACTTGATTCTATTGTTCCTGAAGATTTTAAATTAGTTAAGGTTGTACCAGTATACAAAAAAGGTGACCATTCTCTTGTAGAGAGTTATAGACCAATATCATTGGTTCCTGTAGTATCAAAGGTAATGGAGATTGTCCTGAATAGCCAGATTGTAGATTATTTTGAACAGAATGAGTTATTTGATTCTTCACAATTTGGCTATAGATCTGGATTGGGCACTGTTAAAGCAGCAATTTCATTCCTATCTAAGTGTATTTCGGGGATTGACAGCAGGGACATTGTCAGTGTAAAATTGTATGATTTATCCAAGGCATTCGACACTGTGTCCCATTCACTTTTACTTGAGAAGTTAAGGTATTATGGCTTTGAGGAAAGTGCTGTATCTCTCATGCAATCTTATTTAAGTGGGAGACATCAAAAGGTAGTGATAAATGGAACAGAATCTGGTCTTTTGCCAGTTGTGCATGGTGTTCCACAAGGATCCATCCTTGGTCCTATCTTGTTTATAATTTATATTAATGACTTACCAATTAACATCTCAGCACCTACAGTTAATAGCTATTTATTTGCAGATGATCTTAGTATTTGTTTTAATGGAAAGGATCGCAAGACTTTAGATTTACAAATAAAATCAACGTCAAAAGTGGTACAAAACTGGTGCAATGCAAACTTACTGTGTATTAATACTGGTAAAATACAAGAATCAGTTCTTACATACAGCACTAACGCCACAGAAGATAATAATAGTTCATTAAATTTTTTGGGTTTTCTCATTGATAAAAATATGAATTGGAAGGATCATATATCAAAAGTATGCTCTAGAGTGTTGAAAGGAATATTTCTAATACGTAGATTAAGGCAAAGTCTGAGCTTAGAAGTTTTGAAGACAGTTTACTATGCACAAATTTATAGTCATTTGAGTTACAGTACTTTGCTTTGGGGCAATCAGACAACAGTTTTCAAATTATTAAAATTACAAAAAACATGTATAAGGTTAATGTGTGGACTTCCTGCTAGAGGACATTGTAGATCGAACTTTGTTAGGTTAGGAATTATGACAGTCAAGGCACTTTTCATTTTTCAATGCTTATTATATATTAAGGAAAACGTTCATCTGTATGAAGAAGTGGGATCTACACATAACTACCAGACAAGAAATAGGAATGATTTAGGGTCTCTTAGGTGTAGTTACAGTAAGACTCAGAAAACTTTTTATTACATGTCAACTAGATTTTATAATTTTCTTCCTTTGTCATTAAAACAGTTGCCCTTTAATAAGTTTAAAAAACAAATACATAATGTATTGACAGTTAATTGTATATATAATATTGATGAATTTTTTGATATAAGTTTCACCAGTTGAAATTGATTTGATTGATTTGTACAGTATGGACAGAGTGGAATCAAAATGATTATTAGGAACGAGAATCAAAAATGGTATTTGTAATAAGTTATATATAATATATTTTTATTGCAGCCAAACTGGCAGTTATAGTTCTTGACGATTGTAATACATTTGATGTTCTCATCTGTTCTTACAATAAAAAATATTTCTATTCTATTCTATTCTTATTCTATTCATGTAGTGTAGCTATAGTGTCTATTTCGTAAGTTCTAAGACCATCTTTTTTTCATTTTTATCAGTTCATATGGCACTGGTTTTGTTGCCCTTACATCATAAGAAATATTTTGCTGTAGCCATATTTATATATAAGAGAAGAATGCGCACATATGTGCAATTGTCATTCTTTACTGATTTCCATCAGTGATTTTGTTCTGTTCTTGCATTTTTCTAAGTGGTAGCGCTTGCATGGCTTGTCACATAATGCACATACACAGTAATTGTTTGGTTCATGGTATGACCTGTTTTTACACATCTTGTGGTGAAATCCATGAATTGCCATCTGGGTTATTGCACTCCTGTAATCTTGGTTAGCTTGTGTCCATTGGCGATATGGCATCTGTACAGAAGAAATCTTCCCATATTTCTTGTTTTTTATGTATGTCTTTTTTAGGACTTGTTCATACTGCCTAGTATTTTTCAGGTGTAGGCTTAAGCGTAGTTCTTCTAGGAAAAATGGTTCCCTCATTAGCTCATATACCAGTTGTGACTTTGTGTATTTGGACACTCCTAGTGTGGCTTTTAAGAAACGTGCTTTTATTTTCTCTATTTCTTCTAGGTTAGCGATTGTTAGATGTTCCCAGATTAGGTGAATTCCATATGTTAGTATGGGGCTGACTTTGGCTTTGAATAGTAGCAATGCAGTATTGATTGATCAATCAATTCTGTAGCCATATTTGCATATCTGCTTGCAGCGTTGACGATGTAGCTGGCTTATTCAACTCAGTCGAATGATAAGACGCGTTGTCCATAACTATAACATTATTTGGTGGAATGTTAAGAATCAACTGCTCTGTAGACCACTTTTTAAAAACTTCACCACACATATCCTCATGGTATGAATCGTTGTCCTTTACCCAACGGAAATTTTAGTGGAGTATCATTGTCACCGAGTGGTTCAACACATATCCACACCTTCTTCTTTGTGTGATTCACGTTCACCCAAGTCTCATCTATATATACAGGGTGTTAATAAATAACACCGAAATATTTTACCTGTATAGAGGAAACTTAGACAAGCAAATTTTATTAAGAGATTTTTGCTCTATGACGTAAAATGTATATGCTACAGGGCATTAAGTCATTATATTTTAGTGCTCATAAATCAATAATTACGTGAAATAGGATTAAAATGTTCATTAAATTGACTCCTTGCCTTCCTAGTGAACGATAGAAACCTGATTCGTAATCATTCGTCAATAGCTATATCATAATTTAGTGTTTCCATATCTGCAAGATTTACAGACTAATCACACAACTGGCCGCCACTACATTAGTCTTTTTTTATTAATAACTACTGGCTACAGTGTTAACAACGAAGTTCCTTTGTTTTGAATTTTTTTCTAATTTTAGAAGTGAGTGGCGGCCATGCCCTGGGAGACTTTATGCTGTAACAGGAATAATTGAATCCATAGAGCAAAAATCTCCTACTAAAAGTTGCTTGTCTATGTCCCCTCTATACACAGGTAAAATGTTTTGGTGTTATTCATTAACACTCTGTACAATGGGACGGCCAAAAGATCGTAATCCTTAATTTTCCCAAGGAAATTAAATCTTTTAAAAACAACATCAGACCGTTCCATTAAATATTTCCAGGACTCTTTGTTTTCATGATAACGAAATCTTCAAGTTTTCAGAATTTCCCTCAGAGCCCATCTATCCGCTTTGTTTAAAGACTCCCTTATGTCGTTTAAACTAGGAACAAAGTAAGTTTTATACAGGGAGTACACTGTTCTTTTTATGGCTGAAGCTGTGAATGTATCGACGACTGTTTTAGTAGGGGTTCTTGTTGGCCGCTTTTTCCCAGGGGTTCTTAGTATGGTTCTGCTGGCATCACAACTCTTCTTTTCGTTTAGTGTTCTAAAAACTCTGTGGCATGATACTCCAGTAGCAGCAGCTGTTTTTCCTATGATGTCTGAGACAGATATTGTTGGCCATCCTTCTTTTAGTGCATCATATTCTTCTGTGCAGAACTTGTGTACATTGAGAACCATTTCTCTAGCAACTGATTGCAGAGCTTTGCCTTGCTTCCCCACACATTAAATAAACGACAAAGACAAACGAAAGACCTGACAACAAATAAAAAAGTATATAGAATAGCCCTGGCCCTATAAGTTACAACAATTCAAATTAAAGAAAATAAATAATTCTGGCAAGATCACAATTCACACATACACCAACACTGATAACCAGTAACAAACTAAACTAGAAAGGATAAATACTCCTGAAAACAACCCGGCAACAGGGTGGGTGTGCGGTTAACCTAGACAAGGATTTTGCATTGTGTTACAGTAGGGGGTAGCTCTTGACTACCTCCATCTCTTTTATCTTGTTTGTGACAAGATAGAGCAGACAGACTCTAGTGTACTCTAAATGAACTTAGGGAACGGCTAAGGTAGGTGGCATTAATTCAAGTAAGCTAATTCTAAACACAAAGTTGGTTGGAAATCCAGAAATGGTTTTATTGACACAAATTTTGACATTTAATTGAATGTACACATTCTTAGATAATTTATTCCAGAATGCCGAAATGTCCAATGAACACAGACATAAGAAACCAATTATTTGTTAAATTTGACAATGTTTAGTGTACTGTAAATGAACTTAGGGAACGGTGGCATTAATTCAAGTAAGCTAATTCTGAACGAAAGTTGGTTGGAAATCCAGAAATGGACATACAATGATACAAATAGTTTTACTGACACAAATTTTGACATTTAATTGAATGTACACATTTTTAGACAATTTATTCCAGAATGCCAAAATGTCCAATGAACACAGACATAAGAAACCAATTATTTGTTAAATTTGACAATGTTTAGTGTACTGTAAATGAACTTAGGGAACGGTGGCATTAATTCAAGTAAGCTAATTCTGAACGAAAGTTGGTTGGAAATCCAGAAATGGACATACAATGATACAAATAGTTTTACTGACACAAATTTTGACATTTAATTGAATGTACACATTTTTAGACAATTTATTCCAGAATGCCAAAATGTCCAATGAACACAGACATAAGAAACCAATTATTTGTTAAATTTGACAATGTTTAGTGTACTGTAAATGAACTTAGGGAACGGTGGCATTAATTCAAGTAAGCTAATTCTGAACGAAAGTTGGTTGGAAATCCAGAAATGGACATACAATGATACAAATAGTTTTACTGACACAAATTTTGACATTTAATTGAATGTACACATTTTTAGACAATTTATTCCAGAATGCCAAAATGTCCAATGAACACAGACATAAGAAACCAATTATTTGTTAAATTTGACAATGTTTAGTGTACTGTAAATGAACTTAGGGAACGGCTATGGTAGGTGGCATTAATTCAAGTAAGCTAATTCTAAACAAAAGTTGGTTGGAAATCCAGAAATGGACATACGATGATACAAATAGTTTTACTGACACAAATTTTGACATTTAATTGAATGTATACATTTTTAGATAATGTATTCCCGAATGCCAAAATGTCAAATGAACACAGATATAAGAAACCAATTATTTCTGGAAACCCAAAATTACTTTACACATCTTGCCGTCTTATGTTCCAACATGATATCAGATTTTTAAAAAATATCTGGAACATTTGAGTGTATATTTCTCTCACAGCTGTACATGCCAAACCATTTGAATGTATACAGCTGTCTCCCTCAGTTAGGGTTTAGTTTCCTTGATTAAGCACTCTGCACACTTTTGCCCACACTACATAGGCTACCAACTTCCAATTGTAGATAAGTGGCAGTTAGGTTAGGAACAGTGATATTAGTATTAGTGACATGAAGTGCTAGGTTAGTAATATTTTATATGTCAGTGACATGTAGAGCTAGGTTGGTGGCAGTTAGGTTACGAACAGTGATATTAGTGTTGATCATCATTAAGTTTACAATCCCAGGCTTGTTTCTGGATCACATGGCCCATGTGCAACTCACTGTCAGTTGTAATTCTTGCCTTCCAACCGCCATTTTCTGTTCAGAGACTTTCATTTATAGTTTAGAAAAGTGAACATTTTATTCTCATATTCCCAGTGTTTCAGATGCTTTATGAAGAACACAAGAAGCTAAAAATCACCAATTTTGAAATATTTTCTTATGAACAATACAAGAAGCTAAAAAACTCCAATTTTGATTTTTTTTTCTGTGAATAATCATTGTGCATAATCACGGAAACTATACCCCACAGTTGGAGCACGTTTTTAAAGTTATCGATTAATTCCATCGATGCCATCAGACTTTCATCAGGGTGTTCGTAAAGTCAGCGGACAATCCACTGGGAAAGCATCAGGCTGTCTGTGAACTCACCGCTGTTTGTCCACTTGAAGTTATCGATTGCAATTAGACTCATTGAACTTACATGAGATGTACTTAGATGTACTTAATGCACAATGCTTCTTAGATGACAGACATGGCAGAGCAGAGAAGCAGACGACAGTTGCCCTAGCATAAATAAACTGAGTTTATTTTCATGCGAAAGCTAACAAACTGCTCATCAGTGTGAGTCCTTGGAAAATGAAAGTGACGAGTTGATTTTGCTTAAAGATGAAAAGAAAGAAAGAAAGAAAGGAGAAAAAAAAAATACTCTACATAAAATCTATTAATTAATGTCATTTTCAAAAATCTCACAACTGTCAGGATAGGTTATTCATAATTGGGAAAAAATAGTTTTAGGTCGCGCAATAGGCTCCCCCCACCAACTCTAATGGGACGCACCTGGGAAGGAGGGGTTTAGGATGGGGGGTAGTGAAACATCTAGAAGGCGACATTTGAACTACTAGCAACACCTATTTTGCAAAAGGTGAAACTAAGAAAAATTAAAGAATTCGGTGACTTTAAAAACGGGCCCTTCTGCTGGTCATACCCTACTCACTTACATGCCATGCCTGAAGAAACTGCATAATTTTGAACCCTGTAGACAACACATAAGTTACGACGACAGGGAATGTAACAGCCAAGCGTGGAGGTAACACAGTGATTACGATGTAGTCCACAAAACAGACGAGGGTTGAGCTTCCATGTTACTCTTTCAAAATCCGCCGGTTTGTTCTTGGTAAACCTCGATGACATCATCCTTTTCCATTTCAAGCAGTTTAGGTGTATCATCATCACTAATGCGACGCCCGTCGAACAAAAACCTAAGCGATGCCACGGGAACTCCCACTCGATCACTATACGACTTCTTAAGCTTGCTCATCTGCGTGGTAAATTTCACTCTGAAGTGAACTTCGTTAGAATCATTTCCAACGACTTTCAATGTTATGTATTCAATATTTGCGTCCCCAGGACCAGCATCAGGCTTCTGATGTTCCGCCATTGTCACTATCACTTATCTAAAATTCTAAACCGGCAGAGCAAATGTCATAAGAAGAAATGGCGGCTTGTTTAAATATATCTAAATTTTCTATAACCGAAGGTTTCAGTATTCCTTATTGCAATTGCCGGCGTATTATGAGGGATTTAAGAGGGTGTTAGGTGAAATTTCTATCTATAATTTTGTCTACCTGGATGGTTTATTTTTGGCACACAAGTTCCTCGTAGAATATCTTTACATACTACACAGTTTCATTCTTAATTTATATTTGTGGCCGGATCGTCTCGTAGAGTGCGGTGTGCACCGATATGAAAAGATTTTAGCTAACTTACAACACATATTTTAAATAGTCAAGTTTGAAACAATGTATAATATATTTATGATGGTTTCTCGGGATTCCAACCGGGTGAAAGAGTTTGCGTAGTCCGAGCTTTCGGCTGCTACCAGCTCAGCCATCTTCAGAAGTGAGCTATAGGAGAGCAAGATCGAGCTCTTAAGTACTGGCTACATGGCTTGATTCTGGCCGAGGCCATTAAATAGAAGAAGAAGAAGAAGAAGACGAAGAAGAGGGGGGGTGGCGCTGGCGGAGGAGAAGGAGGAAGAGGAGGAGTCTTGGTAACGTAGGCTACGTCACAGAACAGGCTACGTACCGAAATTGAAACTGCAGGGTGCCGATTAAAGAACAGAATTCCTGTTACTTAATTTGTCGTAATTGGCGTGCTTGTCTTCTATATTCCACCAAAATGACATACAAAATAACGCACTGTGCTATTTATGCTAGGCATATTATTAAAGCGACTTCTAGAAAAACTACACATTTGCATCTTGTTTAAAACTGATTTTCTTGCTTTGGTAAGATGTTCTGTAAACCTTTATGTATATTTCATTTCATTTTTGTAGTGCACGTTTAATTTTTGCCGTGTTTGATGTGGCTGATACTTGATACAGTGCTAATTTCTGGTACTCTGGCATTCATAAATCTTATGTCACCCATTGTAAAAGTATGACAGTTACAGATTAGTAATATCCCCACATTTAATAGACCATGGTTCCAATTTTCCTCTTGCTATTTAAGAAAACGATAATGTGCAAGGTACACTGCTACATAAAGGGCATTGCACATAAAACCTAAATGTATTAATTATCAAAGTTGAGAATGACTTGACAGGAGAGTTCAAGATGACAGCTCGATAAAGATGACAGCTCGAAGCTAAACTAATAGGATTTAAAGCTTCAAGTGAAAATTGGGAGTGCATCCCTAAAAACTACAGAAAAATCGGTACAAAGCAAGCAGTGGGCGAAATGGAAGAATCTGCTACACCTTAAATATAATTTATTTGCCATAATATATGACCCTTGCACCAAAGCGGCTATTTTCAGATATTTCATAATATTTCCTGATTATAGTAAATGACCCTTGCACCAAAAAGCCTATTGGCAGCTATTTTCAGAGAGTGGGGAGCTAGGGTATAGCAGAATCTTTCATTTTTCCAAAGCAGTGTCATTTCGGTAAAAAATAGATTTATGCCATGTGCCAGCCAAGCTCTGCCGTTTTGTTAGGTTAGGAAGATTTATGTTAGTTTAGGAGCAATATACTGAATAGCACGAGGTTTATTATGTCTCACATTGCATCTCTTCTGCGACGAAACCCTAAACTCCACCTTCCCTGGCGGGTCCCATTACAGAGTTTGTGGGAGAAGTCTAGTGCGTGGCATAGAACTATTTTATCCCAGAAAGAGTAGGCTTATTCTTGCTGGCTTAGAGATAGAATATATTTATTTTGGGTTTTAGAAACTGGTAACATATTATCCATAGGAATATGGTAGGAGAAAAATTCCTCCGGCACTGGGACTTGAACCCAGGACCTTTGGCTATTCACGCCAATGCTCTACCAACTGAGCTAAGCCGGAGTTCAATTCACAGCGCCGGATGGAACCTCTCTCCTATGACTGATTGCCCTAATGGTCTACCTCACAGACAGACAAGTTATGTCATATGCAGTACTGTGAGGCACACTAATTTGTGATTTTTGTGACCGGGCTCCCACTGTTATTGTACAGTTGACATTCAAGATAGATATATAAACTTTCATGAACCACAGATTATTGTCTCTGAACAGAGACAATAATCTGTGGTTCATGAAAGTTTATATATCTATATTATCCATAGCTTTTCGTGTCTGTAAAGAGGAAGACAGTTTACTGTATTTTGTTACAGTTTTGAGTGATCGTTGAATATAGGTTGTCACACTGAGTTATTGTAGTCTTCTGTTTGGTAATTCCACTGTCTGAAGGTAGGATCACATGAGTGTATCCCCATAGTCAAGATAGGAATGTTTTTAATTATTTGCCACTGTCAGCAGTCCAGTTTGGAGCTTGCCTGCTCAGTCCATAAGCATGATGGGAGCGATGGAAAGAGGAGCAAAGGGGAAGATATTTACGTCATTCATATCCTCCCTCAGCGCAGCAACGGGTCAGATTCAGTCCTATTGGATAATTTATTGGCCTAACACGAAATTACTCGTATGCAGTTACAGGAACCGCCACTGAGTTTACAAACCAGCCTGCTGCTCATATTTTCTTATGGTAAACACTAACAGGAGTGGAGCAGGTAAAGCGTACTGCATACTGATGATTGCTGTTCTAAAACGCTTACATAACTTTCTCAACCCCCTACCATGCGTTTTGCTATTTTCTCTACACAAAGAAAGATTTTGTATTTTTTTATCCCTGATTCCAGCTTTGGAAACATATGACTAAGATCTTAGTATTTTCTCACTTCTAGTTCTAGGTCTTAGCTTTTTCTATCTTGATAATTAAATGTACTCTTTTCTCGCCTCTGATTCCAGGTCCAGGAATGTACACAACTTTCTCTACCCCAAGAAAGGCTTTGCTATTTTTCACTTATGATTCTTGTTCTTGTAGTACACAACTTTCTTTACCGTAATAATAAATAACATGCAGCCATTTCATAAAGTATGGGAATTTTTCCCTCAAAGAGAGAAGTTATAAAATTATTGTAATTGGGTGGTCAAAAATAAGTTTAAAACCTCAAATTCTCTGAATTTGAAGGCCTTAGGTGTATCTGAAGTGGTTTCATGTGTAAAATCTGTCGATTTACTTATTTATTGCATCGATTTACTTTTTTTGCCATTTTCAGCATGATTTTAACACTCTTTAATACCAAGTAGTCAAGAGTTATCAGCTATGTCCATTTTCATTTGAGAAAATATACATCTTAAGGTACAATTTGGTGAAAGATTAACTTCAAAAAATACGTGTGGTTAATTACTATGTAAAATAACAAATAAGGGAATTTTTGTCCCACCCGTAACAGTGATAGTTTTGTTAAATTATTATTGATGAGTTAAATAAATGTTCTGACAACCTGGAAACAGTTTATAGTTTGTATTGAATCCCTCATACCTTCATTAATAACAACATTAAGACCCTAACAGTAATAGCAGAACAGAAAATGAGCTTTTGTTTTGCATCATTAAAATCAGTGTCCAAATCATGTCCCACCCGTAACAGATTTTGAAAAACAATTTTAAAATATCTAAAATAAGTTTTAAGTAATGCTTTGCATGCAGTGTGGAGGAGAAGGCATTGTAAATTTTACAGAATGTGAAGAACCAATTCTAGTTTGATTGATGAATTTCATTTCCGTTTGTGGTATTTAATTTAAATGTCTTGAAAATTTCCACCTTAAACCACAAAACATTAAATAACAGATATTGTTAACTGGATACACGGTATCTAATTAAATATTATATTCTTGTAAACTTTTATACATATAAACATATAAGTCAAATTGATACAAAATTAAAATAGCACTGCTGTCGCGTTCGTCCATATAAGTTATTCTTAAAATTTAAAATATCAGTTTTAAAATATTCTAATTGATCCTAAAAATTATAATAATTTATTCTTAAAATTTAAAATATAAGTTTTAAAATATTCTAATTGATCCTAAAAATTATAATAATTTTATATACCGTATTGTACAATTTTATCTATTTTACAAAATCTTATTTTACTGTTATATATAACATACAAGTCAAATTGATACAAATTTAAAATAGCGACTGATGTCGTGTTAGTCCATATAAGTTATTCTTAAAATTTAAAATATCAGTTTTAAAATATTCTAATTGATCCTAAAAAAATTATAATAATTTATATATTGTACAATTTTATCTATTTTACAAAATCTTACCGATCATTCTTTTTCAGTATTCTAATATTAACAATGTTTATCATACATATCAACTGTACATTTATTTTTGGAGATGTATTTTCTTGCAATCAATTTTCTTATTCATGTAGTCTAATATCATGTACAATACTGTATATATGGGTTATTCTTCAAATACGGGAAAATTTGGAGTGTTTGAAATCCAAATTTTTTACTTTGTTTAAAAAATCTCAAAAAATCACTAAAATACTTCAAAAGTTACTTGATTATAATATGACACCAGCAGAGCTTAAATGTTTATATTTTTATTTATTTTAATTTCTTTATTTTTTAAAAGCCATGTGAATGACATTCGTGTACATGTGGATGGCAGAAGGCCACATTAATGACTAACTTTGGCAACAATCTGCTTTTCTTTATGTGATTTCATATTTTTCTCAGCATACTTCAGTTGATTTTGCACCAAATTTGCAAATTTGTGTGCATACTCCGGAATTAATGTAATTTTAACGAGACTGTGTTTTTATGGTTTTGGGGGAGGGGGGAATCAAGCAGAAATTCATTTAATCAGTTTTAAGATCTTAAGTACAGGTCACAGACACCGCAAACACAATAGTATCCTACATTTATCATCTACATGACTTGAGAGTCACCCACATACCCCTTCATGAGACATGTGGATGACACAAAAATCAGGCATGTGGATGACAAAAAAGGAGTTTAAGTGGTCTCAGCAAGCCATTTCTAAACCTCTGTAAGCTCAACTTCAGTCAAGTACTTTGAATTGGAAGGTTTATTATAGTGCATAATCAAAATTAATAAATATTCACTTTCTGCCTACTTTTTAGAAGCCATGTTAATGACGGGGAATAAAAACGCTTTCCATGAAAATGATGCAAAGTCCTTTGTTAATCCCAAACTGTTTGTAAGCAAGCAAAATTCAACCTTACAATTCAACCACAAGCTGCCCTGTTGGCTTTCTAACACTGTTGCCAGTTATACAAATTTCTCATTTCTGCAGAAAAAATTCCATTCTTTTCAGCCATGTGGATGACCAAAAACCCTTGGGACATTCTTTATGTTCATTAGGTGGGGTGACAATTTTATTTCATTTTATTTTTTAGGGGTTAATATTCTTCACACATTCATACTCATTGACAGGAAAATAGTTGAAAAGGAAATAACATTTTGTTTTGTGGAAAAATGCATTAGAATATACAAAACCGAGGTTTGGGACAGGGCATGTGGATGACATTTCATTGAATTAAATTCGATTTTGGAATATCAGAATTTAAAGTTAGTGACATTTCAAAGTGATAGTTGTAGTATGGAAGTAGTAGAAACAAACTTTTATTTTAATTTTGTTTTAAAGTTGAATTTGAAGGGAAATATCACTCCGGAACACAAATTTTCCCGTATTTGAAGAATCACCCATATTCTAAAGATATATTGTCTTTTAATCAACTTTCTTATTCACTGTCTATTATCTTCACTTGAGTTAATTTGTCTATTATTTATGTCCAGAATACCTTCTTAAAATATATCTGTATGCATTAATGTTTGTTTATGCACTAGTTTGTAGTTAACCTTTATGTTGAAATCTTCTTTTATTTGAGATAAATTGTACACAATTTATGTCCTGAATTCTAGTTTATTATCAGATAATAATAATGTATATGTAATGATATGTAATAAACAAAAATAGTTTATATAATTTGCTAGAATATCCCACCCATAATTATGAAATGGCTGCATGTAACAATAAAATTCCCTCAGTCAGTTTGCCTGAAAGTGTAATTTCTTTAAAGTCTTCTTTAGTCAACTGAATTTTTATTGTCCAAATACTTGTGTAGTTATAAATCATATGTGAATGGAAGTAAGCATTAGGGAATATTTGTTCATATTTATGCTATCAATGTATTAGTGCTTCAAGGAGACTATGTTAACTGGTACCTTAATTATGCAACACAAAATAAAACATATTTGTGACAGGCCCTGGGAAAATGGACTCATTCTGCAGGAGAGGGAAAAAACATACAGGTTCTAGATATCTGTCTCTCACTGCCCTGCAAAAATAATTTTTTCTCTGCTCTCTCAAATGTGAATGGTGATTTTAACTAACTTTGGCATGCTGAAATCAATTTTCTTCTATCATTTAAGGTTTTTAAACAAATGGCAAAAATAAGACTGTGTTGATTTACATTTATGTTTTCATTGTGTATTTTCTCTTAAATCAAACTTAGTCCGCAAGCATTGTTTCATTTCACTATCATTGATGATGTCTTTCCATTTCCCTAATTTCGTGATGAAATTATCGCTTTGCTCATCAGTCAGGAGTTCCAAATTATGTGGAAAATAGTGAAGGTGAGAGTGCCAGAAGTAAAGTGTCACATATTGCAACCATTTGGGTTTTCCTAACATATTTCTTACAATTTCTTTGTATGCAAGTCTTTTTAGAGTGACCAGATGTTTTGGTTTTCACAGGATACTCATTTTTTAACACATCCTGCAGCCTGCGAATAAGCTTGGAGATCTCATAAATTTTCTGCTTTTCAAAAATATCTTGTGAAAAATCCTGTGATCAGCCATTTCATAATTATGGGTGGGACATTCTAGCAAATTATAAAAACTATTTTTGTTTATTACATATCATAAATAATAAATTAGAATTGGTTCTTCGCATTCTGTAAAATTTACAATGCCTTCTCCTCCATACTACATGCAAAGCATTATTTAATATTTATTTTAAATATTTTAAATTTGTTTTTCAAAATCTATTACGGGTGGGACATAATTCGGACATTGATTTTAATGATGCAAAACAAAAGTTAATTTGTTGTTCTGCTATTACTGTTAGGGTCTTAATGTTGTTATTAATGAAGGTATGAGGGATTAAATACAAATTATAAACTGTTTCCAGGTTGTCAGAACATTTATTTAACTCATCAATAATAACACTGGTAAACAAAAATCAACTTTTTTTTTTGTGACATGGATAAAACAAGGTGTACCTTATGTAAAATGTCACCAGAAAGCAGAAAATGACCTTGGATTTTCTCTGTCACCCACTATTTTTTTGCTACGAAGTGTTTTGTGTTATACTGAAATATATTAATTTCGGTATGTTCTTAATATTATATTTCATTCAAAATTTTATTATAAGATTTTTTTAGCAATATTTTGTCACTGTGGCATCTCGTATTAATGCCCAGCAGTAATCAGCAAGCAAACTAGGACTCCATTTGCCTTGGTATCGGTTTTCCATAGTTGCAACAATGTCCTGGTGGAATTGTCCCCCATGCTCATTGCTTACGGCACCCAAATTTTCAGGAATGAAATTGAGATTAGCATCCAGAAAGTGAATTTTATATGACATGTTACATCCTATTTAGCTGTAGGCACTAAGTAATTCAGTCACAAGGTCTTTGTAGTTTTCAGCTTTGACATATCCAAGAAAATTGGTCACAACTGTTTTAAAAGCTTTCCATGCTCTTAGTTCAGCTTCATTCAGCATGTTGTCATATTTTCCATCTTTCATAACTCTCGCACTTGGGGTCCCACAAATATGCCCTGTTTAATTTTTGCCTCACTAACTCTCGGAAATTTCTGTTTCAGATACAAGAACCCCTTTCCGTTCCGATCTAATGTTTTTAAGTTAAGTTTAGAATAATCAATAAATAGGCGCAAATTGCTTGGTTCATGTTCCTGCCCCAATGCATCAAATAAGTTGTCAACATTCGTGCAGTAGCCTATACCAAAATCCCTTCTTGAGCGAAATAATGTGTAAGTCCTTTTTGATGATTTCGAAAGTCTGTTATATGTACGTCACCTTCGAGGAGATTCCATCCTTTTAATTTGGATGCTAGGAGTTCTGACTGTGATTTTGCTATTTTTAAATCTCGAACAAAATCATTCAGTTCAGCGTTTGAAATCAGATGTGGCTATGTTGAACATTTTGGTGCTTGAAAGTCTGGATCATTGTCGATTTCCTGTGCGAATTGCACAACATCAGGTGGATCACCTTCGTCCAAACTCCACGGTTCTGGTGGGTTTGGGATAGGAAGTTCTGCACTATGTTTGACGGGCCAGGCTGATGGTAAATTGGGATATTGCACAGCATCCTTGGACTTCAGTCTGATGCCCTGTATTTTAGTGAGGCAAAAGTAACAATCTGATGGACGGTCTTTTGGTTCTCTCCACACCATTGGTACTGCAAATCCAATATTACGTTTTTGACCTTTCAATCAACCTGTTAACATTGTTACACAAGTCTTGCAACATATGTGAGGGGCCCATGACTTATCTTGATCTCCTACTTTTACTCCGAAATAAAGTTCGTAAGCTCTTCGCACAAGTTGGGTGAAATTACGTTTTTGCGATTTAAAAGTTATTTCTTCACACTCATAACAAAAACTGTTGACATTATTTACACACTGCCTAGGCATTGTATTGACTTGTTAATTCACAGTCAATCACAGTACAATAATAAAAATAAACCAAGTATGTAGAACACACACACGTTAGTAAAGACGACATAGGAAATGCAGTAACTTCATATGTGGGTGAATGCCTACTAATGCACAATCTCATTTGGGTGCGTACTTCTTGCATTTGATATACTGGAATGAACTCGTCTTAACACACTGCTGATACATACATTACACGAAGTGGTACAATATGCATACAGTGACTCACAAAACTGTTGAAATGATTGCTGTTTTTTTGTTATATTTAAAAAATAAACGCTTGTTACTAAAAATCCGTGGGTGATAGGCAATTTCTGTTTTTAGATTTGTTATTAGGGTGCCTCAATACATCGGAAACGCCTAAAAATTTCCATGTCACAAAATGTGTGTTTAACAGTGTAATTTAACAAAACTATCACCATTGCGGGTGGGACAAAAAGTCACTTGTTAGTTATTTTATATAGTAATTAACCATACATATTTTTTCAAGTTAATCTTATACCAAATTGTACCTTAAGATGTATATTTTCTCAAATGAAAATTGACATAGCTGATAACTCTTGACTACTTGGTATTAAAGAGTGTTAAAATCATGCTGAAAATGGCAAAAGATAGTAACTCGACGCAATAAATAAGTAACTTCTCTCTTTGAGGGAAAATTCCCATATTTTATGAAATGGCTGTGATATGGGATTTTATATGAAATATAGTATTTCCCCATTTCTATAAAGTTTATTATTATATGTAATAGCTTATGTTCTGAAGAAAATTGAAACTAGCATCCCTAATGACAAGAGCATTTCATATTAAATTTCTGAAGTTTTAAAATGTGTCCTAATATTTTCTTTTTTTACAGGCAGTGATAATGATGGCACAAAGAGAAAAACTTTCTGAGGACTCTTCAGAAGCATCCAGAGTGATGCTTATTGGTGAAAAACATGATGGTGATAATAGTGGCAATAATAGTAGTAAGGAGATTTCAGCTAGGGTGGTAAGTTTAAATTTTTTTTTACCAAAATTGAAGGAAAGTTGATCAGATCTGTTATATTATATCCCAAGTAAGAATGATCCTGTTCAAAACAAAGAGGTGTGGCTGTCATAGTCCGCACATGAGAACACATGTCATCACTGTGATAATGGTAGTTTGTTTATTCTCAGTACAACTCACCCGCAGGGTCGTCTTGAAAAATGAATCCTTTGTTTTGTTTGCTAATTGATATACTATAATGATGATGATGCCAGTGGGAGTTTGTTATTTCATGTGTAAATGTTGATATTATTGTTGCATGAACTTATGAACACTACTTCTCCACTAGCAAGCCACACCCTGGTAATGGCACATGCTAATGACATTAACCAATCACGTTTTGTCACATGATGCAAATTTTCCGCGAACGCCCTGTGAGTTCTCCTCCTCTTTGTTTTGAACAGATCAAACTTATTTGGGATATACTCTAAGGTAAGGTACCTAGTATTCATCTCCCTGGGTATCTCGTTTGCCGAGTGCCTCAGAATGCGGAATAGACCTATGTATCTGTGTCATCAGTCATGAGGTTTTCACGCTCAGGAGATGTTGCTTTCATCGTCTTGTGTTCTTTTAGTTGTAAAATATTCTCTTGTTATAGGCTACCAGTAATTTTTATCAAACTAAATAGAATTTCTTTCCACATATACATTGAAAGTAGTGTCTGTTTTGAACTTCTGACTGTTAGAAGCATGATTAAGCATTGTAATCACAGAAAAATGTAACCATGTTTTCTAATTTAATCTTTCTTCTTTTCACCCCCCCTCCTCCCCCCCCCCCCCCCCCCGCCCAGAACAATCCCAACTCAGTCCCAGGGACACTGCTAGGTCTATCTTATTTAGTTAATGGAATTTTTATATGGGTATTAATGTAATTTAATTAAATTTCTTTATTACCATGGTTCTTCTGTGGCACATGTTTGGAAGGCTAAATATCTTGTGATTGTAAATCCTAGCTTAAGCACCATGTGGTGATTGTGTTCTGTTTTTATTTTGACTATTTCTTATGTTTGTAAAAGACTCTCTCGGGTAATTTTCCTACTGAGCCATCTAAAAAATAATGTATCTAAGCACCATCTTAAGATGTCTTATTATGGTTTTTTTCACAGTATACTTTCGTATGGCCTCCATGTCTGGGGTAGTGGTGCAGATATCTATAAAGTATTATTACTACAAAAAAAGGCTTTGAGAATCATCTCTGGTGCATCTTTTGATGCTCATTGTCGTCCATTGTTTCAAAACTCTAAAATTCTCACTGTAGTCAATCAATATATCTTCAACTGTTTGGTCAATATTAAGTCTAATCTCCATGAACAAAATTTTCAATATAATTTACACCAACATAACACTAGGAATAATTACCTCATAGTGACACAAAGTACAAGATTAACTAAAACAAAGAAGTGGTGCAGTAATTTGGGAATTAAGTTGTTCAATAGTTTACTCAAAACTGCACATTCATTCTGTTGGTGGTCCTAAAATCTTTCCACTTGTGTAAAACTAATAAAAATCAAGAAAATTACCAATGTAGTAAGTGGATATTCTCTCCTTCTTCTCACAACGTTTCGCCCAGTTCCTCATGGGCTTCATCAGATGACAACTGGATAGCATGGCGCTGAGGGGCTGGATTTAAAGGCTTCCCCGGCTCGCAGATGTCGTTGCTAGCGTCACTGCTGCCAATCACGGGTTGGTTCGGAAGCTCGTGTACAGGCGTATGGTTATGGTTGTTAATTAAAAAGGCCGTATAACTCTGGTGATCATTTATCCATTTCTTTGGGATCTCGTAATCGGATTTATAATTGATGTTCGGGATTGCCGGAAATTTAACGCATGGCCTTACATTTGCCATTCTCCTAATAACTTCCAGCCATTCGTCGCTTATGTCTCCGTCGTAGTTGTTAAGACATACCTCTTTTTTGCGTATAATGTTGCATGCCTCACTTATTTTCCTCTCGGTAAGGTCATGCACAATTTTTAAAGCTTTGACCTCACCGATCTGGTGCTTATAGCTATACATATGCTGGCTGAGGCCAGTGTTTGTTTTACCATTTCTAATATCTCTCATGCTCCTTCATTCTTATACTAATAGTCCTTCCAGTCTCCCCCACATACAATCCATTGCAATATTTGCAAGAAACCGAGTACACCCCCGGATTCCTTAACTGGTCCGTTATTTTGCCTATCCTTTTATGTTTGGAAAAGATGTTTTCAATTGTTCTCCTTACTTTGTAAGCCGGGGTTAACTCGTATTTGTTTAAAACCTTGCAGACATCCTCGCTCACTCCTGGGTTAAAGTTCACACTGACGTACTTCGAAATCCGTTCTTTATTCGAACTTTTTTCATCATTCACACGCTCCACTTTTTTCCAGATTTTTCTTATCAATCCATCACTATAACCATTGAGTACAGCCAACCTGCAAATGCGGTCTTTTTCCAGGCGAAGATCTGTGGGGTTGTTACAAAGGCGGAGGGCTCTCTGAATGAAGTTACGCCAGGTGTTAATTTTGGTACCAGAGTGGTGGGCTGATTTCTTATGTATGTACATATCACATTTGTTGGGTTTGCTGTAGACACCTAGCCACCTGGTGATATTCTGTGTTCCTTGTTAAAAACGTGATTTTCATTTCAGAGCTTTTACAGAGAACTGATATAGTTGCAAATTGTTTCATGTCATATTTTAATTGGTTATATATTCGTTAAAAAAGCAAAAAAATTACAGAAAAAAGATCTTGGGTTAATCACTAAAACAAAATTAAAATAAAACATTTATTGAAACTACGATGTAGAATGCTTGTGAAATGATTTATTAGTGCTATTCATATTACTTTATGTATAACCAATTGACGTTGTCTATAGCTGATAACCTCCATGGCAATAAAATATTATTATTATTATTATTATTATTATTATTATTATTACTATTATTATTATTATTATTGTTATTATTATTATGATTATTATTATTATTATTATTTACTTGTAGATTTTCGAAAAAATATTATATGATTAATAAAATTTATAAGTTGAAATAAATTTAAATTAAATTTATAACAATTAATAAAATTTATAAGTTGAAATAAATTTAAATTAAATTTATAACAATTAATAAAATAAATTATTTTTGTAAATAGAGTTGGTTTAAGCAGTGCATTACAAATCAAAAGGTCGTGGGTTCAATCCAAAATGAGGTTATGGGGTTGTCTTAGTCTCTTGCAGCAATTAGTACCAGGAAATATCCTGGGAATGAAGGCGGACGGTACATAAGGCCATACCACCTTCACTTGCTGAATGTCTAAAAACCTGGAAGCCTTAACCTTCTGGCCTTTAAAGGGATCACTTTGGATTGGTCAAGTACCTGTATGTTTTAGTGAATTAATTTGAATCAAGAAATATGTGTCTTTTTTTCCTTTCTTTTTTTCTTTCCTTTCTTACTTTTTGCATTGGAAATGGACATACTGGTACTATAAACACTTTCAGATTGTTTTATTGTGAAGATGTAAAAAACTGTTTTTCAATTGAAATACTTAAGTACACCATCTGTACGAAATATTAACTTCCAATATTTTTAGTTTGTAGCATAGTTTGCTAACCAGATAGGCTATTGTGTGTTTATAAAGAACTTAAGGAGGGACATACAGCTTTCGGTGAAATTCATTGGTGAGAATTTCATTATTTTTTTTCTCAGCAATGATTTAGTCTACAGTCTTGCAATCTGAAATACTCTTTATCAGTGATGGGAAGTAATTGAGTAAAAGTAATCGGATTACAGTAACGATTCCTTTTTTGGTCCCATTTACTTGTAATCATTACTTTTTAAAAAATGTAATTTTTACTCGTAATTTACTTCTGGAAATAAAATTGTAATCGTTACTTTTGAGTAATCGTTACATTTTAGTAATCAAAAAGTATCGAATTGAGAATTCGGCAATGTTGCTTTCTTCTACTCGCCGGCAGTCGCTGAAACGGCGGTGAATTTTGCGTTTTTTTTAAAGCGAATGTAAAGCGCTTTACAGCTGTTCCAGCATCGCTGTATGGTCGCTGCAGCGGTGGTGAAGCGATGTCAGATCTGGCTTTTCGGGTTTTGGTGTATGGACTATCAGCCGGTCTTTTTTTTACACATTAGTTTGCTGCAGCGAAACTGTAGCGATTCAAGCAGCAATGCGACATTCGACATGGCAAGTCAGCATTTCTGTGGAAAAACGTGGGAACGCGACATCAGCTGAGATGAGCGGAAGTCGAATGTATTTTGTGTGTTTTTTTTGTTTGTTTGTTTGTTTGTTTGTTTGTTTGTTTGTTTGTTTGTTTGTTTGTTTGTTTGTTTTTTGTTTTTTTTTTTTTTTTTTTTTCAATGGTGACCACAGCCAGAGCAATTTACGGGGAGCGATACTACATTTAATTATATTTCTGTATGGCTTCCATTTATTTCAAGACGTATTCAAGAAATTAAAGTTGCTGTTCTCAGCCTATAAAATTTATTTATATCCCTTTCTTTGAAAAGAAGGTTACGTGTTCCACAGTATAAAACTAAGCTCAAACTAACCTCAACTTCAAAGTTAATTACCGAGCATTCAGTGGCGGATGCAGAATTTTTTCGGGGGCGGGGGGATTTGATTAGGTATAAAGAATACTAAAAAAAATTAACTTACATATACAATAAGTTTATAAAACTGACCCTTTTAGAGTGAATATATAGCCTTTTTTCAAATTTTGGGGGGTGGATACGATCCCCCTATCCCCCCTGCATCCGCCACTGTGAGCATTAGAGGCTCTGCTGAAAATACTGCTTCTGGCATTGAAAATTCACGTATGCTGTATGAGGACCAGTGATTTACAACAAGGTGACATTCACTTATTCTGATAGTAGGATTCTGGATCCCGGTGTTGTCTTTTTCTATTTTTAATCAAATCTAATCTATTGTGATACTGCAATACATGAACTGTCATGGCCTTCTTTTTAACCCCAGTGAAGCTGAAGCAATTTACAGATTCGGTTTAAAAAAGAACGGAAAGCATCATGCGCAGACAGAACGGGGTTCGGTATGCAGTAACATCAGACATTTTTAAAATGGCATTGGAATAACTATGTATATCTTCATTATTTGAGACAGATATATAAGCATTCATGAGCCACAGATTATTGTCTCTGTTGGACACTACATGATGTTGATGTTTAAAGATTATGCATAATATTGTAAGCCGTGGGAAAATAAATAAATATCTATTTCTTCCCATTTATAACTTTTTTCAGTTAAATGTTTCAGTAAGAACATTTCTTAATTAAGTATACCACATTTTGAAACTTGCTTCTCATTCTCAATTGCTATATAGGCTGTCGTCATCATTACTGTTTTTGCAACTAATATCTAAATTGGAGGTAATATTAACAAAGGTTTCTCAATGTGTCTGGAAATATTGGTGTTGATTTTTGTTTTTTTGTTTGTTTGTTTGTTTGTTTGTTTGTTCATTAATAATTTGAGACTTGGTAATGTCCCAAGCTGCTTTACCACTGAATGGCCCGATAGTTTATGGCCTTGTGCCCTCCCCCCCAAAAGGGGAAAAAAACATAGTTACTGCCATTTTGTAAAGGAACTGTATTTGTAATTTTACTGATTACTTTTTTATGCCCCCCCAAAATGGAGGAATTTTTAGGTACTGCCATTTTGTAAAGTAATTGTAATTGTAATTGTAATTTTACTGATTACCGGTACTTTTTCAAAAAGTAATTTGTAATTGTAATTAAGTAAAATGTTCCTCAAGTAATTGTAATTCAGCCCAATTACTATTTTTTTGTAATTTTCCCATCACTGCTCTTTATTGACCATTTCTACAATTACATACTATTTTCAAAATTAATCAAACTGTTACAGTTAAGGGTAGTTATCGTTTCAAAATGGCTGCCACGTTTCATGCAATGAACAGCCGTTTCCCTGATAACTTCCACAAATACAGATATTTCTGAGTGATTATTTTTCTGTGTGTTTGTTAATATTATGTGAACAACATAATCTAGGATCTTTGAAATATCTTCAATACAAGTATTTTTTTAAATATTTTTTTTTGAAATTGTCTTTTTCGTTAAATTAAATATATTTTTTTTAAATACTTATACTGAAGATATTTCAAAGATCCTAGATTATGTTGTTCACATGATATTAAAAAACACACAGAAAAATAGTCACTCAAAAATATCTATATTTGTGGAAATTATCAGGGAAACAGCTGTTCAGTGCATGAAACGTGGCAGCCATTTTGAAACGATAACTACCCATAACTGTAACAGTTTAACTAATATTTAAAATATTATGCAATTGTAAAAATAGTCATTAAAGAGTATTTCTGATTGCAAGACCTTAGAGCAATTCATTGCTGAGAAAAAAAATAATGAAATTCACATATTTCTCAACAATGAATTTCATCGAAAGCTGTATTTCTCCCCTTAAATTTATTACTTCTCTCTTGCAAATTGTAGTATGAAGTTTATAATAAATAATCATTTTTGTTATTTAAAATCTTCCAAGATGTTGGACCATGGTATTGGGTTTGTTAGTCCTAACATTTTGCCCATAGCTGCGATGGGCATCTGTAGAGGTATAAACTGAGATAGAGTACTCTATTCACTTGCTGAGCTGTGATAGGCATCCTAGGGTGTTTGGAGGCAACTAGAACACTTTGCCTCAGCCTGTGCCCGTGGGGATGCCCATCACAGCCATGGGTGAAACATCAGAACTAACCAAACCAATACTACGTTCCAACAGCCCTGAATATTTTAAACAATGAGACTTTGACTGGGGAAGCCTAAGCAATTATACTATAATATTTTTCTTGATTAACAGGGGGGGAAAGCATTTATTCAAGCACAGACAACTGGGAAGAACTTTGAGTTTGTAGCTGTGAAGGAAGAAGTAACAGAGGAAGATGCAGAAGTAGAACCCCAAGAAAATTTACAGTAAGTAATTTTTGTACTAAAGTGCATGTTGAATAAAAATCTGAATGTAACTAAAAATATTACAAGTATTTACAGCTTTCTGGGTTTGGAACTGCTCTAGTGAGGATATAATATATATTATTTTATTATTTATAAATATGTTATATAAATGTTAGGCAGCCCATAGGTATATAGTGATCCAAATGGGAAATGCCGCCACAGTTGGGTGCATTTCCCCTTTCCTCTTCATTAGAAGATATTTTTTATTTCTGACTTAGGTATAGAAAACCATTATAAATTAATATCTCAAATGTATTTTTGAAGAAATAATAAATAAACAAATATATATATATACCGTATATATATATATATATATATATAAAATATATATATACACAGTAGAGTCCTGCTACTCCGAACCCCGCTCTTCCGAAAATCCGCCTATTCCGCACACTCTTAAGAAGTAAAGCTTGATTTCTTTCTGACGAAGAGCACTGAATCGACTTGAGGATGCAATGTTCCGCCATTGCCGCGTGAACATAACATAATTTAGCGGGAATTCAAATCTTATATAAGGGTTATTCTCCAGAAAAGGGCAGATTCATGTCGCAGTTGATTTTCTGGTGTAAAATAAGTATTTATGGATTATGAATTATTATGATAAGTTAGATTGAAATAAGGTCTATTTGATCCCATTATCCACTTTTTAAACAAAAGTTACAATTTTCTGCATTTTAGGGCACAGTATGTGAGATCTCACCTCCATGTCATGTCCCAATGCCTGACTTGTCATTTTCATTCTTTCATAATTCAACAGGCTTTAATTTTTATTCCATTTTAGTGTTATAACAAGAACAAACAGCTCAAAAAATAAGTCATAAATAACTGAAAAGAAAATATATCATTTTGTAAAGACAATTTTTTGCACTAAACATGCCTGTCCCAAAATGAGACCTCACCTCCGTGAAACAATATAAAAGTTCAGTTATTTCCACAGATATGGCACTGTAGTCTTTCTATTTTTCTTGGACTCCTACTTTTGGCAGTTTTCTTATCATTTATATGAAGCCAAGCTGTTAGTGTGCTTTTAAGTGTTGTTTTGTTTGTGTAAAAGGGCTAAATGCAGAGTTGGTAATTGGACTTCCTCACCTTCGTTACCTATACCCAACGGTAAAGTTGTATGTTTTTATATTTACTTTTGCTATAAATTATAATAATAAGGAATGCAAAGTTAAACTCTAGAACTGAGATTTTCTAACCTCAAATGTTCCCAAGCTGTTTGACAAATTAGAGAAAAATCTCACCTCTGTTGCTGTTACTCTCGAGTCCTATCCATGGAGGTGTATTTAATGTTGTAATTGATGACATATTTAACTGTCTGCATTTATTATTTTTGTTTAAAGAAGATACTAGTTACTTCTAATAGTCTATGACAATATATCATGTTTTGATTTAAAGTTTTGATTTGGAGGTGATAATCTATTTTAACATAGATAAAAATAAGTAAAAAGTTATGTGTTAATCCATTTGTATGGTAATAAATATTGTTCTTTTTCATTATAACATTTAATACAGTAAATTAAGTCTAATTCTCACATAACTTCTATATAATTACTATTTCTTACTATTTTCTCACCTCCATGAATGCGCCATTTTCTAATTTTGTTAATTTAATGCAAAATACCACTCGGTAAGTAGGGCAAGTACCTCAGTAGTACTCTGTATAAAAAATTACATGGCCCAAAATAAAAAATAATTTTTAAAAAAATTCTAACATTGAAATCTGCCCTTTTCTGGAGAATGGCCCATAAACTAATAATCTTGTTACGAGTATTTTAAGTGCCATTAGTTTACTTATTTGGACTCAACACTTACACGGAATTCAAAACAGTACTAACAACAAACTCGAAATAGGCCAAAATGGACAGGAACAATGTTCTGGTTTGTGAATTTCTTGAACCGTTGTGTTCCATCTCATTAAAAGTGGCTGTGCATTCTGGTATGTTTTAATTGTTATTAATTATATATTTCAATATACAGGGGGTCCACATTCTGGAAAATCAGGGAAATTGAAATTGGTGAGAGAAATTCAGCGAATTTTGTAAAGTAAAGAAAAAAGTCAGGGAAATTTGTAAAAAATATATGGAATAGTCAGGGAAAATAATTAGCCCTAGTGAGCAAACACTAAGGGGCTTGTGTTTTGCTCCAGTCTGCTGTACCCCAGACTATGTAAGCAAGTTTATTTTCAGTACCTGAGCTAATCGTTTCTTATTTTTGTTATGGGGATGGAGGAGGCTGGATTTTTGTTTGTTTCGTTTTGTTTACAAAGAACCTTTAAAATATTAATTCTTGTGGTCAGGGAAATGCAAGTTTCTGGTCATGAAAAGTCAAGGAAACTTATATTGAAATTTCTGTGGACATCTTGAATATATTATATTTTTTATGAAGTATGAATAAAATTATAAAAATACTGATACGTAACAAGGGCAGTCAGCAATACTTTATTGTATTATAGCATTTGTATAAGCTCTCCCTAATATTAAATAATAATGGTACTCTTGTTTGTGGAATATGTTTGAATTGAGCATTGTTGAGTTTCTGAATAGTAGCTCAGCATAATGAAATTAAAAGGATAAAAAATTATCAACACTAAATACTTCAACACTCCACAGCGAGCTATTGATCAGAAAAAAATAGGTCACTACTAGGTAGTGAATGCTTGCCAGAAACTCATGTCTCCTATTTCATCATGCTTTTAACACAAATACCCATAAAAATTCAAAGCTCTATTCAATATGCTGTATGTTCCAGCTTTAAGTTATCGGTGTGGGGGGGGGGGAGGAAGTTTGAGCAGGGAGCGCTCAAATGTTTATAGGTTTTTTAGCTGACGTGCGATTTTAAGAAATTTCATCTGTGTTCTGTTTTAAAATTTTAATTCTTAGGGGTTATTCTCCAGAAAAGGGCAGATTCATGTCGCAGTTGATTTTCTGGTGTAAAATAAGTATTTATGGATTATGAATTATTATGATAAGTTAGCTTGAAATAAGGTCTATTTGATCCCATATTCCACTTTTTAAACAAAAGTTACAATTTTCTGCATTTTAGGGCACAGTATGTGAGATCTCACCTCCGTGTCATGTCCCAGTGCCTGACTTGTCATTTTCATTCTTTCATAATTCAACAGGCTTTAATTTTTATTCCATTTTTGTGTTATAACAAGAACAAACAGCTCAAAAAATGAGTCATTAATAACTGAAAAGAAAATATATCATTTTGTAATTTTGTATCTGTTTTGAAATTATCATTTCAATCATTTCAAACCAAATACAAAGAGCACATCAAAGCTATACACCAAGCACAAAACAAATCAAATTTTGCAGAACACATCATCACAACAGACCACAATTATGAAAACATAAACACAGACATGGAAATACTACACTTCACACACAAAAGCAAGAAATTAAACACATTGGAACAATTCAAAATCTACAAACACACAAAATCACACCCAACATTAGTTTTAAATAACCAACTCAATTTCAGATCACACACGCTATTTGACACATTAATACACACAGACAGTCAAACCAAACCCCCATCACCTACCCCCACCTCCACTACACCCCCACCATAACAGACACCCTCATAAACACCTTCTCCAGAGACCTCAGCTGGCACTCTGCTGATGATGCAGGAACACCACCTGCGAAACGGCCGTCCAGAAGTTTACCAAGGTAAATAAAGTGTGTTAAAGAAAGTGTTTTTATTCAACTAATGTTTATGTGATCACATGCTGAGAATCAGTTGTTAGGAAGAAGCTGCCATATTTCTATATCACTCTGGTCATGTGGGGAGAGAATGACATTCATTGGTTGGTTTCATATTTTTGGAGAGAAAATTTAAAATGTTACTATTCTGCTGTATGCTATACAATTGTATGGTAAATCTAGAATGAAATTGTGTGCAATGACAGTCATCAATGTCACATGTTCCAGATTGACAGTGTATAGAAAATTGAACCACAAATTGGATTGTGGGACATTGGCTTAAGTCTTCAAGCAATATAGTACAGTAAAAAATTGGCAATGATGCTCCTACAGTGTCAACAAGCATATTAATGTCATATCTGAAAACTAAAAGGATCATATAAAAAAGGAGAAGTCTTATAGTCATTTGTTGATTAGTTGCAAAACAATTTTGTGTCTTGGAAGTCACATGGAGGACTACAACCTTTCAGAAGGGTCTAAATGGGTGAAACTGTAACCTTGTACTTTAATTGGTTTCTAGAGAAGAAGAAACACCAAAAGATCCTAGTGATTGCAGAAATGGACACCTCAGTGAAAATAGCAGTACAAACCAAACCGTGGTCGCTCAGTCAAAGTGCTCAAATGTGCAGGTAAGAGAAAACAAACACCATAAATCATTTATGCTGGGATGTACACATGCTGTTGTGATTAAGTTCCCATGTCCACTGTGTTCATGTATTGCTTAAACAAGTTTTGATGTATTGGTTCCTGGCTGGGCATGAATATTATGACCCTTCAATGTACTGTATTAACCATGAAGATGTTAAATATATGCTTTCTAAAGGAAATTTTACATAGTCACAGGCATTACGGAGGAGCTACATCTTTGACTAGTGGAAAATTACATAATTTAAATTCTTGTCACAGTACTTTGGCAGTATCCTGGGTTCTCTCCCCTCGTGGGGTAAAGAGGCTCTTCAGTAGTACAGCTTCGCTTGTGAAATAAGTTGCGATGGTGCTCGGGTAGGAACATGAATCACATAACATCAGCTTTGATGCACTTTCCGAACAAAAACCCTTGTTTATTTACACCATTACATACATCGTTAAGCTATGAATGTTTCCTGCTTAACACATCTTTTCTGGCTACCCTGTTTCCATTTTACAAGGGCTGTCCAGAAAGTAAGTTTCCCTAGGGCCATTTACACAAACAAAACAAAATTTCATGGAAATATTTATTGCAACAGATATATCAAGTGTTCAGCAATTTTTTTAACATATTCGCCACAGGAATTGAGACATTTGTCATACCATGAGCCCAACTTTTGAACACTTGTGTCGTAGAAGTATGCCGCCTGAGATTTGAACCATTGTGCGATAACCTTCTATATTTCTCTCTCAATCTCTACCATTCTGTGTCATTCACTGTCATTTCTTAAGGGGTAGGAAAAGATGAATTTTTGCATGGTCCAAGCTCTAGGGTGGAGACTTCAACACCTCCTTGCAAGTCTCCTGCAAACGTTCAGCTAGGAGATGTTTCAATATCTACCCTACAGCCCAGACCTCGCTCCCAGTGATTTTCATCTTTTCCTACACCTCAATAAATGGCAGAGAATGACAGAGAAGTGGAGATGGTTGTCACACAGTGGTTCAAATCCCAGGCGGCAGACTTCTACGACACAAGGTTCAAAAGTTGGTCCCACGGTGTGACAAATGTCTCAATTCCTGTGGCGAATATGTTGGAAAAAAGCTGTACACTTGCTATGTCTCTTGCACTAAATATTTCCTTGAAATTTTGTTTTGTTTGTGTATTTTGTCCTAGGGAAACTTACTTTGTGGACAGCCCTTGTATTTAACTACAAACCCTCCTCTTATTCTTCCACTTCTAAGTTATACCACTCACCATGGCTGTCACGTTAGTGGTTACATCAGCATTTCTACAGCCATCAAGACCCTGAAAAAAATGCTGAACTTTGAGTTTTCGCAGCATGGGCCAGTTATAAACCAGACATGCTTTTTGTACCCAGGATACTGCCAAGGTACCTTGACATACTGTATATTTCTCTGACCTATTAAAAAAGAAACTAAGCATGATTAATCTACAATAGACCTAGATTAATACATATTTTATATACCAGTGTTTTCTTTTTAAATATCTTTTTTGAACTAGGTACTATTTAGGATATATTTCATAACTTTCAAATTAATTTTGTGCTGAGGATGTTCACATGCTTGTTTTCTTAATTATTAATTAATACTAATTACATAATAAATCTTGCACTGAACTATTAGTATTAATCACATCTAACTTAAATCTTCGTCATATTAATTGTAAAAAATATATTTCTGAATTTTTACAGAAGTTAAGGAAAACAACCACTTAGAATGCCATATTTTACACATTTCAACCAATGTAATTGACAACTTTTGTCATAGGTGTGCCTTTTATATTTATGAAAGTTTAAATTTTGTGTCCTTATGACAGAAACTTTTTCACTTATTAATTTGCAAAAATACGTATTTTAAACACATGAAGATTTTCAAAAAAATTTAAATTTAAATATATTTATTTAAAAAACTGCCATGTGTAACTTACACATTGTTTTCTCTGTGCTCTTACAAAAATCCCCGAAATAAATACAATCTTATTTTTGTAAGAATATCCAGATTTAAAAAAAAATTAAGCTGTAATTCACAAAATATTTTATTAAAAAAAATAATGCACTTTTCTTCGTCTGCCACTTCAGAACTCATATTGAAAACTTTAAAGAGAGAGCATAAATACTCCATCACAAGAAACATCTTGAGCAATGAAAAGGAGAAGAAAGTTTACAAGAAGAACTAAAATTAAATTAAATAGTTAAATACTCCTGCGTGCATATGGCCACTTAAATGTAGCTTGAGCTTGTCAATAAATAAAATAATACAAGTAACAATGTGACACTTGTGGAGATGGTTTAATACACTGCTTCCCTATTATTAATCACTAACCTGAATCCATCTGAGATGGAGTAACTGTTGAAAATGGTGAGGAAGCTCACTGAAATCTGGATTCAGGTTAGTGATTAATAATAGGGAAGTAGTGTATTAAACCATCTCCACAAGTATCACATTGTATAATTGTAACTTCCCTGTGTAAACTTTCTAAAGTTCTAAAATGCAAGTAAATTAAGGTTTTAAAAATGTTAGGGGATTTGTTTAATGTTGAAAAAATAATTACTTTTAAACTAATTTTTCACATATCAGTGGGGTATTCCCTTACGGAATACTATTACAAGAGCAATTTCTTTGCAGCCTGTAGATAAGAAACATCATCCATTTATTAATTTTTTAAGGTATTATCTGAGGGGTTGGAAGATATCTGATTAAAGCAATGATATATTTTGGAGACTACATGTATCATTCATAGAAGTATCAATTTACAGAGAGAAATACCAATAACACTTCCATCCTGAATCTATTCTCCATACATTATAAGCACATCATGAGAACAAGAACTCCTGCGGGACATTATCTCGAAGTTCAAAGTCATCCTGGTTGGTGCAGTTAGTATCGCGCTGGCTTTCTGTGCCCAAGGTTGCGGGTTCGATCCCGGCCAAGGTCAATGGCCTTTATGTGTGCATAAATGTGACAGGCCCATGTCAGTAAATTTACTGGCATGTAAAAGAACTCCTGCGGGACAAAATTCTGGCACAACGGCGACGGTCACAGGCTTAAGTTGCAGTACATCCCCATTTTTAAATAACCATATACCAGCCAATCAAAGTTCTAGTGCACAGTAACTAATGAAAAGAGGTGTTGAACAGAAGTCACCATGAAGCATTGGAGGTCCCGTAAGATGACCTGGCTGTAAGTTATATGGAAACCAGGGGAGAGTGATGTAAGTGGGTTAATTCTTGTTGTTATTGGCCAAGAAAATAATTCTCTAAAGGCCTCTAGCAATAATTTTTTCTCATATTTAACACTTATGAAGCTCAGCTGTTTTATTATCTGCGAGTCCCAGAAACCCAGCTGATTTTGATTATAGTAGGATTGTTTTCCTGGCTTTCTGGCATGATGATATTAATTTCTAGATGCCTGCTTATTTGCTAAGTTTATATTCGCTAATATTAACACTTTGCAGCTAACGTAATTTAAATGCCATGTTAACTCTTTGAAAGTGTTTTTATAGTAATAGAATATGAACCAGGACTCAATTTTGAAGATAGCAAGATGAAATTCTCAGAGGCATATAATAATATTCCGGAGAATGCTTTGTAGTAATATTCAGATACTGTGATTTTCAGTCGTTTTGTGATATTTCAGATATGTCATGCTTTCGTTTCTATTTTTTACTGCTTTATAGCACACACAAAATATATAATCTTTATATAGTCAAAATCGATCAGTATACTTATTGTTGAAAAGTATAATTATTATATATGATACGATTGCTAAAATCATAATAATGATTATTAGAGCATGGTCGTGAAAGTAGATTAGTTGCTCTGTGATTGGAGATGCTCTAAATGCTCATACATATCATACAAATTCAAATTTACAAAATATATGCAGCAGTTTTCTTTTCAGCTCCAGTAGTTTGCCTATGTTTTGTCTACTCAAAACAGTCTCCTTACGTCTTGTTTCCCTTTTGTGGGTTCAGGTTGTGGAGATACCGATGATTCAGGAGGGAGAATCTGCTTTTCAGTTTGGGTCTGATTCTTTCAGTTTGTATCAATTTGTAACTTCTACTTATTTTCCTGTTAAGAAGTTGAGATTAGGTAGTGTGTTTATTGTTACACAGACATGGATTTGGATCCATTACTTTAACATAAGCATCACAGATTACAGTACAATCTGATTAGGAAATACTCTTCTGGGAACAGTAAAAAGGCGTTGTTCTTACAAGGAAAATAAATACAGAAATATTATCTCTCACAGTGGGTCTCATAAACATCAGACATAATGACACAGCCGATAACTAACAGATTCCTCAACGCACCAATCTTAAGCTTACTCTTAAGACCTCTGTTTAATGAGTATCTGAAAGTTAAAATGTTGTGCTTTCTAATGATGAGAAGTGCAGACCAGTATCACAGCTCGATTCTTCCTTGGCACACTAATCATAGTACGACGACCACCAGTCATTTGGCTGTTTAACTTCTGTTGTAGTACTGTGACCAACAGGTGGGAAATATTATTTACTGAACTGCATAATATTTGGTTATTGAATAAGCAGTAAGGCAGTGAAGTGGTGAAATACATTTCACACTTCCCTTCAATTAGTCTGAAATTTTAAAAATGTATAGAGTAGGCTACCTTAAAATGTATAATATATCCTTCGTCTAAAACCAATTTTGCATAAATAGTTTTAGCTGAAATATGAGAACAATTTAAGGTTCGTAGTAGGACGAAAACTTATTTTTAAAAATACCCTTACTTTTTTAAATTTCCTTTGCTTTAAAATGAGAAAAATTTAATACCCTCGTATGCATGTTGTGTTAGATATTTCTGTTAACAAAATGAGTTTTAGCTAAAATTCTGTTTTAGCCACCAATTGCTTCATTTTGCAATTTGCATAACCTTCTTAGAAAATGTATTGCTCTTGTAATGTTTTTATTGCAAATGCTGCTTGTCAGCTCTGAGAGTTGGAATTTTAATAGTGGTTACATACTTGCGGAATCATATTAGGCTGATACTGTTCATGCCATTCATTCATAGATAACCGAGCATACTATAAGGGAAATATTCTCTCTATGTTCACTACATGCCCCTCCTTCTTGAGAAGAAGAACTCTGTCTATTGGTATTGGATTCATTCAGGTGAAATTTACCTGCTGGTTGCTTGACTGTCATATTTTTTTATTTCTGTGCAAGTAGCCTTATTAAAAAGACTGTCTTGCATGGTCTAGCAGTTAGGATTGCTGACAGTTCAATATGCAGGCCTGTATTCAATACCCGATATCTCCTCTTAAGGCAGGAAGGCCTGGAACATGTTGCATTCAGCATCGTGAGGAGCTACTTGGTAAGAAAGTAGTAACTCTAGTGAAGAAAACCATCGATATTGAGCATGGGAGTTAGGATGCTGACCACATTCCCCTCAATCCTGCCATTTACAAATGAAGAAGAATGGAGGTAGATGAAGCAGTCCAATGGTAGGCCCACAGCACAAAGAAGTTAGGTTTACTTTAGCTTTATCAGATACTTGCACAAAAATAAATTAATTCTTATTAGATACCATTCTGAGTTAAGGTTTCCCCCCTCTTTTCGATTTCGGTGTTTTAACAAAAGTTTGCTGTGTGGCATATATATGAGTCAATTAATTCCAAAACTCAATATGTCAATGCGAAGCTAAATTGAGAACAGTGGGAAATACTGATGTGCGTCATGATTTTATAGTCAAATATACATTGTATATAACTCATTCCTGCAGTTAACGTTACAATCATTGTAATAATATTTCTGTTTCCTATAGGTAAATATAGATAAATTTATGTTGGATGTGAAGCAAATGACATTAAATCAAAAGCTTTAGAACATTTGACTACTATTTTAATTATTGTTCATGAATGCATATATCCAGAAATAATAGAAAAATTCAATTGTTGACAAAGTACACCATGTGACTACTAGTGTTCCAATAACAGACATGTCTGTTTGAGGGTTAACAATGATACCATGTAAGTTAAAAGCTTACAGGAAATTTGTAATGCAATATAGAGCAGTAGCATAATGGTTCAAAAAACTTTCCCTGAAGAATTTCCAACTGTGAAAGAAGGTTCCATTGAATATGGAAACCAAAGACCACCTCTGTGGTCCAGTAGTTAAGAGGCCTGGTTTTGATCCCAGGTGTCTGTGTTTTTCAATTAATTCCTTGCAGAAAGAAGGTCTGAAATGACAGGCACTCATCCTCATGAAAAGAACTTTAAATTACCTGAAAAAAGTAGTAGTGGTATTATTGACAGATTTATTTTTTAAGACATGCTAAAATGTGACATGTGAGCCCAAGCCAAATGTTCCTATTCTGTTCAACAAACTTAGAATATGTCAACTTAATTCACTTCAGTCTCATGTAAAATGTGTCACATAATTTATGGAGTCAACAGCAAAATATAATTTAGCCTTGTCAGGCTCCCGTACAAGAAAGACATTTCTACTGGAAATACAACACAATTGAAGATATTTTCCATTAAGTCAGGACATTTTCTTGTCCCAAGATGTCTGGTCATTCTGGAGATGTTACCACTACTAAAATTAGAGCACTCTTATAAGGATAATTAATATAAATAATTCTATAACTATGTTTGCCTATAGAATTACAAAATGACCCATTGAACTGATAGCCTGAATGTAGTTTTTGTATTTGTTCATTGCTTTTTACAAATATAGATACAATATATTGTGCAATAAGGTAAATGGGCTCGGATGTGTTAGCAGAATACAGTCTGTTTGTCTGTAACTCAGTCTGAGGTCTGGTGATAGCTCCATATCTCTTTCAGTGCATTCAGTGATAGCGCACATTGCGAGGAGCTTTCCAGAGTGCTTAGCACAGCAGTGTGGGTTTAGATCTTGAGGATTCGGATGGCTAAGGGTTAACTGATTTCTATATATGAAACCACAGAATATTGTTTCTGTTGAATATTATACAAGAATATTTTAAGAGTCAAATTCCTCTGACACTAGGATTCGAACCTATGACCTTCGGGTTTCCATGCTGATGCTCTACAAGCTGAACTATTGAGAGTTTGATTCACAGTATCAGGTGGAATTTCTCTCCTATGACTGATTACCCTTAATGATCTACATCACTGAAAGTCATATACAGTAGGCCTATTGTGAGACATGCTAATTCAGTGATTTTGTGACCAGGTTTCCACTAGGCATGGGATATCGATATCAATATTATGCAATACTGATATTTTTTTAATTGATATTTCAGTTCCGATAATATTGTGATATCAATATTCCTCTTTGATCATATTGATTTTCTCACATAAAGAACAGGAGTAAAATGTGAGGCGAGGAAGGGACTTAAACAAAAATACACTATAATAAATACGCATATCTATTTACATTGGCGGCTCGTAACCATAATTAGTGGGGGTGCTGCTCCAGAAATGTTTAGACTTGTTTTAAAATTGTCTAAAAGGAAACAAACATGTATAAAAAGAAAATTAATTCAGAAACGTGATAAAATCCAAAAAGAATCAAAATCAAACATTTAGTACAGTAGAGTCCCGAAAAACTCCGCACTCGATAACCCGGCAGTCCCGTTAACTCGGTCACACCCTGGCAGGGCGAAAAAACCTGCAGTGCGGAAAACAACAGGATATTACGCATTTCTTAAAAAAATGTAGCCAGTTTTTGCAAAGTTGGCTAGTTAATTTTCATTATAGACAGCTTTATGCCTTATGCCTATATGCCTTATGTATTCTCAAGCAACCAATACATACAAGTGCTGTATTTTCTGAGGAAACACTCGTACTTATTCTTTTTTAAAACCTTTCCCGATAACCCGGCATTTTCACACATTCGGCCACCCGGTCCACATTAGGCCACGTTTTTGGGACTCTACTGTACTTACTTAGCCTAAACTGTTACAGTTGAAGCTTGATGTATTTATTAAAAAATGAAATCCATTCTTATTGTTGAAATTTATGCATAACGATTAGTAATTTTCTCCATCTCTGGATGACAACTGAGAAAAATTTTGTGCATTGAAAGCACTGCAAGTGCATTGAAAGCACTGCAAGTGCATTTAGTCTTTCCGGATTCATAGTTCTTCTTAGAAAAGTTTTTCTTCTTTCCAATGTTGTAAAGCAGCATTCTGCCTCTGATGTAGTCATGGGAACTGTCAAGAGGATTTTTTATCAGTTTTGTATTTTCACTAATTTCACGAATATATTTCTTGTTGTTCCTTATGCCTGGCTAAGATTACAATATCAGTTGTTGAACAATCTCTTTTCTTAACTGTAGCTTTCTCATTGAGAAACAGCTGTGAAAACTAGAGCTATTGACGTTCAGTTACAGTCACAGATATTATTTCTTGGGTATGCAAGCACATAGTTAAGTTTTCTGTTAAATAAAAGAACAGACAAAAAATTAATCAAATGGAATACCGGTAGCTGGAAGCAGGATAATAATCTAACTCTACACTTTATCACATTCAAGAATATGGTACACAGTTTTTAAGCACAACACACATGGAGTAAGAATAAAAGGTATGTTCACCAGCACCGCGAGAGCAACAGTGCTCTCTGTCCCTCACAGCCTTGCGCGCAGCTTCCTGTGAACCTGTGAAGCGCACAACAGTCAAACACCATGCTGCTGGAGCTGCGAAGTGCACATCTATCTTTTTCATAAACTGGGGGATGGTTACTGACACTAAGCTTATGGATTATATGTTGTACAAGTATAAAGAAAAAAGGACTCATATTAAATGTTAGTTATCGATAATAAATCCCACAGAACTAGCTCATCTGTGGGATTATTCTAGAGCATGGGTGTGCATCTGTGGCACATCGTGTCACTGTGCGGTAGGGGAATTTCTCCCACTACAGTCACCCTTGACGTCAGCATAAAGCAGTTTCGATGTGACACTGAACATGAAGAACAGGTTTCTTACGTCACAGCAAGGGATGGGGACTAAAACGTTTCCCCTCAGTTGCTCACCTATGTTCTAGAGCTATCCTCCACTGTGAGAGGCCATTGCCTGTATGGGATTCTTCATGGCTATTATTATTATTATTATTATTATTATTCTTTTTTATTTATTATTATTTTTTTTTATCGATAATCTTCTTCTTCTCCTGGCATACAGCACTTATAGTTTTGCTAAAGCCTCCTTTAAAACAATAGCCCATTCTCCTCTATCTTCTGCTCTCCTTCTCCATCTCTTTATTCCCGCTTTCCTTAAATCTCCCTCAATGCAGTCTATCCATCTCAATCTGGGGCGCCCTCGATCCCTCCTTCCTTCAATTCTACCAGTGAAAATCTTCTTCACCATTCTTTCATCCTCCATTCTAACTAGGTGACCTGCCCATTCGAGTCTTCTAATTTTGATCAAAGTTACTATATTGGGTTTCTTGTATAACTGTTCCAGTTCTAAGTTGCTACGGATTCTCCAATCATTTTGTTCTTTTACAGGGCCATAAATCTTTCTCAGGATTTTCCTTTCCCATCTTCTCAGCAATTGTTGTTGGAGTTCTGTCATGGTCCATGCCTCACAGCCGTACATCACTATGGGTTTAATTATCGTGTTATATATTAATAATTTAATTTGTTTAGAGATATATCTTTTCTTTAATACCTTATCCAGAGCATAGTAACATCTATTCCCTGCTGCAATCCTGGCTTTTATATCTTTACCACAGTCATTGTCCCAAGTAATCACTGAGCCCAAATATTTAACCTCATCCTTTTCTTTAAAATGCTCTGAGTTTATGAGGACTGTTCTGTTTTCATCTGTTCTTACTTTGTGTTTGGAGGTATTCATCAATACTGTTTTATCTTTATTAATTTCTAATCCTATTTCTTTTGTTGTATCATTTATTTGTGCATATACTTCATTTAATGCTGTTACTGATCTTGTTATTATGGCTACGTCATCTGCGTATGCCATATACTGTCTGGTTCTATTTATTATGCTTCCTCCAGGGTTTATTACAATGTTACGTACTATTTTTTCTAGAGCTAAATTAAATAACAATGTTGAGAGTGCATCTCCCTGCTTAAGGCCATTTTCTGTCACAAAGTCGTCTGACAGCTTCCCATCAATTCGAATATGATTTACTGTCTTCTTTAGGGTGGCTTTGGTTAAATCTATTAACTTTTGAGGTATTCCAAGTTCTTTCATAATTAGGTACAACTGTTGTCGATCTATACTGTCATAGGCTTGTTTAAAGTCTATGAACAATTGGTATGTGTCGATATTGTATTCATGGGTTTTCTCAATTATTTGTCTTAATTGGAATATTTGATCTGTGGTAGAACGACCTTTCCTAAATCCACTTTGATAGTCCCCCAATATTTCTTCTGTGTACTGTTCCAAGTATTTCGCTAGAATACTTGTAAAAATTTTATAGATCACATTTAATAAAGAAATCCCTCTGTAGCTCCCACATTGTAACTTGTCTCCTTTTTGTTTATACACTGGGCAAATAATAGCTCTCTCCCAATCCTTCGGCAATTCCTCTTTCTCCCAAATCATTAGAATTAATTTATATATTTTATCCCAGAGCTTCCTTCCTCCACTCTTCACAAGTTCTGCTGTGATCATATCCGATCCTGGGGCTCTGTTCTTCTTCAATCTTTTAATTATCTCATATACCATACTTCTTGACGGTTTATCAACATATTTATCCGGACCATAAAATACTAAATTATCTTCCTCTTCAGGGAGTTGATGTGGTTTATTTAAAACTTCTTTAAAATACTCCACCCATCTGTCCATCACCTTTCCTTCTCCTCCTATTAGATTTCCTTCTTTATCTTTTACCATTGTAGTTCTTGATTGGTATCCTTCTTTAAGCCGTCTTACTTCCTGGTAAAATTTTCTACTTTCACTCCTCATTTTAAAAATTTGCATTTCCTGTATTTTTCCTTCCTCGAAGTCTTTCTTTTTCTTCCTTAAGATTTTGTTTGTCATTCTACGAGCTTTTCGATATGCCTCCATCGTTATTCTTGTATTTCTACTTAACATATTCATTCTTGCATTATTACGCTCGATTATTGCTAGTTCGCAATCTCGATCAAACCACTCCTTCTTAATGGTTTTATTCTTATAACCAATCACCCCCTTTGCAGCTGTTTGAATTTTATTCCTAATTTCTTGCCATTCTTCTTCTATCGATTCCAGATTATCAAATCTTTCTTCTATCAAATTCACTATCTCTTCTCGATAGCGGAGGGATACACCTGGATCATTAAGTTTGGATACATCGTATCTCGGTATTCCTTGTCCCAAGTTTGTCCTTAATGTCGAGATTCTAGGTCTAAATTTTATGCGTACCATGAAATGGTCGCTATCGCAGTCTGCGCCTCTACAACTCTTAACATCTATTATATCCTTCACATGCCTGGAGTCTATCAACACATGATCTATCTGGTTCTTAGTTTTCTTATCTGGGGATTGCCATGTTTCCTTATGAATATTCTTATGTGGAAATAAGGTGCTACTAACTGCAAAGTCATTTGTAATTGCAAAATCACTCAATCTATTTCCATTTCCATTTTCCTCTTCGTGCAGACTATGTTCCCCTATGTTTGGTTTCATTGATTCATCTTTTCCCAATTTAGCATTAAAATCTCCAACAATAATTTTCCTTTCATATTTCTTTGATCTCTGTATGATTCTTGATAATTGCTCATAAAATTCATCTTTAATGTCGTCCTCTTTCTCCTCTGTTGGGGCATGTATACATACCATGTATGTATTACAGAATTTCCCTTTTATTCTTATCCCGCAAATCCTTTCATTAATTGGGTCGAAACCTAAGAGAGATGATTTAAGACTCTTATGTACAAGGAACCCTGTTCCAAATTCATTCCTTCGATTACTCCCACTATAACATAGAGTATAATCTCCTAGATCTCTTATTCCACTGTCTTTCCATCTAATTTCTTGTATAGCAGCAATTTTAATTCTATATTTATTTAATTCTGTCATTAATTGTTTCATAGCTCCAGGTTTATATAGACTGCATACATTCCAAGTTGCAAAATTAGTAATCATGTCCTTTTTCTTTTGCCAAGGTCGTCTTAGAGTATCCATCCGGCTATTGTCTGTAGGTTTCTGAATCAATAGAATTTCAGAGATGGGGGTGATTAGCCCGCAGTCCCCTAGATTTGATTTCGGGGTTTTCTTCCCCTAGATCAGTTGCTTTCTCTACAGCTACAGAGCCTGATCTGCCCCTCCCTAACAAGAGGTGTCTCTTCTGCTGCCTCCGCCATTGGGACTCTCACTCCTCATCTGCCTTCAGCACCATTGGACCTCCTCTTCTGAGTTGCTTCTTCGTCTGGGTCCTCCCCTATGGCCTGTCCAGCAAGGGTGGCCCTACCAGTAGCTACGCTACCGCCGGCATAGCCCATAGGATCAACGGACCACGCAAGCTCTCCCACCAACGACAAGGTCTTGCAACTCCCAGGGAGAGTTTTTATCGATAATATCAAGTGGAAATAGGGGGTGCTGCAGTTCTAAGTCCCTGTTCATGAACTGCCACTATCTATTTATGAAAATGGGAAAAATCAATGTTTTAGGCAATATCAAGTTAAAATTAATAAAATAAAACATAATCAATAACACGTTGAATTGACTGATTTTAGTGTTTTTAATCTTCAATTTGAGTTTTTCTGCCACAAGAAGAGCATCTCAGTTACACTTACTCGTCAGATGTAACAACAAGCAGTGATGCCAAACCATCTCCTGAATCAGTATTCTCAAATTCCCGAATTTGCATTGGCAGTGGGTTTGTTCTTAGAGCACTCACAAGCCACGAACACGTAGTTCATGCAAGTGAAACTGTCAATGTGTGCAAGCATGATCTTTATGTTAACAGTTTGATCAAATTAATCGGGAAAACATTGTGAAGTGTACATTGTGTATAATCAATGAGAATTCTAGAGCACATTTTTTGTAAGTAAAAACTTACTAAAAGGACGATCGTTTCGATGAGAGGCTTCTCACCATCATCCTTTTGGTAAATTTGTACTTATAAAAGATGTGTGAAGACAAATATTCTCATTGATTATATGTATATATGTTAACAGTTTCTGAATGCTCTAAGAACAAACCAGTTATCTTAGTAAAATTTTGATGTTATTGAATATCAATTTTTTCTTACCAGTACTATTCTGTTATCAATATTAGTAACCGATATTCATATTAATATCATCATCGATATTTTCTTCCCAGTATCCCAGTTTCCACTGTTATTGAACAGTGACATTTAACCAGCGATTGCTCATGTTAGACAAAATCTTAACACTTTTGGATACATTTTAATAACTCTTATGTCTTGCATGAGAAAGCTATTTTGCCACTAATGCATTCTACAACATCTTTGGTTTACTATCTCTGAAACCGAAATGTAAAAGGATACCATAAGTGTGTCAACAGCACTATTATTTCTATGTGGTGCTGACTGCCAGATTTATCTAACACAGGAGTGATGGTGGTATACACTTCCCCTGCACAGTTATTTTAACAAATCAGCATTCTTGTGGTGCACAATTGCCTATATCAATAGTTTAAGCAAGCTCTTGAGCTGTTAGTGTGAAGTTGTGTTCAGAATTTATATTACTCTTGTTGATGTTATGACTTTATCTTCTGTTTCATCCCGCCTAAGAAAGGCAAGAATATGCTAAGATCATTAAATAATATTAATACGATTCTGTAAATTTTTCTGTGCTTTTATATACAGTAAGTCCCATGCAAAAGATGGCCAATGACGTGGCTTTCTGCGTCGTGGCGGGCACAGCTCTAACTCCCGGATGATCGGGTGAAAGATCTACCCAAAGCCGTGATCGTGTAATGATTCAGGTTCTCACATTTACAGTTAAAATTAGAATGCAAATAACCACTTACTTCATCATAAGAGATGTTGGAAATGTTCTCCTCTTGCATCCACACAATACTGGCATCTTTTTAGGAAATTTTCTTTCACGTGCATAAATTCAGCTTCCGAGACAGTTACTTTCACTTGTGATATTGTCTTTAAGTTCTTCTAATGTATGGAAAATTGACCTATACACTTTATTTTCCAAGTTTCCCCATAAATAATATTCACATGCTGTTAGAAGAACGTAAAGACAATATCACATAGGCCTATTACAAGTGAAATTAACTCTGTCTTGGAAGCTGAACTTATGCGCATGAAAGAAAATTTCCTAAAAAGGTGCCAGTATTGTGTGGATGCAAGAGGAGAACATTTCCAGCATCTCTTGTGATGAGGTACGTGGTTATTTTCATTGTAATTTTAACTGTAAATGTGGGAACCTGAATCATTACACCGATCGCGGCTTTATTTGAGTAGATATTTCACCCTCGGGAGTTGGAGCTGTGCCCGCCGCGACGCAGAAACCCGTGTCATTGACCAACTCTTGCATGGGACTCACTGTATTATAATTATATAAATAATAATACGAATAGTAATAGTAGTAGTAATAATGATAATAATAGTAATAATAATAATAATAATAATAATAATAATAATAATAATAATAATAATAATAATAATAAACAAAAATAATATCAGCAATAATAAGAACAGAGTATTACAATATACCTTCATTATTATTTCTACATTATTAGAACATAGCTTTAGAAGAGATAGACATATACTCGCGTGATGTCAGGTTAAGAAGTAGATATGAATTCACGAAACCACAGAATATAGTTTCTGCAGAACATTCTTATAAAATAGTATCATGTAATAAATAAATAAATAAATAAATAATGTGTTCTTTATTGCACTGTTAGGGAATAACTTACTGATTATGTGGTTGCGTATGTCACAAAACACTGCATGCTGCTTATTAGTTCAATGGGTCTGTAAACATCCTTGCACTAGGCGGTACCTTTTAGTGGCTTGCTTTGTGTTTAGTGTTTTGCTCATTTGGTTTCTGTTATAATTTCTGTTTCATCCTGTTATGAAGATGCACTTAATGTTCCTTATTTATTCTTTTTTAGTTGATGGGCAGCCTCTCCAGCACATTTGTGTTTGTAGTTTCTCTACAGATCCTCCCTAGCAGCATCGACTCCAGTGGTAGGTTTTGCTTTTTTCTTTACCATAGTTACAGGAGCAGAAGTGACTGGGCTGGTGAGAGAAGGTGATGCAACACAATGTCAGTTAGGTATATATACAGCTTATTATTTACACTTATTTGTTGAAGTTCTTCACTTTGATGAATTGAGATCACCTTTCTAGCTCTCTCCGTGTTTTTCATACAGTCTGCCATAAGTTTAACAGCTCTCCAGTTTTAAGCATAAATATATTTTCCTTCCCATTTACAGTGCGAACCAGAGATAAGCCACCAGACTTCTGCCATGCATAGCATCCGGCTTTAACTAGGGATCGGGCATCTGATCATCGTGACAGTTTTTAGCTTCCTCCACTACTTCCATCTCATGCCCAAGATTCATTTAAGAGAATGCCCAAGTAAAAATAAGATTCTCAGTATTTAACTTATTTATCTGAAAGTAGATTTAGGAAATGGACGGAAATTCAAACTTTTAAGACCCCATAAAACTGATATTTGAGAAGTCCCAACTTCATGAGGTAAACAGCTAAAATGGCACAAAGTTGGTATAAACATCAGTGTTAAGGTGATCAAAGATCCATCCATATAAAATTTATACATCGTTGTCAGATATGTATAGATCACATTTCCAGAACTATTCTAAGATAGGTGAGTTAAGTGTTGAAATTCTTCTTTTCCGTTGGGTATTTTTTTTTCTTGAAACTTCTACCCGAGATGGAAGTAGCAGAGGTGGCCATTGTGATTAGATGCACAATGGACAGTGAAGACATCGCACTTTTCATGGTAGCCTATAAGTCTGGTGGCTGCATGTTTAGTTCACACTGTACTTTTTGGTCTTCCAACAGAATTCTCTAATTCATGTTCCTTAATTTTCCAAACCAGAATTCCAGGTTTCAACCTAGATCATAGACCCTATCACTTTTGTGTACTTAAATTTTTCTAAGAGTTCCAAGAGGCTTTTCATGTTCACTTTTCCTATTTTTGTAGGTAAGTTAATTGCAACATAAAGTTATTATATAGTGTGTGTCCATAAAGCCATGGTGCACTTTGGACAGGTCATAGTGCAAAAGTACACCATGACTTTACAGACACAAGATATTTCTAGAACATCAATAATTGATGTTGATGGTTGATTAATTATATTAAATTAATGTTACTTTAATTTCTAATTGTAATAATAAACTCTCTAAGTTAATGTTGCTATATGGTTTTAATGGTAGGCCTACCATTACTGGTAGTTTAAAATTAGGTAAGGTTAGGTTAGTTTTTAATACCTGGCCTATGGAGTTTTCAAAATGGCACATTTTTATGCTGTTAAAAGTATGTGTGTAGAAAACAGATAATAACTTAGCTAATGCTTAAATGTTGCTAAAGTTATTAAACTTCAAAGAGCAAGAAAAATTATGATACAAGATTCTGACCATGGCTTCTGAAAGAACAGATTTATTGAAACTGCCGTAGGCCTCTTCCTTTTTGTACTATACATGCTACAATAATGTCAGGGTCTTCTGTATTAGGAATGTGATAATCAAGGTGTTATGGGAAGGATATTATTGGGTCTGTCTGAAGGCTTTCATATGATAAACCATAAAATGATTTTCTGTAAACTAAAAAAATTTATGTTCTTTTGATTGTAGTAAATCATATCTAATGGGTAAGAAACAAGTTGTTGAAATTGAACACAATTGAAAACGGAAAAATCAGACACTGTCAGTCTGGGAAGAGAGTTGTTATGCTCAGGATACATTACCACAAGGGTCAAGTATAGGTCCTGTTTATTTTCCATTATCTTCCTGTTTGTGGATGAACTGGCCTGGTTGGCTCAGTTTGTATGGCGCTGGCACTTCTATGTGCTTTAATGTGACAGGCCCATGTCTGTAGATTTACAGTGATGGTCACAGACCTAAGTTGCAGAAATTCAAATTTCCGTGCATGGATAATCTGCATACCGGATAAGACACCCAAGGATAATCAGGAATTGACTGTAACTTCATTCACAAACCACATGCATAAAAAATTGATGTGGCTAGAATGTGAATACTTTGCAGCAGTGAGTGATTTTTGGCTGCTAGTTAACTACCAATGCATAATACAAACATCTGCTTGCATACACAAAGCTGTAAAAACAACCGAGAGACTTGATACCTTGGGGTAGGCATGTCAATGTGAGGGTCCTCCAAGGGCCACATGCGTCAAATTTGTTTTGTCATGAGGGCCACACAACTAATTGAAAATTATTACCGAATATTTTTGTCTTAAACCTAGAAACATACAGTGTACCGGTACATAAAATGGTTTATTCATCAAAGCAAAATAATGTAGTTAACAAATAAAAATGAAATTTAAATGGCAACATAGACTTGTATGCAACAGGAACAAATTTATGTACAAATTCGAAACATTTCAAAATTAATTTCTATTTATGAATATTTTTGTGTTTTGTCCTGAAACTAGACACTTCTTTTTAATGACAATTTTTGCAATCTCTGGCCGAAATATCTGTTCTGTTCTGACTTTAATCAGCAATAACATGTGTTTATCAGTCAGCCTTAATCTCTGAGAAGTAGGCCTATCTGTTGATTTCATGAAGGAAAATAATAATTATTCTCACACATAGGTAGAATTGAACACTGCCATAATCCTTATGGAAAACTTTTTAAAGTTTTAATCCTTATGGAAAACTTTTTAATTTTTTAACATTTTCAGAAAGGTATGAAAAGAAAACAGGTAGGATCCCCCAAAAAATGCCGGTTAAAAATTGAAAAACAAATTTAGGCCAGCTTATGTAGGGTGCAGGCCGAAGGTGTGCTTGCATAGGGCCGCATGTTCGACATTGCTGCCTTAGGGCATTTAAATCATAGCCACAGAACGCAGAAGAAGGAGGACAAATTCTATGCAGGTCTCATTGAAATTTTAAAACATAATAAAAATGTTTTCTTCAAAATTCCATTTTGTCAGTAGTTCGACTGAAAAAGGCATCAGCAATAATAGTTGTTACGTACATAAAATCGAAATCTGGCTTCAATGTGATAGAAATCCAAGTATAAAAGAGACCAAAAACACAAAAATCAGAATAAAAAATAAAATAGACTTGAAGAAAACTGGAAACAAACCCATGTTTTGAATGCATGGGAGAAAAAATCCTGAAAATAATGGAGCCTGAAACATATCAGTCAGTCAGCAAATTACGAGGCAAGAAAAAGCTTTCATTAAGTTTATTTAAAACAAAATTATTTATTTGTTTAATATAATGCTCTGTTGTTTTGAATAACTGCCATTAGAGTTCTCCAATATAGTTGTCTATTTTACTTGTTTGCTGAAGTGCACAGCATACTTGAAAAAAAATTAAATGAAATTAAAATGTACATTACCGTACATTAAAAGATGAATTAATTATTTTTGTAATGTGCAAGAATTATTATTTAGAAGCTTACAATAACAATTTTAATACAATCTGTACAAAAAAAACTTAAAGTGAAATAATATAATCCATAACATTTTAGGATGGAATTTGTTTAACAAAAGTTACACTAAAACTTAATTACAATATCAAGTATAATTAATATTAGAAAACATTGTAAATTAACATATTTCATTTTTGGAAATTTTTGTAAGGAAAATCAGCTGGGATCATTTTCGGTTCATCTACAATGCCAGCGGCAGTCCCTGTGTTCTTTGTAGGTTTTCCTTCTTTCTGGAATGTCCATAAAATATACCATAATCCACAGAAATAATTAGTAGTGAGTGTTGTTTGGTAACTTACAAATTTCCTGGTATATGCTACTGACCCTTGATCTTTATGCATACAGAATAAAAGTAAGCGCTATGCAGCTGAGTTCCTACAAGTTTCCTGTTATGCAGATTATGTCATGCACAGTGAGTTTTCGCTTGTTCTTTATGCATACAGCTGCAAGTAAAAATTTGCAATTTGCGAGTAAGAAGCAAATACTCTTTCTTACGCATTGCCTAAATAAATAATTAAAATTTCATATAAATAGCTTAAAAATATATAAATTGAAATATAAATCCTTTTAGTTAGCTTTAAATAATGTCAGAGCAAAGCATTTCTTAATTATCTGTCCTTAGCTGTATTGTTATAAGTTTCTTTTTTTATTTCAGGATACTGAAAGCATAGAAACGCAAGAAAGTTTGATTAAAGAAGAGCGGGATATTACTTCAGCTGCAATAGTGAGTATCACAAGCATACTAAAGGTAATCTAATCTGATAATATTTCAGTACTTTATTTTTTGGGCTGTGATTATCCAACCTTGAACCAGAATGCTAGGTGAAAATTATATTTTAAGATGACCAAGTAAGTTACTAATCTTTAAGAAAATAAGAACTTCTGAGGTTAATGTAATACAAATTGAAAAATATGTGATAACGTTTCTTCAAAACTTTTAAAATATAAATTTATGAGTACATGGGAATAGATAACAATGTTGATTAATATTGAAAGTGTATTAACACTGTTGGTGACGACATTGGTTTTATGCAACAATGAACAGTGTCCTCAGTATTCAGTGCTGAAATTTCTGAATACTTTGGAGAAATGAATAGTGTCACATCCATCTCAAGAAAGAACAAACAATGTCCATTTTAGAAATAAAAACAAATGTCAGTAGTATCCAGACATAAAATAATGATGACTGATCTTGGTAGGGTATTGTTTGTTAATTTATTTATAAAGGTCATTTTATACAGTGCTCTCATTCTACAAGAAAACTACACATCTACTGCTGTCTGGCTCTCCCAACTGTGTGGGGAAATTCAGTACTAAAAAAGTCCCAGCAGTTGGTTGCTTCCGAGAATTGTACTCAAACATGTCAGTGACTGTCGCTTTTGTATTGGAAAATGAAGTATACGGTTAATCAGTGAATTTATTTTGTGGAATGTTACTTCAAACAAAATAACTATAGAAGCTGCTCATAAATATTATGACTGTAGAGCATTCCTACAAAATCTAGATTTCGAAGTTGTTGGAAGAATGACTGCAGGTTCAGTTTGTGATGTAGAGAGGAAGCAGAAAAGTCATGTTCTAACTGAAGATAAACTTGGGGTTATTTGGGCATGGTTACAAATACGAGGCATGTTTTTAAAGTAAGTGCCGATAATTTAAAAAAAATAACAGAGCATTACTTTCCAAATACTTTTATTATCATTCATTACCTTAATTTCAACACTACTTTTCCACATAGTCACCGCCGTTATTCAGGCACTTGTCATAACAGGAAACCAGGTTTTGTATGTCTTCATCAAAGAATGATGCCGCCTGTGATGAAAGCCAAGTCTGCACTTCTTGTTTCACAACACCATCGTTGTTGAAATGTTTTAAACCAAAGAATTTCTTCAGATGAAGAAACACATGAAAATCGCTTGGTGCCGAATCCGGACTGTAGGGAGGGTGTTCTGATTGTTCCCAACCAAATGATGTGATCAGGACCAGGTGTGATCAGGGAACATTATGAGAAGTGCCTGAATAACGGCGGTGACTATGTGGTGAAGTAGTGTAAGGTGTAAGGTAATGAATGGTAATGAAGTATTTGAAAAATAATGTTTTTTTTTTTTTAAATTATGGGTAGGCCTACTTACTTTAAAAGCACGCCTCATAAGTCCCAGAAAATCACTTAACCATCTAGCGCAGGAAACGAGAATATCCATAGGATTGGTCATCGAGCGACCAGACTGCATATAAACAAAGGTTTGTGGAGCAACTTCAACAGACTGATTTTGCCACAAGAATAAGATTCTGTAATTGGTTTAGTGTAGTGGATATTTGGGCCTTTGTCTTATTTGCTCGCAGTAACTGAATACGCTTTCTGTTGGTGCAAGCACAACAAGCAAGAAAGTGTGAGCCGGGGTTACACTGTAATAAGGTTGCCTTGTAAAATAAGAGCACTGTACACCCTTAGACCAAAAAAATAACTTTACTCGTACATTGTGAACTTGTCTAAGTTCCATTTGGTCAAGCACCTGATACACATGACTAAAATCAGTGTAATGAAGACAAAATCAGCAAGATTCTAGAGCATTTTTGTATATCGCTGAATGGTGGTTTGTAATTATTATCTGTCATAGTTTTGTGGCAAAACTCTGATTTTGTACCCAGAAGACCCAGATTAATTTTAATAAAAGTGACACGATTGAAAATCACAAACAAATTGGCACAATGAGAACTTCAAGTTTTACACAAAATGTTTTTGTTTCAGGATATGAGTTTCACAGCATCACAGGTCGCATTTACACTTCCCTGCAGAAACAAGTTCAGTTCTCACAAAATTCCATTTCCACCAAACTCCTACATTGGACATGTAGAAGTAAATTTTGAAATAAAAGCAAGTGCATTGAAACGATTGTCATACTTAAACAATTCTCTTGGTGGAAAAGAAGGTTTAAAACCGAGCAAGAACTACATGTGTCCAATATGTTACAAATCGTTTACTCTACAGTCAAATATGAAAAAGCACAAGCGCCTGCACAGTGGCTTGAAACCTTATCACTGCTCACAGTGCAAACAGTGTTTTACTCGCAAGGCGGACATGGAGCGCCACAGTGGTGTGCACACAAATGACAGGCCTTTTCACTGCCCTGTTTGTCGAAAATCCTTCAAATACAAGTATGGCCTATCCATGCATTTCAAGCTTCACAGAGGAGAAGGCCACGAATGTACTGTTTGTAAAAAATCTTTTAGTACACGACATATCTTAGAACGCCACAAAAGGACTCATTCCGATCAAAAAATTTATAAGTGTTCGCTTTGTAAAGCAGTATTTAATGAGAGAAACTGCCTCAGTCAACATGCACGACTTCACACACAAGAACGACCACGGCCGTTTAAGTGTCCGATCTGTGAAAAGAAATTCATCACACGGCACGATTTGGAAAGACATTGCAGGACGCACACTGGGGAGAAACCATACCAATGTGCAACTTGTGAGAAAGCGTTCAGTGACAGAGGTGACCTGACACGGCATCTGGTTGTCCATTCAGGGGAAAAGCGCTACATATGCAGTATTTGCAATAAAGCCTTCACTATGCAGAGCTCACTCAAAACCCATGCCAGAGTACACTCAGGTGACAAACCTTATCCTTGTCTTGTTTGCAAAAAACGATTCTCACAGAAAGCGAATGTCCTTAGGCATATGAAAACTCATGACGGGGAGAAAGAGAAGCAGTCATGAGGTACCAGCAATGGATTTATTATTACTTGTTAACATTTAAACCTGGTTTGAATTTACAGTAATTTGTGAAAATTCTGCAAAACCTCTATTAAGGACTAACCCTTTAAAGATTGAATTTTCTAAGAACTGACATTAGAGACTGTAACAGCATTGTGATTTGCACCACTACTAAAAGATCACCCTCTCCCTGACCAAAGACCAGTGTGTTCTACAGGGTATCCCCATTCTGGAAAGTCAGGAAAATTGAAATCGATCAGGGAAAGTAGGAGAATTTGGAAAGTAAAGGAAAAATCAAGGGAATTTATAAAGAAATATTGAATAGTCTGAGAAAATGACTAGCCCCAGTGATCGAAATGTGAGGGTCATGTATTTTGCCCCAGACTGTGTAAGCAATTCTGTACTTGGGGTAATCATTTCTTATATTTGTTTTGGGATGGAGGAGGCTGGGTTTTTGTTTGTTTTTGTTTTGTTTTCAAAGAAGCTCAATTATTTTGAAATTTCTGTGGACACCTGGAGCTAGATTTTTTAATTTATTATTTTTACTTTGTTAATCCATCGGAACATGTTCATGTTATGGGACACGTCAAAACGGTTACAATAAGAATACAACAATTTTAGAAAAAGGTTATAAATGTTTTAGATAGGTATACATAGAGTTATAAATTGTGCAGGGCTTAGAAACACGATACACAGTTTCACAGTCTGTGAAAAGAATTCACTACACACTGTAAATTACCAACTTGTTGGGTTTTTTTTTCAGTGATAAAAGTAATAATGTACTAAAATCTGAGAGGTAGTAGGCCTAATATTAATAATAAAATCATTACATTAATAATACAATACAACAATATAGATAGACCATAATTTATAATTTATTAAGGCCCGGTTGCATAAAAGCTCCAGATATCTTCTAGACAGTTAATGGTTCTATACATTTATAGACTCTATAAACACCTTCCCATTTCCGAAAGCGAATGCGCTCAGTAAATAGCTAATGCCAGATAAATGAGTTGAGCACTTTGTCAATAGATGGAGACACAGTGCATACTGTAATATCAAATTGGCCGTGATTGAGTAGCAACCAATCGGAGCGCTTCTAGCTATGTATTCAAAATGGCTGAATTTTCTGTCTGCTTTTTTCTTGTCAGCTGTTTCTCTGGTAAAATGTATGTAAAACATGAGAGAAACTTCGGCAATTTCGACTTCTAGACTTGTGCATTAGAGAAAATGTCACCCATTACAATCTGACAACGTAATGCATAAAACGTAACACATTAATTAAATTATAGCTGATTTACCACTGAGAAAGGAATGCTGCGATTTGTTCTCATTTCTAATGATGGGCTATTTAATGCTGAAAAAGGCATGCTTGCAGTTGTTCCTTATTTCATATGATGGCCTATTTATCCATAGGTCATTGCTTTGACAGCCTGATTCTTTCCGAAACTCAATATCGTCAAAGATCTAATTCTTTCAGGGAATACTTTTGCTTTACACATCTCTAGGCCTAATTATTGCCTCAGGATGAAGATGACGAGAAAGATGATGATTATGTATTAATATTCATGCTGTAAAAAGGCAATATTTTCTTCATAAAGTGTTGCATCAGAAAATAAAATTAATATACTTAAGCTACATTTTTTCCGAATCTGAATATCATCATAGGCTACTTCTTGAAAGGATTGCTGTATTTCTTTCAGGGAATATTTATTTCTGTATAGACCTAGGCCTTATACGATCTGGCATTGAAGATGACCAGCAAGAAAATATGATGTGAATTAATATTTGCAATGTTTTCTTAAAAGTATTAACTTACAACAGAAAATGAAATTAAAACAAATAAACGATGGATACATTAATAGCCTAGGCTATAACAAAGTTCATCTAACCGATAATATACAATTTTTCTAGTACAGTATTATGAATTATTTCAAACACAAATTAATAACCAATGCCAGCTTCATTACTGCTTTTCAGTTTAATACCATAACAAGTTAGTAACATAATGTAAGATAAAATGCTAACATAATAACGAAACATACATCAACATAAATGTTTCGCATTTCCACCATGTTGCGTGTTTATCTACCGTTTCGCCAGATATCTAGTGATTTGTGGTGCGATAGTTTGTTGGGCGTTTTATCGAACGATTAGCCGCCATCGAACGTTTCACAAACGCACGGATTGAATAATGCCATCTAGTAGATATCTTACGTTTTGGAAACCCGGCCTAAGAGAGATTAAAATTGAATTTAATAAAATAAGTGATATAAATAGCCAGAATAATCCAACACCTGTCCTAGCATGTACCTGGAAGTCTGTAATTTTTCTGCAAGTCAACACTTTGTTCTGTACAAGGCCGTTCTGGTCCATTTGTTTCACACTGTTATCGCTATTTAATTAAGTACACAGTCATATTATCTTCAGTGCCCATGGATACTAACTGCTGCTACTCGAATTTCTCGCTACAGTGGTTTTTAACTCCCTTTTACTGACATAGTAAAGTAATTACTTCCGTGGTAGTTGAGAGGGAATACTGTCAAAACAAGTCTTTTTCATAATTTTTACAACTATGAAAGTGATTAGGAAGGGTATGCAGATGGTTAAAAAATGTTTTGACTTTTGTTCGTTGTCTGAGTTACAATCTCATGATTGGAAGGCAGATCATTGTCATACAATGTTGAAAATAGGGATGAGGGAGTGGGAGAGACATTCCAATTCCCTTCCTGATCAGTTCTTCTAGTATTTCAACTGTAGGTGGATTGCATTGCTGGGGAATATATACATAACATTTCTAATGTTAAAGAACAATTTTGGAAAGTGAAATTTTGAAAAAAGAAATGTTTAGGTATTTAGGCATAAATAAAAAAAAGTACTATTTTTCCCCACAAAAGATTGATAACAATAAATGAAAGGACATTGTCTATAACTTTATGTGGCAAAAAATAATACTGAAAGGTATACTACTTAATCTTTCATAGTTACATAAAAATGTATTTCCTGCTAAGATACCACACTCTCTGAAAGATGAAGTTAATGTGGCCCCCACTCCAAAATATTGTTTTTTGAAAATTTTGGCCTACTAATTTAAGGAAGTGGTCACTACAAAAGGGACTGTCTTTTAATAGAGGTTTTACTCTGTGTGCAGTGGTTAGTATTGCTGAATACAGGTCCGTTTAGTCCCCAGTTACCCCTTTGATTTTTCTTAAAGTACGGAGGTCTGAGCAGACTGCATCTGACCTTGGGGGATAAAGAGGAACTACTTAAAAAAGAAGTATTGTCTCTGGTCATTATTGGAGATGAGAGTTAACATATTGCTGTCTACTAGAGAAGTCAAAGAGGAGGTATACGAGTAGGATGACCACCTTCTGGTTAAGCTTAACTCTGAGAAAATAAACCTCTTCCTCATTTTGAAAACCAATTTTTCTTTGAAGTAAAACATACAGACGTTGATCATATCCTAGTAAATGATAAGAATTAATCCATTTGAATCAGAGGTCATCTCCTTGGCTTAAGCTGCAGCAAATCTGACTTGCAGTTGCAGAGTGTGAGAAGGGGGAGATTTTAAATCATGCTTGGAGCCAATTAATCAGTTGTAGTATTCACATGTGAGTCTTTGTATTTAAGGGGGACATACAGGTTTTACCTCTAAAAACGAGTAAGATATATTTCTTCCTCGGTAACCAATTTGGCAGGCCTTAATACTCACTATTTCTCTTATCTTACATTATTTTCAAAATTTTGTACCTATTACCAATTACCATATCATCGCAATTAAGTTGGTATTTCTAGAGCCCTGGTTTGGTATTTTAAAAATGGTTTCCATAAATATTAGTATTTTTTAATGATTCCTTTTTAACATTATTCCTAAATCTCTTATAAACGAAACAACCTACAATCATTGAAATATCAGTAATATAAATATTTTTAACTTCTCTTTAATTGAAAAGCTCAAATTTTAACATGTCTTTATATACATTTTTATTTTTGAAAAATGAATTATAAATGTCTAAGTAACGACATTAGGTAGTACTCTTTACAAATGTGAGAGACAGTTGCATGCAAAATGAATTGCAGTATTAAAAACTTGCCGAGTTATCATTAAAAGGGTTTTGAAAAATACAAGTTACAAGAAACAAGCATTAAACATATGTAATGTGGAGTGGAAGTGTGGCATGTGCTTACACATTAACTTTGAAAATAATGAAGATGTCGATTAAATTCCTTCACTAACTTAAAAATCAATTTTCAATCTTCGTTTTAAAAATAAAATAAAAATTACTCCTCTTTACCTTCAAACCTGTATATCCCCACTTAATTTGCATGAAAACTACCAATTTTATTGAAAAACCATAAGGATAGATTTATATCATCATCGTTATGGCAGAAGTCATTAGGTCCAAAATCTTAGTTTTGAGATATAGCTGTTTTAAAGTTAGAATAAACTATTGCAAATATGGACTTGGTGAAATTAGAAGTATTAGTTACTTGAAAATCAGTTGGGATGTCAATTAGTGAGTTCTACCTGCATATAAAGCATCCTTTCATCAATGTAATATTATATATATAACTCAAAATGACCATTTTTGGAGTTAGTGACTTCTGTCGTAACAACAATGATATCTTACTCTTTCCTCTGCTGATGTTAAAAAATTTAGAGCAGTACTAATAAACTTACCGAGTAAATTACAGTTAAAGTTTATGTAAAAACCTGGGACAAACATAGTATTTTTTTCTACTGAAGAATCAGTCTGTCAAAATATGCATGGTTATGTTATTTCCATCCTGTAATTAGTCATTTACAATTTTTAATTAATAATATGTAACATATAAAATATGAGGGCTGGTCAATAAGTAAGGTCTCCAATACTCTATCCCAAGCTCACAACGTCGGACGAGAGAGTTGACGCCACTGCCATGTTCTGTTATCTCCCCTCTTTCAAACGAGCCATTGTTGCAGCTGCTGAACCTTTTAATGTCCAAGATAGAGCTGTTTGAAGTGGATCTCCAGATTTCCATCCCCGCCAAGTGCGGCCTCCGCAAACCCACCTTGCTCAAACCTTAATGGAACATCAATTTGTTGCTCAAAATGTTCTGTATGGAACCTTTAGAAATGTCAGGAAGCAATAAACAAAGTTCACGAGTAGTGACACGTCGATCTTGTCGCACCAATTCGACTTTTGCCATCATCTCATCTGTGATGGCTGTTGTTGTTGGTCTCCCACTTCGCTCTTCATAATGAATATTTGACGGCCCTTTTTAAACTCACAAACCCATTTACACACATTTTTTATGTCCATACATACCTCTCCATAAACTTCGCAAAGCTGTCTGTGAATTTCAATCGGCGGAACTTTTTTTTGCAGTAAGAAACCATATGACTTTGCTGATGCCGCACTTGGCGGGGCGGAAATCGGGAGATCCATTTCAAACAGCTCTATCTTAGACACTAAAAGGTTCAGCGGCTGCAGCAATGGCTCGTTTGAAAGAGGGGAGATAACGGAACCTGGCAGTGGTGCCAACTCTCTTGTCCGACATTGTGAGCTGGGGCTAGAGTGTTGGAGACCTTACTTATTGACCAACTCTCGTACTTTTCCCAGAATGTTTAAAATGATATAATAGGTATATAGGTGTGATATTTTGTAGGCTTCTTTATGTTGTAAATTCTGCTCTACCTATTAAGGATTGATGATTAACTTATATGAAATAAGCAACAATCAGGTATCAATAAATCAGCATTTTTAATAGACAAGTTTTGTAGCACAATTGGTATGGTGGGGTTAAGTGGACTCCATTTGTTTCTTAAATTATGAAGGATGAGGATGATTAATCGTAATGAACTAAACATAAATTTGATATTTAGAAATTAATCAGACAACTATATTATAAGCTTCTCCATGCATGCATGCATAGGAAGCCATTTTACCATTTATGTTATTTTCAAACATCGAAGTCATTTTAAGAATCAGTAATTTTGAACTAAATTACATGGTTACTCTGGGAACAAAGTTTAAAATAGCAGATTCAACAACAACAGTAACAAAAGCATTCAAAAATATATACATCTAGCAACTGGACAAAACCGCAGTAGGTGTTTAAAAACAATCCCCACAAATACTTATTGTTCATTCAGTATTATATTGGTAGGCTGCAGGATACACAGATAACTTTTGTTTTCCTGTCCTTTATTCTAAGTTACTTTGCACATCTAATTCGTTTTGCTATAACTCTTAATGGTTTGGAACTTTTGCATTTGAGTAACTTGGCAATGTGTTGTATAATGCCACTCTCTAGTCATTTACAATCGATAATATCTATTCTTCAAATTATTAGTCATCATCTTTCAATTGTTTGTGATAAATTGTTGCCATTTCCTTCTGAAAGAATGTACCATGATATATAATACGCGTTGTTTGCGTGGGGATGACACCATTTCCTTCTGAAACATACTGCAAGGCAAAATAATATACAGTAAAACTCCAATTATTTGAACTCCAACTATATGGATCACCAATTATCCAGATCACTTTGTGGCTGTATTCAAGTGGTTTTTGTAGCATTCGGAACTCCTCTTTCAGGGCCGATTATTTCCAAAAAAGCAAAACTTTTAGCCCACAAAATCGACAGTTTGTCAGCAAAACAACTGACTCTGACACATACGTTCAAGATGTTACACTTTATGTAAGTACACTACTGTACAATTTAGTTGTTTACTTAAGAAATTACGTTTTCAAATATTTGTCCACTTATCTGGATAGTTGATTAATCGGATCGGGTCTGGTCCCAATTAATCCAGATAATTTGAGTTATACTGTAGTTACGTTTTCAGTGCAATAATAAATCTTGCAAATGTCTTGTTTGCAGACACATGTTTGCTGGAAATTTTTTTGCTTTTGTTATTGTATACTTTCAACCATTTTGGTTTGTGCTGTTAATTGTGATACACCCAGTGTATGTAGATATGCATTCCCATGAATGATATGTTTCAGTAATAGGTTATTATTACTGCCATCAATTTAAACAAGTCTAACGATGTTGCTAAAATACATATGTGAACATATCAATCTTAATCTCATGTTGCAAAACATTGCTTTTCTGGTTATAAACATCTCAAACTCAATGACGAATGGCTTCATACAGGAAATTTTCACCATTATCCCTACTGCTCTTGTCTGTGATAAGTAATTCATGCTACAGCCCTTTAACATTATATATTACATTTCATATTTATAGATAACATTCAGATTCTGTAGAATGCCCCATAGGAGGATTTCTATCATCAATGATGATATACTGATTATTACAGAATGCTATTTTCTACAGAATAATGTTTTCCATTCTGGTGTATCCTATATAAATCTAATAACTGGTCTTTTTCTACATGTTCACTTCGTTGAAATATTTAACTAATTAATTCTAAGTATGGGGTTGGGCTAAGAATTTTAAAAGTCAGTACAAGGTTTCAACCATATGAAGGGATAAAATCAGTTAAGATGTACACAATGTTGAAAGATGTATCTGTGATAATTATTTTGAATATTTGTGCCCAGTTTTTTCAATCTCATGTTAAAGTTTTAAATGTTTTGTCAGAATATCTAATAAGTTAGTAAAGTAATATAGGCTAAATGTTACGAATTCATAAAATCGAGTCTACTAAATGAATAATTCTATTATTTGGACAAACTGTAATCAAAGATCTACGTACAGCTAATCAGTGTGGTCCAGTCAATGAAAAGGGCTGAATAGGTAGAAAATATATTATTGTTGGTCATTATTGTTATGAGTGTTATAGAGATTTATCAGAGTCAATAGATAAAAGATGATATATTAGAACTGTTAAAAGACATATTGTAGTTATCAGAAAGAGCATGCTATTAATTTAATAAACTGTTCTAAACATTATCCACTGTTACAGACAGATCTCTTTTCAATTCTTAAATAAAAAGAATATTTCTAATAATATTTCTTTCATTAATCATCCCTTTGCAACATTTTTCAGAGAACTCAGCCTAAGGGATGTATAGTACTGAAAGATATTGCTTTTGTCCTGGTAATTGTTATAATTAATGAGACTGCCTGATGGTACCACCTGTTGATAGAGATTTGGGGACTTACCGGTAATAGTCAAGTCTCGATTGGTAGGCACCATCCGGTACTGGATCTGTCAAAGCTGGTTAATATTATTAACCGCATACAATATCCAGTTACTTCTGCAACATTCTACTCATATCGTACCTTCCACTCGTCGTCGAAGCAAGTTGCGTTCTGAAAATATGTTGTTTTGAATCAATTATTTTTGCAATTATGTGTAATTCTAAACTGGAACTATGCACCACAGACTCCAAAGGTGCCAAAATATATGAATACCTAAAAGTGGAGATCCAAAACTGATCACCAGATGACAATAACTATTTATACAATCTTGATTCAACACATTAAAATGTGTTCATTGTTTTTTGGGGTCAGTATGACCATTGTTTTTTGGGGTCAGTATGACCCATTCAAAGTTTACTTTTTTCCTTGAATGTAACATTATGTAAATATGCTTATTTAGTTTTCCTATTTTCAAGATCAAATGTACGTTTTTATGCCAGTTTACAAAAAACAATTGCAATACCACCGAAATATCCCATGTAAATTAAGTGGAGTCTTTATAACCCCAGTAGTACTCGTGTAACAAAAATAGCCTTTTAGTAGAAGGTTAAAGTAAAATTATAGACCGAGTGATAGGAAACTTCAACCTTTTATAGAAATATAATTTTGTCAGTGATTATTTGCTTCAACACCTGCCACGTTTATGAAGTCATCATTAAAACAGTTGGCTCCTTAAAGAAAAGAAAGGAGGAAAACAAAGACCAAGGAAACTGTGTAACATTTTTAGATGTCTTTAAAGCTTTTGATTCTATTGGCCAAAATTCTAAATGCTTGGCCATAAGCACTTAGAATTTTGTTTATATTCTTCCAGAGCTCCCAAAAACCTAAAATGTTTAATTGTACCGGTATCACATTAAAAATATTTCTATAAATGTTGTATATTAAATATAACAGCACACATTGAAGAGATATAAATATGTAAAGGAATTGTGTAAGGATCACTTTTAGCCAGTGAAGGAAGTGGGAAAAATCCAGAGGCGGTATGCTATCCCAAAATTTTTCCCTATCATACCTGAATTTAAAAATGCACATTCCCTCCCTTACAATATATTAATTATGTGATGTGCAGGATATGTGATATACACTTGGTGGTGTTTTTAAGTAACTTCCTCCATAAGTAACCAACCCTGCTTTATAAAATATTTCCAAGTAGGTGCACAACCAGAGGTGTACAAATCTCGATTTTAGCTTGCCCATACCCGCTTGAATGCCAGGCAAGCAAGTTGCGAGCGTCGCAGCTAGCAATCAGGCAGGTTTCTTTAGGCTTGCTTGGGTCAGGTTAAACCCAGGCTATGCAAGCCAGAATAAGCTTGCGACATTCCTATCAGCTAAACAACTGTAGTAGTTAAGTGTAGGTAATACTTTCTTGCTTTTCTAGATGCTGGTAGAAGAAATTCATCATGCAGATACGGTAAATAAAAAGTGGATAAAGTATTAAAAATCGTTTTAGCGTCTTAACACATTTATTATTTTTATTATTATTGGTATTATTGATTTTTTTATGTTTTCTCAAAAATGTTTGAAAATGTTTCCCATGCCGGACTAGTATCTTTGTTCATTGATAATTCAAACTCTCCACATTTTAGTTTCTCCTCGGCTTCCTTCAGGGTAAAATTCTCCATTCTTCTTTTACTTGCACTCTAAACACATCTGAAGATCCTCAACTACGTAACTGCACGACTTACCAGTACACTGATATACCCAGTTTCATATTCTTTCCGCCAGGCCTTGCAGTTTCTTCAGGCACCAGGTTATGGAGAGCTTGTGGCTCATAGCGACAGTATCGTAGCAATCTGGCTTGCTCTCTTGTCAAGCAAGTTAAAGCTGTGTCAGAATAGGCTATGTACACCTCTATGCACAACACAAAACTACAACATCTTGTACTGTTGATTGACAGACCTTTATTTATTTAATGGTCACAGAAACCACCAATAATGGCCGTGGGTGTCAGCATATTAACCACTTGCCCCCAATTTTGTCATCTGTCTATGGTAGATGAGCAGTGGTCGGGTGGCAGGCCTAGTCCTTTCAGGGATGTGGCACCATGGAGTTTAATTTATTAATTTCAATAAAGATAGTCTTTAAGACCTATTTAAACAATATAAAAGCTACAACATTTTCTTACCAAGAAATATTTTAAAACAAATCTAGTGGTATAGTTATTAAGATGGCAACAAAGACCATCACAAGTTATCGCAGCCTTCTATAGTGACCGTGGCTGCCAATGAAAGCTTACGAGTGGATGAATAATAGTGAAAAGTAATTATATTACAACTCAAAGGGACATTAACAATTTGTATTAAATAGCCACTGATTTTCAGTCCCGGTATGCTGTTTAACAATTTAAACCAGTGCCGTTGTGCCATTGGACCTTTAAAACCAGTGATGGTATTCCATACCGGTGCATACCACCTCACATCCCTCACTGCCTTTGGCCCCTGTTCTGTTTAATATGGCCAGTGATATTGTATTTAAAGAACTAAATGATATTGAAAATGCTACCCAATTTGGTCTTTCAGTAAACATTTACAATCTAGTAGCTCTTGACTTTGCTGATGGTAATAGCATTCTTTTCTAAGGATGGAGATTCGGCTACTTGTGTGATAGAATCAGTACTTTTTCTAGAAGTCTAAGTAATTAACAATAGTATCCACATAGTTAAGCAAGTAGAGCAGAGGCAGCAGCCATAGCCGAGTGCATACACTAAGCACTAAGTATTAGCACTAATATTTATGAAGTAAAAACTTTTGTACAGATAGTCTAAATAATGTATAATACTATCCACATACTTAAGCACGTGGGGCTGAGGCAGTCTTGGTGAAGCGCAAACACATTTTCTTTGTAGAATAATATAACCTAAACTGAGTCAACAGAGACATATACAGTAGTTAACTATATAATATTTCTCACAATGTTGTTCACTGAGTTCTCATCCTATAGGTTCGCTAGACTGTTAACTGCGAGATTGATTTTGTTCATCGTTTCCCAGCATGTCATGTTTTGCAGCATAATCTAGCGAGTGAACAGTAAAAATCACATGATTTTTAGATTATAAGTGTGAACTTCATGATATTTGTATTTTGCATATTTTAGGAATTACATGAATTGTACAATTTTTACAGAACATTATAAGCTCAAATGCGGTCGTTTTGGTTGTTTCTATATAAAAAAAAAAAGTGCAGAAGTGCTAACGAAACCCCATTTCTCCTTTGACATAGGCCTATTACACATGCAATAGACATTGTTATTATAAACTATATTTTTGGAAAAATGGGGTCAAATTGAAAAATTCAATGCCATAGCCGGGATTTGAACCAGGATCTTTGGTTCTCCGTGCCATTGCTCTACCGTTGAACTATAATGACAACATGCCAGTACAATGTTACATTCTCCAACTGACGCTCAAGTCCTGGCATTCCACTAGGCATTCTCATTATGAGATAACCCAGTGACGACTTACAACATGTAAGTGCCAGTACTTTAAGGTCCAAGCTTCATAATAAACCACTAGTAGATCACAGTGGAATGTTAATTCTTATACACTGAGCATATGTAGGCTGAGGTGGAACAGTAGAATAGATTGAAAAATTCAATGTGATAGCGGGGCTTTGAACCAGGACCTTCAGCTCTCTGCGCCACCATTCTACCATTGATATATCATGGCAAAATGTTGGTAAAGCATTAAATTCTCAAACTGTTTCACATGTCCCGGCATGGAGAATTTAATGTTGTACCGACATGTTGCCATGGTAGCTCAGAGCGGCAGAGCGGCGGTACGGAAGGTTCAAATCCCGACTATGGCATTTAATTTTTCAGTCGGACTCTACCTTTCCACCTTGGCCTAAACATGGTCAGTATGAAAGAATTACATTTTGGGGAACTTTTCATTACCCTCCATTATTCATATACATGTGTGTACGTCATCGATTTGGCGACTTGGATCATGTGTTCGCCGTTCGCACACGAGAGGTTATGACGTAACAATCGAGGATGCATGGAAGAGCGTGTGATTAAGCATGATGTGTTTCAAGTCGGCCGTGGATTAGGTATTTGTGTTGTTGATTCTATACAAGCAGAAGCTGCAGTTTTTAAATACATATTTATAATTTAAATCCGAATGTTTGCTATTCGAACTCCGCAAATTCACCAGATATGTCATCAACACATGGGAATGTATGTAGATTTTGTATGAGAACAGAAACTACACTTATATCGTTATTCGACGGTAATAATGATATACCAAAAAAATTACAAGCCTCTATAAACATTCTGGTGAGTATTGAACAGGGAATTAACTTTTACAGAAATCTTTGTCGTTACTGGATTCTCAGGTTCGAATTTCATAGATATCATCCCTTTAACCTCAACTCAGGAGGTGTACGGACCGCTCGAGAATTTTCAAACTGGCTCTCCAAGGCAGTTTCAAAATGGAAAACTCCTCTGCTCCCTCCTTGTCCTCCTTAAATCACAAACCCAACAATGTCTAAAGATCAGCTGCATTCTTTCTGTCTTAGATTTATGATGTCACCTGTCACAGTTTCCCTAAGAGAGAGGTTCCATCTGGTGCTGTGAATCAAACTCTGGCTAACTCAGTTGGTAGAGTGGCGGCATGGGTAGCCAAAGGTCCTGGGTTCGAGTCCCAATGTCGGAGGAATTTTTCTCCTATAATATTCTCATGAAATGTCCAAGAGAGACAATAATCTGTGGTTCATGAATGCATACATCCATCTTGAATGTTACTGTACAATAACAGTAGAAGCCCGGTCACAAAAATTACTAATAAGTGTGCCTCACAGTATGGTACTGCATATGACATAACTTGTCTGTCAGTGAGGTAGACCATTAAGGGCATTAATCATAGGAGAGAGGTTCCATCTCGTGCTGTGAATTGAACTCCGGCTAGCTCAGTTGGTAGAGCAGTGGCAGGGATAGCCGAAGGCCTTGGGTTCGAGTCCCAGTATCAGTGGAATTTTTCTCATGTTAAATGGAAGATTTTAGGCCTAAATAAATCTCCACAGTGGCATGAAACATGGTTCTTTTCCAATCCATAATGGTTTTAGGGAATATGTCTATGAACTAAGTTACACTCAAGACTAGCTAAGAAATAAACCTGAAGTAAAAAAAACCACTGTTCCTGTATCACTCTTAAGTCATACAAGTAATGTGCTAGAGTGAGACAGATGTAGGCCTATTGGTTTTTGTTTGCATCAGGTTTCCTTTTTAGAATGACCGGTCAGACTTTAGAATTATGCTAAAGAGAAAGAATATTAGTTTAAAATGTTATGAATTATGTTTTCAGGTTGGTGAAGAAGATGATTTGCCGAATAATGTATGTGAAGAATGTGCAGAAAAAGTAAACGTGTGCTACAATTTTAAGATGCTTTGTGAGCATTCAATAGCTGCATTTAAAAGATATCTTCAATTATTTCCATCAAATCAGGTAATGTTACGAGCATTCTTTAACCCTAGAAATGCATTGCAAAACTATTGCAAAACCACCTCCCTTAATACCCGATTTCTTTTGCCAGGGAAAGTAGTTTCAAGTCTTCTTTAATGGTCATGCAATGGTCAAAATGACAGACTCTTTGACAGGAAATAAAAAAAAAACATTCATACATGAAAGAAAGAAAGAAAGAAAGAAAAAGAAAAAGAAAAAAGCTAGAGGCCAAATTCGAATGCCACCCTCGTTTTGAAAATCCAGAAGTCAGGTAGCAAGACAGATAAGTTAGATTAGTAGGTCATTGGATACTCACATTTTATTTAGAATTGAAAAGTTAGCCTACAATAATTTCCACCACAGCACATTTAATGAAATATTGCTTATCAAACATATTTCATTTTAACAACATTTTACAAAGTATGAAGTTACTGAAAAACACTATTTTTTGGGGGGGGGGCCATTTTCTGTAAGGAAAAACCAATATGAAGCAAGATTTTTTCATAGCCTATTTCAACAATCAGACATAGGATTACCAAGGCATTGAGCTCCATAGGAATCAGGTGGCATTAGTGATGTAAAATTCCCGGGAATTTAAAATCTGGGAAGTATTCCCAGGGAATATTGCCGGCAATATGAATTTTGGGAATATTGCCGGCAATATGAATTTTGGGAATATTGCCGGCAATATTCCCAAAATTAATAAATTCCCGGGAATTTATGATTAATTACCAAGATTGATCAAAAAAACTTTTATTAATAGATAAAAGCAGTAATTATATTGTTAAATTAAACTCAAAAAATGAAATATATTCTAAGATAAAATTATTATTAAATAAAATTACTGGGAATTTATAAATTTAAAAGCAAAATCACTCAAATTAATAGGTCAGTGTGGTAATTTTGCAGTTAAACACAAACACTCTTATATGTTCAAACAATATTATAATTGATTGAATAAAAGTATCAGAGACATAACTAGAATGTAAAATGTATTAGAAATTTAATTAAAACTATTGAAAGGGAAAAGGTTTATTGGGCATTTTACAGCATCTTTACTGTTCTTATTCAATATTTTGTCAAGTCCCTTAATCACTGTCACTCACAATGTCCATTAAATCTTCTTTATCCGTCTTTTTCTTCTACATTTCCAAAACCAAAAAATTTGTCGTCATCGTTGCCAGACTCAGTATCATTATCTTCTTCAATCTCAAGGATTTCTTCATCTTCTCCCTGTCCTCCTGTCTCCTCTGGGTTACCTTCCGCTCGCTTGCTTGTTTCTTTCTTCTTCTCTTGTGGTGGAGCGTTCATAAGCTTCCAGTCATAGGCGTAACCAGACCGACCATATGGGGGGTTATAACATCCGCGGGGTCTGGGGGGTATGAAATACCCCTAGGGAGAGGGGGTCCGGGGGTCCTTCCCCTGGAAAATTTTAAAAATTAAGATGCAAAATAACGAGTTTTAAGCTTCCGGGGGTCCACCCCCGGTAAATTTTAAAAATTAAGACGCAAAATAACGAGTTTTAAGCTTCCCACGATTTATACTTTTATTAAGTAATTTATGGGCAGACTTATAAAAATTATACAGTTTTCCTTTTTTTAATCAATGGGGGGGGGGGGTTCAAACCCCCAAAACCCCCCCCTCGGTACGCCTATGCTTCCAGTTGTAAGAAAGAAAAGTCAGTTTTGCTGCTCGCTCGGATGAAAGACTGTTTCTTTTCTTGGAATGCATCCAAGAGAACGTACTAAATGTACGCTCTGTGGCAGCTGAAGTTACTGGTACCCCCAATATTCTTATGGCTACATCTGCCAAGTGACAAGTACCTCTCAATCCCCTCCGCCATGTTAGAGGCCTGATAATTCTATCCTTGTCGGCCATCCCTTCCCAAAGAAACTTTCTTGAGAATAAGCCTTCCTTGTCCCTGTAGTCAGCTAAACTTTCTCGTACATTTAAGACATCCAAACCCATCTGCTGAGCACAATCACAAACAAGACCTATGGCGTCTAGTATTTCCGTAGGGTTGAGCAAACTTCCCTGCATTTTAGGGTCCAGCATAAATGCTGCTAGATGGATTGGTCCAATGCCAAAATTTTTTCTCTCAATGAACTTTTCCATGACTTTCCTTTCTTCAGATTTTTGCATGGGTGATGTTGGTAAGTTTTCCTTCATACTTTTCTCTATTTCATTTAATTTCCTGACCACTCTATGTATTTGTGGATCATTTGATTCAATGGATGTGATAAGATCCACAATTGGTTTAAGCCAGTGGTTCCCAAAGTGGGGTCCGTGATGGTGTTTCAGGGGGTCCGCAGGCGGTTTAAGAAGAAATAAGATATACCGTAATTTTGAAGTGATTAACTGTGTTCCCCACTACTTATCTATGTGAAACAGCATTCTCCCACCTCACGTACTTGAAATTAAAGTTGAGAAATAAACATGAAGTTGAAAGTGACTTAATATTGAAATTATCAGACATTAAACCTAACTTAATGAATTTCATATTGTTCCTATGAGGGTAAAGTTATATAATCACGTTCAATATCACCACCTTATTCCCTCAAAAAAATCAAACTTAGGATTACTTGAGAATAATAATAAGATATTTTATATTAAAAAATCAAATTCACCAAAGTGATATGTATAAGTGAAATGACAAGCCAAAGTCTTAATCTACTACATTTATACATATCACTTTGGTGAATTTGATTTTTTAATATAAACAGCTATATAATTTCAAATTTCATTTTTATAACTTATTGACATGGCTTTTATATACCGTCATATACAAATACACAATTAATAAAATAGATTAATTACTGAAATATCTTATTATTATTCTCAAGTAATCCTAAGTTTGATTTTTTTGAGGGAATATGGTGGTGGTATTGAACGTGATTATTAAACCTATCATTGCAGAGCTAATTAATCAAAAGCAGCTTCACTGTTCAGATTAAGGAGTAAACTCTGTTTGTTACCATTGATATTGTTATTTTGTCTATTGAATTTAATAAATTTGAATCAAAGTATTTATTTACCGTATTTTACGGACTATAAGACGCTCCGGACCATAAGATGCACCTTGATTTTAGGATGGAAATTTAAAGGAAAAGAAATCTAATTCGATTCTAAACGAAGCATTTTAAAGGAGATAAAGTATTTCGTTGGATAAAAAAATTATAACCTTGTACAATGGAATCAGTGTAAATCACTTCTAACTTAAAACCTGCGTTGTACAAAAATCTCTTCTCTACAGGTGGAATCGCGTAAATTTTAATAATTGAACTGATTTCTCATGAAATACTTTTACACCCTCTAACCGTCAATTCAGCATACGGTTAGTGTACGGGACAAGGCTATATAGAGGTCATGCTCTTCATTTAAACCACCCGGCGGAGGCAACTCCTTTCGTATAAAATAACTCGGCATTACTTTCTTTTCGCATTACACTCCTGGCTTCCAGCTACCTTCATTTTAGGATTGTGACAATGCATTAATATACAATCTGTGCCACCTTCTTTATAATTATGGTGTTCTGACAATATTTACCATTTTAATATTTTTTAATGTACTTTGGACCATTAGACGCACCCAATTATCACGGCTCTTTTTTAAGGTAAAAAAAGTGCGTCTTAGGGTCCGTAAAATACGGTAGTTTTTGTTTGAAAACCCAGAGGGGGTCCGCGAAATTTTTATTATTTTCAAGGGGTCCGCGGACTGAAAAGTTTGGGAACCACTGGTTTAAGCAATTGTATCATCAATGTATCATCCTTTCTATTTTAACCCAAAACACAGCATCATCTAGTAGTTTCCTTTTAATGGATGGGTCTAGATCAGCCTTTTCATTGACGGCCAATTTTTGGAGAACCACTTTGTTCGATTGCAAACTCTCCAAAAAAAAAAGATGGCTACCCCATCTGGTCTGCCCAGACAACTTCAGAGATATTCGATCTTTAAATTTTTTCTCAGAAGAAATTTCATCGAACAATGCTTTTAATATGCGACTGTTTTTGATAGTCTTTACTATAGTTATCACCTCTGCAAAGAAACTTTTAACAGTCTGACATCCTAATATGATGTCAGAGCACAGTAAATTGAGAAGGTGAGCAATGCAACCTAATGGTACTATATGAGGATGCTTTTTTTTCAACAGTGTTAAGGCTGCCTTCATGTTCGCAGCATTGTCTGCAATAACCACCAAAAACTTATCAGGACCATACTTCTTGATGACAGATCCAATGATTTCTGCCAGGTATTCAGCATTATGCCTCTCTGTTTTGGTCATTTTGAAATCTACAAAAAGTGGTTCTGGCTTTGAAATCACAAAATTAATTATAGACTCGTTCCTGATATTGCTCCAGCCATCACATTGAAGATGTAAATTTTTTGTTTCCTGAATTTGTTTTGTTATTTCTTCTTTCATTTCTATATACTGAGCCTCAAGGTAAGTTGTAGACATTTGAAATCTTGACGGTAACTTAAATGCAGGTCTCAATAAAATAAAAAACATATTTAAAATGAGTATGGCAATATTGGCAATTATTGGCCAAACAAGTACAAATTGTAAAGCTGAAAAAGCACAAAGAAACAGGAAATTTATAAAATAGGTAGTTTTTGAACATTTATGACCTAAGATGTTTGAACATAAGTTCCCAGGGGAAATTACTTGATCAAAATGCTTGGTTTTTAAATGCTTGGGTTTTTAATAATGCTTTAGTAATTTAAATCCATTTATTTCCATAAATTCCCACTCGGTTATACAGGGAATTAATGTATAGAATGTTAATTCTTGGATTAAAATGTGTGAACTCACTTAGTTAACGTAGTTTTAAGGTTCCTCAATTGTTAATAAGAGTTAAAACATTCAAAATCTACACATTTTCATAAATTCCCAGTTTTTGGCAATCTTCCCCGGCAAAAGAAATATTCCCGGCAATATTCCCATTTTATAAGTTCCCTCCCACTGGGAATATTCCCGGCCCACATCACTAGGTGGCATTCATATTTTTCATGTTCAAACAGAAAATAATTAGGCATATGTCAGAATTAACTACCTCAGCTGTCCAGAAGTAGCACTGGATCAACTGTAGCGTTGCCATGAGAACACCAAGATAGCCTATATTAACTATCGTGTCCACATTCAGGAAAGTACACATATTTATAATTGGTTACCTGAGTAACCTAGTCAATTTTATGAGCCACAGTTGGCAGTAATGAAAATTATTCTTTTATAAAACCAATGTAAAATATCTTTCAGACTATTATTTGTCATTATGTTTTGAGAGTAATTTTTCATAATTATAATTTATAGGCTTCTTGTATTGAAAAGAAACAGATTAACCAAGTAACCCAAATATAGATGTATTTCAAATAATGATATGTTGAAATTATTACAGTTTGAGGAATAGCATATTGTGATCAGGGCCGTAGCAAGATCCTTCTGCGCCCTTGGTGAATTTGACAAATCTGCGCCCTCCAATACTGGGGGTCTGAACAGTTTTTAAAAATTTATATAAAATTGTTTATTATTGTTTATTATTTATTATTATTAATAGAAAACACTGTTATTATCAAAGAAAACCTAAACCTCAATTTGAAAATGAACTAAGTGTTGAACTTTCAAGGTACTAAAACCTTATTTTCAGACGATTGAACTGCTTAAAAGTAGGGCTGAAAATCGATCAAAATTTCTAATCGAGTTTACGCTTGACTTTAATCGATTAATCGACTAATTAATCGACAAACAGGTCGATATTTTAAACGAAACCAAAATGTACATTTAATATTGTTTTACACGTTTAATAACTACTACACTACAGGTAATAATCAGAAGAAATCCTGAATTAATGAATGCCATTATTAGTTAACTAGTGAACAATTATATACAAATCTTACATTTCCGGTTACTTTTTCAGCCAAGACTTGAGACACACGAGTCTGTTGACTAAACTACCCTTCAGGTTTCTGAATAACGGGAATTGTTTAGACACAATAGGATGAAGGACACATGATATGCCAAGGCCGGAGAAGCGAGAGAAAAAAGATTGGTCATTTGACCATTTTCTCGAAAAACGTTTTTCAGAATTCGACTAAGCCGATTAATCGGAAAATGTAATTGATCGACGATTAAATGTTTAATCGATTAATTGAGCCGATTAATCGGTACAGCCCTACTTAAAAGATAATTCTTCTTCTTCTCTTCCAGGATAATCCTCATATCGAGGTTTTCCCTGCGACCATACAATCAATTTCGTCTATCAATTCTCCTTCTCCATCTATTCCGGTTATCTGCGTCTTCTGGTGTTAGTCCAAATGTCTCCATTGAGCAGTAAACGTTGTCTTTCCATGAGGTCAGTGGTCGTCCCCTTCTTCGTCGACCCTCTGCTTCCCATTCTTGAACCATCTTTGGGATCCGGTCATTTTCCATTCTTCTTACATGTCCGTACCACGCCAGTCTCTTTTGCTCAATTACCTCACCTATCGTTTGTTCAGTTTCCATAATTTGTCGAATCGTAGTATTCCGTATCCTTTCTCGCCGAGATTTCCTAGCCGACCTTCTCCAAAAATCCATCTCTACTGCTGTTAATCTTTCCACGTGTCTCCTATTCATAGTCCATGTTTCTGCTCCGTATAACATAATGCTTTGCAGTATGGAATTATATATTAATTTCTTAGTCTTGTTGATGATATTTCGACTCCATAAGACCGAGTTGAGCATACCTATTACCTTCTTTCCATCACTGATCCTTTTTGTTATTTCTTTGTTTGAGGTTCCATTCTTTTCTAATATTGAACCGAGGTAACGGAAGTCATCCACTTTCTGAATTTTCTTTCCGTCAATGTATAACTCATCTCTATCACTAGTCAAATATTGTGTTTTCTTTGGATTTATTTTCAATCCCCACTTACTATATTCCAGTGATAATTGGTTGCACATATAATTAGCATCCTCTCCATCTTGTGCAACTATCACCTGATCATCTGCGAACAGCAAGTGATATAAAAATCTGCCTTCTGCTACTTCTATACCCATTTTCTCACATTTCCGAGACCATGTTCTCAAGCTGACTGCTATGTATATTTTAAACAATGTGGGGGACATCGGACAACCTTGCAACAGACCTTTGCTGGTTTTAAATTTTTGTGATAGTGTTTTGTTATTTTTTATTTGGCATGTGTTGGCTTTGTATATTTCCTGTATAATTTTTATTAAAGAATTGTCTATTCCTGCAATTTGAAGTGCTTCCCATAATTTATTCCTTGGTACACTGTCGTATGCTTTCTCCAGATCTACAAAGATCAAGCCAACTTCCTTTGATTTATCTCTGCATTTTTCCAACAGTTGTCTTATTGTAAAAATATGATCTATACATGATCTACCTTGGGTGAATCCGCATTGTACTTCAATGTTCTTGCACTGTGTCTCTAGTTTGGTTTTAATGTTTTTCCCTAATAATTTCATTATTGTATTTAATACACAAATACCCCTGTAGTTTGAACAGTTCCTTCTATCACCTTTTTTAAATATTGTTGTTATATAGCCTTGTGCCATTTCTTCCGGTATTTGGTCTCCCTGTAGAATGGCATTGAGAAGTTTTGTCACTAATGTCTTTATCTTCTTACCTCCATATTTGATCAATTCCAAGTTGATTCCTCCAGGACCTGGTGCTTTCCCGTTCTTACCTCTTCCAATTTCTTCTTCTACTTCTTCGTCTGTCAATTCTATTTTTTGTGTTCCTATCAGTTCTTTATCAGGCTGTTCCAAGAATTCTTCTCGGTCTTCATTTAATAACCTTTGGAAATACTGTGTCCATTCCTCAAATGTCACTTGTTCTATCTTTACTTTATGTTGTGTTTCCTGACGAAGGCTTTTTAGTACTCCCCATGCTTCTCTGGACCTGTTAAATCCTAATTTACAGTTCACATTTGTACACATTCTTTCCCACGCTTCATTTTTTGCATTCCTTATGAGCCGTGTCGCCTCATGTTTCTTTCTTGTGTACGTCTGTCTGTCTTCATCCTCTTTGGTACTTAGCCATTTATGAAATGCCGCTTTTTTGGTTTGGACAGCAGTTTGTATTTCTTCAGACCACCACTCTTTTTTACTTACTCCTTGTTTACACCGTAGTCCTAAGACCTCTTTTGCCACCTGCTTAATAGTAGTTTTGATGTATTCATACAATGTTTGCGCATCACCCTCTAGAGAGTCATCTACATTGGCTTCCATTCTGTGAGCAAAGAGTGTTCTTGTACTTTCATCGTGTAGTAGTTCTATCTTAAATCTTTCTTCTTGCCACTTCTCTTTTTCCGTAATTTTTGTTAAGGCATTTTGTCCGTTTGGTTTCCATGGCCAGTAACATTTCATTTTTAACAGGTGGTGGTCAGAACCACAATGGGCTCCTCTATAAGTCCTAATATCTATTTTCTTGATTGTGCTTGTTTGCCTGATAATTATGTAATCTATTATGGATTTTAATTCCCTACTGTTTTGTTGCCATGTAAACTTGTGGACATTTTTATGTTGTATAAAAGTGTTAGAAATTTCTAAATCAAATTGTTCACATATTTCTATTAGTCTTTCTCCATTATCATTCACCTCTTCTTCTCCGAATTGTCCAACCACTTTATTTCTGTTCCTGATGCCTACCCTTCCATTCATGTCTCCCATCAAAATTATTTCCTTCCTTTGCGGGATCTTTTCCACGGTTTCTTGAAGCTTTGACCAAAATGTATCTTTTGTGTTGTCGTTGCTATCGTTAGTTGGGGCATATGCTCCCACAATTACTACTTCCCGTGAAAATATTGTCATTTCAAGCGATATTATTCGTTCAGTTACGAATTCCCAGTTTGTTATGTTCTTCTTCCACTTTTTATTTATGATGATGGAGACTCCTGCCTTAGCTCTAGTATTCTTTGGTACCCCACTCCATATATGTACATAGTTATCAACTTCTTCTTCGCCCCTTCCTTTCTTTTTCGTTTCTGTGAGAACCGTAATGTCCATGTTATATGTGTCCAGTTCTTGAGGTAAGGTATCTATTTTGGTAGCTAACCCCTGTATATTCCAACATCCAAAATTCATTTTCCTATTGATCTCGCCAGTTCGTTTTCCATGAATCCATTCCTTCCGAGGCTGATTGTTTGGTCTTTTAGCATTTCATTCTTTTACAATGAGTGAGGAGCTGGCCCACTGCATCAACCCCCAACCTGGAGGGCCAGGTTATTTGTTTTCGAGGTTTTCTTCCCCTAGCCTTTGGTGAATCAACACCAATACTGCAAGGCAGCAGTGCCTGTTGGTCCGCGGGAGGTATTTCATTTCCCTCCTACCACCCATATCTGGGAGGCATTCTCTGATCCGCCACCTAGGGACGCGCCCTCTAGGGGTTTCAGGCTCCATAAAATCTAGTATCAAAAATAAAGTACATAATAGGGCTGAGGCCTACTAAAATGTTTAACACATTAATATAGGTAAAAGTATTTTTTTCCAAATGGAAACATTTTAAAACAGCTTCTGCAACATGCATTGAGAAATGAAAGCAAATGCATAGTATTTTGTATTAACAGTTAAATCGATCTGTAGGCCCGGGTTTGATCCCCGGTACCTCCTCGGATTTTTCTGAGGAAGGGTGGTCTGGAACGGAGTGCACTCAGCCTCGTGATCCAAACTGAGGAGCTACTTGATAGAGAAATAGCTGCTCCGGTCACGGAAATCACCAATAACGGCCGTGGGTGTCGGCATGCTGACTACATGCTCCCCAATCCTGCTGTCTGCCATCTATGGTATTTATAAACATTAGTAAATAGTAATAAACTAATAACAAAAGGAATTGAGATCTGTGCATTCGGCTTTTTCTGTTGTTATAATATAGTTGGTCAGTCATTTTTGCATGTATCATATAACAGTATGTGTGATGCCATTGTTGATCGCTTTGTAATCAATCCGGCTGACAGCAGTACCACTGAGGACGACAGTCAGTTGGAAAGGGATTGAGTTGAACCAATTTCATCTCAGTAATAACGTACATTTTAATTTTTATTGTCGTTATATCTTTCCATACTGTTCATGATTTATGTTATCATACTCTGTCAATAAGAAACGTGTTAATTAAATAACGTTACATGACTGCTTTTTGTTTGTAGACAATCGGCATAATACTACAGATAGTTCACATGCAGTAATTTTTAATAACCTGAAAGATTTCTTCCATTAATGTGGAATTTTTATTGCTTGATAAATTGCACCAGTCTAAAAAAGGCGGGATTTTTCATGGTTAATTTTGCGCCCTCTTTGTACCTGCGCCCTTGGCGGGGGCCCATCTCGCCACCGGCTAGCTACAGCCCTGATTGTGATCAGTTGAAATAATAAATGTATTCTACATAATAATATATAAAATATGTTTTGAGTATAACTTTTCATAATTGTAGGCTTATGACATATTGACATAAAACAGGTGTTACCGCCAGGCGACCCGGCCTCTGGTGCGAATAGCGGACCTTGGAATAATTTAGGGTGCGATTCCCGGCGATAACATGTCGAGAATAAATTGGAATGAATGATTTGCAGTTCGAAACACAAATTCTATTGCTTTTCGAACCACAAAGAAAGTATAACAGTTTGTTTATATGCACATAGAGTGATGATGCTGCTTGGTTAACATAAACATGCGATTTTAGATGAAAATGTTCTTCGTGAATCTTGAAGTTATTGCTCTATCCAGATACACATTTAAATGTATTGACAGACTGTATTCAATCGGAGGACCAGAAATAAATATGAGCTTGCTGAAATGTCACTTCAACAGCTAGGAAAAATTGTATATTTAATGGCTTATGCAAATGATGAGTTTAACTATTCACAACACCAGAAGTTCAAAGCAGTGGTTTAAAATAAACGATTTACACCTTGCTTTCTAAACGATAAGATGTCTATATTTATTTATAAATCGCCGTTACATAAATTCCTTAGGATTGCCTGTCTCATCGAAGTCAAACTAATCCATGGTCCTTGGAACGTACCTTAGGTATGTGGTTTATGATGTTACTCACGGATTGAATGATTTCCCTTTGAAATTACCAATGTCCAGAGAATTGGTGAAGCACTATTAAACTTCGAAAGGAATCCTTAAGATCCTTAAATTGCGTTGAATGCGATCTTGAAGTTAGTTGAATTACTTAATCCACAATAAAGTTGAAGATAAAAGGCTTTTCGCCCGAATTTAGCATTGTTTTGTGATGCTAGGAAGCTTGTAGGTTGAAAGAGCCCATTGCTCTTGAATAGGAGAAAAAGAACATACATTTGTTGTCCATTTTTTAAGAAGAAAGAGTAGAATGTTATTAAAAAACAACAGAAGGTTGAAAAAATTAAAAAATCTCCAACCCAAGACAATAACTTGATCTTAATATTAAAATAATCAATCAATACATGAAAAAACACTATACTAAATATGTAATTGCAAGAGAAAATAAAAAATAAACAAAGAAATATTAAAATGTGCAAGTATTTAGAAATGAAATAAAATAATTTTGGTATTGAGGTTAAAAGCAACAATTGCCAAGACATACTTAGAAATGATTGAAATGTAAGCCTATAAAGACAAATGAAAAAAAATCAAAGCCATCTGAAGTAAATTTATGGCAAGCAAGAAAGAAGGTATTACATGACGTAACACAGGTAACCCAGGCAACTTGATTAGATAAGAGAGGATGTTAATGTCATTTGTTTCCTACGTTGATATGTTGAAATATTTACAATTTATTTGATTTGGGGGCTCTATATATATATAATTGATATGAATAACTTAAATCTAATTCATACATTCATTCTGTTTATGTAAGCCTCCTGACTATTGTTCCAAATTATTATTTTCTGAATTTAACGTTTTCACCATAGACCAAATTTACAAGTACGTCATACTGGATTATTTTCATAAACATCGTGACAATTACAAGTCAGAATCTCACGTATATAACACACGAAGGAATCAATTTAATCTATTACTTGAACTGAAAAATGTTACAACTGCTGGAGCTAAGCACTGTTCAAGTTTTGGCCCAAGACTATTCAATTCATTTATTACCAACCATCCTGATCTAAATAGCTTAAACAACAAACAATTTAGGTCTAAAATTAGAAAATTTTTATAATTATTACTTCTCTTTTCTACTATTGCTAACATTTTTCATATTAAACTTTAAAATTTGGATAGAACTTAATTTCTTTGTTTTTTACTAAAATTTGAACAAATAAATTGTTATGTATTATTATTGTATTACCTTGTACCTTTGTATTGTAAATAGAACATGTTCTAACCTTTTATACATAATATTCTGTCATACTTCTCCAAATTATGTATTGTTTTAAGTAATTATTTTGTATAAGTTTTTTCTAATATATTGAACTGAACCACCCCCGAACAAAAGCTCTGCTTCTTCGGGTGGTGTATCAACTTTTTTATGTATATTTTTCGTGTCATTTGGAACAATAAATTGTAAGTTGTAATACAAGTGCAATGATGTTTGATATTTTTAAAGTTTAAAGGGTACCTGGGTAACCCAGTGTGGACATGGCAGACATTCACTTTCCAACCCTGTTGAAGTCTATAGAAACAGTGGCATTGCTACACTTGATGCAGTTTTACTCAGACAGCAGAGACAAATTATGATTCTAGCTGAGGAAGCCTGTGAATCTACATCAAAGACGCTTAAAATGCAAAGAAACCATAGTATGACTGTATATAATGGATGCCAGACTATACAAATTATGGGAAAAACCAAATATAAGGTGCATCGTCGCATCAGACATATCCCACCCTGACCCACCCCCAGCGAAGCACTTTCTTTTATACCACAATCTAGCGAATTCTTCGAGGATAAGCAGGCTGACAAACCTTTGGGTACAAGGCAAACCTGTGGGTACTCTCGAATTTTTAATATTTGGTACAAGGGGCACTCTCAAATTTTTAATATATGGTACAAGGGCCACTCTCGCAGTGCTAATGTTTGGTTCAAGGGGCACTCTCGCATTTTTAATATTTGGTACAAGGGGCACTCTCGCATTTTTAATATTTGGTACAAGGGGCACTCTCGCATTTTTAATATTTGGTATGGTCGGGAGTGTCGGCGACAATATACAAGGATAGTTTGTCGCCATGCTTCGCTGAGAAACATAATATGAATATCAAGTGGGCATAGCTTAAACTGCACCTTATATTTGTCTTTTGCCCAAATTATTCTTTGTTTTACATAGATTAATATACGTATAGATTTATTGATCTTGATGACAGTAGATTCCCACTGAGCCTAAACTTACATAATGAACTTTATTTTGTATCACCAGCAGCAACCTACATCCACTAGTCCATGGTCAGAAGACATGCACAGCTCTGATGTGGCAGAACTTTGTACGACAGACATGACTTCTTCTGGAGACAAAATTACTGAATTCAAAATCTCATCTGCAGAAAATAATACTTCATTTAGTGAACTATCTGCTGAAGAAAGCACAAGAAAAGAAGTAGAAAAATGGAAATGCTCTCCATCTGAAGACAGTAATACATTTCCAGAAACAACAATGGAAATATATATCAAAGAAGAAAAGCCAGAAATTGAAGAGTTTTTGCCAGAAGAAGAAAAGCCAGAAATTGAAGAGTTTTTGCCAGAAATCAATGTCAGTGATGACTATATCATGAGCAAAAACAAGACTGAAAACATTACTGATACTTCACTTGAACAAGGAGGTAGGTACTAAGTGAGATTTTATGCCTGTTGGAACAAATGCACATGTTTGTGATTGAATAAATAAGATAAAGTTAACAGATGTCCCTGTTTCCCATGAAAAACATTCCAGGCCTACACACTATGGTGGATCAAAAAAATCATTATTTTATTTTTCAACTGCTATAGTGCGGAAAGTCGGCTGTGGTGGTCTAGAGGTAGCGTGCCCGCCTCTAGATCCTTTGGTCGTGGGATCAAACCTGGCCGCAGTCAATGGGTCTTTCAGGACGTAAAAATTCTGGGCACGGAGTCCTCCGGGAAGGACTTCAAGCTGGGGGGCCCGTGTCGTAGATTTACGGCACGTATAAGAACTCCAAGCCTAAATTAGAGCCTCTGGACAAAATTTCTCGGCCCTTTCACGTCCAAGTAATACCTTAGTTTTCGGAGCAGGCTTAAGGGGCGATGGGCTTACCACCTGTCTCTCTGCCCTCTAGGAAAATAAGTGTAACAAAATTCACTTCGATAAACAGAAACCTCCACTTGGAGGTCCTTCGCTCCAACATGGGGGCATAGGATTCGAGAGAGAGATAGTGCGGAAAACTTGCCTCCTATAATAATAAGAGGAATGATTTAAAAAAATAAAAAAATAGGTTGTCATCTTCTGTGCATGCATCATATTAAAGGTTTATAAAAATTCACGAATTTGAACAGTTTTCGTGTATTTTAAAATATTACTTAAAGTTCCAAAGTTACACTATAGTTTGTTACGCTTATTTCATGATTCAATAAAGTTCAGTAAATTAGAACTTCATTTATATTTCATTGTTTTCCAGTCACATAGTGTGTTCCAAAAATGGGAATTTAAAATGATTTCACAAGTTTCGTCACTCAGACCTTGCCTGTTTTGTCAGATCAAAATGACCCAGAATTCACGATGAGGAGATGGCAACATATAAAGTTCCACCCACACCCTACCCAACCAGCCACGTAAAGTAAGGGTGTGTTATTTAGTATTCACAAAAATTGAGTAGGATTCAGGGGTTCACTTCCTTTTCACTGTGTACATGTTTTAGAGTGAGATTTTTGGGAGAAATCAGGCACAGTGTAGATATGAAGTAGCCATCTTGAGTTTCGTGTCCTCATACTTTAGTCGTGGCCTTGGTAACAAGTTTTGACACACCTCTTGCCTGCCTGAATGTGACACTGATTCATTTTCTATGTCTCTGATGGGCTTAGTATTGTAATTGATGAGTGATTGAATATCATCATCTCACTTACTTCCCATAGCATTGGAGGAGAATACAATATGCAAATATTCCAGTCAATAATTTCAGTGCAATCCAGAACTTCAAAGTTTATCTTAGGTGACACAAAATTTCTACTTTTCTTACTTTTCAAATGCTCCTATTTCCAAGCTCATAAATGGTCATAGCCAACTGTAAATTTTCCGAGTGTGCATATAACTCATTGCAACTTATTACTAGTTTAACAACTTGAGAATTTCTCAGTTCAAGATCCTGGTCCTCTGTCACATTCTATATTCCTAACTGCTGCAATATTGATGAGTTGTACATAAGTTTGTCCAGTCCTTCAAAGAAAACAGAACAGACGTAGGAAAATTATCTTTTCTAAACCAGACTATCAAGGACTGGAATAATTTACCTGCAAACGTACTAGAGGCTTTCCCAAGAAGTGAGAAGGTATTTAAAAATGGACTGAAATTGCTCCACGATAGTATAAATGACAGTTAACAGAGGGAGTGAGACAGAAGTGACATATAGCGACAGAGAAAAAGATGGTTAGGTTTTAATAAGTGTTGTGTAAATATATAGATTTTAATAGTATTAAGCTAGATTAATATCAGTTTTAAATACTAGTAAGTAGTATTTAGTGTATAGTTAATAAGCTTTGGCTATGCAACTACCATTGGGTTGAAACCCAATTGTAGTTAATAAAATATTCATTCAAGTAGTCAAATAAGATATCCATGTTTGGTCATAATGTTACACTTTTTTTTGGAAGGCAGTGTGTGTATGTGTGTATGTATTTATATTTATTTATTTTACTGCAAATAGGCTAGCGCCTGGTGGCAATAATATGTCATATACATTCACTGCAGCGCAGTTCATACACAGATTTAAATTTTACAAAAACAAAAAAAAATCAATACCATAGTACCGTTTAAACAACCTGCAACTTATGACAGCTGTTCTAGAAGTTTGTTTCATAGTTTTCTTTTCTAATTGTTCTCAAGTAGTGACAGCGCTGGGCAACAGTGTCTTGCCTTTCCATTAATAGCGAGTGATTTGAGAATTCATAAAATTGTAACCATGGAAAATAACCTCCAGCAACTGTCTCGAGCCGCAGGTTGCTTAATGGTAATGTAAGACGTGAATTTGGAGTAATACACACTACATGGTAAGATAATGCGATATATAAAAAATATTTAACAGTAATATAGACCTAATGAAAAACATTTATAGTTATTTTAAATTCAGTGCCTTGTTTAAGTTTTTGCGAAGCACTAAAAATTGGAGGGTGAGCCATTCCCTTTACAGTCAAATTATTCCACTCATTTTTTGTTCTATTAACGAATGACTTTCCCTACATTCATCTTTTGCTGTCTGCCCAAATTTTGGCTTATGGTGATTTTTTTACAATATAATTTGGTCCATTCAGTCTAATGCTAATGTCCTCCAAGCTAGTTTCCCTACATAGACACATTGCACATAATATACCACTGCATTGACTGTCTCGAAGACTACTCCATTTATTACCTTGTCACCCTACCATCTCCAAAATAACTCAAGTATTCACTACTTGATTCATCCTTCAAAGAGGGTCTATCATTTGCTGTTGCAAGTAGAGGACATTATTGCTGAACAGATATGTTTGAGAAATACTCTGTGGGGTGATATTTTCTTTGAGTGCATGGATGCCATTTTTATAGTTGTGATCAAACCAGTTTGGTGTTGGGCGCAGTCATGATCACACTCTGAACATAGTTTCAAAGTTGGTGTTTCGTTACATGAAGTGCCATTTCTTCTTTCGTGCAAAGGAAATCAGGAAAGAGATGAACAGTAGCAAAACAGCTAAGTCAGTCCAGAAACTTTCGAAGGTGTCTCACAATTAGAGGTTAGCTAGTATTACACTTGGCATATGTTAATAGTTATTATTTCAGATGCTTTTATCTGGAGTGGTATGAAAATTATGGGGGAAACTAGTGATTGAATGTCTATTGACTAAGAATATAATAATTATTCATAATAAATGGAAAACAAGTGTTTGCAAATGAAATAACCAATTCATTTAGTAATATTAATTGGCTCTATGAGCTGCTAACTTATATTGGTTATTTATACAGTTCCGGAAAGGAGAAATGTGAGCCCTGAAATAATCACTGATGTCATTAAAACTGTAATATCCTATAGAATTTCACAAGTTTTATTAAGAGGTTATTGAATCAGATACAAGTTATCACCAGCTTTAGTTCGAAAAAATGTTTGGGATACTAGTAAGTATTACTTATTTGGTTAAATGCTTTTGAGGCATGATTTTCACATCTACAAAGTAAATATAAAATAAATCTATTAGAAAGCAGTTATTCTTATGTCCCCAAATCTAAGCACTGTGTATGTTTTCATGTTACTTGGTGGTAGCATTTTCATAATAAGGTATCCTGCTTATCATATGGTCTTATAGCCAGCAATCATCTGTACTGTAGAAGCGCCTCATTGTGGTGGAGCATGTGAACTACAGGATGATCACACTTCTCAAGTTCTGTACGTTATACAGTCAGAATAAGGAAGGTGCCTATAGAGTCAGCAGAAAATCAACCTGAAGCAATATGGAAAATATTGAAATGTATTCAAAAGAACTACTCATAAAAAAAGATTGATATTAAACTCAGTGAGTAATACGTTTAACTGCTTAACATAAAATCCCAAGGTTCGCAGGATTTGAAAATTTAAAGTCCTGAGAAAACTCTTGTAAAATGACAATTACTCCTTTATTTAAATTCCTGAATAAAATTGTTTCTCGTATTTTATACAGTTAGTTACAAATATTGTCACAAGAGAGCAGATATATGCACTTCTGAAGGCTGCATTTATGTGTAGCAGGGAGAGGTGAGAGCTGACCTCAAGGTTGCCACATGCTTATGTTTTGTCATTTAATTTAATAATGTATAAATATGTTTATACAGTGCTTTTTTTGTGACGGTACGCAACGGTACGCAGTACCGGCACCTTTTTTAAAAATAAAATTTGGATATTACTCAGAATATTTCTATCACAATTCCCATAAAATTATGTTTTATTTAAAATCAAGCTTGTTTGTTGGTTTTGTTAGATTTCTGCATACATACGAGCACATGATAATTCCTGTAAATTGCCGTGGCTACTGGACTGCAAGAGGGTTGGGGTGGGTTTTCCAGGCCTCAGCAAACTGCTCCTGTGGTCAAGGCCATTCTAAGGGTATAAGAATTGCACCAAATGCAGTTAATGCTAACGTAGTAACAAACAAGTAGTAAGTAGCTAACTACCATAGTTAATCAGGGATTAGTGCACGTTTAAATTTAACTGCATTCGTTGCTTACATATAATTTGAAAAGAAAACCCTTGGTTTGTGTTGCACAGACAAGTGAATTCATAATTATTTTGTACCGGTGCGTAATAAAAGAAAGCATGTTGATGTTTTTGAAGTACCGGTATCTCATAAACCTGCCAACTGTGAATAAACTGTATCTGAAGAGTATGTCGCAAGTACCGGTAATTTTACTGCAATTCAGGGGAGAAACATTTCTGGCCATGATAGGCCCGATTGTTGGACATTAACTCAGAAAAATGACGTCTGGGAGAAGTGTGAGAGCTCCCGTGAGATTGAGTTAAAAAGTTTCTGTGAGTACCGCCACCTTTTTAATTAGAAAAAAAGCACTGTGTTTATAATATGTTCTGATGAAGAATTTGATTTAAAATTCAGTGGTTTTAAAAATATAGGCTACTTATTGATAGTGATAGTGATGGCAAAGATTCAGGTGGTGAAAGTCATTCAGGTATTCACATTAGAAGGTGCAATTATATAAGAAACATGTTTTTTGGTTTTGTTTTCTTCTTTATAACTAATTACAATTACTGAATGTTTTTCAAAGTGATTTATCTCAAAATATCTACTTGTAAAGCATAAAATTCAATACATAGTTACTTAACGACCGCCGTCATGGTCTTGTGGTTAGCATCGCTGACTACAGATCCGTCGGCCCGGGTTCGATCCCCGGTACCTCCTCGAATTTTTATGAGGTAGGGAGGTCTGGCAGGGGTGCACTCAGCCTCGTGATTCAAATTGAGGAGCTGCTTGATAGAGAAGTAGTGGCTCTGGTCATGAAAACTACCATTAACGGCCGTGAGTGTCGGCATGCTGACCACATGCCCCAAATTCTGCCATCTGCCTGTGGTAGATGACGCAGCGGTCGGGTGGTAGACCAAGTCCCTCCAGGGATGTAGCGCCATGGAGTTTTTAGTTTTAGTTACTTCAACAGGTATACTTGGGTTTTTAATACAGGCATTTTTTAATGTCCATAATTACCCCATTAACTGTAAAAGTATGCAAATTATTGTTCACAGTGACCTACATTTTTCATAAAGATTAAAGATCGTTAATTTAAAAAAATTGACATTTGTTAATCATGTTTGGTCAAATAATTTTAAGCTTAGGGGTTAACTTTTATTGTGCACTAATGCCTGGTGACAAATGTCTGAAACATGCCAATATCATTATTTCAGATGCAGCAGGAAGAATAACAGGAAAGTCAAGGAAGCAATACGATTTTTCATACAACAGGTTTATGGAATGGTGCAGCAAAAATAACGTTCAAAGTAAGTGCAGTGAAGAAACATTATTAGCTTACTTTGAAGAAAAATCGAAAATTTGGAAAGCTTCAACTCTGTGGGCTAATTACTCAATGATAAGAGCAGGCTTAAATGTTAATAATAATCACGATATTAGTAAATACTATAAGCTTGTAGCATTCTTAAAACAAAAGTCTGTTGGTTACCGGCCCAAAAAATCAAAAATCTTAACTCATAAACAATTCAATGACTTCATTCATAAAGCGCCGGACAAAGAGTTCTTGATGCTAAAAGTGGCTTTAATTATGGGTGTGTTTGGGGCATGTAACCGAGAAGAGCTATGTCAAATGACTCTTAACAATATTCAAGATATGAACACTTCACTGGTTGTCAACACTCCAAACACAAATACTAATGTTCAACGTACTTTCTCCATTGATGGTGAATATGTGGATATTTATCGAAAATACATAGCTCTTAGGCCACCTCGCATGACTCATCAACGTTTATTTATCAGATACATGTCTGATAGATGTTTTAGTCAACCGGTAGGAAAGAACACATTTGGCAAGATACCGAGTGAGGTTGCTAAATTCCTTCGCTTGCCAGATCCTGAACTATACAGTGGGCATTGTTTCCGTAGAACCTCTGCTTCATTGTTGGGACAGTAATTTTTAACATCAGGAGGACCAGGATGTTTGAACTATCTAGTAGTAACAGAACCCATCATTTTGTTCAGAAAGCATTTGTAGCCATTTTTCTCAAGTAAAAGAGTAGCATTTAATAATATCTTACCACAGACTTAATTATTGTAATTGAAGAGCTGAGTATAAATGTGGTATCTAATTTCAGTTATGACACCCTCCAATCTGACAATTTTTCCCTCCTGGTTTTCTCAACACTGCAACTGGTGGTTTCTGTTATATTGAAGATCTCTACCGATATTTAATAACATTGTTATGTGATGAAAATGTATTCCTTATGTTAGGCAGTAGAAATTTTCATAAATCAACAATATTTATAATTTACTGGAGCAGACAAATAAGAGAGCGCTGACCAAAGTGACCTGTGTTGGTCCTTCTAGGTAGGAGTGCTGTATATTCATATAACCTGTGTTTTCATGGAACATTAAGTGAGTAAATTTAACAAAGTTCATAAGGAATGCCTTTCTGTGAACAAAACAGAAGATGCAAAACATCTACAGAGTCGTAACCAGTCAAAATTACTGGTTGGTCCTTCTAGTGTTAAAACTAGGCTGTTATCTGTAAATTTTTTGAGTTGATTTATTGTTCGGTTGCTAGTACTGTTTTGTGTGACTGGGCAGCAGCTACTGTTTAAAGTACTTTTCTTGATGTTAAAAGTAATTTTTACATACTAGCATGTAATAGGGAATTTTTAAGAAGCGTACTTATTGTTAAACTCTCGCGAGTGGAATATTGATATATCCCTGGGTGAAAAGCTTGATGTTTAATTCTTTGAAATTAAAATTTAGCACAAATATTGATGTAGTTTACCAAGGAACCTCATATAGTAATTTTTATTTATTTTTTTATATATTTATTTATCCCACGGGAGTGACTAGTGAACAAACCTACTTGTTGTAATAACTTCCAATTAATATGACAGATACCTTTATTGTGGAATGAACATAATATTATGCATAGCGAGTCACTGCCCAATATATCCATTTCTCGCTTAGGAAGAGTTAAAAGGTCTGATTTTAGAAAAGGTTGTCTAAAAAATGTTTCAAGGGGGACATACAGGTTTCAGCACTAAAAAATTGGTGAAGTTTGAAATTTTGTAATTTACCGGTACTTTTTTACATGATATGCTGAATATACAGGATTTTTACAGTATTATTTTCTATTTTCGTGAGAATATTTTAAAAGAAAAATTCCTCTGATATTCCTAAAATATTCTCTTGTAGTGCTCAACAGATACAATATTCCATGGTATTCTATGGTTTCATGAATACTTATCTACATTTGACTATTTTAAGATTTACTCAAAGTGTAACTTTTATTAACCCTTCAGTAGTCACACCCAATTCTGTATATAATAGAAAGTTGTGCAGCTCTCCAGCAGGTTTTTGTGTTTTATTTTATTTTAAAATTGCATATTAGTAAAATTATTTATTATTAATTTTGATATATATATATAAATATATATGTTATGTTATAATATTACGGTATTGTTATGATAATTACTTTATGGTTATAATGAACTTTAAACACTAAGTAAAAATAAGAACTGAAACCAAGGCATGTCATGGAAATGATTATCTCATATTATAAGACTACTTGTATCATAGGACTACAAATGAGCCAATGGGGGATATGCAAAAAAAGTAAGCATAAAGTAAGAGCATCTTCTTGCTGAGAAGTGTAGTCACTCACAAGTCATATGCATAAAAAATCGTTGCGACAGAATACTACCTACTCAGAGCAGAAAGAACATACTTCAGCAACACACGCGGAACATGCACCTGCATAAACAAACCTAAGAAAACAAACGCGGTGTTTCTTTGAGCAGGGCATTTAAATCACAGCCACATCAGCATAAAGAGGAGGATAAATAATTCTATCTCGCTGAAGTTTTAAAACATAATACTTTCTACCTTATAATACAAGTATTCACATGAAACTTTAAGTGAAGTAATATAATAAATGAAAATAATATTTCCATAATATTTTAGGATTAAATTAGTTTAACGAAAATTCACTATAACATAATTACAACATTAAATATAATTAGTATGTTTAAAATGTGATATGAAACATTCATATAACTCCCTCTACCCTTAACGTAACCTATTCCAGTGTAGAGTACATGGCTGAATTGCAGTAATACGCATTCACTTGTATCAGCCTCGTTTCCAAGTCGCATTATTCGCCAGGCAAGACCAAAAAATCCAAGTCTATGTATAAAATGAATGGCTTATAACTAGCCTTCAGAGAATTTATTTTGGAGAAGTTTTTCAAATAAAAGTTTTAGCACTTAATATATTATAGTAGCCCTACAAATAAGCCTATAAAATCGTTAAACCTATTTCAAGAAAATTAAGAAAAATAAAATTTTCTTCAAATAAAGTGCTTGTAAAAATGAAAAGAAAGTCGTTGCCGTAGGCCTACCTCGTGTCGCATCCCTGAAGGATACACAATCCAAATAAAATCTTGATAAATGCTCTCGCATACTTTTGTATAACCTAAGGGTGGCAGTACACCTTTCTTCAAATTCTGATGTAGAATAAGAGGCCGTATTTCAGAGAATATGTATTCAGTTGTATTAGATTGATGCAAAGCTTTATCGTTCACCAGACAAAATTGAGTTTCTATGAACGATGCCTGCCTTGTAACTACCCGTCAGAGAATTTTTGCAAAAAAAAAAAAAAAAAATCAAATTAAAGTTTACCTCTTAGCATAACATCTCAAATACAAGATGTAAACAAAATCGTTTCACCCGTTTTCGAGAATGTTGCGAAAACCGAACTTTTCTTTGTGTAAAGTGGCCAATCTTCGTGTCACATCCCCAAAGGATACCTAAGCTCAATTAAAATTTTTGTTTTTATACGATTTTTTGTTCTCGAGCTATGCAGACAAACATCTTTCTGAAAGTAAGATTTTTGTATTTAGGGGCCTCAAAACATAACATCAAATTTTGGGGTCTACACAAAATTCCTCTACATGTAGTACCTAGTACTGGCAGAGGAATTAAAAATAAAAATTCATATATTTTATTTTCGCAAATTTTCACAAGGAAAAGCCGCACGGGTTGTTTCCGGCTCATCTACAATGCCAGGGGGCTGTCCCTACATTATTTGTAGTTTTCCTTCTTTCTGGAATATCCATATATTCCGTACAAATCACCCGAGTAGAAAGTAGTGAGTGTCGAATTTGGTAGCTCACAAATTTCCTAGCATATGCTGAACCCGCCCGATCTTTATGCATGCGGAATTGAAGCAGGTGCTACGCGACAAAGTACAAAGAGCGTCTTGTCACGTGGGCGCAGTGGGTGGGGGAGTCCGCTGGATTTTTATGCATACGACTGCAAGTAAATACTTGAAATCTGCAAGTATAAACTTCATACTCTCTTTTATGCATATCCCCCAATATCTTGAGGTTAATAACAATTAGTCAAAACAGTACTATGCACAGTCATGACAAATCTGTTGGGCATGTTCAAGTCAAATATATTGTCTATGAGATTTGCAAGTGTATCTTGTGGCTCTATTCATGGAACGGCCTCATTTGTAACATATTTTCCTCTTGGTGCTCGAATCTGCTTCACTTGTTGATAATTGTAGTGTTTGTGCACAGATAGAAATGTCTCATCTGAATGTTACTGGTAGGGAAGGGCTTTGTGAGTGGACATGCAAGTAATCATGTTAAAGCTCACAACCAAACTTTTTCAGAAAGCGACTGAGTTTCATCACTTCTCTTTTACTGTTGCTTTGAAAAATAATATGGGAATTAATACCTGCTACATTTCTATGCTGTAAACCACAACCATTGGCCATCTACTTTTTTTTTGGGGGGGGGGGGGGAGAAACGTTATTAGTACTCCATAGTTGGTCCACATTATTGACATCTGGCTGCTGTTCCTATTTTCACTAAAATCATCAATACTGTTTTCACTAGAATCATTATTATCTCTGCTTCTTATTCACTGTCTGTGTTCCCATTTCTATTTTCTATATCATCTTCCTCAACATCAGTACTTGAATCAATTATTTCATCATTACCATCGTCATCTGTTTCATCTAGTAAACTCTGCACAATTTTCCAATTGTTAGGACCCTCAAGATTATATCTCCTATTTTCTCCATTCATTTTCAACCTGAAAGCATGAAAAAGATAATTTTTGGCAAAAAAATGCTATCTATTCTATTCAAATTAATAATTATTGCAATAATGGTAAAAACAAGAAACTTACTTTGTGACTGTAAATATCTCCGCCAATACCTCCACAACAATAACTTAACACCACAACAGTTGACTAAAATTGGTGGGCTATCGTTTTTATATGATAGTGCCGTGGGTGAGTCGGTAGCACGCCTGCCTTCCACTCCGGCGGCCCGGGTTCGATTCCCGGCCGGGTGGGGGATTTTTCAGTAGTGAAAGATCCCCTCCCCGGGTTCAGGACTGGGTAGGTTAAGTCTTAGGTTAAGATAATGCACATTGTGCGCGATTCCTTAATTATTATTATAAAGTTTGAAAGGTAGATGGCAGGACAGTACAAGAGCTTACAAATCTTCTTGCAATTACGAAAATAATGTAGTGAGGCATCTCTCACACACTGTGCAGTGTTAATCATTATCAGAACAAAGAAATGCCCTTTTTCTGTACAAATGGCCTATTTATTAATGTTTCTTAGAGATAATGAGTTCCATTTATGTACAAGTGTGAACAAATAACTAAAATCTATGAAATATCTATTATATAAATAATTTTAATTTTGATATCTCACAAGAGCTAATTTTTTAAAATATTTTGCAGGTAAAATTAATTAACTGAACTATGAAGGTTAGTGTAGTAAGAAATGTTAAGTATGGAATACAGTTTCATGTGGAAATTTATCTCATTATCTTAAAAAGTATAGAGTGGAAGTTACTGGAAATGAGCTATAAAAAAAACTTCATATGTGTAAGAGAATTGAAATTATCTGTTACATAAACAGGTCCCTCCTCATTGGTTTTTCTGGATTCCTCTTCTTGTATGGACGGCAGAGGAAAAGATTTATAAGTAATGAGTAGGGCCCGGATTTTTATGTGCTAAAAAACTTAAAAATATTTATTTTTTATGTGCTAAAAATGTTTAAAATATGTGCTAAAATTTTAAAAATATGTGCTAAAACTAAAAAAAAAAAAAATATTTTTCTGAAAAAGAAACAAAAACACCAGAATGTGTATTGAAACTCACCAATTGCAGCTAAACATCAGATGTAAAATGCTGACTGGAGTTGCTGTGCGCAACAAATGTCATCTCCAGATTATGGATCACAAATCCTTGCCTATTATCCGAGAATAATGCCTTATATTGAGAAAAGGAACGTTCTACATCACACAATGTTAACCTTGCATATTTGAAGAGGTGTACTGTATATCACTAACACACACACGATCAAGTTCACTTATGTTTTGGCCTTCCAAAACTTGAGCGACTTTGCAGAGGGATTGGTAGCCACCATTTTTCTCAAACATACCTTTAAATTTTGTTCTTAGAACTTCTATTTTCGAACCTGAGAAAGTGTTAAGTTGCCTTTCAACATATTGTATTTCTTTAACCGAACTACTCAATGTTGAGATCGGGTTCTGTTCTTCTCCGATAAGCAAGTGCAAGTGAATCACTCTCACCTCATTGCAAGTGAAGCATTTGTGTTGAATTAATTCGAGATACAAATTTTTGTTGTCAAATGTTAAAAGAGAATGAGGAAAAGTACTAAAATATTTATTTATGGAGAATATATCGAAAATATTTATTCATATAATTTTTTTTTTTTTTTTTTTGTAAAACATGATTTTTATGTAAAATAAAATTTAGAATTTGCGGTTTTCGGACCTTGATATAAGCATCAGGAAAAAAAATCACATAAAAAATCCGGAAAAGTACTAAAATATGTATTTATGGAGAAAATATCGAAAATATTTATGCACATAACTTTTTTTGTAAAATATGTGTTTTTATGTGAAATAAAATTTGGAATTTGCGTTTGCCGGACCTCGATTTGGATATAAAACTTTGTTTTAGGAATGTACGCATCAGGAAAAAAAATATTTTTTTACATACAAATCCGGGCCCTAGTAATGAGTGCTTTTTCTAGAAAATAGTTTACCAGTACTCTTTCATTGGCAAAATCCTTATAGGCCTGTCAATTGCTTTATTCCCATGGTTGATATGCATTCGGCAATATGAGAAACCATTAAATCTGATAGAGGAAGTGATGTTAAGTGGGATTTTCTGTCATCTATTTATGTATTGATAATCCTATTTTAAAAAACGAAGTTAGTAACATACCTTATATAAAATAAAATAAAATAAAATCTGCTTATTATGTCCTAGTATGTAGGTTACTAAACCAGAGTGTAATCTGCTATGATCTATTTTGCTAAGTTTATTTTCGTTGTCAAAATACAGACATTAATTACAGATTAGTAACTTAACAGTTATGTTCTCTTCTATGCACAGTTATTTCTGTTTCCATGGATCTGTTTCTAGTATTTCTTCTAGTAATGTCTTCCAACTACTGATTCTGATTTTGTCTTATATTCGATTCCAAGTTTCCAACATGTTTCAGTTCCTTTCCCCAAATACAATTGATTTTTTATATATTTACCTGGCTTGTCACACCCTTTGTTGCACGTGCTGTATGGCATCCATCCATGGTTTGTATTTGGTGATCCCTAGATTTTGAACTTTCTGGATAGCCTTTTTATTTCATCTTGTACATGCTTTGTTATGCTGGTGGCTGCTTGGTCTCTGTTGTCTCCTGGTTGCATGAGGGGAGGCAAACTAAAGGATTCTCGTAGCTTAACCCACTCCACTAGCTTTAGGTTGAAGGGTCTAAGTTGGTACCAACGTATCTTGTCCGAATTTAATTTGGAAATTTCAAAATATATTAGATTGTGATCACTCCAAGTCAAATTTTCTGTGGCCCTCCAGTTCCTCATCAGCCATGCCCCTGAGTTATTTGTCAAGGGTAAATCAATGTTGGATTCCGCTCCTGCTTGATTTGGGAAGGTGGGCAGATTTCCAGGTTTGTTTACAGCTGTTAGTTGTTTTCATGCTATGAGTTCCTCCAGTCCTTCCTCTTTATATAACAACAACTTCCAAACTGAGAGTAGCAATCTTCTGGGCTATTAGACTATGGTCCACAGTTAATAAAACTTGATGCTTCACCTGCTGTTATGGCAGGCATCTTCAGAGGCTGTTGGAGCGATATGTCCTAGCTTTGAGCTCTGGCTGCGGACAGTGCTCTGGTCAGACCAGACCAAATAAGCTAACTGGGGTCAGACCTCGACTCTGATTCCATACCTGCATACGAAATGCATTGCTGGAAATGCTGGAATTTTGCTTATGCTAACAGTGTTTCGCATAGGACTTGAACCTATGCAAGGCAATGAGTGTTGGGGTTCAGGCCATGTCCCTTTTTTAATACAGTGGAGTCGAAACTCTGTGCAAGGCTTCTGATGTGTGTGGCAAGTAGTGGAACCTTTAGGTCTTCAGGTATCTGCCCATTGCTGACGTACCAAAGTGCGCCCGTAGCGAGGCAAAGACATTTCGACTGCACGACTTGTAGTCTTGCGACATGCGTGAGTGCTGCGGACCTCCAAGCTGGACTGGCATAGTCAAGCAGAGGTCAAATGAGTTGCTTATAGAGCAGCACTCCATTCGCAGGTAAAAGTCCTCCTCTGCCGTCTAGCAGAGGAAATAAAATTCTAAGCCTTGGCATGGGTCTTCGTCTAACCTGGGTAATGTGGGGTTTCCAGGTCAGCCTTTTGTCCAGGGTTACCCCCAAATATCTGGCTGTTTCGACCCTTTTGATTGGCTCTCCGAAAAATTTGACAGGCCTAGGCAGCGTTGTTCTTTGTCTTCCAGTGAAGAGCAAAGCTCTGGTCCTGTTGAGCACCAGTATTTATACCCTGGTCCTGGAGTAGGGGGGGGGGGTGGTTGTCAGAGCAGTCCATCTTGAATGGTAGTGCTGCTACTTCCCACAGTATCAGGTGCTAAAACTTATTGACTAGGAGGCCCTCCTCTTTTGTGTTGAAGTTGTGATATTTGAAGATTTCAATTGCCTCTCCATCTAGTCTTAGGTAATACTGCATGTTAGTGAAAAATACTTGTGTTTCACTATAAGGCAAGATCGGATGATGTGCCGCACCGGTATACTTGCTGCACCCCCTCTGACTCGAACATCTGATGCTAGGTACCTCTAGTTGTCGTGTTGTTTATTTCATTGTTATAGCAGTATTTATCAGGTATGTGCACTAGTTTCACTGTGAAATTTTTTTGGACTCATTACTTTATTCTTTCCTAATCTGTATTTGTTCCATTTTTTCTGTGTTTACTATTTTAATAGTCTATTCGGAGGTTGTAAAGATACTGTGAGTGAAGTTTGCCATAATAACAAAAACAATAAACTCTGCTGATGAGTGCAGCACGTGACCCCGAGTTTTGGATCACATGCCGCAGAACTTTCAAGGGTGGCACATCGCACAATGTCTTGCAGTATATTACACATCAAAATTATTTTCTCTGCTCTTTTCAGCAATAAACGTGCCAACTCGGCATAGGAAAAGGGAGGGAGCTAAACAACGTGGCCAATGGAGTGACAGTGACCTACAAGAAGCTGTGCGGCGAATTAAGGCAGGGGAAATTTCCATTCGGGAAGCCGAACGTTGCTATCATGTGCCAGAGAGGACTATTCGTAGGCGCATGGGCACAGGAAATATGGGAAAACCCTCACGTGGGCCTGAAGGAGTACTTGGTACAGAAAATGAAAAAAGGCTAGTCGCCCATATTCAGAGATTGTGCAGCGCAGGTTTTGCTCCTGACAAGAGAACAGTTCGTTCTTTAGCATACCAATTTGCTGAGAAACTAAACCTCAATCATCGTTTCTCTCACGAGGAAAAAATGGCTGGTCCAGATTGGCTTGCTTCATTCCTCAGGAGAAATGGAGAACTCTCGGAAGGACTGTTGGCAGCAAGGGCTCTTGGAATGAATAGAGAAGCTGTTCGACATTTCTTTGATTTGTTGGAGGAAGTAATGAATAAACACGATTTCCATACCAATCCTGGCAATATCGCTAATGTGGACGAGAGTGCAATTCAGCTTATTAATAAGACGGGAAAAGTTTTGGCAATGAAGGGATCAAAAGCTGTTCATAAGGTCACTTCCTCTGAAAAATGCGAAACTGTTACTCTAATGGCCTGTAACTTTGCTGATGGCAGGTTTATGCCACCTGTGATTATTTTGAAAGGAAAGAATAAGAAGCCAGAATATGAAGATGGGCTTCCTCCTGGATCAGAGGTCTTAATGAATCCGAAGAGCAGTTACATAAATGTGGATATTTTTCTTAAGTGGTTCAAAGGTCATTACTTGCCTCATCGAAAGCCAGGAACAAATTTGCTGATCCTTGATGAACATGTTAGCCATACTAATAGTTTGGAATTCCTGGAATTAGCTGAACAGAATAATGTCATTTTATTGTGTCTGCCACCACATGCCCTACAGCCTTTGGATCACACTTTTTTTGGGCCATTGAAGACTTATTTTCAGGAACTGACTAACAGGTGGATCAGATGTCACCCAAACAGAAACATTACACGATACCAGATGGGGCCGCTGATTGGACAAGCATGGCAAAAAGCAGCATCGGTTGGGAATGCTATAAATGGTTTTCGATCTACAGGGATTTTCCCATTCAACCCTGATGCAGATCCAGAGCATTTCTTCTCCATCGCTGACGAAGTGACAGGGATGACTGACAGTTCATCTGAAACCCTACCTGGGACTCCAGCCAACTTGCCAAAACTTTCAATCTCTCCCATTCTAAATTCATCCAAAAACCTAACAGAGACTCCTACTGACTTGCCAAAACATCCAACTTCTACCACTCCAGAGAAAGTCAGTCCTTTTACCTCAAAAGAGACACCTTCCAAACATCTTCACACCATCAGCCCAGTTCCTGTTCTTGAAATAGGAAACCAAAGAAGAAGATCAGCTGAAATTCTGAGCAGTCAAGAAAACATGACAAGAAGAACAGTTATGAAGGACAGGAAGAGAGGAACAGCAACACAGAGAGGAGAAAAGGAGGGAGTAGGAAAGAAATCTAGACTAGAAACATGATGAAAAAGGGAGAGTTTTGCAGGTGAATGCTACATCCAAATTTAACCAGAAAAACGTTGGTGTACCAGAAGACCAATCTGATCCTGGCAGTGATGTCAAAGTGGACAGCAATAAATGTTCCGAGTGCTGGGAAAAATACTATGTCACTGAAAGCAAAGCAGACTGGATAAAATGCAAATGGTGTAAGCATTGGCTTCACGAAACTTGCACATTGTACTTTAAATTGTGCAATGCATGAGGAAGGGACAAAAAACGTGATTGCAGTAAAATAAATATGTAATTTCTGATGTTTGTAATTGTAACTGTTTTTAATTTTTTCCAATAATTAAGTTCTCTTTTGTTCTATACGTGCCTTTCATGTCAATTTAAACTGATATTATGAATGCGGCATGTCTCCCATATGTGCAGTATAGCACCCTGTAAAGCGGCATCTCTCACACCTTGCCTTTCAATTTAATAAATGTATTTACACATTTAATAATTATTTTATGAATATTTCCATTGCTGAAATACAGGGAGGAAAGATCATAGCTTGAATCTCGAAAAGAGTTTTCAAAATGTTTAATCCTGTTTTGAGGTAGACAAATTTCCAGAAAAGTGCGCCGCGTCACCCTATCTTGCCTTACATAATGTCATAGTTTTCCTCCTTGAAAAGAACATGTTCCACTACAGCAGATTTTTCTGGCTGGTAGAGTCGGCAGTGTCTTTTGTGTTCTTTGATACAAGTTGCAATGTTTCATTTGATGCACATGTTTCCACAGCTGCAAGGAATTCTGTAGACTCTGTGGATGTGAGGGGGTCCCAAATGTCCTCTGGCAAATTTTTGGTAGATTTATAAATGGTTCCATTGTTGTACTTTTTGAGAAGTCAATCAATGGAGCCCGTCACTTCTTTAATGTAAGGAAGACCTTGTGCTCTAACATTTGAAGCTCAGTCTATGGGTGATTACTAGGGCAAGGCATTTAATGATCATAAAAAAGTGAAAAAATGCAAAATAAAAAATGCATTTATGACCTAAAAATAGTCAAAAAATGACCCAAAAAAATAAAAAAATGACCAATAAATTTTATCATTATTACAATATTTTTCCATCGGTGGAAAAAACATTTTCTCCGTACTCGGAAACAAATCATTTTAATTTATCAAACGTAATTTCTTTCACTTTGGGCATTTTACTGAACTCTTCTTTCAACAAATTATCTCATACAACTCTTACAGACAACTGAAAGACATAGTGAAAATCCTCCTACCTGAAAATGAATAACAATAGGATGCTCGGATTAGTTCATGATGCACATTCCTTTAAAATAATAAAGCAGGTATAGTCGCCTCGCTTATCTCTAACAGAGCTGTGTCCCAAGTGTTGTTTCTTTAATGCAAGAAGGACACATTCGTCAATAGCCGCTTGTATTTACAACATTGTTTTCTTGGAAATGTAGACTAGTTCAAAATGCTTAAAAATAGGAAAAGCAGGTATTGCTTATACTGTATTTTCTTGGAAATGTAACAAGAGTTCAAAATGCATATTCCTTCCTGTAACGCTGCAATCTGCTTTATTTCCTGTGGATGTTATTTGCTTTTACAGTTATAATAGACAAGCATTAAAAATCAGAAATAATAAATTTAAAAAACTAAAATTAGAATGTAAGACTTCATTTAAAAACTATAAAAATGCCAAAAAAGTCCTAAAAATGCCAAAAATGACCTAAAAATTGCCAAAAATGACCTAAAAATTGCCAAAAAATGACCTACCTATTGAAAATTACGAAAAAATGCAAAATTAAGCAAAAAAATGCAAAAACAAATAGCTCTTATTTGATCAATTAATTGATGATATACATTTATATATATTCGAGCTATCTTTTAACCATCATATAAAAAAGATGCAAAATCATCAAATGCCTTGCCCTAGTGATTACGTTCATTTCTTGGGTGGATGGCTCGTCGGCTCTCTTGCTTTTTATATCAATAGAAGTGCAATATGTTGTACAGGTGTTCCATTTCATCCTGCAGGCGTGTTAACCCTGAAATGGACCATGTGTGGTCTATCAAAGTTTTCATCATAGCCCTCTTCTGTCTGGGGTGGTGATTAGAATTCCTTTTTAGATATTTGTCGATATATGTTGGTTTCCTATAGACCCTATGAACAAGAGTATCTCCTGTTCTCATCACTAGAACATCAAGGAATGCTTTTCCTTCTCGGTTTTCGTTGTGAACTGTATATTGAAGTGAATGTTGTTGATGTTTTCTAAGAATTTTAATAACTTTCAAAATGTGCTTACTTGCTGCTGTTTTCAACTTCACATGTCCTTTCCAAACAGCAGAACACAGCAACACTGATGTGTGGACCGTAGAGTTAAGTCTTTGATTTGATTGTTAAGTAAGTACTGTAAACATCTATTACCTAAATAGTAAATTAAGTTGGAATGCTCTTGTTGAAAATTTATGTAAGAAACTGCCTAAAGTAATTTTTCTTTTAAGGAAACTTAAATTCTGTGTAAGTCAGGGACTATTAATTATGACAATTATGGCCTATGTCATGCTCACTTATGGTGTGGTATACGCTTATATGGCAACTCTAGTGCTGCTCAAAGGGCTTTTTTTTGGCAGAAAAAATTATCGAAATAATAGGCAGTTTAAATTATAAAGAATTCTGTATTTTATTATTTCTTTATCAAACTTCCCCTAATTTGGAGTTGCTCATGGGACAAAGTATACAAGAAACAGAAATAAAAACAATATAACAAAAGAAAATAAATAAAAATTATATGACACTATTCGAAATAAATGACCGTCGGCATGGTCTTGTGGTTAGCGTTGCTGACTACAGATCCGTCGGCCCGGGTTCGATCCCCGGTACCTCCTCGGATTTTTCTGAGGTAGGGAGGTCTGGTAGGGGTACACTCAGCCTCGTGATTAAAATTGAGGAGCTACTTGATAGAGAAGTAGCGGCTCCAGTCATGAAAACCACCATTCACGGCCATGGGTGTCGGCATGCTGACCACATGTCCACCAATCCTGCCATCTGCCTACGGTAGATGACGCAGCAGTCAGGAGGTAGGCCAAGTCCCTTCAGGGATGTAGTGCCACGGAGAGAGGAGAGTCGAAATAAATATTGTCTTTTTGCCCTATGGGTGAAAGTTGTTTAGTGATGTATCACCTGAAATGGTTTTTGAGTGAGGCTATTGGTCCTTTAACTGCAAGAAGGGCCACATGTCTTGTAAATGAGAATACAAGCTGAAGGCATCACAGAAGCTCTTGAACAGTTCAGGTATTGTTCCTCTAGGACCTATCATTAAACCATCAATTCAGTATCAGCTAGCTAGTATTGTTATTTATAGTAGGCCACACTTGGTTCGTATATCAGTTGTTTTTCTTGATTGACATTATGCGGTTGGTTTTTACAGTTCTTGAAGTGAACTATGGGTTCGTTTAGGTAGTTATCTTTGAAAGCTGTTATGTCGATCCTTCTAGTGCCTCCATTCTCGGACAGGACATGGACTTCTTCATGGACGGTATAACCACTGCGTCGAAGAGCCTTGGCTAAGCTACTCCTTATCCTGTGGCGTCTTGCATTATGTAGAGCCTCATAATGAGGGCAAGAACCAAGGACATGGGAAAGAGTTTCTGTCTCATTACTTACTGCCTATGGTACTGCCTTGCACAGCATGAACTTCTTTGACATAGCCAGTCATCTTAAGTGCGCCTCTTCATTCACTGCAAGATAAGCCATCAAAGTGACAAATCCACTGGTTTGCAGTGGATATTTTTGAAATAGTTCAACTTCCTTCCCTTTGTGTAGTAGATCGCACCATTTCCTTAACTACAAATCTCTGAGTGTGGCTCTGATTTTCCTCGGTTCGAAGTAGCTACTTTTTCTATTTACGAGACTGTTCAGGATCAAGATGTAAACGTGTTAAACACTGATTACATTCTTCTAAGAGATTTCTGGTGTTGTTATACGAGTATATGAATCATCATATTTCTGAAGGTTGTTAATAGAATTCAGATTCTGTAGCATTTCTTCCTACTAACATCGGAATAATCCGAGCCCCTTAAGCTTCCCAGGACTATATAACATGCTGTCTGGAAGGTCAGCAGAGGGTTGTAGAGTTTCCTTCAATGCACCTCTTATCGTTTTATCAGTGACTTCCAAAACTCTTGTTGGTATTTTGTCTACAGGTACCATCTGGAAGGAATATATAGGATTTACATACTGAGGAATTTATCTTACCTTAAAATAATGACCGTCAATTGTGTGTGTGTATATATACACACTAGAGGTGTACAAATCTCGATTTTAACTTGCCCATACCCGCTTGAACGCCAGGCAAGCAAGTTGCCAGCGTCATAGCTAGGAAGCAGGCAGGTTTCTTTAAGCTTGTTGGGTCAGGTCAAACCCAAACTGGGCAAGCCAGAATAAGCTTGCGACATTCCTATCAGCTAAACAACTGTAGTTGCTAAGTGTAGGTAATACTGTCTTGCTTTTCTACATGCTGGTAGAAGAAATTCATCATGCAGATAAATAAAAGGTGGATAAAGTATTAAAAATCGTTTTAGCGTCTTAACACACTTATTATTTTTATTATTAGGTAGATTTCGAAGAAAAATCTACCTATTGCAATCGATACCATGTCATGACTTTCGAAAAATTCTCTCATATCTTTACGTTTCATGCCTCCCTAAGTACGAAACCACCGCCTGTTCAAAAAAAAAAAATTGTGATATATATATATCTTTACACGCTAGTGGCCGTAATTTTGAAGATATTTGACCCAAATTTTATTATGTTATTTCTAGGCCCAATAGTTCGGACAAGTTCGTTAATGAGCAAAATTGGCCTAAGGGGGTGGTCGGGGGAGGGGGTTGAAATTTTAAAACATTTATATCTCGGCCCCTATGAAGTATAGAGGGAAACTTTGATTGAATAAATTAGAGTACTCCTTATGGAGTTCTCAGTGACACCATCGATTCGGGGGTTTTGGGGGTACGAGTTGGGGTGGAGTGGGAGGATGGAAATTCGAAATTTTTTTAACTACGTCTTGTGGGGTATCGTTGAAAAGCTCTTGATGAGTACTCTACAAATCAATAACTAGTTTCTTGATAGTTCTCAAATAAGGCGAGATTTGAATGTTTGAAAAAGTTCTCTTTCCTCTTTTTTGCAGTTATTATTGCGGGTTTGTCATGCCAAGGCTAAAGAAGAAGAGTGCTACGCAGCGACAGTAAATTAAACCAAAAGCACTTCGAAATCTACCTCAGCCTGTAGGCTTGCCTAAAGGGATTTTTGTTATTGTTATTATTTATTTTATGATGTTTTCTCGAAAATGTTTGAAAATTTTTCCTATGCCGGACTAGTACCTTTGTTCATTGATAATTCAAACTCTCCACATTTTAGTTTCTCCTCGGCTTCCTTCAGGGTAAAATTCTCTAAACACATCTGAAGTTCCTCAACTAAGTAACTGCACGACTTACCAGTGCACTGATATACCCAGTTTCATATTCTTCCTCCAGGCCTTGCAGTTTCCTTAGGCCCCGTGAAACCCACCAGGTTTAGAGGAGCTTGTGCCTCATAGCGACAGTATTGCTTATCATCGTAGTAATCTGGCTTGCTCACTTGTCAAGCAAGTTAAAAGCTGTGACTGGTTGCAGAATTTCAAAGGGGCAAGCAAGCTAAAATCAGAATATGTACACCTCTAATACACACACACACAATTGACGGTCATTATTTTAAGGTAAGATAAATTCTTCAGTATGTTCAATCCTATATATTCCTTCCAGATGGTACCTGTAGACAAAATACCAACAAGAGTTTTGGGAGACGCTGACAAAATGATCAGAGGTGCATATATATATATATATATATATATTATTTGTAATCTAATCTTTATAAAAGAGAATTATGATACCTTTGTAATGCAGGGTGCACTACATGATCTTGATACCAGATCTAAATTGAACTTAGTTACGCCTAGTTTAAATCAACAAAATCTTTGATGAGCCATAACTATCAGCATTATAAATTATTCAATAAGTTACCCCTATCAGTCAGACTTATGCCTGATAAGATGTTCAAGAACTGTAATGACAAGATGGCTGAAAATGAAAACATTTTATATTGTTAAATAATTTTTATATTATAGTGAACTGTCAGAACTGAAATAGAACTTTACTCTTCAATTATTATATGCTTGTAAATTTATTGCATTGTTTTTTATGAGGAAGCCTATTGTAATTTTTGTAATTATTTTAATGGTGAATAATTGTATTGTATATATTGTATTGTATTGTCTATCTTTTATTTTTGACAAAGTCTTTACATTTTATTTGACCTTTATGAAACGCTTCGAATTTCTGCCACCACAAAATTAGAACTGTAGGTGCGATCATGTACAGAGCTTTCAGCAAGCAACTTGTGGCCAGGGGTTTGGGTACAAGCATTTGAATGTTCATCTACAAACCTACAAATAAGCTCCTTTTGAGTTATGTGATGTTGTTTAGTTACAGTAAAAACAATAATAATTAATTGTAGTAATAATAATGAAATTAAGTACAATAGACTTTCAGTTAAAAAAATATTTTCTTCAAACATCTTTTGATATAAATCCTGTTAATGTATAATTTCAGTCGTTCATCCCAGATGGATGTTCTTTGCAATATGAAATATATTAATTCATCAATATCCACCATTATCAATGACAATAAAACATGAAACAAGTAGTGCTATACAGCATCCGACAAGTGCTGGAAATAAATGTTTCATTTATTCCTGTTTGCCACTCGGAACTTGTAACAAGCGCTTGCATGTACTATCTGTGAACAGACACACAATAATGTGGGCTTTCACTCGTGCTGGTAAGCACTTGCTTGCAAGTGTTAGAAACCAGCTTTGTACTTGATCGCACCTTCTGCTAGATACAGCTCTAAGGAAAAAAGGACACCCTGTTTATGAAGAGGTCCATGGCCTATCTGATGAGGGCTCCTGTCAGTGGATTGAAATATTAGCCTTTCCTTTAGGCTCAACTTATATTGATATGGTTATATAATTGATCTGACAGTGAGAGTGAAATCAAGTGAACAATCAGCCTGATGAAGTCCACAAAGAATTTACCAGCCAACCAGGTAGCACCCTACTCAGTGCTGTTTTAACACATGGGCGAACTCAGGGCCCTCAGACTCTGTGGGAGCCTTTTGAAAGTTATCCTAACTTATACATTTACATGAATAACAAGAACATTTTATCAGCATTCCCCATTATGAAATTGCTATGAGAATTTTTATCACATTATTTGTGATCAGTGCATCTGGAATGTTTATGTTTGAAGTTGAAAGTAATTAAAAAATGAGTTACAAAATTCCATGTCCTAATTTACTTACTCAATGGCAATAGACAATTCCTAAGCAAGCTAAAGGAATAGCAGCCATTTTATGGAACCCAGAGGTTCATTGTCACGCTTAGCTGAGCCCACCGTTCAACAGTATTCTGAGCTAACTCCGTCCAACCATCCCTCGCAAATCCTACTTTCCTTCAGTCTTTCCTAGTATCATCCTCCCACCTATGTCTAGGTCTTCCAAGTGGTCTATTCTCTTTGAGTCTCCCAGTCAATATTTTTTAGATATGTCTTTCCTCCCCCATGCGCACAACATGTCCAGCCATTTCATCCTACGTGATCTAACTACCCTTACTATATTCAGTGAAGTGTAAAGGTTATGAACTTCATCATTATGCAGTTTTCTCCAGTCCCCATTTTCATCTCTTTTAGGTCCAAATATTTTCCTAGTCACCATGTTTTCAAACACTCTCAGATTATGTTCTTCTCGAAGAGTAAGGAACCATGTCTCACATTCTGCCAAGAAGACAAGGAATAAATGCAGAGGCCTATTGTGCAACTCTTCAACAACTACAGCGTGCTATCCAAAACAAGATAAGTGGAAAGTTGTGTGAAAAGGTGTTCTTGGTTCAGGACAATGCTTGGCCTCATTCGGCTGCTCAAACACAGGCACAACTTCAATGTTTTAAGTGGGAAATTTTTGGACATCCTCCTTACACCCCTGACCTTGCACCCAGCGATTTTCACTTGTTTCCGAAACTAAAGGACGTTTTGGGTGGAAAAGAATTCCCAACTGATGAAGACCTTAAAGCAGCAGTGACATCCTGGCTCAAGTCTTTGGCGGTAGAAGAGTATAACATCAGCATTGAAAAACTGTTGCCAAGTTACAATAAATGCCTTGACAGTAATGACGATTACATTGAGAAATAGAGTAAGGTACTATATCTTTGTAAATAAAGTTTTGTGATATCTTTGTTATTACTTAGTTATGTCAAATTGTTCTTTACTTTCTGGACGACCCTCGTATATTTTGTATTTAAAGTGTAATTTAGTTACTTTTAAGGTATTAAATATTAAATATCTACTTTTGGTAGAGCCCAGAAATTCAGACATTTATTTTGGTTAAAGTAGGTAGGCAAAAAGGCACTTGAAATATAAAAAATAGCAGTGGTGTCTATTCAGAAGTAGGTGAAGCGGCACTAGTATTTTTACCTTACCAGACTTTTTTTTAAGTTTATTTTCCTTATCACATATGTTGGTCTATACTATAATTGTATTTCTCTATTTTTGTAATGCTCACCACATGATGCTGTGTTGTGGCCAGCAAATGTGCAATCAAGCCGACTAGGTAGGTAGCATAGCCATCTTTACATTTTCTTCAACTTCTGGGGGTGGAGCTTAACTGGATGAAGTAAGAATTCTTTCACACTGGCCATGTGTAGGCTAAGCTAAAACCTGGTTGATTATTATGCCGTCACCCACTTCAATTTCTCTGTAGAGAGGACTTGCAGTGAAATAAATGAAAGTTTCATTGTCGCTACTTTGCCTCCTTCCAGCATGAGAAGCAGGTGAAACACGTTGCGTTTAGTGCTGTGCTATGAATCCTGCGTATGATATAGTGTGTTTTGTTAGAAACACCATTTTCACATTATAAGGATGAAGATAAGAAGGAAGTTTTTAATTAGAAGTTAACTACTGCATATAAGAAATAAGGACTACTTGTTATATGCTAAGAAACAAGAGGAACAAACAGCATTTTGCAATTACCTTTCAAAAGGCTAGCAAAATGACGGATATGCACCTCTCACGAGAGTACAATTCCCTTTCTCAGGATGTGTGTGTTCAGATGTATCGAGCCTTGTATTACGATATTTTGGATCACATTATGATGGATATGGATGAGAAATTTTGCGATTATGAGAAAATCCAATTTGATTGCCTTTCTGATACCACAGAAAGTATACCACACCTGTTTTCCTTCTAACTTGCAAAATTTATTTGGACCTGTATTCTCTAAGAAACATTGCTGGGAACAAAAAAAAGAACTTCCTATTTTGTTTGCTGATGAGAAGTGCAGACAGGTTTCCACCGGAAGATGTTGAAAATTTAGGATAAGGACATTTTTATGAACACTTATAAATTGTTCTCCCTTTTTCTGTCCATCTCTTCTACTACAGCATCTGTGGAAAGAAGCTTTTCTTGCCTGAAGCGTATAAAAACATACCTCAGGAATGCAATTTCAGAAGAGAGATTCTTCTTCTTCTTCCTTTGTCGCTACGGTCCTCTAAGAACCTTGGCCTCTTCATAAAAACTGCCTTCTATTCTCAGCCTTCTGTCTCCATCTCTTAATATTTACCTGTCTCAGATCTTGTTCAGTCCTATCCAACCATCTTAACTTCTGTCTTCCAACTTTCCTTCTTCCATCTGGTTCTCCTTCCAAAATCTTTTTTGCTATTTTGTCTTGCCCCATCCGCCACACCTGTCCAACCCATTCCAATCTCTTTCTTCTTATTTCTCCTACCAGGTCTGGGTCCTACTGCAGTTAAAAAAACAGCCAATTTATGAAGACATCGCCTATAGTTTGCAGCCTTAAGGGACCAAAGGACTGATTTCATATACAAGATATAGGTGAGTTCAGTTATTAAGATGAGCATGTGTAAATATTGTTTTTCCTACTAGCTATTCGCTTAACTTCCCAGTCACTAGCAATCACTGGAAAATAGGCAGTAGTATAATTTAAAAAGTCTGTTAGAGAGCAATCCCGCTCTATGTTAATGAAAATAGCTATCTAAGATAATTAATCATTTATTTATCACAAACAGTATTTACTCTTACTTTTCTTGATTACAAGAAGTAAAGTAAGGATGTAAGTTTTCGACTACTTGAAATCAAATGTGAATGCAATTATATATTACGAGCTGTTAACAAAACTCTTATCTTATCTTATGTGGAGACTTTAACGTGGATTTCAATGAAGATTCGAAAGCCAAATATGACCTTTTAAATTTGTTAGCCTCTCATAATCTAAGAATAACAATTAGTTTACCAACCCATTAACCAGACATTCATCTTCAACTATTGATCAGATAGTAGTTAATATTGATGAAAGTGTATACAAAACCAAAGTTATCAACACAGGCTACAGAAACCGTTATGCATAAGCAATCACTCTCACATACAAAACTCAACCTTTGCAACGAAAAGAGGTCAAGCTAAAAATAATTTTCAGTGAACAAAATACCGAATACCTAAGGTACCTTCCAGAGAAAGAAACCTGGGAAGAAGTCTACAATGCAATGGTGAAAATTTATCAGAACAATTTGAAACTTTCGTTTATACTTTTCTTTACTATTTTGAAATAGCTTTCCCACAAAAAACAAGTCTAATATCTCAATGTGGTATCCTATACCTCATAATTGTGGTCAATCTGGATAAATAAATATGAAATATTAAAAAAGCGATGGATCACTCCAGGAATTATAAGATCATGCGCAAGAAAAGGTACCTACATGAAATCTCTAAACAATACATGGGCATTTATTGGTTCGCGAACCACTTGTGGTTCTTGTCCTTCCTGCATAACACACAAGATGGCATTGCGGACATTCGGTGTATGTGGTGGATTATTCCCATCAAAGAGTCATACTCTCTTTGCAAGCAGTGACGGGTCGCGACACAGTTCAGATTGGAAAGGCGTTATGGCACATTCTAAGCTTTGTATAATGAAATAATTGCACACGTAAAAGAATAATTAAAAATGCAAAATTGATTGTATTATTTGTTTCTTGTAGTGTACATTATTAAGTGAAATTAGTGTTTCCCTAAGAATGAGCAACCACCACTGCACTTATTGTCTGCTTGTGTCTCCATCTACCTGTTCTTTTCGAACTATGTGTAAGTTGACCAAGTTTGCGGGTTGCGTGTCAATGGATAGGGGTTTGCCCATGACTGCTCTAAACCAATTGTAACCCCCAGAGAATTTAATCTTTATTTCAAAAAGTAAAAATCAATTCTAAATAAAGTAATTAATCAAGCAAAGAAACACACAAATGATGAATATATAAATAATTCTTCTAATAAAATGAAAGCCATTTGGAATATTGTAAAAAGTGAAACAAATAACTAAGTAAAAACAAATAACATTAATTTAAAGAATGACTCCATCAATATCACAGACCCAGCAGAAATAGCAAATGCCTTCATCACATACAATCAAAATTACTGGGAACACATTAAAATATCACACCTTAGACAGTTAACACAGTTACCAACTTCTCCGCAGAAATTAATGTGATCTGAGTCACAACCATTTTCAATTTATTGACTCCTGCTAAGAGCATTTTGTTTTAAACAGGATAGCGCACTTTGATCATTTTGAACCAGATGCCTTATTTGGATGATACTGTGCAAAAGGAAATAATGCTTTTTGAAGCCAAGAGTGCAGATAGATTCAGCGCTATTGAAATAGGGGGAATCCATTATCAAAACGCATTTTGCCCATCGGTGGACAAAGCGCATTTTTATTTGTTGCTCGTCATATGAATGCAGTTACATTATTTATCGAAAATCACCAACAATATTTCTAAAAGTGTAATTTTATTTTATCTTTTTTTTTTTGCCTAGGGACTCTATGGTTAAATGTTAGGTTGTTAAATTTCTACCTTAGTGCAACCTTAGTGAATCGGAATGAACGGCAACCCACCACCATGGCAGAATGTGCAATGTGTGTTGTGTTCTGTCCTGGGCAGGGCCATAGCTAGGCGGTTCCGAGATGTGCCCCCACCAAGGGCGCAGGTACAAAGAGGGTGCAAAATTAACCATGAAAAATCCCGTCTTTTTTAGACTGATGCAATTTATCAAGCAATAAAAATTCCATGTTAATGGAAGAAATCTTTCAGGTTATTAAAAATTACTGCACAGAAATTTTTAAAAAAGTTGCTCAGACCCCCAGTATTGGAGGGCGCAGATTTGTCAAACTCGCCAAGGGCGCAGAAGGACCTTGCTACGGCCCTGGTCCTGGGTACTCATTTCTGTTATAGGTTGAGTTGACCCAGGGCCATGGTGTCATCAGAAGCATTAGGCTAATTGAAAAATCCTAATATCGATGGCTTAGTGCACACATATGTTAAGTACAATTCTATAGTTTTCAGTAAATTTAATTACAACGAATGTGCACCCAGGAAAAGAACTTACCACATTTTGCCCCTACAGCAGTGCCGTATTTAAGCCTAGGCAGACTAAGCAGCTGCCTAGGGCGGCAGATTTGAAGGGGCGGCTTTTAAGCTGTTACTGTTTTTTTAAATATATTAAACATTTTATTCATAACTCTTCAAAATAATAAACTAATGTAAAGCACAATGAAATAGAAATTAATAACACTGACAACAATACGCTCAAATTTAATCGACGATCTACCAACGAGTAACCTCCTTCGCTAAAGGCAATTAGCAGTTCCATTGTTGTTGTTGTCAATGAAATTGGAACTCTCTTTCCATTTAACCGCCTTTGATTAAACTCGGGCATTCTGATATTATTATTATTATTATTATAGTAGTAGTAGTAGTAGTAGTCTAATGCCCAAGGACTTGGATGAACTCCATTCTCCTTCTTGCTTCCCAATATAAAGTTGATGTTGACGCTGGGTGAAGCCCGGATAGGGCCTGACATGTGTGAAGATGCTCTGCTGTCATTATGGAATTTTCTTCCTCGCATAAGACACACCTCGGTGATGGGTATATAGATAACCTGTGCAAGTGTGCTGCCAGGCAGTCATGTCCTGTTGTTGTACGGAAAACCGCCACTGCTTCTTGTCTGGGAGAATCTGGGATTACACCTTTGTTGTTCAGGATAGCCCATGGCTTATTGTTACTGGCAATTCTGTTTTGTTCTGTTATATTTTCTTTAATCATTCTGTTGATTATTAGTTTTGCTGATTGGTATGGAAGTTCGTATTGTGTGATTTGCTGTATCTTTGTTCCTTGCTTTGCCAACTGATCCGCTAGTTCATTGCCCTGCAGCCCACAGTGTGCAGGGACCCACTGTAGCTTAATGCACTTATTAAGTGCTGTTAGTGTTTTTATTTTGCTTATTATTATTATTATTACTACTATTATTATCATTATTATTAGCCTCCTATTTCAATTACAGTAATCCTTACTATAGGTTACTTTGTGGTACATTCATGTGGAAATAAGGGACGAAAATATTTTTCTCTGCCTAGGGGCGCTTAAGTAGCTAAATACGCCCCTGCCCTACAGAGAGTATGTTAAGCTTCTGTTTTCGCTTATCACATTTTTATAGAGTGAATATATGCCTCAGGAGCTTCTACATGTGCACTTGAAACATTTAACCCCCAAATTGTGCTTAACACATGCGTGCACTAACTCATCGATATATTCAGATATAGAAATAGTTTTACGCTAATGAATATTAGAAATTACATCTGGCATTTGATGATAGGAGTAGTAAATTTTACTTACCAGTAGATTTTAAGCAATCAAATTTAGCCTACTCAAATATTTATCTCAAACAATGGCAATAGTTTATGCACTTTCATTTGTCCACAGATAGCATCCGCATAGGGCATAGGCATACATATTACGTTATGTAATATTAAGGACCTTGAATAAGGGCACAAAATTGAATTTTTTTTTTCAAAATGAAATGTAGACAGTGCTTTTCCTCGTGTTTTGAAGGCTAAGTGTACAAAAATTAATCGAGATCTGAATAAAACTGTAGATTTGCATAAAAGATAAACACACACACAACTCTTTGCCAAACTTTAATTATTGCTATTTTATAAGTGGGTATATTTATATACACCCGTAAAGTACAGAATATGAATAGCTATTTTTTTTTGCATTCACATTTGTTTGATGAAATATAGGGACTTAAGGAAACTTTTCATGAAAACGTTTTTCCAAAATGTTCATTTTTGAAATAAATAACGCTAATGATATTAGTAATAAATTTCAAAACTTTCATATCCGATTAATAAAATGGCTACATTAGTTTTTCTTCATAAATTATTTAGGGGGTACTTTACTCCTGTTCATCTTTAATTTTTCTAGGCTATCTCCATTACGGTAGAAGACACGTGAAAATCTAGCATAGAAAAGTTGTGTGACAAATAAAATTAACATTTTTGTCATATACATTTTGAGGTTTCTTTGAGGTTTGTCATTGCATTGTTAACAGTGTAAGTGGGGCAAGGAACGTATAGCTGCAGTGGCAGATGCAGAGGGGGGATCTTTTTTCTTTTTCAGGTTTACAAATAGATTATACCAGAGTGATTAAGGAATTATTTGACAAGAGTAATATATTATATCTGTTTCATTAAATTATATGATTTAATAGAAATTAAAATTGTTGTATTACAGGCGTCGACTGCAAGGCATGACTGTTGTGTACCACTGTGTGCTGAAGACTGTAATCAGGTCATTCTTGGCAGTGTACAGTGGCAGACCAAATATGTCAGAAGAAGGGATGTTCATTAGGTCACCAACACCACTGAATTTATTATGGTAAGTCATTTTTGTTTACTGAAAAGAGGGCAAGACCCACAAGTTTGGTTCATTGTAAAGTTCTAAACAACGGAAGGAATTTCAACCCACAACCTATTCAACCTATTATTCCAGTCATTCAAGTGATTATGACAAAAATTGAAAGTAGAAGAACGAACTACTCTTGCTCCATACAATTCTACTCTGTACTACACAATAGCTATTAGCTTTGGTTGCTTTGTGATTCGATACCGGAAAGTGCCAGTTACTATGGTTTCTAGAACGAAGAATCTGATATGAAACATAACTCCCTCTGGCCAAATAAAAGTTTTGCCTCTTAGCGTAATATATTATGCATGGCATTCTCTTCATGTAATGTGTAAAAATGAAGAGAACGTTACCACATCACATCATATCCCTGAAGAATACATAACCCAAAGAAGTCGGCCTGGCTGATGCAGTTAGTATCTCACTGGCTTTCTGTGCCCGAGGTTGCAGGTTCGATCCCGGCCCAGGTAGATGGCGTTTATGTGTGCATAATTGTGACAGGCCCATGTCAGTAGATTTAACGGCATGTAAAAGAACTCCGGCGGGACAAACTTCTGGCACACCGGCGACGGTTATAGGCATAAGTTGCAGTACATCCCTGTCATTAAATAACCATATATCATTCAACCAACAACCCAAAGAAAATGTGATTTGTGCATGCATGTAACTTCCTGTACCCTAAGCACAGGCAATACACCTTTCTCACTTCACATTCTGATATAAGAGGCTGTGTTGCATGGAGCACGTTTTCAGTTGTTTCAACCTAATGCAAGACTGAGTTTCTAGTAATAGTGTGTAGAGGGAGTTTTTCTTTTTAATATTTTAAGGTTAGGTACCATATATTACGGACCATAAGACGCATTTTTACCTTCAAAACAGAGCCTTGAAAGTTCAGTGAGTCTAATGGTCCGAAGTATACTAAAAAAATTTAAATCATGGTAAATATTGCCGGTAATATCATAAAGAAGGTGTTCTAAGGATAGGCTAGTTGCAAGTTTGGCACATACATCAGTGCACAATCTTAAAATGAGGGTAGCTGGAAGCCAGGTATACAATGCGGAAAGAAAGGAATGTTGAGTTCTTTAATACAAAAAGAGTTGTCTCCGCTGGGTGGTTTAAATGAAGGCTATGACCTCTAAACAGCCTTGTCTCGTTACACTTACCTTATGTTGAATTGAGGGTTGGGGGTGTAAGTATTTTCAATCTACATGAAAAATCAGTTCAGTTGCTAAAATTTACGCGATGCCACCTGTATAGAAGAGATTTTCATACAACGCAGGTTTTAAGTTAGAAGTGATTTACAGTGATTCCATTGTACAAGGTTATAACTTTGTATATGCAATGAAGTATATTATTCCCTTCAAAATTTTTCATATACCGGTACTCACATTAAATTTCTTTTCCTTTAAATTCTCATCCTAAAATCGAAGTGCGTCTTATGGTCCAGAGCTTCTTATAGTCCGTAAAATACGGTAATTTTTTTGATTCGAGATGGCAAGCTATTAGATAATTTCATACCCTGATAGTCAGTTCCTTTCTGATACAACATGGTACTATGTCAATTGATATGAAAGTTTTCACAATAACGAGTACTATATGGATGGAAATCTTTATTTGCAGGGTAACATGATTTATTTTTGAACATATGCGTTAATACTTCAAAAATGTATATACTGGGTAAGGTTATTATTTTGAGTTTAACAAAGTATGGTTTACAGCTACTGGATTTCCTGATCCCCATTATTATTCATATAATTTGCTTTTGTTTACAGAATAAATGCTGACTGATAATGTCATATCTCAATACCGAGTGTATATATGCAAAATATTAAATCTATAGTGTACTAAAACTGACTATGTTTTTCAAAACTCGAAACGCATAGCTAATTTGTGTAATTTTTGTTATAGCAGAATCAATATGTTCCTTAAACTTAAAATCAGTATGGATCGCTAGGAAATAAATAATTCAATTTTAAGCAAAATATTAGGAATAATAAATTTCAGCAAAGAACAATCAAATGTGTTTAACTGGTTGTGTTTTCTTAATAGAAAACAGCAACATTAAATCAAGAATGCCTTCTAATAGCACTGTGCCAATTTAAATGCTGTTAGAATAATTAATTTTCAATACATTTTATTAATGTAGTACATATTATTCGTTAGTTTTGAAGTGAAACTTCTTTAGGTGCACTAGGAGTAAATCAAGAGCTAACCCAAAGTTGCGTTACGCTCTAGCGTCACGAAAGTAGTAGGGGTAAGTATCAAACATAGAGTTGTTATTGAAAGAGTGGGGCCACGGGAGCGCACGGGGGAAAGGTATCAGGCATTGAGTGGGGGGCTATTACTGCTTCGAGCAGTTTACAGCTACTGGATTTCCTGATCCCCATTATTATTCATATAATTTGCTTTTGTTTACAGAATAAATGCTGACTGATAATGTCATATCTCAATACCGAGTGTATATATGCAAAATATTAAATCTATAGTGTACTAAAACTGACTTTGTTTTTCAAAACTCGAAACGCATAGCTAATTTGTGTAATTTTTGTTATAGCAGAATCAATATGTTCCTTAAACTTAAAATCAGTATGGATCGCTAGGAAATAAATAATTCAATTTTAAGCAAAATATTAGGAATAATAAATTTCAGCAAAGAACAATCAAATGTGTTTAACTGCCCTAGTAGCACAGATCGTTGGGCCAATGTTGGGGAATGATCGCCATGTTTCGTTGGTCAACGGTTAGGAATGTCCGTCGGGGTTCGGTTGCCAAGAAGCGTTTTATCCAACCAACTGCCAACTGTAGCCAACCAATATACAACAAAATCCCAACAGTTGAGAGACATCTATTAGGTAATGGTGGAACTACTACGCAGCGCAGCGCAGAGACATCTGGCGGAAATACTAGAAGCACACAAAATTTAATTTTTTATTTTCCCTTTCATCCCTTTTCTCCTCTTTTCCCTATTAACTACCTTCTCTCCTTCACCCTACCTACCTATTCCTATCGTATAAAATTCGCACCTATGGGGATTCGATCTCGGAACCGCTAGCGTTATAGTCTATCGCTTTAACCACTACGCTATTAGAGCTCGTTGAAATAAAATCGAGAATTCTTCTAGCCTATTTACTACAGAGATGTGTAATACATGATAAATAGTAAGAAGGATATACATCTCGTATTTTGAATATTTGATGTGAATATATGATAACGTTATTTTCAGAGAACAAATAAAGAGCCCTAATATTAATAGAAGTAAAACACCAACATATCAAGATGGCGAATAACTGTTGTATCTTCATGTCTTCATGATGACCCGAACTACGCCGGAAATTGCCGAAGACAGGCAGGAAGAGGTGGAGATTTAGCATGTAACGCGCACAAAGAGCTCGAATAATTAATGAATTAAAACTGTTTTATTTTATAGGAAATGAAAATTTAACGCTTATAATGTTATTTCAACACTTTTTAATTTTAACATAAATGCGATCACATTACAACGAGATTTATTGTTGGGCCAGCAATCATAACCCCAACGGTAGGAACGGTAGGAAGAGCCCTCGTTGGGACAACGTCATAGCCCCAACGGTTGGACTTAGCGCATGACGCAACGGAAACGTAACGTGGGCTAACCGAGGAAATTACAACGAACGTTTTCCCAACATATCCCAACCATGCCAACGAAATCCCTCCGTTAGGCCAACGAAGTGTGCTACTAGGGTGGTTGTGTTTTCTTAATAGAAAACAGCAACATTAAATCAAGAATGCCTTCTAATAGCACTGTGCCAATTTAAATGCTGTTAGAATAATTAATTTTCAATACATTTTATTAATGTAGTACATATTATTCGTTAGTTTTGAAGTGAAACTTCTTTAGGTGCACTAGGAGTAAATCAAGAGCTAACCCAAAGTTGCGTTACGCTCTAGCGTCACGAAAGTAGTAGGGGTAAGTAGCAAACATAGAGTTGTTATTGAAAGAGTGGGGCCACGGGAGCGCACGGGGGAAAGGTATCAGGCATTGAGTGGGGGGCTATTACTGCTTCGAGCTAGTGGCGTGGTGAGCCCTTCACCATTATAGATGGCTCTACTCATTGCATGAGCATCGTTTACACGTCGTTAACGTTCTCAGAAACTTAACCAAAGCGTCCCATTCATGTAAACAAACACAGTGGCTACGATCAGTGACAGTTTGGGCATTAGTTCATCACAACATTATTATTGTTTTAAACGTATTCGATTTAAAATGCTGAAAAAGTTAATTTCTTATTTTTTATTTTTTATTCAGATGATTTCCTTCTTCTGTTCGATATCATTATATTTATTTCTCTATTTCACTCTCAACGTTGTCAAAGAAGTTTCACTTCTGTCGCGTGGCGTTCCACGCACCCGATTTTTTATAAATGCCACTCCTTAGATAAATTCTTTTGCAACTTTGTCGCTCGGGAATTGATTGGCAATTTTAACATCACTCATCGTCTACGTGATGACCTACGAAGTACGCCGGAAATTGCCGAAGACTGGCAGGAAGAGGCGAAGTAAATTTTTAGCATGTAACGCGCACAAAGAGCTCGAATAATTAATGAATTAACACTGTTTTATTTTATAGGAAATGAAAATTTAACGCTTATAATGTTATTTCAACACTTTTTAATTTTAACATAAATGCGATTATATTCCAACGAAATGTATTGTTGGGCCAGCCATCCTGTTGGTTGGTAACGCCAACGGAGGCTTAGCCAACGAAATGTATTGTTGGGCCAACAGCCCTATTGGTTGGAAACGCCAACAGTAGGGCGAGAGGGCGCGCCAACCAATAAATCCGTTGGCAAAACCGAGGAAATTACAACCAACCTTTTCCCAACATATCCCTTCCATGCCAACCAAATCCCTCCGTTGGGCCAACGAAGTGTGCTACTAGGGTAGGACCACTGTTTTATTTGGGTTGCCAATATTGGTTTCCTGGCCTGGCTAAGTTGTAGACCTCCATCCCTATTGAAGTTTCGGCTTAGGATCTGAATTTCCAAGGCTTCTGCAGCAATGTGGCCCCAGTAAAATCTCTGCCTCCCTAGGGACCCCCCTACCTCCGCTCATCCCCACCCATGGGTACATTTAATGTGTTGTTCAGGACACTTTCCCTGACAACTCTGCCAAATTTCAAAACTGAACAATTTTTTTCGTTGCCCGGACTAAGAGTTAGACATACTTTGCTCCCACAAAGTATGCATACCCTACACATAATAACCTATGTTTCTGAAAATTGTATTTTTGGGTTCAAGTGGTCTCAAAACGTATAAGACTTTTTTTTTTTTAATCCAGTGCAGTTTTTTTTATTTACGAGTGTATGAGATCGATTAAATTGTCAAGTTGGCCTACTGATAACATAAGAAAAATAAGTAATTTGGGCAGCTAAGGGTCAATTTACTCCCTCAATTCAGTGGCGGACGCAGAAATTTTTTTCGGGGGGGGATTTGAATAGGTGGAAAGAATACTAAAAAAAATTAATCAACTTACATATACAATTAGTTTATAAAACTGGCCACTTAGAGTACATTTTTTCAAATTTCGGGGGGGGATGTAACCCCCCTATCCCCCCCCCCCCCTGCGTCCGCCACTGCCTCAATTCATCAATGATTGATGATAAGACAGAAAAGAATGAACATTAATGACGATTCGATTAATGAAAAATTCATTCGTGTTTACGTTGAACCTGGCCTCGAGAAATATTAATCTTGACAATGGTAAAGATGGCCAAATTTGACACATCTGTCATTGTTAGAGGGATATTTAAAAAACTTTGAACAAGCTGGAAAAACTAAGTTTCTCTTTAAAATGTTTTAAGTAGAATGAAGGAAATGGAAAACACCATGAATATTATCTAACTCAGCAAGAATATTTTTCTCTATTAATTGTTTAATTTTACAGGTGGAGAAGTAGGAATGACGAAAAGTGAAGTATGTTAACTCATCTCAATGCTGTTATGTTGGTGCTTCTGTTGCAAAGAAATAAGTTGAGTAATAATTATGGCGTTGAGTAGAGATGGGAACCAGTTACTTTTTTGGAACAGTTAAGTTACTGTTCCAGTTACACGAAAGTAACTGTTATTTATAACCGTTACCTGTTATTTTTTTATAATATCCTAGGAAGAGCTTTGGTAACCGTTACTTTTGATTTTGTATAACAGGTCGTTACCGTTACATACATGTAACAGTTACAAGAAATATTCCCCATCTCTAGGCCTGTTGAGTAATATGCGAAAGATGTAGAGATGGGAACCTGTTACTTTTTTTGGAACAGTTACGTTACTGTTACAGTTACACGAAAGTAACTGTTATTTATAACCGTTACCTGTTACTTTTTTTTTATATTACGTAGTTAATCGCCAGATACTTCCCACTTGTAGGGGAATGCCCTTTTATCTCCCCCCCCCCGGTTGGGGCCGTAGCCAAGGCTGGGGCTCTAGGTAGGGAAATAAAATAACAGTTGTAAAATTAAGCTTTCAATTAGGGATGAGCATCGATAGTCAAAATATCGAGGTTAAAATCGGAGATAACCATCGATATGATGATAATATCGACCTGAAAACATCGATATGACGATAATATCGACCTGAAATCATCGATGTATTTACACAAAAAAAAAAAAAAAATGATGTGTAATTTTAGTCCACCTCTCTACTTTAAGTGATATTTTTATTTTAAAAGCACGGAAAACGACCAAATTTGATGTTATATTATCCTTTAAAACCTATAGATTCCATTTATAAGCACCATATATTTGTTCAAAGGTCCTAAATATAAGTAAAAACGTGAAGAAGTAGGGACAAAATTAACCTAAAATGGCGCTGGGAACTGCTGTCAAAACACGAATCTCCATGCGCTGGCCGATGTTCTGTTTTCATGCAATCGGTCACGTGCTGATAATCCAATACTGGAAACCTAACGGTAAAAACCCGGTCTCAATGGCTCAGTCGGTATCGAGACCGAGGTACCTACTTCATATCTACCCCAGATTTGCCCCCAAGCCCCAGGACCCCCTTCCTGCTTTCCACCAGACCCCTTCAACCGAGGACGGTAATTTTGCATTAGCCCCGGATCCCTTTCTTGTTTTTCCCCCAAGCCTCACCAGGGGCTGCGCCCCTGGACCCCCTTCCAAGCTTCCGTCAGATCCCCTTCACACCGGGAGCTTGGAGTGCGGTACTTATCATAAACTAACGGGGGAACCTAACCATATAACTCAAATGGAAAGCATGAGAATATAGAACTATTGGTAGCACTGGAGAAGCCTTTGGAAAAATGGCCGCCGGCCAATGGGAGTGTTGGTTCCCAACCGAGGGCCCGCATAACGATTGCAGCACGGCGCGTGGAATTCTAGTAGAGTCGTGGACCATACCCTTTAAAAATTCCATGGTATCAGAAAATTAGGCAAAATTCACAAACCAACAGAAATATTTCCATGAAAACTATCGTTGTAAAAAATCATTCTTTTGGGAAATTAAGCTCCTGTAATTTAAATTATATCGTAGAACCCAGGTAGCCCATTATTTTTTTTGTTACAAAAACATCGATGTCGGGGACAAACATCGATGTAGCAAAAACATCGGTTATTTTCCATGGATGTAAAAAAAACATCGATTATCGACATGAAAATAAACTGTTTGGAATTTTCCTGTGGTTTACAGCCTAATGATATAATTGTACCAAATTTCAAGTTTCTAGCTCATCTGGAAGTGGGCAAACATTAATGTCAGTGAACGTGCCCTTTTTCGGGGGTTATAGGGCTAAAACTTTAAAAAATACTTTTTTTTTAATTTTTCTATGGTTTACAGCCTAAAAGCTATATGTGTAGGGCTACCAAATTTCAAGTTTCTAACTCTTCTGGAAGTAAGCAAACATTAATGTCAGTGAGCGAGCTCTTTTTCGGGAGTTTTTAGAGCTAAAAATTAAAAAAAATACATTTTGGAATTTTCCTGTGGTTTTATAGCCTAATAGATTTATGTGTACCAAAATTCAAGTTTCTAGCTCATCTCGAAGTGAGCAAATATTAATGTCAGTGAGCGAGCTCTTTTTCGGGGGGTTTCAGGGCTAAAAATTAAAAAAAAAAACTTTCTGGAATTCTCCTGTGGTTTACAGCCTAAAAGCTATATGTGTGCCAAATTTAAAGTTTCTAGCTCATCCGGAAGTGGGCAAACATTAATGTCAGTGAGCGAGCCCTTTTTCGGGAGTTTTTAGAGCTAAAGACTTAAAAAAAATACATTTTGGAATTTTCCTGTGGTTTTATAGCCTAATAAATATATGTGTACCAAAATTCAAGTTTCTAGCTCATCTCGAAGTGAGCAAACATTAATGTCAGTGAGCGAGCTCTTTTTCGGGGGGTTTTAGGGCTAAAAAATTTAAAAAATACTTTTTGGAACTCTCCTGTGGTTTACAGCCTAAAAGCTATATGTGTGCCAAATTTAAAGTTTCTAGCTCATCCGGAAGTGGGCAAACATTAATGTCAGTGAGCGAGCCCCTTTTCGGGGGTTATAGGGCTAAAATTAAAAAAAATACTTTTTTAAAATTTTCCTGTGGTTTACAGCCTAAAAGCTATATGTGTACCAAATTTCAAGTTTCTAGCTCATCTGGAAGTGAGCAAACATCAATGTCAATGAGTGAGTGAGTCAGCCGTGTGGCTTTATATTATAGGGATTTTATTAGTCGTAGTAAAATTATCAATATTATTATTTCGAATCCATATATATCCATATTGTAAGTTTAAATTATCCAATAAAGGCAATATCGTATTTTAATACGTTTTTAAGTGGCATGAAAAGCTTATAATTACGATAATTACATGTTTTTTTTTTAATTATTTTTTTTTATTTTTTATTATTATGTTTTTATTTTATTTTTTCAAATATTGTTTTCACAGATGCAACAGAACAAGGCCAAAGTCACGGATAAAACACTTGTAACAGAAATATTAGAAATAACTGTAACGGGTCAAAGTAACTGTAACTGGTCAGAGTAACTGTAACGGGTGAGAGTATCTGTCACTGCCGCTGTCACTGTAACTGCCCCTGTCACTGTAACTGCCGCTGTCACTGTAACTGCCCCTGTCACTGTAACTGCCGCTGTCACTGTTACAGCCGCTGTCACTGTCACTGCCGCTGTCACTGTCACTGCCGCTGTCACTGTAACTGGCGAGAATAACTGTCACTGTCAAAGTAGCTGTAACGGGTGAGAGTAATTGTAACGGGTCAGAGTTACTGTAACGGGTGAAAATAATGGTAACGGGTGTAACTCTCGTCACGTTACGACCAGTTACATTCGCTCAATACTGACATTTTATCAATACAACTAAAAAATAAATAAAATAAAAATAATAATAAATAAGTAAATAAATAAATAAAATAAAAACCAAAACCAAAAATAAATGTATTTAAATAAATCCTGAGAAAAAGGAGAGTTGCTGAGAAATTTGGAAAAACCATACAGAATTCCTGGGATGGATACCATGTCATGACTTTCGAAAAAATTATTTTATATCTTGGCGTTTCATGCCTCCCTAAGTACGAAACCACCGCCCGTTAATTTTTTTGTTTTGTATATTTATATATATCTTTACATGCTAACGGTCGTAATTTTGAAGATATTTGAACCAAATTTTATTATGTTATTTCTAGGCCCAATAGTTCGGACAAGTTCGTTAATGAGCAAAATTGGCCCAAGGGGAGGGGGGTTGAAATTTTGAAATATTTATATCTCGGCCCCTATGAAGTATAGAGAGAAACTTTGTTTGAATAAATTAGAGTACTTCCTATGGAGTTCACAGTGACACCAACGATTCGGGGGTTTTGGGGGTAAGAGTGGGGGTGGGGGATGGAAATTCGAAATTTTTGAAACCACGTCTTATGGGGTATCGTTGAAAAGCTCTTGATGAGTACTCTGCAAATCAATAACTAGTTTCTCGATAGCTCATATAAAGCGAGATTTGAATGTTTGAAAATGTGCTCTTTCCTTTTTTTGGCAGTTATTATTGTGGGTTTGTCGTGTTTCCCCCCTTTTTTAAAACAAAAATCCCGGGGGAGGACCCCGGACCCCCATTTTTGGGATATTCCATACACCCCAATAACAGCAAACTTTCGTCTGTGTCGGCCCCTTCTTTCAGTATTTTGTGATTCCGCCTTTGGTTGAGACGAAAATTAGATATCCTAGGAGGAGCTTTGGTAACCGTTACTTTTGATTTTTTGTAACAGGTCGTTACCGTTACATACATGTAACAGTTACAAAGTAACAGTTACAAGAAATATTCCCCATCTCTAGAAAGATGACGCATGATGTGATGTGATGACGGCGAGAGGAATCCTCGTGGCGGTTCTCTCGTTCCAGTGTGGAGCATTGTGAAAACTGCTGGTTGGTTTATTTATTTCGTGAAATTTATTCTTCATTAGAATGGTCCTTGATTTAGACCTCTTTCGCCCGGAGAAGGGCGGAAATCCAGACAAAATAAAGGAAAACCAGAAAAAGAGGTTCAAAGATGTTACCTTGGTCGACACAATTGTTGAAAAGGACCTCAAATGGAGACAGTGTAAGTATGTTATTTTAATTACAGGGCTACCCATGTTTCTACATATTCTGCAACCGATTTTAATAATTTTGGAAGAAACCCCCGTTCTTTTTAGTTCTAGCTAGCGGACAGTCTCATAACCTCAATATAACCTTAACGTCACGTTCACATGTTGTAGGCCTACCCAGTGCATAGTTATTTATTTTTATTTGTTTATTTATTTCGCCATTAGAGTTATATATATTGATTAAACATCTCAGAAGGTTTATATTTCATCCTTATATATAAAGTGTACAGTACCCATTATTATTATTATTAATAATAATAATAATAATATTACTGCTACTACTATTAGTTATTACTATTATTATCCTTATTTTATTCACGTATATCTTATGCATGGACACAGTTAAAGAAGGACTCTTAATAAAATGTAGTAGAAAAGCCATTCATTCATTTATTTTCATCTTTTTGAACATATATAAGCCTACACGTTGTCAGATATGTCATACACTATAAATGCATATATATATAAAATTATTTGATACATAACTTAAATCACAATACAAACATCCTAACTTAAATCAAAATCCTCACTTACATTTTTCCATCTGAATACTGTTTTATATTCTAATAAGCTTCTTTTAGTAGCCGTTCCTTCAGCTTTGTTTTAAATACTTTTGGATTTGATATACAGGAGACGAGCTCTGCTGGAAGTTTATTAAACATTTTTACCCCTTGGTATATTGGATTATTCTCTGTGAGGCTCAGATTATGTACCTCAGTCCTAAATTCACTCTTTTGCCTAGTGTCATATTTATGAATGTCTGAGTTTATGGGGACCAGGTTTCTGTTATTTACAAGATGCATAATTGATTTATATATAAAAATATTAAGTTTTATAATAAGTGTTTTACATGATGTTAGTAGATTGACTTTCAACATAGCACGCAGAACTTTCTTTTGCTCAGCCATTTCGTAATTTCGGGTGGGACATTCTAGCAAATTATAACAACTATTTTTGTTTATTACATGTCATAAATAATGAATTAGAACTTGTTCTGCACATTCTGTAAAATCTACTATGGCTTCTCCTTCGTTCTACATGCAAAGCATTATTAAAAATTTATTTTAAATATTTTAAATGTGTTTTTCAAAATCTGTTACGGGTGGGACATAATTTGGACACTGATTTTAATGATGCAAAACAAAAGCTCATTTTCGGTTCTGCTATTACTGTTAGGGTCTTAATGTTGTTATTAATGAAGGTATGAGGGATTCAATACAAATTATAAACTGTTTCCAGGTTGTCAGAACATTTATTTAACTCATCAATAATAATTTAAGAAAACTATCACTGTTACGGGTGGGACAAAAATTCCCTTGTTTGTTATTTTACATAGTAATTAACCACACACATTTTTTGAAGTTAATCTTATACCGATGTATATTTTCTCAAATAAAAATGGACATAGCTGATTACTCTTGACTACTTGGTATTAAAAAGTGTTAAAATCATGCTAAAAATGGCAAAAAAAAAAGTAACTCAACGCTATAAATAAGTAAATCAGCAGATTCTACACATGAAACCACTTCAAATACACCCAAGTCCTTAAAATTCAGATAATTTGAGGTTTTAAACTTATTTTTGACCACCCAATTAAGTTACAATAATTTTATAACTTCTCTCTTTGAGGGAAAAATTCCCATATTTTATGAAATGGCTGTGCTGTATTAATATCCTTTCCATACTGTATTGCGACGAATTACCCCATGCTACAATTGAATATCTAATATGGCTTTCAAAAAGACAATATAACTTATTTGTAGAAGTATGTCTAAACTACAAAACTGTGCCATATAGGCTATCCAACTATAAATATGACTGAGCTTAGTCTTTTTCCTAAAAGTGTCACTTGTTCTTTCCAATTTAGCTTATTGTCCAGCTGTACCCCAAGAAACCTTACTGATGTCCTTTCTTGAAAGATTAAATTTTTGTACAGAATTTGTTATAAGTAGGTAATTTGTCTTATTAAAATTAATACTAAGATTACCATCATTTAACCATTTTGCTAATTTATTTATCAACAAATTGGAATCCTCTTCTAGTCTTTTTACTACATTGCTATGTATAGTTACAGTTGCATCATCAGCATATAAAATAAGACTATTTTTATTTCCTTGAACAAGTTTAGTTAGTCCATTTACATATAGGCTAAATTAAACAAAAGCGGACCTAATATTGAGCCCTGCGGTACTCCACATTTTATACTTTTCGCTGATGATTTGTAATTGTTCATTTCTACATACTGCTTTCTGTTATTGAGGTAAGAATCCAACCAATTTATTGCTAGCCCTCTTATACCATAGTTATATAACTTATGTAGTTTATTTAGATCAATAGAATCAAAAGCTTTGCTTAGGTCTATAAATATGCTAACAGTGATTTTTTTTTCAAAGGATCTTAGAACGCCTTCAGTATGGCTTATTATGGCCGTTTCAGTTGACTTTTGGCAGTAAAACCATGAAATAATGTTATTTTTCTCAAGAAATGCTACCAAACGCAAAGCCATTGCTTTCTCAAATATTTTAGAGATTGACGAGACTAGGGATACTGGTCTAATAATAATAATAATAATAATAATAATTTATTTACCTTTAGGCATGGATATGCAATTGGTATCGCCAAAGCTAAAACAAAGCTAAAACAAACATATAATATAAGAAAAGAGTCTCTAGAAATAGCCACACATTCTAGTGGTTGACACTTCGAAGTATTCCTTCACTGAGTACATCGGTGTTTGTTGTAAGAAATCCCACACACGCCTTTTAAAACATTCAAGTGGTAAATTACGAGCTGAGAATGGCAAGGCATTAAACAACTTTAGCTTAACTTGACAACTATTACTACTAACTTTGTGCAGCCTAGTATAAGGCACGTCCAACTTGTACTGACTCCTAGTATTGTGATTGTGAATGGTCGATCTACTGGGCAGGGAGTCAATTTCTTTCTTTGACCTTACAAGACATACATATATATACAGACCAAATACTGTCATTAATTTTTCAGTCTTAAATATTGGGCGACAATGGGCATCATACACAGCTTTTGCAAGAATCCTCACTGCCCTCTTTTGCAATAAGAGTATATGTATAACTTCAGCAGCACCTCCCCACAGAATAAGTCCATACATTATAATACTCTGAAACATGGACAAGTAACAAGCCCTCACATAATTTTTAGGTACACAGGTTATGAGATGTCTGAGTAGATATGTAACTCTAGATAGTCTAGAACACACTGAGGCGATATGGGCACTCCATGTGAGCTTACGGTCCAGGGTAAAACCTAGTAGTTTTACATTGTCAGAATCATTGCATACTTGTCTTAAAGAAAAGGTCATAGACTGAGTCTTTTCCTCGTTCATTAAGAAATAGTTTGCCCGGAACCATATAGAAGCTTCTTCAAATATAGTCGCCATAGCTTCCTGGAGTTTTAATTCATTGTCGGCTACATGCACTAGAGAAGTGTCGTCAGCATAACAAATTACTCTGCCACTAACTTCAATATCATTTATCATGACCAAGAATAGTATGGGGCCCAGTACTGACCCCTGGGGTACACCATGGACAACATACCTTATTTGAGAGAGGTGTCCATCAACACAAACCAATTGGGTTCGATCACTTAAGTATGATCTTAATAGGTTCAAAGATCTGTCCGAAATTCCATAGAATTTCAGTTTGTCTAGAAGCAACTTATGGTCAATGGTGTCGAACGCCTTGCTGAGATCACACAAGGTGACCCCAGTAAAGCCTCTATTTTCAAATCCAGACAGCACCACACGGAGCAATTCATCAACAGCATCTACTGTCGATAGTCCTGACCTAAAACCGTATTGAATAGGAGCGATGAGGGAATTTGCCTCTAAATATCCGTAGAGCTGTGCTTTCAATAGAGATTCAAATATTTTTGAAAATATCGGCAGAATAGAGATTGGCCTATAATTCTTAACAAGTTCTTTGTTACCTTTTTTATAAATTGGTATTGTCCTAGCCACTTTCATTTTTGGAGGGAAAATTCCACTCACAAGACACTCATTGATACAATAGGTTAAGGGCTCCAGGATATTGCTTATTATTTTCTTGATGAAATTTGTTGACATGTTATAAATGTCCATGCTGTTTGAGTTTTTCATTCTGTGCACTACCATATACACCTCTTCACATGTCACCGGAGTCCACTCAAAGCCACACTCAGGTCGAGGTAGTCTTGCTAACAATTCATGTGCGGAGAAGGAGGGGGCCACGATGTCTTGACGAACTTGGTGAACTGAGTCCAAGAAAAAATTGTTGAATTCGTCAGGACTAAGAGGACAACTGCTAGGCTGTGGGGGCGTAGTTTCTGCACGTATCACGCGCCAGGCGGCAGAGCATTTGTTCTTTGCCGATTCTATAAATATGGCATTGGCTTCATATTTAGCTTTTTTAAGTTCAGACCTGTATTGCTTCTTCAACACATCATATACACGTTTCAACTGTGGTGTCCCTTTTTATTTGAACAGACTGTATGCCAACATTACAGAATTTTTCATATTTTGTAGTTGTCTGTTGAACCAGCTGACCAAGGCTTGCTTTTTTGGAGTATCCTGCCATACCAGTTTGCTAGGAAAGCAATTCTCATATAGATGTAGAAAGCTTTCGAAAAAACTATTGAAATTTTCCTCTGCATTGTTTGCTATGAAGATACCATGCCAGTTTATGCATGCTAGCAGATGTCTGAACCAAGTTAGCCTATCTGGCGTTATTGGCCTCACTATTTTATTTCTTGAGTTTACTGGTATATTTGCATTTTGGACAACCTCCAAACATAGTGCATCATGATCGCTAAGAGCAAACGACCGTATTTCCACATTGTATTGCTCGGGTTTTAAATCTGTGGCAACATTGTCAAGGCAGGAGATGCTTCTAGTAGGTTGGTTATTAACTAGATGAAGATCTAGGGAGCTTAATAAATTATTGAGGTCATTTACTTTTTTGTCTTTCTTAAGTATGTCCACATTAAAATCGCCACCCACAAGAATACGGTTTCCCTTCCTGATTCTGCATAGTGAAATATCTAATCCTTCTAGAGCTCTGTAGAACAAGTTAATATTTCCCTTCGGGGACCTATAGACACCTATGACAATCACTTTCAATGGAATCAGAATTACACACGTAAACTCATGATCTACTTCACTACAGTACGTTTTAACATCAATCTCTTTATAAGAAGTTTCTAATTCTGTCGCAATGTATAGGGCAACACCCCCATGTTTAATTTCGGTTCGACAGAAAGCACTTGCCAATAAGAAACCATTTATATTTAGTGATTTGAGTTTGTCAAATTCCAGCCAGTGTTCGGTAAAGCACAAAATTTTAAAATTTTCGGATCTTAGGATCGTCTCAAGTTCTTGGATTTTATGCCCAAGACTTTGAATATTACAAAACAGCATACCGGTATTGGTTTCAATGTTAGGCTTCATACGATTTGGGTTATTTATCAAAGTATCTGTCACATACACTTTGTCGACACTCAAAGATCTCATTAAATTGTAGTCCTCATTTTGTTTGACATTCTTTGTCCCATTATTTGAGTCACTGTCACTCAACTGTTCTTTGTTGTCCTCTAGTCTATAGTATGATACCTTAGATTTTCCCCCTTTCTTACTCTCTTGAGTTCTTCCGAAGAGATTCCCTCTGTAAAAGATTTATTAATTATGTGTATAAGAGGTGCTACTACTAAATGTGTTTTACATTTCTTAATTAAGTAATTTGATATTTCATCATGTCCCTTTTATTTTTTATTTGCCAGTAAATTAATTATGGTAGAAACTTCTGTCTCAGTTACTGCAGCTAAAAAAATTGTATTACTGTTGTATGTCTCCTTACTCTTTATTTTATTGTCCATGTTACTGTTCTTTAAACATGTATTGTCACTAACTATATTGATGTAATAATCATTCAGTAATAATTTCCAAATCCCTAGTTATATTACCATTTATTTCTACCTTATTTAACCCTTGTTTATTTAGTTTACTTCTGCTACCCACTTCACTATTTATGATATCCCATACTGCGTTAGTGGGGTTTTTAGAGTTATGAATTCTGTCTTTGACATACTGTGATTTAGAGATACGTGTGATTTAGAGATACGAATTAGCTGACGTGTTCTATATCCTTGAGCCCCGCTCATCACAGGATCTACAGGACGAGATATCTACATCTACATCTACTTCTACATCTTTGTGTATTACAATTACAATACAAGGGTAAAGTATGAAAACTATTAGAAATACAGCAAGGTCTTACGAAAACATGTTCAGCTGATGAATTCATGTTGATCTGTTAGGAAAAAGGAACATTATGCCTCACACGAGTCTTCCACTCCTACTCCTTAACAGGACCTGCCTGGAAAGTAGGGGTTTTGGGTGGGGGAGACATCTAGTGGTGGCATTTGAACTACTAGCGGTGACATTAGCACCATCTAACGTGTAAACTGGTGAAACTGAAAAAATTAAATAATTTGTTTCTCCATTAGGCTATTCACATTTTCCTTTCCTTTCCCGTCTCCTTCCTCTCTTCTTCTCACCTCCTCTTCACCCTACCTGCCTATTTGAGACCTACTCCTAACCGTAAATTTTGGACCAACCGGGATTCGAACTCGAGACCCGTAGCACCGTACCCAGGAGCCTTATCCATTACGCCATGAGTGAACGTTGAGCAGTGAAGGAAGCTTTTGTATAACTTATTTGAGTTTTTACGCAATTTTTATAATCTTGAGATATTTTGTTAGTTATAAAAAGAGCAGTGTTGGTGCAAGGGAATTTTCCTGCATCAATTAAGCTGTAGCCTATTTTGTGTTATAATAAGACGTTTTTTATAATTGTGAAATATTATGTATGGTGCAAGGGTATTTTTTATTATGAAATGTTATTTTGTTTTTTATACTTGTGAAATGTTCTGTTGGCATATATACAGGGTTTTTTATAATTGCAAAATACAGGGTTATTCATAAAGATGGACCCAATTTCATTAATTTATATTTAAAAGTATAAATTGGAGATGAACAATCTACATACTAATATAAAGAGGAAGGTTCAAAGTTTTTTAACACAGGTTATAAATGTTCAATTTGTCCTCCCTCTGCTGCACGGCAAACATCTAAGCGGTTGCCAAACTCTTCCCACATGCCATACAGTTGGTGGGGTATTCCTAGTTCTCTACTAACTCTAATGGTTGATTTTCTTGGACTACGAACAAAACTGTCTTCTATTCGTTTCATGGCATCCTCTGACTTACGCGGTCGGCCCGGACTTTTTCCTTTGCAGAGAAACCAGTTTGTTTAAATTGCTTAAACCAACGGCTTATGCTTTTCCTAGTTGGTGGTTCAATGCTGAATTACAGACGAAATGCCGCTGCATTGTAACTGCCGATTCACTTCTTGCAAACTCAAGAATGGAGAAAACCTTATGCTGCATAGTAGCTATCTTACTCACAACTAACAGTGACAAGAAATGCCTGCCTATTGGTGTGATGAGCCATTTACGCAACAATCATGCAACAATCACCGTCCAAGTGGTGGAAAACAAAACTTTGGAACTTCCTCATTCATTCAGTATGTAGAATGTTAATATCCAATTTGTATTTCGTTAAATACAAATTAATTAAATTGGGTCCATCTTTTTGAATAACCGTGTATTATGTTTGGTGCAAGGGTCTTTTTTTTTATTATGAAATATTATTACTGGCGTTGAGCAGCGGCCGGCAGGTGTGTAGGAGAAGATAGGGGAAGTGGCCAGCCTGGCAGGTAGCGAGTGGAAGGGGGATCTGTGCACGGCATAAAGTTCCAATTTGCCGACCTGTTTAAACTATGCTAGTCCGAATTGGAATTTGAGGCTGGATTTAATAAGCATGTGTGTATAGGTTCCGCTCATTTGTTCTTGCCCACCCGTCTGCCTGTAACCTGCGCTTGGTTCCCCTCCACCTGAATCATGTTTCTGGTTTTGGTTTCTAGGTATCACTCGGTAAAATTACAATTTTCGTCTGAACAACCTAATGGAGGGTATCCATTTGTCCCACTTTTCTCGGGACAGGCCCATTTCTTGGTAAAATATCTCGTCTTAAAAGTAGTGTTGGGGATGGGCAAATATATTGCGTTTTTGTAATTCCAATTAGCCAGTGTATTGTATGCTGTGTTAATGAAAGTAGCAACAGTGAAGCCAGTGGCGTAGCCAGACTAATTGTTTTGGATGGGTCTAGATATTAAGTATAGTATAGAAAGTATCTGACCCATATCCTGACATTGCCGTTGCCATCAACTCTCGCTCTCAAAAGGCTTAGTTAATAACATGCAAAATTATAATCGTCCAAGCCATACAAATGCTTGATAAGGTGAACTGGAGTCATCAATATTTCCTAGCAACGAATTTGTTGATCACTGATGATGGGACCTTCAAGAAATCCCAACATTTCTCCCTCTCAGTTAATGGAATTGCTAAATTACAAAGCCTTGTGTTTGACGTGGTTGTCCTGGTGGGTAAGTGTAATTTTTTATTTGTTGTAATGCAGGAAAAGTCATTTCTGTGGATGCAGTGGGACAGATCAGTATAGTTTGTAAAATTTGGAGGGGGATGGTTTCCATCATTACACACTATATTTGTTCATTGAAAAAAGTTCAAAATCGGTCATTTTTAGTTTGTTGTGTTCTTCATGAACCATAGAAACCATATAGTAATTTAATTTTTCTGGAAAGTGTCCGAAACACTGGGAAAATGAGAATGAAGATGTCACTTTTCTAATCTATGAATGGAAGTCTCTATACATTAAGTGGCTGTTAGATGGCAAGAATTACGACTGACAGTGAGTTGCGCATGGGTTACGTGGTCCAAAAGTAACTGGGATTGTAAACTTGATGGTGATCAATACTAATATCACTATTCCTAACGTAACTGCCACTCACCTAGAATCGGAAGGTGGTAGTTGGTGTGTAGCGCAGGGCGAAAGTGCGTGGAGTGCAAAATCTTAATTCTATTGAATGTAACAATTTCTCTGAATCCTGGGTTTATTTTTAATGTTGAGTCTTTTCCCTCAAAAGAATATTACATTTAAAATACTCAATTTAAATTTATTTCCTTTAGGTGGGCCTTTGCCCACCTGGCCCACCTGCTGGCTACACTACTGATGAAGGTATTTTTCATTGTCAAAACTGCTGAATAATTTATCTACACCAGTCTGCAGAAGAAATTTAAGAATTCATTTAGTAATTTGAGAACATCATTCAAGTGGCGGTCTCCATTGTTTATACACTGATTGAGCCTCTCTCAGTAGTTGTCCATGACTCTCATTGTCATTTCGGGCGGAATAGCAAATTCCTGTTGGGTTTAAAAATAATTATCGGCTACTGATGATATTAAATTTTGTCTCATTAAATATGCAGACTTAATTAATTTAGTTGGTATTACACAGTTCTCTCAAATTTTAATTTTTAATGTACCTATTTATTGAAACTGGAAATGTTGAAGGTATCGAGTATCGAGGAAAAAATCATGTATCGGTATCGAGTATCGAGAAAATCTGGTATCGACCCATCCCTAATTGCCTCCTTAAGAGCTTCCAAAGTTTGGGGATGAATTGTGATGTTTGAAACAATTGAATACCAAGCAATTACCTAGCCTACTTATGGGAAACTGAGAAGAAATCAAAACTTGTATCAAATTGCGTGTAAAACACATGTCGGGATGAACATGAAAATACAAAGTTCAAACAGTTTATTCTGATCCCAGCTTGACTCCTCTAGTAATAGTGTGTTAGTGACAACTAATGGTCAATATGAGACCTTCTAGCCAGTGGCGGACGCAGAAATTTTTTTCGGGGGGGGATTTGAATAGGTAGAAAGAATACTAAAAAAAATTAATCAACCTACATATACAATTAGTTTATAAAACTGGCCACTTAGAGTACTTTTTTCAAATTTCGGGGGGGGGGATGTAACCCCCTATCCCCCCCTGCGTCCGCCACTGCTTCTAGCAGTGAGGGAAGAATAAAAATACTGAAATTTGATAGATGGCTAATTGTGATGACAAAATGAAACTTCTTAGAAAAAGGCTTTGTCTAAGGAACTATCAGCCAGAATTTAAAAATTAATATATATGAAATTAAAGATAAAAGAACTGTCTATCTAAATATGTTGTTTCCAATATTCCCTACTACTACTTCCCTACTTCCCAATGCGTCATCATTCCTCTCCCCGCATTTTATTGATAGATGGCTAATTGTGATGACAAAATGAAACTTCTTAGAAAAAGGCTTTGTCTAAAGAACTATCAGCCAGAATTTAAAAATTAATATATATGAAATTAAAGATAAAATAACTGTCTATCTAAATATGTTGTTTCCAATATTCCCTACTACTACTTCCCTACTTCCCAATGCGTCATCATTCCTCTCCCCGCATTTTATTGATTATTACCACATGTTCCATCGGGGAATCACAGTCTAGGAATATCTCACTCGTTTTGCAAGGGCAGCCTTATTGAATGTAAGCGTTTATTTTGTTGGTATTGGTGAATAAGTGTTTGTGCTGTGTTACAACTTATATTGTTGGCAGTTCTAAGTGCGCCTCACATTGTTCAAAATGCCCCCTGTGCTAAGTAAATTACAGTTAAAAACTCTTCATTGTCAAGCTGACAAGGAACCACTCCTGTAGGATGTCTCAAGTGGACTGAAATCATTGACAAACTCCGTAAGCTTTCGCTGCATAGCTCTGCCTCCTAGCCGTGCCACGCATTTCGCGGCAAACTTATTCGGCATCACCTCTACAATAATGTGGTTCTATATCTTTAGAGATACTGGAGTGATTTAAAAATGATTCTGTAGTTGACATTCTGTGAATATGAAATGCATTTGAATAGCATAAGTTTAACGTTACTGTTCTTGCGTAATTAATAGTCATTCTTATTTTTACAGTGCGACATGTTGCTGATAACCTGAATAAGCTGAAGAATTTGTGCAGCAAAGAAGTAGGCGAAAAGATGAAGGTAAATGTCACACAACCTTTCTGTTCCAAATCCAGTTCATACGTATGAAAATGAACAAGGATTTGTCTTCTGTACCAGTCCTGATTATAAATGGGAATGTTTGAATATCTGTGAAAATTGAACACTACCGTTAATTTAGGCCTACATTAGTTATAAAGTTTGACAAGCATTGGAGATTAAGATAAAGGGAGGTGTGTTCTTGATAAATTTGTTTTCTTTATAGTCTTTATTCATTAAAACTTATATGAGATATTTTACTGTGGTGTACCATACAATTAAATTTAATACTGTACAAATAGCAGTCGTTTTTTTTCAGCATAGGTTTCGCCATTTTAGGTTAAGTTAGGTTAGGTTAGATTAGATTAGATTAGATGCCATCTTGAGACGATTTTTGAGAATATGGCAAAACCTATGCTGGGGGAAAAAAAAAACTGCGTACAAATATCAGTATACCGGTATCTTGTTTTGATATTGATATCTAATGTGTTAATAACACATTTTCTTATAACTTTCTATATGAAGGGGCCAGGGGATAAATATGACAATCGCAAAAACGAAAAATGTTCAGAAAATGAATTTTAAAATTTGAAGACTCATTAATGTTATATAAGGGATTATATTTTTTATACAATACCAAAAATGTATTATTTCAATATATTTGCAATCACATGTTTATAATTCTAACAATACCGTAGCTATTTATATATCAAGTTCGCAAAACAATACCGTAGCTATTTATATATCAAGTTCGCAAAACAAGGCTTTAGCATATGAATCCAGTATTTCGGATGAGGCGTAGCAGAGTCTGAAATATGGGATTAGTCAGCTAAAGTTTTTGCATACACGTGGTGCATACAATAGTTTTTAGTAAAAGCCCTTTAGTTTTACAAGTAATGACCTGAGTTATTTCAGTTATCCAAATTTTATCATTTGGGAAGAATTTTCTTCATCTTTTTAAGCTTTATCTTGTGCTATTTTTCGTTTTCCCCATTTTTGCTTTTTGATACTTTAAAATTGACAGGAAAAAAAACACTTTTTCATGCCTTTTTTCATTTTTTCACCATGATGCTAATGAACACTAATATTAACGCTGAAAATTGTATTATAATTTTGACCCAGTTGTTCTAGATTTTTTTACAAAATAAACAAGTGACTATTCCTTATATCGGCACTCTAAAAATAGCATAATATGAATATGAATTTATTTGTTCTAAACAACAACTTTACATTAGCTCAAATTTCCACTTGGAGAAGGATCTGTGCCTACCTTACGGTTTCTGACGGATCCTTTTCAGCACATTACATTACTAAAATATATCGCACAGCAATTCATCGTGTCTCAATTTAAAAGTTAGCGTTTGTTTGCGTACCCAACTGGGTCTGCACACTATTCCCGCTGCTGTTAGTTCAAGCCTGCTCCACTCTTTATGAACTGCCTAGAGAAAATATTCTACGGGGCACTCGCTTCCCTGTACGATGGAGACGTGTGATTAGATGCCATTTAAACATTGGATAATATTAAGTCGCAACCCCACTTTAACTGCTTTATGCTTTACTAAATGTTATTAAGATTATACCTGCTCTTGGTTATTAAACTCTCTTCTTTACCGGTATCACTATTAATTTCACTTTCCTATTTTTAACTTCAAATGACACACTGAGATCATTCACTAACTGTGGCCTCCCTAGCTACGTTTTACCGTTTGGAAAGTTCTTAATTTTTTTCGGCTCCTAGTAATAATTGGTGTTTCCTCCTCACTGCTTCCACTATTAATGTCACTTGGTGCGTTCTTACTCCATGGCCCCCAAGGAATCTGGAATCGTTGCGTCACAGATGACGTGCTAGGCTTCTCGCTCAGCTGAGTTGTTGATTGTCTGCTGTCACCTATTGGTGACGTTGTTGCACGTTCCTTCTGGCTTCGATGTTCATTAACCTGAGCATCTGCATGCAGTCTCTAATTTCGCTGATTCAGCTGTCGAGGTCATAGCACCCGTACTGTTCGTTTCCGCGCTGTTCCTTATAACTATCTTCCTCCCATCCACATACAGTTGTAAGTTTCGAATGGTCGCCTTCTTTCCCTTATTCCTTTCAAACTTCATTTTTTCTACTAATTTCCTTCTAGTAATTCTCTCCGTCGGAAATAGATCTCTGTTGATGTATATTGCCGTCCCTTTCAATTTGTTAGTTCTCTTCAGTGTAGCAAAAATCACTTGTGTGGACGCACATTTTGCTATGATTGTTCTCTTTCCTGTAGTTTTCCCGACTCTGTGGGCCGTAAGGAACTCCCATCCCTGGATCTGCACTTCCAATTTGCTTTCTAATAGCTCGTGGACTTCTTGCAAGGCACTAATTCCTTTTCTCTATTCGATCCCGTGGAAAATTAAATTTAGCTGTCGATCTGCATTTTCTATCTTCTCGATTCTTGACTTCAGTTGTTCCACTTCAGTCTTCATTCTTGCTATTTCCTCTCTAATTTCTTGTTTAACTTCTTTTGTTGCCCCATTTATCTTATTAACTATTCTTTCTTCCATTCTTTCAAGACTTTTGATGACCTCCTCAGAAACTCCTGGCCTTGGGTTCATTTCAACCCCTCTAATTATCAGCAGCACTATAATCACTAGGGCCCAGGTCGCCATGACAGATTGATCTTCTCTTACTGTCCCTTTGGTCCCTGCTCTCCTTTTTGACCCAAATGAGCCTATCCTCATTCTGTATACTTTGATTTCGTTGGCCATGTCCCTTGTGTCATTTTTTCTTAAACCCACTCCGCACCTCTTCCACACGTCTGCTCGTTGTCACTGCTTGTTTAGAACTGAAAAAAAATAGCATAAACAATTGAGATATTTACCCTTTAATGAAACAATTATTCTTTCTTCTTGTAGTATTTTAATGAAAAGTCTGGAGTGTCATGAATTGGTTCCTTTGTCGTCGGTCAGTAACTTGTTATTTGAACGTTGAAATGACATGGTTTAGTTGCAGATATAATGGCTCAAGTTTCATTTCCTGCGATGGCGAGGCAGCACATTTTCAAGTTCCAAAGGACAAGCAATATATACATTGTCAATTTCAGTGTGTTGTATAAATTTATTTTTATTATGCCCTTTCTTAACCCTGCAGTGCTCGCGCGCTATTTTAGGACATAGAAGCTCGCGCGGCGTCTGAGAGACGCCGTTCGTGTTTTACGTTGTTTGTATTGTTTTATGTTGTTTTGAGTGTTCATTTTGTTTATTCAGGGTTGTCATAGTTTACTTAATATTATTGAACTTGTTTTGCATACATTGCTTACTTAAAAATATGTGTATTAAGTCAATTTATTGAAAATGAGCATTTAACTAATCATATTGGACACAAATCAATTTCAGCACGTTATGACTTTAATTAATTAACAATAAAACAATGTTGTTACAGATGTAACCATTTTTAAATAATTTTAAATTATTATTGTCCTAAGACTGTGTAGGTATAACAACTTTTACTACTAGTTACTGATCTCTTCTTATTCCAGTTAGAAACTTTGTCCCGCCCTACGAAATATTTAGGCCTATCACATTCACTATAATCATTATCATCATCTGCTTCTTGTTCAGTGTCCGTACACTCACTTCTAGACTCCGCAATGTCTTCTTTAGGATAACTATCACAATCAAGTTCTTTCTTCTTTTTCTAGCAACTTTGTACTATTTTCCAATCATTTGGATCTCTATGATCTCTATGATTATGATATTTCTTCTCCTTTCCACTCATTGCCAAGCCTAAAGATAAATAATTTCCATCAGAAAAGATTTGTATTGTAGGTTTATGATCACTAGTTTCTGCAAGAAATTTGTTTTAATCCAGTAACTTACCTTTTAACAGTAAAGCTCGCAAGGCGTCTCACAGATGCCATCTACATTTTTGCAACAATAACGTCACTCCACTCTTGATAGGCGAAAACTGGAGGGATGCCGCTTGGATATGTTAATTAAGAGTAGTTGACCGAAAGGTAGATGGCAGGTCAGCACAATGGCCTCATAGGTATTCTAGATATGGTGAAATGAATATGGTCTGGCGTCTATCAGACGCCGCGCGAGCACTGCAGGGTTAAAATGCACAAGTTCACATAATTATTAGGGGCCGTATTTTTTGGTAACAACGATAAACGCGAAATTTTATAAAACAACCTCCCTTTGCTATATTTAGCTTTTATTTGCTTAAAATACCAATATGAACCAAATTTAATCTACGAAATATCGTGAAATTTACTCGATTCTGCAAAATGTGTCTATAAGCGTGAAATATGCCCCTTCTGTCCGTAAAGTGAGAAATGAGCATGAAAATATGCCTTAAAATCACAATATTGTGTTTTGGTGTACTGTATTTTTTATTTCTTAGCAGCATGCTTTTTTTCTGCTGTTTCTGTGGCTGTCGAAGATTTACCGATATATCAATATTTGTGATCGATTACAAAGATTGCAGAATTTACGCAAAGATTGTCTGTGACCTGGTTTGTACGGTTTAGAACTCTCCTTTCCTGCTATCTCTTTGCCAAGTTAGCGATGCCTATGATCGATTACAGCAGAAGAGTGTAGAATGTTTGTTACTTGTATTCGACAGATTTCGTCTTTTATCCACAGTGGTATGGTTGGCACTTCTGTTTGCAAATGGCTATCTGATGGAGTTTAATAGAAATTACAATAATATTTCTCGTAATTATATTTGAACATAACTCTAGTCATGTCTAAATCGAAAGTTACTTCAGTTCATACAAGGGCAGAAGAATATAGAAATGAGGGGGGGGGGGGGGGTGTTAGTTCATGTAAATAAAAAAAGCAAAGTTTATCATTGCGCAATGTTCCCAATGTAGTATAAAGTAATTTATTTCACGAAATACCCACCAAATAGAAGGTAGTTAACACCGAAATCAGCCATTTTATTTCACCAATAAATCAGGGCCCTAATAATTCCTCCTTAGCCCCTTTTAGGCCCTTCAGTCCGATTTAGCCCTTTTTTTCATATATTTGGAAGCAAGGGGCATGAAACAGAAAAATATGTATGTTAAAATGTTCTAATTAGGAAGCTGGGGAAAAAATAGGATAAGACCTTCAAATCCGGGCCCTAGTTATAACCCAATCTAACAGAAACATGCAGTGATCAATAGCCTAGCCCACAGATTAGTAAATATTCCCCTCAGCCAAGATGAATAATACAACATGTAGTACAATCACAATGTAGAAACTGGAACACTAAATGGTTTCAGTAAAGGCCACATTGACAAGAGGATCAATAAATTTAAAAGAAAGACCATAAAACATTTGAAAAAAAAACTAAATATAGAAAATTCAGTTTCCATTCATGGAAGATTTCAAAAAAGGCTTTAAGGAATTCAACATTAACCCTGGCCCCTCAAAATAAATTCAATGTAAAAATCAGGTATCTACCAATTCAACTGTATAGACTGTGACAAGGTTTACATTGGACACACAAAAAGGAACAATGAAACAAGATTCAAAGATCATTTCAGAAATTAATTAAATTCCAACAAACAGATATATCAGCAATAGTAATTACAAGAAAGAAAGGGCATGAGGTAGAACGTAGGAAGTCAGGCTACTAAACCCAGTAGAAAGTCCACAAAAGTTACTAGCCTGAAAGTATTCATATAAGAAACAAACATTGGTTGATGAATTTTGGAATACCAGCAGAGGATAGTTTGATCAGAAGGTACATCCATGCATTATCAGAGGGACTAAAAAGTATCCAGATGTCGAGATCAGCTGAGCATGGGAACAACAGCTTTTGAAACAAGTTATAAGGTGAAGTTTTAAGTGTCATGGTTTCACTGTGTTATTGCCAGTATCAGCTATTTGTAATTATTATGGTATCTTTAACATTGTTTGATAGATCCTTGATTCCATTATACACAGTGTTATTTGATAAGGGCACATTGGATATCAGGTTTGCAATTTTTTCATCTACCATTCACTTCACTACCTTCACTAAATAGTTTCAGCAAGGGTATGGGGTTTACAGCAAGAAACAGGTCATAACAAACCAAGTGCGATGCTTTCGGAGATTTCTCTTTGTTTGTCTGTATGTAAGATACAAATTTTGTCTGAACTGAAGTCAGGCTGAGTTTTGAAACGTTGCCTACACTTGGTGGGAATATAGAGATATTCGACAAAACTTTGTTACATATCAGATATACACTGTGAATGTCCGTCAGCAAACTCGGTGGATCTGATGTCCAAATATAAATTGCAATATTTTTGCTCTGTACTTACTTTTGGTATCTGTTCACTAGGCCTCATAGACTGAAGCAGGGTCCAAACACAGGCACAAGGAATTTCTATAGTAAGATTACAGCAGTTGTTATGCTCCTCTGAATGAGCAGTGATTGATGGCTGACAACTCTTAGGTCTTACAGAGCTTGTCTTATGCTACATTTTTTATCAAATGAAAGTTTAGCAGCTAACACTTCTGCAAAAAATAAAAAATAAAAAAATACATGTAGGCACTAGCATTCATTTTAAGTGTCAATAACTTTGTAAGTTAAATGCTTTTCAATCATGCAAAACTATTTCTTTGTGATTATCTGAGCAATATTTTCTTGCAATCTCATATTCTCGAACCAATGCATTTTCTTATCTGGGAAATTTACATTATCTCCACCTCTCCTGTATGTACACTTGTACATACACAGTGGCGCCAACTTATATGGGCCCATGGGGCTCAAGCCCACCCAATATTTTGCACTGTGTTATTATAATTATTCATTGCTATTGCTCAAAATTGTGTTTATTTGTTGAATCGATGTAAAGTGAAAATCAGGCTATTGTAGACACATATAGTACGACCTTCTCTTGTTCCAATTCCCTCACGATAATGTGTAATCGTTCCACAATTCATTACATTTTTACGTCTGTCAGTACAGTTTCCACAGCCACCGCTGTTCTAAAGACTGTATACTTAAGGAGAGAAAAAGCTAGATTTAGAATTTAGACGATGTTTGTGAGAAAAAATCTTAGGAAGGCCATTAATGGACAAAGCAAACAATTGTGATATATTACAAAAGTGTGGACATGGTAACTGGTTAAAAAGAAATCGTGGATGGAACATGTAGAAAGAATGAATTAAAAAGGTCGACAAGGGACAATAAACCACGAAAAAGATAGTGTGATTGGCGAGAATAAACTCCTGGTCTAAGGAAAGACGAAGAAGATAATTTACTCCAGTGTGGAGAAACTCATTTTGGAACACGCCATGCTACATAAGTATTTTATTTTAGTAACTACCTAAAACAAAGTCTGTAACATAACATTATTAATTTTAAAGGATTTCCGTTAACTAGGCTACATATTTCTTTTTCTGGCGGTTGAATTACGTTGCTTGTTATTCATTATTACAAAGACATCGTTTCTTACCCAATTCTATAACCGAATTATATAAACCCATTTCATGAATCAAATAAGGCGCGGGAGTATGAACATTTGAAAATCTTTGAGCCCACCCAATGTTTTTCAAAAGTTGGTGCCACTGCATATATATATATATGGTGATATATATATGGTGAATTTCATTAGAAAACGAAATGGCAGTTTTAGTTAGGCTATGTTACTGAAGGGTCAGAAGTTTGATGGAACTAGATTTGTTTTTCCCGCTAGATGTAAGAAGCAATGTAATTTTTGTGATCTTCATAACTGCCATAGACAGAGCCCCGGAGAATCACTCATGGAGCCCAAAAGGTTCCGGGGAGAACAGTTTTGGAAACACTGCACTAGAAAATAAAAATAATTGACACTTTTTCCACTACTATTGTAAAAGAAAATTTTATTCTTTGTCCATTCTCAGTTTAGTGTTCTGCCACTGCAGTTTGACCTATGTAGACTTGTCCACACTCACATGCTATCTGATATATTTTATGCCCAAAGCCCCAAGTTCCAAGTCATTCTTAACTGACTACTTGACTTAGGGTGGGGCCCAGAAGACAAGATGTAATCTGTGTTTAGACAAAATGCTACTGGTGTTTCCTGATGTAAGATGTAGGAATTGTATAGAAACACAATGAAGCGACTTATGAGTGGAGCCTACAGACCTCCTAGAAAAGTAGGTGAAGTAGGTCCATTGAATAATTTTGATCACTGTGCCCAAAGTTTTCTGAAGATGCTGGATTCCATCCTGAAGTGATATATCTGAAATAGGAAATGCCCTATGACGTAGAACAGTAGGTTTCTGAGATTGGATGATGTGGTGATTGTTTTTATTCAAATATAGGTCAGATTTTCTATGCACCCTATGGACAAGAGGGTCGTTAGGTTTTGTGGAGATGAAAGTGTTTAGAAATGATAGAATGCTAATCTTTTCGGTTTTCTTGGTAACCTAATACTTGAGTGTTCAGGAAATTGTGGAACTCCTTAATGTTCTTTCTGGCTTGGGGTCAAAAGACAAAAGTAATATCGATGTGCTTAAAAAAGTGTGTGTGCAAGTGTAAAGAGTGTGTAACCAAACCTTTTTCATGTGCCACATGTTCAAACCCTTGCATATACAATAGAACTTCAATTATCTGGATTAATTGGGACCAGGCCTGATCTGGATAATCAAATATCTGGTTAATAGGATAAATCATGAATAAAAGGTCATCTTTAAAAAGAAACTAAATTCTACTGTACTGTACTTAAATAAAGTGTCACGTCTTGAACATATTGGTCAGAGTCAGTTATTTTGCTGACAAACTGCCGATTTTGTTGGCTAAAAGTTTTGCTTTTTCGCATACAAATGCCTCTATAAGAGGGTTTCCCAATGCTCGCTGCTGGAGAAACCAGTTGAATACAGCCTCAAAGCGATCTGGATAATTGGAATTCTGCTGTATAAGTTTGCTTGCTATTGCATTTTACTTAATACATTAATTTACATTAGAATGTAACACTCGCTGAATGTTAATTACCATATATATGTACAAAGTTTTGTTATGTATTGGAGTACAAAACTGTTTCATCATGTAAAATTTAGTTTTCGAAGTCCTTATTTAAGTTTAACCCATTGACATGGTACCACCACAGTTCTGAACCAGTTTATATAAAAAAAAAATGTAATGGATATTTCTTTTTAATATACTAAAGACCAAAATACCTTATATTTGAGAGGTTCTTTCTGCCCCGTCCTCTTCCAGGAATGCCAACCACTGCTTATTTAACTGGACTCTCCCACCTTAATTCCACAGGCATCCAGAGCCTCTCAAATCCCGGAACATTCCAGGAATGTTGCATTATCTGGCCAAGAAGATGCAATGCTAAGGTTAGGAAAAGCTCTCTGCGAACTGCATTATGCAGTTATTAGATTACACTGCAATGCAAACTATAAGCAAGGGATATGCAAGAAAAGAAATATGTAATTTTTATGATGTCCGTTATAATTAGTAACAAAATGCCCATTTTTCCTTGCAAATAGTGGTATGCCATTGGGTTAAATGATTTTTTCAGTTATTCCATCCACACCTAACTTGTTCAGGATATAAGCATATTTCCTCCAAGATAAAATGTTAACAGCTATGCAAACTGGAAGGTATTCTATTTAATGGAGAATGTGGATAAATGTGCAAGATATCTCCCAGGTAACTTCCAGTAAGAGAGATCTCTGTCAGTCAGACTGCAGACCTTACAGATTGTGTGAATAGATATGTGTGGCATGTGCGTATGTTTGACTGTGTAACCAGCCTTAGTGCATTTGCATGAGTGAAATTACTGAGTAATAAGTGCTGTATTTTGTTACAGGCTATGGGAAAAAAGAAGCAGCCTGAAATAACAAAAACTGAAAGTTGTGAAAGAGTGAACTTAGCTTTTGGTGATTTGAGCGCTGAAGCCGGTGTGAGTGCGTTGAATGAATTTATGAGTGACATGAGTTATGTAGCAGGCTTCTTTCCAACCCAGGCAGATTGTTTTGTCTTTGAGGCTCTGAAATCCCCACCTTCACAAGCCCACCCTCATGCCTTGCGATGGTACCAACATATACAAAGTTTTGGTGATGAGAGAAAAAGCTTCCCATTGTCTGTTCAGGTGAGCGGTGGATCTTCTTGAGCATGTCTGCACACGCATGTTGTAACACACTGAGCATGTCTTCACACGCATGTTTTAACACACTGATAGTTCTGCATGATTCTTCTTTGCCAAATGATATCTATTGCTTTTATATCTAAATGTTCATCATATGTAACATGTTCTGTAACATTCTGGGAAAACCTGTTTCACACAAACTAGAAAGTTGTTATAAAAGACTTGAGACTTTCCCGGCATTGGTTATATATAATGGTCTCTCGGGCTTCCAACCGGGTTAAAGTATGGTTTATTTCCGAGCTCGGAAATAAACCATACTTTAACCCGGTTGGAAGCCCGAGAGACCATTATATAGAAAGTTGTTGTGTATCCTATAGTGACAAAGTGACATTTACCATTTTTACTTGAATATAAGCCATACCTACTCATTAAAATCTGAATGCTAAAAAGTAGCAAGAAGAAAATAACCTTGCAGTGATGTAATCTAGCTGCCTAATTTTTAAAACTTTTCCTAAAACCTCGTATCAGATTGATTAAACTATGGGAATAATAAATCTTTAATTTCAAATCTTACTACCGTAGACAAAGCATATGTTACACTCAAATTCTGCAGCAACGTGTATACGATTTCTAATTCCTAAATATACATGCCCTTTCGCTATTGTTCTTAAGTCTCACATTTCAAGAAGATAGGATTAGAATTACCTTTAATCTACAGTGATACCATGACTGCTGTTAGGTGTACTGGTAGTTGAATAGAGCTTAATTAATGTTTCTTGTCATGATAATTATTTTGATCCTGAAGGTCAAGAAATTAATTATTAACTGATGACAAGAATAATATAAGTTCCAGAGCAAAATTAAATTACTCAAGTAAAACTTAACTCAAAGTGGTATTCAGGCTAGATAATAATTCCACGCATAGAAAAAGTAATCTATTTTGAGATTCTTTCAATATAATATATAATACAATAAATATACAGTAAAACCTGTATTCAAGTCCATCCCTCTTTATCATCACTCTTTTAAAGACCAATTTTGCTAGGAGCCGACAGTAAAGCCCATAAAGTCAAAGCTATTTTTATCCCTAATTAACAATCACACCTCTCTCCAATGAACGACCATTGTTTCTTTTGCGTCAAACTCCTTTATAACAACAATAGTCGTAAAATAGTTATGTGGACACTGCAAGTAGTTTTTGGAGTTTTCACTACTATAACAAATATGATTGACAGAGGTGCAAAAATGGTTTAACAATGCTTTTGGCTGTTTTTTCCTTTCACATTCTACAAAGTACTGTACTTATTCTTGTTGGACGTTGAGCAGGTACCATTCAGGGGCAGAATTAGGGATAACTGTATGAGGACATATTCCAATCTCCGACCTCTGACCTGCCCTTTGAAATTCCCTAAGGACTCGTGCCTTTCTTATTTTCAATATCGCAAAGACTCTAATAGGGTGATCTTCCTCTGAGCAGTTTGATGAAACTGAATTATCATCTTCTGATGTTATATCATCATATCTTAATAACCACTTTCTTTTTGTGTTGAGCTGGACTTATTTCACTATCGGAAGTTTCCAAAATTGGCGTAATTTTATCTCCAGTAAAACATTTTCTTACTTTACTCATGTTAATTAACACATCGTACAGACAACACGGCATTATGATAAAAACAGCAGATGGTAGACATGCAAAAGGGGAAAGTTTTGCAGACAGCAACAATAGGAGAGTTAAAACTGTCAATTTCAGGGTCCCACAAAGTGTTTCTTGTAAAACACAAGGTGTGGTTAAAATTCAGTTTTCTATTGAGAATTTCGGAAAATATAAATTTTTATGGTGTTACTTTATGATGTTCTTGTAAAAGATTTTCAGTACTTCATAAACACTGCTCCCCTGAACTGTTCCTATTATTATTTTTCTTAAAATGTTGATTTCAAATGCTGTTTGTTACTTTTCAATTTTCTTGCTCTACATCAAAGTGTCAGATTTGTGGTGTAACAGCAATTTGACTTTTGCCCTCCATGCTATTATTTCTTGGTAATAGCAATGACATGAACATCTGTAATCCAGTGATTCTGAAGATATATTCTATGTGTAAGTTATCTTCCGAAGTACATAGACATGTTTCTCCTTTCTAATAGTAGACTTCGGATTTTAGGTAAAAACCTATTTTAATCCTTGAGTGATATATGGACGAAAACTTGTATATGCATCTTTCATAAGTGACTATGCCTAAAACTGATATTTTTATAGGACCTAAAACAGCCTATTTTTACGTTAGAGCCTAATATTGCCTTTTTGCTTGTTTTTTCTCTGAAGTTCAAAATAAGTCATTTTTTGTTATATATTCTAGCATTTATTTTCGGTTCGTACTAATTTTTTAGCTCTGAATGTGCAGTACATGACACATTTGTGACATGGTTAAATAGTAAGGAATGTTTTGTCTTCAGTAGAAAAATTCCTTGGAATTCCCAAGTGTTTTTCTCCCGACTCCCACATCCAGTAATACAAAAAAAAGTAGTTCTCCGAATCATTGAGGGATACAAGGGGTTGAATATGCTAAATGATATGCGTAGCTTCTGGGCGCAGGGATTAGGTTTTCACTGTTATGGTAGTAATACAGGCCCTAGTAATAGGTCTATATAATTCTGTGTACCATAGGCCTATATCTGTGTTTTATCACGATTATTGATTAATGGTGACTTCAATACGTATAATATTCTGCATTGCAATTGAGGTATTTCAGAAAATTGGCAACTTAACAATTTTATAAGAGACTATTTTACGATTTTTAGAACCTATTTTGCAATTTTTAGAGCTTATTTTAGGTACCTAAAACAGCATTTTTAGCAACCTAAAAGTCCGAAGTCTACTAATGAGTATTCGTGTGAGTTCTGTTCCCTTGCTTATTCCTCCTGCCAAACATCCATATGGATTTATGACACTCTATTATATTTATATCATGTTCTGAGTATTTATTTTTATCTTTCATAATACACGTTGAAAATGTTCTCAATTTGCTGCCATACATATTTTGAGTGTTGTAAAGTCACCACTACACCAGTTGATTGAATTTCAGCTCTTGCTAACACTTGCTTCATACAAGTTTTGTGTTTTCGCGATGTTTCTATTTGTGTATGTAAAAACACCTAGATCTACATTCGTGAATTACTAAACCCTATATTAGTATGCATGAATTATTGCAGTGCATTTAGCAATCAGTACTGTATGACTGTGCTGAGTGGTAGTATATTCCTTGCACAGATTTATATTTTTGTACAATATGTAAGTTTCGATAGAAACAAACAACCATTGATGTAGATTTAAAATTTGAGGAAAGCTTCCACACAGATCCACTCCTACTCATAGTACAATGTGGTTTCATGGAAATAATCCAAACAGAAGTTTGTTCAGGAAGTATTCAAATCAAATAAATTTCACTCTGCCCATGGATCATAGAACCTCCAGAGGGAGCTATCATTTACTGAAGACAAATTTGTTTTGAATTGATTTGATTTTTATTCATCCATCAAAACATATTGCATGTTGTGGGACATGACAATATGAAAATTTCTTTAGAAAATATACAACATAAACATTAACAAATTATTATATTAATATATATATATATATATATTTTAAAGACCAATAACGTCCCAGTGCAGGCTAGGACATTCATTTACCTATAAAGTACAGGAAGACAGGTGGTCTTTTTGTAGGAAACTAACAATGGGAACCGTATGGGTTGTCATGTCAAAACCTACCCTCAAATTTTGCATATCGATAGGTGTTCATTACAGATAGACACAAGCAAAAAATTAGCTGCTCATATAAACTTTTAGTGGGTGAAAATTAATTCCGAAACTCATAAATTTGAAATATTGAGTAGCCTCTTACAGCTTTCGATGGGAGAAAACAGCGGCCTCCCCTACTGGCGCATGCTTGGCATCGGCTGTCACAGTTTTCCCAATTCCCGCTTCAGATATACGCCTATGTGTATTTTGCCCTTTCCTTGCCACTACGGAAGGGAATAATGTTATAATAATGAATAATAACCTCCTCTGTTACACAAATTTGTATTCCAGTAGTTGTCGTGAAGTAATTAGTACCTGCTTAAATTTTTAGGATTAATTAAGTGAATCTTGTGTTCTGTACATTGGTTCATTTTTTTTAACTTTGCCCTATGAAGATGAGTTCAATTATACATAGTATGTTAGTCCGAGTTATTAACACTCGAAGACTTTTGTCTGGACAATAAATGTCAACATTGAGAATAAGTTGATTGGTACTGATATTGTGATTCGCTGTGCATGGCAAATATCTTCAAATATCACGCAAATTGAGTGGTCACACTTCTATAACACCTACACACACTAACAATCATAAGCAACCTCCAAGTGTCTATACAGATTATATAGTTTTAAAATGCGGAAATGATAAGAAATGATTATCTAAAAGTTATCTAATGTAGTGAGACACATTCAACGAGTAACAAGGTAGCCCCTCTCCTCTCTACGGCACATCTCGCTGTCAGCTGACGCTTGTACCCGGCATGCAGGCTACTCAAGCGAGCTCTACAGGTGGCCCCATTATTAACTTATGGAACACAATAAACACATTTTCACCCACTTACAGTTCATATGAGCAGCTAATTTTTTGCATGTGTCCATCTATAATGAAACACTATCGATGGGCAAAATTTGAGGGTAGGTTTTGACATGACAAGCCGTACGGTTCAAAATTTTACTTGGATGTGATACTTGGTCCAAATGATCTAATGTAGGCTTGGAGATCTTTAATGTGCTATAAATATATAACATGAACTCACAGTTTATGGTCCCTTCTGGTGGACTTCATACTCAGGATTTTTAACTCTTGAAAAAACCATTGACCTCTGCCAAGTTTAAACCCGCAATCATTAAAGTCACAGGCAGGCATGCTACCTCTGCATGACCTAGGCCAACTCAATAAGCAAAAGAGGTGTGTAGATTGCTGTGTCTTTATGGAATGAAAGTTTCACCAGATAAATACAATTACGAGCAGAATAAGTGCAAATACTGAGAAAACTAATTTGAACACTGGACAGTCTGTGAACATGCAGTGCAGTGTGGTGGGAGTTAAGCAAAGAGTGAAACTAGCAAGTTGTTGTGTATCCTTGTGTAAAAATGTCCTTGTACTTGTGTATGTAAGTTTTCCAAAACTGATATTTTACTAGTAGGTCACAGTGGAATGATAATTCTTTCACACTGGCCGTGTGTAGGCTAAGATGGAAAGGTGAAGACAGAATGAAAAATTCAAATCCCGGCTATGGCATTGAATTTTTCATTCTGGCTTCACCTTTCCTGATATTTTACACTTCTATATTTCGGTTATGGCCTGAAAAGAACATTATCTGCTTTTCTGTGAACACTGAAAAATTATGTGTTTAGAATAAAGGAATTCTAGCTATTTCCCTGTTTCCTCTTAAATTGTGACTTGGTTATGGATGGGAAAGCAATCAGAATAGTGATATTAATAAATCGTGTGATTTATTTTTAATCTACTTGACTTTTTGTCCTCAAGAGTGCTTTCACTTCAGTGCAGTTGAGAACTGATTCAAAGTCATCATATTGAAACTCATACTTTTATTTGCTGCCATTGGCCTGTGGTGGAAGTCTATTGAACTGTAGATGGCACCATAAGTCGGTGTTTCAGAATTCATGACATAGAAATTCTTCTTGAGTTTGCAGCCAGGTGAGAAGTTGGCGTTTTCAGATTTTTCAGAGGCTGACGCTGCCTCAAGGAGGATGGAGACAGCATCAGTCACTGGAACTTCAGATAATGCCAAATTTCTCACCTGGTTGCAAACGTGAGGAAATTTTCTACATTTGATTTACCAGGAAAAACCTTAAATCTTACAAAATTCATTATGTTTTCTCTGTTTTTGTAAATATGAAAGTTCATTAAATGTTTTAATGTTTTTTATCAAAATGGATTCCTTTTCTATTTTATGGCTGTAATTTCAATTGTGAGGTGCTACTGCTGATTTTCCTATGTTGCAATTTTTAAATATATCTCCAATGTTCATCTTATTGCTGTCTTCCCAGTGTACACTTTATTACAGTCTTGACTCTGATTTGTAGATTCCAAACTTCTTTGGTGTAGGAATTACAAAAACAGTGATTAGCTTAGTTGTAATATATTTTTTGCCTACGTTGAATATTTTGACTGTTTTGAAGATGGCTTTTGATGCATTAGATAACTCATTTAATACATGGAGAAAACTTTAGCGGGTATCTGATGTTGACTTTCATTCTTGTTTGTTTGCAGAAAAAAGAACCAGTCGGTGATAATGACACTGTGCCAGAAAACGTTGTCAAAAACCTTCATACCCTCACGTCTGCACAGTTGAAGCCATTGACAGTGAACCAAATAAAGAAAGTGCGTACACTTATCGATGAAGCAATGCAACAGAATGATCTAGATCTGCTGCATACAGAGAAGGAACGTAATAATGCACTGAGGGAAATAGGCAACCACTTGCATGAGTCCGTCCCAGTTAGTAATGATGAGGTAAGTACCATTTTTTATATCTACACACCAGAGGTGAAGGGAACAATGTTCGTTTTTAATTAAATAGAGATTTTATGCTCATTTTATATTTTTATGCTCTTCCGAAGTGGAAAGCACAATCTCCTGGGCATAGTAATAACAAGAAGGTTAGCCAATGGGAAAGCGCACTGTGTGCCACCATGATTCTGGAGAAAAAATAACACCAAATCTGTTATTTCCAAAAATAGTCAACAAACATCAGCATTCACTAAAATTGATAAACTTATAAAAACACTTTATGCTCCACTTAGTCAATTTGTAAAAACAGGACTAGTTTCGGGAGTCCTCTCCCATCCTTGGCTTTTGGTCAACTGACGTTTGGCGATCATGTCTGATGGTGTTTATAGTGTGCCCTCTTCCTTCCTGACTGTAAGTTTGATGATGTCATCTACTGGCAGTATTTCGAAGTTCATTACACTGCTGCTGTTCTTGGTGATGAAGATCTTCTCCCAAGTATTCATTCTGCCGGTGTCTTGACATGTTTTAATAGCTTGATGTCGTTTTTGATGTGATGGTTTTTTGTCCAGAGGTGGTGTGCTATGGCTGACTTTTCAGTTTGCATAAATTTCACATTCCTTAGGTGTTCTTTCATTCTGGTTTCTATGCTTCTGCTTATTGTACAGTGCGTTTCACACAAGAGTTGGCCAATCGTGCAGGTTTCTGTGTCGCGGCAGCCACAGCTCTAACTCCCGAGTGAGCGGGTGAAATATCTTTATTTGCAAAGCTGCTAACTGTGTAATGATTCAGGTTCTCACAGTTACAGTTAAAATTACAATGAAAATACCCACGTTCCTCATCACAAGAGATGTTGGAAATGTCCTCTTCTTCCATCCACACAACACTGATACCTTTTTAGGAAATTTTCTTTCATGTGCATAGGTTCAGCTTCCGAGATAGTTAATTGCTTTTGTGATATTGTCTTTAAGTTCTTCTAATAGTATGTGACTATTATGTATGTGGAAACTTGAAAAATAAAGTGTATAGGTCAATTTCCCATACATTAGAAGAACTTAAAGGCAATATCACAAGAGAAATTAACCCTATCTCGGAAGCTGAATTTATGCACTTGAAAGAAAATTTCCTGACAAGATGCCAGTATTGTGTGGATGCAAGAGGAGGACATTTCCAAAATCTCTTATGATGAGGTACGTGGCTATTTTCATTGTAATTATAACTGTAATCATGAGAACCTCAATCGTTACACTGTTAGCGGCTTTATTTGCGCAGATATTTCACCCGATCGCTCAGGAGTTAGAGCTGTGACTGCCGCGATGCAGAAACCTGCATGATTGGCTAACTCTTACATGAAACGCACTGTATATTGTGTGATACGAGGGAGAATCAAATGAATACTGCAATTAATTTTTTTCCACTAATTTACTGCAGGAAGAATGTTTGCTTGTACATTATTTTTCTACATAGTCCCCTCCCAGTTCAATGCACTTTTGGCATTGGATAGGAAGAGCTTCAATACCACATGAGAAAAATTATTTTGGTTGATGCTGTAGCCACTCCTGCACCATCGATTGGACCCTTCTTCAGATTTGAACTTCTGCCCTCCAAGGAGATCCTTTAACGGACCAAAGATTTGGAAATCTGATGGTGACAAAGTGAAGGGGTTGCTGAGAGCTGGTGTTTTTGCTTCAACATGGTAACACCTATCCTCATGCTGCTCGTGCAATCATGAAAACTATCGACATGTGCTTCAAGTGCCTCCCACATCTGCCATACTTTCCAGGTTTGGCACCATCAGATTGTCACATCTTGAGTCCATTAAGGAGGGCAGAAGTTCAAGTCTGATGAAGACATCCAGTCGGCGGCGCATGAGTGCCTACAGTGTCAACCAAAATAATTTTTCTCATGCAGTATCAGAGCACTTCCTATCTGATGGCATAAGTGCATTGAATTGGGAGGGGAATATGTAGAAAAATAATGTAGAAGGAAACATTCTTCCTGCAGAAAAGTAGTGGAAAAAAATAAATTGCGGTTTTCATTTGATTCTCCCTTGTATATATTCTTAGATTAAGATGTAGTATGATAGACAGGAACTAAGTGTAACCTATGTGCTTTCTAGGATGAGAACAGAGTGGAAAGAACATTTGGGGATTGTACTGTGAAGAAGAAATACTCACATGTGGATTTGATTTACATGATCAATGGGCTGGATACTGACAGGGGTACCGTTGTGTCTGGTGGAAGAGGATATTATCTGATGGTAAGTACTGCACAGAACACTCGAATGTCTTTTGGAAAAATATTGCAAGCATCAAATTAAATATTTTACAGGAAGAAGAAAAAACACCCAGTGCAATTATTTTTTCAAAGAAATTCAACTAGTCATGAACAAAAATGTTTAATACACAAGAATGTTTCTTGTGTCAGTATAATTAAAAATTGTATAATGACTATCCCACTCATACGCCGCGTGTTTGATATTGACCAATAACGTATAGCAATTCCTCGGATATACTCGTAGACCAATCACGGCCGTTTATCTTGCAATATTCTTGTAGGAATCGCGAGGATGGTATTTTATCATGATAAAACCGTCTCCTCGTTACTGGAGACGCAAGTATCAGTGTGCAGTGATTAATAGTCAGATGCTGCCACTAAGCGGCACGAAAACAGATTATTTTATACTAGATAACTTGTTTGGAAATGGAAATAATAGAAATGTACATTGATTAAAACACAAATTTGATTCGGTGCAAGCTAGTTGGTGTGCTTTTATTCTGTTCTGCTGTTAGCTTACCTGAATGAAGTTAACTATGTCTTATATGCACTGGTGGTAGCACTGATTACACCAAGGTAGCTCGAATTGATTCATGGATGGTTGATTCACAGTATGCCGTGATCTCACAACTGTTAGTTTTGTTTTTATACAACAATTACGATTATGAAAGTAATTGTTATTTATATAATCCGTTACATTTTATTCATGGAATAGTCTTAATAAATCCAACTTGAGTTGACGAGTTGCCTCAGGTAAATTCGCTCCTGCTTCGCAGTCGCAAATCTATCGATAAACTCTCGTGGGATTACCTATGAAAATGCAAAAACTTTTGTTTTCCTTACAATTGCCTTTACAAAGACATACCAACATTTTCTTCTGAATTAAATATTGATATAAAAACATCGTAAATATACTTTTCAAACCTGTTGTGTTCAGTATATTCTCAATGTTACATATAGGGCAAATTCTCATATACGTTTTTAAGTTACGTAAAGAATGGCCGTGTTTTTTAAATAGGCTACTTATGTAATATTTGGAGGACTTTGGCAAGTTCAGATGCCTTGTTACATGCTATGTATTGTTCCCCACTCTTCTTCAATAATTATTTTGTTCTGTCTTTCGAATCTCAATCTTGTTCTTTTTTTATAACAAACAAGTAGGCAATGGAATTTATAATTGATAATATCAATATCTTGGAAAACAAATGAAGAAAATCATATTTAGTAGCTCATAAAGAAAGTATATTTTGAAATAAGCTTAAAGGTGAACTTCTAAGCTACATGTTTAAATACTGTATTGTTAAGTCTGTATTCCTATTTATATAACATGAATACTGTAATTTATATTTGTTGATTCTTCGTTGTTACCATGAGCTATGCCTACTTTCATGTTATTGAAAATATTGAAAATAAATTATCCTCTGCTTTTGCATGTTATTTAATTTAATTTAAATTTTTTGGTCTTCATAGGACCACTTTAGTCAGGTTTCTGTTTGAGGTTTTCTTCTTTTTATCAGCCCAGTACTTCTTCATTCTTTCTGACCGCAATTTTGCATCTTATATATTACTATAGTAACAAATCAATAAAAATGATACTTGCCATGATTACAGTCAAACTTTTAAAGACCCTAAAAGCCTGCGCATTCACCTTTTGAGAATGCATTTGTGGATAATTGTGACACTTGCTTGTCAGCATTCACATAACCTGCAACTTCAAATGCTGTCAAACCCTGGTAGATTTCAAAAATCTGTATATACATGCCCAGTTTTAAATTCTGGGAATGATAAAGCTACCCACTTTTCTCATGTGACTGCATCATCCTCTGTTACCAACCTTAGTAATATAAGATGAATGCTACTACATTTCAAAGCATATCTGTGTTGGCGCTGTGCCAATAGTCTATAATTTTGAATAGAGCATCAGCGGTCCACTCATCTGATGTCATCGCCTTCCTGCATGGAAATCTTTCTCCTGCATCAGGTGGGCCCATTGCCTTTGTTTATCAGTTAGTTGAGCTAGTATCTTACTCCATGGTGGACCTGTGGTGGTCCACTCCATGAATTTGCTGATATTAGTCCAGTACTAATCGCAGCTGGCATTCATTTTGAATTAAGTATTCGCATGCTAGTGTGGTATGTCTACACCATATATTTGAGTAGAGTTTGATTTCTAACTACGGCATGATTGTGATTATTCAAAATATCTTTGTCTGTAATGACCAATATGTCTGCATTAGAATGTCCCTTATTTTTCGACTTCAACATTTTTGAATGCTCACTCTCCAATTTTGTTGACTGACTCTAAAACATGTCTACACCAAATTTTGTTGTGATTGAAGCATTGTAACTGGTGCCGACTTCAGTGCGAAGTTGCATGGAATTGGAAGAAGGGAAAAGGCAAGAGAAACAACAGTGTGCAGCATCATCTGCTTTATCCTTTTTCATCATCTGAAGATTCAAATAAGGCGTTTCCAAGCTTGGATGAACCCTACGTTGGTGAGTTTTTAGTTCAGTTCAGTTGAATGGAGAATACTGCAAGGTGAGGTACCAAAGATTTCGTTACTACAAAATTTTTGGCTACTTTGGATAGATGTCAGCTCCAATGGACAGCAGAGTCACCTGGCCACAATACCGAAGAGCTCTTTTATTCATGAAATAAGATGGAAGAGATGAAGAGAACATTCTGAGTCAATTAAATTTGCTTTCAATTCTTACTGTTCATTGGGATGGTAAACCATTGCCACATTAAATGTCAGGGACCCAAAAGAGGAAAGACTTCCTGTTGTAGTTACATTTGGGGACAGTGAGAAAGCTCATCGGTGTTCCAAAATTACGGAATGGTTCTGGTAAAGAGCAAGCGAACACTGGTTGGGACGCATTAATGTTCTGGGGTATTGAGACATGTATGCTATGTATAAAAGAGAGTATAAAGTTTATACTCTCAGATTTCAAGTTTCTACTTGCATTCATATGCATAAAAATCCAGCGGACCCCCCCACCCACTGCAATCACATAACAAAATGCTCTTTGTACTCAGTCGCATAGCGCCTACTTCAATTCCATGTCCATAAAGACCGAGCAGCAGGAGTGTTAACTAGGAAATTTGTAAGCTAACAAATACGACACTCACTTCACTCACTGTACAGGCAAGACGTTAGGTGGGAGGACGTTTCGTTGGATTATGGAATACTATATGGACATTCCAGAAATGGTGGAAACCTAAAAAGAATGTAGGGTTTGTTCCCGGTTTTCTTCATATCTGTTTTGCTTTTTATTCTCATTTTCATATTTTGGATTTTTTTTTTAACTTGTGTTTTAGTGAAATTGAAATTAAATTTTGAGTTTGTGTGTGTAGCAACTGCTTTCATAGCTTCTGCTTTTTTTAGCCGAACTACTGGTAACTGGGATTTTGAGAACAGAATTTTGTTTTGTTTCAAAATTTCAATGAAAATTGAATGGAATTCCTGCCCTCCTTCTTCTATAGCGCTGGTGAGGCTGTGCTCCTGTCCTTCTTCTTCCATTTTGTACATCTCTATGAAGTCCCTTCGAGACTGATATAATTAATTAATTTTCTTCCTCTTTCTTAACGCCGACGTGGCTGTGATTTAATTGAAGACCATTGTTGTTTTCATAGCACGTGCAGACGCAGGTGCATTTTTTAAGAGGGTAGCTGGAGTATAAACTCTGCGGCTGTGAGTGGGATCTATTCTGTCGTTGCGATTTTTTATGCATACGACTTGTGAGTGACTACAGTTCTCAGCAAGTATAAACTCCACTTTATGCTCACTTTTATACATATCTTCCAATGTATACATTCTCTGCAGCAATACAACTGCTTCAAAAACTGGTCACTTTAATAGGGCATGTGTCAACTTGAACAAAAATTTGACAGGGAGTTGCTGTATTTCCCATGCCATCATCACATATTAAAAGAACTTGGTTTCAAAGTGCCCTCCCCCCCCAAAAAAAAAAATGTGGAAGTTTTTTTCAGTGAATCTGAAATGAAGGAAATGTTACGACTTTTATTAAATTAAATTAGATAAGCCAACACCGAGAGGTGATTACGGTGAACTCCAAACAACCAAATGATGTGATCAGGAAACAATTCGACCACCCTCCCTACACCCCAGATTTGGCACCAAGCAATTTTCATCTCTTTCTTCATCTTAAGAAATTCCTTGGTGGAAAACATTTTAATGACGATGATGTTGTGAAACAGAAGTGCAGACTTGGCTTTCATCAGAACCATTAAACCATGAAAGAAATCGAGCAGAAAGATTGCTGGTTGAAACTGAATACTTAAGCTTGATGGAACAGTTGGTTCGAAACTGGCATTCTGTTTCCAAAGCTTGTGGATTCAATCTCTACCTAGGTATATGTGTGTGTTCATGTGTATATGTGCGTGTGTCTCATGCGTATATGCAGGTACACTGGCTGTAGTATCATTTTTCTTGTTCTAGTAAAGTGTTCTTCATACAAATTCTTTATCGTTTACAGTTCATAGGCCCCTGAGATTTCATCTTTCAATGCTTGAACTATGTTACTACTTATTCAAGACAAGTTTGGGTTTTGTATGTACAGCAAACTCTTAATTATCTGTGAGTAGATCGTCTGGTTAGTGGATTACCCATGCAAGATTTTTCCTCCCGTTTTAACTCTTTGCAATCGGAATACAGATATAAGAGGGTGCAAGATTTTGAATTTCCAGCTCTTAACCCATTCAGACCTAAATTTATGTAGCAGTATATGTAGTTTTCAAGTGAAATCATCATTGGGCTGTAAGCTTTTTTAAATTAAGGACTATTCCACAATACAATGGTTTTCCTTCATCCCACAACAATCTTCTGCCTCCATAAGTCCCTGTCCATAGTATCTTCTTCACTTAATCCTTTTCTCGCCATACTCCTTTTCACCCCATCCATCCAGCACTCTTTGGGCTTCCCTCTTCTTCATTTTCCTTCTACTTTCCAATCCAAAATTCTCTTGGGTATTCTATCCTCTGTCATTCTGAGTACATGTCCATACCATCTCAAGCGTCTTTCTTCTACAATTTCCAAATATTCTTTTCAACTTGCATTATTTCCCTTATTCTATTATTCCGAATTCTTCTTTCCTGGATTTTCTTGCTGAACGCCTCCAAAAATCCATTTCTAATACCATTAATTTGTTTGCTTGTTAAGCTTAAAATCAAGGAGGAAAATATAGTGCAATAACCAGTTTCCGTTTATGGTAATCCTAACTTGTGGATAAAATCCTCACATTTTATTTAAAGCAGCGCTCTATTGAGTTAACTTAATTTCCTTGTTTTTTACAGTGTTTTAAGGTGACGAATTTATGTCAGTAGCCGTGAAAAGGTTAATTTTGAATTTCCTGCACTTTATTTTGTTATATTGTGCTTGAAGTCAAGTAACTTTTTCTGTGAACATTAATGACAAAAACAAATGCAGGAAATTCAAAATCACACCTTTATATATATAAATTTTATATATGCACACACACATACACACACACTATTTTTTGGACTATAAGACACACTTTGATTTAAGCATGGAAATTTAAGGGGAAAAAGTTTAATGTGATTCTAAACAAAATTTCGTGGTAGTCAGAAAATATTTTTATACCCACTCACAAACAATACAGGATATGGTAAATGTAATGGAACAAGGCTGTTTAGAGGTCATTAACTTCATTAAGACCACCCCATGGAGACTTCCTTTTGTAGGAAAGAACCCAACATATCTTTCTTTTCATGTTATATACCTGGCTTCCCAATATTGTCATTTTATGATTGTCACAAGTACACCAATGTACAGTCTGTGCCACAATTTGCAACTAACCTATTACTGTACAATGCCTTGTTTATGATTACAGTATTACCAGCAATAGACCTATTTATTATTTTATTTCTTCTTCTCCGTTTCACCCAACTTTAGGTTATGTTGAATCAATCACTTCTTAGTGTCTTGTGTTTTAATTTTAGCCCAGTATTGCTTCATTCTTTCTGATCTTGCTTTTCTTTCGTCTTCACTGATCTGAATCATTCGCTTGGTTTTGATTTTGACTTGGAACCTCTCTTTCTTGACTTTGGTTATTTTTTTTGGAGTTTTATCTATGAGCATTTTTTCTGTGATTTTGAGTTCTTTTAAGTCTTTCTCCATTTCCTTAAACCAATTTGGTTTGGTCTTTTTGTTGCGGAAATATTCAAAGATTTTTTTATTTTGGTCAGTCTATTTGGGTTCATTCTGAGGATCTGTCCATAAAAATCAATTCTTTTTTTCCTCATTGTTTCTGAGAGTTTCTCAGTCTTTCGGTAGAGTGTTTCGTTTCTGATGTGGATTAGTTTTTTGTTATGGAATTTCATGTTATTAATTTTTTAGTTTACTTTGGACCATTAGAGTCGCTCAACTTTCAAGGCTCTGTTTTCAAGTAAAAAAAGTACATCTTATGGTCTGAAAAATATGGTACTATTATTGTTAATGAAAGCTCTGAGTATACAAATGAGTGACAAATTTAGTAGCATTCAAAGCTTATTAAAATCTCATTTGATTATACAGTGAGTCCATTTTATGAGGAAACCTCGCATCACTGCCACATTGCCGTGCTAGCATCGCATTGCATTGCATCGCAGTTGTACAAAGCATACAAGCGGTTAGTTGCTTCGCTGTGTTGTAGTGAGACGCTTGTCTATTGTTGTCATGTGTTACATAAGACAATATTGAAAATGTATACGGTTGAACAGCGAATTTATTTGGTGGAATGTTACTTATTGAGAAATAACCATAGAAGGTGCGTTCGGAGATCTCGTAAATATCCTGACTGTACCATCCCTACAAAATCGTGTCTTTCGAAGTTGACGAAAAAGTGGCTTACAACAGGTTCAGTTTGTGAGATACCGAAGAAGCGTGAAAGGCACGTTTTACAGATTTCACTACAAGAATAAGGTTGATTTGTCGGTAGTAACGGAACATGGTCCCGCCGGTGCAAGCACAACAGCGGGGAAAGTGTGAGCAGGGGCAACACTGTTAAAAAGTTTCCGCATAAAACATCCTCCCTGTACTTGTAGCCCATAACAATAATGACTGAATCTAGAATAGTAATTGTTCTAACATTTGGATTATCCGTGTTTTTCAATTATCCGTGCAAATCACAGTCCTAATTAACACGGAGATTGAGGAGTTAGCTGTATGTGAAATTTATATTTTATGAAACCAAACTTAATAGTGTCCTTAATTTTCAGGGTCCGGCTGTATTCTTATCTCAAGCTCTGATTCAGCTGTCGCTGGAGACACTCCACAAGGTGGGCTACACCCCTCTGTATGTACCTTTCTTCATGAGGAAGGAGGTGATGCAGGAGGTAGCCCAGCTTTCCCAGTTTGACGAAGAATTGTATAAAGTGATAGGAAAAGGCAGTGAGAAGATAGAGGATAGAGAAGTAGAAGAGAAGTACCTGATAGCAACTTCGGAGCAACCTATTGCTGCATTTCATCGAAACGAATGGATTGGTGAGACCAAATTACCCATCCGCTATGCAGGGATTTCAACTTGCTTCCGTCAGGAGGTTGGCTCTCATGGCCGTGATACCAGGGGCATTTTCAGAGTACATCAGTTTGAAAAGGCAAGTAACAGTAGTAGTAATGATAAGAATGATAACTATGATGGTGATGATTATGATTGTAATAATAATAATAATTTAATCTTTATCTGAAAGAATTTAGAAAATTTGTCCGTTCTATAGATTTCAAACAGTTGTAGATAACTAATTCACACTTATGTAAATATTATGTAAATTTATAGGATTAAGGATGTAGATAACTAGTTATAGATGTAGCAACAAAATAGCATGTAGTATTACAGATTTGTAATGGAGCATGCTGAATATAGTCACTCAAATGGAAAAAAAAAAAAAAAATAAAAAAAATAATAATAATAATAATAATAATAATAATAAAAAAAAACACTACAGAAATAAAATTAATAAATCTTTACTAGTATCATGCTACCAATTATAAATATAAAATACAATTGTCTCTATTTGTTTATGTTTCTATTAATAAACAATGTGCACACTCATTTTTATGAGATACTTTTACCATATTTGAATAACTGTGAGGAAATATTTTGATTGTTGTCATGTTGTTACAGGTGGAACAGTTCTGCCTGACATCGCCACATGATGACGCTTCATGGGTGATGATGAAAGAAATGCTGAGTAATGCTGAAACACTATACCAGAAGCTTGAAATTCCTTACCGCATTGTGAACATTGTATCTGGTGCTCTAAACAATGCGGCGGCCAAGAAACTTGATCTGGAAGCTTGGTTTCCAGGATCAGGTGCCTTCCGAGAGCTAGTATCATGCAGTAACTGCCTTGACTATCAGGCAAGAAGATTACTTGTACGTTATGGACAAACAAAGAAAATGAATGTTCAGGTATGTGTCTAGAAGTACATTGTGTATTGTGTAGGATCATCTTCTTTAACAGTTACCATGCTTTATAGTTAAGACCCTTCTCTCATATTCCTATTTCTTAGAAAATTTCAGTGGTCAGAGAATAAAAGAAAACAAGCAAATAGATTTACCGTTCTCCCTGTTTACAAGGCTCTTTATTTTTTGTGTATATTTCCATTGTCATAAAAAAACTGGCTCTACATCCCTGGAGGGACTAGGCCTACCATTTGACTGCTGCATCATTGCCATAGGCAGACAGCAGGATTGGCCTGCTACTTCTCGATCAAGTAGCTTCTCAGTTTGTTTGAGACTGAGTGCACCCTGTTCCAGACCTCCCTACCGCAGAAAAATCTGAGGAGGTACCGGGGATCAAACCTGAACCTGCAAATCCTTAGCCAGGGATACAACTCACAGTTTGGGAGAAAATTTATATCCACAAAAACAGGGAACAGCTTATGAATTCGCAGGTGCTTGGGCAAAGAGAGTTAAGTCCACCATCCTAAAAGATTGAGATATGTCCATAGAGTTATAGATAAAAACATTCTCTACATTTGTGTTAAGTCCAGTAAGTCATATTCAAAATTGTACAGTAGTTATGCCTCATGGGTTTATCCATCTCTAAAGCTATGTTGGGCTGGTATAGTGTGTTAAGTCACTCTTAATTCCCAGTAACAAGAAAGTGGACTTAACTCTCTTTGCCTGCGCACCCCGGAATTTTGAAATAACTGCGAATGATGATCCCTTCAAGAAGTTAGTTAAACACCCACCATAGGTTGCTATTGTTGTACAATCTTCAAATGGATTATAGCTGAGGATGAGTCGTGATGCATGCTCGAAACATTATTCAGATTTGTTCTGGATTTAAGTGAAGTTGTGTATCTATAGCAAGATTGAGTAAGGAAATAAGCACACTAACTTCATTATTGGGTACATTTACCCAGAATTATCATTTCATTGGGTATCCTTATCATCATCAACTGATTCCGACTGGTGATCTGGTTGCTGGGGGATAAACTTGTTGATTAAAGTTCCCAGGATGCCCACTGAGGTGTATATTAAATCTCCATCTCGAGCATTAATAAATAAATGTAGTGTTATGAACTCTGAAATTCTGGCAGTAAATGACATGATTAGACTTACACAAAACTGACGTGAATGACTAATAGCTGGATGCATGTTACAAAGATTGATTGATACTGAGTCCAAAGAGGCTATCTCCATTGGGAGCAGTTAAGAGAAATAAATAAAGAAATAAAACAATAAAAGGAACATATTATTACCAAAGAAAGAATTCTTAAAATTGTTTTAAGTTTTAGACATTAATGTGCAGTGTACATTATAATGGAGTAGGCTTTTGGATAATAAGTGAAGTGATCCCTATACAGGCCATGGAGGCCCAGAGGGTTCCAGGAGGTTGAGGCTCCCAGATTTTGGACATTCGACACATGAAAATGGTAAGGTTGTCAGCCATACGCACCGGACACTTTTACCCCCAGGATAGCTCATTTCTGTTAGAGACTGAGTCCACTCCAGGTCCATAGTGCCACCAGAAGGATTAGGCCAATTGAAAAATCTCAACGACCGCATCCGGAATCGAACCCGTGACCTTCCGGTTTGTAGCACAGTGCCTCAACCACTATGCTACGGCGAACCCCAGATATTACTTTATAGTAGATCTTTTTTCTTGTAGACTGTAGAGATTTTTACAAACATCTCTTATGGTAGACTCATTTTTCTGTTAGACCTTCCTGCTTTTAATGACCGATAACCTGAAACCGTTGTATGTGTATTATTACAGGCGGAATATGTTCATATGTTGAATGCAACCATGTGTGCCACTACAAGAGTCATCTGTGCTATATTGGAGAACCATCAAACAGAAGAAGGCATCAAGGTTCCTCAAGTGCTCAAACAGTACATGCCTCGAGGTAATATATGAACTTGTTAAAGGTTGTGATTATTATGGACACTTTGTAGAAATTTTAAGTTGCATGTATATACAATCATGTGCGTGGAAACTTCCCATTGCTTCTGGTTTCTTCTAGAGTTTTCTTTATTTATAGTTGGAATCAAATCTCCTTATCATTTGTGTTCCACATGCCCTGGGTGAGTCAGTTTGACCAAATGCATTACAGCCTATGTACTACGCTCAAGCCTAGATGAGCATCGAAGGGGGCTGGAAGTTGTGTTCACAATGAATGTCTAAACTAACATAACCTGTCACTGACGTAGAATTCACCTATCATTATTTAACTAAATGGAGAAGCTTTTTACCCTTCCACATCTTTTATAAAAAATCATTACAACCGTCGTTCATCTGCCTAATTCAATCTGCATGTAGTCATGTTTGTAATATTGGCTACATTGTAGACTTGGTCCCACTCGGTATGGCTCAGCTTGGACGGTGGTCACCTTATTCTCAAGTTTAGCGTAAATTGTTACAGTTCAAGCTTGATCTATTCGTTTAAAAATGAAATCCATTCTTTTTGTTTTAATTTCCTCGATAAGATCAATAATTTTCTCCTCATCTGCCATGGTTAAAGTTTTCTGTTAAATAAAAGAACAAACAAAAAAATTCAAACAGAATACCAGCTGGAAACAAGATAATAATCTAATTCTTTACTTTATCACATTCTATAATCTGGCACTTGGTTTTTAAGCACAACAAACTCGGAGCAAAAAATATATATAAAAAAAACCACTATCTTCCACCAATACGCCAAGGTCAGCACTGTGGAAGCGACAGTGCTTTCTCTTCCTCGCAGCTGGCATCACCTTCCTATGTCCGCATTCGTACAACAGTGAAATACTACGCCGCTGGAACTTTGAACCGCACAGTTTCATACAAAGATTTTCTTTTATCTTTTTAATAAACTGGAGGATGGTTACTGGCTTAAGGATTATATTGTACAAATATAAAGAAAGAATTAAAGAAAAAAGGACTCATTATATTAAACGTTAACGATAATATCGAGTGGAAATAAGGGGTGCTGCAGTTCCACATTGCCTGTACATGAGCAACGATAATATCAAGTGGAAATAGGGGTTGCTGCAGTTCCACAGTGCCTGTACATGAGCCGCCACTGCCCAGAAGCAATCTAACTTACCGCTCTCATTACCATACTCCTTAGGTGCATCATTATATCAAACCCAAGGTCAGTGTCCAGGAACTAAGTACCATGCGACTAGTTGCACCTGCTAAATTTTTGGTAATAGATGAAAAAAGAACATGCACGGTGGGCATTAACAACTTGTGAGAACCAAGAGGCAAAAGTAATCGATCACTACTGCAAAAGACAGTGGACCAAGATAATACAGTAACATGTTAAGGTTAGGACACTTGGAGCCTAGAATCTTGAACAGATATTTGTAATTCATTATTATTTCACTGAGTTTTTCAGGTTTTTTCTATTTTAGAAAAAATTCTGTGTAACATACATGTGAAGTGTATAATATAATTTTGATTTTGTTTAAAATACACTTTCTGCACGAGTTTTGCAATATACCATACCATATTCATGATGCTTACAGAGATGTTATGCTTTCTTACAGATTACCAGGATGTGATTCCATTTGTGAAGCCTGCTCCAATAGATGAAGCTGAAACAAAAAAGCAGAAAAAGCAAAAGGAGGGAATGAAGAAAAAGCCTGGTGGGGACGAACCTTAGCTACTTAGGAATTTGAACTTTTATCTTATCTGGGGGGGGGAGTTCAAACTCTTGGAATATTCCGTAATCAATTTTCTGGCATATTCCTAAAATTTTTGCGTTTTATTTTATTTTATCTTCTTTTTTTTTAATTTTATTTTCTTTTGTTAATTAATACTAAAGTGGATAAGAAAGAACATTTTTAGCTAATTTATTATGCTCAGAGCCTAGATATACAATCATGTTGTAAGGTGTGGATTTTTACTTTTTTTTAATTGGTTCAGTGTAAAAGTTTGAATGTGTAGACTTCAGCAAATACAGGGGCACATTTCTCCATCCAAACAGGTAAGCGTGGTAGCTTACTTTCATTGCTTCTCAACTTCTGCCAGATGGCCAAGCATTGTCTGTGGCACTGTACCATTCTTCAATTCATGTTATCAGTATTCTCACTTACTTGGCTCAAAATTGGGATTGAGAATCTTCTCCATTTGCTGAACTTATGTTTCACATCAAATTTTGAAATTTTCACTGACTTGAACTACTTGTTCAATATCTATTGATAGAGTTTTGTTTCTTTACTGTCTTTCAGTTTATTTTTCATAATTTAATTAACGTTCAGGTTAAAAACCATATGGGATTAAGTTCAGGTTTCATGGTGGCATATTTTGCATATTGCACCCCATTTTAAGTCTCTAACTTAAATAGTGTAGTTTTTGAAAGTATATATTTAATAATTAAAGTAGTAAATATTAAAACATGAGTATCTGAAAAATTGCTCGTAATTTTTTTATTACTTGTTGCTGTATTTCATTTCGTCTTTCCAAGATTGACTCTTCTATTCAAAAGTTAAAAGTTAAATGACTGAGTCATGGCAATGTTTATTTTATCCCTGCTATGTTTTCCTGCTGGGGCGGAGAAAAATGTCCCTCCGCTATTTATAAGAAATGTTGAAATAGATACATTTTTGGCACATGTTGTTTTATTGTTCACTTCATCCAATGATAAAAATTACAACTAATTGAGAAGTCTGCTGCAAGAAGGAAGTGTGTTGCAAAACAGGAAGAATGATATTTTTTGTTGTTCAGGTAGTTTTCGTCATCATCCTGGTGTTCAATATAGTAGTAAAGAATCAGTTATACAAAACTTCAACTATCCAAACAACCTTTTATCTTATTTAACTTAATTTACATTTACTGGAATCTTGTGATATCAATTAAGGATATTCATTGTAGATCGGACGGTTGAGAATCTGAACAAGTTATAACAATTAAGCCTACATACTTAGACTGATCATATTTTACTGTACCACGTTATAGTATATTGCAATACTAGTTCCGTAAGCGGTGCATACGGATCGAGGAAAGAGTTTTTTCAATTTCCGAGATCCGTTATGCGCTTACGGAACGAGTATTGCATGATATTTTTTTGCACGATGATTATTTATATTAATTTAATTATATTAATTGAGATATTAGCTGAAAATATTATGTATATACATTATTGAAGATAGATGTTATATTTCAGAAAGTGATTCGCATGTGTTGGTTGTTATGGGGACTGAATATTTGTCCTGTTAAAGCCACCTAGGGTTGCCACCTGTCCCGAATTAGGCGGGACATCCCGCATTTTAAGGACATTTTCAGCGTCCCGAATTATGCCTATGAGGGACGCATTATATTGCGGGACGCCAAATTATTCCAAAACAAAATATGAGACAGCAATTCTTGGTGGCGTCTTTTGTGAATTGCGTCTCATGGTCAAGATATCGATGTCGTTCCATCGCTAAAATATATCGTGTTTGCAGTATTGAAATCACCGCCCATGATGTTATTCTTTGTAATTTATTTGTATAAGTCGCGCGGGCATTCTTGTCCGTGATCGGCACAACCAGCGTGCGAGCCATTAACTGGTGATCCGACGGGGAAGTACCGTAAACAGTCCCTGCTGGAATTATAGCACAGCAAGACGTGTGTAGTGTTATCAGTTGTAATTTGAATCCACGTTCTCTGTGTGTTTTATGTGTCGTTCGTTGAGTAAGAACTAATTAAATATGCCTCCTGTTATTTCTGAACTTAGTGGTAAGCCATTATTTAGGCAGAGTCTGGATCGCCAATGTTAATAATATTTTCGAAACATGTCTATGAGTGTACATTGTTTTTTTTGAAATTCTAAGAGAAAGTTTTAAGTTACTTAGAGAAAGTATTTGACTTCACAGAAAACAATTTTTGTGGCACATTGAAGAACTTGAATCTTAAGAGTTCACTATCTTTCAAACATCTCAAAGACTCTGTGAAGGCACATAATGTAGAATCTGATGTTAATTTGGATGAGTTATATGAGGAATTCTGCTTTAGTTCAGATATAATAAATGCTACTAAAGTGAACTATGCAGAAGGAGAGACTAAGTATAAGTATGAAATGGAAGAAAATTATTCGAGAGATTGGTAAAGAACACATTCCCAATCTCATATGCTTTGTTCTGAGCATTCCTGGTAGCAATGCCTTTGTGGAAAGAGCGTTCTCTCTCATGAATCTAAAATGGACAGAATCCAGATACAGGTGCTCAGCTGACCTCATAAAGATTGAAATCATTTCTACAAATGTTACAGATACCTGCAAAGACTATTTAGTGAGAGTGAAACAGAACAAACAACTATTAGAAGCTGCCAAATCAAACAAGAAATACAGCTTCAAGTCATGAATTTGCCCAGGTTTCTGTTTATTATTATTATTATTATTATTTTGCTAATATTTTCTTTTCTAATGTTAGTGTTACTGTTACATAGCCTATTCAGTTTTGGCTTTGTAATATATTCCGTCTTTCTGTTTTTAATAATTTGTTCCGTGTACAAATTTAGGTATGAAGATCGGCGATCTGCATATATTCGATAAGTGTCCCTCCTTAGCCTTACCAAAAGGTGGCAACCCTAAAGCCACCACAAACTGGGGGGCCTTGGTTCTGGTCTTCGATAAAGGCTTGTATTATGATGGTTTTACTTACGGCACGTGTGCTTTTTGTCATTTTTACAGCACTGAGATTTCTTTTGTTTTCATAGCAACTAGATTGCATGTGGGAATGTCAAGTTACGATCCACGGTAACAATATTCGTAAGTACCACTAATTAGTGACATCGTGCAAAAACATGTCTTATACTTCGATATATTACATAAAGTATTTTAAAGTATATAGTACATAAAGTATCAGTATTTAGATACAGGAATGAATGGGCTGGAGAAAGCTGTAAAATAGAGCGTGGCTTCGTAAGGAATAAGAGTGGTAGAATGGTAGGAGCTTTTTTGATGGATGGGATGTAAAGTCCTGTAAGGTATTCAGCTCTGATCTCTAGGTAATGCTCTGTGGCCCTTTCTCAAAATATGCATCTTCCTTTTCTAGTGCTTTCAGGTTATACATGCCACTGAGTAGTGAATATTTTTTAAATGGTTAAAGCCATCTAGTGAATCTAAACCGCAGCAAACTGATCATTTTGCATTTGTTTTTGGTGTGGATTTCAAAGCAAAGCAACATTTTGTTATCTGAGAAAGTGATAAATGTAGTTGAGTTCGGTTTGGGAAAGGAACAAAGTTCGGAAATGGTGCAGGAAAAAATCATTGATCATTTCCGTTAAGGTACATAATTGTGTTGTTATTCATTACTATTATTATAAATTTACCATGTTTTAACTTTTTAATTTTGTACAGTATCATTAATCCGAACAAATGGAAAATCTGAACCACCCCCAGTTTCGATTGTTTTGGATTATTGCCATTCTACTGTAGTGCTGTTGGAAACTGTTCAGCATTGTCTGCAAAATTTTCTGGAAAGAAATAAGAATGCTGATACAGTGAAATCTCCTTATAACGATATTTGTGGGCCTTAGCAGATTGTATTGTTGTATTGGGGTAATTGTTATAATGAGGGGTTGTAATATGCCACACATTAGAAAGACTGCATGCAGAAAACTGTGTAATCTAGAGCATAATACATGGAACAACAAAAAACGTGCTAATTTTGTTACTCAACTTACTGACTTCGCTTGAATTGTAACCACAGCTACTTTTCACCAGCACACCAAAAAATTACTATTCAGACTGGTTTAACATCACGGAGCCCTTTGAGCCTAGCTATATGTCAGAAATTTCAAACTCGTAGATTGTGGGAAGAGGAAGAAAAAGTGAAGCAAATTCACACATAGCTAAAGCAAAACTAAAACAATTACTCCTTACATGATGTTTTGATTGGACATTATGTACATGTTGAAGTAACAACCTAACTCACAGTATGTTTTTGCACAAATAAGGGATGATTTTAGCCTCAGTGATCCTATTTTTCATCCCTCATGAAGCTTTCTTTTCTGGAATTTCTAAGAAATGCAACAGACCATCAACAGGGATAAGCTACTGGTTTGCAGTAACAATTCAATCTCCAAATATCAAGGGTGTCCACTGGTTGGGAAAATCCGGGAATTTTGTATGGTCGGGAAAATCCGGGAAAAATCTGTTAAAATATCCGGGAAAATTCGAAAAATTGGAAAGCTGAAGATAAGAACTAGAAGGGAAGAAAAGAAAAGTACTCTTCAGAGTCCGAAAAAGCTGCAGCTGCTCTAGATGAACAAATAAAGTTGCTGAAGACAAAATAAGTGGGATCAAAAGACTTCTAGACAATAATAGGCCTACATGAAGGTATATTTAATTTACTTTCCTATTCCTTACTTTTGTATCTGTTATAGCCTAAGTAATTATTGCTTGCAATTACTTTTGTTACTAAAAGATTTTCATATTTAAAGTATGTATAGTCCTATAACTTTAGTCCTGAACTTTCAACATCACAAGTTGCCTTTTGTCCATATCTTCATCTCTCTTCCTGTCAATTCTCCAGGCCTCTAGCAATATTTCAATATTTCTCTTTCAAAGGACTTAATTTGACTGGATCAGTATCATGTTTCTGCAACTGAATATCAATAACATTCCTATATCAAGTTGAATAAAATGTTAAATTTCAATTTAAAAAAGAAGTTGGGTTAATTTCAGTGTTATTCCACATAGAAAATTAAACTTTGGTGGCATTTTGTACTGAATGCCAAATAGACTGCAGGCATCCTCTGGTAATTGGGAGGGATGCTTGCAGAAGGTAGGGGTCAGTTTTCATAGGAATATAATTAGCAGATGGAATAATTGTCGGGGTATGCATTGACCTATTTTAAAGTACCCACTTCGTTATCTGTTGTCTTCTGTGAACCGTTGATCTAATCTTCGTCAAGCTTGTGGTCCGGCAAGCAGCTGGCCTGAAGGCAATGAGAAAGTATTATTTTGGGTTTATTTGTTATGTTTACACCGATTAATAATGGCCTTTTGTATGTGTAAACGTTCACTTTCATTCAACTTAATTCAGTTCAAGTGTTAATATTGCAATATTGCAAGTGTTAATATCAATACCTGAGTAGCGTGATGCACTTGGTGACTTCAGTGTTGTCGGTAGCCATTTCAAGACTGCAAGAGTGAGGAATTCTGTGAATGAGGTCTCGGTAACGAAGAATACCAGACTGTGTAGTCTTCCCCTTACTACGTCAACAAGGATTCGCACAATTCCAGAGCTAAACTCCTCCCGATTGATTGTCAATTACATTGTTCATTGATTATTTTGAATTTTAGTATGTAATAATAAAATATGGATCTTGAAGGGACTTTTCTTGTGGCCATTAGACATTTTCTTAAGCTTCTGCTTTTCTGTCTCTCCGTTGGTTCCCTCTTGGTGTCCTTCTAATATTTGTTTGTCCAGTTATGTTTCCAGATGTGTTGCCATTTGCCAGGTGTACTTGCACACCTTTGGCATCAAGGGTATAGATCAGGAATTTGATAAAAATCTCGTATATAAAATTTTGTGCATGGAGAATGTCTTGGTTGTCTGCGAATATGAATACAGTAAAACCACCTTTTTAAACTTTTCAAGGGACTGATGCAAAGAGTGAAAATGGCAGCAAAGTGTAAATTGTATGAAATGTAAAAGCTGCTATATATTGCAAAATTTAATATTTGAAAATAAATATAGATGCGTACTACCCGCGCGGCACTTCTTGGGCGCTGGATTTACGGGGAAATGAGGGTCGGGGGGGAACAAAACATAGCTAGTCCGCCAGTCTTTCTGCAGTGTTGTCAACCAAAGAAATAACATTTCAGCAGAATTGCGCATATGGTATTTTATGTAGTGACTTTAATATACAACGATTTTAATGCAGTCCAATAATATAACGTGGTGACAGTATTGCGTAACAATTAATTACACATCATAAGCGTTTGGTTATCAAATAAGAATATTATACATAATATAGGCAAAATATTTTTTCACTGGATGACTAATTTTAAGCATAAAGAAGAGTCTTAGCAGAACATGCTTCACCATTTCGTGTTGTAAAACGTAAGAGAGGTAAAAGTGGAGAAAACTATAGGCCTAATTTTAAACGTATTTAATACGTTTTGTGAAAAGTTCGCTCAACTTTCAGTCCATGAAATTGACATCAGAGTTCACGGGATCGTCAGAAATTAGCACATACGGAATTCTTAAAGAGGTGAGGAAAGTGTTTGTGAAATCAGCAGTTTGAAAGATTGTATTTTTTCCCATAACTCCATGCGTCAGAAAAGATAATGTCAATAAATAAATAAATAAGAATCCAGAGACAGAATGAAAGCTTAGTATTGAAGCCACTAGATGTCAGGGTGTATAGCGTACTTCATGTTTCAATGTTGTCAGCTTTACCTACGAAGTTGAACGAAACCTACCGAATGAGGACTAGGGAGCCGAGCGCCCAAGATCTCGCGCGCGGGTAGTATGTACATTGTCTATTTAAAATATAGTGCAATATATGTTGCACAATCTCACATACATATGTTGTTTTGTAATATTGAGGTTTCAAGGTTAAAGAAAGAAACAAGTATGTTGTAATATTCTCCTTGTAGCATCACACATATTAAAGGAATGAATAATTGCTCTGATTATTCAATAGATTTAGATGGTATTCAAAGTTGTGACAGAGAGTCGAAGCTCTTTCGTGTTCTGACATGTGAATCAATACGAAGTAGAATTTCTTTGCAAGAAATGCATTTTCTAATGTTTTTCTTTACCTCCATGACTTGAACTAACAGCAGCGGGAATAGTGTGCAGACCCAGTTGTGTATGCAAACAAACGTTAAAATTTAAATTGAGACACGATGAATTGCTGTGCGATATATTTTAGTAATGTAATGTGCTGAAAAGGATCTGTCAGAAACCGTAAGGTAGGCACGGATCCTTCTCTAAGTGGAAATTTGGGCTAATGTAAAGTTGTTGTTTAGAACAAATAAATTCATTCATTCATTCACCTCCATGATATTTCCAAATATCATGCAACACAAAAACACCAGTGTTGCTTCAAATCGCGACGAATTATGATGTATAAATAACTACATTGTAATAAAACACAGTAAATAACACCTGCATAAAAGAAACCAACTTCACCTGGACTAACGCAAATAGCATCTGACACCGCATGTAAGAGAGTTGGCAACATAGTGGAAAATTTAGTTAAGGGAAAGCAATTCTTCATCGAAAATCAGTGCTGCAAGGGGAAAAATATGCAAATGGCTGGGATGTTAAAAAAGGTGTTTTACTGTATTTGTACTGATTGTGGTGGGTACCCTTAAACACATTATATAGGGCAATACTATCTGCTGTGTAAATGAATGTTTCTGGATATAGTTTCCAATTTTTTCCATAGGCTTCTGTCCAGTTGAATAGGATATTTGGTCAATCTGGAGTTCAGACAGTGATGTACTTTGTGCGCTCCATCGCGTAAATTGGGTGGTTGGTTGTAGAGTACAGGTGTGAGTATTAACGAAAATGATGTGCATAAAAGACTAAATCTAGATGAGGGTGTGGAATGTGTGGTTGTTGTCTTGTGTGTAGTTCATGTGAAAGTTTAAGTTTCGTTAGTAGGAGGTTTTTAGTTGCAGCATGTAAATTAGCTCTGTAATAAAGGACTGTTTTCAAAATTAAAACAAGGGAATTCCTGTTGTAAAAGAGTTTTGGCCGGTTTACCATTATTTTGGAAGACGAGTTTGTAGATGTACATCAATGTGGAATATTATTTTAGTGAAGCTTGAGTTAAGGGGGGACATACAGCTTTTGGTGAAATTCATATGTGAAAAATAGGGGAATTTCATTGTTTTTTTTTTCTAAACAATGAATTACTCTACAATCTTGCAATCTGACATACTCTTTATTTACTACTTCTACAATTACATACTATTTTAAAAATGAATCAAACTATTACATTTACGAGTAACTATCATTTCAAAATGGCAGCCATGTTTCATGCACTGAAAAGCAGTTTCCTCGATAAATTCTACAAATATCAATATTTGAGTGATTATTTTTGTGGGTATTTGTTAATATCATATGAACAACACTATCTACAATCACTCATTTAACGTTAATAGTTTTTTTTAAATATATATATTTTAATGAAAAAGAAAATTTAAAAAAATTGATTTTTTTAAAAAATACTTAAACTATAGGTATTCCAAAGATTGTAGATGATGTTGTTCGTATGATGTTTGCAAATAGATATAAAAAAGAATCACTCAAAAATATTGCCATTTGTGGAAATTATCAGGGGAAACAGCATTTTAGTGCACATAACGTGGCTGCCATATTTTAATGATATTTTCCCATAACTGTAACAGTTTGATTAATTTTGAAAATAATATGCAATTGTATAAGTTGTCAATAAAGAGTATGCCAGATTACAACATTACAGAACAATTCATTGTTGAGAAAGGAAATAATTAAATACACCTATTTCTCATCCATGAATTTCACCGAAAACTGTATGTCCTCCCTTAAGTGCATGTATGCCAGGGATCCATATTCAAGTCTGGAGAGAAAAAGTGGGAGATAAGGTGGATTAATTTGTCTAGACGGCTGATGATCTTGAAGGGAGCTTTCTGTGTGATTGCAACTGGTATTTATACATGTGATTGCAACTGGTATTTATACAGTTTTGGTGATGCTGGAGTGGGAGGAAGTTAAGTGATTGGCTGTGGTCAGCATTTCTTGTTTCTTCTTATTGGCTAGCGTGAAGTGCAGTTTTGTTTTAAAACAGATATACAGATACTGTTAACTTTTAGAGTTTCATCCTTTCTGTCTTCCAGAAAACTTCAGCTATGCCTCTCACAGAGGTGAGCAAAAGGTCAGGTTCTGAAAACCTAACACCTTGGTCCAGAAGACAAACCTACAAGACTTCTACTGTGAGAGGTGTTGCTTCCTTCTACAATTCTTCCACCGCTGGCTCATACAATGGTAGATAAGGTTGTAAAGATATACAGTAGAGTCCCGAAAACTCGGCATTCGATAACCCAGCAGTCCAGATAACTCGGCCACACCCTGGCAGGGCAAAACACAGAGTGCAGTGCGAAAAACAACAGGATATTACGCATTTCTTTTAAAAAAATGTAGCCAGATTTTGCAAAGTCGGCTAGTTAATTTTCATTATAGACAGCTTTACGCCTTATGTGTTCCCAAGCAACCAATACATATTACAGACAAGTACTGCATTTTCTGAGGAAACACTCGTACTTATTCTTTTTTAAAACCTTTCCCGATAACCCGGCATTTTCACACATTCGGCCACTCTTCGGTCCACATTAGGCTGAGTTTTCGGGACTGTACTTTATTTAATAAATTTACTAATACATATATACCATAGTTTATATTTTAAAAACTACAACTAATATCAGATGTAATATAATGTAGCAGAATCATTGTACATTATGGAAATCTCTATTTTCAGAAAGCATAAAGAACATTGTCCCATTTTTCATTTAAAAATTAATATAATCATATTTCCCCATTATAGCCTCTTTATTTTGAGATTGTGTTTTTTATGCTTCACTAAAATAATAAGGATGTTTTTATAACCATTACTTTCTTGAGTTGTATCAAGTTAAATAATACTTCTCCCTTTCAAGAGGCAGTCATAATCTGCAACCTATTCAGGGACTTGATGAAACAAGTAATCGCAGCAACTTTCTCACCTAGCTCCTGCCATCAGTGGCGTAGGAAGGGGGGTGCGGGGGGTGCGGGCCGCCCCGGGTGCCATCAACTGGGGGGTGACAAAGTAAAAATAAAAATATGTAAAAAGTAAAAATACAAGTAAAAATATGTCTTTGCAAGTAAAAAATCGCTTAAGGGAATTTAAAGATAATAATAATATTATTTAAAACAATTAAATACGCTTAACAACTTTCTACAAGTCAACGTGCGTATTGAAACTTCTATTATTTTTAAATGCAGTCAACAAATGTAATAAAACGCGGCTAAACTGGCCACTATGTTAATACGAACAATAATATTATGGTTAGGGGGAGGGGTGTTTATTTCTGCCGATGCTTGTCTCTGCAGTTTTATTAATTTAAATTCGACTTAAAAAAGTGTGATATTTTATATCACTCGAGCCGCAACCAATTCTACCCGCTGCGGCAGTCATGACTTTGATGAAAAAAACTTCGAATGTGAGTTGACTCCGAAGTCTCCAGCAATCTATATTTTGAACTGGTATGTGCGCATATTTAAGAATAGATTATTAATAATACAGTTCCCTAAAATAGTTACATTACTTGTTTATGAAATATATTAGGATCAACCCATAAAAAAATGATGTACTGTATAATTCACATAACTTCCGATGCCCAAATAAAAGTTAGCCTCCCCTTAAAAATAAGAGCAAGTTGTCGCCAATCTTCGTGTCACATCCCCAAAAAGTACCTAACACAAATACAAAATTTTGTTTTCGTACGATTTTCCGTTGCAAGAGGCTGTAATGCAAAGAGCGCGTATTCAGAGTGTGTGGCTTATAACTACCCTTCTCAGAATTATCTCGAAAAGTGTATGAAATAAAAGTTTTAGCTCTTAGTATAAGCAACCCACGGGCAAAATTTAAAGAAAAACATTAGAGCCGTTTTCGAGAAAACTTTCTTTATGTAAAAATAAGGAAAACTCGTCTCCAATCTTCGGTTCACATTTTGAAAGGTACCTGACATAAATACAAAATTTTCTCCTTTTATCAAAATTCATCTTTCAAAAATTCGAGATTTCGCTTGGAAAATAAAATATAAAAGTATAAAAAAAATCACTCAAAAAATAAAACTTTGGACAATTTCGGGAGTGTATTTTGGCCTAGAAATGTGTGAAACAAAATATTTTAGCTTTATTAATGGTAACACCCACAATTCGTGAATCTGTCGCTCACGAAAATAATGTATAATATTATTATTACTATTATTATTAATAATAGCATTTACTGTCGTTTAACAGTACAATGTCCAATGTACTGCATAATATGCTTGATATGTATGTCTTTCCTTCTAACAAAATTGGCTGAATTAGGTTAACTATGTTTTATATGCACCATTGGTAGCACTGGTCACAATATGGTAACTCGAATCGATTCATAGATGGTTGATTCATAGTAAACCATGATTTCGGAGCTTAGTTTTGTTTTTATGTAACAAAATAATTATTACTAATTTTGCATAAACTGTTGAGTTTACGAGTTACATCAGATAAATTCGTTGCAGCTGCATCCATCGATAAACTCTTAAACTCTCGTGCGATTACCTTTGACTATCCAAAAAATAACAGTTGGAACTGTTCCATCTTTTAATAATTTAAATGGGGGGGGGGGGGGGTGACAAGAAATTTTCCGCACCGGGTACCACCTAAGCTTGCTACGCCACTGCCTGCCATACACCCTGAATGTAAACTCTCAAGCGTTTTCATGCCTGTACCACACATAAAGAAAGTTATGCCATCGTATACTGTGCTAAAAAGTCGCTGCAGGTATAAATAGATGCGCTAAGCTAAGCTAAGCTATGCTATGCTATGCTATATTACACAGATTGCCGAGGAGGTAATTTTCATAGCTGTAGCTCCATGAAGCTTGCTTTGCATATGCGCGTCAGTTTTATCCAGCATCATTCAGACTGTATAGACTTATATTGTATTAATAATAAACTTTTTTATTTTTTTTACTTCAAACACAATGCACAACTTTCTTGTGGTATTATAGATTCTTTTGGCATTAATTAGGTATTAAAAATATACTTAATTTAGGCACATTAATACCGGTACACTGTAAATATTGTAATGTAATAGGCTTTTGTAATTTGTAACTATTTTATCAGTTCACACATTTACAATGGAAGCTTGAATTAAAATATTAATTTACAGAATAATGTGTTTACACATATCACTTAAGACTTTCCTGATGTTGATAATAGATGAGAGTGTCTTGGGCTTCCAGTCAGGTGAACCGATCTAGTAATTCAGAGCTTTTGGCTGCATCGTCATACTTGTGGCTGGCTTAGAATCCATTTTGTGTCACAGCACTACTTACAAGGGAACCGTATGGGGTGTCATGTCGAAATTTACCCTCAAATTTTGCATATCAATAGGTCTTCATTACAGATAGACACATGCAAAAAATTAGCTGCTCATATGAACTGTAAGTGAGTAAAAACGAGTTTGTATTGTCCCATAAAGGAAGAACAGTGGGCACTTATAGAGCTCGCTTGAGCAGTTCGCGTACTGGGGAATATGAGCAACAGTGGGTGCCTTGGTATGAGGTAGAGAAAGAAGTTATATTGTTACTCGTTGAGTGTGATTGTTCTTGTGATAGTGATGCCATTTCCACATTTTGAAACTATTTAATCTGCATACACATTGAGGGGTTGGTTATAATTGTTTGTGTGTGTAGGTGTTATAGACCAGAAGTGTGACCACTCAATTTATGATATTAAAACAAAGATTTTTCACCGTGCACAACACTAACGTTTCAGACAACCTGTTCTCATTGTTGACATTTCTTGTCCAGACAAAACTGTTTAGGTTTTAAGAACTTGGACTAACATGTTACGTATTGCACTTGTCTTTATAGGCCAAGGTAAAGTAATAGTAATATTAATTGAACCAATTTAAACAGGTACGGGCATCATTTTACCAGTCCTAAACTCTTAAACAGGTAGTACTTGGTTCACAAGACCTATTGGATTACAAATGTATGTATCAGAGGAGGGTATTAATCATTATTATAATGTTACTCATCCCTTAATTATAAGGAAATGGAGAGATAAGACAAACCAAGGCCTACTTGAAAAGCGGGAACGGTGCTATTTAGCACTGTGACAGCGTTGACTCACAGTACGTAGCGGAGGCTCCACTATCCCTCCTGCAGACAGCTGTTGTGTGACGCTAGGTTACTCAATATTTCGAATTTGCAAAATTTTCAGTTAAATTCCATCCACTAGAATGAGCAGTTTTTTTTTTTTTTTTTGTGTCTATCTGTAATGAAGATCTACTGACTTTCAAAATTTGAGGGTAGGTTTCAACATGACAACCCGTACAGTTCCCTTGTTTGCTTGTCATTTGTTATAATAATATAATATTATGTCACCTGAGGAAGGCCTGGAGGTCAGACTGAAACGTAGTGACTGTTCAAAGGTAAAATTTTATCCACTGTACTAAAGTTTTAATAACAGTTTTAATCAATTAATATAATATTATGTAATAATTTTATTTATGCATATCCATGCAGTGCATACATAGCTTTCTGTGTGTGGTAGCCTTCAGTGTTTATTCGCACTTTCCTCATAACACTTGCTACTCTCCACTTTGATTTTACTAATTATTTAAAAGCGTAACAATTTACATGTCCCTCTCAGTTGCTTACTGAATGAGTTTGTTAGAATTTTTTTCACAGGATCTCATATTATACTGCAAGCAGATGCACATATGACCCCTTGCATGGTCTTATGGTTAGTGTTGCTGGCTACAGATCTGCAGGCCCGGGTTCAGTCCCTGGTAGGCCTACCTACTCACTAATAACCGTTACTTTCAAAATGTAACAATCAGTAAGAGCATTAGTATTTGGATAAAGTAACTTTAATTGTAGCTGAGTTACTTTTACCAGTAATGAAATAACAAAATTGTCATTACTTTATTGTGAGGACAGACAGAGTAATACCGGCCTTATTATTCTGTAGTATAAAAATGTTGTTTCAATCTTTTAACAGTGAGTACAATATGCTTCCATAATCTCTTTGTTTGCTGTGTCTAGTGACGACTCATTATTCCCTCCAACCCCCCTCCAGACCCAGCCGGTTGTTGGTTGTGTATTGTTCTCCATCCTTTTCTTTCTTACTTGCCTGATATGAAATAAATTTGATTGGTTGTGCATAACGTTCTATAACATAATTAGGAAATGAATGAATTATAATTCTTCCTGTTGCTAGTGCATTTATTTTTTGTCAGTTACAATTTAGATTTTATTTTTAACAATTTTATTTGAAAATTATATAATACACAACATCAGTATATTGCAGTCAGGTGACTCCAGAATAACATCTCCAAAGTTGACCGTTTTAAGTTATAGTTGTATAATACTGTATTAAGAAACAACAGCTCTATGTTTTTGTTGAAGCCTCGTATGCAAACAACGATCAGTTTTTGTGCTTTAACCAATTGTACTTGACATATTTTTCCAATGCTGGAAGTAAAATAATTTTTGTGTCCCCTGAAAAGATGCCATTTTTTTTTTAAATATGAGGTGTCTCATCTAAAAACAATGATATGCTCTTTTCTTATTGTTGCATTTCACTGTGGAGAATGTTTTTGAGTGGTACCAAACATTGGATTATTATTAGTAGTAGATCTAGATAGCATACTAATAAATTATTAACTAAAATAAATTAGATTAAACATAATCTTTTTGAGATGTTTATGACCATTTAACCAGAGCAGGGGATGGTATGTTTAAAGAGCATGTGTCAGGACAAATGCCCAGTGTACAATGGAAAGTCTGTTTGCAACAGCTACCAGTGCCATTGTGCTAAATTACAATGAATTAAATTCTTATTTTATGAACATTCTGATTTATTGTAGAAAGTTACTATGGAAATACAGTATACTCCCGATTAACCATGGAGTTAGGTGGTGCAGCAACCATGGATAATCCACAAAATGCTACAAAATGGACAAAAATCAGCATGAAAATGCTTTTGATCATTTTTATTTACAGTAGAGCCCTACACATCCAATCAGGAATTAATAAATAGAACTGTTCTGTACTTACAAGTTATAGGTTTACTTTTTCACAAAAAAACAGTCAACTGTTTATTATGTGTTAAAACACAGTTATCGTATGGGGGAAAAAGAAAGAATAACCATGATAAATCTGCCTATGGATAATCAAGAGTTTACTGAAAGCACTTCATTTGACTCCTTCCTCTATTCATGATTTATTACAAAAATATATCAATATTATCACTGTATGTCTTTACTATTATATGATACTTTCAGATTATGACTGCCTCTTTTAAGCAGCTTCTAATCTCATTCAAGCAATCACAAATCGCAGAATGACACCAAGTAAAACTCCAGTGAAAATAATACTAAGGATGACCCACAAAACAATAATATGTCCTTTGCAACAATGAATGCTCTTCTGCTTGGGGTGTTTTGGTGGCAAAGGTGAGACAGATGCCTTGGGATCTCGCACCGGTAAGGGCTCTGGTGGTGCAGGATTCTCAGCTGGAAGCACCAGGGGCCGTGGTCTCAGCATCGGAGGCAGTAGCATGGGAGGAGGTGGGGGTGGCGGTGGAGGAGGCATAGCCAGCAATGAGTACTGTGGTGGTGTCGGAGATGGAATGAACATTGGAACTGGAAGAGGCATGTGATGTACTGGACACGGCTCCCCATCCCAAGTGGAGAGTGTCGATTGCATGGAGCGTAGTGTACCCAGTGTTGGCTGTGTGCCTGCTATCACATCAGGTTGGCTGCAACACCAATCATTATTTTGGTATCATTTAAGACATAGCTGTGTAAAATTATTGCGTAATAGAACTTTGCAGTGAAACAAAAGAGGGAAGAGTTTATAATAAAAATAGAAGGAACTGATATAATAAATATAACTATCACTCGAGTTGAACTTTTGCTTCACTTACAAACTTTTCGGTGGAATACAACAATGAAGCATGCAGTAATATAAGTTTATTATGAAGTGACATGGGGAAGTGCCTGATATTTCTTGCTTCTTAGAAGCAAAACCATGCATAGTACGAGCTTTATATTATACAGTTAAATTTATATTAAGTTATATACAAGATAGATATATGCATATGCATTCATGTACCACAGATTATTGTCTCTGTTGGACATCACATGATAATATTGTAGGAGAAAAATTCCTCTTACACTGGGACTTGAACTGCTTTTACCAACTGAGCTACGCCAGAGTTCAATTCACAGTGCGAGATAGAACCTCTCTCCTATTAAGGGCATCAGTCATAGGAGAGAGGTTCTATCTGGCGCTGTGAATAGAACTCTGGTGTAGCTCAGTTGGTAAGAGCATTGGCACGAATAGCCAAAGGTCCTAGGTTCAAGTTCCAGTGTCAGAGGAATTTTTCTCCTATAATATTATATTAAGTTGTTCATATACTATGAAATTTTAAAAATATGAAATCTTAAATTTTGCACAGAATTACCCAAATGCAGTACCCCCAAGTCAGAAGTTTTCAAGCCGCCCTTAGAATTACTTTTTCTCATAAAACTCTGTTTTTTGTGTGTTTGTTGGTTTTATTAAAGAAGTTTCAAAATGTAACTTGCCTGGGTCTTATTTTGCAGAAAGTCTATTTATTTTACCCCAAGAATATTTGACATCAAAGTGGTGAACTTACAAGGGCACTGCTGGGTTATACTTGAGCTGTGAGACAGTGTCAGGTTCAGCCGTACTAGAACTTGCTGTGCTTGTCTCTGTGCTTGGTGACATGGGTCTAGTCTGAGGATGCTGTCGTGGCCGATACTGCTCGTTCCTCCTCATTTCCTCAACATAAGGATCAGTTCCTGCCACAGCAGTCATGCCAACATTACTGGGATGCTGGTCTGAAAAAGTAAAACCATACTTTATTTTCTCTTATATTAATTTATAAAATTAACAAATTCTTCTAAAAAGAAATCTAATACCTAAATTGGGACACGCTCTAGAGCTGCGGTATTCAACCATCTTCCACCCCATACCACTAGAAACAGCAATTCAAGTGGGTGCCCCCAACATTTTTTAACATAAATAAATTGTAATAATTATTTTTTTATGTTTCTGTTTTACCTCCTCTTAAAAGCTACTGCATATAGGCCAGAGAACAAAGCCATGGCATACTAAATTGAGGCAAGATATGGTGTGTGTGCCTAGCACAATGTTTCCCAAACTGTATTCTGTTAAGCACCCGTTAAGTGTTCCACGATGGTGTCAGTGCTCTTGGTTGCTTTAAAATTGAGATTCTTTCTAGTAGCTAATGTGTAATTTTGTCATCCCTATTAATTAAAAATCTGCGTTCACTGTTGCAACATCTAGCACGAACAGCTTTTATTTTTCTCAACAATGATAAAATAATGTTATGCTTCTTCCTTCTGTCACCCACTACTCCCTACATGAAAAATCTATGATGTAAGCAGCAAAAACATTAGTCATATTGAATTTCCAGATTCCAATTTTATTGTTGTATCATTAGCGTTACTTTGAAATTTGTTTTTTAATAGCTTTTTGAAATTTAAATTAAATCACTTATTAAAAAAAGAATTCTAGGTTAGGAGGTTGTAGTAAAACAATTTTCATTAAATGAACAACTTGAATGTTTTTAAAATTGTAACATTTATTTTAAGCTATCACAAATAAAGTTATTAATTTTTGCTTTGAGTATGAGTATTCCTTACATATATTCTTAAACAAAAAGTGTTCCATGGCCAAAAAAGTTTTGGAAACACTGGTCTAGTATGATGAAGGACCTCCTAAGCCAGTACAAACTTGTAAGACATCAGACCGGGAATGTTCCGGGTGATGTTAAGTAAATTGCAATCTGCCATTCTCCTTTGGAAGTGAAAAAACCCACACTCAAATTGGCATGCCACAGGATTCTAACCCTTGAGCTCCTGAATGTGATTCTGCAACTCTTAACGACTCACCCATCTCGCTCATCTACAATACATCTACCTTGCTTTTATCCTATTCATGTTCTTCCATGCTCCCTGTTCTCCCCCATATTTCCACTGCATATAATATTTTTGACTCGGCTATTGCTTTATAAATATTATTTAAGCTAGACATTTTAGAATCCCCTTCAGTTGCTGTTAACACTGTATTTCCTTCATTTTTTTACCAATTTTATGTGATATTTCTGATTTGTTTTCCCATTTAATGTTACTCCTAAAATAATATTTATTTTTAACTTCTATTTCTACGGAGAACACAGATCCCTGAGTTTAATTCCCACATTGGAACAATTTTTTCACTACCGATCCTAACGTAAGGTTAATATTGTACTTGCCTAGACCATAGCGATCATTATAAACAGACTGCTGCTGATGGTAGTTGATGTTGCGATACTGCCATGCCATGGGTGTTCTCGGATCTCCATGATCAAGTGGCCGTGGTCTTGGTGTTCCGGATGACCGCCTCTCCATGATCCCTATCACAAAATATTTAAAACGTCAGTGTTCTGAATAGTCTTCTTACAAACATGCCATTGAACAAAATCTTGCAGTTTCAAGGCAGAATGAACACGCAGGTTATCAGGTGTTAAAACCTACAATATGCATTTGAAAAGGGGACTTTGATTCTGGGATTGAGGGATTGATGGATTGATGGTCTCAAGTCAGACTCTTATGATACGTTAAAGAACTCTGTTATTGTGGTAAAATGTTTTGTTTATTCCTACTAAACCCAGGTATTGTTTCAAGTGATTGGGGACCGCAGCATTCAGTTGTAGCGTCCAGCCAATAATAATAATAATAATAATTATTATTATTATTATTATTATTATTTTTTTTTTTTTTTATCTGGCAGAGTTGAGGCCTTCTCTTACACTCAACCAGAGACAGAAGTAAATGGAACAAACAAATACACTAACATAGTTTACTCGGTATTTTGGACTCGACTGCAGTACAGTACTGAAAGCATTTAACAGCTGTTTACAGTGTATTTACTAGTAAAGAAGTTCAAGATATTAGGAGTATTGTGACCATCTAGCAGTGGGGGATCCAGGAAGGGGGCCACGACCCACCCCCTTTGGTATTTCTTTTACATTGATTTGATCTTTTGTTATTCGTTGAAAATTATTTTCTTTTAAATTAACACTAAAAATTAATTAAATACAAAATAGAAACATTGATGTACTCTTACTATTTCAACCTGAAAATACAAGTTTCATAGTATTTAGGTTTATATTCTAGATGCCTTGGGTCAAATGCATAGACTAGCCATGACAACTCACAAGACAGCAGTTGTTCGAGTTCCTTATCTTTAATTACTGTATTATTTTAAGTGATTGAATTTTTGTGAACTATTTCAGACTAGCACTTAATTCAGGTTATAGGTAAAAAGTTTGGTATTTGATTAATGACTTTAATTGTTATTTATGCACTAGCAGGTAGGCTACCCTATGCCTGAGATTATTTATTCATTCAACCGCTAGATTTTTAAAAATCATTTACATAACACAATAATGATGATATTTAATAACACTAACATCGTTTTTACATACATTACATGAATGGCATGATTTTATTGTTAATTGACCGAGCGGAACGGACCGTTCGGTATTTCGTCGTTTTGTCTAAATTTGTTTGTAAATGAAAGAGAAATATACAAAATTATACCACATAATGGCCAGGGTCTCAAAGAAGTTCAATAAATGTCTGCTAGAGATCGCTTGCTGCTTCTGCAAATAGTTTCGATCCCTTGCAGTACGCAAACTGTCGATTATCGATATAGATGAGTTCGCCATCTTTGAATACTGTAGAGCGCGTATTTTTAAGACGGGAGTGATAATGCTTGTAAATTATGTCTAGTGTTTCGTTTCGCAGTTGTGAATTGTTTTTAGTTATGTACGGGATGTTACCGGGTTATCAGTGTTATTAAGCGTGTGTCGGATGGATGCCCGTATATTAAACAGTAAACGACAAACGAAAGTGCGAAGGCAATGTGTAAAGCTGGACAAAGTGGACTGTCCCAGAAATCAAAAGCAGAGTCCAGGACGAAAGTACCTGATGTGCAGGTGAGTAGTACAGTTTGTAATCTACTCGAGGAAAATATGTGGTACTGAAGTAATAAATTCTGAGCGTAAATCTGGAGTAGGATGCATACTAGTAAGTTGCCATCAGTCCCAATATTAGTAAGTTACCAACAGTCCAGCCCAGGCTATTTGTACCTGGAGCAATATCAGGCCCGGTTGTTCACTTAAGGGTGGACAATCAGGTTTGGGTTTTTTTTTTGGCCAGTATTTATTTAATAAATATTTATACAAAACATGACCACCCGAATGAGCAAGCGCTCGTGCTCGGGCACAGTTCAGCCATTTACATTACAAAATACAAATTACAAATACATAAAGAAAATATAATTAAATCAATACCTAAATAAGTAATAATAAAAAAGAAAGAACAGACAAGGTAAAAAGAAAAAAGGAAAAGTAGTAAGAACAAAATTGAAACTCTGAGTTATTACAAATAAAATCGTTCCTTAATTGTCTACTAAGTACAGAGTGAAATAACTTTTGAACTATGAAATAAGATTTTTGATAAACTTATTGAATTTTTTGTTGTTCATATGTACTATTTCTGGATGTGATCTAATTATAGAGTTATAGATCTTGGACCAGAATAAATGCTATGTTTAGAGCCAGAAGAGGTGAAGTATTTTGGTTCCATTAAAGGTAATGTTTTATTTCTTCTAGTATTGTAATTTTGAGGATCCGATACATGTACGTTGCGGTATTTGTGAAAGTATTTTAAAAGTGTGAGCTTATAAATTTGTTCTACAGTCATAACATTAAATTCTGGAAATATCAGTTCTGTTGGATATTCTATAGGCTTTTTTAAACAAATTTTTATAATTCTCTTCTGTATTAGAATCAAAGGAGTCAATACAGAAGTGCCACTTCCTCCCCAGCCAATGATACCGTATTGGAGGACAGACTGTATTAGAAATATGTTTTTTATACAATTACATAGGCCTACTATTTTCAGAATTAAGTAAACTGCTACAGTTACGGGTAGTTTATCGTTACAAAAATCAAAACTACCATCGCAGTTTGCTTTATCTTCCTCTCGTTTCTAGGCATAGGATTGTTTTTGCCGCATTTTTTAACTGATTATGATCCAAAATTTAAAATTCTATTCTTCTATTCAGCTAATCAAGAATGGGAAATGCAGCAAAAGGCAAGAATAACACTAATGAGTCTAAAAGACTCACCTTGGGTAATAGTGGAACAGAATGCATCTAAAGCATTCTGTACGAGGGGGGGGGGACCCAAAACTAGCTTAACTAGCTTAAAAGGCAAGGCGTCGCCCGGGTTTTGTAATTCAAAATTAACTTACGGAGGACTATCGATTTTCGAATTCTTGTATAGCTATCTAGAGATTGAAGCGAAGAAGAACGACCTATCACACTCAAACTGTTCCCCCCAGAAAACGTTAGATACAGCTTTTAATCGCTCATAGAGGTCTGAGAATTATTTTACGACCCGTTGCTTCTGCACACTATGCTTGATAGATCGTGAAATAACAAGAAACATAAAATCCGGTAATATAAAATTGTACTGTCTTTACGTGATAATGAATTACATCAATTGCATCTCTAATTATTTGTCAAAAGCCCAACACAATCAAACTTTCAAAGCCCTATGTGAACACTGCAAACAACAGCGTTGTCGTGAGAACTCCACGTGAAATGTGAATTTTATTTAGTAAATTAAGTTAGATGCAATATTTTTAAAAATTAACTTATATAATTTTACAAGGGAAGGGGTGTTTCGTTCAAACTTCAATGTTGCCAACATTTCTTTCCTGATTGAAGTGGGTATGTGTGAAAAATAAGCGTGCAGATCGGTTGAAGCATGTAGATTTGTATAGGGGACAAACACATACTTTCAACTTTCTACACCGTGTTAAAAAAAACCGACGAATTTTTCAACAGAACTAAAACTCTGGAGGGAAAAAGAGTTTTAGCCTGCAGAGAAATTTGAAATCACCCAGAGGACCTAAACCTCATTATTTTGCACTTCATTTTTTAAAAATCTCTGTGGAAGACACCCGGACCCCCTGTTTTTTAATATTCCATACCCCACATCCCCCAGTTTGAAGTTTATTGAAGTTTATTGTTACATACATTATTACATTTCATTATTTACATTATTTCACATTTAGTACAAGTAAAAACAAGTACCAACAGAAAATACTATTTCTATTTTAGCATTTAAAATGTAAGGTATGCCCCTAGATGAGCAAAGCTCGTGTTTAGGGGTATGATTAATATAAATCTATTTATATATCAATGCACAGTCTACTACAAACGAAAATTATAAATGTATGAGTACAATGTACATAAAATAATTTTGCATCATTAACCAGTGGTTTATATAGAAATTGCAAAAAACAGAAAAAGAAATGTTTATAGAATAAATTGGGTTGAAATATTGAAAGATAAAACAAAATTAAAGTTGTGCTATTAATATTATATAATAATTTTTTTTATTTTCCTCTTAAAATGTTTGAGATTGTAATTCATATATTCGGGGCGCTCAGCAATAAACGTGTAATTGTAAACTTTCGTTTATGTCGGCCCCTCGCTTCAAAAAGTTCTGGATCCACCTCTGTCATCTAGAGAGTAGAGAATTTGTTGGTTCAATATGCCGGTCTCCGTAACCGCGGTAGCTTGGTGCTTTGGAGCCCTGGTGAAGGAGACTGCGGGTTCGAGTCCCGCCTCGGGCAGAAGTGTTTGTGTACGTTAAAGGTATCAAACAGACGTCATAAAATGTAAAACGATAAAAAAAACTAGTTTCAGAAAAAATGGTCTATGGCCAACTAAAATTAGAATAAAAAAAATAAAACTTCGACATCAACTTGATTTACAATAATATCAACAAGTAGGCTAACTTTCCTCTGGGACTGGAAGTACGGTATTATACATTATCTCTATCTTGGGTTTGGGTGTTTGCTATTAAAATCGTCACGATCTAAGCATGTATCTTTTCATATACAGTAAACCAAACTGTTTCTTATACAGGCCGTGGAGGCCCTTAGGGTTTCAGGAAGCTGAGGCTCCCAGATATTCAGACATACGATTTAATGTAGGCGTATAGTATAACTTACAGAAATACTACTGATTCCATTTCAGGGGGATAAATAAAATGACTTCAATTATCAATGAAAAATGTTAATATTTTCCCTATCACCTTCATTCTCTGTTCTCCCATCTCTTTTTTTCTCTCCTCCTTGTTTTCTATCTCTTCTTTCACACATGTTCCTTTTATCTTACTTCTGTTTCACTACATGTTACATTCGACATACTAATGCCATATTTTAGGCCCAAAATCCAAATGCGTTAAAATGTACACTCGGAAGTGCAGTTCCAAATGGCCTCCTAAACCGAGTAGAGGCTCTGCTTCTCGCATTGAAAATTTTTGTAGGCTGTATGAGGAACAATGATTTGCAACAAGGTGTTATGTGTGACTCTGTCCCCGTCAACATTTCGGAATCAGAGTAAGATAATTCTCAAAGAATTGACACTCCCTGAAGATGGGACGATTCGCTATATACATTGCGATCATGATTTCTTCTTTTCCTTCTTATCAGACTATATGGGCAAGAGGTATCTTGAACTGAAGGCAAGCATTGCATGGATATCCAGTCAGTATTATTTAATATGTTGATCGTCGCCTACAAATCGCGTCGTATTGTGAACATGGTGCTGCTTCACTTAGAGCTAGGGAAAACCCATTCTCCGAGTTTCTAATGCAGTAATCACTTCAAATGAAAAAGAATTTCTCGAGTTTGGCCCTCTCGATGTTATTTACCTTTCTTAGTGGGGTTGCACACCAAAGCCGGGCCGGGCCGAGCCGAGCCGAGCCGGGCGAAAATCGCTTGACCACTAATTATGCAGTATTTCAATGGGAGCTTTCAAATAAGACGCCGGGCCGGGCGAAGCGAAGCCGAGCGATTTTGAACAGTCCTGCTTCCCGCTACTTCAAGCTGTTTCTGCCTGCGTTTTTGTTCAGTCAAGCTCGGTGTCCCGGCCTGGACAAATGGATTCCAATATATAATCGAATGTATGGGTACTCATTCTAAAATATCCCCCAAAACGTTCTTCATCTTCTCGGAGTTTCTCGTATTTAGTTGCGAACTGTCCGCTTTTCTCGTAATCTTTATTGAGATTGTGAGTCCAGTATCGCCTTCTTTGTCTCACATACTCATCATCAAATGAGGAACTATCCAATAACATCATCATCATCAAGTTTGATGACATTATTATTGCACTACTGTTAAGAGGGATAAAGGCAGCTCTCACTACAAGGCTCGAAAACCTACTGAGCGAATCAGCGTCAGTGTGAACGCATCGCAGATTTTGCTCGGCTTGGCTTGGCATCGCTTCGCTTCGCCCGGCCCGGCTCAGCTCGGCTTTGGTGTGTGAGAGGCCTTATGGTATAAAACCAGAAATAAAAATAATTTATACCCTAATTTTATTAGATTGAATAGAACTCAGAATAGTTTTAAACATGCTGGAACTAAACTATTAAAAAAAAAAACTATCACGAGATCCAAGAAGTGTCAATTGGAAAATATTAAAAATAGTAATTAAACAACGGCTAAAAAATAAAGCACTTTATAATATAAAGGAATTCGAAGAGACAAATCTGGGTGACCTAATGTTTAAATTTTTTCTTTAATATTGATCATGTCCATTACTTTGTAGAAGGTATATGACAGATAAATAATAATAATAATAATAATAATAATAATTATTATTATTATTATTATTATTATTATTATTATTACTAAGCAGTCTAGTTAAAAAGCCCGGGCGGCTTGGGTTGCTTAAATCCTAAAAGGGAGAGGTAAAACTACGATAAGAAAGAAAGAAAGAAACCCTAGTTAAAAAACAGAAAAATTACTGCCTATGAAAGCAGCGTAATTGCCTTTCCTTATGATGCCATTGGCAAAATTGTGGCAGTCATTTCGTGTAATGAAAACTGTATTTTTTCACGAAAAGCATGTTTGTTTCTAAAAGCATTGTTCCCTCCTCCGACCACAATAGTATATAATTCGGAGGAAAGTATTCGGCTCGTACTAACACATATTTCTTACAAGCCGAACTATTTACCTGAGCACACATAATGAAAAACATAACTGCAGGATGAGAAAGCTATGTTTTATTCACCGATGTGGAATTGACTGTAGTAACGGAAAACTGAAAGTAGATCTATGCTATCTAATTCCTATTTAGGTATAAACTAGCTGGTGAGAAAATTCGCATGATAAATTCTTCAGTCTATTTCGTGTTGCACTATCCATCAAGTCCATGAGATATAATTATTATTAACATATTTTTTTTTTACTTAAGAATCTTTTTTTCATGTGATTTTTGATCACTGAATTAAAAGTAAATCTTAAGCGCACTGCTATTTAGGGCCTACCCCGGTAAACTTGTGGACTGCCGTTTCGCAGGTGCGGTCCATGCATCTTCAACGGAAAATCAACCGTGACTTTTTAAGATACCAACACATTTAGCTTCTATGTTGCACGTGAAGCGATGAACATAACATTAAAAAAGTCTACCTGTTTAGGGGTCGACATGGTTCCTCTTACTCTAGTGCTATGAATCTTATACCTGTACCGCATTAATTTCGATACTTCTAGACTTCCAAAAACCGTTTATTCTTTCTGCCTCTCCCATAGCCTATTTAATCTTGGAGATTGTAGGATTTGAAGAGGAATGAATTGATTGTACAGTGTTTTACTCCAATAGCCTTCCTGCTTTTACACTACTAAAGAAGGGAGAGATTATTTCTATTTCTAGTTACTGAATTTTTATGAAATTTAATTATTTATAATAGAGACATTAAAGCAAAACGATACACATTAAAAAAAAAAAAAAAAAACATGTTTACTGACTTTGCTACAAAGAGCTCTTTGGTTTCACTCTCGAACGAGCTCTGTTTACGCCAATTGTAACTATTTTCCCCTGTATGTGGTATTTATAATAATTAATACGTCTTTCATACGCTTCATGTGTACCTTGATGTTCTTACTGGAATTATTATCGGTATGTTGCCATAGTTGCAAATATATCAATACTTACCAGTGAACGTATGTTTACTAGTAGTGCATTTTCATCACTTAAGTGGGCCTATGTATACAAACATTTCGATTGCACAATTTCCAAACTATAAATAAATGTGATACTACGTGATGTGTAGCCTACTTTAGTCGGCGCGGAAACGTTTTTAGATAGTGGGATGGGTAGGTATTGTCCTCTCTAGAACCGGCCCTAAAGTAAACAAGTACCGGTAACTGTTAGTCGTTCGGAATGAAATGGCACACGGGCTGATGATGCGCGGTAGAAATTTACTGTTTGCTGTCCCACGTAAACGTTGCCATCCCACCCACCCCGTTACTCAATAATAATAATAATAATAATAATAATAATAATAATAATAATAATAATAATAATAATAATAATTTATCAGTTTGCCGAACAGAATTCAAGGTGAAAGGAGTTTTAAAACAATTATTGTGTAAAGTAAATTTCAACATGTAATTCTTTCCTTAAAATAAATAAATATTAATAAACCCGTATTATTATTATTTCAACTTTTATCTAGGATGAAAGTGGAGGGATATATTTTGGGGGTTAAAGGGGTCGGGAAATTTCTGGGTGCAAACAGTTGGCATAATTGTAAATCCGCCACTTAATGCGTATACTGATTTTCAAGGGATGTTGACGGGAGAACTGTGCTCATTTATTTCCACGCTCCAGTTTCTGAATCCAACGTTTGCTTCTTAATTACAGCAGAGGATATGGGCTTGGCAACTTCTTCCGTCAAAACAATGAGAATCATGGGAAACAGAATGCTTGGTGAACAGAACCGCTACCCTGAATATAGGCTAACGCTGTCCCAGTCGTAACATTTGTGCAATTATTTGTCCTAGTAATAAGCATGTTTTCTATAGCGGAACATGACCGAACTAGTGAATATAACCACGGGAAAACGTCACAAGACGGCAGAGTTTACGGAAATGTCAAGAAAGGGACACTGGGACACATGGTTCTTGGGTTAACATTGCATTCCTCGCTTAATCATGTCCTCAGATTTGATTATCCTTTTGTATTATTCATGTAAAATACGTAATGTAAAAAGTTTGACACGCCTGATTTAGTGAACTGAATTTAATTGATTTTGACAATATAACCACTCATTACTAGGGTTGGGATGTTTACGACATGTTATATTTTTATCCTGACCCCATTCTTGCCGCAAACGCAAATTAAACATGAATTGCACATTTATTATCCTAATCGGACCGTTATTATTTTGCATATAAAATCATATTTCGGTCATTTTCATGGCCTTGGTCATATTTGTAATTTAACGTCACATTTCAGTTATGAATTCAGTAAAGAGCACAATTATGCAGTATGTGCACTAAATTGTCGACTTATTATTTCTTTTTCCGAATAAGAGTCACCAATATTTTGGTTTTACTGTAAGTGAATTGTGAAGGGACAATTTTAAATAATAGCACAATTATCTCTTCCTTCTTGTTGTTAACAAATTCTAATAGACATGTTTTAAAAGTATTTTCAGATCACAATTGCACAGTTCTTGCCAGATTAGAAGTTCTTTACAAGTAAAACTGTAAATCACCTGTAAAATTGCTAAAAAGCCAGTAGCTGATTGAATTAATGTGATGTAATAATTTGTCATTAAACGTTTTAAATTGAAACATTTATTTTTAGGAAATAAGTTATTTTATGATGTCTTATTTAGGAATTTTGAGTCATATTTTGTAATTTTTAAGGTCATATTTTCAGTCATATTTTATACTTTTTTAGGTCATAAACATCCGAACCCTACTCATTACTTTATTATTTGTATTGCGAATCCTATCAAAGACGAAATGTACAAAATATTCAGTGCAACTCAAATTGAATTGTCATATTATAACTTTTCTTGAATTGAGTTGAAAGATCACAAATTCTTTTTATTCTTTAATGTCTGCATGTATATAATGTGCAGTGGTCTCTTGGCTGCTCACTTTTTAACTTCTTGCTTCTCTTAAATCACTGAACCCAAATCTGCTAGCTTGTTTTACAGCACACAGTTTGTGGATTTTAACACTAAAAGGACTGATGGGCCATTTTTCTATTATTTTATTAAAATATCATAGTACAGGCAAAAATAAAAATCAACAGAAAATACTATTTCTATAAAAAATGAAGGTATACCCCTAGATGAGCAAAGCTCGTGTTTAGGGGTATAATAGACCAATATAAATCCAATTATACATCAATACACAGTATAGTACAAACGAACATTATAAATGCATGAGTACAATGTATGTAAAACAATTTTGCATCATTAACCAGTTGTTTATATAGAATTACAAAAAACAGAAGGAAAAATTATAGAAATAAATTGGATTGAAACATTGAAAAACAAAACAAAATTAAAGTTGTGTTATTAATATTATATAATTATTTTTTTTATTTTTTTTCCTCTTAAAATGTTTGAGAATGTAATTTATATATTCTGCGTGCTCAGCAATAAACGTGTTATACAATTTCAAACCATAGTTTTGACCATGTAATTGCCCTTTGGTCGTCTTACATTTTGATTCAGCGAAACGAAAAATGGCATTTCTTCTTGTATTTTGACAATGACTGGAGGACACAAATTTTGATAACTTTTTAAGGTGTTCGATTTTCATAACATTGAATTCAGCATATAATAGTTTTGATGGGTAAGCAATAGGTTTATTTAAGCAAATTTTTATTATTCTCTTTTGAAGTAAAATTAATTTTGTACAAATGGTCTTAGGAACGCTACCCCAGCCAATAATTCCGTATTGGATTAACGATTCAACTAGTGTTAGATTTTTTTTATTTCATTGTTGCGAGGAGGATATTTACAATGTTTGAAGACTTTTAATTACTATTAGCTACCTTATAGGGAATAAATTTTCACTTACGTACAAGTCACAATATTCACATTTTTTTATACTTTTACCTTTAAGGACAGCGGGGTCTATTTGACCAGATTTATATATCAGCATAACGACTGTTATTATTGCTATTTCATTTACTGCATGTCTTGCCTGTTTTGCTTACCTAACAGTGAGTTGCAGTAGCAAAATATCTCATTGTTGTTGAAGGCAATTTACAGGAAATTATTGTTTCTGCTTTGTCAAAGCAAGTTCATTCTGTTTCATGCTTTTCTCGTTCAGACAGGCCAGTGATTATGTTTTTTTAATATTATAAACAAATGACATTTCAAGGCTGTGGAAGATGAATAACAATATTCCTGTACATGGTTTCTGGTGAAGAATCTGGTAGTAGTGGTGATTATTAGGGACCGGATTCTTAGGTTTTTACCTATTTTTTCCTTACTTCCAAAACAAAAAGCGCTCATGCACTTTTTCGAATCACGTCCATAGGATTCACCCACATTAATTCTGTGGCACCTAAAATTACCTAAATCGGGTATAAAAACCTAAATATACCTAAACGGGATATAAAAACTAAAATATCTAATTTAGGCTACTTTTTTGTCTTTTTTGTTTGTCAGTTGAGAAATCGACATTTTGCGGAGAGACAACAATTTTTGTCGGGTTGAAATTAATACCACCAGCGTTTCGTCCAACCCATTGTCGTCCAGGATGGAAAGTATCAAGAGAGGAAGTGTAAGAGTATCGGCGTATTCCTTTTAAAATATTCGTCCCTAGTTGATCTGTTGTGCGGTTAGCATGCGTAACAACCGAAGAAATGAAAATAATCAATTTCACATTATCCACATCAACCATAAAGTATTTTCGTCACTAAATTGGAAGCATCAGTTTGGAATTCTGAGAAGGGTAGTGTCTAGATACAGTAGCCTATTAACTATTAACGAAGAGATAACAGGAAGAACTTCATAGTTGAGAATCTTGAAAGATATACTGTAACCAGGAAATGTGAGGCAATCTTATTTTCACTGCTTCTTTTGATTGTTTATAGTTTCTTTCTTCAATTGGATAATATTGTCCTAAAGCAAGTTTACACAAATTTAAGTCAATTTTGTTAAGTTAAACTTGACAAATATTATGTATTGAATCCTATGTAGCACATTCAAATTCATTAAACCAATTATTCTACCCGAAAACGATATTTTGGACAAAAAACCTAAAAAAACTATTTCACCTAATGGAAAACCTAAAACAGTGTTTTTAAAAACCTAAAAATCCGGTCCCTAGTGATTATATATTATCAGTGGAATAAAAAACAAGTATTGCAATAGACAAGTGAGTGAAAATAGCAGTGATATATTCAGTGGTTTCAAATTTAAAGGATTAGATGCCTTCTGTGCCTTATATATATATACTGTGTCATGTATGCTCGTGGAGCATATGGGACTAGATCAAATTCAACTGAGCTTGTGGGCAAAAAAGTTTCCTTACTGTTTTTTCTACGCTAAGTCTGTTTAAGCTTGCTGAATTTCATAATATATCTTTTTTATTCTTACAACAAAATAAAAAAAACTTTATGGAAGATGTTTTTTCTAATTATAGACACATTCAGTTCATGCAAAATAGTTAAATCTTCCGGTATCTAAAAAAATGGTTGTGCAGATCAAAATGACCAGTCGTTCCTTGTAGGTAGACAGATTAGATCAGTGCTCCTAGTGCTAAATACCATTCTTTCTACTTTAGTTATGCAAGCATGTAAATTTTATTGTTGTTTTCAAGAAGGTTCCGTATAATTTATTAATCATTATTCCTGAAATTTTGTAGAGAATAATTCTAAGACTAAAGACTATCCATACAAATTTGTTAACTGGATATAGTGTCTTGAATCCCACACTAAGAGTCTATAGTGTAGATCCCATTCCATCCACATGCATAATTTTCGACAATACCTACCCTCACCAGTAAGTAATTGTTTTAAGCACACTAATCCCTTACCGTGGTTCAAGCTCTAGGTCCAGTCGTAGTTTTCAGCCGCTGGAATATCAACTTGAGGAGTGGTTTCGCTGTCAGTAATGGGATCTCCTATAATCTCTAAGGGGATCCGCTAGCCTCCACCTCCACGAATATTCTTGAACTGGTACATAGCCAGCCACAAAGATTTGTGAAGTGAATTGTGCGTAGGACTGTAAGAAAGGAAAATAAGAAAATTAATAATTCTGTAGTACTAGCAGTAGTAAGTATAATAACCACAATAATAGAATGTCAGTTATTTAAGAAATCAGCTTCTAGATTTAATTATAATGATTATCTCATGAATCAGTGACAAATCCAGTATAAGGATATGTGGGACTTCACCCAATCCGTACAATCCGTATATCAGTTTTCATCAGGTGCAAAAACGTCATAATTTTGTCGCTTTTTTATTACTAATTTTATCGCATCTAAGCACATTTGTTTTTTACGTAAAATTCACAAGGACTGAATTCGTAGAAATCGTCATACCCGTGCTTCTTTTATAAAAAAATAATCATTGAACACATTGATTGGGTATACATAAGCTGCATATGAGTAAAACGAGGTATAAAAATAATGTATATTTTATGTATGATGAAGCATTTTAAACCTCGTGTAATTAAAATTACAATATTAGTGTTACGATATTATTAGTAGCCTTGTAGCAAGGAGGTTTAATAAAAATAATAAAACAGCTACTGAAAAGTGTTGATACAATTTATTTTTCTTATTTTTATTGTGTTCATAAAATAAGGTTATATTAAGTGCACGAAAATTTATCTTACCCTACAGGATTTATTACAGTATATATCAATCTTAGCATGATCAGTGTAATCGCCTTCCTGATTGGTAATAATAAAAACTCTAAAGTTCATAACTGTAGCATAGCAGCTTACTTTATTTCCTATACGGATTTTGCTTACTAAGACCTATGGTGATCCAAATGATCCAGCTAACTTCAGACATATATCTGTTGTTCCGGTCTTATCTAAAATCTTAGAGGCCGTTATGGTCAAGCAACTCATGAACTACTTTGAAATGCATAACCTGCTTGATGTAGCGCAGTTTGCTAGAGATGGCAAATCTACCATAGATGCTTTTGAAAAAAGAAATCTTGTCAGAGCTACGTTGTGTGACTTATCTAAAGCCTATGACACGGTTACTCATGAGAGTGATTTCCAAGTTGTTATATTATGGTATTAGTGAACGAGCTTGTAAACTCATTGAGTCCTACCTTGATCAAAGGAGTCAGCTAGTATGCGTCAACAATAAATCTTCAAGCTGTTTAAAATGTGAAACTGGAGTTTCTCAAGGTTCCGTTATAGGGCCTCTTCTTTTCCTGGTAGTAAACAATGATTTGCCTCGCAATATATCAGGCGAAAGTATAATCTACGCCGATGATACAACTCTATTGACGAGTGCAGTTTCCTATGATGTTGTTGACAATCAGGCCAAAACTATGTTTGATATGGCTCAAAAGTGGTTTGTCAGCAATGGTCTTAAACTTAATAATGATAAGACAATTCATTATAATTTTGGTCTGATTAGAGACAATGGTATTAATGAGAATGACAGTGTTAAACTTTTAGGTATTTACATGGACACAAAACTGGACTGGAAAGCGCACACTCAAAAACTATGTATCAAGTTGTCTAGAGTTATCTATCTCTTGAGTAGACTCAAACAAAGTGTTAACAACAACTGTTTACGTCTAGCATATTTTGCTTTTTTTCATTGCCACCTTATTTATGGCATAAAAATCTGGGGACATGCATCATCTACTAAGGAAGTGTTTATTAAACAAAAGAGAGCAATAAGGATTCTTTATAGTCTTGGTCCAAGAGAAAGTTGCAAAAGGTACTTCATAAAGGGTAGAATATTGACAGTGCCGAGTCTCTATATTTTAAGTTTAGCAGTATGGTGTAGAGAAAATATATCAATCTTCAAGAAGCGCAGTGATGTACACCAATATCAAACCAGAGGAGCAGATAAAATTGATAGATGTCCTTTCAGACTATCAAAATGTAAGAGTTCTTATATAGGCCTTGGTGAAAAAATACTGAATTGGGTACCTACAGACATACTTAATCTTCCAGTAAATGAGTTCAAGAGATGGTTAACTAATAGCCTTTTAGATAAAGCACCATACAGTATAAATGAAATGTTTGTGAATGAAGGTGATGAATATGTTAGAGACTAACATATTTTTTAATTTTTGACATAACCTATTACAGCAATCGCTGTCTAATGGTAGCTGATATCAAGCTTTAATTCAAGTTTTAATGGTAATTTCCAGAATGGAAAACTAAAAACAGAAATGACTCTATAATTAAGGTAATAATAGCAGTGACGTGGGAATTCTAGCTTCTGCTGTCGTAACGCAAATGTTCCGGCTGTGACTTGATTATGTCACTATGCATTCCTCTGAGGAGGAAAGTGTTGCCTCTGTCCTCAATCCGCGATTCACTCTAATTATGATAATTATTAGGAAAATTAGAAAACTCTGAGCGTCCTAGCGCTGCCGAGCGTCGCGTTCATAAATAATTTGCCCTAACCCGTTAATTTTTGCTGATCACAACAGATTAAATTTACGAAATGAAATTGATTTAGAAAAAAACGTCATTTTGGAATCATGCATGTCTTTGGTATCAAAACATTGTCAGTACAGGTGTCTCTATTTCTCTTGCCTAAAACCTCGCTACCTTAGCCCACTCACAAATAGACATAGGTTTGTATACCTTATGGCAAACATAATGGATAATAGTAGTTGTAGCCTCAATTTGTGTAAATCCATTTCGGTACACGAACTGATACACTTACACAAACAAAAATTACAGTTTAATAACCAAATATTTCCCTGGTTCACTTACCATAGGAGGAATAGTCTAATTTAATTTAATTTTGTATGATTTAATTTAAGTTAGTTTAATATGTAATATTTAGTAATTACAGGATAGCAATTTTAAATAAATTAACTGCTCGTGCACCATTTCTCAATACACCAAATACATGGTTCTGTGTGAAAAAAAACATTCCGAATAAACTTCAGTCAGAAATTATACTATAGTCGGTACACAAATGTTCATTTTGTAAACAGTATAAGTAATAAGCGGAGACAGGATGCGAACCACTGTGCTGACGAATCCTGGCGTTTCTAGTAATTGTACATATTTTCACGTAGGAATTAAGTTTTGAAAATCATCAAAAATAATAAAATTTGAATTGGATAAGAAAAGTTACAACCATTAAATTTTATCACGAACTAAACAAACTAGCCTAGTAAGAAGGCAAAGGATTTTTGTGTTTAAGACTAAAATATTTTTTAGAAGTTGATAGTGTACGTGGCTAATTTCCATGTGTGACCCAAGGGTTGGGACTTAACGCGTAATGAAAGTTTTCATCACGTGTAAAATACGTGTAAAACGCGTAATTAACGTAATAAACGTAAAATGCGTCAAAAAATCTTACGACTTTTAACTTTCCATTTTGTAAATTTTACATATGGTTCAGAAACCAGAATTGAAACCCACTAATGTAGAATTTTATTCGGAGCTCGTTTCTGTATAAACTCAATTTCCATACGCTCGGCTACTACTACAATAGATAGCCTACTACCAACAAACATAATTTTACTTCACAGCGTTTCGTGTGCAACGGTAATATTTTACTTTGAACCGCTTGCCAAAATATAAACTAGAAAACTAAAACAAAATTAAAACAGAAAATGTTGTATTTTAACATCCATAGATTTCTTACTGTGATGGAGTATAAATACTAGCTAACAGAACTACACGAGTTAATTGATATGACAGAAACAAGATGTTAGAAAAGTAAGCAATAAAGTTATATCTGCTAGTATTTATTTTTAGTTTATTTCATCATTTAACATGTACATGCATGGAACTCTTGGTTACATTACTGCTTTGCCGCAGAGCTCCTTTATGGAAGAATTTTAAGTAAAAAATGAAAAATATCTTAAACAACTACAAACACATTAGAGGAATTATTCAGACTGAAAAATTCAATGCCATAGCCGGAATTTGAACCAGGGTCTTTGAATCTTCTATGTAAGTCAGTTGGAGAACTTAATGTTGTACCGACACCTTGCCGGTAGCTTAATGGTAAAGCAGTTGCACGGAAAGCCAAAGGTCCTGGTTCAAACAACTTAAAACCTAAAAAGAAAAGAAAAAAGCCAATCCTTAATTTCTGGTAGGTAACACATTGCTATTTACAATTTGATTTCAATAACTGCTCAAAAACACTACTTAAATAATTCGTTACAAACATGAGTAACTTAATTGTTAAATCATTTTATTATCTTAGCAGTCAGCACGTTATTTTCTTAAATTATATAAACCATACCTTCTTAATTATAAGTAAAAGTTCCCCCATTTTCTTGACTAAACCATCGTTTTTTGTTTACATAATATTTTGTACGCTACTTTTATATTTATCGTTAGATATTTCCTGTTGGTATATGATTTCCTCAGTTTTTCAGTTTTTTTTACCCTCTAATAAGATGTGTCTAGCATTTTCTTCTTTATTGCAGAGTTGACATATTCCATTCTGTGTATTATCTCTTAAATTTCTTATTCTCCATTATATATTATACCTAATCTTAACCATGCTAACCCTGCTTGTTCATACCGTCACATGCAAATACTTATGGTTCCATCTTCCAATCTGTTTTCATATCCGTATAATATTTTTAAAGATTCAAAAGCGTTTATTTGCAAAATAATTCCTGTTTTGTAATATCGTTGTACCTTTTTTATTGTCTTATATAGGCCTATAATCTTAACGTATGAAGAACCCATTCTGTACCAAATCAATTTAATCCTATTTTATTAATCGTTTCCACCAACGTTTTCCACAATTATTTTTCAACTTCGTGTTCTGTAAAAAGTTTAAACATCTTGCTTTTTAACGATTAGCTGGCCTTTCTAAAATGTGTTAATGAACTTTATCTTTCTTATTATAAAAATGCTCATACTATTTTCTACTCCTAATTCCATTTTACGCTGCAATGTTTGCGGAGGTCCTGGATATTCCTATTTTTTTTTTTTTTTGCTATATCTAGCCTTAATTTTGTTTTACTTCTCCCCACGCTTCTTCCTCCCCCCATGTATTTACTAATTTGATTAAGACCACTGTGGTAAACCCTGCTAATGAATAATGAATAATGAATCATTAATAATAACGATCAACGAATAGTGTTGTAATGCTTCAACTTAATTCAGGAGTTTTGGAATTCAATTTGCAGTTGCTCTGAATATTTTGTGTAGATGTAGATGTAGATGTAGATATCTCGTCCTGTAGATCCTGTGTTGAGCGGGGCTCAAGGATATAGAACACGTCAGATCAAAAAATACATGCATGTTTTAACAATAATATAGGCCTACAGAAACTGTAAACTGCCAAATTTATCCAAGCTGGAAATATTCCTCCAAATTGTAGAAGGTGTGAGTTATTAAAAATTCCTTGACAGCTGTTTTGAAAGGTTTGCTCTTTCATTGAATACATAATAATTTAATGTTGTTTGGAAGCTTGTTATATATCTGTACTGCAGAATAATAAGCACCCTTCTGAAAGAGTTTTAACGAGTTATTTGGTCTGTGTAGATCATTCATGTTTCTGGTAGTACGTCCGTGTACACTAAAATTAGTTTGAAATTTATCAATATTATTCACTACATAACACATAACAGAGTATATATACTCCCCTGTAAGAGTGAGGACTTTTAATTTTTCAAATAGCGGTTTACAAGATTCCCTTTTTTCCTTTCCACATATTATTCTTATTGCACAAAACTATTCATAAAATTCACTTCAATTAATAAAGTATTAATGTGCGTTTAAATGTTAGAATCAATTAAATATAATTTATCACATCACGTGAATAAAACTTTCTTTTTTACATTATGTATTATGATTTTGTAAAATAGTTATAGGTTCAAGGGATAGTATAATTAATTTTGTTTAAAAACAGTACCATGTCCTCTCATGTACCGGTGCTATATTTATAAAGAGATGGCCCGGTATGGATTACTGTAAGAAATAAAAGACATTATGTTCACGACTTCCGGCCATTATATACATTATGGTGTTCTTATGCTCCAAATATGCCACATTAAACTTTTTATGCATTACCTACCTAGCAATTACTCGTGACATTGCACTCGGGATTACAAGTACCATCACTCATATACGGTTTCGCAGAAGCTATAAAAAAAAATCACATGAGACAAATGCGATTCTTGAAGCGTGAAATTTGTCAAAACCGCCTCTGCCTGTCATAACTTTACCGAACGCATTAAAATGAAAGGAGACGATTTCTTTGTGATGCTGCCTGCAATATTGTAAGTGGTGGCCGCTGCGTAACAGGATTCTGTGACCTGTGCAGATCCAGGTCGTTTACCTCGGCTGCAAGTTTTCTTGTGCTTACAACATTACTTTTCATTAAAACCTTTCCGATCTCCAGTAATAAACAATTTTATATACAATTTTGGAAAAAGTCGTGCTATTTAAATAAATAGTCAATCATTACATTATAAGAATTTTGTGGTCCAAAATAAGTTATTCCCTTAAAGGGAGTCGTAAAATCCTACCCAACCATGTTAAAATTACAATATAAATGACCCTTTTTTTCACAAACTTTTAGTTTTAAATAGGTTGTTTATGTATTCCTACACTACATACTGATCTACACTCAATTTAATATATTAAACAGACAACATATTATATTTCTGTTGAGTTCGTTTCGAAAAACTTGAATTTATTTTTTAAACTGTCAAAAGAAGGAAATTAGCTCATCTTAGATTCACATCATCGAATAACCATTTGATTTATGTGGTAAAAATTTCATTAAGATAATTTATTAGGGCTGCTTTCTGTTGATAAATGCAGTTTTCAGTAAACTGCGTTTCAGATAAAAACCCATGCTGTGCTCAGTTAAATAGATTATATTTTGAAATAAATTTAACCATTCTATTGTAAATAAGACGCTCAAGAACTTTAGAAATTGTATTTAAAATCAAGGTAGACCTATAATTAGTTTTGACTTTGCATCACTTTTTTTGTAAACAAATATAATGAGGGCAATTTTCAATATACCGTACTTGGAAAGATTCCATTCATGACATACTCGTTAATTGAATATGTCAGTGGTTCAGCTATGATGTCAACAATACTTTTTAGAATTTTGATGGAAATTCCGTCCAGACCAGTGCTGTCAGATGTATTCATACCATTAATAATATTTGTAACTTCATTACTTTCGACAGTATCATAACAAAGGCTATAAGAATTATAGGGTACAGTTATGCAAGAAGATAAATTGTTGCTAATGTGGGATTGAACAGCAAGATCAAAAACTTTAGAAAAAATAATTACTAAAAATATTGGCAACGTTAATCTCATTAGTAAGTTTTATACCGTCATTGCATAAAACAGTATTATTCGATGCTTAGTTTCCGACTAGTTGTTTGTTTACAATGTTCCACATTTGTTTTGGTTTATTTTTGGATTTAGCTATTACCTCATTAAAATGCTTACGTTTTTTGTCATGTACAAACTTCCTATACGCTCTCTTTTTATTTTTTTATAGTTTTGTTGAAGACTTATATCATTTTTAAATTGTATTGATAACTTATAAGAGTCACGAAGTTCATGACCCATTTTCATAACTTCAGGAGTGATCCATTTCTTACATTCAATATTCTTGCAATCATATCTTGGTATCAGAGGTAGATTTAATTCTATAGCGTAAGTAATATTATTGGGTTGAACGTTTGCAAAATTTGGTCGTTATTTTTCAGACAAAATCAGTCATTTTTAGCTAATTGTAAAAATTTATAAAATCAGTTTTCATCATTATTCTGTATAATTTAGGCTCTCTATAAGGTTGTCTATTTTGTATACTATTACAAGAGTAATGCCGTAGTAGCAGTATACAGCTAGTTGATATAGGTTAGGAGTGATAACATCAGAAACATGACTGGCATCATCATTAGTTATTGTATAGTTAATTTTAGACATTGACCTCACTCCATGTTTCTTAACATGTTTAGATGAAGTGCATCGTAAATCAAAACATTCAATAACATCGATAAGCATTCTCTTCTGTAGATTGTTATATAAAACTTAAATTTTTTTAGAAAAATGTAATATAATTTTGAATAAATTTTATTATAGTCCCCGTCACAATATCTGTAAATACTGATGAAACATTCATAATCAAGTTCTGGTGTTACTACTTGAATAGCGCAACATTCTAAACTCACCTCTAAACTGAAAGAACTGCAATTAACCATAAAACCTTCTTGGCTTCCGGGTATCTGGCGCGTCATGGGTAAGCTTCCTGCGATTAACGTCCTCTAGATCATAACTATTGTTGTCTACTTGACATTTTCTGCTAGTGGATGTTTCCTTAAAAAAAATACCGCATGACCAAAGCACCTTGAGGCCATTCATTAGCATTCAAAGCTTAGATAGCTTGTCCGAATTAATAGTTACTTGGAACGAAGAACATGAATTTGGATGTTTAGATTGTAATGGATCACATGATGCTTCTGGAAAACTGTGCCTAACATATTTTTCTAAATCCTTTATTTTAGTCATAAGTCTAATCTAAGAACACTTTTTTTTAGGAACAGTCTTTAGAGCAGACTCTTTTTGTCTACTTTTAATTCCTACTACCGTAGTCCATGTATCCTGTTGAGTAACCTCACTTATATCATTAGTAATAGAAGCAGAATTCAAATTCGTTCCCATATTTAACGCATTACCAGAATGCACGTCATTGGTGTTCACCACAAGTTCATTTTTAGAATCCTGCTTACTAACGGAGTTATCAGTTTTCAGCAAGGAAAAATGAAAGTGTAATTGGAGGCCTCTCTAAAGGAAATTCAGAGTAAGCAAATCTGAAGAACAGAATGATTATGGCTTTCAGGTTGTAGGCCTAAGGAAGCAAGCAAAAACTAATAAAGCATGCGATACGAACAATGTAACACTCATATAATTTATTTAGTTTCAATTAACTACCTCTTCATTTCCTTGAAGTTTCTACTTAATTTCGCTCGTTTTCTTTTAGTCCTGCGATAAAAATGCCCGTTTAATAATTCGCATAGTAACCGCCAACCTCCTTCTAGCTAGATACAGCGGGTAGGTAGAATTATTGAATGTTCAAGCAATATATTGTACACATTACTAACCATTCACTGTAGATTAACTTTCCAGTATATTTATTGGTATAATAGATTTTCGCATAAGTTACCATTTTACAGTATATTACAGTTTAATTCAATAGATCTGGTCAGCTCACTTCAGGCGAAACTTCACTGGCCGTTTATATTAACTTCCGGGTTATCTGGATGGTCGATAACCCAGATGGCTTCCGGTAGCAGTTGGTCCGGATAAAAGCGATTGCACTGTACTTTAATTGGTACCGTTTGCTACAGCAAATATTTATTTCATACCGTGTTGAGAGGTGAGAGCTGCTTCACGTTCAGATGGGTCAGCAGTATTTCGTCATGTAACCTTGCAATTTCCCCTCACTCACTTCTCTTTTAATTGTATAAAACCTTGAAAGAAGGACCATGTAATGTGATATCTATGTAAAATCTTCCCTCTCAGGCTAAATAGTGGCACACGCAATTGTTCGTACAACGTATATTCCAAAATTTTCTTTTGTTTACGGTGTTATACGTCTAAACATACGCTAATAATTGCAATGTTAAGAGAATGTTTAATTCAAGTTATGAAAAAGTTAGTCATTTGAATCCATAATTTCAAAGTAAGTGTAGTTAGCTGTTACCTATTTGAGTAGAAAACTGGCCCCTTTGCCGGGGGGGGGGGGCTGATAGAATCTTTGTCCTTTTGTTGATTTTAATTTAATTTAATTTAATTGCATAGTTGTCGTGGAACACTGAGTGTATAGGCATTCTCATAAGATAAAAACTATAAATTTAAGTCAACTAGATCACAGTTAAAAAATCAATTTATGTTATAAAACGCCTTCGTGGTCAGCCTCATAGGGATAGTTCTTTTAAAAAAGCGTCTGTTCATACCAAATACATCGGGTGGAAACTTGTTTGCAACTTTAATAGACATAATCTCAAAATTAGACATTGTTAAAGACAGTCTACAGGTCGGAATGTTAAAATCCTCCACATATCTAGTGGCATTAGAATGTACAGTATTTCTAGGTTTATACAAATCCCGTTTTTATTATTCTTTTCATGTGATATTAGTTAATAAATTAAATTGGAAAATAAAATTTAAAAATAATCAATGGAAATATTATTCAAAAATTTATTCTTTACATGAAAAAATATTGAATTCATTAATATGCAGTTTGTTTAGCTGAAATAGGCATTAATTTATTTATTAGTTCTTCTGAAATTTTAATAAAATATAATCCATGAATTCAATTGATTGTTCACATGTACAAGAAACAAAGCCTCCCCAGTGCAATAAAGTAATTATGTAAATACTAATATTCTCAACTTCGGATGTTTATTGTTCCCAGGCCTAAATGAATTATTATTCTTTCTAAAAAAAAAAAAAATGTCAGATTGAGGTGCATCTTGTTATGTACAACAAGAACCAAAGTTTGAGCTTCATTTGAGCTGCTCATCTTTTCAATAGACATTATTTGTCCTAGTCCGGGGGGAAAATACTTGAACTCGTGTCTGGAAAAGCTACTAACAAAAATAACATCAACCAGAACCAACAACGACAACTTTTGGATTTGTGCTGCACTTCTCGCAGGTCATTTTAACAATAATCAACGTCAGCATCCCCCTTTGTCTGAACAGAGTCTAGATTTTCTTTGTTTAGCACTTTCGCGATTGAGTGGAAAAGTTTTTTCTTATTGATTTTGTTTCCAAGGTAGTTTTCTTTGTAATTAATGCAAGTAGTGTTTTCATGTCCGCCGGTGTGGTCTTGTGGTTAGCGTCGCTGACTACAGATCCGTCGGCCCGGGTTCGATTCCCGGTACCTCCTCGGATTTTTCTGAGGTAGGGAGGTCTGGTAGGGGTGCACTCAGCCTCGTGATTCAAATTGAGGAGCTACTTGATTGAGAAGTAGCGGCTCCGGTCAAGAAAACCACCATTAACGGCCGTGGGTGTCGGTGTGCTGACCACATGCCCCCAATCCTGCCATCTACCTACGGGAGATGACGCAGCGGTCGGGTGGTAGGCCACGTCCCTCCAGGGATGTAGCGCCACGGAGTTTAGTTTAGTTTAGTGTTTTCATAGATTTATTGTAATGTTCCATGAAATGCTTTTATCGCTATATCCGATCTTATGTTCTGCTCTACTTGTTTTGTTGAACCGCTGTCAGGGTACCTATGAAACATTTCAGTTAAATTTCTACCTTTGGTTTTGATAATAAACGATACATTTGGATCATTTTTCCAAAAGCTGAGAGTTTATAACAGCTTCTTTTGATCTGACTTTTACTGTTTTTGGAACAGCCTGAGTACCAACCACGTATTTTCTTCTAAATTTCAGCTCTCCAAACTTTTTCCTTGCATTTTCTTTCGTAGCTGACAGTCTCAGCTCTATTGCTTCTCCAAAGTTCGAATAGTCGTCTAAAGGGGCCCTTACACGGTCAATATTATTGACAATATCAGTATTGTCAATACAGTCGTTAACTTCTTGAGGGTACCACCGTCAATATCGTCATACCCTACACGGTCAATATTATTGTCAATAATTTTATCAATAAATGTGCTCAGTACGTTTGTTTCCACCATTCGGACAAGTGAAATTACCGGCACGTTGCCATGGTAGCTCAGTTGGTTAGAGCATCGGCACGGAGAGCCGAAGACCCTGGTTCAAATCCCGGCTATGGCATTGAATTTTTCATTCTGACTTCACCTTTCCATCTTAGCCTAAACACGGCCAGTGTGAAAGAAATATCATTCCAAGTGAAATTAACTTATGTCTTTCCAAGTGGATTTTCATGGCGTTTTGTGTTTTGAAAACATGGAGAATCGAAAAAAAGGTTGTATAGCCATAATTATGGCTATCGGAAGTATTCGTCGAGTTCAGCGAAATCGATGGATGAGAGAGTGGTTGAAAAAACGTGAAGAATAATCTCATATGAGGCTGATGAGGGAAATCTGATTGACAGATGAGAAATATTATTTCAGAATGAAAGAAAGGACGTTCATAAAATTATTACAGATGGTGGAACCACTCTCCACAAGGCAGAACACAAACATGAGGGAATGCATCCCTGTAATGAGAGATTAGCCTTAACCCTGAGGTACTTAGCTACAGGAAGAAGTTTTGAAGATTTGAAGTTCTCTGTCATCATGTCGCCTGCAACTATCAGATTCGCTGATAGTTTGAAACGTGTGAAACTCTTGTTCATGTCCTAGACTACATGAAAGTAAGTGTTTTAAATATATTTTCCAGATACCTTCCTACTTACCTAAGTATATCAGTCTGTCATTGCACAGAACCTCTTCGCTACCTACATGAAAGTAGTTGGCATGACAGTAGGAGTAGGGAAACGCATATTGAATAATTTACAGCAAAAGATTGTAGTAATTATGTATTGATTAAACAGCAAAGAAAAATACAACAAGAAATAAGGCAATCAAAATTCAAAATCCTCAATCTGAGAAGATGTTGAAAAAACTCGCCGCTGATAAATCCTGATGTTAGTTGTTGATTAGTTGTGGTGGATTATCACTCTGAGTAGGAGAAGAGCAATTAAATGTGGAGAAGGATGAAGTGCTGCCACGACTTGTTCCCGGTTGTGTGGTACTTAGAGGGCTTGGACATTGACATACTTCATTTATTTTTACGGAGTTGCAATGGAGAGTGCCCAAGCTTGCTTCAAAAAGCATGTCATTTATTGCTTTCTTAGCAAACTGTCTCTGCTTGGCATCCAAAGTGAGCAGTTTTTCTCCACAAGCTTTAGAGATAGTCAGTATGATGCTGTCAGGGTTCGTCGAGTTTTCTAAATATGAGCTTTTGTAGAAGCTCATTTTGTTTAGCAATCGGACCTTGCGCTCTAGCATTTTTATTTTATTTTATTTCAAGATCTTCAGATATTTTCTCAAGGTCACTTGTATAATCCATAATATTCCGCACAAAGATCACTTCCGTTCCCTACGAAAGCACGGCAACAACTGAGTATTGACAATATTATTGACGTCCACCCCAAGACGCTCCATAATATTGACAATATCTCCTCCACTTTGAAATATTGACGCCCCGAGATCAGAAAATCTGGATTTCATCAATATCGCTTCAATATAGACCGTCAATACTCTTTTTTTCACCTTACATGATCAATATTATTGTCAATATCATACTGTATTGTCAATATTATTGATCGTGTAAGGGCCGCTTTTGACCAGACCAGATGACAGACAAAAAGTTTTTCAACTCGACTTGTGTACTTGGTGAGACCGTGGATCAATGCGTGTAAATATTTCGGACTTTAAACGGTCCGTGATACTGTTGGATGAAGAAAATAATAATTTTACACTTAACTTACACAAAATATCAAGCTTATAACAGTAGAAAAAATTAACCCTATATCTCCTGCTTAGGCAGTAAGAGACAAGCAGGGTCCAAAGGTGGTGGACAACGAAACGGCCCATTACATCGGTTGAAGTTGAACTCACAGGAATCTGGCACTGACTACATAAAATAAGAAAGTAATGCAGAAGTGAAACCTTGTGTTTAAAAGTTATATACAAGCAGGAATCCACATAATTCCTAATGAATATGCTGGAATGAGAAATAACATTTATTAAGAAATAAAATAAAGTGTTTTGAACAGTTTATGTAGGCTAATCTAGGTTGTCTGAAAATACACCTGATCGGTTTAACAAACTGAAGAATGCAAAATGGGAAATAAAATGACCACATTTAGAGTAGGCATACAATGTGACGGTGTTTTACAAGACGGCGTTTAGAGGTGCAAATCTGGCCCCACGCGACGCAACTCTCGATTTCACTCTCATTTGCTAATTTTGACTCCTCATTACGTCTTACAAGTAACTCAACCAAAGTTATGTATACCATGTATACCATTTTAAATCTTAAAATACGCGTTACAACTTTTGTTTGAAAAATTTTATATTACTAAAAAAATGATTTAATTAAATTAATATGAAATTATGATAAAGAAAAATTATTTTTCTGGCGATATATTTAAAAAAATTACAGTTCTATAAAATATAAGGAGAAAATAGGAGAAAAGGCCTATGGTTAAGAATACGATAGAGCAAATAAATATTTTAAAATAACTGCAAAATTATTTATAGGCGTTAATCTGGAACATTACATTTTCAAGATTCCATAGGTAGAGGGTGTTAAGCACAAAGGGGTGGGGCGGGGAATTTTGTAAGAAGACTTCTTTTGTTGTGGTCTAGCACTGGTGGTCCGCGAAGATGGTACAGATGGTCCTCAGACATAATTTAAAAAAAATAAAGCAAGTAAAGAAGTAAAAATTGTTCACATAAAACGGACACTAAATGTCAAAGTTTTTAAAATCTTCGAAAATACAGGTCCTATTGCAAGTTTCCTTGCTTTTGCAGTTACGAACCACAGTTTGAAACCCCGGATGCACTTTGTCGAAATTCGTTATTAGAGGCGCTCTCTTAACAAGAGTTTTATTGTTGAAGAAGCCCGAGTGTCTGCTAGGCTACCGGTAAACCTGTGTTATAATTCCTAACTATATTATCAAATTGGTAATAAATTTTTCAGTCTGTTCAAAATATAATGTTACTGTCAACAGTTTACTTCCAATTCAATAACTGTGTTTCCGTCGAATTAAAAAAATGTATTCGTTATAATGAACTATAATTAATACCCTAAATATTAAGAATATAGGTCTACGTATAGCCTACTTTTAAAAATGGGATGTAAAATTAGGGGCCCGTAAAATTTTTTAGACAGTTTAGAGGTCCTCGGGTTCAAAAAGGTTGAGAAATGCTGGTCTAGCACATAACAATTCAGCTTCTTCCAAATTAGTTCGGACATTTTTATGCATTCATTGACTGGGCTAGTAGGCGCATTCTTTAGCCCTTGCCAACGTATTTAGCATTTGTAAAAAAATTGTCTTCTTAAATACATACTCATCTTTTCTAACCTACTGATTTGCTCTCAAATTGTTCAAGCCTCACGGAATGCACTGGCTGTGCAACATGAGCGAAAGTGGATAATTTCGATTCATAAAGTGTGTAAATGGATGTGCAGTCGTTTCGATCCTCTACGCCATTGTTTCCAAGTTGATTACCACATTCATTTGTTCTGCCACTCATCACGTGGAAAAAAACACAATGACTGAATCCGCATCACTATAGCAGTCTGATTCCCTCTCCATGTTCACACAGTTATGCGTCAAATTGAAGATAAAGTAATTTAACCACAGGCCACTTCAAGCATTCAGTGGGGGGGGGGGGAAACACATAAATACATCAGGATATCAATATTAAATTTTGATACAAATTTCAATACCTTTCTGGTTATAAATTGTTTTAATGATAGTTTACATAAACAAGAATTAACACAATTACATTCAATTTTTGTGGTGCGTAAAAACGCAGAAGGGTGCTGGTTCGATTCACGATTTTGCAATTGGTTTAATCTTTCTGGCAGTAGTTCTAATATGGCCTTAGGATCGACTCAGATTAAAACAAATTACTACCAGTAGCAGTCTAAAGGTAAAGGCTGAAGGTACATAAGGCTAACCACTTCACCACTCTCATTATGTAGACTGCCTAAAAATCTGGGAGCTTCAATCCCCTGGAGCCACAAGGGTATCAGAAACCTGTCTGGGATTTGAGGTCTGCAGACAGTGAACTGTACGATTAAATTTCAAACATGCATAATTGTTATGTACTTATTACATTTCTTGTCATAAATTATAAATGGTAACATTATTTTCCAAACAACGAATGGATTGTTTGTAACATTGGCCGTACTCTTTAGAATATAACTCCGATCTCTGAGCTATGTTTATTTTCTTGTTTGATAATAAAATTATTTGTCAAGACCTGTGCATTGTTATAAATCTAGCAAAAAATCTGGATACATCTCATAAATTTATGGGAGTTATTATGAAATTCTATCTGGATTATTTTCAATCGATATCTGCCAATTCCTACATAATGCAATGAAAAAGTATTTACAGTGCTGAAAATGTAAAATACTGAACATAATACTGAATTTTGGTCCATAGGACATTATAAATTTTTCGAGTGTAAGGTTTAAGTTCCTTTTGTTCTATGTGTACTACAAAAGAGAGTAAATAGTCTATCTCTACTCTTAGAAAGTCAGCCCAAGGTTATAGTTCTATAAATTTCAATTAGTTCTTTATAATCTTAACCTGTGTAGCCTAGATTTAATAAATCCAATACAAATATTTTAATGCCTAATTTACACTGTTAAGATCATTCTGGGAGTCTGGGAGGCTGGAGTTAATACCCAAGGGTTATACATCGGAAGGCAGCAGCATGACTTGTGTGAAAAAGTAGGAAACATTAATGTTCACATAAAATTCTTTCGAATCAAATCTTTAAATGCTTAGAAATCTGCTACCATATTCTAAATGAAAATAAAATGACTTCGTCGAAAAATTGAAACGCAGTGATTCTTCCAGGGGAAAAAATCCCCTAGAGGGGGAGTAATTTTCAGATCTGAAGGGGGGAACGAAAAATTCTGTTATTGACTACATTGAAAGAAAAAGACAAATTAAAGTTTAAAAATGTAAGTAAATGTAATGTAACTGCCTATCTATTCGGAGCAGACGTACTATCCTTCGGCTTTCAATGGCATTGAAGCTTGGCCTATATACGTTTGCTTAAAAATTATTCGCTTCGAATCTCTTCTCCTTCAATAGAAATCCACATGCAGTGATCAGTGTCTTTTCTCCTAGTCATTCTGTTTGTAGCTGTTGATACTTGTACAGTCAATATTTTCATACTACAGTAGTAGTATTTTTCAGTTCGTCCGTCATGCTCATAAGTGATAAGGTATAACCAATACAAGATTGAAGAACATGTTTTTATTTATTTATTTATTTATTTATTTATTTACATTCATGTCATTCAATTATGTACATTTAATGAGTGTAAAGCTTAATGCAGAAAAACTACAACAATATTTTTTTGCACATTTTCGGGTTTTATTTGAGCTTTTAGCTGGCTTAAAATCTAGGAGGTTAATGTAGTTTGCACAAGTTCACTTAAATGTTCACCACTTAAAATAGCTCTATGCTTAGATTTGACGAATTTAGGTGTTGAATACCGTGACTCACAAGAACAGGTTGTCCCAAAAATTGAGACAAGTTTCTTGGCACGTTCTTTTAATCTTGGATACTTTTGTTTGAGTACTTTTCTCCAAAATTGAATAGTTGAACAGTCTCCCAGTTTTACACTGTTTCAATCCTTCGTCCTCTTGAATCTCCAGTAGCTCCAAACTTACAGCTGCCAAATTAGCCTTGAAAGGGAGCAACTATTCTTCAATACGTCAACAATAAATAGTTTTAAAATATATTTATTAAAAATGTTAGCAGGATTTCTTACGGAACCGCATAAGAATGCAAAGGAGCTCGCGAGCCGCGCTGAGACCACCCCTGCTATAGACTAAAGTATACGAAACACAAACACGAAGTATAAAATCAATAGAGGGCCTATATAAGTACAATATATAGAACAATGTCATACATTCATTTATGCTTCCCCCCAACATGGGTTGCCGAACAGCCAAAGCATACCGAATAAATATACAGAACAAATATTCGAGAAAATGGTTGAACAGAGAAGTAATAACTCATATATTCTCAAAGGAGCATTTCTATGACTGAATAAAATAATATAAATTAGAAGTTATAGAAATGCTGCCTGAAAATGGCCACCGAAGTTATTAGTACCATGATCGCTATGATTTTGACCGGCCTAACCTAAATTATAATCACGGCAGAAATGGACGAGAAGGCTGGAATGGTACGTTTGACTTCAACCATCAGTCCAACGATCTCGACAAGACTGTACTTCGTTAAAGAATGCGATAGTTGGAGCGTAGGTGGTTCAGTATGCTATAAAATCTATTCCAGGTAACTCAAGAAAATCAGTAGACCTAATAGACTACTATGAAAAGGATGTTTGGAAAGCCAGCTATATAATAATAGATTATGCAGCGAGGCTATAATGTCCTTGTTTAAGATACAAATACGTTTAGGAAAGGAGAGAAGCGATTCAATTCTAATAAAGGATTCCTTCCAGTGGCGTATTCTCCATGAATGCAATGAATGCACTGCATGCGTTGTAGAATAAAGAAATTACTAACAATCATCAACAATATAAAAATAGCACCATTTAAATGGCAGAGGAATCAACAATAACGCATGAAAACCATTAATTCTGTTCCAAAGAAGTGTTTTCTAGGCCGAATAACAGATGGCGACGGCGCGCGTGTTTCTGCGCAAGCTTGTTCGTGATGGCTTATTAGTTCTCCTAAATGCCTAGGCGAGGTGCTGAGGTATTCTCACCACTAGTCTGCTACCATGACGTCATAACTCCGATCCGTGAAATACAGACACTTTGCATGCAATACGTGTCACTGCATCGAAGGTGCGAAGATTCTTTGTTGAGTGTACTTCAGTGAATTTTGCCGCTGAATATTTAAAGCAAGGGTGATTCTGCAAGTGATATTATATTAAGTGTATTTCATAAACCTTTCCACTCACGTTTATCCAGTGACAAGTTAGGGTTAGTTAAGAGAGGGAGACCTACTCCCGATTTGAAAAACTTACCGGGAACGAAGTGAAGAACTTCGTGCGTACCTATAACTCGGAACTTTATACAAAGGTAGTTTGGTTATCCGGCTCTGTAACTTTGCGTAAGCCGTTCTGCTGGCCGTGTTTGTTGCTCGGGAAGGATAAATCTCCTTGTATCAGTAAAGATCGGAGTTATTCGGATTTTAACAATTTGCACACTGCAATTTCAAGCCACGAAAAATCAGAGTCTCACATCCATGCATGGATAGTCTTCGGATTGTTTGGCAAAAGCAGGATTTCTTTAAAATTTATTTATTTAAGGTCGCTGTTTAACTGCCAGGGTCACCAGTGACGACAATAATTAATACGTTTATGTTGAACAAGTGCTACAAGAAGTGAAATATGAAGAAAAACACATATGAATCTTGAAATTTAATAAGAAGAACAACATATTAAACATAAACACGACTGGAAGTAATTTAGCAACTATTGACAAACTATGAACTGATTTGACATTATATGAATGATAAAAGCAGAATTGATTTACTCTTAAATGAACAAACCCAGGCAAGTGTTTTAAAACACAATGAGACTCTGAAACAGAACCGAAAAGTGTTAAAGAGACTGACAGCAGCCACACGCTTCTTAAGGCAACAAGAATTAGCATTTCAAGGGCATAATGAAAGTTCCGATTCCAACAATCGAGGGAATTATGTAGAGTTAATCCATTTGTTGGCGGAGTTCGATGACAAACTGCAAGCACACTTGTCTACTGCCACTGTATTTACTGGATTATCTCCTCTGATACAAAATGATTTAATACAGAGCGTTCTTAACAGAGATAAAAAGTCAGATTAAAGCAGCAACATTTGTTGCTATTTTACTGTTCACAGCTGCCAACTGTATTTAGATATGTATACAAGGGAACAATTCTTTGAAAGATTTGTAGGATTTAGCGACGTTAGTGCCGGTAGATCAGCTGACTCCCTTGCTAAACTTGCAAAGGAAAAGTGGTAGCACAGACCTATGATGGAGGAGCCGTCATGGCGGGACATTTAAATGGAGTACAGGCAAAGGTGAGGGAAGTAATTCCTCAGACCATATTTGTACATTGTTACGCCCACAAACAGAATCAGTTGTTATCACAGGCAGTGCAGTGTATAAAATCTTGTACAGTGGTTTTTGCTAACCCAACTTGTTTTGTAACATTTTTTGGACATTCCTAGAAAAGAACGAACCTATTAGACAGGATAGTAAAGAAGAGATTTCCAAAACTTGCACCAACACGATGGAGTTTCTCAAGTCGCTTAGTACAGAAAGTTGCAGATCATAGAACCGAACTTGAAGAACTTTATGACCACATTTTGGAAAATCCAGACGATTGGGATACATCCGCCATAAATAAAGCACGTGGATTTCTAATGATGTTAAAGAGATTTCAAATTCAACTTTCTCTTGTGCCTATTTCAAGAAGTATTCTCTATGACAGATATTACATACTGTCAGACAGATATTACATATATATATATATATATATATATATACATATATTTATATTTCATGTTGCATGCCTTTCCAAAATTTTCAGGATACGCCACTGATTCCTTCTCTCATGAAATACACGAGATGCATGAACTTTCATTGCATTTCCAGATGAGGAAGACCTATCAGAATAATCAGGAATCTGGAAATAATTGTTGCATTTTGCAATATAGGACTACCTTAAACAACAACAAAGGTACCATATCTGTAGTGACATATTACTCATTAGACAAATTGAAAGCAAACTTAATTTAAATTATATGAAAACAATAATTAAATAACTCATGTTGTACTTAAAAATGGATTCAAAATATCCCTACACTTTTTGAAATTATTTAAAATCCACAGATCATCAGTTAATGTTTCAACATTCATAAATTCACCAGCTATATTTAACTGAAAGTAATTTTGCATGCTAACCACAGAATGTTTATAGTATACAATGGGCCTTAAAAGTATTAAAACTTTCTTTCAGTAACCAATACAGCTAGAGCTATTCATGGATCAGAAGTGAAGTACCCTGCGTGCCGTACTGCTGTATGGGAACCATTAAATGCATATTATTTCTTATTACGTTAAGCTCGTGGAAATTGGCATGTTAAATAATAAATATTTAAAATGTTACATAGTGTAGAGTTACAATACACAACAACTGATTAGGAGATGTTTTATGTACCCGTTCAATTATACTCTCTCTCTCTCTCTCTCTCTCTCTCTCTCTCTTTATTAGAACGTCTGCACCTTTTAAATAAGATGTTCTAGATTAATGCTAACCTATATATACTTACACTAAACGCACACACACACACAAACACAAACACACTAAAAACCCCCGTTTATTTTTCATAGCTAATGTTAACATATGTTGTTGTCATACTTGTGAAACTATAATATGAATGCTCACTGATTTAACTGTAATAGAACTGAATTCCGCTTATAGTTTATGTGTCATTTGTTATTAAAGCTTTCGGACTATGGTACTTTCTGCAGTCAGTAGACTTGAACAATTATTTTGACTGTGTTATTTATAAATTGTTTAAGGAAGAATACATTAAATACGAGGGAAACTTTAAAACAAGTATGCTCTGTAACAGAATTGTCACTTTTATCCCCCACAAAATGAGTGTACGTTTGTTCTTGAACATGGAAAGTCAACTTTTGTCCGCAGCACACTGAATGCAAGTATCTTCAACATTTAATAGCCACTTTTATGTCAAAGTGTAATAGCATGAATATACTGTTTTAACTGTTAACAAAATGAACACACAGTTTATGAATGAATGAAAGTATTTTCAACATTAATAGGAGTTACCCAAGGCTGGTATATGTAAGGTTGTCTCGTTCCCGTAAGAGCTGTGGGGAGACTCCTACACTGCTGTGTGACGTCACCCCCAGCCCGCGCGAGAATTAAGCAGCTACATACAATGGTATTGATGGGAAGAAGTAACACAAAAACACCATCGTTTTACCAACAATAGGCCCCTAATACATGTTTCCGAGGTGAAGATAGAATGTATACGACCCTGCATATAAAGAGGATTTAACACAAATTAAAATAAATATTTAATACAGGTACAAATAAGAATAGTGCAGCTTTACAAAGTTTGTCTGACTCAGGAAAAAGTAGTCTAGTAGATATAGCTTAGATTATGCTGAAAGATTTTTAATTTTACATTTCTAGGTATGTTTACTTATTTCAGGTAAATTATTCTGAATTATGGAAGGAGGCTTAAAAAGAATAGACTTTGGTATACTTTGCAATATTCGTCTTGACTTAGAAAAATAAATTTCTCAATGAGATCGATGCACTGTTGTGTATTTTCTGTATTAATTTCACATGAAATTAATTTAAATTAAACATCTATAAGATGAACGAAGTCACCTCTGATTGCAATGTACTTGTCACAATTTAATTACAAAGCTTATTATCATAGATACTAAACAATTATTAAAACCAAAGAAGAATAGACAACATGGAATAATGCTTTCCAGAGGCAGAAAACTGGAAGATAAATAAAAACTGCGCACGGAATAACAATTATTATATTATAAACCAATCTGTATTCTGTTTGTAGAACACTTTGAAATAAACATTTACAAATGAATCAAAGTGATCATAAATATAACAGGTTTATCTTTAAATGTATACCGACCGACAGCATTTAAATGGTAGAACAGTCCAAGACTCAATTTAGTCATGTTTACATGTAAATATGGATTTTAAGACGCTCTTATAATAAAATAATGAGTCAATAACTCACCTTCAGTAGGAAGTGGCTTCTTTTGCAGTTAACAACAGATCCATTGTTGAATATTCTTCCCCCCACCCCAGTGGGTGACCCCCAGTCAGGTTTATGGGTACATGTAGTTATTCAGTTTCTGACATGTTTTATTAGGGGAGTCCATAAATAAAATGTTGAAGGATTTTTACTTTAATACTGGTATATACTGGAAAAGAGAATTCCTAATTCCTCGAAGCGTTATTAAAACATTATACTGTACAGTACACTAACTTTGTAATTATTTAAGCGGCATTAAAGCAGTAATGGAATTCAATAGACAACTTTAAAAACACACACTCTGGTACACTGACACTTGAGGTGATACAGTTATATATAGGCTATAAGAATTCCCCAACTATTAAATTCAGGCGATAATTATAGCACACCTATGACGTAACTAATCAGAACTTTGAATCAATATTAACACAGAACTTGTGCACGACACTTGAAACTAGAGCTGTCTGACTGTGAACTGATGTTTTAAAGATTTTTAAAAGGGAGTCTTGCTTCACAATGTACATTTTTTACATCTGAAGGGTAAAATCACATTTTCTAACCCTTAACCCATCTTTTTGAATAGAACATTTTTTTTGTCAAATATAGTGTAGGTGGTCAGCTCAGCAAGGAAAATTTTCAATAGTCTGCTGCTGTCTATAAATAAAATGGACAGGCTCTTTAAGTTTCTGCTGGCAATGTGTATGAATAAAGAATTATTTACAAAAGGGCAAACTCCCCTCTGCATAAGACAAAAAAAAGTCGTATTGGCTACTTCCCATTTTCTGAGTCATAACCAGAGAGTTGTAAAAGTACCCCAATAAATTTAAAGAGAAATGTAAGATGTTTGTGCGTGTTCTTTATTTTGAGATCCACAGTATGTTTTACAGAAACCAGCAGCTTAAATATTTTGTTTCAAATGTCTCAATATATTTTGTTGCAGATTATTCATTTGAGGCCTGAGCACTCAGAAGTGGTCCCTCTATTAATCCATACCCCCTGTAAGATCATATGTAGTCTATCTTTACAGATACATGCATTATTTTAGTTAAAAATAAGTTTTATTCCCATCATTGCCATTGTATGTAGGTGTTTAAATCCTCCTGCAGGGCTATGGGCCACGTCACATCCCTCGTGCTCAATACGCATGCGCGTCGAACGAGGCAACCTTTCATATACCAGCCTTGGGAGTTACCTATGTCCCCTTTATTTTAAACCTTCCAAACAGGAAAGATATCGATTAGAAAATTAGCATTATTTACTAACACTGAAGAAAGCACTGACTTGTTTATTGCACTATTGGCCACTGAAAGCTACTGCGCCAGAAATTTTGGAATCCCTCGTCTTCTGGAACATAACTTGCTGACTCTTATATCAGACATTTTCTTGGAGTTAATGGATATGCAGTTATCAGTATAAACTAGGAGTATAGGTAGTTGCATAGGTTTCTTCGATAATTACAACAAGAACGTCTGAGAATCAAATCCTTGGTTGCCAACTTTTGATTGCAGAAAAGCGGACTTTCCTGAACTCAACTAAAAAAGGAAGGTCGAATTTTATACATTGGGAGTACTGATTGAGGGTATTTTCTGTGCTCACAGATGTGTCCATCCTTAAGGAATATGAATCTAGTTTTAACTCAATTGGCCCGGACGGCGTAGGCTGCATTGACGTCCCTATTAAGAGAGATGCTAAACTAAGAGGAAGAAAAAATAAATTATGATAATGATGGTGATCATGATAGAGGTACCCTAATGAAGCAAATGTAATGACTATAGTGGTAATGAAAATATTAGTGGTACAAATGACGAGTGATTGATAAATGATGGTGGTGATGGTAATGGTGATAAAGGTGATGTTTATTAACTGTGATGTTAATGTTTATACAGTAGGCAATATTAGTGATGATTATGATTATGAAAGTGATGGTTCTAATGATTGCGACAATTGTTATAAATAGGGTTCGGATGTTTATGACTTGTCACATTTTTATCCTGACCTCCCTTTTCGCCGCAGACACAAATTAAACACGAATTTCACGCTTCTTATCCTAATTGGGCCGTTTTTATTTTGCATATAATGTCATATTTTGGTCATTTTTGTGATCTTCGTCATATTTTGGTCATATTTGTAATTTAACGTCATATTTCAGTTATAAATTCGGTAAAGGAGCACAGTTATACAGTAGGCCTATATTCACTAAATGGTCTAGTTAAATTTGAAATTTATTTAATTGATTTAATGTTTATCCCAAATGAATAGGTAACTTAAATTTTAAAATGAATGCAATTGTACATATTTTATAGCGACACGCAAAGTCTACAAAATACTTTATTAGGAGTATTTGGAGATCATGAAGTGAGCAAACAGAGCAAATTTTAAAAAAAATATAAGTTCATTACAAGTAAAATTGTTAAAAAGCGATTATGTGATTGAATTCATGACGTGATGTCTTTAAACGTTTTAAATTGGAACATTTATTTTTTGAAAATACTTTATTTTATTAGGCCTTTTTTTAGGGTTTTTGGGTCATATTTAGTCATTTGTAAGGTCATATTTCCAGTCATATTTTCCACCTTTATAGGCCATAAACATCCGAACCCTAGTTATAAATAATAACTATTTTACAAGGAACGTTCGAACATGGGGCTATGAAGAGTCTTGCTTATTTGAAAAGCTTGATTATATGCCCCAGCAGTGTTCGCATTCCATGCAAATTGCAAATAACGTTTTATTGCACAACGCGACAACCTCTGCCTAACTAAGCATATCACGTATTTCAGAACGTGACATAACACTCTTTGACAGGAGACTCCCACATCTACATGGAAAGAAAGGCTTGGCTCGAAATATTCTAGCTGGATATAGGTATCGAACTTTTAAAAACTGAAAGAAGTTCATTCATTCATTCATTCATATTTATTGCTCGAAACATATAAGTAAATGCATAAACATTGTCAGTAATTCTTAAAATATGACATAAACATTGTCAGTAATACTTAAAATATGACATATTCATAATTATAATACATTTAAAATATAAAATATACATTTACATTACAATATTATATAGATTGTATAGAATAAGTAACAACGACATTATTTACAATTTCAAATTATATAGACATTTCTTAGTTAAAAATTGCTTCAAATTATTTCCTTCCAATACTTTTATTTGTTGAGGTAATGCATTAAAAAAGATTGTACCTTTAACAAAAGGACTATTTTCTGTTGTTTTTGTATTTATATTCACTTGGAAAAAGTCTACGTTCCACCTTGTATTATGACTTTGAATGTCTCTATTTTTATTTGTATACTTTTTATCTTGTTTTACTAACATGATAACATTATATATATACAGAGCATAAATTGTCAAAATATTGTATTCAATAAATATATTATTACATGATTCTGTGAGACACTTTAGCTAATAATCTTAGTGACTTCTTCTGAAGATTAAAAACTCTGTCCATAAAAATAAATATAAATACCTCATTCTGTTAATGCGAAACGTGCAAATTTGAATATTTCATTGCTAGGGATAAGTTTCATATGTACCGGTACCAACAAATGGCTTTACATGTACATACACATGGACTAAAATTTCGTAAAATATGGACTAAAGAGACTCTCTTTATGTCTCACTTCGATTATTGTGATGTTTTTGTTCAGTGATCTCAGGGCAAATCTATCCCAAAAACTTCAGCGTGCTCATAATGTGTGTTACATGGTAGAAAGAAATTACACTCATTCTCCCTCTTTTACAAAATTTTGCATACCTCGACCCCTCCTTATTTATTATTTCATAACCTTTCTCATTACTCTAACTTAAATACTCGGTCACTGTGTGATAACACGTTAGAAATTCAACTCTCTATTCGTCTTTCACTGTTGCTACTTCTCGTCACTGGAGCTCTCTGCCAACTGAACTCACGTGATGCCGAACTTTTAATGCATTTAGATCTAAATTAATAAGTCTACTTTATGACGAGTTGCCTGACTTAACATATTAATTGTATTTGTCTTGTAACTTGATGTAATTTATTAAGAAATTACTTATCTGTACCTTATATGTTTGTATTCCTAAGAAATTGAGAAATTTTACATGTGAATTGTAAATTGTACACGTATGATGTCTCTTTATGGTATTCCTATTTTCATTGTATCTTTTCTATCTAATTGTATCTGTTCTTTAATTTGTATTCCTAAATAATGTAAATTGTTTTAACTTCTGGTTGAGTCTAAGATAAGGTCTTAAGACCTTAACTCTGCCAGGTTAGATGAACATTATTATTATTATTATTAAAACATTTGTATAAAATGACCCAAAAGGTAAAAAATGTCATTCTTCATAGTGAATCCCTCAAATATTTCTGATTTCAAATAAAATTTACAGTTTACTATTGAATCACAATAATGCTAAAAAAATGATAGACTATAAAAATAAACCTCTTCAAAACCTAGGCTATATGTATTTAACAAAATAATAATTTTAATAAAAGTATTTGTACGTGGCTTTTATCTGAAAATATAACGACAGACATTGCTCAGCTCACACTGCCAATGGTCTGACAAAGTAATAACCCGTGATATGTGTTAAACTTTGACATTACTGTACGACACTTCTCCTTCAGCAGTATAATTGCCTCGATGTGACACTGTCGCTGTCATCACTGCTGTTGACATTTATAATTTTAAATTGGGTAATAACTGTTATTCCTTGATTGCTTATGCCTAAAGACTTGAAAAAATTATCATTATTCCCAAGAAACATTGCTTTTGTGGCCAGGACTTTGAATTGTTTGAATTGAAGAATTTTAATTACACATAAATTCATACATTAACGTTCTTAAAAATTAAGTTTTATTTATGTAAGTGGTGGCATACTACATTCGCGTATAGCCTATATCTGGTTAAGAATTATATTATAATATTATAGCCTTTATAGCAACATTCAAAGTCCAGTATGTCTTGCTGGAAGTGTCCCCTTGTTATTCTGAATTGGTCCATGTTTTCTTTGAATTAGTTCAAATATGCATCAAGAATATGGACTTTAAAGGACATTCTGCATCCCATTTTGCCATGCAGTTCATCCTTGTGATTTCCCAGGAGCCCCTTAACAATTGCAACAAAGCTACTCCAAGCAGCGTTTTCTGTTTTAGAAAGTCTTGGCAAATTCCTTATTTTTCACTATCTTTAGCTTATCTGTCTGTGGCCCAACTTTTGCCTGGAATAACTTAGGGAACAAGTCTTGTTGATAATTGAAGGTTGCTGATTCTTTATTTAGATGAAATATGCATGCAAATTTACTCTTAAATTTGGTAAATATGCTCCGGAGCCAGTGAAGTATGTCTATCATTTAAGCAATTTTAATAAGTTACTTTAAGTTCTCTTGTTAACTGAATTACACTTTAAATTAGTGGCAGATGTATAAATTACATTACAAAACTTAAACAAAAGCACAAAACTGCAACAAATTTTAGTAAACTATAAACTAAAGAAATGAAACGTCGCTTTAATATTAAAAATTATTTCCGAAAACATTATACCATGTACTGTCAATTATTGTACAGTCTTTTTTCAAAAAAATTCACTCAGCCGAACATGCTGTAAATGTTTGAATTATTATAGATATCAGGAATATTTAAAACCTATGACAAATATGCCGCTAAAGATGTGACAAATTAATAAAATACGCAAAATATTTTAATGTCAAGGAAATGTGATTGCATTATCGCAAAACTAAGAAAACATGTAGGCCTAACAATATGCAAAATGAAACAATCAATTTTCTGTTATTTCTCTCGTGTATCAATTTTCTGTTATTTCACTCATGTATTGTACACATTTTAACAGTAGTATGTAATAGAGTGCATTATTAAAAATATTATTTTTCATAAACTTCCCGGGCCGTAATAATTATTATGTGTCCAACACAATGGACAATTATATATTTTCTAAATTCTCTGGCGTGTGTTAGAAAGAATAATGCTTATAGCCAACCTAACATGATGTAACTGGGGGTATTTTTAGGAATGGAGTCATTAGCGAGGAAATCCCTCAGGTGGATATTTTCAAATTTGACACAGTCTGCGAAACGTTGAATATCCGGAGCTTCTTTTCAGAAGATCCAACACCCTTAAGTCTACGGCCAGACAGAAAGCGATAAAGTTTCAGTTTCAGTTTCAGTTTATTATTAGCTGTAGATTCCTTAAGAATTTCAGCTTCGTCATTAAATTACAATATACTACAATAAAAAACAATTATAATATAATATAATAAAAATGTTAGAACAATAGTGCTGGTAGCTATAAGTAGCATTTCAGCTTCATCATTAACTTACAATATAATACAATAAAAAACAATTACAATATAATACAATAAAACATTAGATCAATAGTGCTGGTAGCTATGTCAGGTAGCTACATGACAATTCAGTATACAAAATTAGTCAGATTAACCTTACATTTATTATTAATTCTATTATCATTTTTTTGCAGTTATATGACAATTCTATCTGTTGTAGCAACTTATCGTTATTAATTATTTTTACAATTCTTCAATATTATACAAGCATTTATTAATACGACATTTTTTAAGTTGGCGTTTGAAAGTTGTGCCAGATAGTGATTTTAATGTTGTTGGTAATTTGTTGTACAGTTTAACTCCTATCACACTGACATCTTTATTTGATATTTGTTTGGTATGTATTGTCTTGTGATAGTCTTCTTTATTTCTGTTATTGTATTGATGAATTTCATTATTTTTTATTGGTTGTCTTTCAGTAATAAACATAATTACACGATATACATATAATGAGTATATAGTTAGCATATTGTTCAGAATAAATACATCCCTACATGATTCTCTAGGTGCAAGGTTATATATTATTCTTAAGTAGTGCGATACGTTTTAGCGAGAAGCTGTTTTTCCGATACGTTTGAAGCGAGTTGAACGATAAGCGATACTGGCCAAACAGAAGACGCGTGTTGGAATCTCGCTCGCTGCTACAGTAGAATGACGCTATCAAAGAGTGAGAATAGTAAGAATTTGTCGTGGAAACTAGATGATATACCAGAGAGAGAGTGGGTTCAAACAATTAACAGACAAAGACTGGAATATGGGGAATATCATACCTTATTTCAAAATGTATGTGAGTATCCGGAAAAGTTTTATGAGTAAGTTACTGTCGGATGTCGAAAAGCGCAATCAAGTTGATTTTGAAGGCGATTGAGAAGAAACTGGAAAATAAGGAATTGAATTAAAGAAGATCTATTTCACCAGAGGAATGATTAGTTGTAACTCTCAGGTAAGTTTTTTTTATTTTAAAACGTTAAATTGCACATTTTAATTCACAAGGAAGAAACACCTATCGAGGTGGAATAATAGACGGCTGTAAATAGGAGCAATGTGCATTATCAGGAAATAAAAAAAGGATCAAAACATGGTGCACGTGTTCCTCACTAGCAGCAACTCTCGACTGACGTAGCGTGTTAAGCGATACAATATCAAACTACTTTGACTTTCTGGCGAGTATAGCGATTCTAGTATCGCACTCTTATGACGCGCGATTTCCTGTGTGGCCATCGAATAGTACAGGGGAAGACAGAAGGTTGCTCTGTGACGTCACTGCTTTCTGCTCTGACTGCTCGCGTTATACCTCTGCGAGGAGTATGTGAAGTGGTGGCATCAGTGAACAAGGGGGAAGAGAGGGGCATTAGTATTGCGGGCAGCGGGAATATAGGGGGTTAGAACTTACGTAATACGTGTTTCCGAGTTAATGAAACATCAATCGATTTTCTTGATAGTTTATCGGTTAATTACAGCACAGTAGTTTAACATATAAATAATTCTATTTTTCTATTCTGTGAGAACAATTGCCTTTCCACAAAATCTATGTTCTTTGACAAAAATAGACAATACTATCATTTCAATTAACATAATTCACTACAATAAAAATAATAAAAAAAATGAACTGAATTAATTACCATACAAGCTCGTCTGCACCTTAGATGATACAAGATTACAGTAACAATTTTCTGACTTTCCTGTCTCTTTTTTCTTTAACAAGTTTATCAATGTTGGGACGTAATGTTTGAGCAATATTTAATCGAAGATTACATTTAGGTTGTGATTTGACAATGTACTTCTTGATTTGAGCTTTGCACATTTCATTAGTGAAAAAAATTGTTCGGCCACATATGTCGATCCAAAATTACATAATATTCGTGCGGCAAGTTTCGGGAATCTGGTTTCAGAGAAATTTCTGTAAAAGTTACCCAAGACCACTTTACGTTCGTATTTGTCCTTTAACAGATCGTCGCATTGTAAGTTTAGCAGTTCCAACTGATACCGGCAAAGAACGTCTTTGACATTAACTGAATATGGGGTAGCAAAAAGTTTAAACATTGCAGAAAGGTTTTCCACATCCTGAAACCTCGATTCGAACTGAAGAAGAATGTTTTGCAGAACTAACACATGTTCTGCAGAGAGAACACTATCAGGATCGCATACTTGCATTAACTTTGAAAAATGCTCCGTATTTCCAACCAGAAGTTGTTCTACCCACAGAGCTAAAGTGAATAGGTCCTCTAGTACCTAAATCTAGCGTACTCTAAACACCCCATCTGCCGTGCGCTCTTGCTGACGTCACACACAAGGGATCCGCATGCTCTTGCTCCACAAACGTCATCACAAGACGTAGTTGACTTCCCCTGGAATAGAATGATCATTCAATTGACTGCATAAGCGGGAAACGCGTAAGCCGCTTGTAACGTATAGAACGCAACGCACGCTTTTATCGCGCTCTGTCTGGACGTACCAACACTTTTGAATGCTAATCTAAAAACGCAACAACATAGCTTACACTAGATTCTGTAAAAGCCGTCCTTGTGCAGTCCTATGAGAGAAGACTGTCATGTTTTGTCCAGTATCTAACTACAGTTAATTGGAATATCTGAAAACCCAAACTCTACTTGTTTTTGTCATCCTCTTAACCCTACAGAACTCATGCCTATATGAACTACACGAAGACTCGCGCGAGGTAATTTTTTGCCACTTGCGTAATTTGCATAGTAAACACTGCTTTTTTTCACTGACACTTAATAATTTTATAATCTCGACCTATACTGAGAAAAGTTTAGCAGAAAAATTCTCCTGAATCTGGTATTCGATGTGACCAAGTCTCACCATCACTATGTTTTCGAACTCCAATATTTGGCGGTTCTTTGTACCAGATTGTGCCGTATTTTTCTTTATAAGAAGATGTAATACCAAAGGAATGGCCTTCTCGGAGACAATTGCTGAAATTGAATTATCTTCTGACTTATTTTCATCTTGATCACTTTCAGTGCTCTTTACTGAGTTGGTATCATGATCAGTGTTTTCTGTTGATCCTTATCTGATGAAAATGATACACCGCCAACTAGTTCATCATCTGAAACCTCCAATATGGCCGTAATTTAGGTATCGGTCAAAGATCTCTTCATTCTAAACATTTCTACTCTCATATAAAGCAAACAACACAAGAAGGTACAGAAATCGTTAGAGGCGCGAGTGGTAAAAAATTTCCACATACACAACAATGAAAGAGAACAGCTATAATTACTCACTTAAATATCGGAGTTATTTAAAATATAGAAAAACACGTGCCGGACAAGTACCCCCTTTTTTTCCATGAACAGCATGCTCCGTTACACGGTGGTAGCACTACATTCCTATAAGCTTTTGCATTGAATCCTAGTACTTAATACACTATACATTGATTATAAATGTCTTGTGCTTCACAACCTATTCTTTTGTGGTTTATGTCTTACGCTAGTCTACTTCCATCGTTTATTACGGCAAGTTTCTGGTTTAAACACACACTTAGCCAATTTTATTTTAGCCTAATTCCTTAGCCTATTTTCCTTAGTCTATTGTCCTTAACCTTTTTCCCTTACCCTATTTTGGGTATTAACCCTATAATGCTCAGCCTAGACTAACATATCCTATCGCTTTCAACGATTCAATTTCTCAGAGTCTATTGAATTTACAAATAAAAGGAAAGAGTTTCTATAGTTCCTTATCAAACGACGAGTACCCTTGAGAATATGTGAGTTTCCGGCTCCTCAGAAATAAACTCAATGTAAAATGGACCCTTGTTCCCGGAAAGAAAATACCCCGCGTACGTTCTCAAGGGAGGACTGTCAATTGTCTACTGTACTGACAATTTTCAACAAAGCAATTTACACACTTAAATATTAAAATGCTTAAATGTGTAAATGCATTAAGTATCACAAGAATATTTAAAATGCATGCAAATATCCAAAGATTTATAAAATGAAACTTCAGTAAGATATTTGTTATAAAATGTTGTAAAGTATTTTTCAAATAATAAAACCCTCGTCTCACTCCATCGCTCATGATTGGTTTTACAATGTGACCCCTCCTGATGAGGATCCCTCATTGTTCGCTAATCCCAGAGCCAGTGTATTTGGAGAGTACACCATTCTTCCCATGTGGCCACGATGGCCATTTTTACACCTGGGTTCGGAAATAATGACATATTATAACACCAATGCAGAGAGTGCTACTATTCAACACACTGAACTGAGCAATCTTTAGAAAAAATGAAACCCAACAGTATTGGGTCTAGGCCTTAAAGGAAAGTCAGAATGAACATAAATATTGAAAATGTCGATTTTCTGCTTTTAATTGCTTACGAACCCTGAAATTGTAAGCTTTAAAACACGTATTCATGTTATGGTTTAAATTTCTCAATTTTCTCAAATTTTGATTTTTCTTGTACATAGTCAAAAATGTTTATTCTTGCTTAGAATCTGGCAAAGTTTGAAATCGCATAAAATTTTTCCAAAGAAAAGATAATTTAATGGGATATTTTTAATGGAAAGTTCTTCCCTCTTTCGCACGGTCTAGCAGTTGGCAACTCTGAAATCTAACAGGCTGCCTAGAGACAAGATTGTAAGCAAGTGGGTTGATTAGCAAACGTCTTCAGAGTTTTTATTTTATTTTATTTAGATATATATTCTTTGTTTTCAATATGCCTAGAAGTCAGGTAAATTTTAAAAAGGGAACTACGTGTGCCTACAAATCTTAACTTTCCTCGAGACGAATGCTTAAGTAATACAAAACTATTCAAGGGAGAAATAAAGGGTCACTAAAAGAAAATCTTCTCATTCAAAAGGTTTTTAATATTTAGAAGACAGTGGGAATGAACTTATACGTTTAAACTTATTACAGAAAACTATCTTTTTTGTAAGAAAAAAATAACAATAAAAAATAAAGGCCTGCTTATGTTAGAATATAGGCTGCATATCAATTTTAAACCGGTTTATATTACAATTAAGTCTACATATTAACTTTAAACTGTTTTTTTTTTGTAAGCTTATTATTTTACGTACCGGGTACTCTTATTCTTTTTTCTTGGCTTCTACTGAACATAGATCATTCAAGCTTATACCATATATCCAAAATATAGTTATGTACATTTAGATAAGAGAATTTCTTTCTATATAACCTGGAATAAAACATATAACACAATTTTTATGCTTTTTTTATTATTATATGGAGAGAAAAAATATCAGACCAATTTAATTAAATGTCTGTAAAACTCATCTCTATTTATTTAGTAAACCTATATCATATATGAAATAATGAAAGCGTATGTGAAATTTCATCTCTGTGAGTAGTAGCACCAGAGAAAAAGGAACACGAATTCTTCAAATTTAACACTGGCGGAATAGGTCATTCCGACTACCCCTTAAAGAGGATCGCCTATTGTTAGTAACCTCAATAGTTAAGAAGCAGGTAGAAATGTTATTTCCGTAGTTAAAAGTACTGAGGCTTTCATGTTTTGGAAAATGAAGATCTATGGTTACCTAAAGAAGTAAAAATAAAGAGTAAAATATAGCCCTACTTAGTACTCTACTACTCCGTGGCGCTAACATCCCAGAAGGGACAAGGCCTACCACCCGACCTCTGCGTCATCTACCATAGGCAGACGGCAGGATTGGGGGCATGTGGTCAGCATGCCGACACCCACGGCCGTTAATGGTGGTTTCCATGACCGGAAAAATATAGCCCTAGTCAACTAATTTCGTCATTTCATATGGTATTTGAAGTCGCGGGAAAATAAAAAATAAGTTATAAGGTGAAATGCATGTCAAATTGCTACTTAGTATTTCCTGTTAGGTATATTGTCAAGAACCAAAGCCCGTTCTCAACCTTGAGTGGCGCATAAAAATACTGGCCATTTTCGCTTATACAAAATAGATTATGAAAGTTTAGAGAATAGAATTATTTTTAAAAATAAAATAAAATGAACTCAACTGAAGTCAAGTAACTAAAAACATGTGTGATCTGTGAATTTTTCAAAAGTTACCAGCAGTAGAGCTAACTCATATTTCGGAATGGAAAATGGCCAACGATGGCGCTAATTTCAAGGTGGGGGAGTAGTTGGTGGGAAAGAAATTGAATCCAAGCAATCCCAGAGACCGGATTTCTTGTCAACATTTTAAAATTGCTTATCTGACCATGATCCATGCAGAATATTGACATACGTTAGGATGTCACAAATTTAATTCAATTCTCATCAATGTAGACACATAAATTTAATTACAAATGCTAGGGATGGGTCCTCGATACTTTCGATACCTCGATATTTACATGGTATCGGCATCGAACGATACGTCAGAAAACTCGCTCGATACTTTTTCGATACTTTTGTAATTCTGCAATTCTGCAATTAAATGAGAATGCTAGTATTTTTTAACAAAAACTTGTAAGTGGACTGTTTAAAAAACTAATTTTAGTTTTAATGTAGAGTTTAAAAATAATTATAGGCTATTGATGATATTAAATTTTGTCTCATTAAATATGCAGACTTAATTAATTTAGTTGGTATTATACAGTTCTCTCAAATTTTAATTTTTAATGTACCTATTTATTGAAACTGGAAATGCTGAAGGTATCGAGTATCGAAGTATCGAGTATCGAGGAAAAAATCTTGTATCGGTATCGAGTATCGAGTATCGAGAAAATCTGGTATCGACCCATCACTAACAAATACATACACGATACACCCACGAGGCATGCCCCTCCTTTACCTGCAGAAAAAATTCTGGAGCAGTCACTGAATTCTTCACCCCTGAAATATCACGCTTTGTAGCCCACTCCATCTCATAAATTATTCAACAACTATAGTTTTTTCATCATGACATAGAACAGATTTTTGTACAAGTTCTAAATACTTATCTCACTAAAGAGATTTGCAATATATTCTACAGAAGAAAATTTGTCTGAAAATTACATTTTTCTTACTAACTTAGGCAATATCGTTGTTACTTGGATTGAATGGAGAAACAAACACCGAAGCCGTCTTTAATATTTTTCACTTTTAGTAAACCGCCAAAGTGCTAATGTTTAGTGTCAAACAGTAACTTCAAAAGTGGTAGTCTTCTTGTAAATAAAATTAGCTGAATTATTATTATTATTATTATTATTATTATTATTATTATTATTATTATTATTATTAACAACTCGGGAATGTGCTGACCACACAATGTTCATGCTATTGACATAGCCCTTAATATCTATTTGTACAAAATCCTGTTATTTCCTTTTTGTTTGTTCATTATCATTATCACCATCATCAACATCATCATTGTCACTTTCATCCCTGTATCATCAATCATCCCTTTACTGTCATATTTTCTTCTAGATGCCTGCTATTTAAAATTTGTAAAAATTGTTTGTAGCATCTTTAAATAAATTAATGACTTAATTACTGTTATTATTATTTATTTATTTATTTATTTACTTTTCATTTTTCCAACTTTTAGATGAACAAACATTGTCGAATTTCGCGTAGAGAATATATTAAATTGATACTCTGGCAGATTATTGAAAGCGCATATAACAGTACAATACAATACACTACAATAATAAACATAAGGTAATGAACTAGGACCTGTCCCTCTATCCTCTCTCGGAAAATAAGCATATCAAAATTAGTATAGGTAATGAAACCTCCGCTTGGAGGCCCCTTCGCCCCACCTGGGGATCATAGGGCACCAGATACCAGATACCAGAATGAACTAGGACTCTTTCTCTGGAAGTATCCAAAACTGTAAACTATCGTAACATTATACTGAAAGTTTTGGTCTATACTCACATAGTAAGTCCCGAAGATGACGCCCACGACTTCTAAGAAGTAGATATTCCTTCACGGTAACTGCCTATTGCACATTCTTAAAATGTGTAGCTGATTACCATAATTTAAAACTGAGATATGAAAACATAATATCGAACATAATCTTGCTGTGATGAGAGAGTACACTGCTACTTTCGTCTGGAAAGTCACCGTTACATCTACTGAACACAGGTAAGATTCTTGCATCACGATGTCCGCCTCTACCTGAACTCCGTGGAGTGGCTGGGCAAGGAGGTGGCAAGGGGGCACGGGGAAGACAAGAATTCCGTACCTCATCCTCTCCTCATTCATGAGACGTTTCCGTGATGTCTCATGGCAAAATTAACTTCAATTATGACTAGGTTTCTCACTCTAGACACAACAGTTCCACGAACTCACACCAATATTAAGTCAGTTGGTAGAACATGTTTTTGTATGATTTAAGGGGACCTACCTGGTGAAATTTAGAAAGTATATACTTTTCATCCCATTTTCTTGATCGGTTTACCTGGCTATGGGAGCATTTACCATAACAAACCCTAAAATGTTTAGAGTGTGAATTTGTTAGGTCTTAAGAAGCAAAATATTTTTTTATTTTTAACGAATTTAATTTGGTGCAGCTTTCAAGATTTTGTAACCAAATTGCAGATTTGATGTCTAGATACTTCAAACCAAAATAGTTACCGCTTACTTTGTACTAATAGAATTTACTATTTCTTTTAGGAAAAAAATAGGTACACATTATTTTACCTAATTTTCTTAAGTTTAAATCATTGCTGTAAGGGCATAAATAGATGTTATTTAAATTTAAATAAAGATATGTTCTATTTGCCGATATGTCTAGGGACTGTGTTGAAAAATTAAAAGTTGCTACGCACGAATGAGTTTGAATAGCGAGTTATGCAGAAATTTCTTTTTGAGAAAAATCAAGTTTAAGTTTGATACACAATTTTTGCCTTTAAGATCGTCCCGCTCCATAAACAGGTTAAAATAATAGTTTTCTTAAAGTATGGAAAGGAACATAGATACACCATAAGCTACATAAACCTACGTACATTAATTAGAAGCATATCATCGTACAGAAAATATTAATTACAAGATGCATGTACACTAAACAGAATGTGGTTAAAAACTTATTTCCCAGATATAATAAAGTCCATCTCACATAAATGTGATGATTAACAAAAGGAACTATGATGCACTTCTTGATACTGGTGCAAGTAATAGGCCTATTCTTTGTAGCCATATTTTTTTTTAACTATTAAGTATCGTAAGGGATAATCATTAAGTATATTAAATTGTGTTCAGCCAGTTGCGGAGCGATAGGCTACAAACTCCAGAGAATATCATAAAATATTATAAATATAAAAGTAATTGAACATTACGTAGAGTTAATGTGCTTGACAGTACCAAATGTTTCAGTAGATTTACTAATATGATGCGATGGTTTTCAACATTATAAGACAGTGCTTAATTTTCAGGAAAATATAATTATTTTAATTAGGCCTAATATTCAGATCGAGGTTCCTTTTGCTGAAGAGTATGTAAAAGATCTGGTAGATGGAAGAACGTCAGAGGAAAAGGATGTAGCAGAGGAGATTTTCTTTGCAGAGACAATAAAGTTCGTAGACATGTAATTCGGTAAGGAGAGTATCGATGGTAATAGTTTCGGGTCGTGCGTAGACATCCACGAATGCGATAAATGTAATGAACAAATAATGGTCACTAAACTAAATTATGATAAAGTAGAAGATGACATGGATATGGTGTCATATACACATATTGATGATGGCGAGGATGAAAATATTGAGGACATTTTGAAGCATAAAGCTGAGAAAGCAACAGGTATTGCCTACAAAGCTGAATTATATTTATTCTCTTCTACTACGACATAAGAACGTTTTCTCGAGAAAGCCACGCCTCAGCCGATCATATGAGCATTCTTTCGAACCCAATAACCTTTCCACCCCATGGAATTTCTAAGAAATGTAACAGATATCAGGCACCCAAAAACAATATTGGTGGCTGGGAAGGATAACGAATTTTGTCAATATTGCTGTTTAATCCTAGTGGATTATTTGAACCTGTTTGATGTAAGAAGAGTAAATGAAAGGTGAAGAATTGATTTAACATTGCGTTGTCTAACCCATTGTATTAATTCTGTTCCTATATATGGAATGGCTGATAATAAATTTGTAATAACTGTAGTTCCTCAAAATGATATTTGACCTCATGGTAAAACATACCCTATAAAGGCTGTACCTTTTATTGATGCTTTTCGGGGGGATACAGAATTTATTTATTTACTTGTTTATTTATTGAATTGTATTTAGTAAATGCGATTTCACTTTTTCGGCATAATTACACTTCTTCGGACCACTCAGTATGAATATCAGGATAGTACTGAAAGCAATCAACCGATTCAAACGGCAGAAATCTACACAGAACAAACTAATATTAAAATTGTATTACGCTAGGACTAAGCTATTGACTCAAACATTGGAAGATCAGCACTCCAATACCCCCAGCCATTTCTCGTCTAGGTATTAAGATTGAATTTTAGTGATGTTAAAATTAATTAATCTAATTTCTACTGTATAGGAGTTGAACCTGTGACTCTAGCATTTGAAACAGAACCCTTCAACACCCTCGAGAAATAAATTTTGCATCTTGTTTTGCATTTGAATTTTAGCCAGATCAAATGACTTTACAATCAATTAAGGGCATTTTAAATTTAAAATTCTATTGTATTGGGATTCAGACTAATAACTATACCATCCGCAACACAGCCCTCCAACGTTTGTAAACACTTCTAACCTCTGTTTCCAGTCGCATTTTAGTACGTTAAGGCATTTTCAAACCAGTTAATGAAATATTTAATTTAAGATTTGGTTGTGCCAGGATTCGAACCAGGCACCTGTGCATTGAAATCTCGGCCCTCTAACGCTCCCAACCATTTTTCATGCTTAATTTGGACTGCCTGTTAGCCATGCTATATAACTTTCTGACTCATGAAATACATAGGATTTTTTTTTAATTTCAGAAGGATATTTTTTAATTAAGTAATTTATGTAGCACTTTCAGAGGTATCAGATGGCATATATCGTAGTTCATAGCAGTTCCTTTCATTATTAGCCTGTAAATAATATTAATTTAAAATTGTCCAATCTTTCCCCAGTTTATCCTACCATGTCTTTTGCTATTTGTAGAAGAATGAAATGTTTTAACACTCCATAACTTGTATCAACTTACTCAATGGTTAAGTAGGGAAAGGTATACAGTGTCTCACTCTATTGGCCTTATTCCAGAAAGATATTACTTAATTAAATAGTTTATGTAGTGGTATACACTGCACTGGAAGAACTGCCCTCCAACCCATTACACCAATATGAATTTTAGAGTTTTTTTTCGTGTAGCAGGACATTCAGAAATTGAAGCAACTGGGTCTAGATCCAGCAACCATATTAGCGCTGAATTCCCAGTACCCCAAAGAAATTAAGAACTGTAATCAAAATGTTATTGCAGTAGAATTCACACAAGTGATTCTAGCATTGTAAACACAGCCCTCCAACAAGCTAGCCATTTCCCATCTTGTTATGAATTTTATCTGTGTTACATGACTTTGAAATCAATTAAGGAAATTTTTAATTCAAGTAAAATTTTAGTAGCAGAATAATTAACACAGTTCAAATCTTTAATATCAGCTGTAATTATCTAGGCTATGTGAACTCGGAGCTTAAGGGAATGACTGTAAGCTGAGTTTGGTAAATTATATGTATACACAGATATTATATATTCCGGTTTTTGGGTAATTTCGATACAGAAAGGTGTGTGTTTAAAGTCTAGTGCAATGTTTTCCGGAAAAATCAATCAAAAGAGCTTAAAATTACATTTACATAATTTGAATTCCCACTGACGTCACTCGACACACCCTCTCCCCCGCTATCTATGAAGCTTTTACAGAAGTTTAGTATAAAATTGTATTTGAATTTCGCGCTTGACGGTAAATGTTAGCGTAAAAGGGAAGTTAAGTGTTGTGACCAACCTGTTAACTACCGCATTTCGCGATGCGTTTTTGCTTTGTTTTCCAATTTCAAATGTTTATTTCTGAGTTGAGAAGAAGTTTAATAACGTCTAAGCCAAAATCAGTATTTAAAAAATATATAAATATATAAGTGATCTAAAGGAGGGAAAACGAAGTCTAAAACTGTCGTAAATGAATTACCAAGTTAGTGAAAATAGTGAAGAAGTGAGGCCATGTGATAATCCATTGTGTAGGCCAAGTGCTTCCAGTAGATTTTCCTCTGGGAAGACTTGATTATGAAGTAAACAACAATGAAGTCTGAGAATGACAGTGTGAAAACAGTTTGTGTGTGTAGAAGACAAATCAAAAAGAACCTGTTATAGCTAGTATTTTTACTATAAAATATGAAAATTGTTGTATAGCAACTTTCCCACATGCAAGAAAACTGATGACAGGTTATGAGGTATGTAACTTATATGGACTCAGATGTATTGGAAATGGTCAGGCTGCAGGCACAACGTTATGTGTTGTCATGATCTTACCAAACCCCCCTTCAAGATTTCATTCTTATACACAAGCATTAAATACAGCCATTGGTGCAAAAAGAGGACCAAATCTCTGACAGCCTATAGGCCTAGTAAAGAAATTTAATTGAGGCCCTTGTGCCAAAACTCTATGAACATTGTGTGACATTCCGATATTATTATTAAATACAGTCACAATATCCTGTGCTATGATTTTGACGTCACAAGTAATAAAGCAGGCTGTTGATGAAAATTAAAGGTCAAGGAAATTCCAATGACTGTAGATGGAACCTAGCAAAAGAGGGGTCACAGAGTCTCTGGGGAAAAAGCAATATTACTCATATACACTAGCAATACAAGGCCAATCCGGCAGACCGAGCGGAGGAATAATGATTACACATCAAGCCAAACTTAGCACCAGCGAAGATAATACATAGGATTGCCAAAATGGTCACAACAAATGCAGTCAGCATTCTCACAGCCATGAAGCTCTACAAACTGAAAATGAAAATCACACCCATCATGACATAAGGAATAGCACTAACTTGGGATCATCTAATCGAACGAAACATGGAGAACATAAAGATAGTGAAAGCTCAGTTTTTCTGAAGAAAGCAGATGTGTTTATGAATTGGTAAGAGAGACATTCTTAATGGGAGATCTGAGATTCGACCTCCAGTTACCAGCAACCACAGCATGGAATCAAGCGATTCAAAACAGGAAAGAAAAAGCGGCAGAAATCCGAGCCAGGTCTTCGATGCAACAGATGCCATCATATGCAGAGACTGGACTGGAGTAAATTGTGTGCTGTGACACTTAGTGACAGGACTCAGCATACATAAGATATACACTCTCAAATTGTTCCGTGAACCTACAAGCCAATGTACAAGTGAACTGTGTGGCAAAGAGTGTGAAAAGTATCACATCCATTGGTGTGCAAAAGAAAGAAAGAAAAACAAACAAACAAAAAACCGAATCTTTGACTGGCTATAGTAAAGAAACATGACAAATGAGCGATAACTATAGTCAAGGCCTTTGTGCCGAAACTCTATGCATATTGTGCAACATTCCATTATTCCACATTCCACAAGTTTGAATGGCGTTTTGACAGCTACAAATGTGATCACTGGTATTGAGCAACAAGTAGTGCCATACTTACTAGGTGCTAACAAATAAAGAAAAACAATTACTTTAGCATAAGGACAGTGGAAATTATTAAATATGAATGATCGAGTGGTGGTATGGAGGTTGCTGGGGCTCTGAAAATTTTCCAATGTTCTGTCACTAGGTGTGGTGTTAGGTATACATGGTATCTTGGTGATGGTGACAGTAGGCTTATGTGAAAAGAAATATGATTACTATAAAGGAAAGCGATTGGTAAATAACAAGATGTTGTGTGGTGCTGGAAGTCTATGTGATAAGGAAATATACATTTTAAACTTTATTATGGCCTTGCTGTATGAAGAAATCCGAACAATTTATAAGGAATGTGTAAGGATATTTTTCATAAAACTTCTACAGATGAAAAACCTCCGTATAAATAAAAGAGAAAGAGAACACAAATGTGCACAAACACATAGTAAAAACTATCACTGATGTAAAAAATGACAGTAACCTGGTGCTTGGTGGAGATCTGAATGTTATGCCTGGCCCCAAAGCAGAAATAATCCTTGAATTTCTACAAGAGGAATTATACACCACTGTAAGCAAGCCAGAAGAAGTGTCATTGCCACAAATGGGAAATGTACCATCAATTTTTTATTCCTAAAAGGAAGATTTGAAGCAATGGATCAAGAAGTTATGTAGGCCTGCTCCATTCCAGTCGCAGTCTTGAGAACACAAATCCATGTAACCACCAGACTAAAAAAAAGGACCAAACATACAATAGATTTATTAGTCCATTGGAGTATAATCATGTTATGGGACATGCAAAGTTACAGGACCAACAAACTACCTGTCACAAGAAAGCTGTGTAAAAAACCCTGGAAGCAGGAAAGGAGCTGGAAATAGTCCCTCAGAAGATCGAAGGTCAGACTGACACAGCACTCAACAAAGTAATGAACTGCCTAAGAAAACCACAATTAAGAAGGTGCCTGGACTGACCAAACCCTGGTTTGACAAAGAATCAAAGAGGAAAGAAATGCTGAACCTACTACAAAAAGCAAAAGCAAGCAGTGGAACACAGATCCTTGATGACTATGCAACAAAAAGGAGACGACAATATAAAAGCTAATAAACAAAAGAAGACAGACTATGAAGAAAAACAGGCAAAGGACCGAGCTGAATAAGAAACCCTTAAGAAAACAGTACTTCCCTCTGCAAGTAGCCTATCCCAATGCATTCATGGGAGAAATGCTTCACCAATGTGATGAATGCTGAAAACAGAGATAGAGCACTCCATTCAAGGCAGAATTTAAACTTCTCAAACATCATTAGAGATATGGAAATAGAAGAGATGATCCTTGCCACACACACAAACAAAACAAAACAAACAAAAAAACAAAGCAAAAAACAGCAGCTGGCCCAGACCACAACTTCAATGGAAATCTGAAGGACACATTTAGCATGCTCTTGAACATTTGAACAGCCCTAATCAATACTGCTTCAACACAGGAGAACTTACGAAAAGCTGGAGGGAAATTCAACATCAAAGTTTTATATAAAGGGTAAGGTGACAGAGAGGACCTGCACTCCTACAGAGGGATAGCCCTTCAAAACTGCATACCGGTATATAAGATATGATACACCAAAATGCTCATGAATAACCTGAGCATCAAACAGATCAAAATGCTGATACCTGAACAACAGTGTGGTTTCTTGAAGGGAAGAGGAACACTAAATGCAGTCAAAAATCTCATAGACATAGCAAAAGAAATGCTGTGAATGCCTAAAACCAAATTCTGCACAATATTCATTGACTTTATCAAGACCATTAACCTCTTCGACAGATCTATTATATAATTGAAAAACTAGAAAAAATTATTGGATCAGAAAAAACACACACAATCACAATCAACAACCTTCTGGCGTAGGCTATAAATTTATCAAAATTCAAGAGGTGTAACAGTTTCGACAAACGTAACTCAGTGTAATGGAGACCAGCAAGGAGACCCTCTTAGCCCCATGTTGTTTAACATAGCCACAGCAGGCAAAATAAGCATCCTAAAGGACACTGAAATTAAAATATTAATATATGCTGACAACATTAAAATAGACTCACAAAACCAAAAAGTTTTGCAAAATTCAATGAAAAAAATTTAGGATTATACAGAAAACAACAGAACACTCATCAATGAGAACTCAACTCACAAAAGGAGGAAAAATTGCAGCAACCGATAGATTAAAATACAAAGGGTAAGAAAAAAGGCATCTCAATAGCGGAGTGCAAACAGTTACAAGCTAACGAACACTTTAATGCCTTTAAAGTCGGCATACCACTGCATGAACTAGAGAAAGTGGAAAAAAAAGACAGCTGGCCCACTGGAGTGCTAGTGAGAAAATATCGATTTTGCAGATCCCCAAGGGAAAGTGCACGCTTCTAAGACTCTCGGAAAAGACATTACAAAAGACAGTATAAAGTTATACCTATGGAATATAGAGGGGGCAAAAGCAATAAACAACAAAACAGGTACCGACTACATACAAGAAGATATAATAATACTAACAGAGACATTTCTGACAGAGCCCATGGGAAAAACACAATATTACTCATATCACTCATTAGCAACACAAGGCCAATTCGACAGACCAAGTGGAGGGATAACGATACATATCAAGCCAAACCTAGCACCGGCAAAGGTAATCCATAGGACTGCCAACACAATAATGGTTACAACAAAGGCAGCCACTATCCTCGCTGCATATTTTCAGCCAGAAACCACCTCTCCAGAGATCATTGACAGTATCAACGAAGCTTTGCAGAAAGAAAAAAATGGCAAAGCAATAATCATCGCAGGAGACATGAATTGCAGGATTGATAAATATAGCCCAAGTCGAGGAGAGTCTTGGAATACCTGGAGCAGGAGGGCTTCCAAGTGACCAACAACCCCCAAGATCATACCTACATTGCACAAAATGGTACTTCAACAATAGATCTCGTACTAACAAACAACAAAGTAAAATTAATCAAACAAGAAATAGCAACCGAAAATCCTATAAGGAAACATCTACCAGTAAGGACAACACTTGAGATACAAGGGAAAGATATAGAAGAAAATGAAGAAAGGAAAACCATAACAACAAGGAAAATAGATGAGAAGGTCATCGAAAAGAAACAAGGCAGGATCAGGGAATGTGAACAGCTAATAGCCGAGGGACACATAAACGAAGCAGCTAACGCAATCGAAGATATTCTACAGAAAGCAACCATCACAAAGCCAAAAAACGAGAGAAGAGCTAAGATATGGTTTGATAAAGACTGTTACAAAAAGAGGAAAGAGGTAGTGAAAGACTTAATCGCAGCAAGAAGCACAAACACAAGAAAAGAGTACAAAGCACTTATAGAGGACAAAAAGAAAACCTTCATAGAAAAAGAAGCACAGAAGATGGCAGAAGAAGCACAAGAAAACCCGTTTCATGCCTGCCGACCAAGGCAGCCAACACTGCAGCAAGAAATTGAAATGGAAACATGGACAAAACACTTGACCAAAGTGCTGCAACACAGAGACACCAGACCAGATGAATCAAACCCTATAACAACTGCAGTAGAAGAAATAATCTCTGCCTCAGAGGTAGCAGGTGTCATAACAGAAACAAAAAACAACAAAGCAGCCGGCCCAGACCAAGTCTTCTATGAACACCTGAAAGCAGCGCTGCTGTGACTATTACAAACATGGACTGCACTATTCAATACCTGCATAAAGCTGCAAAAAATACCAGAAACATGGAAGAGGTCTACATTAAAAGTACTATACAAAGGCAAAGGAGATGCCAGTAAAACAGATTCATACAGAGGAATAGCCCTGGAAAATACAACCCTCAAAATTTTCACATCTATTCTAACAAAGAAATGATCAAAAATGGTGGATCATAAACTCCCCGAAGAGCAATTTGGATTTCGCAAGCGCAGAAGCACATTACATGCAGTAAAGAATCTCATGGACGATATTATGGAAGCAAAAAGAGAAAAAGGAGGGAAGCTATTCACGGTATTCGTTGATTATAGTAGAGCCTTTGGCTTACTAGACAGGAGCACTATAGTGAGAAAACTAAAGGCACTCATTGGGCAAGACCATCCGATTGCATTAACAATACAGAACATCGTAGCTGAAAATTACATTACCGTGAATAATAACATAAAGACATCAGAAGAGATAACACAGTACTTCAGGGAGATCCCATCAGCCCTCTCCTTTTCAACATTGCAACATGGGACGTACCGGTAGTGAAAGAAGTAAAAAAAAATAACAATGAAAACATAAGTATATATCTCTACGCAGATGATATGGTAATAGCATCTAAGTGCCGCGAACACTTACAAGAAGCACTGGACAACCTCGCATCATGGGCGAATCAAAACAGCTTGTACATAAACAAAGACAAAACCAAGGCAATGGTATTCAGAAATGGAGGGAAGTTAGGAAACCTCGACAGAGACATTTTCTGCGCAGGAGAATGCCTCGAAATACAGCCAACATATAAATACCTAGGCATAACTCTGCTACCGCTAGGAACGACTTTCACAACCCATATAAGGGAAAGACTCACACAGTCTCTATTAGCAATGAACGACATCAAGAATCTACCACGACTATCCCTAGACATGGTCATGAAGCTTTTCAAAACAAAAATCATGCCTATCATAACCTACGGCCTACCACTAATTTGGGATCATCTGACCATACGAAACATGGAAACCATAGAGAAAGCAAAAGCAGTTTTCTTGAAAAAAGTACTATGTATCTCAAAGAACACACTCTCCAGATACGCCTACGAACTAGCAAAAGAGACATTCTTCTTGGAAGATTTAAGACTAGACCTTCAGCTACCGGCAACTGCAACGTGGAATCGAGCAATGCAAACAAGGAAAGAAAAGGCAGTGGAAATCAGAGACGATTTCTACGCAACAGACGCCTTTTTATGCAGAGACTGGACTGGAAAAAATTATGAGCTGCGACATTTGGTTACAAGATTCAGCATACATGGATTCCACCACAAGATATGCACCCTCAAATTATTCCACGAACCATCAAGCCACTGTGTATGTGAGCTATGTGGAGAAAAGTGCAAGAAATACCATATGATGAAGTGTACAAAAAGAACAGCGACGCTAACGCAGTTTTGCACAGAATGACTGAACTTACTCTCTCATGCCCATTGGGCGCATTCTCTTTATTATTAAATATTGGATCCCACCAGACTCTCACTACAAACAGCCATGGATCCTTTTTACAGCAAGGTTCTCCCAGTTCTCACATATGAACTAGAACTATCATGGGAAAACTTCATTACAGCAGACATAAACTGCATCAAGAACATCTCAGCAAGATTTCTAAAAAGAACCCTGGGAATCTCAAGAATGTCACTGTTAAGAATATCATACAAACTATCTGAAGAGACCTTCCTGCTAGAAGAATTACAGTGCAGAATGCAGCTGCCATCAACCACCAAGCAAGAAATGGAGTAGATTCAAGATTCTTTATGAGTCAATAGGTAATACAAATATTACAATAGACTTTATCAATTTTAAATAAAGTTGTTTAATATAATAATTATATATGAGTTGAAACTTTTACACTAGACTTCACTTCTGGTATAGTTTTACCTGTACATGTTTCGGCGCCTTTGCAACCATTTTCAACAGTCGTATGACTGTTGAAAATGGTTGCAAAGGCGCCGAAACATGTACAGATAAAACTATACCAGAAGTAAAGTCTAGTGTAAAAGTTTCAACTCATATATAATTATTATGTTATATAACTTCACTGTGTTACTTCCAATAGAATTTAATTAAAGTTGTTTAAGTTTAAAGCATGGTTTAAAAATCTGGTAGCAAGTGCTTAGAAAATACAGTGTATCGATCCTCCACACAAATTGTGTTCTTTGTAAGCTTAGGGACTTTTCACACTGGGACACAAGTGACAGTCACCAGTTTTTGCAGTGAACACATGTGGGTCACTTGTGATGGTCACTGCCAATAGTAGCTACATGATAAAACAATTTGTCATCGCTTTTGACATCCCAAACGGCAGGTTGATATTCCACTTCACTTTAAAAAATCTTCAGTATTAATCAAATCTAAACTCATGGCTGGATAACTAGTTTTGCTGAGCTCGACTATACAGCTGAATTAAATATATACAACTTTGCTGTATTGACAATCCAAAAATGCTGTGACCCTCACTTGTCCCAGTGTGAACGCTCCAATTAAGAGCAATGCTTCTCTGGCAGTAACCATCACAAGTGACCGTCATATGTGTTCAGAGATCAACACTGCAGCATCACTTGTGACTAAGTGAGTCACCGCTGTGCTCCAGTGTGAAAACTTAAATTCAAATTAATGTATCTCTACCAGTGACCGTCACAAGTGTCCCAGTGTGAAAAGGTCCTTACATTACTGTAAAATCTCAATATATGATTTGAAAGATTTGAGATTAAATTTTAAAAAGTGCCTAGTTCAAGTGCACTTTAGCCTGGAATTTTCTAAGTTCCTAAAGTCTGGCCTCTACATGTACAGCATCAAGAATTTATTCACATATTATGAATATGCTAAATATATCATTTTCACCTATCCTCCAAATGTGCAGTTTGTTACTTCTTGTCTACTATATACAATTTTCTGCATTTTGTTTTTCCACACCCTGTGTGTGTATGTGTGTGTGAATTATGGAAAAGTCTTTAAATGTAAAAACGAAAGTGCAGTCTTACCCCATCTGCCCATACCAGGCTTTTTTATGCCTTTGTAAGTTACATTTTTATTATACAGTCAAACCTCTGTTTAATGAACATCGATATAACGATAAACCCACATACACCAATATTTTTGTTTGGTCCTGGCTAATTTCCTATCTTAGTTAATGTTAAATGTAACAACGATGAAACTGTTTTAGAAACATTCTTTTATAATGATATTTGGAGGTTGAATTGTTAGTGCAAACCAGTAGCTTAGCCCTATGGATGGTAGCTAATATCAGATCGGTATTCTTCCCAGCCACCAACACTGTTTTCTGGGTTCCTGATACGAGTATCTGTTACATTTGTTAGAAATTCGAGTAAAGAGAGGTTCACAGTGTTGGAAAATAGGATCACTGAGGCTAAAATCATCCCTTATGTGTGCAAAAACAGACTCTGAGTTAGGTTGTTACTTGAACATATGTACATAATGTGCAATTAAAACACCATAAGGAGCAACTGTTTTAGTTTTACCTTAGATATATGGTGAATTTACTTGTCTTATTCTTCCCTCTTCCCACCATCTATGAGTTTGAAATTTCTGACATATGGCTAGGCTCAAAACGTCCCGTGATCCGTGATATACAATTCAACGGAAGTCAGTGAGTAACAAAATTAGGGATTTTTTATATTTATTTGGACTTGTGATTCATTATTTTCCACTTCCTCACATATCCAGTTCCATGAATTATCCTACAGATTACACAGTTTTCTGCAAGGAGTCTTTCTAAAGTATTGCAAATTAAAGCCCCCAAAATAACAATAACCCTCATATAACAATACAATTTGTTAGGGTCCACAAATATTGTTGTACGGAGGTTTCACTGTATTTTAATACTAAGACGTAATATTTCAGTCCAGAATTATTAAACTATTGTTTTGTTTTCATCTGTTGTTGATAAATTATAAGTGTATTTTGAACAGTAGCCGAGATTGTATGATTACCATTCTATCTAACTGTTAAACAATAGTTCAAAATGTCAACTCCGATACCGGAGTAATAAGGAACACGAGAAATAATTAAAATCTATTACATCTCAAAAGCAAAGAATTCCATTTAACAAAATCCATATTGCTACTCCTCCAAAGAAGCCCAAGCAACCAGTGATTAAAGCAGTCTCTAGCAGATAATTATGAAACTACCTCAACACCTAGTTTTTGTCGGTCTTTTTTCAGACCATGTATAAGGAACAGCTGATTCATAAGAGTGCTTGTTTATTACACAAAGGTCCTGGATTTGAATTCTGGTCCAAGAGAAATATTTATCTAAAGATTACATTATTATTGATTTTGTGTTAAATGGTATGATCAGTCCACCCTTGAATAGCTGAAGCAAAATGCAGAAAACTTAAATGCATAAAATAAAATAAAAAAATATTAAATACTTCACATATTCATACATTTTTATTTTCTACTTTTCAGATCTTGGCACAAGAGTGGATATCAGACCTTCTCAATGAACTGAAGCTAATGCGTCGTCAAAAGAATGACCAGCCATTCCCATTGCCATTAATGAAGTTATTTGGAATGATATTGCCACCCGACTACTGTGAGGCCAGCAATCAAAGTAAGTATTTTGACTACAAACTTAATTTATAGTTGGCACTGAACAAGTAGGCTACAGTATTTTAAAGGACTTGTAATATTAGGCTTAGTTATTATAGCTTATGAGCAGGGCCCGGATTCTAATGACATGTCTTCTTTTTATTGATGCTGCATAGACATTGCCAACTTGTGGATAAATCCTAATCATGGCCTCTAGATTATAGAAATGCATTTTTATTAGGTCATTTTTTGTCATTTTATGCAGTTTTATATTTTTAGGGCATTTATTTCAATTTTAGGTCATTAATTTGTTGTTTTCATGTCATTTGCTTCCTTATTTAGTCATTTTCATGTATTTACATTGAGTGTATTAACTTTCTTTTCGTCGCTAGCGGTCCTGTCTTTGAAGTGTTGTTTGTTTAATGCAAGAAGGAAAAATTCGGTGTTAAAGTGTTGACATGTCTCAGTCGGAAGTGAGAATCAAAGAAACGCCAAAATTTTGTATTAACTTATATTACTATTGTTATTAGATTGACTAAGTACCAGAGTCTGCCACCTGCTTGGATTTGAGAGTGCATACTACAATAAACAATAATATAATCCGGCAGACCACAAAAGGAAATGCCGAATTTTGACTCACCAGTGCCTCAGTGCCAGTATAAATTTCCCTGAGAAAAGAACATTCACAACATTACAGTTATTTACAGTTTTTCTAATTATGTACAAACTAGTCTATAACTTTGTGTGTACAATAATAATTTTTTATAAATAAAATATAAGTTTTTAGGTCATTTTTTATAATTATTAAGTCATTTTCTTTAAAATTTAGGGGCATTTTATAGGTCATTTTTCAAACAATTTTAGGTCAACAGAATCCGGGCCCTGCTTATGAGACATTTATTTAATGAGAGATTTTTAGTACACCATCAAATTCTTCTCTTACCGGACACCCCATCTTATTGGACAATTTTCTGGTCCCTAGGTCACTATAATGAAACTCCATAATAATAAACCTCTCAAAGATGGAGACACTGTATCAGCGGCATCCAAACTAATGCACAAAGTGTGACACAGCCTCACAAACCTTCACAGTTCTCCCCCTTCTCTTGTCTTTGCGCGGCAGGGAAGTCTCTTCCCTCGCCGATCAGAACTTTAAGAGGACAGGTGTAATTTTCACTATAAATTATGAGAAAAGCAAAATTGTTGTTCATAATTAATATAAACCTTTCAAATTATTATCAATCACATGGCATTTGACGTGAATGGATGGGCTACGAAAGAAGTACAAGAAATCCATGTTAAAATAAGGTTGTTATTTTGAACCGTTTCACACAGTAAACTTTGTATTTGCAAAAGGATGGAAATATCATTGTGGCACATACATACAGAAACAAACTGACTAAGAGACATTTTTTACACAACTGCAAAACTTCAAAGTTGTAAATAGTCTTGTTTTCGTGAGCCAACAGTCGTCTGCAAATCAGCCGCAATTGAATGTGTTACAAATAAGTGTAAACAACTTCTCAAATTTTCATCTGAAATGACTGCTTGCAACCTTGATTTATTTAGTTTTAATAGTGAAAATAACTGTCCACATTTGTAGAACCAAACAAATTTATAAGTTGGGCGGCCTCTTGACAGAGGCGAGGAAATTCATGAGTGAACTAGTGCGCACTACTACCCACTTTCAGTATCCACGATCATATCTGTCTTAATTTCTCCTATTTGAACTTCTACTAATGGTGGGTTTGTTACAGTGCTGTAAACATTACTTTGTCTGCACTCGATTTCATCAATTTTGCTTTCCTTTAATTTCATATCACCATAACTATCGAGGCTTTTCTCGACTGGCATGGCGTTGAATTCACAAGTAACATTGCGATTCTCAAATGCGCCTTCATTTAGTTTAAATCTGATCTGGAACTGCAAAGCTCACTCTGACTACTTGTGTTTGGCATATCTCAGTTGCGAGAGGGTTTAAATTCCCTGAAAGCTTCTCTCTTTGTTGGTAAACACCGTCCCTTTCCCTATTCATCGACTGGTTTCTACCTATATAACACCCATCTCTCACTTCCCCCTTTCGGTAGCATTGTCCTCCGTTGTCTCAGGTAGTCGCCCTTGAAAATTGCATATGATTTATGCCATCGCTTTGAGTTCTTTGGCCTCCATTATTTCGATTATGATCGTTTTCATTTTGCCTTTTATTATAGTTATTTTGATAATAGCCTTGCCGAATATCTCCTTTCCTGCCATCATTGTTATACAACCTGTTGTTATTGTTATTCCTGCCATAATTATTATTATTATTATTATTATTTCTGGATAATATAATTATTTTTCCTCTGAGGCATAATGTTGTCACTAGGACAAGCTTCGAACTCAGATAATAATTCTATTACTTCAGCGTATGTAGTAGGCCTAGTTAATATCAAATTGTCATATATCTTAGCAAGGTGAATAATGTCTTTTTCTCTTATGGGAAGATCTAATGATCTAGCCATCTTAATTATTCTTAGGGAATAATTAGACATCGACATATTTGCATTAGGGTTGTATTTCCCATTGTATAATGTACCTCCGACTGTTTGCTCTTTGCATGAATAGCATTTTGAAAGTATCATAATTACAATCTTCCATAATAGATCAATCAAAATGGAGAGCTGTTGTCCGAGCGGCCAAACCCCACCCAGGGTTGTATAGCTAAACAAGAAGAAGAAGAATAGATAAATCATACCAGTCTTTAGGTTTACCTCACAGGCCTCTAGACACTTTCAATAATTTGTATTCCTCTGGAATTTCTTTAAGTTTCATGTAAATATCCATATCCTTAAAAAATTGTTGCATTTTTGAAGCATAATGTTGTATAAACTTTGGTAAAGTTACATTTATTTGTTTGACTTCCTCTGATACGTTAACTACTTCATTTGAAATTTCAGTTAAATTCTTTGTAATTTTCCCTTCTAAGTTTTTCGCTTTATAAGAATCTTAATATGAATTTCTTCCCTTTTATGGTTATCATTGCCGTCCAGATTCATTATCTCCTGAGCTAGATCACTATTATTTTTGTCAACTTTCTCTACTCTGGATATAACTTTATCCAAACTAGCCTGCGTATCGTTTCAAACCTCAATTATCTCCTGCTACACTACACTAGTTATAGCTGACTCAACGGTCTCTATTTTATTTTCCACATTTTTAATTTCATTGTTTAGTTTTTCATCTAGTTTGACATATTTAACATCAATTCTCTCCTCCAAATTTACCAAATTTACCATCTTTACATCTACCCTAGCTTCCAATTCTTTATTACTCTTAGCTATTTGCTCAGTTAATTCTCTTTGATTTCTTGTTATTTCTAAAATATTTTGATTTAATTTTTGTTTAATTTCAATGGAATCTGCTTCATTAGAAAATCTTTCATAATTTTCATTCGAACTTTTCTTTACTTCGCTCAAGGCACTAGCAAGCAATAATTGCACATTTGTTATTTCATTAGAATTTGCATTCAAGTTACTAGGAACTTCTTTAAGCCTATCATCCCCAACAATTTCATTGCTGAAGGTTCCTCAACTATCATATTTTCATTACTTTCCTGCATTCTTACTGACTTTTCAGTCATTATTTTGATTTTCATAAAAATCCTGACTTAGCATAACCTGCCCATTCCTTAATTCTGAATTCTCCATCGTCTTATTTTTAACTTTACCTGTGCGAAGTATCATATACACAATTTAAATTCACACGCAACAATAAATACCATAACCTATTACTATTACCTTTTTAAAATACACTTCATAGAGTACTTACGCAGTTTTTACATATCATGGCATACAATAAATACCCTTGTACATTTAATAATTACCATAAATAATAAATGAATTAGGTAAATATTTTTACTAGTTTTCTGTAATAATTTTCAATCAAAATGTTGTATTGTTTACTTTGTTATTTTGAAATTAATGTAAGTTGATTTTATTAGAGCAATCTTTCTTACAAACCTTACTTATACTCCATGATTGAGGGTTTTATTTCTTGTATTTTAATGAATTATTTTGAAATTTTTAACACTATATCATTAATCATTTAAAATGTTCTGTTTTGTTTATGAAAAAATTTCTTTTACGGAATTATTTGTTGATACTGCCGTCATCTTGAGGTTCTTGGCTTGTAGGCTAGCTGATTCTAGCGATGTTCAGTCTCCCTCGCTGTCCTCTTCACTCTGGGTCGTAGTGCATAGATTCTGCATAACTACTATGATTTATTCTGAAGTCACCACGATCCTGGTCATCATTATGATTCAGTTCCCTTATTAGAAGCCTCCACGGTATTGGTTGTCAATTTCTTACGAAGTCACCACATTAGATGTCCCCATTTATATAGCAGTTCCTTAGCCAGCACAATTCCGGGTGCCATTTATATAGCTGAACCATACTCTGATGAGATAAAGTTGTATGACTCATTTGTGGTCACTTTCCACCTCGGCTGCTGGGTTGTCCTAGGTTCGAGTTGGTTCTGAGCGACAAGGTTCTTTTCCAGTTCTCTAGGGGTGGTGAAATAGGTTGCAACTGGTAAAACACAGTACTCACAATATTCCTGATTGAAATTAACACTGAATTTACGAGGGTCGCCCAGAAAGTAATGCACCACATTTTTTTCTTCAACAATTATTTATTGAACACGATGAAACTTACTTCCTATTTTTCCACGTAATCTCTGTCCCGTTCTATGGCCTTCCTCCAGCAAGACACAAGGGCGTGTATGCCCTGTTGGTACCACTCCTTGTTCTGGTCATGAAGCCATTTCTGCACTGTGTGAATCACCTCTTCTTCATCCTTTAATAGCCCAAACAAGTGGAAGTCTGAGGGAGCTAGGTCAGGGCTGTAGGGTGGATGGGGTAGCACTGTCCAACAACCCTGTTTAGTGATGTGTTCCGAAGTCCTCAAACTTGTGTGAGGCCAAACGTTATCATGTTGAATTAAACATTCACCTGGGTAGTTATGGCGCCAAAGTCGCTGGCAGCGCTTCTTGAGTTTGGCTAATGTCTTCACACATCACTAAACAGTGTTACCCTACAGCGCTTCAGCTTCCACTTGTTTGGGTCATTAAAGGATGCCATTTGTGGAAGACATTTTGAGGATGATTTGCACAGTGCAGAAATGGCTTCATGACCAGAACAAGGAGTGGTACCGACAGGGCATACACGCCCTTGTGTCTTGCTGGAGGAAGGCCATAGAACGGGACAGAGATTACGTGGAAAAATAGGGAGTGTAGAAGAAACATCATTCTTTCTCGCATATAAGTTTCATTGTGTTCAATAAATAATTGTTGAAGAAGAAAAAAAAATGTGGCGCATTACTTTCTGGGTGACCTTCATATTATAAATCTTGGCACAGTTATGTTGTTTAATATAATTAATTTAAACTGTAATGAAAAAATACTTAATAAATACCGCTGATGTACTTTAGTACAAGAGACCCATCCACATGTCAAGTTTTTTTTGGCGGGAAAATTTACTTTCTTATATTTTGAAACTGAAAAGTATAGTTCTGGAAGATTCAAAGCAGTGGTGGAAAAATTCTAAGTTTTTTGGCGGGAAAAGTTTCATATTTAAAAATGTTTAGCCCAAAGTAATGGGAGAAAAATGTCAAGCGCAAAGGAGTGGTGGAATATTCTAAGTTTTTTGGCGGGAAATTATAAGCCCAATATATTATCGCTCAGTAGTAGCTAGAATTTGAATGCACCAGAATAAATCAAATCTGGTTTTCTCTTTTATTTCAGGTCCTGTGGTTTGTTGAAGAGGAAACAGTCACCAGTGAAATCCTTCATGTTGGTGATGTACGAGGAGTGTGAGTGCAAATAAATATGTCTTTTGTACCGGACAGTCTTGCTTTTTATAATAAAAAAACGCTAAACCTGGTCACTGTTTATAAGGTGTTGGACTTAGTATTTCCCCCATTTTGGGACAAATTCCCTCCGAATTTTCCAAAATCTGTACAATTTCTCCAAAAGTTTTGAAAATTCTCTAGAATTCAAAGGGAATATCCAAAACTTTTGGAATGAATGTAGAAATTTTGGAACATTCAGAGGAAATCCTCCGAAAAATAGGCCCAAGTGCAAGGATATACGGAATAATCTACTCACATTAAGACAAACTGAATTTTTGTACCCAAATTTTATTTCTGTTCTACAAACACTTACACATGATACAGTACAAGAAATAATATGCCACTTTCTAAATTCACTGAACATACTTCACTCAAGCTAGATTCAGCACTATGACTACCATTTTCAACAGATATACTTCCACTGCACCTAAAGTATACCTGCTGAAAATTGTAGCAAATCTAACTCTGAACATCACAATATAAATTACATTGCACTCGCCAGTTTCTCAACTCCTGCACACAAAAAGCACTCTATCCACCACATTTCTTGTTCCCAGCAATAGCCTATCCATTCCTTCCACATACTCGGGCTGAAACAAAAGAAAATAAATATTAGACTTTCTACAAATTTTTTAAGCCATTCTAAAAATAAAATTTTCATCATTTTTAAGCGTTTATCCAACAAGCTCTTACTTTTTGACATGTCAATATTTTAGCACAAGGGGTACTTCAAGCAGATTTCAAAATAAGAGAGCAAAATGTTATTGTTTATAAATGTTACTGATGTTTTAAATTTCTGTCTCTTATTTTCAAATTTTTTAAATTCACAAGTGTTTTTGTTCAACCATAATTAGCCTCTAAGTTTTGAGATTTTACATCCACTCAAACAAATGGCCATGTTGACTTTCACTTCAACTGGTTCAGGTAGTTCTTGCCTTCTACAACAGATGGCAGCTCAGGGCATCTGGTCAAATACATTCTTTTTGGTAGTTTTCTTGAAACAAAGGGATTTTGACAATACAAAATGAATTCATTTTAGTATGATAAAAGTTGTTTAATATGCATTTTTCAGTTGCTACTCTAAAGGTTTCAAGATGGTTCCATTTTCAATAATAGATACCTCACCAATGTTTTTAAACAAGTATTGTTATGCCACACAAAATAAGCTTATTAGTATGGTTGAACAAAAAATAACTTCATGAAAAATCATGCTCCTAGTCATTGTTACATCCCTATCCTTTCAGGACATAATCTCAGTCACATCGATGCTTAGAAGATTCTCCCAAAAAGTGGAGCTCAAGTGTTTTTATTGACCAACTACAAATGATTCAGTATGCTCTACTGTTTTATTACTTCATTTTAATTTATTGTACATAATAGGTTTGTTCCCAAAGCACTAAGAAATTATGAACACATCGCTTGCACATGCACTCTTTCTACACACACGTTCCCAAAGCAAGAATTCGTTATTCTGATTTTGAATCTTCTGTTCCATATGTTATCACTGGCAGTTTATGTACAAGTTTGCAGGCTCTACCATGAATTGTTTTTAGAGAAATCCACAGTAACCTATTTACACACGCCTGACTCTTCCCTGAATAACCTAGCACCTGATTTATAAGCTAGGCTACTTATATGTATGAATAATGGAAGATGTTAAAATACATATTCTATTCTGATCTGATCTGATCAGATGAGTAAGTCCCCCCTCCCAGACAGTAAACAGTAAGGTGTATTTTTATCTATGTTGCTAAATGTATTTATTTTCTTTAGGTCACAAAAACAGAAATTTCACATTGTGATATTTTGTTAGCTACAGAATTCATATATAAACTCAGCTTGTTTCTAGAAATATAACTACAAGTAAGCCTACAAGTAAAGTCGTGAAGAAGTAAAAGTTATCCAACATAAAATGCATATCATATACTAAGAATTATTGGAAAACAGACATACTGACAAATCATACATGAAAGTACATCGAAATAAAAAATGTATAGATTTAAATTTGGTCTTAGGGTTACCTAACCACTGGTATGTATGCAAGGTTATTTCACTGTTCAGCTAAAATTGTACCTGCTATCTTAAAACAAAATAAAACATGATTCTTTTCTAAATTTGAATAAATATTAAGAAAGAAATTAGCCTTAGAACTCAGGCAATTGATTATTATTAATAGCCTAGGCATCCCTTCTGAAGAAAACTAATATTTAATGGCATAAGAACATAAATTACGTGAATTTCGTTAAGAGTGCTCTTTATTTGTAAATTATTAACCTATAAATTTATTTCTTCTTCTTGTTTACAGTATTTGTAAATATCAAATGATATCTCATACCGATTAAACACAGAAACTATAGATTCCAAATTTTTCTAACCGTTTCCAAAGTGCAAAGTTACAGGAAAGTTTTATAAATTGGACATGTGCAGTATAGCCAATTCTCAAGCAGTCATGGGTTTGCTTTGGGAACAAACCTAATATCAGCATATGAAACAGTAGCTAAAAAAAATTATTTTAAACTCTCAAAAGTCCATCAAAATCAGTTTTGGGGAGAGTTTTCAATGCTGGGAAAATCCGAAAATGAAGAAAATTAAACACAAAGTTAATTCTAATATGTAATTAAATATATTTACTTGTATTAATTGTTTACACTTGAATAGGAGTGAAATGTAAAAACGCTTGGAAATTAATTAATCAACACAAGGCAAAAGATGACAAAATGACATTCTCTATTGAACCTGATGAATTGAATACTTATTTTGCCAACATTTAGTTTTACAGCTAGTGGGTTATTAGACAACCATTTATCTCCAGAGACAAATTTTAAATGGGAATCTGAGTCCACATGATGTATGGATGACTATAATAAATATGAAAGAATCTCAAACTAAAATCTTTATGGTATGACAACACATTTTATTAAACAAATTGGAACCTTCATAGCGTTTCCACTGACCTACTGCATAAATTATTCACTCAGTTATGGACATTTCCCTGACTTCTTGAAATTTGCTAAAGTAACACCAATATACAAGAAAAAAGTTACCATCCCATCTCAATACTTCCAGTTATCTCAAACATAGTGGAGGCTGTTATCAAAAAAGAAATATGTAAATATTGTGAAACATACAATCTTTTTAATTGTCAACAATTTGGCTTTCATTCAGGAAAAAGTACAACAGATGCAGTTAGTTTCCTTGCTCGATATGTGCTAAATGCCTTCGAAGAAAATAAAATGTCCCTTGCTGTATTATGCGACCTAAGCAAGGCCTTTGACAATGGTCTCACATACATTGCTACTAATGAAGTTAGAACATTATGGCATAGGTGGTGTTTAACTGAAATTATTTAGATCTTATCTCCAAAATCCCAAGGCTCTGTATTGGGTCCATTATTGTTCTTAATTTTTGTAAATGACTTACCGAGCAATATATCAACTCAAACACTGTCATTCGCTGACGATACCAGCTTACTTTTAGTGATAAAAATATTGAAAATTTAAGCTGACATTGTGTTTAAAGAAGCCAAATTGTGGTTTTGTGCTAATGAATTGTTTTTAAATGAAACTAAGACACAGAAAATAACCTTTTCTACTAATCATGAGCACAATGATAATGCTAAACTCCTTGGTATATTTATTGATTATAATCTGACTTGGGAATGTCATGCCAACTATGTTTTGACGAATTGATCAAGTTATCAAGAAGTTTAATGAGAGTTCTGCCTATGACATATCAGAACAATGTATTTTGCATTTTTCGAATCGAATTTAAGATATGGTATAATATTGTGGGGAAACTGAAGTAGAATAAATTCCGTTCTTAAGCAACAGAAGTATGTACTAAGATTAATGAACAAATCCAATGCGAGAGAAAATGTGAAACCTTTGTTCATAAAGTAGGGGAGACCGGACTTGGTTGTCACACGGGATGGTTGTCTCACTAGTAATAACTGGATACACAGTTGGCAGGAGTGATTGGTTTTAAGTGGGAAAGATGCTTCCTTGGCCATTAGCACCGTCTGCAGTTTCCCGCGAAGCAGGTGTTAGTTTTGTGTCCATTGTTGAAAGATTTGTGATTTGCTGTGTTGAAAATAAAATTTTTGCTCTGAAGTTTACTTCTACTTCATCGTAAACGGATAAGTTTACAAATATCTTCTATATTACGCTAAACAATACATTTATTTAGGAGTATATTGCTATATTCTTTTCGGCTTTTGCTTGGTAGAAAACCTCGCTAGAGCAATGGAATTCCGAAATGGCGTCAAGGGGTTGGTTGTCTCATGTGACATCCAACCCAGTCCAACTTAAATACGGTTAATACAGTAGGATTTTATGTATTGTTTCAGATGAAGAAAGCAGTAAATAGAGCTAGCGATTCTTGAATGATAAACAATCCTAGAAGAGCATGACAATATAAGACATCCCGGGATTCTGAAAATTGCATTTACTCAGGCAATGGCTATGCAAAATATACAGTCAGGGTATAAACACAAGATAATAAAGGTTGGGTTCATGAAGCCTGTACTCAAGGACTTCATGGTATATATGTATGCCATAAACTGATTGATGTATTTCCGATTTAATTCAGTGCCTGTTATGTTTGTTTGAACTAAGTCATTCAAAATTAATCCAATTTCTCATTTCATTATGAATATTCTGAGGCAGACCAAATTAGAAGCCTAACATAAGAGACTGAAGCTGATGCAAGATTTCTAAGCTATAATGTGTTTATTCATTTTTCTATCAATTTTGAAGAAACAAAAAGTTCCTTGTTTGCCTCAACCCCATGTATCAGTCAAAAGTTTAATCTGTCACATGACACAACACTTTGTATTTGTCAACGGTTTAATAATATTGATGCTATATTATGGGAATGCTTTCCTTGCTTTCATGAGTATTAAATACCACACCATTGAACTTACAACATTTTTATTCCAGTTATTTTTTTGCAATGTGACAACCAACCCCAATGACTGTGGGGTTGGTTGTCACATTTTGCTTTTTTTTTAAAGATGGTATTTAAATACTTTCTGTTTCATTGTTTGTTTTGAACTTTGTTTTACAATATGCCAAAGAGTTGAAAGGACAGATTTGATAATTAGTTAAATAAAAAAACCGATAGGAATAATTAAAAATGCATTTGATTGAAAAGTGTGACAACCAAGTCCGGTCTCCCCTACAGTCAATCTGTACATATTGGAATTGATAATGTATATCAGAAAAAAACGTAGAATCCTACTAGAAGTAATACAATCATAATACCAGAAACAAGGACAACCTAGATGTTTCCTTTTGTAGACTGTCAAAGACGAATAGAAATGTTTATGTATATGGACTGTTGTTATACAACAAGCTGCCGAAAGATTTAAAAGAGCTGCACACAGATGTTTTTAAAATTAAATTGGAAACATGGTTGCTCAATAACCCATTTTATAATGTGAATGAATTTGTTAATTGTAGTCTTTCCCTTGTGGATTTTTAATATTTTAGTTTTTAATTTACTTGACTCGGCCTATTACACGTTTGGGTGTTTAATGGCTTAGGAAAAATTTTAAATTTTAAATTTGATAATGCATTTGACTTTAATTGGTTACAGTAATAGTTCAACTGCTATTGATTAATGATTTATACTAGGGTTTAATCTAATAATACCATATTTACCTGAATATAAGCTGCATATGTTTCCTTAGATTATGTCTGGTAAAATATGCCTGTGGCTTCAAATCGCATAAACGTGCTTTTAAGCATTGCTACCTATCAATTTTCTGAAATCCTCAAAAGTATCTATATAGGCCTAATCGAGCATCGTATAAAATGCATAAGCGATGTTCATTTTATAATAAGTTTTCTGCATATTTTTTGTTATACTGGTTTTAGTTATGTAATATTCCTGTACTATGAACTGCTTAAACATAAAGAAATGCAACTAGTGGTAATTTTAAACTGTTACAGTGAAACCTCTGTATAACAATATTTGTGGGCCCAAGCAGATATATTGTTATATGAGGGTTATTGTTATATTGAGGGGTTGTAATTTACCATTTACCACACATTAGAAAGACTGCATGCCAAGAACGGAATAATCTACAGTATAATTCATGGAACAGACATGTGAAAAAGAGGAAAATAATGAATCACAAACCCAAATCCTTAAAATGAACCAGTAAAAGAAAAAAGCAATAACGCTTTGTTACTAAACTTATTTAATTCCCTTGAATTGTAACCATAGCTACTTTACACCCCCACACTAAAACAATTACTATTCAGACTGGTATAAATATAACATCATGGATCATGGCCTGCTTTGAGCCTAGCCATGGGTCAGAAATTTCAAACAAGGGAAGAAAAAGACGTAGCTAAAGCAAAATTAAAACAGTTGTTCCTTATGGTGTTTTAATTGTAAATTATGTTCATATTGAAGTAACAACTTAATTCAAAGTATGTTTCTGCACACACAAGAGATGATTTTAACCTCAGTGATCTATTTTCCACACCTTATGAACCTTTATCTTCTGGAATTTCTAAGAATTGCAACAGATATCAGGCACCCAGAAAATAATGTTGGTGACTAGGAAGGATACCAGCTACCATCCAAAGGGCTAAGCAACTGGTTTGCAGTAACAATTCAACCTCCAAATATACCGTATTTTACGGACTATGAGACGCTCTGGACCATAAGATGCACCTTGATTTTAGGATGGAAATTCAAAGGAAAATAAATTGAATGTGATTCTAAACGAAAAATTTTAAAGGGAATAATACACTTCATTGCATAAAAAAATTATAATCTTGTACAATGGAATCAGTGTAAATCACTTCTAACTTTAAACCTGCGTTGTACGAAAATCTCTTCTGTACAGGTGGCATCGCATAAATTTTAACTGAACTGAACTGATTTCTCATGGAAGACTGAAAATACTTTTACACTCTCTAATTTTCAATTCGCCATACGGTAAATGTAAGGGTACAAGGCTGTTTAAAGGTCAATTCCTTCATTTAAACCACCCAGCGGAGACAGCTCCTTTCATATAAAAGAACTCAATATTCCTAACTTTTCGCTTCGCTTCCAGAATGTGAAAAGTTAGGAGTATTGAGTTCTTCCAGCTACCCTCATTTTACGATTGTGACAAGTGCACTGTTGTACAGTCTGTGCCAGAATTTGTAACTATTTTATCGTCTATAACACCTTGTTTATAACTATGGTATTCTGGCAATATTCACCATAATTTTTTTGTGTTCTTCGGACCATCAGACGCACCCAACTTTCAAGGCCAATGGCGCCAACTTTTGAAAAACATTAGGTGGGCTCAAAAATTTTAAAATTTTCACACTATTTAATTCATGAATTGGACTTATATGATAATTCCGATAAATGTAGAATTGTGTAAGAAACGATGTCTTTGCTTGTAATAATAACAATCTACGTAATTCAACTGCCAGTAAAAGAATTGAGTAGCCTAATTAATGGAAATCCTTTAAAATCAATAAACTTATATTATAATATTTTTGTTTTAGGTACCTACTAAAACAAAATAATCATGTAGCACGGCGTGTTCCAAAATGTGTTTCTCCTGACTGGAGAAAATTATCTTCATCTTTCCTTAGACCAGGAGCCTATTCTCCCCAATGACAATATCTTTTTCGTGGTTTATTGTCCCTTGTTGACCTTTTAATTCATTCTTTCTACATGTTGCATCCACTCTTTCTTTTTAACCAGTTGCCAATGTTCACATTTTTGTCTTATATCACAATTTTTTGCCTTGCCTTCCTGTGATTTTTTTTTCACAAGCATCGTCTAAATTCTAAATTCTCTTTTTTGCGCTCTCCTTAAGTATGCAATATGGCTATGGAAACTGCACTGACCGACGTAAAAATGTAATGAATTATTGTGGAACGATTTCAAATTATCGTAAGGGAATTGGAACAAGAGAATATCGTATTATAGGGACAAACCCAGTCTTGAATATCAGAGGTCATTAAATTCCACTACATTTCGTGTGATTTTATCTGCGTTGCTTTGACGTAAAATGTCAAAGTGAAGACTGTCTCCCTGCATGCTTCTTTCGCCTACAATGTAGCACAAAAGATCTCTGAGAGTTCTGTACTGATGCCAGTCTCTCGTATAATCGGAAGAACTCCCTAATCCACTGGGCTGCTCAAATTTGACCAGTAAATTATAACAAGATAATATTTGTCGACCCAGGGCTAAGCACGTGAATCGACTCCAAAAATTTGATGTATAAGTATTAACTTATTACATCCACATTTGCCTAGGGTTAGCTAATTTCTCTTTGGCATGCCGATTAATACCGGACAAAATGTTAAACGTCAAATCAATTCAATTTTGTATATGGGGTTACTTACTTAAACGTTCAACCCCTAACGTCCCAACAAAAAATATTCCACATTTGCTGACATTTCAGTAGAGCACAATTTTTTTAAAGTTAGGGGTCCGTTTACTGACTTCTCCGGGATGCTTATCAATGAAAAACTTGAAAAACTAGGTTAATTTTTAAAACGTGTACCCTGCCATCTATTGGGAAATACATGAGTTTTGCAACGCCATCGTTGTTGTTGGTATCCTAAGCTTAGCAGATACCTGAAGCGACTTCCTTTTCAAAGGCGCTCAGTTCAAAAGTACAAACACGCCAATACTGTATTACAGCGTTTCTCAACATTTTTGAACCAGAGGACCTCTAAAATTTCTAAAAAAATTTATGGACCCCTAATTTTACATCCCACTTTTAAAATAAGGCCTATATTATTAATATTTGGGGTATTAATTATAGGTCATTTTAACGAAATAAGTGAAAAAATTTACTTCTTTACTTTCCACTTTCTTTATCTGTATCTGTATCTGTATCTGTATCTGTATCTGTATCTGTATCTGTATCTGTATCTGTATCTGGTACCCTATGATCCCCAGGTGGGGCAAAGAGGCCTCCAATGGAGGTTTCATTACCTATACTAATTTTGATATGCTTATTTTCCGAGAGAGGGTAGAGGGACAGGCACTTTCTTTATGATATTTTTTAATTATGTCTGCGGACCATAGGTTGAGAAACGCTGCTGTATTACAAAAAGTTCCTTTTACTTTCTCGTATAAAGCTTTGCATCAGGTTGAAGCAACTGAATAAGCGCTCTTTCACGGCCTCTTATTCTATATCAGAATGTGAGGTGAGAAAGATGTATTGGCCATGCTTAAAGTAAAGAAAGTTATGCGAGTGTATTAATCACATTTGGGTTTTGTATTCTTTGGGGATGCGATGTGATGTGATGTTACGTATTGACCATACTTTGAGTAATGAAATTTACGTGAGTGCATTAATCAGATTGGTTATGTATCCACGTGATTTATGGTGCCAGTATGGTACTTTTTAAGATGGAAAAATGTCTGTCAGTCTGTCCGTCCGTGTCTCTGTACGCGCGATAACTCAAAAACTCTTTATCATATTTTCATGAAACTTGGTATACGCATTTATAACGTCCATGGGAAGACGCCTATTGATATTGGACCAAATCGGTTGACCGGTACCGGAGTAATGACCAATTATGTAGCGTGTGTAGCACGGCATGTTCCAAAATGTGTTTCTCCTGACTGGAATAAATTATCTTCTTCCTCTTTCCTTAGACCAGGAGCCTATTCTCCCCAATAACACTATCTTTTTCGAGGTTTATTATCCCTTGATGACCTTTTTAATTCATTCTTTCTACATGTTCCATCCACTCTTTCTTTTTAACCAGTCGCCAATGTCACACTTTTGTCTTATATCAAAATTTTTTGCCTTGTCCATTAATGGCCTTCCTATGATTTTTTCTCACAAGCAACGTCTAAATTCTACCCGTAAATCTAGCTTCTCTGCGTTCTCCCTACGTATACAAACTTTGGAACAGCGGTGGCTGTGAAAACTGCACTGAGAGACGTAAAAATGTAATGAATTGTGGAACGATTTCAAATTATTGTGAGGAACAAGAGAAGATCGTACTATAGATCGTACTATTTATGTCCACATTAGCCTGATTTTCGTTTTACTGCGATTCATCAAATAAACTGAATGTAGAGCAATAGCAATAAATAATTATGATAATAACACACGGCAAATTATTGGGTGGGCTTGAGTCCCATGGGCCCATATAAGTTGGCGCCAGTGTTCAAGGCTCTGTTTTCAAGGTAAAAACGTGCGTCTTATGGTCCGTAAAATATGGTAGTTATAGAAGGGTGTTTGTAAAATAGCTTCATTGTTATAGTAAGTTACATTTAACATTATTAAGATAGAAAATTTGCCAGGACCAAACAAAAATATTGCCATATGTAGGTTTATCGTTATACTTATCTTCGTTATACAGAGGTTTGACTGTAATTTGACAGTTTCATTTAATCTTTGATAAAATAACATTGGAATTTCAAAATTCAGGCTTATTTCACCTAGGAAATGTGTTACTTTAATGTTATAAAAAAGAGGCCGTATTTCCCTTGCCTTAAAAAAGGCAGGCAAGGCTTAAATTCAGAGGCAGCTTATATTTGAGTAAATACAGTAAAACAGCTGATTTCATAAGAAAACGTACCTTATAATTGCCAACAGCCTCGAGCATTATTTGACAGACTTGAAGACATCTGTTGAAGTTTCGTGTTGAAACAACAGCCTCACGACTTGGGACAGATTTGAAGACATCTCACCCTGAATGAACTGGCACAGCAACTGAAACCGAAGAAAAAAAATTTAATGTGACACACCAGGGTTTCTACAGAAATTTCCAAATAAATTTCCCTGCCTTTTCAAGATCAGAAACATACATTTCCCTGACCATAAGAACCAATATTTCCAAGATTCTTTGTAAACAAAACAAAAAAATCCAGCCTCCTCCATCCCCATAACAACAAAAAAAGCGATTAGCTCAAGTACTGAAAAGAAAATTGTATATATATATATATATATTTTTTTACAAATTTCCCTGACTTTTCGGAATGTGGACACACTGCACATTTTTCCCTGCTATCAGCATTTACAATACAATTTTCTTGCATATGACAAAAATTCATAGGACCAATTGTTTAGACCTTTTAATGTTAATGTTAATGTTAATTTATTGTCACATATCGTTTACATTTGTTCAGCTTTGGCTGGTAAACTGGTGACTCGTCAAATTGTGCTTACTTGCTAAGTTACAGACTAGGAATATTCTAGCTTAGGCCTAAGTTATAGATATTACTTAAAAATCAATGATTACAAATATGGAAAATCTAACACTGATGTAATTATTTTTTTTCTATTGCTATTAATAAGTGCCTAATAATGGAATGATTTCTTTTGCTAGTTTTTTTTATTAATTATATGTTTACTTCATCTTCAAGGAATTCTCTGATTGAGTAATATGTTCTTTGCAATAACCAGTTTTTAATTTTAATTTTGAATTGTCTGCTATTTATTGCTTTTGTTTTGTTTGATACTTTATTATATGCTTTTATGCCCATGTATTGTGGGGTGCGCTCTAGGAGGGTTAATCTATGGCAGGGGAAGTCAACTACGTCTTGTGATGACGTTTGTGGAGCAAGAGCATGCGGATCCCTTGTGTGTGACGTCAGCAAGAGCGCACGGTAGTAGGGGTGTTTAGAAATTAGAGTACGCTAGATTTAGGTACTAGAGGACCTATTCACTTTAGCTCTGTGGGTAGAACAACTTCTGGTTGGAAATACGGAGCATTTTTCAAAGTTAATGCAAGTATGCGATCCTGATAGTGTTCTCTCTGCAGAACATGTGTTAGTTCTGCAAAACATTCTTCTTCAGTTCGAATCGAGGTTTCAGGATGTGGAAAACCTTTCTCCAATGTTTAAACTTTTTGCTACCCCATATTCAGTTAATGTCAGACGTTCCTTGCCGGTATCAGTTGGAACTGCTAAACATACAATGCGACGATATGTTAAAGGACAAATATGAACGTAAAGTGGTCTTGGGTAACTTTTTCAGAAATTTCTCTGAAACCAGATTCAAGAAACTTGCCGCACGAATATTATGTAATTTTGGATCGACATATGTGGCCAAACAATTTTTTTCACTAATGAAATGTGCAAAGCTCAAATCAAGAAGTACATTGTCAAATCACAACCTAAATGTAGTCTTCGATTAAATATTGCTCAAACATTACGTCCCAACATTGATAAACTTGTTAAAGAAAAAAGAGACAGGAAAGTCAGAAAATTGTTACTGTAATCTTGTATCATCGAAGGTGCAGACGCGCTTGTATGGTAATTAATTCAGTTCATTTTTTTTTGTTATTTTTATTGTAATACTATTGCAATACTAATGCCCCTCTCTTCCCCCCTGTTCACTGATGCCACCATTTCACATGCTCCTCGCAGAGGTATTACGCAAGCAGTGAGAGCAGAAAGCAGTGACGTCACAACCTTCTGTCTTCCCCTGATCTATGGGAAGGGAATTTTAACAAGTCTTTGTTTCTGGTGTTGTGTTCGTGAGTATGTTGTGTGTTGTATTGGTCAAAATTAATGTGTACATGAGTTAGAAGCTCTAGTAAATATATTGAAGGAAAAGTTAGTATTTGTAGATCTCTAAAGAGTGGCCTGCATGATTCCCTGTAGGATGAATGGGTCATATTTCGTATGATTTTTTTTTTAATTTTGAAGATGCTTTCCCATTTGCTGCAGTTTCCCCAGACAATTATTCCATAAACCAGTACTGAATGAAAATAGCTGTAATAGACCATTTTCCTTATTTCCATGCTTGTTATATCAGCCAGATATGTCATATTGAAGCAGGCTTTGTTTAGTTTTTTCATGATGTATTGTACATGTTCTTTCCAATTTAGGTTGTTATCTACAATTATACCTAATAGCTTGGCAGAGTTTTGTATATTTATATCAACATATTTCATTAAATCTAACTCCATATGGGATTTTGATTGGGTTTTAAATAACATTAAATTTGTTTTATTAATGTTGAGTTTAAGTCCATTGGTTATAAACCATTCGTTTAAGTTTGCCATTGCTTGCATGATACTTCTTCCGAGGGACTGTATATTATCCTCTTTCAGTAGTACTGTTGTATCATCTGCGTATTGGATTACATTCTCCTGTATATAATTTGGAAGGTCATTGGTATATAGAATGAATAGAAGAGGCCCTAATACCGAGCCTTGTGGCACACCTGATTTAATTTCTTTCCATTCTGACTGTAATATTACTTTCCCATTGTCCCAACCTACTTTTTGTTTCCGATTTTTCAGATAAGATTCGAACCAGCTTAAGGAGGCATCTTCTATTCCATATAGTTTTAATTTGCTTAGTAGTATTCTATGCTCCACACAGTCAAAGGCTTTTGATATATCACATATTAATGCAGAAGTATTTTGTGCATTGTCTAGGGAAAGAGAAATATCGTTGATTAGTTTTATTAATGCTGAATTAGTCGAGTGTTTTTTCCTGAATCCATGTTGACTTGGATTAATTTGATTATTGTTCTCTATGTATGTCATTAATTGGGCATGCACTATTCTTTCTAATATCATGGAAAAACTACATAGTAAGGATATTGGTCGATAATTTTTTAAATCCGGATCCCCACCTTTATGGACTGGTTTTATTACTGCATATTTCATTCTTTCTGGGAAAACCCCAGCTTCGAGAGATTGGTTTATAATTTTAGAAAGAGGGTCACAAATAGTTTCTTTTACCTGTTTTATTAAGAAAGGACTTTGTTCCATCCATGGGATCTTTTTGGTTTTAGTGTATTTATAACATTTTTTATCACTGTTGGGGTTACTAGTTCGAAATGGAAAGGATTGTATGGTCCCAATGAAGATGTTACTTTTAATGTGTTTGTTAGTGCTCTATTATGTGTTGTTGGGACGTCTCTTGTTCCATTCACTATGTTTATAAAGAAATCATTTAATGCATTTGCTGTATCTTCCTCCTCTATGTCCTTCCCAGAATCATGTATTTTTGTGGCTTTTTTGTCGCTGCTTTGCTTTTCTATGCCTATCTCTTTCTTAACTATGTCCCATGCAGCTTTGGTCTTATTTTCAGAGTTTTGGATGTAATTGTCTATAGTCATTTGTTTTGCTCTCCGAATAACTTTTTTGTAGATTTTATTATATTTTTTATAGTAATTTATTATGTTTATATCTGTACTTTCCTTACTTTGGGTGTGTAATAGTCTTCTACGCTTGCTTGATACTTTAATCCCATGAGTTATCCAATGTAATGAACATTTTTTAATTAGATGTGTTTTGGTTGTGGGTGGGACACATTCATTAAATTTTTGTATAAATGTTGTTAAAAATTTGTTATAGTTACTGTCTACTGAGTCTCTGTTATTGAATTCCCATGTTGTATTATTTAGGCTTTCTCTCAAACTCTTAATGTTTTCCTCATTATATATTCTTATTTGTTTGCTTTTGTTTGCCCTGTTATTATGTCTTGTGTTATTTAATGGCAATGTTATTAATAGCGCTTTATGATCTGAGAGCCCTGGTTCTACAGTGATTGCTTCTTCATTGCTTATACGATAGTTGGTAATTATATTGTCTATACAGGTTTGTGAATTGCTTGTTATTCTTGTCGGCTTAGTAAAGTTTAATATAAATCCATGAGTTTCAATAATGTTTATAAGAGATTGGGGAGATTTACTGTGGTTTAGATGGTTTATGCTGTTATTATTATTATTTGGTTCTGTCTGATTTGTCAGTACATTTATGTTGCAGTCTGTGGCAATAATTATCTATTTTTTTAATTTATTTTTTTAATTTAGTTAAAAGGCTTTCAAAAGCTTTTAGGAACGCTTGCAATGTAGTATAATATGGTACTCGGTAAATGGATATTATTATTGTGTCCAATTTTGTTATTTCTATTGCCGATAGCTCAAATACATAATCTTTGTTAAATGTCTTTAGGTCTTCCCTTGTTTTCATATCTAGTCCTAATAGATTGTTTATTAGTAAGCAGGATCCCCCATGTATATTAGTGTTTCTGGTGTAGTCTGCCAGGGTGTAGTTTTCTACATTGTTTAGGATGTGAACCTGGTCTTTATTCAACCAGTGTTCATTGATACTTATAACTGCGACTTTTAGGTTTTAGATTTCATTTAGAAATGTCGTAAGAGAATCAATTTTTGATTGACAACCTTGTATATTGATATGCATTAGCCTTAACTTTTGCATTTTTTCTTTGCTTCCTACATTTACAGTACCGGTCTCTTTTGCTTTACAGTTAGGTCTATTTATGGGTGGTTCTGCATTACTTTTAGATTTACAATTATGTTGCCTTCCTTTAACCTCTAACGACTGAGTATTGGTCTGTTTGTTTACATCAGCTGAAACGGTCACCAGTTTACCTGCTTTCTACATATATTTATGACACAATTTATTGCTTCTCCAAGTAGGTAGGATCCTTTTCTGTTTAGATGTAGTCCATCTCTTGCTAGGCAGCTGTCATCTATGTATCTTTTTACATCAAAGTAGATTGCCTTCAGCGCCTCACACGCCCATCGTAGATTGTCATTTATTGAGTTTATATAGTCACTGCTGACATCACGTCTGTGTAAGATGCTGTTTAACACTATATGCGCACTGGGAAACTTGCTTTTTGTAGTCCTAATGGGTTCATATGCTTCTGCCATCACTTCATCTTCGGTTTTTGAGCTTTTGATGTTGTTTGTCCCTACATCTAGCACTACTACTTTTGGGCTAAGTTAGAAGAGTCCTTAGTCTTAGGCCTACTTTCTGCTTTAAAATCCCTTACTGCTTCTGCAAACTGTTTTATGCGACTTATCGATTAGCTACTACAAGCAGATTCACATAGGGAAGGTTTCATTCTCAGTGAATAAATCATTAATATACAAAATAAGGGGTACATTGTAGGGAGTGCTTACACACTGTTGGCCTACGATATGTTGTTCTTATAAATTAATATTAAGCAATATGTAACATGATTTCTTTCCACAAGCTTCATTTAATTGAAATAAATGTTTTGTGGGAAAATGAGTACTGTATTTACCCGAACATAAGCTGCACTTTTTTACCTACATTAAGCCCAGCAAAATATACATGCGGCTTAAAATCTCATACAAGTGTTTTTAGGCAGTATTGGTAAAAATGCGCACAACATAGTCGGTTGATCCAACATGGCTGCTTCCCCTCTTCGAAACATCGCTATCGAGTATCTCAAATCTCCGAGAAGATCTGTATTAATTGATTCAAAATAAAAAATACATCAATTTCATTGAAGCTTTGTAGAAAGTGTGCAAAACTGTGTGACCAAGTGTTGTTCATTCTATTTTATTTTTTTGAAATTTTTATCATTTTTGACAGCAGCATTGTGAGCTGCTCAGATGCAAAGTAATACAAATAATAGTACTTCAGACTGATGGTAACTGAAAATGCAGTTATGATAAATTGAAAAATAGCATGAAATTCAACAGTAATAGTCATATGAAATGTATAAAGTACTGATTTCTGTTTTCTTTTCCATCAGTTTCATTTATTGTTTGATGAAATAAAATTGGAATTTCATAATTTAAGTCATTTCAGGCCTATTTCAGCTAGGAAATGTGTTACTTTAATGTTATGAAAGTGAGGCAGTTTATTTTTTACTTTGGTGTTTACTTCAGTGTTAAAAAGGCAGGTGCAGCTTTAATTCAGCGCTGGCTTATATTCAGGTAAATACGGTATTTTGAAAATTACCAATTTGGTAATATTGGCCTTTCAGCAGGATCATGCAATTTGAATATGGTATAGCACAACTGACTGAAAATAAAGATACAATTTGAGAAAATTTACTGATCAACTGACATCTGTTTTCATGGCTTCTAATCAACGGTGTGGTGACCCTTAACAGATTTTAAATTGTATTGAATTTTGAACCTGTAGACCTGCTCTCGAAATGTTTGTCTAAGTCCACTTTATAATCCCTCTAAAAGCATTTAACCTACCCTAAATTCACAGGAGGAGAATAATTCAGATCAGGACTTTGATTTAACTTCTCCAAAGTCAGCTCTGCAAGAGCTAGTGAATTATTACTGCAATGGGCACCCTAACTTTCAAGTACTTTAAGATATCTTATGCACTGGAAATTCCACATGAAGGGGAACACCAATTGAAAAATAACAAAAATAAAATGAATGGAAATTAAATTAAATCAATGATTTTCCAATAGTTTGAATATTAGATTAAATTAAGTTATTTTCATATAAGGTACCCTCTACAATGGTAGGTAGGCTTACACAACTAATCACGCATTCAATCACGTGGATTGTAGATCTTTAAGGCCAAAAACATACAATTTTTAAATTATTTTTTCCTCTGTAATATAGATTTTACTCTCTAATTTTATGAAAGAAAATTAACAGAAACGTTACACTTTCTTTATGGTGATAACTGACACGGAACTTCAGAATAGCATAGCCAGCCATGGTCTGCCATTAGCGACCGTGCCCCTCCGAGCCACGGGGAACAAAAGAGAAACAATCGGTGCAAGGGTAAAATTTCCCGTCGCATAAAAGATTCAATGTGAGACATAATAAACCCCGTGCTATTCAGTATATTGCTTCTAAACTAATACAAATGTTCCTAACCTAACATAACCTGTCACTACTTCTAAAAGCCTTATTACTCTTCCACGCCTTTCGTAAAACATCATTACATTGCACGAACCCCACGCTATGGAGAATAATGCTGCTAAACTAATATGACTGTTCCTAACATAACCTGTCATGGACCTAGAATTCTTAATGCAGTAGCTTTTATACCCTTCGACATCTTTCATAAAACATCGCTACAACAGTCGTTTATTTGCCGAATTCAATCGGCATGTAATCATGTTCGTAATATTGGCGACATTGTAGACTTGGTCCCACTCGGTATGGCCCGGTAGTGATGGCGGTCACCTTATTCTCAACTTTAGCGACTGATAAACATTCCATGATGTAGGCCGCTTAAGGAACAACGTACTCAAAGACAAAAAAAAAATAATAATAATAATAATAATAATAATTGCTATCAGGAGAAAAAATTCTGAATCTTCCTGAACAAGAATACGTATGTTATGTTATTTTTATAAGCAATAAAATACATTTAAATGGAATTTGTGTCCCTTTCAAAACCGAGAAAGCATTTCAACTGATTGACAAGAACTGCATCCACTATACACAACAGCTGAACAGGCTAATGCAAAGGAAGCTAGGACCAAGAGAAGGCAATGTGAAAGGAAGAATGATCAGACATAGGATCGGATGTACCTTATGATTGAAATTAGGTTGATGTGGCATGGAGTTGTGACAACATTGTACTGGATAGTCTTGTTGAAGACACAAGTGACCTATCTTCTCCTTGAACTGCGCAACAAACCTGAGCTGTGGCATAGAGAGGTGGATGTAATTCGCATGACATACCCAGAAATTGACAATTTTATAGCAAACACACAAGAAACTATTACGAAAAGCTCCATCCAGGATAATGTTGCTTAGAGAAATGGCACCTACACTTCCTCCTCCCCAAGCCCAGTACTGAAAAGATGAGTTTTTTGGGCAAATGCCATGCCATACTATGCCACATATTACAATATCATTACAAAAATTATTACCGCTTTAGATAAAACCGAGCCTTCTTTTATGGCAGTAGCTCAGTCCGTCAAAAAATAGCCTGAGTACCTTGTTCCCTTAAGCTGGTAAGTACGTAAGTACGTGTTTTCCTTAACTAGCAACTTTACAAAGCATTACAACATAAATCTAGATAATGCAATTAAATTTTGCAAGACAAAATGTGCTGAAATTGTTTTGGTAGCTCTTGTTTGTTTTTTAGAAAAACTTGTCGTGAGAAAAATTTTAATTTTTACAGTGTGTAAAAATGCAAACTCAACTTGATCTGGAGAGAGCTCAAAGATCCTAGCGTATGTTGTCGATGTATTGTTAATAAATTTCATGTAAGATTTATTTAAAAATCCAATTAAGAACCCTAGTATGTAAATGCTGTTAGACTGCACTTGACAAGTCACATTTTAATATCCCTATGTGGTTCTAAAGGAAGTAGTCTTGCCAAATTTCATTACCACAGGTCTGTATGGTCCTGAAAAAATTATCTAACTTTGCGCTAGTCAAAATGTGTTCAACCTACCTGAACACATGGATTCTACTTCTTGAGATTACAAAGCGTATTGGACCCCACTGGATTGCAATTTTATGCTGCCTTCTCTTAGGAGAGCTCCAGGTTGTACTTCCGAAGACTCAAGCACAAGACTCGAAGCTAACTTTCCCAAAGCCAGCACTGCGAGAGTTTAAGCGTGAAACTTCCATATGAAGGATAACTCCAACTGAAATATATCAAAAGTAAAATAATGAACTGAAATTAAATTAATTAACAATTTCCAATATCTTGAAAATACATTACACTTAGCCTATACATCAAACATTCACTTATTCAAAACAATTCAAGACAAAATTATAAGATACTTTAACATTACAAGGTACATCAGACTCCACAGGCGAAGAGTTGTCAAGTACAAAGTGCTGCAACACTGCATCCTCAGCATCACAATATCCACGGAGCAGTGCAGGAAGTGCAACCAAAGAAAAACATCTAATGTGCAATACGTAACTTCCTCTAATGTTATCATTATATTCTAGTAATGAATAGGCCTACATGGCTGTAATGCACATTCAGTTGTCTTACCCTCATTCAAAATTTGACAAATATTGAGTGAATCAGGTCTGTTTTAGGCGGATTTCAAACTCTCTTACACGTTATTGGTCCAAATCTAAAGAAACAAATATGAGCTAAGTAGTCTATAAAATCCTTACTATTTTATACAGAAATTTAAGAATAAAATTAAAGTTACCTGAAAATTGCCAGCATTGGACGGACTGGAAGGCATCTAAGTTCGGTGTTGAAACAACAGCCTCACGACCGATATCGCAAACTGAAGGAATTGGAACAGCCACTGAGAAAAAAGAAAATCTAATGTTACACACACTTTCTCTACTATCAGCATATACAATACAATTTTCTTACAAAAATCCCCTCAGACTTTAATGCGCTTTAGTGTTGGGAGTTAAAACTACTTCTGGGGCATCTGAATATAATGATATAATAACAAGGAGTATTCACTGCTGCATAGTAGGATGCCTAAACATGCTAGCACTACTTGTACATCTGCTGCAAATTCTAAGACATTGATTACATCAGGCATCTACAAGAGAAATGAAATAGGTGGTCAGACGCCATTAATCTTCATTTGAAATATACTGTAGAACGGTCACATTAGCAATATATTAGAACTCTGGATACATTATTGTTGAAGACACAAGTGACCTGTCTTCTCAACAAAAGTGACCTATCTTCTCCTCAAACCACACAACAAACCTGACCTGTGGCATAGAGTGGTGGACGTAGTTCACATACCATACCCGGAAATTGACAATTTTATAGCGAACACACAAAAAACTATTCCGGAAAGCTCCATCCAGGATATTGTCGCTCAGAGAAATTTCACCTACACTTACTCCTCCTCAAGCCCAGTACTGAAAAGATTAGTTTCCTGGGCAAATGCTGTGTTATACTATGCCACATATTACAATATCATTACAAAAATTATTACCGCTTTAGATAAAACAGGCTTCTTTCATAGCAGTAGCTCAGTCCTTGAAAAAATAGCCAGAGTACCTTGTTCCCTTAAGCTGGTAAGTACATGTTTTCCATAATTAGCAACTTTACAAAGCATTACAACATAAATCTAGATAATATAATTAAATTTTGCAAGACTAAATGTACTGAAATTGTTTTTGTAGCTCTTGTTTATTTTTTAGAAAAACTTGTTTTTTTCTTGAGAAAAATGTAACTTTCATTGTAGTCTGTAAAAATACAAAATCAACTTGATCTGGAGAGTCAGCTCAAAGATCCTAGTGTATGTTGTGGATGTATTGTTAATAAAGTTAATGTAAGATTTATCTAAAAATACAATTAAGAACCTAGCATTTAAATGTTTGTCAGACACATGACACATGACATTTGAAAATCCCTATGTAGTCGTGCCAAATTTCATTTCCATAGGTCTGTATGATCCTGAAAATAATTGTCTAACTTTACGCTAGTCAAAATGTGTTCAACCTACCTGAACACCTGGAATATCACTTCTATACTTCTTGAGATTACAAAGCACATTGGACCCCACTGGATTGAGATTTTATGCTGCCTTCTCTCAGGACAGCTTTAGGATGTACTTCTGAAGACTCAAGTGCAAGACATGAAGCTAACATTCCCAAAGCCAGCACTGCGAGAGTTTAAGCGTGAAACTTCCATGTGAAGGAAAACTCCAACTGAAATATATCAAAAATAAAATAATGATCTGAAATGAAATTAACGGATTTCCAATATCTTGAAAATACATTACACTTAGCCTACACTCAAACATTCACTTATTCAAAACAATTCAAGACAAATTAATTATATATGTGTTCAAGATACTTTAACATTACAAGGTACATCAGACTCCATAGGCAAAGAGTTGTCAAGTCCACAGGCGAAGAGTCGTCAATTCCACAGGTGAAGAGTCGTCAAGACAACAGGTGAAGAGTCGTCAAGTCCTCAGGTGAAGGGTCGTCAAGTCCACAGGTGAAGAGTCATCAAGTCCACAGGTGAAGAGTCATCAAGTCCACAGGTGAAGAGTCATCAAGTCCACAGGTGAAGAGTCATCAAGTCCACAGGTGAAGAGTCATCAAGTCCACATGTGAAGAGGAGTAAAGTCCACAGGCGAAGAGGAGTAAAGTCCACAGGCGAAGAGGAGTAAAGTCCACAGGCGAAGAGGAGTAAAGTCCACAGGCGAATAGGAGTAAAGTCCACAGGCGAAGAGGAGTAAAGTCCACAGGCGAAGAGTTGTCAAGTCCACAGGTGAAGAGTTGTCAAGTCCACAGGTGAAGAGTTGTCAAGTCCAAAGTGCTGCAACACTGCTTTCCTCAGCATCACAATATCCACGGAGCAGTGCAGGAACTGCAACCAAAGAAAAACATCTGATGTGATATACATAACTTCCACTAATATTAACATTATATTCCAGTATTGAGTACATGGTTGTACAGGTCTGTTTTTGGTGGATTTCAAACTCTCTTACATGTTATTAGTCCAAATCTAAAGAAACAAGTATGAGCTAAGTAGTCTATAAAATCCAGACTGTATTTTATACAGAAATTTAAGAATATAAGGCAAGTTACCTGAAAATTGCCAACAGCCTCAAGACTTGGACGGACTGAAAGACATCAAAGTTCCGTGTTGAAACAACAGCCTCACAACTGATATTGCAAACTGAACGAATTTGTACAGCAACTGAAACCAAAGAAAGAATCTCATGTGACACACTCGCATAACTTTCTCTATCAGCATATAGGCCTACAATACAATTTTCTTGCAAAAAACCCCATAAGACTTTAATGCGCTTTAGCGTTGGGAGTTAACAAAACTACTTCTGGGGCATCTATATATAATAAAAAAGTATTCACTGCTGCATATTAGGTCGCCTAAACACTCTAGCACTACTTGTACATCTGATGCAAATTCCAAGGCATTGCCCACATAGGCATCTTTAAGAGAAATGAAACAGGGGGTGATCCGCTCTTCATATGAAATATAGTGTTGAATGGCCACATTAGCAATATTATTAGATCTGTGGTTAGTTATCAATATTTTATTTTTAAAAAGTAATATTTAAAATTTATAATTGCAAGCTCACATTCCTAGACACGAGGCATCCTAGGCCTGAACGTTAATTTAGAAGGCCGAAATATTTAATTTTGACTACTCGAAGCACTTTTCAAAATTAAAAAGAAATATTAACTTAACATAACGAAAGAAAAGAAATAAAATAAAGAATTACATTTATAACTATTAGCTTCCAGAAAACATACCTCGTAACATTCATGATCCTCTTTCATAACCGACTCTCAGAATGTCTAAATACGATCTCCACGTTCTGACGTAACAAGCAAATCTCGCGGTGAATAAGTTTCCCCGCTTCACCCCCGCTGAATACCAACAAGCGGTGGGCAGTAAGTTTCCACTGCTGCAGTTCCAGTCTTGCTATCTCCATGCATGTTCCGAATAGCATATCCAGTTCGGGTATCGTCCCGCATATTCTCAATCTTACTGTACGTAAATGTCAAGTTGGCTTATTATTAGGGCAAGGCATTTAATGACCATAAAATAGTGAAAAAAATGCATTTATGACCTAAAAACAATGAAAAATAACCAAAAATTATAAAAAGCCCAATAAATTTACATTTATTATTAGCCTACTCATAATTAGTTTTTTAAAGTATTGAATTGCTAAAAACAATTTATGACAGTGCGTTATATGAATTTACATTATGCTGCTAAACTACTAAATTGTTGTTACATTTTGTTGCTAAAGAAGTAAGTAAATTTATGCTACTTGGACATCCTTAGCGAAAAAGAAATTCTTTCTGAACTGGCATACCCATCACATTGCCCCTATCAAATATGTGTCATTTAAAAAGAAAGAAAAAAGTCTTTATTACTATAAAACACCCTATAGTGTTTACAACAAACTTGATTTAAAATGAACTATTAACAATTGGCAGATATTCTCAAATAAAAACGATTGTCTGGAAGTAACGATTTGTAGCCCACATGGAAAAACTCCTCTCTACCTCCACTGAAACATGGCCTAAAATGCCGAAAATTACCTAAAAATGCCGAAAATGACCTATAGATTGCCAAGAAAAGACCTATCCTTGAAAATGACGAAAAATGCAAAATAAAGCAAAATAATTCAAAAACAAGTTGCCCCTATTTAATCAATTATTTCATGATACACATTTTTATGTATTCGAGCTATCTTTTAACCTTCACATAAAAAAAATGCAAAATCATCAAATGCCTTGCCCTACTTATTATACATAGAAGTTCAGTGTCCATCATTCTACTGTCACTTGCTGTATTACAAAAAATGGTGGTTCTATCGTTTCCTATGCATGTCTTAATGCAGGGGTGCCCATCGCCCTTGGCCCAATTTTTACTGAGAGTTCAATTTCAACTTTTTAAAAAACAAAATTGGAAATCTTTGCGAAGCTTAATACTCAGTAGCTGTTGTAATACCGGTACAAATAAAATTTTTAGTGCATATCTTATGTTAATGTTGCTTTTATACTTCCAAGAAAATTGCCCTTTGATAGGCCACATTCTTTCGGACAGTATGAATTGTATTTCAAATAATTTTTTTTATAATCCAGCACATTTTACTAACAAACTTAAAGATATAAACTGAGTTAAAAATTTCGATATTCAGTGAAAAATTGTAATAAGTGTGTTTAAATTACTTTCAGGGTATTGCTATAAGAATGCAATGTTGCATATTTTGACATAGGTCTACCATACATTTTGATGCCAACAGTTGGATTTATGAACAAAACTAGTAGAAATAATGTTTAAAAAATGCAAAGATAAATTTACATGTAAAAGTAATGGCGCTGTTCTTTCTCCATGGTCTTTGAAGAAGAATAATTTTCTTTTCGGCGCACTTGTTAAAGAAAATTTATCAGTAACTTCAATGCTGTAAATTACTTTAAAAAGTCATTTCTGTAAGACAGCAGGGCCAGATTATTAGATAGACTAACATCAGACATGCTGCTTCTTAGCCTATTTTTGACAATTTTAACCTACCCGTAGTTCTACTTGCATAGCAACTTTTTGCTGGCAAAAGAAAGAATGATAACATAATTTTATTTCTCAAGGTAACTTTTTCTCAACTCATACAAAGCCCAGGGCCGTAGCTAGGCGGTGGCGAGGTGGGCCCCCGCCAAGGGCGCAGGTAGAGAGAGGGCGCAAAATTAACCATGAAAAATCCCGCCTTTTTTAGACTAGTGCAATTTATCAAGCAATAAAAATTCCACGTTGCGGATAATAGCGGAATAGCCTAGAAATACGCCATATGTATACTATGAATGATAGAACGCACATGTATGCTTGAATAATTATATTTATTAATACGCCCTGTGAAACTTGTAAATTTGAATCAAAAATAAATAACTGATATAAATAATCGTTCTTGCAGTCAACTTGACTTGCAGTATATAGTATATAGTTTATACAACACTTCTTGCAAATAACACTTGCATAGATAAAGTCACAATACACATAAATGTCGTGTAGTTCACAAATAACTTTCACTTCTTTCTTCATACAAAATGTCACGTACAACATTAAGGTTCTTGCTGCTTGCTGGCTGGTTATGTCCTTCACTTACAACTTTCAATAACATTACTAACTTGCAGACTTACTAGGCACATCTGCCTCTTACAACTTTCAATTACTGCACTTACTGAAGGTCCATACACAACTTCTTCTTGTTCCATACTCAACTGCCTGTTCCATACTCAACTGCCTGTTCCATACTAGCTTGCCTTCTAGTCACGTACACCATCACTCTGTCTGAACACAAGTTGCCAACATGACAACTCAATACTTCCCAATGCACTTCCAATGTTGCCAACTATGACTTACAATATGAGTTGTAAACATGATTAACCACAACACTCCTCCTTAATCATTTTACAACGAAGATTTTCAAAGTTTTTCTTGCACAAAGGTTTTGTCAGAATGTCTGCAATTTGGAAACTACTTTCAATATGTTCCACTAGTACACCACTCGTAGACTGTCCTGTGTCTATATCTCCTCCATAATCTGAGTCTGAGTAGGCTACAAGTGTTGTATCGCCATCAAAGTAGATTCCATATTCAATCGTTCCTTGCAGGTACTGGTAAACTCGTTTTACCATCTTCCAGTGAATCATCATTGGCTTCGTGCAGTAGCGACTCAAATAGTTTACAGCAAAACTAATATCTGGTCTGGTAATCGTTGCAAGGTATAGTAGACTTCCAATGGCTTCACGATAAGGGATGCTATCTGATACAGGTTTGTCATTCATGTAGCATTCCTTCTTCGTTATCATTCCAGGTTCAATCGGTGTTGATACTGGGTTGCATTTTTCAAGATTCATCTTCTTGATTATCTTCTTTGTGTACCGGGGTTGGCTCACAAAAATTCCTCCTGGTTCAATCTTCAGTTCCATGCCAAGGTACGATATTTCTTTCTGAACTGTCTTATTGAAAGTGATTTCAAATTCCTGATTGATCTTGTTCAAAATTTTGTAGATCTCTCTTTCATCCTTGCCTGCGATTAATCCATCATCTACAAATAGTGACAATAGAATATTCTTTTCTTTGTTGTAGTAGATACAAGGGTCGTCATCTGTACTTATCAGTCCTATGCTTTCAAGATATTTTGATATTCTTTCATTCCACTTCTTCGGAGCTTGTTTGAGTCCATAAATACTTTTCTGTAGTTTGCATACTTTACTAGATCCGTCATTGAATCCTTCTGGTTGAAGCATGTAAATTTCCTCTTCCAGATGTCCATATAGAAAAGCTGCTTTGACATCGAATGGTACTAACTTCAACTTCTCAGATGCTGCATGACTTAAAATTAGTCTTATTGATGCATGGTGAGCTGCGGGGCTGAATGTATCTGTGTAGTCAATTCCTTCCTTTTGTTCAAATCCTCTAGCTACTAATCTGGCTTTGAGTTTTCCATTCGCTTTTTCTCGAAGTATCCACTTACATGACAACGGTTTTACTCCTTCTGGACAGTTGACTAGCGTCCAGGTTTTCATTTTCATCAATGAGCTATACTCTTCCTGCATTGCACTTCTCCAGTTTTCATTTTTCAGTGCTTCGGTAGTAGATATATCTTGAACTTCTCCAATTATGGCATTAGTAGTACTATTTTCTTCTTCAGAATAGTCCATGACGTAATCATCGAATCTGGCAGGTTGTTTCAATTTTCTGCGATCTCGCAGACTTCCTCTTTCTTCTGTTCTGCCTTCTTCTTCTTCTTCTGCTTCTTGGTTATCAGGTGAATTCATGCTGATTTCTGTACTTTGACTTTCTCTTTCTTTTTTTTTGTATTCATTGAAGATCACATTATCTGAGCTGATAACTTCTTGTGTGCTTGGTATGTACACTCTGTAGCATGGTGAGTTTATGTCATATCCTACAAAAACTCCTTTCTGAGATTTTCGGTCCATTTTCCTTCTCTTGTGACTTGGAATTAATACAAAACATTCACATCCAAATGCTCGTAATTTATTTATATCGATTTTGCGTCCAAACCACAGTTCTGCAGGGGTCTTTCCTTCAACTGTGCTTGTTCCAGTCTGGTTTATGGTAAATACTGCATAATTTGCTGCTTCTGCCCAAAATCTTTTATCTAGATTGTTCGCATGTACTGCTGAGCGAGCTGCTTCAACAATAGTCCGCATCTCTCTCTCGATTCTTCCATTCTGCTCTGGTGAGTAACTATTAGAGAATGTGTGTAGAACTCCTAGTGCTTCAAGTAATTCATTTGTTTTGAGATTCTTTATTTCCTTTCCATTATCAGACCTAAGAGTTTTTATCTTCTTTCCCAGTTGATTTTCTACCAACTTTATATAGCTTTCTAATTTCTTTGGTGCTTCATCCTTATTTTTCATGAAGTAGATTGTTCGGAAATGAGAAAAGTCATCTTTGAATAGTAGAAAATACTTTGCTCCTCCTAACGATGGTACTTCCATTTCACACATATCCACGTGCACCAAGTCCAGTGGTTGTGTAGCTTTCTTTGGGTTTGTTGGATGAAAAATCCTATGTTGCTTTCCATATACACATCCTTCACATATAACTCCATTCCAGTCATCTATGTACTTAATTCCTTGCTTATTCAGAATGTCTCTCACATATTTGATATTTTGGTGTGCAAGTCTCTCATGCCATGTCCTGATGGATGAAACTAAACAATTTTCTTCTTTTTCTCTCCTCAACATCATTTTGTAGAGATTTCCTTCACGTTTTGCCACTGCGACGATTTGTTTACCATCTGAAGTGCTAAATTTGGATATTTCACTGTCTGCACTTTGCAAATAGCCCTTATCTAGCATTTTTCCTACTGAGAAAAGGTTGAAATTCAGATCTGGCACATATAAAACGTCTTTTAGTTCAACTGGATACCATTTTTCACCATCAAATGCTTCCAGTTCCACATTTCCAACTGCAATACCTTCTAGTTTGGATGAGTCTCCTATTACAATTGAGATGGGTTCTTCCAACTCGGTGAGATGAGTGAACCACTCTCTATTTGGAGTCATGTGCTGACTGGCTCCACAATCTTGATACCATATTTCCATCATTTCTTCCTTGTGTTGCTCGTCCAGGTCTGCTGTGTTAAGTGCGATGGTTATAAATCCTCGACGTTCTCGTCGTTCATCTTGGCTTGCACTTTCTCTTTTGCTCTTTTCATTTCTGAATATACACTCCTTTGCGTAGTGTCCTTTCTTTCCACATTTGTTGCAGGGGTAAGTCTTCTTGCAATATGCTATGTATTTATCACATGGTTTGCCTCTGCATTCCCTGAGAATATGTCCTCTCTTACCACACTTGTAACAGATCACTGATTGTTTATCTTGCTTGCTTTGTGATAACTGTCCTTGCTTTCGAGAATGTCTTACTATGAGAGAATTTTGTATGTCCTCTTGACCTTGGATTGCTTCCTTGAGTCTCTCGTCTTCGAGTCTTAATCTTCCAATCATGTTTTCCACTGTCTTATCAGATCCAGTTACATTGTCCCAAGATGTTCTGAAGTGTGCTAGTTTTGTCGGCAATATGCTTAATATTCTGGTCATGATCCAGCTTTCTTTCATGGGGTCATCATTTCTTGATAATTCTTCACTTATCATCACAATTTCCATACAGTTCTCTGCTGCTGATTTATTTTCATCATAGACAAAGGTGAAAAATTTTCTACGTAATACTTCTAAATTAACTTCAGTCTTTGTTCCATACAAAGTAACTAATTTATCTAACATTGCTTTTGATGTTTGACAATTAGCAATTTTTCTTGCAATAGAGCTAGACACATTTAATCCTATCATTGACTGAGCTTCAATGTCTTTTTGTAACCACTCTTTAACTTCTGCATCAGTGCGGGCACCTGAAGGCTTGGTTAGATCACCTGTTGCGACATCATATAAATCCTTTGTTCTGAGTGCTAAATTTAACTTGAAACGCCATGACACATAATTTACTACTCCATGTGAGTCCTCACATAACATTTCCAGATGAGATTTAACTGTATCCATGGTTGACAATTTCTTTTCTTACTTTACAAATCACAAATATGACGTTGCACAAGATTAACTTCGTGTTTGCTGCTTTTCTTGTGGAAATGATGTGCTACGATCCTAGTAGCCGTGACTGCTCGAGGTCGTTTGTAAGTCAGATTATAACAGTTTTTCACTTTAACTTTAACTTGCTTTTCACACTTTCTTTCTTCGATATTCAATTTTGCAGCAGTCCTGTTCATGTAGGCCAGGGCCGTTCTATTCACAAAAACTGGGGCCGTTTTGTTCACGAAACTGGGCGTTGTCTGTTCACATACACTGGGCGTGTCCTGGGCATTGTCTTTTCACATACACTGGGCGTTTCCTGGGCATTTACTGGGCCCATAACCTGTTGCGGATAATAGCGGAATAGCCTAGAAATACGCCATATGTATACTATGAATGATAGAACGCACATGTATGCTTGAATAATTATATTTATTAATACGCCCTGTGAAACTTGTAAATTTGAATCAAAAATAAATAACTGATATAAATAATCGTTCTTGCAGTCAACTTGACTTGCAGTATATAGTATATAGTTTATACAACACTTCTTGCAAATAACACTTGCATAGATAAAGTCACAATACACATAAATGTCGTGTAGTTCACAAATAACTTTCACTTCTTTCTTCATACAAAATGTCACGTACAACATTAAGGTTCTTGCTGCTTGCTGGCTGGTTATGTCCTTCACTTACAACTTTCAATAACATTACTAACTTGCAGACTTACTAGGCACATCTGCCTCTTACAACTTTCAATTACTGCACTTACTGAAGGTCCATACACAACTTCTTCTTGTTCCATACTCAACTGCCTGTTCCATACTCAACTGCCTGTTCCATACTAGCTTGCCTTCTAGTCACGTACACCATCACTCTGTCTGAACACAAGTTGCCAACATGACAACTCAATACTTCCCAATGCACTTCCAATGTTGCCAACTATGACTTACAATATGAGTTGTAAACATGATTAACCACAACAATGGAAGAAATCTTTCAGGTTATTGAAAATTACTGCACGTGAAACTATCTGTAGTATTATGACGATTGTCTATAAACAAAAAGCAGTCATGCAACATTTTTTAATTAACACGTTTTTTATTGACAGGGTATGATAACATAAATCATGAACAGTATGGAAAGATATAACAATAAAAATTAAAACGTACGTTATTATTGAGATGAAAGTGGTTCTACTATTCGAAAAAAATACTTTTACCTATATTAATGTGTTAAACATTTTAGTAGGTCTCAGGCCTAATATGTAATTTACTTTTGATACTAGATTTTATTATTTAATTATTTTTTAAGTAGTTCAATCGTCTGAAAATAAGGTTTTAGTACCTTGAAAGTCCAACACTTAGTTCATTTTCAAATTGAGGTTTAGGTTTTCTTTGATAATAACAGTGTTTATTATTTTAATATAAAAACAACTTCACAGAAATTTAAAAAAATTGTTCAGACCCCCCAGTATTGGAGAGCGCAGATTTATCAAACTCGCCAAGGGCGCAGAAGGACCTTGCTACGGCCCTGACAAAGCCTATAGCAATTATCAATGTATCGGTATGTAGGATTGTTTATAGACTTCTGGCATAGAATACTCAGTTTATGTTAAAACATATTTTTAAGATCTTACACTGAATTCGGAATTCATACTACATGGTAATGAAACCAATGGGCGTCTCAATGACAACACTATTGTTTGCAATGTACTCGGATGACCTGGTAAATTGCATGACCTGGGATTTGACATAATCGATTGAAATAAGAGAGGTTATCGATAGAATTCATTTCTGTAAATCAATAACAGGGATAGAAACCCAAGTGAATATAAATCTGATGTGATGCACTCAACTTTCTATACCTTGGGCATGGACAACACCATTTTCTCACTTCACATTTTGAAATAGAATAAGAGACCGTATTGCGAAGAGTGCGTATTCAATTGTCTCAGCTATGTCAGAGTGTGTACAAACGATGGGTAGTGAGTATGTATTTTCAGTAGTCTGTAAAAAATCATATCCATTGATATTTTATTTGTAGCAATAGGCTTTGAATTAGTTGCATGAACATATTACATGAACATTTTAAACAAACAGTATGTTTTAGTGTAATCTGAATATGCTATGTCATGTATACGTCGGCATTATGCCAATGATATGCTTGAAATAAGAAACTTCCGTAGATTTGAAAGGATGACATTCACATTCTGGCTTCATAAGATTTTTGTAAAATGGACAAAATTGTACCACCTGCATGTGTGCTATGTTTTGCATGAGGTAACATTTTAGTGTGTTATCAATACACAAGTAACTTAGGCTACATTTAAGATATAACGTATACTGATATACCGTATACTATAATTAATAGTACACGTTACTTGTATTCTCCATTACATGAAAAAATTATAATTGAATTTTAATGTTTTCTATAAATTAGCTGTTTCAGGATGTTAGGCCTATTTTACTTTATAACGAAAATACATAACAAAACCTATTTTTATGGCGCAAGGCACCAGAGTTATGACAGGAAAATTAGGCCCAGAAAATGTAACTTCTGTTAAAGCATTAGATATTCCACTTTCTCTATAGAACTTCTATACTTTTATATAAAACTTTTTAGTGCACGAGTTTAGATGTAGGATTATTAACCAAAACTACAAAACTTTAAAAAACAAAACAAAAAAAATGGAAATTATATCACTTTCATTAAAAGTGTAGTAGCCTCTTCTATAATCAGATTATCTGTTTAGTATTTCACTATAACTATATAAATATAACCGTTGTTTTCACAATCACTAGGTGCATGCAAAAATTTCTGAATAAAAAAACCTCTATGAAACGAAGCGATAATGGTAATTTGCGACTGTGCTCATAATTGGGACCACATTTTGCGGTTAGTCGTAATTTTTTTCATATTAATGATGTCAGATTTCATTAACTATAAATATTATACCATTTTAATTTTTTAAATACTGTCATTATTCTTATCATATTCGGTTGGAAATTTACCTTTGTACCTTTTCACGTTATTTCATCATTACCGTAATTAAATTTATTTTATGTATTGTTTTAGGATTTTTACCTAAAGTCTTCAGCATAAAAATATTCTCGCGTAATTATTCATTGTTGTGTACTTTCTTTCTCGTACTGCGGAAGAATATATATACAGTATATGAATTCTATTATAAATTAAATGAAAGGATATAAATTAGTAATAAAATTGTGGATGTGCGATTAAAACTTCCGGTAAAATTAAAACTTAATTCATAATTTTGATTTTGTGAGATGTAATAGGCATGCATTTATATATTTTTATTATTTAAACATTATTTTAAAGTATGGATTAAACCATTTATTTTAACGTTATAATTCACTCAGGATAGGTTCCATTTTAATGTATTATTATTATTATTGTAATTCATATAATATTACAATTTCATATTTTCTTTTTCTTATTGCATTTTTCTTGTAATAATTGTATTTTAATTGTAGTCTTTGGAATCCTGGTAGAGCGAAGAGAAGACCTAGTAATGGTCTTATCTCTAATTTACAAAATAAATTAATTCTTTATATCTTAAATTTGATAAAGAATATTTATAACATGTCATTTTCACGTTATTACCGTAATTAGATTTATTTTATGTATTCCAAGAAAATAATCAAAATCGGGTTCAGAGAAGGAGTCCAAACAGGGAGAAGTGTGTGTGCAGTGGCCCTGTTTGGACTCCTTCTCTGTACCCTGGGGCTTATTTGCCCAGAGATACACCTACCTACGCAATTCGAATGTTAGTATCTATTATGGTAGGAAGATGGAGGAATGTTAAATTGACCGTGTGGATCGACCTAGATTCGAACCTAAACCGCTCGCATCTAACTAGCTAAATCCCCCGCGACGCTAACCACACGGCCATGGGAAGGGAGGTTGAAAAGCTTGCAAGATTCAACTCATGTACGATAGTTCAAAGGTCGTTTCTCATGCAAGCTAAATGGGTTCCAATGTAAATGTCCTTTAAATTATAAAAGGATATTGAAAGCAATGCAATTTTGAAACACATTGGAAAGCACTTCTAAGTGAAAGAATGCAATTAACAAGTCTTACAAAACAGCAGTCATGGAATGCTTTGCCTAATTAAAAATAACTGATTTTTTGGCAAATTGAAGAACAATATTATTTACCTTTATCCAGGAATGTAAAATTAATGTTGCGAAGGTAATAGGTTTTTAGTAGTTATTCATACGCTATACATATATAAACAGATTCCTAAATAAATACAATTTTAGCAATTTTTTTTTTAATACAGTTTTATTGAATTGTAGAATAATCTAGAAATAAAATAACAAATGAAATGAAAGGGTTTTAAAACGAACTGTTATTTTAAATACATTTTCGCGGTTAAACAGTGCGTTCTGGAAATAAAATGTTTAAAAAATAAACTTGTAGATAATAAAGGAAACTGTGCATTTCTGAATTTCTAAGAAATATCCTTCATAGTATTTTGGAATCAAGTCTAATAAGGTTCCTATTTTCGTAGTAGGTCTGTGTATTTTATTTGTTGCGGGATTGGAAACAGTAGCCTAATGGAAATATTTCGTCTTACTGATCAGAAAGGGCAGCTTCTCCTCTAACTTACATAGCCTATTTGTTCCCCTTCTCCCTTTACGTTCCCAAGTTCGCGATAAATAAAATAAAAAATACTGTGAAATTAGAGCTTCTGCGAAAATAAGATAATTTACCCATACCTCACCTTCTCTGTATATTCTTTTGTATGAACATTATGCGTACATATCCTCGCCAGCTGTCGTTTTCAAAAACAAAAAACAAAAAAAGAGTTACTTGATTCCCTACATATTTATTGCAATCATGTTCCATGGTGTCCCCTCGGCACAAACTCGGGTCATGAACTCTTGGTCTTGTAGTTCAAAGGGAAAAATAATAGGATCTATTTATCATCCTTCATGGATAATATAGATCGCGAATAGATCCCTTGGGGAAGCAGAAGAAAAAGAGAGATTGGGTCTCAGACGTCACAAATGAAATAAAAGATTTAATAATTAATAAAGGAGAGATGAATAGTGTGACAGTACAGTGTGGAAAACAGGCGAGATGAGGCGCTAGAGTCGCTGTGGAGCATTGCGATAACTTGCATTGCAGTGAATAACGGCCATTCTACTGGGGTCTCATTTCCTCCAGTTTTCCCTATCTTTTCATTACGACTCATTTCCACCACGGACTTTAAACCTGAGAATGGTTATGAGAATTTCGTAACTACCTTTGCTTTTTCTTTTTACCAAGAAGTTAACCAAATATTAAATAAGCAGCAATATTATCACCACACCCACCCCTTTGGGCAACATTAACTTCTTCTGCAATGTATCTGATAAAAATGAACAGTAAGCTAAAAACGTTAGAATGTTGTCAAGCGAAATACAATGTACACTAAATTTCGTAAGTAGCATCCGAGCTGTAGGTTCTGTATGGAAAATATGCTGTCGATTTTCTACGTTTCAGTCAAATACTTCCTTATTTTAATAAGATCAATTTGAATTTTAACCACATATCACTGCTAGTAGGTTTCATATTATTAACCGTAAATTTATTTTTCGGTGTACAACGTACACAGCCTACACAAAAATGTATTGTAGGCTACATTTTTAGCAGTATACTTCACTAGAATTCAGATACTTTTGAACTTTCTTTTTTTTTACTAATAGGCGTTTGTAGCCTATTTCAGATCACTGCCAACTTTTACGTTCGTATGTTTATTACTGCCATAATAGCAGGGAAACATGAACTTTTCGCTTTATTCAAGATAGCCAATACCTATTAACATCTGAGGAATGTATAGGGTAATTAAAGATGAGTACATCACCAGTACAAAGGATCATTTTAAGTTTCGAAAACGTGAAAAAGTACAACTCAGAGAAAATGACAAATATCAACCCATTTTTTCAACATCTCTTTCTTTATTTTCCTCGAATACTTTACCTCTAAATTACTAAGACAACTTTTGTACATGATTTTTACTTTAATCTGAAACGAAGTTGTTGCTTGTCCCACGCTCGACATAATTTCTGGGCACTGTTTCTTCTAAATGGTTAAATTACGGGGAAATACAATTAAATATTCACAATTTTTGGTTAAAATAAGGATTTTTGGGCCCAGCCCTATCTCCTGAGCATTACAGTTTTAATTTTTACTAAAGGAAACAACGTTAAAAATGTGTCCCTAGGTGCAAGGATTATAATTATCCGAAATTTTCCATATATAAGAATACATTCTGTAATTCTCTTATCTTAAAATACGTAATTCTTGATAATATATGATTGACACCTATCGTATCTGGGTAAATAGGTTGAACAACACGACAAACCTCACGGGAGATATAATACGGCACATTTTCGAAACGGGTGAATTCGGTGTGCCCTACAAAACTAATATCACTGTTCATAACTTAACCAACCTAACCTAACCTAACTGCCACTAAAATAGAAACTACCTGCCACTACTTACCTTAATGCAAGAAGGCCAGTTTGGCATCCTGCTTCGCTCAGAACCATAATATGGCTGGCGTTTTTTTATGAGTAATAAAATCAGGTAAACTGATGTAACAAAGTGCCAGTATGTTTTTGTTTAATCAGTTATGATTGCAGTTATGATATGCAGAATACAAAAAAAAAGTCAAATTGGCCGGTTTCGGGATTTGAACCATGGAACTCCAGAATGTGAGGCCAAGACGTTACCATCTCGGCCACCTGGGTCAGTTTAACGGTCTAGTTGGATAAGCGCATGTAAAGCAATAGTGTTATTTGTCATAGCTAACTGTATTTTAATATACGATCACAGTAAAACAATAGGCTATGTTGTCATGATAACTGATGTGCATTTCATAAATTCTTTCGAATACGTATATTACCATAAAATAGGCACTAAATTGAGCATTACTCCGAAACAGTCAACCGATTTTATCCAATATCAATAGATGTCTTCCCATGGACATTAGGCTATAAATGTGTATACCAAGTTTCATAAACATCCAGTAAAGCGTATTTGAGTTACCGCCCGGTACCGGTCTACCGATTTGGTCCAATATCAGTAGACGTCTTCCCATGTACATTATAAATGGGTATACAAAGCTTCAGGAATATCCAATAAAGCATATCTGAGTTATCGCGACTTCTTATATATTAACATGAAATGCACTAAATTGGGCATTATTCCGGTACTGGCCAGCCGAGTTGGTCGAATATCAATAGACGTCTTTTCATGGACATTATAAGTGCGTATACGAAGTTTCATAAAAATCCGATAAAGCGTATTTGAGTTAATGCGCCTTTAAAATAGACAGTAAATTGGGTTTTACTCCGGTACCGGTGAATCGATTTGGTTCAAGATCAATAGGGTTCTTCCCATGGACATTATAAATGAGTTTTCCAAGTTTCATGAAAATCCGAAAAAGCGTATTGGGGTTATGAAGCGTACAGACACACGGACAGACAGACATTTTTTCGTCCCCCACACAATCTCATAAAGTACCATACTGGTACTTAATAAAAATGAACTGATTGAAATGGGTAAAAATACAAGATCAAGTTCCAAACTACTAATTTCACCCTTTAATCAATTTCTTGTATAAAAGTAAGTAGGCTACATTTAATGAAGTTTCCAGTTCCAGGAAGGAAAATGGCAATGCTAAGGAGATAGTGCTCTACCCGGATTTTTTAGTTAAAAATAGTGTTTAAATTAATGTGTATGTTGGCTAAATTTCACTGCGCTCAGGCACTTTTAAGTCTCCCTAATTACGCGATATTAAATTTCAAAAGTCAGTACTCGGTAAATGGTTAAATCTTAGTGATGAAAATAAGATATTTTGTTAAAAAAAGAAAGAAAATTAAACCATCTTCAGTAAATTGTCCTTAAAATATAATATTCAAGTAACTTCACTTATCCTAAGCATGGGCATTGCCCTTTCTCACTTCACATTCTGTTATAGATTAAGAGGCCGTATTGCAAAGAGCACGTATTCAGTTGTTTCAACCTGACGCAAAACTTTGTTCACCAGACAAAACTGAGTTTCTATAAACAGTGGGTGGTTTATAACTGCCCTTCTGAAATTTTTTGCGAAAAAATGTTTTAAATAAAAGTCTTTAGCTCTTGGCATAAGAACCCCATGTACAACATTTAAACATAATCGTTAGAGCCGTTTTCGAGAAAATCGCGAAAAACGAAATTTCCTTCATGTAGTCATTAAAAATAAGAGAAAGCCGTCACCAAACTTCATGTCACATCCACAGAAGTTACTTATCCCCCCCCCAAAAAAAACATGTTTTCATACGATTTTCGATTCTTTAGCTAGACTGTTCACAGATACACTGATACACACACAAATATGTTTCTGTATATTGTATTTTTGGATTTAGGTGACCACACAACGTGTATTATGCTAAAAACTAGGGATGGGTCGATACCAGATTTTCTCGATACTCGATACCGATACATGATTTTTCCTCGATACTCGTTACTTCGATACTCGATACCTTCAACATTTCCAGTTTCAATAAATAGGTACACTAAAAATTAAAATTTGAGAGAACTGTGTAATACCAACTAAATTAATTAAGTCTGCATATTTAATGAGACAAAATTTAAGATCATCAGTAGCCTATAATTATTTTTAAACTCTACAATAAAACTAAAATTAGTTTTTTAAACAGTCCACTTACAAGTTTTTGTTAAAAAATACTAGCATTCTCACTCAATTGCAGAATTACAAAAGTATCGAAAAAGTATCGAGCGAGTTTTCTGAAGTATCGTTCGATGCCGATACCATGCAAGTATCGAGAGTATCGAGGTATCGAAAGTATCGAGGACCCATCCCTACTAAAAACGTAACATTGAATTTCGGGTTCGAACATAATACTTCCTCTACCTATAGTACAGTATACGGTACGGTCAGAGGAAGTAATAAGCACAATACTGGTAAATGCATATAGTTTAGATGTAACGTAAACAAGGGTGCTACAAGAGATATTATTTACATGCTGGTTTGATGTATGTACATCTTACCTCAGATTCCCTGCTTGATGCAGAAGTTCTCTGGCATATCTAGAACATAGTCTGGATCCTTCTCTGAGCCATCAAACTAAGAATCACTGTTTTGAAGGTATTGTTTTAATAGGCCTATATCAACACGATTTTCCATTAGCCGTGAAAACGCCTACTTCTTTCAGGCAGCCATCTTGAAGTACAAAGCATGAAACTGGCAGTAGATGTCCAAGGCAGTAGATGCCAACTTTGAACTTTACTTTCTCCGCACTCTGTTGTCCCTTTGTAAAAGTTCTTGGAATACACGTCCAACTCTTTAACAGTATTTAATCAAGTGGGATCAAATATCAATATTAAGAAAGATTCCAGTTATCGATTGTCATTATTTACACTCGGACTCCTCGTATATCCTCACACTTTCTTAAACTGGAGCAGTGGCGTAGGGGAGGGGGGTCCAGACCTCCCCCGAAATCAAAACCTAAAATTTTATTCAAGTTATTTATGCTCTATTTTGTCAAATATTTGATTATTTTATTTAATAATAAAATACTGAATTTGTTATAAATAGTAATAATAAGTATTGTTATGTAACGATTCCTTGTTTAAGTTGTCATGTCTTAGACTTAGGCCTAGAGTATAGTAAACAAGTTTGCTAACTAGTGTTTCAGTGCCAAAATAGCGTAAAAAGTGATTTTCATTAGTTCAATATCTAAAAATTTTTGGGGGTGAGCACTTTCAACCCTCTCCGAAATTTTTTTCTGGCCACGCCACTGAACTGGAGTCATTAATAACTAGCAAATAATAATTAAAAAAAAAAAAAAAACATTAATCACTCTAACGGGTTCGTCATTAACAACAAAATTTAGAAGCTAGACGATTCAGTCGGGACTGAAAGAGTACTGGTAGGACTTGTATTCTCGGATTGTTAATTGCTACTAACCTATAGGTCTACCCAGATGAGATAAACTGAGATTATTTTTATTTAATTTATAGCTTGCCATTTTCTGTGAAAAATGAAAATATTATTCTTCGTGTTTTATCAATATGGGTAAAAGCGACTGTTTTTTAATTTCTTTTAACTTTCTTGGACAATATATAGTCTATATATATTTTTTGTTTACATTTTTAAGACTTTTCATTGTATACAACAAATCCAAGGCAGAGGAATGAAATTGTGGATACCGTTAGGATAGCAAGATCGTACGAATCGGAAAGTTGTTTCTTTGAGGAATCCTGTGAACCAATGTTCTGAAATTAGAAGAATATAAATTTCTCAGTGAACCAATGTCCACGAAAATTATTTTCTCTATACGTAATTCCTTTAATATAGCTTTGGTTAAGTTTTTAAAAATATATTTTATTGACTTGTTGCTATTATATTATAGAATTTTTTTATCAACCTCCGCCTTCCAACTTCATTAGAATAGGCTACGGAAGGATTGGGGGAGTGTTGCAGATTCCCACGGCATTTATTGATTTATTTATTGAGCCGCTACTTCTTTATGAAGTACTGGTAGCTCTTCGATTGTCCTCACGCGGCTGAGTGCATCCTGTTCCAAACATCCCTACCTCAGAAAAATCCCAGGTACCAGAAACTGAACCCGGTATTCCGGATTCCTAGTCAGCAACGCTAACCACGGATTCAGGGAGACGGTCTGAATGAGACTAATGTTCAGAAAATGTAAGGGGAGGGGAACAAAGTTAGATTTGTGATCGAATTAGCTTTGCTCCTGAACTCAAAGAGATTTGCTGGTGGAATCAGACTGCCATGAACATAGAGCTGTAATAGCATATTAATATACAGCAAGAGGTGAGCAATAGGTATAACTGGTTCCTCTCTTCATCATTGAAAATAAGAAGAGGACATTTTTGTGAAAAATTACTCAATAAAAATTAAGAACAACTTGATTCAGGAGTTATTGGGCTAAATTAGAATGTAAATATCCTCGCTACTGAACAATCCTGAATGCTTGAAATGAATCAACTCCTTGAAGTAATGAGCAAGTGATAAAAGATTAAGTTTAGTAAAATCTTGCTTATTTTAAATGTAAATATGTTTTTTTAATTCTTATGAACAGCAAATGTAAGCTACATAAAAGAGAAAATTTGATAAAAATTATGTAATACTCGTAATTATAATATGTATTGTTTTATTGAGAATTCATCAGCTCCTGTATAGCCTATGTCTCTTTTTATCATAGGTAATCCCACGAGAGTTGACGAGTTGGATTTATTAATACTATTCCAAGAATAAAAATGTAACGGATTGTACAAATAATAATTACTTTCGTGCTTTGTTGTATAAAAACATAACTAACAGCTGCGAGATCACGGCGTACTATGAATCAACCATCCATGAATCGATTCGAGTTACCATGTTTTTACCAGGGCTACCAATTGTGCATATAAGACATAGTTAACTTCATTCAGTTAAGATAACAGCAGAACAGAATAAAAGCACATGAACTGGCTTGCACCGAATCGAAATTGTGTTTTTAATCAATGTGTACTTCTATTATTTCAATTTCCAATCAAGTTATGTTCTATAAAATAATGTTTTCGTGCTGTTTAATGTCAACATGTGACGTATTAATCACTGCACACTGATGCTTACGTGACCAGACGGTTTTACCCGATAAAACGGCATCCTCGCGATTCCTACAAGAATATTGTAAGATAAACGGCCGTGATTGTTCTATATCCGACGAATTGCTAATCGTCATTGGTCAATATCAAACACGCGGCGTATGAGTGGAACAGTCCCTTGAAAATTAAAACAGAAGTTTGTTAGTTATTATTTTTTAAATAATTATTTTTAATCTGTGGAAAATACTTCAAAATTAAAAAAAGGCTCTGCTCAACATAAACGGGTTTCTACAATAATGATGTTATTGTTGAAAATGTTTCCCGTGAAGGTTATCTTTGATTATGGGCCTACAGGCAGGTGCGGAGGCCTTTTAACATTGTCATTTCATCAGGTACATTTGCGCATACAATCGCGACAATGGCGTAGGGAATGGGGGGGCCAGGGGTCCAGACCCCCTCCGAAATCAAAACCTAACATTCTATTTTGTATTAGATTAGTGATGTAGTTATTTAAACTCTATTTTGTCAAATATCTTATTATTTTATTTAATAATAAAATACTGAATTTGTAAATGTAGGCTTATTATTTCCACTGTTCCACGTGCTATTTAACTTTTCTTTTAATAGTAATAAGTGTTATAACTTAGGTAACGATTGCTTGTTTAAGTTGGCATTTCTTACAGTAACTTATAGTAAACGAATTTGCTAACTAGTTTTTCAGTGCTAAAATAGTGTAAAATGTGATTTTCATTAGTTCAATGTTTAAAAAATGTGGACTCCCCCCGGCAGCTCCGACTCTCCCCGAAATTATTTTCTCGCTACGTCACTGAATGGCTAAATAATTTAAGTTCAAAAATAATAAATAATATCACAGAAGGACAGCGGTTTCTAAGCAGAGTCCAACATGTAGATTCTGTAGATTCCTGAAAAAATGTTCGTTTGAAACAAAGCCAACATATTCAAAAAAAAAAAAAAAAACAGTTTGTATACGTTTAAGCACTGCTATGATCCGTACATAGCATTCCAGAGCAGTTGAAGAATTTGAGGCTGCAGTGAAATATTTAGTTTCATAAGTCACTCTTTCACCCATCTTTCCTTAGCTTCATAGCCTATAATAGCCTATGTTGTAATATCATGAATATTACAACTGTGCCTCTAATTAAATATTTCATGACATGCTTCATTTAGTTTGCTTTTACTAAGTAGAATAATACAAATATTTTAAATTGCCAGGATTACATATTATTAGATTCGCAGACAGAGGAGGCCCTTGTGCCTATTGCTCGCGGCCTATTGGTGAATTCCCTTATTTCTCCAGTTCGTATGATTATTCTAGAATAACCTGTAAATTGAACTGAATTGAAAACTGTGAAAAAAAGTATTAAACATAATTTAAAATGATCATCATTGTTTAAGGGGACACTTTTCTGAAATTACTAATTTCCATGTTTTCAAGGTAGTCTTCAAATTTTGAACAGTGATATATCTTTCTGTCCACCGCTTTGGGATACGTTCGCTCCTCTCACGCAGCGGGCCCGGATTCGAATCCTGGTCGGGACAAGTTACCTACGTGGGTTTTTTTTTCCTCAACTGTGAGACAAATGTCGGGTAACTTTAGGCCCTTGTGGTCCCCAGATATCATCTGGCCGTCATTATCATCTTCATCACATCCTCGCCTTGTTTGGAGTGAGTGTGTATGTGAATGGTATGTCTCGTCCTATGTGTTCGTTTTGTCTCGGAGGTGGCCCCGGCATTGGGCTGATCACTCATCTGGGAGGCCCTCCATGTCCTTGTCTGGTCAAAAAAGTATTATGTGATCCAAAGAAAATCCCTCTCCCGACAGGTCACGGCCCTGTAAGGCCCGGGCGGCTTGGGTCGCTTAAATCCTAAAAGGGAGAGGTAAAACTAGGACAAAGAAAGAAAGAAAGAATAAAGATATATCTTTCTACATTTATTGGTTTTAATTTTATCAACGTTTTGATTAATTAATCAATCGATTTATATAGAAAGTCCCTTGGTGCACAACTTTCATTAATGCTTTCTATACCAGAGTTTTCTTTTCATCCAGTTTACTGTTATGCTATCATGGTAGAAATTCGAACTTCGTACACCCAGTGGCGGTAACCTAACCGCAAGGATGCGTCATTATATTATAATATCTGGTATACCCTGTATCTATTATTGTAGACATGGAATATAATCATATTAAATATTATGTCAATCTTCTTGTGTCTTAATTTTCATTTTATTTCTTAATATTGAGTTAAGACTTAATTTTGCAGCATCTAGCTATGACGCGACTACTTGCACATGCAAGTCACTGACTTCCTGAAGTTGGTAAGCGTGTAGCTGCTGTTTGTTTGTAATTATTTGGAACGTAAATATTGGTAAGCATTTTTCGATATCGTAGAAAAAAAAATCCTAGAATATACCGCGAGATAACTTCATTGGAGAATCTCGGAAATTTAACAATACTTTTCAAACTTTTCCTTGATTCTCCAAAGACGCCCTTACCACAATTGTATTACTATGTGATATTAATTTTTAATTCAGCAATAGGTTTCCTTATGCATGTACATAGGCCTAACATATTATAGTAGCACCACGTTGGGTACCCGGCTAAAAAAGCCAAAGAGCCGCACTTCTTGATTGGAGTGTGTCACTTTCTGGGGTTGTAGTTGACGCCAAAAAGTAATTTTCCAGATAGGGAGCCACTTCAAAATCCGTGCAGATCTCCAAAATGTCGGTCGTTTAAAGGTGGCCGCCGATAGCCACTTAATTTTGTAGTGTCTGAGCTCCTAATGATCCGATTTCGATTTCTTCTTTTGTTTGAAAGCTCTTGTGAAGAACTTTTTGTCCCTCTAGGCTAAATTTTTCTCTAGGGGGTTTTGCACAGTTAAAAATAATTTTTATATTTTTTAGGAGTTCTTTTTGTAATTTGATTAATTGTGGCTTTCTCTTAATTTTTTCGTTCTATTAAAAAGGTTTACATCAAACTATGAACCTTCTTTGTTTAAAATTGGACAGTTTCGAAACTTTTTGAAAATAGCTTCAAGGCGTCTGTGGCTGGCAGATATTAACAATGAATCTCCTCTATTGCCTCCTAGTGCCATGTCAGGAACCTAGTGATGAAGACTTGATAGCCTACACATTACTGAATCACTTGTAGGTGTTGGCTATCATAGGCGTACCGAGGGGGGGGGGGGTTTGGGGGTTTGAACCCCCCCCCCCCCATTGATTAAAAAAAGGAAAATTGTATAATTTTTTTAAGTCTGCCCATAAATTACTTAATATAAGTATAAAGCGTGGGAAGCTTAAAACTCGTTATTTTGCGTCTTAATTTTTAAAATTTTCCGGGGGGGGGGGGCCCGGAAGCTTAAAACTCGTTATTTTGCATCTTAATTTTTTTAATTTTCCGGGGGTGGACCCCCGGACCCCCCTCTCCATGGGGGGTATTCCATACCCCCAGACCCCGCAGATGTTATAACCCCCCCATATGGTCGGCCTGGTTACGCCTATGTTGGCTATAGACGTTACAGAAAAATATTTAATGGAATTTCAGAATCTAGGTGCAGTACCCCATGGTTTGGATTTACAAAAGTTAAATGATCGAGATGGAATAGAGGGAACATTTCGAGAAAAAATGTCACATAATTTGATTCCTTTTACCAGTTTTGAAATTTAACTTGGATTCTTTTTTTGTGTGTGTATCCGAAAAATGTTGTTCCTATATTTTGGTGGGGGACCCATTTTGGTGTTTAGGACTTCATCTGTTTCAGTGGATACATTTTACATTATCAACAATGGAAGGGGTTTGCGGGGGCTCTACTTTTATTTGCTGTTTTTGCAGTCCTTCATGCTTTATCAGTTTGTTCTACCTGCAGGGCCGTGTAAAGAAAGCAAGGGCCCCAGGGACAAATTTTCCCGACACCCCGTCAAATATTAAATTCATTACCCAACTCGCCCTTTATAATGTATGCAACAAGAAGATTATGTAATGATATTACATAATTATTAAGTTCCAGAATGGTACCGGTACTTTATGACATTGTCTGGTAGACAGGACTGTCTGACTGTCCATGTGTCTGGAAGAGCGATAACTCCGCTTTATCGGATTTTCATAAAACTTGGTATACCATTTATAACGCCCATGGGACAAAGCCAATTGATTTTGGACCAAATCGGTTAACTGACGCCGGGCACGAAACGGAAAAATACATTAAAATGTTCTAATTAGGAACAATTTTATCTGTATGTACCAGTTTAATCTTTTAAAAATTATGATTTTAAATACCGAATGTTAGTGAGGCCTACTGTTGAGTCCAAAAAGCTTTCTGCTTCTATTTTTTTTTTAAATAGCAATTTTTCTTCAAGAATAATCCGTTTCAGACTAACCGATTAATTCCGGACAGGACAATGCAGATAAAAATAAACACATAAAACATATCTTAACTTATAACAAATTTTATTTTAGAGTAAATTTAGAACGTAAAAAATAAAACATGGTCTGCACCCATTTGGAGCCCGGACCCCGGGGCTCCAGCCCCGGCTGCCCCTCCCTCTCATCGGGCTTGTCTCCCTGTTCTCTGTCTGCAGGATCAGGACTTTCCGAGTGGTGCGCAGGCATTAACTGCATTTTTCGCTATTTTTTGTCATTAAATGTCTTGCCTTAGTCATTAGCAACCAATGAGGTCCTTGGAAGTTGTGAGGTGTCCACTGTCCAGCGAGTTACCAATCTCCCTAGGAAGTCGCTGAGTTCTCGATGTGAAATAGGCCTACTTGTCTCGCTGTTACGTGCAGGAGAGTGGAAGTTATTAGTCCAGACTGATACAGTGATATTAATTGCCTCCGCTTGAGAGGGATGCTGAGAGGGGAACGGCTGTTTAGCCATGCAGTTTGCAGTGTCAATTGCCGCGAGGGTTACTCTCTTGCGAAGCAGAGAACAAATTCTTCTCGCATTCTTCACTTTCTACTATTAATTTCACATAAACTCAGTTAACGTTAAAATGTTTTAAAATCAAAACTTTCGAAAGCCGCATGTGAAGTCACAACTGACCAGTAACTAGTCCATTGTTCGGCAAACTGCGTACTATTTGTCTAAGTTAGATGAACATTGAAGGCATTTGATTAAGAAGATTGTGCAAAAACAGAAAGACATTGCTCTCCCTTTCTCTTGGTTTAATATCTCAGGTTGTAGGGACGTTTATGAGGCTCATGCAACCCGGGCCTGAAGGAACCGCGACCTGTTGGAAGAGAGATTCATACCTTTTTGATCAGACAAGGGTATTGAAGGCCTCCCCTGATGAGTGAACAACCCAATGCCAGGGCCCCCTCCGAGTCAACACGAACACATAGGACGAGACACACGAGTCGCGCGCGTAGATAGACAGAATATTGCTGGTTATGTTTGTATGTATCCACCTCTGGTTAGTGGAAGAGAAGTCCTTAAGGCGTTAACTATACCAAAGGGAAGTAAATAAATAGACAGACAGACACTCATGCTGAACAAGGCGCGGATAGGATGCCTACTGACTGATAGATGATATCTGGGAAAATCAAGAACCTAAAGTTACCAGACGTTCGTATCATAGATGAGGAAAAACCCCATCTAGATAACTTGTCCGGAAATCGAACCCGGGCCCGTTGAGTGAGGGGAGCGAACGCATCCCCTCTGTCACAGTAAAAAATCACACAGATTAATGTTTAAATTAAATTAATTTCGGACTACAAATTCTACGTAGACACCCATGAGACATAGGTAGCGTGCCCCCCACTGGATCTGAGGTTCATGGGTTCAAACACGATGGAGTATGTTGGATTTTTAAGGACGTAAAAGCCAGAACACAAAGTCTTCTGGGAGTGACTATAATCCATGGGCCATGTCGTAGATCAACGGTATTTTAATAAATAATTCTTAAGCTTAAATTAGTGCTTGTCTTGTGATCTAACTTTTACTACCCTTTTACGTTCCTCCTAGATGGCTGCTGAGTCAATATGCCTGTAACCTATCATGCTGCCATGTAAAATTCATTTATGCTCATCTGAAGCCATACTTAAAATCGAGGTAACTGCATTACATAGTTTTCATACCAATGCAGAATAACTTCCAACTGTGAAATGATTAGTAGGTCTACTGTCACCAGTAAATACTTCAATTCAGAAATCGCAAAGAAAAGAAATAGCAGCACCATTAAGTTTATATAAGAAACCGCAAAGAGGCTACCCCAAAACCCGTACGAGATTTTCAGATTAGTAGGGTATTCATTCGTAGATAAACGACTGTACGGGAAGAGGTTGTCTTAACGTGGAATCCGCTTTACACTCTCCATAGATAACATAAACGTTAGCTATTATAACGATATTATTTTAAAAGTTATAGTCACCAATTTCACGAATAATAAAATTCTTTCTTTCTTTGTTTCTTTCTTTGTTTCTTTATCTTAGTTTACCTCTCCCTTTTAGGATTTAAACGACCCAAGCTACCCGGGCATAATAAAATCATAGCCTATTACAATAATATCAAAATTAGCAATTGATCAATATTGCAGGCCTATATTGTTAACAGTAGAAAAGCTCGAGTGTTGTGTATAGTGCAGTTACTCATTGGATGGCCAGTCGGCTTCAAAGGTTTCGGTGTTTCTTTATGTTAATTGATCTGACTAAATCGGTCTTGGGCTTCCGCTATCCAAAACAAAAGCAACGTTGCAATATTCTCTCATTGTTATCACTGACCTCAGTTCTTCCTTCGCTTTATTCAATTCACACGTGTTATTGTTTACTGTAACTTGATCTTGCAACAACGCATTTCACTCCACGCGGAGTAGATGAGTAGCTGTCAAAATCGCCACAGGACATTCTTAGATTTTGATTGGCTGGGGTAACTAGCTGATTGGTGCGGTAAAACAAAGAACATGGGTTGAGCTGTCGGCAAACTTTTCCTCCTAACGAAAGGAAGCCGCCTGGGTATGCAATGAGTAACTGGACTATACATGAATTGCTCTGCGTTATTTTGTAAGTTAACAGAGTAATTAAATTATGTGTGTAACAAATACAATCTTTAAAGAAGAGTTTTACTAAGTTACATAGGCCTAAGTTAATTGATAAATAAAGAGTTATGAGTATTTAGCTCAAGAATCAATGACCAATCAAGTATATTTAGAATTTCAACCACATGCAAGAGCCTGTCGCCATAATCTTATCATTTTATTTTTATCACTTTCATTTTATCGCATGGAATCAGAACTTTATTTGTTACGTAAATTCACAAGGACTGAGCACTGAAATATTTTCATAGCCTACCTGTAGCTTCTTTGATCAAAATAATGAATCAACGAACACAGCGATTGGGTATATATAAACTGCAAGAGCAAATAGAGATATGAAATAACTTTTTGTTTGGTGTCTCAGATGTTTTGCCGGATTTTGGCTATACTTAGGGCCCGTATGACGACCTCCAGATATCGTATTTATCTACCAGATACAGAACCTATCTGGAAGTTGGCCAAGAATTGCGTATTATGGTCTCCTGACAAAGTCTGTCTGGGAAGACAACTTCCAGATAAGCTAGCAGGAGGATGGAGTGACTGACAAAGTACCAACTGCTAGTTAGGGATCTTGGTTGAAACAAGATGGCAGGATGCGGAAGCTTCCTCGCCATCTGATTTTCAGAATTGATGCCGGAAGATTTAATTTACACAAAAATGTCATTTTAGGCTCACATATGAATGAAATAGAATTGCACAAATCGATTAATGCACTTAAAACGATGTGTTATTATGTAATTTAATTGTACAAATACAAATCCGAGCTGCCGCACCTAGCGGAGGTCTACCGAACTACAACAAACACACCTCTTTGCTCAGTCAGCTAAGGACCATTTTACAAATTTTTACTGCGTTCTTGCCGGTAGCAGTTCAGCGGTGGTATTACGAGGCATCTTCCAGTTAAGCTATCTGGAAGTCACGTATCGGGAGGAATTGTCGGCAGGTGGTAATACAAGCCCTAAGTGTGCTTATTCCAAATATGTAAACAGTTTTTCTCTACCAGCTCTACTTTTGTCGAGAGGGTGGATTTTGTTCGTGAACTCTTAGGTCTAGCGAAACAAAATCTTGCTTGAAGCTAGTGAAGGTTTTTGACCATACTTTGGATACATAGGACGAAAACTGTACGAAGTACAGAAAAACTAAAAGCTGGATTATTTTTGGCCCTCAAATTGACAGCTCATAAGTCATAAACGACCTTACAGTAGGCCTATGTGATAATATCAATTTTTTGAAAGACCCCATGTTATATTGTTATTGTAACGTTAATGTAATATTAGTGTGTTGCTTTTTTCTTCACATGATTTAGAAGCTACAAATAAGCACTGTTTTTTAATTTAACTTAAGTTATATCAAACGTAAAATGGGATAATAGCCTATGCATAATGGTAATACCACATCTAAAAAACTAAAGCTGATAGGGTAAAACTAATGGCACATTTGGCATCAGCGACCTAAATATACCGAAGAATAGGTATAAATTCAAAGGCACCAAATTGGCTGACGGTCTGTGTTATCTATAGGCTATGTGTGGCGAAGGATTTTAAATCCAGTATAGTAATAAATACAATAATAATAATAATAATAATAATTAGGAGCGGATTTCTATGACATGTCATATTTTTCCCCTTTGCATTATTTCAGGTTTCCGACTAATTTAAACCCGATTCCAAGCATCCTGGTGAAAATGGAACTGCTTTTATTGTGCATAAAACTGCATATTTAGGAAATTTTCAACTATTGTAGCATAACTTATTTAGTACGAATATGCATATTTAGGTCATATTTTTTGCATATTTGTGTGGAAATTTTGAAGTTTCACATCATATTTTGTAGATATTGCATTAAAATGACACTTTTTAAGAATTTACAGATGTTTTAAATAATTAACATTATATTTTAATAAAATATATTGTAAGGAAACTTAAAAAATATATACAGAATGTGTAAGTGGTAAAGTCATATTTTAAATTTTATTGATCATATTTTAATGTTTTTTAGGTCATAAATGCATGCATATATCCTATTTTTTAGGTCATAGAAATCCGCCCCCTAATAATAATAATAATAATACGCTATTAGACAGCAATGGGGTTATTCTGAAAATAAAACAGCAGATGATGAAACGATCGATATAGGCTATCATATCGATTATCTCGCCATGGGCAACCTCGCTTACAATGACCCAAATAGAGATGTGTTTTATTCATTTTCGTGGTTTTCATTATTCATTACATTATTAATTCTGTAAGTATTAGCTATTTAGCACAACAAATATAACTCAAGGTCCAAATTATCTCAAGAGAAATTCTGAGCTCTCGTCGTTTTACACACAACAGTTATCTGTGATAAAATCATGATTCAGATAATTTAACTATCCCACTATTCCTTTTAATTTAAATGAGATAATTTAAGAGAAGTTGAAGAAATTTGACAACCATGTGAACATTAGAAACTGGTTACTTGGCAGGGGGTAGGATGGTTTTTGGAAGCTGTCTTGTAGAATATAGGCCCCCAAGTTTATTCATGCTTTCATGCATTTTATACCGATATATAATAAAAATAAATTCTGAAGACATGGAGATATAAAACTTCATTAAAGCAAGCTACAGTGAAGTAAAATGCAGAACTCTTGGAACATATTCTTTTTGTGATAGCGGTGGGCATAGGTTGCTCGTCAGGTTGGCTTAGCTTCCGTATTATAGGTCACCGGGTTCTTGTTTCCGCATTGCTCAAATCCCAGAAGCAAAAAACGAGATTGGTTGTAAGTTATGCCATCGCCACTCTTGACATAATAAAACACGACAGCTTCAATGTGCAGGATGGGTATATTTAAGTTAGTGGGCTTGGAACCACTGACTCGCATAACAACCAGAAAATATTAAACTTCTCCATCCATATTTACAATTTGGTGGAAGGGCTTGGCGGAGCTGTAGTTTTGAGGTTGCGGGGGCCAGGAACGAAGCCGGGCCCTGGAGTGACAGGTGATATTGCTGGGGGGGACCGGGGGGACAGGGCGGAGAATAAAAGTCGGTCGAGTCGCGGGCAGGCGTGGTGAACGCTAGCTCGGGTTGGCTGCAGAGCAAGTAGGGCCCGCAAAGAGGCCGGCCGAACAGAAAAGGGTTCGTGATACGACGGACAGGCAGGCCACACATGCTCTCTAGGCACTTCATCTCGCAGGGGGGCAGCGGGGGACAGAAGACGGGCCAGGAGGCATGGTCTAAACCCTCCTCTGCGACCCAGCCACGTCGAAACCAACGCCAACGTCTTGAAAAGTTTTCCTCAAGACTACTGCAAAAGGGTGGGGCATATTGATTTACACTGGTGAGCCGCCGGTGCGGAGGGTTGGGGAGCTTAATTGCAGTATCTTTAAGTACACTTCACGGTAACAACATTTTGAACCCCCCCCCCCAACCCCTCCAACAACTCACACAATAACTGGTCCTAAAGAGGGCAAAAGTTTTTCTTTATATAAAATGAGATCTTTGTAGCAAAAATATACGAGCTCCAGGCAGAATGAAAAGATTATAAGCTTTTTCTCAAGGCCTTTAATAATCGCCGAGCTAGACGTTATTACTAATTTATTATAATAGAATTTTCTCTGAAGATAACGCAAGGAGCTCGTCTCTGGTTACACCCACTTCAAGTTTTAATTATACCAAGGTGAAACGACCTCTTTCTTATACGGGAGCAACCCCAGACCAAGCATCGATCTCGTGCAGGAAATGACCATCCCCCGGAACAGGGGTGGAGAGAGGGGGGGGGATGACTTTATCCCCACAATACAGTCATAACGCCATGTCTCCCTCAGTTACAAGAACTGACATTTTCCTTGGTATTTTAGATGCTGCAGGAACATAAGTTTACAAGTAATTGGCTTCCAGTCCATTTCACAAACACTCCGCTAAACATTATTTTATGCATATCAGGGAACTTGAATCTTCCAGTTCTGAATACCTATCTGCTCTATGCAGTTCTCAATTTGTAGAGTAACTTCACATGGAGATTTTTTATTATAAAATCTTACGTTATTTAACTTAAACTATTTTCAGTTTGTTAGCTACTACAAAACTCTATCATATGAACAAAATTCCACGGTAAATCATGTAATCGTATAAGCAAAACTGTAAAAATGGTATCCTTGAGTTTTCATGTTTATACTTCTTTAATTTAAGAGCAAAATAGCTTTGGACGATAATGTTTTTCCATCCATTTCTCGTTCATGGTGAAAACCTGAACTTCTTTCATCTAGTGCAGGTACCTTTTACTGGCGTCTTTTGCCTTCTCTGCAGTTCACGTATGCCATTATATCAAACCCTCTAACTATGGATAACTTTATCATTGCAGGCATGGAATATATTCATAAGCAGGGCACGGATTCTAATGACATATCATATTTTTATTGATGCTGCATAGACCTTGCCAACTTGTAGGTAAACACTAATCATGGTCTCTAGATTATAGAAATAGGCTACATTTTTACTAGGTAATTCTTTGTCATTTTATGCAATTTTATATTTTTATGGCATTTATTTCAAAGTTAGGTCATTATTTTGTCATTTTCGTGTCATTTGCTTCCTTATTTAGTCATTTTCATGTAACTTATTTATATTGAGTGTATTAACTTTTTTTTCGTTGTTAGCGGTGCTGTCTTTGAAGCGTTGTTTGTTTAATGCAAGAAGGACAAATTTGGCGTTAAGTGTTGTCATGTCTCAGTCGGAAATGAGAATAAAAAACGCAAATATTTTGTATTATATTACTATTGTTATTAGATTTACTTGGCACCAGAGTCTGCCACCAGCTTGGATTTGAGAGTGCAAATTACTATTTACCCTCAATTAAACAACAATATAATCCGGCAGACCACAAAAGGAAATGCCGAATTTTGAGTCGCCAGTGCCTCAGTGCCAGTATAAATTTCCGTGAGGAAAGAACATTCACAACATTACAGTTATTTACAGTTTTTACAATTATGTACAAACTAGTCTATATATTTGTGTGTATAATAATAATTTTTTATAAATAAAATATCAGTTTTTAGGTCTTTTTTATAATTATTAAGTAATTTTCTTTCAAATTTTGGGTCATTTTATAGGTCATTTTTCAAATAATTTTAGGTCATCAGAATCCGGGCCCTGGTCATAAGATTATTTTTTTATTTCGTAATACTGATTTACTATTTCATTTATCTTGGAGCTAACTAGTCTATAATTCGACTAGTTGCACCTGCACAAAACAATCGCTATATCGATCACCACCGACATTAACATATTCACTTCTTTTTAAGGTTGGTTCCCCTTGCAACTTGAAGGTCATCTTGATCAACGATTCTCCAAGATGCACATAACCTTCATGTCTCTAAAATTACTTGGTACCACCCCTGGTTCTAATCCCGGTACCTCTTCTGATCTTTCTTAGGTTAGGAGGTCTGGAGCGGAGTGCCCTCAGCCTCGTGATACCAACTGAATGGTACCGGTCAAGAACGGCCGTGGGAAACGGTATGCTGACCACCTTATCTTGCCATCTGCCTTTGGTAGGTGATGCAGCGGCCTAGTCCTACAAGGTATGTAGCCACGGAGTTCATTTTATATGCATATGATACGTAGGTATATTGGCCTACAATAAATTAAAGCCTAAAAGGCTACGTAAAGTCTGCTTTGGTGCCTTGACTTGTCCATCATTAAGCCTTGGAATGGATTATTTAAAATAGACTAAATAGGCCTACACTTCACGGATAGGTCTACCTTATTTTATCCTCTACTGTCATCACTTGATTATCAAGCGTCATGATTTTAAAAATCCTTGCATACCATTTACGGAAAATAACCTAACTGTAAGTGTTGGAGTTGATTAGGGTACGAGGTTTTAATGATTTTTGTTGTTTTTTAAACTACGGTGGTTAGTTATTCTTAGTCTTAAATATCAGGACAATGTTGATTCTTACAATAGGCTAGTTTAAACGCAGTTCATAATTAGGCTACTTCATATCAAAACACGTAAGCCTAGCAATAGATACACGCGTCCTTTAATTTTCTTGCTAAATCAGAGCAACCTAAAATCATAATAGGCCTATCGCTAAAATTATTGTATAGGGTTCGCCCAAGTTAATGTTGTAATAGATTAAATGGTGATAGTTTTAAGTGCTGTTAACAAGGAGGAATAAATCCTTTAAACGATATAGTATGTAATTTATTAGTCATCATTTTCGTGCTGGACAGAGAATGTTAAGAGATATTTGTTATTAATAGGGAAACCAACAGCTAATCTTGACATATGTGCTACGAAAATAGCTAGAAAGGGTGCAGAAAGCTATGATAGGCAAAACATTTTAAAAATCTTGATACAGTGAGGATCAATGGCTGGGAGATAGTGTGTATATCAATCGTTTATTGCAAAAACATTCAGATTCTGCCGAAAATATTAGGCTAAATATGCCTTCAAAATTGAAAACCTTGAAAAATCAAAATCAACTGTTCATATTCTAAAATTAAATTCGCGCCTTGTTATACCTCAATACAGTTAACCTACCAAAAATTGGTAGGTTTATTTTCTTTCGCCTGTTTATTTTATTAAGAGGTTCACTGAGAATTCAAGTTGCTAGCCGCTACTGATAAATTAACTTACCTTAGTTATTTACTTAACCGCTCACTATTGTGAAATGGATAGATTAACTGCTAATATATTATGAGGGCATACGAAAGAAGCAATTAGCAACTTAAGGAGGCTTTGGATAAATATTCCTCTCGAGAAGGATAAGGAAAGAATAGCAACATCAATAGGAATAGGCTTGTCGTTAAGAGCTCTCCAAAGAATTGAATCTTAAAAAGCAAATAACTGAAACATGTGACTGTCAGTATTTCGATGGATGACATAGTGAATAGTTTAATAACAAACTTCAGAAGTCTACAGAGAGAACGAGGGGAGGGGGGCGAGACACTGAAGCTAAAAGCATATCTGAATCGCCATGTAAAAGCGCTTTGTATTTTGGTCCTGGTGAAGAAACCACCTCCATTGGAAACCAACACTTGTAGTACACTCGAGTGCACGGAATCTTTCCGATTCAATGCACAGTGGTCCATGTTCGTAAGGGAATTCTAAACCGGCTCCGCACGTTCACTTCCCACCCCTACGAATTCCCCCCCCTTTTTTTTCGCGACGGCTGATAGGCTATGGTTAAGAGCCTCTAGATTCGTTGAGAGAACATAATCTGTTCAGAATTAATCTTAACCTTGCTCGATTAGGGAAATAACTTCCGGTTTGTTTTCCATGTAGGCCTATTTTGTTCACTTCAAATGACTGTATGTATAATATAGATGACACTGTTTACAAGGTAATTAGAATGCGTGTCTTATCCCCCCCCCAAACTTCCCATCCTGAACCTGAAACCGACATGTATTCATAAGTTGATATTTGAGTACCAGACTTTTGACATCACACCAATACGAGTCTGATTAATCCAGGGACTGGTGTAGACATTTGCTGTGATACACACCTTTTAGCCACTGAAATGAAATATTTCCATATTCTACTCCCCTTCACCGCTCTCCTAGGCCTGAGCGTTGTTCATAGACTAATGCATGTGCCCGGACTTTAACTCAAACCAATAAGAGATGGGCTCACCCACAACTGGTGTGGAGCACAAATGATAAAGAGATTCAATGCCAATTTTAAATATAGAAAAACACCGTATACTAACTACAGAATGAAGTGAGTCTAAGATTTTTTTTTAGTTAGTAAAGCAGATCTAATCGGTTTCTCTCAGAACAGACCGGACACATTAGACCGTGTCGTCTGCAATAATTTTTACTTCTGGTGTACTTACAGTGTTGCAGGAGAGAATTAAAGTGACATAAGTAAGGTAAATTGCACTGGCGGACGCAGGGGGGAGGGGATTGGGGGATATATCCCCCCCCTCCGAAATTTGAAAGAAAGCTATATATGCAATGTAAGTGGCCAGTTTTATAAACTACTTATATATGTAAGTTAATTTTTTTAGTATTCTTTCTACCTATTCAAATCCCTCCCCCGAAAAAAAATTCTGCGTCCGCCATTGGTAAACTGTGACACGCATTGCAACATTACGTGCTATAACATTTTTCTTTGCTAGTTGGCAATTCTTAACAAGAGGAGGGGTACTATGGGAATTTAATGGTAGGGTGTGAAATATTTAAAATGTTGGTCAAATATTTAGTTTTTGGTATGAAGAATAGTCTACTGTGTACCGTACTTTAATATTTAGATGGTTATGTTAGATCATCCTCCGGCATTTCTAGATCTTCCTAATTACGCAATATTAGAAAGGTTACACTCGTAATAAACATTATCTTTAATATGCATGCTAACTTTAAACTCAATTACCTAAGATTTTATTTTTAGCATTTTCCCCATACTAAAAATGTACCTTCTAAAAATGTTGTGACAGAACATTATAACTTTTACTGTATATTTTACATACCGTAATTATTAATTAATAACATTATAAATGGAACTTTGACATCTTGAAAATTTCTTGAAATAAAAAACAATCAACTCAAAAGAAAGAAAAAAAGGCTTAAGAGCACATAGGGCCTATTATTTATTTCTATTATTTTAGGCAATACTCACAAAACTTGAGTTGCAGACGCGTTTATCCACAGGTCAATAGGCCTCTAAAATATATTCAGATGTTTACTTCACATATCTACGAGAAGATATAGTTTTGTTCAGGAGACAAAGCAAGTTATTTTTATTACAAAAATCAATAACACAAAATTACCGACCCCCTATCGATATCGCTCTATATGAAATAGCTTATAGGAAATTATCAGCGACGAAAGATATAACAAACGTTTAGGGAATTGGTTAATGTTTTATATATAGTCAAATTGAAACGGGAAAGAGAAATGAAGAAACTAGCAGAAGAATAGTACATTGAGAGAGATAATACATTTAAATGAATAAATTAGGGTTCTTGTAGCTAAACAGGATTTGCGAACCAAGAGTGAAAGTAAATATATTTAAACAAACAGGTTTTTAATATATGATAAACATCTGTAGGCCTATAGAGTAGATCACTTCTTGATAAACGTTTTGTAACGTCAAGGATGTATGTGTTCGATACAAGAATTAAATTACGTTACATATCGCTCTACGTTATTTTAAATGTCTGTGCTAAAATTCAAATTGATAGCTCCAGAAATATACCAAATAGAAACTTCACAAATTGCTCCCCCTTAAAAAAAATTAGGTTTTCGTGTTAGAGAAACCATACCCAAACAAACCTCTAGTACAAACTATACAATTTCGTAAATTCTAATTTCAGTATACAGTGTCTAATAATTCTTAACAAACATAGAGCTACGTTATTGACATTGAGAGGTTTCTGGTTAAATTTGTGGTAGCCTATATATTCCAAATTATTGTACTTTTTACAGGGAGGCTAGATCTCAGAGAGAGAGAGAAACGGTGTAGTTTTGGGTTAGAGACGTCCCCTAGCTTCTCAGCTCCTACACCTTTATGGGATTTCTCAGGGCACCTCTGCAGAATGTTTCATGCGGGAGAAGATTCCATTTTCAGATCCCCCCCCCCACCTACCTCGAAGCGATGAAATAATGTTCCTTCCGTTCAGACAGGATGGAGATATTTCTTCCCACGCACCAATGTTGAGGGATGGAACGATTCAAATTGGTACGCAACCAAAGTTAATCGTACGAACGACCTAAATGCAAATTTACAATAACTGAACCATCATGCTACTTAAAAAACAGAAGTACCTATTTAAGACTATAGTGACTACATAACACAAGTGATGTTACAATGTACAGATAGTAGGCCTATGCATAGGCGCCGACTCCGGGAGGGGGCAAGGTATTTTCTGCCCCCCAAGATTTAGAAGTAGAGCCCCCCAGTATACAGAAGTAGGGGCCTCGCCCCAGTATTTAGAAGTAACTTAAGGACTTCGCATGTTTACCAGTGAAAATTAAGGAAAACATCTTCAGATTTATTTATTTAGTGGTATTTTATTTATTAGCATGTTGTTTGTTATGTGTTTAGGCCTATGCCTAATTGCTAACAATTCTATTTTATAATAGTTATTGCTCCCCCTAAGAATATTTTCAAGTTGGCTGATATTTTTCAGTTCAATACTGCTTTGCCAACTTGAAAGAAATGTATGCAGATATAAATAAATTCGCTACTCATGAAATAAGTAGACCAGCGTTTCTCAACCTATGGTCCGCGAAGATGGTGCAGAAGGTCCGCAGACATAATTAAAAATATATAAAGCAAGTGGAAAGTAAAGAAGTTAAATATTTTCACATATTTCGTTATAATGACCTATAATTAATACCCCAAATATTAAGAATATAGGCCTTCTTTTAAAAAGGGGATGTAAAATTAGGGGTCCGTAAATTTTTTTTTAGACATTTTACAGCTCCTCGAGTTCAAACAGTTTAAGAAACGCTGAATTAGACTAATGAAGAACTTACAGAATTTTCAAGAAATATAGGCGAATAACAAAGCATATTGTTTTTAAACATAGTATTTTCTCTTTTTTGACTCCATGAGCTGATGACTAGACTTTGGATTTTAGGTGAAAACCTATTTTAATCCTTAAGTGATATATGGACGAAAACTTGTATATGCATATTTCATAAGTGACTATGCCTAAAACTGATACTTTTATAGGACCTAAAACAGCATATTTTTACGTTAGAGCCTAATATTTCCTTTTTGCTTGTTTTTCCTCCAAGTTCAAAATAAGTTATTCTTTTGTTATAAATTCTAGCATTTATTTTCAGTTCGTTCTAAATTTTTAGCTCGGAAAACGAATATACGAAATACTTTTTTAACACTGTCAGTCTGAAAAAGTCCAAAATCGGCAAAGGTTTCTGACATATGTAGCAGTGCCGTATTTAAGCCTAGGCAGACTAGGCAGCAGCCTAGGGCGGAAGATTTGAAGGGGCGGCTTTTAAGCTGTTACTGTTTCTTTTTAATATATTAAACATTTTATTCATAACTCTTCAATATAGTAAACTAATGTAACGCACAATGAAATAGAAAAGAATAACATTGGCAACAATACGCACCTGTTTATGTATTTACTTATTTATTTATTATTATATATTATTATTATTACTACTATTTTTAGCCTACTATTTCAGTTACAATAATGCTTATTGAAGGTTAGGCCTCTTTGTAGTACATTCGTGTGAAAATAAGGGGGCGAAAATATTTTTCTCTGCCTAGGGGCGCTTAAGTAGCTAAATACGCCCCTGATATGTAGGGCCCTAAATGATTGGTCCCCAGGGTTAAAAATGAGTGTAGTAAGCACAGTGAAGAAAACGATCATATGATTAGAATAGCTTTTCATGAAAATAGGTAAGGGTGTTTTTCTAGAACCAGTCTCACCAGAACAACACAATACAGTGGGCCTACTGTCTTCTGCTGACGAGAAATGTAATAACATTGGCAGATGAAGATCCACCCTTTGTGTTATTCAAATTTTCTCTTGTTTACTTGTACGGGATCATTGGAAGCGATAAGGAGCGGGATTGCTGCTCATTTCGCGAGAAAAGTCTAGCGAGTGATGCCATTGAATACACCTCCCCACGTCATTTTTATGGAACACATCTCTGTGTGGTGTTGTGGGAGAGGGGGCTATATTTCACTGTTACGTCTTCAACAGACAGGGAGAGCCCAATTCCTTCAAACACAACCTGTTCTGTGGAAACTCTTGCTTTCTCTCCACTTCCTCAAGTGTTGTAAAATTGAGGAATATTATTGGTCAGAAATGTGTGCTTCGTTGCAGTAACGGCTTGTTCCAGGGACGTATTTAGCTACTTAAGCGCCCCTAGGCAGAGAAAAATATTTTCGCCCCCTTATTTCCACATGAATGTACCACAAAGTAACCTACAATAACCATTATTGTAACTGAAATAGTAGGCTAATAATAATAATAATAATAATAATAATAATAATAATAATAATAATAATAAATAATAAATAAATAAACAAACAGGTGCTTATTGCTGTCAATGTTATTCATTTCTATTTCATTGTGCGTTACATTAGTTTAATATTTTGAAGAGTGATGAATAAAATGTTTAATATATTCTAAAAAAATAGTAACAGCTTAAAAGCCGCCCCTTCAAATCTGCCGCCCTAGGCAGATGCCTAGTCTGCCTAGGCTTAAATACGGCACTGGCTTGTTCCAAGTTATAGTCTACATTTAGTTAGTATGATGAAGTAATAGCGTTATAAGTCGACAGTGATGTGTTGATTAATATCGCCTTGTTCGATTAGGAACGAAATTTACCTAGACCCGAGACAAGCTACCAAGGAAACCTAAAGTAAACGAAAACCAGTATGTCTATCTCACTCTTAAGTCATACGAGTATGTGCTAGAGTGAGACAGATGAACTGGTTTTTGTTTACGTCAGGTTTCCTTTAGTAATCGATCGCTTTAAACACTGGAATGTACCACCTCTAGGTTGCAGGCTACATAGGAACTATCATCCAGAAAGCTATTTCCGAAAGTGGTTGACAAGGGAATAAAGACAATAAAAATGTCTAGTTACATAAAATTTTGGGGTAGTGCTCGCAATAAGGCTTCTGCATTAAACGCCGAACATTATCATCGATAACATAACGAGAGATCCGAATGGTATTGTCTAATTAGCTCACGAATCAGTGACCATTCCAGAATTATGTGGAATTTCAACCAATTAGGCCTACACTAATTCTGTCGTGTTATTTTATCACTACTTCGTGCACCAGTTTTTATATACTTCCACGTTAAAAATGACAATTTTCGTCAATTTCTTTAATATATATATATATATATATATTGCAAAAAAGGGTCACATTTTGACCGCTTCAAAATGACATTTTATTTAAAAATTCCAGCAGGAAGTCGTTGAAAAAATAAGTTTGAATGACACAGTATGAACATGTTTTACCATTTGAGTGCAACTTAGTCCTTGTTTTTCTCTAAACACTTTTCTTTTATATTTTCTACCCTTCAAGTGAAAAAAACCTATACTATTGAGTTGGGATGTTTATGTATACATAAACTGAATGCTAATGAATGGGGGAATATTGAGAATACACATTTTACGTCATAGAGCAAAAATCTCCTAATAAAAGAGGCTTGTCTATGTCCCTTCTATACACAGGTAAAATATTTCGGTGTTATTTATTAACACCCTGTATATAAGATGCGTATGAGCAAATGGATGTAAGAAAATACTGCACGGTTTTATGTTTGGTGTAGCATTACAAATCTCGTACAATAATAAATACAATGTTTATAACACTAGACATTATTAGCTGCATTAGAGAATTTAATCTACAAAATAGAACGGCCGATCATACCGGGAAGCGTTGGTAATAACCACCCACTGCGCCACCAATGCGATATATCGATTGTTCATCATAGGCTATTTTGCTTACAATGACACAAATAGCAATGTGTAATATCCATTTTTGTGGTTTAAGTTATTTGAAAAATACTTAATTTTGTAAGTATTTGCTGAATAGTCACAACAGAAATACCAGTAACTCGAAGTCCGGATTTGTTGTTCGTGAATTTTCTTGGGGGATTCCGGACCTTGAGTTACATTTATAATATTGTGATTACTTAGTGAATACTTCCACAATTAAATGAAAACAACACAACGGTGTCCGTAGCTATTCGTGTCGTAAGCTAGAACATCGATATACTGTATTATAGTTATAATTAGGGTTCGGATGTTTATGACATGTCATATTTTTATCCTGACCTCCATTCTCGCCGCAAACAGAAATTAAACAAGAATTGCAAATTTGTTATCCTAATCGGACCGTTTTTATTTTGCATATAAAGTCATATTTTGATAATTTTCATGGTCAATGTCATATTGCGGTCATATTTGTAATTTAACATCATTTTTCAGTTATAAATGCGGTAAAAGTGGACAATTATGCAGTAAGTGCACTAAATTGTAGATTTAATTTTTTTCCGAAAAAGAGTCAAGAATATTTTGGTTTTACTGTAACTGAAATGTGATGGGACAATAGCAAGTAACAGCACAATTACCCCTTCCTCCTTGTGGTTAACAACTTCCAATAGACATTTTTAAAAATATTTTCAGTTCATATTTGCAGTGGTATCTGTAACATTAACAGATTAGAAGTTCTTTACAAGTAAAACTGTAAATTGCTTGTAAAATTATTAAAAGTGATTACATGATTGAAATAATGTGATGTAATAATTCAGTATCATTAAAAGTTTTACATTGGAACATTTATTTTTAGGAAGTACATTCTTTTACGAGCTCATATTTAGGATTTTAAGGTCATATTTAGTCATTTTTAAGGTCACATTTTCCACTTCTTTTTAGGAAATAAACATCTGAACCCTAGTTATAATGTATTGATAGCCGCTGGCAAGACAATCGATATATTATGGGGATGTTCACGCTACGAGCTGCTATTAACAACACTTTTCGTTATGGAAATCTGCTGTTTTATTTTTAGATTAAACTCTTTTCTACTACTAATAATAGGGATATTTAACCATACAAATTTAATGAAAACACAATTATGGAAATAAAATGATAATGGAAGTCTCTTCTTTAGATATTACTTACGTGTGGAAACTTGAAAGATGATGCGATTATGTTTGATCAAAGAAGCTATAAGATATTTCTGTACACTGTCACGAATTCAAACACCTACAACAACAATTTAACAGACACCGATAAAAAAAACACAGTAAAAATAAGGCGATAAGCAGCAGTGACTGGTTGAAATCTTACATATCTTCACATCGAATTGGTCACAAATTCATGAGCTAAATATTCAGTTATGTAAAAAAGAGACATGCAACGTTCTTATAAATTCATAAGATACTCCATTAACTGTTAAGTAAAAAGATTATATTATTATTATTATTATTGTTGTTGTTGAATATCCGTTCTATTTGGCCCTATTTTGCCACTGGCATGTTAGGGTTATAGTTCTACAACACGTTTTACTTTATATATACATAAATGTATTTATTGCAATGCAAGTGATTACAACTTCAAACCACCAGGATAGGTGCCCTAATTAGAAATAATTACATATTACTATTGCCTACATTGGAACAATAATTACACTTACAAATTACTGATACCTATCTGGATACACTAACTACAAAATACAGTATAAATACAGTTACTATTACCTTTATATGTACAATAGTTACTATTAACTACTAGTTACTAATGCCCTTTTGAATAAAGTGAAATTACAATTAATGCTAATTTTAGATATCAGCTGCTTATAGTGTTCTGTGAATATGAGTTACGAAGTTTTGAAATTCTTGGGAACAGCATTTCTTTAGGAAAATGTAACCTAGGAGTTTCCTATAGTGCCCTGAACATTCTTCAACATGAAAGATTAATAGTCATCGGTGTCTTGGTAGGAATGACATTCGAATAATAGGTGATGTGCTGACTCGTCGTTCTCTTCACATTTATTTAAGGAATCATTTAGATTTTGAATTCTGAAGCGAGTAAAATATGTTTTGAATTTTCCGTGGCCAGAGATGAACTGGATGAGGACATAGTAAGTAAAAAGTTAATGTATAGGAACACCGAGCATGAATTTAGAAACTACACAAACCCTTCTAATAACAATTATTTAAAGATGTTTTTGTTTACTACTCTCCCGTCACACAAGCTGTAGTTTAATCGAGAGTCTTTCTTTTACGCTCCTAATATACATACAAAATAACTGTAACATGTGTGACTTTGACTTAATTGTTCAGTGAAATTTGAAATTTGACAGTTCCTCGCAAAATTCTATTTGCAGATTTTGTACTTGAACCTAATCACAGACCTGAGTTGAATTGTGAAACGAAAAACAGTAATACCTTTTTTTCACGAAACAGTAAAATTAACCTTCCTACTACCAGACTATCTTTGTTAGGCCTACACTAGTACTAAGTTTGTTTACACAGGATATATCATAATATTGCAATTGTTTAAATGAAGTAGCATAAAAACAAATTTTTAACTTGAAAACATATTAACTATGTATACACTATACAGGCCTCCTAAGCATTTTTTACACAATTCCATTCAAAGATAAAAGCCGATATAAGTGCATAAACAATTAATAGACTAATCTTTAATGTGTTGAGAATATACCAATTAACAAAATATAATCGAATAAAGTGATAAAAATGGGAAAATTTTAAAATAGTAGGCCTAATAATTAAAAATTGATAGTTAAAATATGCTCCATGTAATTTTCTTTAAGTTTTTCGTTTCCTCCAAAACTATTATATTACTTATGTTTTGATTTGTTGCCTTCCTTGTGTAATTTTCATATTGTATGTGTTTCTTGTTTCTTTTTTCTGTATTTTTTTTTTATTTGTAGTATTAGTTTAAATACTTTTAGTATTAGTTTAAACACATAATAGACTATTAGTGTTGTGAAATCGGTGTAATAAGTATAAGAGAATGTTGAAATACAATAATAATAAATAGTTGGCTCCGAGGAATAAAATCGTATTTTTTAAAACAGCAGAGAATTTTATTTGGAATGTGCTTTTAGGGTCATATTGAGAGGTTAAGATACAGATAGTTCATTATCATCAGGATAAAGGTCGTTTGCCTACGTACTAATCGAGTCCACCTAGATGTACAACTAACAGGGATTTAATGGACTGCTTAAGTGATTAATTTTAAAAAGTAAATGAAAATAGTAACAAGAGGAAATAATGCGAGGAATTGCAAAAAAGGGATTGCATGCCGCGATAATATCACGTGTTGGCGGTCACAAAGGCAGAGAGACCGCCGAAAACAACCTCTTATATCATTCGGACAACGGAGCATTCCTTCCGCACAAAAACTCATAGGTCTATTCCGCGTGAGACCAGTCCCCATGTAACATCACCACGACAAGTAATGTTGCAAAACCTTGGATATTTTAACGGTTTAATCCCAGCTGTGAGACTTACAGACGTGATACTAGTCTCTCCTGTCTTTTCAGTTTTTAATTACAATGCCACAACAGTGGTTTTATCAGTATTGTGAATAAGTTCCTTTCTTAGTATCATCGTAGTCAATATAACCCCAACAGGGCCGTACCAAGGTCCTTCTGCGCCCTTGGCGAGTTTAACAAATCTGCGCCCTCCCATACTGGGTAGGAACAATTTTTTAAAATTTCTGTAAAATTATTTATTATTTTAATATAAAAACACTGTTATTATCAAAGAAAACCTATACCTCAATTTGAAAATGAACTAAGTGTTGGACTTTCAGGGTACTAAAACCTTATTTTCAGACGATTGAACTACTTAAAAAATAATTAAATAATAAAATCTAGTATCAAAAGTAAATTACATAATAAGCCTTAGGCCTACTAAAATATTTAACACATTAATATAGGTAAAAGTATTTTTTTCGAATAGTTGAACCACTTTCATCTCAATAATAACATACATTTTAATTTTTATTGTTATATCTTTCCATATTGTTCATGATTTATGTTGTCATACTCTGTCAATAAGAAACGTGTTAATTAAAGAACGTTGCATGACTGCTTTTTGTTTGTAGACAACCGGCTTAATACTACAGATAGTTCACGTGCAGTAATTTTTAATAACCTGAAAGATTTCTACCATTAACGTGGAATATTTATTGCTTGATAAATTGCGCCAGCTAAAAAAAAGGCGGGATTTTTCATGGTTAATTTTGCGCCCTCTCTGTACTGCGCCCTTGGCGGGGGCCCATCTCGCCAATGCTTAGCAACGGCCCTGAACCCCAACAGCACATTTGAAATAAAATCATTTTGCCATGTGTATGATAAACTATTTTTTTAAAACAGCCGTTAATATATGAAAAAATCATTTTATTTCGTACCGTGCAGCAATTTGACGATGTTTCCAGCTGTCCTCCCACCTAGTATGCGCTTGTGCACAGAGGCTATTGATTTTCTGGTGCATGGCTGCCAACATATGGGGTGGAGTGGACAAAGCATATAAACCATCAAATGATTTTTTTAAACACTACCGAAAGAAATTTAACATTTCAAAAGGCTTAATGAATTTTAATATTATCAATTTATATCAAACTGAGTTTAATTATCATATGCAAATATTTGTAACTAAAATAATATTTTCCATGTGACTGAAACCAAGGTTTTTAGCCCTAGTGTTATAATTTTACATCTCTCAGTGGCACAAATTTAATCTTTTAATAGGTAATATCATGCTTCTTTTACCTTCTACCGTCTAAAAAATCTATTAAGTGTTTTTGCACCTACAATGTTTATCTACATCGTTGTCCTTTTTTCAAGATAAAAATGTATATATTTACGACAGTTTATTAAAACAACTGCATTACTACCGATATATCCCATGTAAATTCTTGGGGTATTTGTGACCCCAGTGTAACGAATCCTGTTGTTCCAATCTAACTGTCCGGTTTCCCTATTCGTTATCGTCTTTCCCTAAGGAAAGAGTGAAATTGTACAGAATGAACAAAATTAACCACCGCTAATATAAGCTTTTTTCTAATATAGTTTGGTTAGACGGGTGTTGAGCGCTTGTTTGGTTGGTGATAACACAATTAAAATATAAATGCACCGTGACCAATTCCATTACCGATATTTTCTGTGTAGTTGATTCAGCTGCAGGCTATGATATTATTATATGATTTGAGACTTTCCTGGCGTAACATATCAATAAATGCTCTTTTATGAGAACAATTTGTTTACGGTGGGAGTACGCCATAGCGTAGTGGTTGAGGCGCTGCGCTACTAACCGGGAGGTCGCGGGTTCGATTCCCAATGAGGACCTAATCCTTCTGGTGGCACTACGGTCCTGGGGTCGACTCAGCCTCTAACAGAAAGGATTACCAGGAGCAATCCTGGGGGTAAAGGCGGCCGGTGCGTAAGGCTGACCTTACCACCTTCACGTGCCGACTTTCCAAAATCTGGGAGCCTCAACCTCCTGGAACCCTCTGGGCCTCCATGGCCTGTATAGGCGTTTTTTACCTTTATTTGTTTATGGTGACTATAAATTAATACTAAAACACATAATTATGAATTACAGATTAAACACAGCAACGGTTTGGCAGGCTAGCCACACAAATAGCCACACATAGTCAATAGCACAAAAATCTCAATACACTCCCAGAAATTTCCACGTAAACAGGAAAGTAGTGAATTGGGATCGGATTCGGATCGATTTCGATCTCGCATATAAACGTGGTACGTATTTTGAATGATTAATAGAGCTCAGAGATCTACCACGTGAGAACTAGCACAAAAAAAAAACATTTCCCCTGCCCTTCAGGCCCAGCTATAAACTAGTAATTCCGAATGGAAAGTTTTGGTTGAGGTCACAGCTACAGTAAACGAGGGCAAAAGCGACCAATGACTGCATGTAAGATTCCTGGCCTGTAGCAAAGGCAAGAACAATAAATAGGCTAAACAAATATATAAAACTGTGCAAAAAAGGCTTGTACTTACCTCCTGATTTCGACGTTCCTGTTGTTCTGGAAGAGAGGCAGGTCAAGTGTTCTGTGCATCATAAATAATAACAATCATCAGTACCTGAAACATTTCAGAACGTTATTTGTGAGACGGGTTTCAATAAATACTTCTGTTGTTTTCAGAGCACTTACTAATCCCTACTCATCGCAATAGAGTTAGCTCCTATTCAGAATAACGGGTAATTTCCTAGAATTACTCTTTCAAGATGGAGGGGATGACAATACATGTATTTCGCTGGACATTAATATTTTAATTTTTACGAAACGAAACTATGTTAAAAATGTGTCCCTAGGTGCAAGGATTATATTTAGGTGCAAAATTTGTTAATATATAAAAATACATCATGTAATTCTCATACCTTAAAATGCGCAATTCAATGATAATGAGATATAACTGACGGCCATATGATCGAATTGACTTAGAATTGTGGGTAACGGGTTGACCAACACAACAAACCTCGCAGGAGTTATAATAAGGCACATTTTCGAAACGCGTGAATTCTGTATGCCCTACTAAACTAATACCACTGTTCATAACCTAACATAACTTAACTTAACCTAACCTAACCTAACCTAACTGCCACTAAAATAGAATCTACCTGTCACTACTTACTTTAATGCAAGAAGGACCATAACATGGCTGGCGTGTTTCATCCGTAATAAAAATGAACTGATTGAAAAGTATAAATACAGCATCAAGTTCTAAAAACTACTAATTCGAATCCTTAATTCCTTTAACAAAAGTAAGTATATTTTATCAAGTGTTCAGTTCCAGAAACGGAAATTTTAATATCGAGGAGATAGTGCTCTCAGCGCATTATGTCTAAGCCTACATTTACGCATGCGTATTAAATACCAAGCATATAACATTTAGGCTATTAATCTGGATTGTAATTTCCTAGTCCCGTAAACCAAGAGATGCCACTGCTAAACTAACGTAATTGTTAACACAATTGTCATTAACCTAGGATAGTCACTGGCAGCGTAATTGTTGTAAAATCGCTATAAATTCTAACCCTAGATTAGTGGCAGTTAGCAAGCAACAGTGAAATTAACAGTTTAACAGTGATATTCTTGCGTTTGAGTGGCGATTCTAGGGGTCAAGTACCTCCGAATACCTAGGTTAATAATCTTCCTGTATTGTTTTCTTCTACAATGATTTTCGTGTAGCTCAATTATATGATCGGTAGCACTTATAGGATTCGATTGGTTTGTAAATACAGTAAGTTATAACTGGGAAGACGAGACAAAAAGCTTGGTTTGGATGTGCGAGGTAGCAATACGAGCTTGTAGAGTGGCTTCGAAGTGGCATTCTCGCGCAGGTCGTGATTCATGTCTTATTCGATTAGTTATAGGCCTACTGTGATTTCATATTCGGGGATTCTTTGGCATTCTGCACGCAGTATTTTCTTTTTTGGGAACATAAAAAGCCAGCCACATTTGAGGTTGTAATGCTCGGGTTTATTATAGATCATATCTGGGTTTGTACACGAGGTTATACCTAGTCCTAGCTAGCATACCAACACTCCCATTGGCTACCGACGGACTTTTATGACATTGGTCTTTTACGTATAGGCTGAGCCACTGAATTGTTGCTGGCCATGTGGTAATATGGCCTATTTTCTCCGCGCAACTATATTCACGGATTCTAGATAGGCCTAAGTGACATTAGTGTTAGTGACATCTGGAGTTGTGTTTGTGGCAGTTAGGTTAGGAATATTGGTATCAGTGTTAGTGACATGTAGAGCTATATTGGTGGTAGTTAGGTTAGGAACAGTGATATTGGTATTGATAACCATCAAGATTACTGTCCTGTTTCTGGATCACGTGATCGAATGGTTCCCTCCCCTCCTACAGCTGAACAGACAATTACTGTGAATACACATCACTTCATAGCTATATTTTAGGTTAATTTTGTGTGAAATTCAAACATCCATGCCCGAGGTGGGACTCGCACCCTCAGTCTCCAAAGCAGCATGTCTTACCTACCATGGCTAAGCACAAACCGTACTGCAGCTTATCATCGGTAGAGAATTTATGAAAGCATTTAGCCTACACAGCATGCTTCATATTTTCAGCATTGGAGTTATTCTCCCTCGTTGCTTTCCCATAAAAGATGAGCATTCATTTCCTTTTTGGATAGGCAATGTAGTCCCCAAAATGATTTTTCATGTTGTAATACTTCACCCTTCACTTCTTTGATTAGAATAGCTGCACGCATTTGTTATTTCTTAATTCAATAAAATTATATCTGCAAACCTAAATCCTGTATTTTTTAATATACTTTAGGGACAGGACTACTATTGGCACCCCCACTTGTCGATGGGCATGTGGTTGGGTTGATCTAACCTGGATGTTGATTTTATTTACTTAGATCTAGGGATTGTGGTCCCCGGATATCATCTGGCCGTCATTGTCATCTTCATCCTCATCCTCGCCTTGTTCTGAGTGATTGTGTGTGTGAATGGTGTGTATCGTCCTATGTGTTCGTGTTGTCTCGGAGGTGGCCCCGGCATTGGGCTGATCACTCATCCGAGGAGGCCCTCCATGTCCTTGTCTGGTCAAAAAAGTATGTATGTGATCCAAAGGTAATCCCTCTCCCGACAGGTCGCGGCCCTGTAAGGCCCGGGCGGCTTGGGTCGCTTAAATCCTAAAAAAGGGAGAGGTAAAACTACGAAAAAGAAAGAAGAAGAAAGATCTAGGGATTGTATTAAAACTAATTTATACCGTAGTACACTATACACAAACTGAAATTTAATTAACCACCACAAGAAAATTCCTACACACAAAGAAAATAAACAAAGATGTAAAGCCAGAAAGACCACCCCTATCTACATGCCACAAGGTTCGAGAAAAATTGTCTGCCAATGTAACACAGATCTTGTGTTTGCTCTTTTCAATGAAAGAAAGTGAGAAAAATTATCTTTGGTTTTATGTTTTCTCAAAGGGGCGTGCCAGAGTACACGCAATGGGTATTTAATTTTTAAAAATTATTTAGAAGCGGGATTCAGCCCTAAAATTGTGAGAGAACATCGTCGAAACATAATAGAACCAAATGAGGCAATTGTAAAATGTGATTTCTTTTTACCATCCTTGACCTAAATCTACCCTTAAATTTTCCGTTTACAACACCTGTATTACCACAGTTTTAAATTTACAATTTGACCTACATCCAGGAATAACCTTAAATTTCCCTTGTAACAACACTTTTATACCTATATTTTTAAATTTACAATTTCGTACATTCAATAATTTTGATCGTGTTAGTCTTATAGAAAGATTATACGTGTTTCAAGTAACTCGTAGTCTAATGGTTAAATTGCTAGACTTTTATTGCAAAAGTTTCAGGATTGAATCCCAGGATATCCAGGTATGAATAATAAAAAGTAGTTAATGTTCAAATAAGAATTAAAGAGGGGCAAAAGATAGATTTATGCTGCACCCCAGCCAAGCTCCGCCGTTTTCCTAATTTCTATATGATTCAAGAATCAAGAAGTTTATTCACCGTTTACATTGTTTGTCACAGGTATTTGGTTTCGTCCACAGTTTTTTTACAAATAATGCTTAAAGTTATGGTTACATAGAGATTAAAATAAGCTAAAAAGACAGATCATCCACATTACAATCTCTGAATTCTTCTATGCTGTATATTACTTTATTTCGAATCCAAGTATCTAGAGCATTTTTAAATTTAATTGCAGGCGCAGTGTAAGCTTGTTTTGGTAATTTATTAAATAGATCTGGACTTATATATTTGTGAGAGTTATGTACTTTGGAGAGTCTGTAGTACGGCATATCTATTTTGTGTCTACGTCTTGTGTTATGAGAGTGTACAGTTAGTCTAAGACGGGTTACATCAAGATTTTCTTTCATGTTATTTAAGCAGTGGTAAATATACAATCCGGGTACAGTGATGATATTTAATTCTTTGAATGCGTTTCTGCATGTATCCCTAGAACCTAACCCAGCTATGCATCTGATTGCCTTTTTTTGCCATTTGAATACTGTTTTTGCACCTGGAGAGTTGCCCCAGAGTAGAATTCCATATTGTAGGTGGGAGTGGAAAAAAGCATAATATGCATAGAGCAGCAAGCTCTTACTTACACTTTTCCTGAGTTTGTAGAGCAAAAAGATAACTCGCGCTAATTTAGAGCATACCGAGGAGGTGTGCTTATCCCAGGTTAGTTTTTGATCAATAAATACGCCCAGGAGTTTTACACTTTTGTTTTCTTTATTCGCAATAGTTAAGTCGAATAGTATTTCTTCAGTTTTCGTGTGGTTGAGATATAAGCAGTTTGCTTTGAACCAGTATTGAGCTGATTCAAGTATCATTTCGTTCTTTACTTTAACATCTTCTAAAGCCTTACAAGTATTAGGCCCTAATTATAGTGGTATCGTCTGCGTAAAGAACGGTTTTACAGGGTAAGTGTTCAGGGAGGTCATTCATATATACTACGAAGATGAAAGGGCCAAGCACTGACCCTTGAGATACCCCCTTTGTTACTGGCATTAAATTAGATTTTTTATCATTGACAGCAACCATTTGGAGCCTATTGCTTAAATAGGATTTTATTAGCATTAGGGCGTTATTTTCGAAGCCATAATATCCTAATTTTTTAACAATGATTTCATGGTGGACGGTGTCAAAAGCCTTGCTCAAGTCTAATAGATTCATGATGTCATTAAGGCCGCCATCTTGATAGATTCACTCAAGGAAATTACAGAAAAATATTAATGAAATTTAGTACATTTTGTTCCAGTAGGGAGTAACTGCTAAAAAATATAGATGAAAGCAGGGCTACAGCCAGAATTATTTTGGGGGAGGGGAAGGGTTACCTGTAACTAGACTCTATAGCTTCCTTAACAGTATCCTACTATAAATAACTAGGCCTTATAGGCTATAGACTTTTGTGTTTAGAAACAACAACTTAAAAATAGTTCGAGGGGCTGATTATGAATACTAGCCTACATTTGACTACAATCAGTTTATATCAACTGAGATCTCACTCAGTGAATGTATGTAAGATATTGTGATAAACATTTTAATACAACACAACGAACCAAGAGAATGATAAATACTACAGAAAACTAGTAATAAATGTTACAATATTCCGATAACGTGGATAGACCTAATAGTAAACTCTTGAACTCATCAAAACACTAACCTCCAAATCCTAACCGCGTTTTGCACTTTCGTTATTTTCCCCACTTTCACTACTTACATTTAATGAATTAGTTGTCTCACATTTGTTACTCTTCAATATCTTAAACGCAAAAGTAAACAGAATAGTAGGACTTTTATATGCCATCTTACAAAATGAGCAATATTATTATTAAAATAACATGCACAAACTCTTCACAGGACACTGAAACTCAATACTCTCAAACCCAAACATTTGCAGTGTTTACAACATCCCTGTAGCAAAAACAAAAATCCGACAGCAATGTTGCCAATAAAAAAAAGGATAGCTGAGTGAAACCAGACAAACAAAATAACTGGGTTCAAAGTATTCAGATGAATGTCTTGTAATATAAAAAGAGCTAAACTTCAGAATAACGTGACCGCCGCCTCAACCGGGCCGTACCGAGAGGGACTAAGTCTACAATTCACCATTATTACAAACATGACTACGTGCCGATTGAACTCAGCACATGATCGAATAGTCTAATGTGTTATGTCGTAATCCCATCGAAATAACATGTCCATAATACGATGGTACATACAGTCATACAGGATGACGAATAAAATAAGTATTAGTAGGTTATGTTAGGTTAGGAACGTTGTATTACTTTAGCAGCACTATACTGAATAGCGAAAGGCTTCTGAATTTAGGTAAGTAGTGACAGCTAAATTCTAGGCCAGCGACAGGTTTTGTAAGGTTAGGAATAATTATATTAGTTTAGCAGCAATATACTGAATAGCGCGAGGATTCGTATGTGCCATAGTGAATCTCTTCTGCTATGGGAAATTTTACCACTGCGCCAGTATTTTGTTTTTCGCGGCTCGGAGGGACACTGTCGGTAGTGGCGGAGCATACTTCGCTATTAGCTGGGTACGTTATTCTGAAAGAGTTCCCCCTCCCAAAAATGTAATAATCACAAATTCCTTATGCTTGACTTCAGTTTTTTTTTCTATGGTGAAATACTTTATTTTATTTACTATGCTTTCATTGTTTTATTTTAATTCCTTTCCTACTATTTCTTTTTTTTTTTGGGGGGGGGGGGGGTTCACAACCCAGACCTGTCTACAATCTTATACCCTTGCCCTAATCTTGTCTGGGTCCGTTCCACATTCCACATTCTAATAAATAGATCGCAAAAATAATACCTTAGAAACAATGTCTGTCACTATTTTTAAAAACTCCTTTGGTTATGGGGTTTTAGATTTTTCGTTCTTGTATTCCAGATCCTATTCTGCCATATTTAGTAACTGTTAGGAATTAAGATACTTCACGATACCGTCACCACACTTAGGAATTTTGAATTCGTTGATTACAGATGTTCTAGCAGGGAGAGTCCATTATTCTGTCTGTTGAAATAAGTTCCGGCCAGATTACCTGTCAGTTGTGTGCTGCCAGAAAAGACAGCGGGCAGTAGCATGAATTACTTATCACAGACATTCACAGTAAATGTAATACTGTAGTGGAAATTTTCTGCGCGACTCAAATACCCATTACACTACAGACGTGTATATATACTTTTATACAGAATATTTTAATTTGACTAATGCCAGTATGTGATTAACTTGTATTGTAATTAAATACTTTTAAACTTAAGTTTTTATTATTATTTAACGTTGCTATAAGTTATAATGATGTCTTGGCAAATGAAGGTCATATTATATCATGTCTTAGGGGATTAATCATATTCGTGAATAAATGCGAGATGATCTAATCAGTGGTCAGTACAGTCAGTTGTTAGTTGAAAACAGCATATAAACACATACACATAGCACAAATATACATCTCCATAAAATCACAATTTAAAGACAATCCTTACCTTTTCTCCTGTAGGATGATTCGTATCTTGTCAGAACGTCGAAGTAATAACCGGCTGAAGTTTTCTCCCTCAAAGGACAGTGATTGTCCGGTTTTCAGCAAAAGAAAAATGCATTCACTCTTGCCAGAAAAAAGAACTTATTTAATAACACTTTGTCCACGTAAATTGGATCTGGACATGGGTATTTGTTTTCCTCCTCCAGTACATGAGACGAGAAACCACAAATGATATGGCTTAAGTTCTTCTTAGAATACAGTATACTTTCACGTCATATAGCAGAATCAAAAAACATAATATTCGGAATTAATTATTGTATCTCTTATTCTTCAAATAAGAATCCATTTGATTATATTTTTTAAGTTAATGACAGGTCTCCTGAAAACAAATATTTTAACATGTTATTCGCTGATATTGCCGGTTGTTTGACCTGAAAGTGCAGCAAACTGTAACGTTAAATCTCGCTTTGAGATAAATGAATCCTTAGCTATATTGACGAGAATATTGTTCTTGCATTCAGGACACAAAGTGAATTTCTACTGTTTCTTTATGTTCTCAGATAGTAAACTGGTGGCTGCAGAAATATCTATCTTCATCTTTTTTCTCTCTTCAAAGAACGGAATTAAACACAAGAAATCAGTTTCCTGTGATCGTGGATATACCCCCCCCCCCCAGACCATTCCCCGTTTATCTGTGAAACACACGAAATCATTCTGATTCTCGAAAATATATTTACATGGGCAATCAGTTGCTAAAGACTGAAATCATTCTTGTAAAATTATTGGAATGCATTGTATGTTATTGATTTCATCGTATTATATGCTCTTGTAAGAAGATTAAAGGAACTAGTAAGTTATAGTACGTTAGGCAAACATATTTCATGAAATAAAAAAATAGATTCTCATACCACTAGGGAACATAGGTCTAAGTTAAAGTTAAAGTTAGGTGCGTCAATGATTCCATTTTGTATTTTTCTGGATCTAGTCTAGCATGAAAAAAGTACTAGACGATTCAGATGATCTGTAAATCCTTAACACAGCGTAGAACTGTACACTCGAATATTCACTGGTACTCATGCACAAGTTGAGAGTAAAGTACATTAGTCCAATTTTAAGTTTCCATTATATATATAACCTCTGATTATGCCTGTTTGTAGCGAAATTTTCAAACTCCAAAGGCTAGAAATCTAGTATTTTCACTCATCATCCCTTGTTTTTGGAATAATTGTTAAAACAGAAAGCCTCTTCAGAAAATAAAAATGCTTGCAGAAGACACAGAGCAAATTTATCGAATTCCGGACAGAAACAAATGAATTTGTACTGTACACGAAAAACTTTAAAATGTGTGTGCATTTTGGGAAATGGAAAAGTTCCTGTCCTTGCACATGTGGTCCGTTCAAGGCTTGTCCTGGGCTTTGACTTTGGAGTTTGGCTGAATGCATTATATAGGCCCTACAATAAAATTCAGAAAGCATCCATGTTGTGTCTACTGGCTGTATAATATACTAATTTGTGTGATAAATGCCGACCGCTTGGACAGTTCCACATCCTTTTCGTCACGAAGTTTTGATGTTGCCAACAGTTAACGTGATCTTAACTGTTGAAAGCCACTGTATGTTCGAAATTTTCTTAATTTTCAAAGATGTATGTACAATTAGTAATATTACACTTAAAAACAAAGGTAAAAGTACTAATGCTACTGTAGAACATAATGCCTTATGCAACAGAATAGGCTACATACTTTTTATCTAGTAGGCCTATGTAATTATTATGCAAAGTAAAAATGTTGATGACCACTATATATGACGAGAAGATGCCGCATATGACTTCCTTCTGAACACCTTGTTAAATCTTGAATAAGTTATGTCTGGTGTACTTTTTTTTAGAAAAAAAAAAAAAAACTTTACCTTATCTCACATCAGTTTCTTGAAGTGCTTCTTGATTCAAGTGACTTCTAGTTTTACCAACTTCAAGCAATGAAATAAGACGTGAAAATTAAAGAGTTCAAATCCTATAATTATAACTTATATGAGTGTGTTGCACTTTTTCTCAATGAAAGAGATTTTAAACGTTACGCACAAATATGAAATATGGTGGTAAGCTATACCACTATTAATTCTACATTCAAATGATCGAGGCAAATGATTCTGTTCTTAATTGAGGGCTAAATAAATGTTCAATTTTTGGTCCATAAAGGGATGTAACACCATTTCCTGAGGAAGTAACTTTCGGTTTAGATATTCATCTTCTCAGACTTGAAAACAATTTCGTCTTCTGGATTCCAGCACTGAAGTTATGGCAATGTACAATGGAGTATGCTTAGGATTTTGGATCCCTAGAAATGAAAACTCGATATCATTTTCAGCTTACTTTTGTAGACCTTTATTTTGAGTACAGAAACGAAAAACATTGTCCTAGTTTCAAGTTTGATAATAATTGGTTTCAAAACACACAGTTACATCGTAAGCTATCAAGGGCCAAGACATATGTGGGGAAGATGTGGGTGATCCCATGTGTTCATTAAGTACAAGCTCTTTGTTATAACATGTCATTCTAATCAAAATAAAGAATTTAGCGCCGGAAGATTCAAACAAGAACTGAATGACTTCCATAAGTAGAAATGCCAAGCACCAAAACTTCCGAATTACCATCTTCCACATATTGGCACTGTTGTATCATGGAGAAGGCATTACGTTATCAAAGTAACTACCATCAAATAAATAATAAATTACAAAATCCCAATATCATAAGACTGTTAATACAATAGAGGAATAAATTTTATTATGATAATCGGGATGAAATACGTTGATGAGCCTCGTAGCTTCGGAAACTTAGTGAATATACTTTAGATCTGAGTTCAGCATCGGGCATGGCTTAGGTTAAAGAAACAAGATAAACGTAAGTAAACTGATGCAATTGACAAACAGATATATAGCAAACAGAGAAAAAAAAATTGTATGTACAAGTAATAAACAGAATACAGGTACATTGGGTAAATAGGCCTAGTAGAAAATATAAACATAAAGAATAAAACCTTCATTTAGAGCAGCGTTTCTCAACCTATGGTCCGCGGACCACTGGTGGTCCGCGAAAATGGTGCAGATGGTCAGCTGACATAATTAAAAAATATAAAGCAAGTGGAAAGTTAAGAAGTAACATTTTTTCACATATTTCGTTATAATGACCTATAATTAATACCCCAAATATTAAGAATGTAGGCCTTCTTTTAAAAATGGGATGTAAAATTAGGGGTCCGTAAAATTTGTTAGGAATTTTAGTGGTCCTCGGGTTCAAAAAGGTTGAGAAACGCTGATTTAGAGTGTTGGCTATTTTCTAAAGTTAGTACCGTACACAATAAAAAGTAATAAACAGAAACATAAGATGGAAATAAACAAAGCCATAAAGATAGGTTCGAAGTGATGTAGAATGTCACTTCAGCCTTGAATTCTTAAAGACAGATAAAAAAAAATTATAGTGCTCTGAAGAATGAACTATAAATGGCGATGTCAATTCTTATCAATAGAACCTGGATTTTATAAAATATTAATAACCTAAGGGGGGGGACACAGGTTTCGGTACTGACAAAAAGTGTAATTCATTACTTCTTTCTAAGCAATGAATTGTTCTATAACCTTGTAATCTGAAATGCTCTTTATTGACTATTTCTACATTTGCATACATACTATTTTCAGAATTATTCAACGGTTACAGTTACGAAAAATTGTTACAAAACGGCATCCACGTTTCATGCACTGAAATGCTGTTTTCATGATAATTTCCACAAATGTCAATATTTCTGAGTGATTCTTTTTTTCTACCTTTTGTAAATATCATATGAATAACACCATCTCCAATCTTTGAAATATCTACAGTATAAGTATTTTTTTAAAATCCATGAAGAGCAATTTTAACAATTATTCTTTTACATTAAAATATAAAGAACTATTAACGTTAAATCAATGGTTCTAAATAGTGTTATCCATATGATATTAAAATATATAGAAAAAAGACTCAGAAATATTGACATTTGTGGAAATATTACGGCATGCATTTCAGACTTTCAGTCCACGAAAGGTGGCTGCCATATTGTAACGATTGTAGTTACCCATAAATATAATAGTTCCATTAATTCTGAAAGTAGCCTAATATGCAATTGTAGACGTAGTCTGTAAAGAGCATATCTGACTACGAGGTTCTAGAGCTATTCGTTGCTGAGAAGAAAAAAAATGAAATTAGCTTATTTCTCAGCACCCAAACCCGTACGCCCCCCTTAAATGTATACATAAAAGAGAAGTCAAAATTGACAAAATATGTACAAAGTTATGTAATAATGACTTAAGAATTGTAAATTAAAAATATATAAAAATATGGAATTATTAGGCCAACTGCACACTGATTCTTACATAAGAAAGGAGAACTTCAACGCTTGACTATTTTACTACTTTAATACGCATTGTATTTTTACCTCCCATTTTTATCAGGAGAAAAATCGACATTTCTTTCAAAGCGTTGATTGGACAGTAATTTTGAATGAAATGTAAGAAAGGCATTATTGAGACATAATGAAAAACGATAGAATCATGTTATAAAATGTATCTTTGATCCTTGTGTACTGAAAGTTTAAACGCTAACGTGAAAATGTTTTTGTATTCTGTAAATAATAATTAATACATCAAAATATACAACTTAAAATTTTGAAATAAGGACCTCTTCAGTGTGATTCATCAATATATTTCAATTTTCTCTTTCCTATATACATCAAGGAACAGGCTATAACGTAATTGTATAAATCCCAGGCTCTAGATAACAACCGTTGTTCACCGCAGTGAATCAGCAGCTTTCTGCATATAATACATGATTAGACCAATGATCAAACAAATAATAAAAAACAAAAAAGCATAAAAAATCATATAGGCTAAAGTCTTACATTAAAAATAAGGAAAATTACCACTATTGGTGTATGCATGCCCTTTGCTTTCCGATATCTCGAAGTCTGAGAGAAATTATAATTGCTGTTTAATTTTTTCTCAGAAGAAAACCTTTTAAAAGAGTATGTATGGGTCTGGATCATTTCCACGGGGGTGTGCAGTCACAATAATATGTACCAATGTACAATGAACACAGTAAGTGTTGTTTCTGAGTCGAGTGTGTATAATTTTTCCTCGGAGTGACGAGATGTAAAGAGGAAACACATAGCGGTAATAGCACATAGACACTGGAAAGTTGACACACGAGCACTTTGAGCGCAAAAGACTAGAGGTCATGTGGATAAATCGTACGCGTTATCACACCCTTAGTTCTCACTGTCCATTCTAGTAGCCGAACCTTTAAAACCCAAAAATACTGTCCAATTCTTTCAAGATACTACCGCACAATTCCACGTCTTATTATGCCTAGGTCAAAGGATGAGATTCCATCTGAAGGTCTGTACCCCTTTCACTTCTCCACTTGAAATTTTTCTAAGTTTTAAAAGTGCCGTGTAAACTCGTTCAATTGTTTATAGAAGTAGTATACATTTCGAAAGAATTACTCGCTTTTTTTTTTAAATTATATTCACTCGTCAGTCCTCTGTTAATCTTTAAACATCCTATAACCACTTTACTTCAACAGGTGCACCCTGAATCCAGTCAAGGACAACTGCGGAGGGAGAAAAAGCTAGATTAGATCTGAAATAAGGATGAAACATAGCCATCTGCCAAATTTAGCAGATATGAGTCAATTGTAACCCTAGTCTTTCCATATTCACATCGAGGAGGGAGGTCGAAGCATATACAGTACATCGTTTCCTGCAGATTCATCACATTACTTTTGACACTGCACTCGCTTCATTTACATCTTGTTGCCGCCAAACGTACTGGCGAATAGTTCAACAGTAGTCATTTATATAACAAGTTTAGTTCAACCCATCTCTTCTTGCCGTCACATATAAATCCTCCGCAGGTCGGAAGGCGATGTTATCATGTTGCATTGTGGACAGAGTTTCTTTGCGCCCTGAAAACAAAATTGCACTTCTTTTTGCACACACTCACTCACCAAAACAATTATTATTTAATTACTGCGAGAAGTCAGGCCGGAATTCATAATAATTCTGTAGGTGGGAAACTTCCAGAAATATATAATGATAAATGACTCATAGAAACACCCAGCAACAGGTTTATACTCTGACAAAGACGCTTTCACCTTGACTTGACGGAAAATATTTCATAGTACACTGTCATGCTTTCTCTCATTACATAGTGCAGTTAAAAACCATGGATGAAAATATCCAAATATCTTACTAAGAAAAAAATAAATGTTTGCATTTTGGCACTAGCAGATGGTCGTATATGACGGCAAATCCCCACTTGAAACAGAGGATACGACCGGAGTTGAGACATCTACCGGCTGAGCAGGAGTGCCATGCCCTTACGGGTATATGAGGCAAGAAAAACAGAATACTTGGGGGATTACTATTCTGTTGCCACTAGGAATAAACCAAACTCCACATGGATTGACATGATATCGAGCCGAAGCTTTCGACGAGGAGCGATGGAGCTGCGGTAAATATGTCTTCTGACCCACATCAGTAAGCCTAATAAATATACATATATAACACTTTGTCTGAGGGAATGACACTGCTTGCTCGAGAAACCTGTACTGAGCGTCTTCTATGAGTAAGTTATAGAATTGCTAAAGTTTGACCGTTCTAAGAAGGAAACCAGAAGTAAACAAAAACCAGTTCATCTGTCTCACTCTACCACATTACTCGTATGACGGGCATATTGGTTTTTGTTTACTTCAGGTTTCTTTTTTAGCTCGTCTCGGGTATAGGTGCAAGGACTGGGGTATTGATTATGAATTCCAGCCTTATAAACATCTAAATCAAGTAAACAATGCGTGACGTAATCCAACTTGTAGAACAGAAATGGGCATGGAACTATCTTGCAATGGTAACCCATGTGAGATTGTAACTAGTATGGATTAGGTTTCTCACACATTTGGAAAATAAGGTAACTAAACACTTGTTGGCCTTAGTCATGAAACTGAGAATGGAAAAAATACTGTAATCTCTTCCAGTACTTCAGAATATTTGAGAGAGCACTGGCTAGGAGGTACAAAATGGGTGGCAAGTATCTGTATGTGATTTCTTATAATTTACCGTTACTCCACGATGTGGTACATTATTTTGACAGCATTGCTGCATACATATCTAATGAATCTTTACAGAAAACAAATATTTTTTTAACTGCTGGAGTGTTGGAAGTGTGTGGAAATAAACACGGCATCACGGATCCTTAGTTGTCTTCGGGATTACACGAAGTGTTATTATCCACAGGTTATGATATATTTTATGGTGCTTTGTACCGAAATAATTATGGCCTGAACGATCAAAATGATTTATAACAAATGCTCGAAATGTCATTGTCTTACTTCTAGACATGCATGCACTCGTCGAATCATTTATGAGTTTTGTGTGTTGAGGTGTTATGAGTGTACCAATGTGTTGACAGTGTGTGAACAGTTCCTAACGAGAAAACAAAGGATTATGGGACCTATGTTCATATGAACTTTTTCCTTTCCTTTGGTGTAAGGAACCCATGCCCGAAGTTTGTAAAAGTATTTTTGAAACACCCTCTATATGACTGGTTTTAACAAATTCTTATTTATTTGTTTAAATTTAAAGAGTGAGGTATCAGAGAAATGGTCTCGAATTAGACACCCAGTAGGCCCTTACACGCCGCTGTGATGTAACAATCACTGAAAAGTAAATTAATAAGTAAATAGCTCTCAAACACTACTACGTACAACCCGAACCAGAAAACCGCACACCCAAGGCAGGGGAATATAATATGACTGTGGTCCGTCACGCATTGTTTTAGTCCGTACAATACACCTGGTTTACACTTTAGAACAATTAACGAAAAATAGAACACTGGTCCTCTTCCCAGATGAAGCGCTTTCGTGTTTTCCTTTATACCCGGTATGTTTTAATGAAATAATCATAATCTACTTACATCACATTATTTATCTTTTAATACATTTCCATTCCCTACAATTAATTTAATGGTAATTCACTTTGAAGCCATAAGATTTACAGGAAAGAAATCTATTCAAAAGTAGCAACAGAAGGATTTATTTGTTAATTCGTACCTACCGTGGCACATATAAAGAAAGAAATCGAGAAACTACTTTAGCAAACTAACATTATAAACACGTCCCATATGAGACTTATTAGTGGTCACCGGGATGGAAGGCATCCATCAAACTGCTTTCGAAGGCATTCTCAACATAAATTTCAAAGTCCTTTCCTAAGAGAGATTGAAGAAGGTACAAAACAAATGAATATATGCATATTATACAGAATGAAAAGCATGAGAAAACGTTAAAAGATAATAAAGATATTAATATAGATGAAACTGTCAGAGTTTTTTGTTTACCTCTGTCTGTTGAGATAAATGGTACATACTGGAAGCCATGTGCCGGATATTAACATGTCTCTACTGAACCAGCATTCAGACAGTAATTTTCTGGGTAGTGAAACGAGAGAAGGGAAGAAAAATAAAGCGATTTGGGCTTGGTGTGGAAATACAGATCAAACCGCAGTGATGAAACAAAATGCGGAACAGGTTTAAACTTTCTAACATATTTATGGACATTTGACTATTGTAGACAATTATTTATCCATGAGAAATGAGGGTTCATAAGCTGACCATCTTAATGTATTAGCTCAAATCCTCTAGGAGCTACAGAAAATAAAATATGCAAAAGTAACTTTCGTAGCAGTTACTGGTTTCTGCATACCATAAATTATATATGAAAATGATCATAATCTTCTTAAGTTTAGAATTTTGGAACTAGCTCAGTTGTATGCCATGCTGGTTGGGACCAGTGTTCGAAAATGACCGTGGCAATGCCCCAAATGCAACTTGGCTTCATGTAGTTTACAAGCATTTTTAGAGCTTTGCATATCTTTACAGGACCTTGAAATATGCACATGAAAAACACCAGAATTGGACTCCCAATTAGATGTCAATGCAAAATGACTCAAACTCAATGCCCCAAATGCAATTTGGCTTCATATAGTTTACAAGCATTTTTAGAGCTTTGCATATCTTTACAGGACCTTGAAATATGCACATGAAAAACAGCAGAATTGGACTCCCAATTAGATGTCAATGCAAAATGACTCAAACTCAATGCCCCAAATGCAATTTGGCTTCATATAGTTTACAAGCATTTTTAGAGCTTTGCATATCTTTACAGGACCTTGAAATATGCACATGAAAAACACCAGAATTGGACTCCCAATTAGATGTCAATGCAAAATGACTCAAATTCTTATGAGCTACAACATGGGAAGATACTAAAACATTCCTCTTTGTTTTAACTTCATTTAAAGGTATTAAAATTCAAAGATTGTATGTTAATGGGTGGAGAACCTGGATAAATCGATGAGTTTTGTCCAGCGAACGCATACCGAGAACGTCTATAGCAACTTTTAGGAAAACCGCGAAGACCTTAGTTTGGGAGTCCGGTGAATTTTGCAAGATGTGCAAAGCTCCAAGCATTGTAGATGTAAACTTTGTTCGACGCAGAGACATGGCCGTTCCAAGGGGCATTCTCACAGTGCCTGCAAAATGCACTCAATCACAAGAGTCAATCTCTGTTAACTACCATAGAAATCAAGGATACTCATTGTACTCACCAGTATTCAGCAATAATACATCCTTCCAGGAAGTTTTTGCCTCATAATATCTTATCATACTGGTTCATACATTTGCTTCGTAAAAGTTTCCTGAACATGACATGAAGCTGGTACTGTCTAGTCTTCAGACCAATTTTACTGCGACTTTCCAATACATTTCCGGCTATTTTTGTCTTACTTGTCCTTGACCATACAGTTTTAATGTCACAGTGCTTCAAGAAGTGATGTCGAATAACCAATTTGTGAATATAGGTGCAGATGAAATAACTTTTGCTTCACGTTACTTCTTAAATTACACACATGCATTTCCTATTTGTACACTTCTCATTGTTTCTCTGTGTTTGCTAAAAGAGATTAAAATATTCTTCTCCAGATCGTAAAGCCATCGTATTCATAAGAATCAAATGATCTGCACTAATCGGAATTGACTATAATTTTTCAGTTTAAATTTTCCTGTCGGATGCATTACAGTTGTATAATATTGTCTTTTGGAAACCATTACATGGTCAATTACCACATTAATTACTGTACTTTTCTCGTCAATGTAGAATTGTCCAATTCTCCACATAATAAGAGTACAATATTACGGTATTATTTGACAGGTTTTTGGTATTTCTCATTAGTAAGTTCCATAAAATAGTTACGATTTTCCTCTGGCGCTTTAAATTTGCTCATCTCTACATCTTTTTTGTAAAATCAATTATTAATGTAGGTGTGATTAATGTTTCATCCCTGAAATCTTATGAAACGAAAGATTGTCAGAAACATATGCGAGGTATTTACTTGGTTGTTACTGTATAATGCAACCTCCTTATTGTTTTTCAATCTGTGAACATCAAGATTCCACATCGTAATCTTGCCATAAACCATTGTGGATGTTGGATTGTTATTATTCACAGTCATCTCGTAATTTTAGTTTTAGACCTCCTGCTGATAAATTGATCTTCACATAACTACAGGAGAAATCTTATGACTGCTGTTGACTTCTGGACGGTTCTCCCCGAAATATTCAGTGTTCAGATCCTCGGACACTTGACTCTTTTTTATTTTCAAATTAAATATCCAATGTGATTAGTATTTAATTTGGGTTTAAGCGCCTGTTTTGATATAAATAGGCCTGTTCACTTTCAAAAATACAGAATTAATCTTAGAAATGTCCTCATGCTGGATACAGTTACCAAAACACATGCCAAGAGAAGAATATTCCACGTAGCATTGCTGATTTCTTTCACTGCTATCTGAGTGTATCTTTCACTGATGAATTGCATTTCCTTTCTAGTGGTAGTAAATTTCATTATAGACGTATTCTATTTTAGATAAAAATATATATTACATTTATTATGAGTTTCGAGCGCCAGAATTACTTTATATGGACTGCTTATTTATTTATTGACTGATAGTAATATTTTCGGCATTCTTGCAGTGTTATTTTTCATACTGTGTCTCAATCGTTTCTTATGCAAATCTTTATGACAATGAATTGTTTAGTGAAAACAATTTGGAAAGATACTAAATGTATTTTTTTGTTTCTGTGCTTTAGGTATTTCCTTTCATGTGTTCTTCGTTTTCTAGTAACAAAAGTAGAACTGTTATATAATTTTACTTTAAACATGTATCTGTCATATGTCTGTCGCATTAAAACAACATTCTTCTAGTGACAGTTCTCAATTTTTTTTTTAGGTACAGTTACTGGTTTATAACTTATTTTATGCTATTCATTTTTCGGAGTTCTTGGCCATGTATCTTATTTATGGCTCGTTGATGTTCTGAGAAATATAAACGAAAAGTGCTAGGGGCTTAATATTTTAATATATTACGTGTTGACAATCCTGGAAGTAGCACTACATTTATTGCAAAGTTCTCTGTTTACTGCTTAGTTACTCAGTAGGTTGAAACTGCTAATTGTCTCGCTATGAAGAAATGAATTTTATGCGTCCATTTTGTACTTTTTTATTCCCAATATTTTTCGGTAGCTTTATTGATTCGGTTTATTTTGTAATTTTGAAACGAGTAAAATAATTGTCCTGAAAAAGTGGAAGTTACATATTTACACACTTAATTGCAACGATTCATTTATTAGACGCCAATTTTTTTCTAACATCTTCTTTCTTCTAAGTGTATTTCACTTGCATACTTAGCAAAAGACACCCAGTCATAACATGAGGTACAATTTTTTTATCTTATTTTATTACTATAATGACATAAACATAATATGAAGATACGTATTTCACTTTTTGCCACTTTATGTAGAGCTCAAAATGAACAAAGTGTTAAGAGATTTCTCTCCAGTTTACAATCGTCATTGCTGATTCATGTCTCGAGCAATAATGTCACTGGCCGCTTAAGTAGAAAATAAAGCCGTGACTCGTGCTTTCCGGATTGACTTAACCATGGTTAAGGGATGTTAAATGCTTTCGTTCTCAATAGATCTCTTATGATACTTAAAGCAGATGCTAAGCATCTCATAAACACAATAGCGAACTCTCATCTCACTTGGAGGTGAATGGAATCGAGGGCACTCGTCACTGCAATCTTTCCATATCGACAAATGTCATTCTCTTCAGTAATTATACTGTTTACATTAAATTATACCAGATTTGACTACTTTGAATACTATTCTCCGGATAGACTTCATTTCTGCAGTTATTTTTTCTTGTCTGTACAAACTTTCTTGTTCTCTCGTAGCATATTTGTTCGCAATTAGCATTCCATTAACTTCAAGTTCCGCTACATGTAGTTATTTGTTTTGTACGAGATTTTTTAATTGCTTAATATTATGTTCATTTTTTGAATAGAAATTAAGGTTCCATTGAAAACATTCGTGTCTAATTATTTATTATACTACAAAAATTTCTAACGTATCTGTATTTTGCCATATTTTCATGTAGGCCTACTCTTATATTGTATGCTATTGCTGATTTTCACTCTTATTGCTCTTTCACAGCTTATAAATGAATAAGAAATAAACTGAACGTAACTGAATGTAATATAAATTATTATACGTTCTTGCATGAAAAATGTATTTTCGATACTATTCTATTTCGTATTAAGTTGTACACTACGTATTAATTTAAAATAAGAATCTGAGAAAATTTAGAAAACTTGCAGCGATAGTTTATATTTTATTTCGGAAGGTATTAATCACCATTCATTAAGCAGGAACATTTTAAAAGGAAACTATTCTCTCGAAGATATATGCTCCTCTAGATTGCAATGTACAGCCAAGTTGTGACACCAGGTATTAAGGTTCGAAGTGTTTCTTCTTCTTCTTCTTCTTCTTCTTCTTCTTCTTCGCCTCCTCCTCCTCCTCCTCCTCCTCCTCCTCCTCCTCCTCCTAGTATATTCCCATATTGTTTAACAATACATTCTCTCACTGACCTTTTCAATCATTGAGTTATAAAAGCATAGATTTTTCTTCCAAGAGATCAAAATTATATATTTTTTTCTTTATATTACACCATACTGTGTAAGTATGCATCTGCTGCACGTTTATTTTCCTTTCACTTCCAAGTTCCATCACAATTTGATCTGTATAATATGTAGAAATAAAGCGTGTTTGATACAGAGAAGTCTTCCAGGCATATTCTCCAAAGTAATAACAAAGCCAAATATAATAAGAGCGGAGTAATTTACTAACGAGCAGAATTGCATTTGTAAATCCACTGAAGCTGCAATATTTTGTTTTCTAAAAATGTTTTTCTGAAACGCTGAAATATTTCCAAGGATTAATTTTAATCCGGGAGGGAAGTAATTCTGTTTGACAGTGTTTATTTCCCATATAAACAATATAATATGTCCTCTTCATCAAAGATTGAACGCACATTGTGGTCGTTACCATGTCATTTCGCTGTTAGGCAATGCATTTTATGTATGCTTGTCGTTACGCCTCTGCAATTTATTTTCATGACAATTCGGCTTACGCAATTATATTTTGCTGCTAATTGCAGGATATAAAAGTGTTCAACAAATACGATGTGGTCATATGACTGTGTATTTACAGAATTACGAAAGCCAACCAAGTGTTACAAAATCCGTTCTGGGGGAATCAATTTTATGGTCGAGGTGTAATCCACAACTAATCCGACATATGTGTACTAGTCTTAAAATCAACATGTAAATCATTGTGTCTCAGGGCGTGTACTCATGTGGATCGTACACATACGCAGCTGTCAGTTGCTGTTTCTTCCTCATGCAAATATTGTTAGCTATTAAAGTAAAGCAAGCAACCTGTCTATCATACTATGGAATTACTGAATCACTATCAAAACCAACATCCAGTGTCCAGTATGTAAAGTACACACCGTTGAGCTTATTGCTTCACTAATTAGTAGGTATCCACTCTGAAATTTCTTGCTGAATGTGTAGATGTAACCTACAGGCATCCTGTATGCATTATTTAACGTTTATACAATTGGAATCTATTCGCTTGCAGAGAGGAGAATGACATTTCAATATGATGTGACTTTTCTCCTAATGAAACAAACATGGATGCTGTCTTGGCTGAGCAGTCACTTCGTCATTCTCTATTCATCACAGAGGTCACACGTTCTAACAAAAATAGTTTCAGTGTTCAAGCATTCTTCATTTTTTAACTTTGTGAATCATTCTTTTCTGTGCACCAGCTTGCTCTTTGGAATATTTTGTTATTTTAACATGAACTGGAAATTCGAACGAATCAATGGATATTATACTTATGAATATCTCCTTTATTTTAGTGTGCACGAATATGTCACACTAGTTAAATTAAAACAGTATCATCCGCAAAAAGAAGACTATTATGAAAATGTGCTGTAGGCTCTGTAGTTAAGAGGAACTTGACTGCTTTAAGGAGCTTCACACACTTCAGTAATGAATGTCTTGCCTGTTCAAAGGAAATAAGAATATTAACCAATGTATCATCAAGAAATCATATAAACAGGTACAGAAAAATTCGTTTGAGAATAGAGTTACGGTATATCGTTCGCTGGACAAAACTCTTACTACAGAGTTGATTATTATCAAGTTTCGCCACCCTAATATAATGTAATGCACATTACCAGTGTGTGTAGCCAGCATTCTTCGCAATGGACGTGCCAGCAGCAGACAGAGATCACCGGCTTCTTGTAGCGTTCCTATAAACACACACATCCAAAAACAAAACTCAAACTGATTTACTTTCTACATTGGGATGAGGCTGTATTTTGGAATGAATTTATTTCACACTTTACAGGATCGTCCATTGTGTATCTACTGACAACATCAGCTGCCGCCTAAATGATGAATCAAACAGAACTAGAAAAGCAACATTTTTTTCCCTCAAGAACATCCTGTTTGTGTCCACGTTGAAGAAACAACATGTTTTGAATGCATAATCCCTGATTAGTTTGGATTGTGGTCTCGCTACTCAGCATTCTGTTTTGTGTGTAAAATTGAGTTTTATGTTCTGCGGGACCCATTGTTTTTGCTCTCTTTTGGAGGAAGAGCTCATTTACATTAAACAATGGCAATTTATGAGCCAACGTGACAGGATTGGAAAGTCAAATGGTCTATTATATTCAGAGGTGAAAAGTAGAGCTAGCGCAAAAACCTTACACTTCTAATACGGATTCCCCATCATATATATTCATGCATTTTGTATTTTTCAACAATTAAGAACCAGCAGCCCATAACAAATTAAGTGAACTCCTATTGGAAAAAGAATGTCAAACATTAGTTTGGAACGACTGCAATAAATTTCTTTAAATGTAGGATAATATACATATATCTGTAAATTAGTCAAGCAGCCTGTTTTCTTTGTACTAAGGAAACACCAGAGCCTGACAACGTGGATGTCATTAAGCTGTGTACATGTTCTTTACATTTCAACTTGTAAAAATAAGGAATGGAGTAGCAAATAAAGCAACTTAAATGCATCCCTTTAATATTATGAGGGTAAAGGATCGATGAATGGGACCTTAGAGCGTTTATAGCGTTATTATCAAGGCCCGGATTCTGATGACATGTCATCTTTTTATTAATGCTGGCTAGACATTGCCATTTTGTAGATAAATCCTAACCATGGCCTCTGGATAATAGAAATGCACTTTTACTAGGTCATTTTATGCAATTTTATATTTTTAGGGCATTTATTTGAATTCTGCGTCATTGTTTTGTCATTTTCCTGTCATTTGCCTCCTTATTTTGTCATTTTTATGCATTTACTTTAAATAAAAGGCTAGGGTACTATAATGCAACATTTTTGTAGAATCTAGGGTACTTTAAAAACAATTTTCTTACTTTTCTTCTCAAATGTTCCACTCAAGAACAAAGTTTTTAGACCTATAACATCCTTCCTACATTTACAGTTTTTTACAATTACAGTGTGTCCAACAGTCCTCTTTTTAAGGACTGTCCTTTAAAATGGTGACTATTAAAAAAAGTCCTTCAATTGTCCTTTTTTCAGCGAGTTGAGACTTTATGTTATTGTATAATGTGTACAATCAATTATAAATGTAGAAAATAAACTTATAAAAATAAAAGTGAGGAATTAAACTGTGGGAGGAACGGAATAGCTATGAGGGGTGAAGAGGAGGCCATTTTGAAAAAAAGAATATACTATTTCCTTTATTTAATAGATAATACGTTAAAAAACTTAAATTTAAGCTGAACTTTTCCTCCAAAGAACTCTGCAGGTTTTCAGATTGTTCAAACTCTTATTCAAGGTCCGTTTTCAGTTGCTACAGATGAAAGCAGTGATAAAAACAAACTCCAAACTGTACCATATTGTTATTAACGGTATATCAATATAATGTTATATTTAGCTTCACCCCCAACCCCCTTTTCACTCGGTGTGTCTGTCCTTCATTTCAAAGCTTTTCAGTTGGACACACTGCAATTATGTACAAATTAGTCTATATCTTTGTGTGTACAGTAATAATTTTTATAAATAAAATATCAGTTCTTAGGTCATTCTTTGTCATTATTAAATCATTTTCTTTAAAATTTAGGGTCATTGTATAGGTAATTTTTCAAACAATTTTAGGTTATCAGAATCCGGGCCCTGGTTATCATCAAGCTCCTTAAGGTAACCTCCTGAATCGTGGTCGTTTGATATTTCGTATTTCACACCACTCATTTTTATCTACTTGGGCAAATAATTATAACTGAGCAGCAGAGGGCGTACAATTGCAGTAGTTTTCAACTCAGTCTGCATGCATGTCAGTACTTTATCGTGCGTCATTGAGATACTGTTACGTCACATGTCATAAGCTTATTATACAGGGTGTTAATGAATATCACCGAAATATTTTACCTATGTATAGAGGGGACATAGACAAAATACTTTTATTAGGATATTTTTCCTCTATGGATCAAAACCAAGAAACTTCGCTGTTAACACTGTAGTCAGTAGTTATGAATAAAAAAAGACTAATGCAGTGGCGACCAGTTATGTGATTAGTTTGTAAACTTTGCAGATTATGGAAACACTAAATTATGATATAGCTGTTGACGAATCATTAAGAGTCAGGTTTTTATTGATCACTAGGAAGGCATGAAGTCAATTTAATGAACATTTAAACTCTATTTCGCGTAATTATTGATTTATGAGCGCGTAATTATTGATTTATGAGCACCAAATTATAATGACTTCCATGCCCTGTAGCATACACATTTTACGCCATAGAGAAAAAATCTCCTAATAAAAGTTGCTTGTCTAAGTCCCCTCTATATACAGGTAAAATATTTCGGTGTTATTTATTAACATTCTGTATAATATGTTCAATTTCATAGTCTCTCAAGGACGTCACTGTTCGTTCAGTCAGTAATCAGATGTGAGCTGGTTCATTCTTACCTTTTCTCGGTGTTACAAGTTACGGAAGCAGATAACTTTTGGAATAATACCCTACAAATAATATAAATAAGAATAATAATGAGTAAACTTTCCGACTAATGAAGACATACGTCATTCTTTCGATTTTAACCAATAACATTTGTGTGTGAAATCAGTCAATCATAGACCTGTTTGACTCAATCTTTATCGAAATTTCGTTACCACCTACAAGCACAAGAAAGCCATAACCTCGATAGCATGAATGAAATGCATTTGTATTCACGTGCATATTATTTTCCCAGAAACAGAACGTGCTAATATGCATCGCAAGGAACTGTAGCAATAATATAATTAAGCGGTTCTCTTAAGATTTATTCCTTAAATAAACTGAACTACGCTTACGTCTGTTCAGAGATCACTACTAACTCATAATTATACTTTGGAGCAAACGTCTTCCATATTTCAGCAAACAATACTTACGAACGTGTTTTTTCACAAGAACAGTCACATTGATTATGTATTTATAGGTTATGAATGCCTTCTGATAGTTTTATTTCAGTCAAAAATGGTATTGAAATAAATCACTTTACGTTATATTCATTAACAAATGTATTTTATTAATTATTTATTAAATTTCATTTGTTTAAAACTAAACTAAAACTAAACTCCAGGGCACTACATTCCTTTGAGGGACTAGGCCTGCCAACCGACCGCTGCTTCTTCTACCGTAGCAGTTGGCAGTATTGGGGGGCATGTGGTCAGCATACCGACTCTCACGACCGTTACTGATGGCTTATTGAATAGGATCCGCTACGGGTACTTCTTTATCAAGTAGTCCCTCTGTTTGTGTCACAAGGCTGATTGCACCCTGTTCCAGACCTCCCTACTGCAGAAAAAAATCTGAGGTGGTACCGGGGATCGAAACCAGACCTGCGGATCTGCAGCCAGTAACGGTAACCAGGAAACCACGCAAGAGATAGATATTTGTTAATAGACATAATCGCAACTCATGACTTTTGAAGTCGCCCATGACATCACCAATAATAATACATACATGACTAATAACAAACGTTGTTAAATCAACCTTCTAAAGCAGTTTTCCAGAAACTAATTATTTTGGAAAAGTTTGCAGCAGTACAATCAACATAGGAAAAGTAGAGAGACTTTTTTGATATGCAATTATCACAATAAGAATCACCGCTGGATTTTTTCTGTGCAATGTGACCCTGGTGGGAACTAAGTCGCATTACGGAACTACCAGCACGTAATCTTGATATAATATTGATTGAACCCTAATTGTTTGGCAAGCTTGTTTACATTAATGGTACAACTGGGTGGGGATGGGATAATCACGGGTCTGAATTCAGGAATAGGTGTCTGAACCACGTCTTGCTAGATCAAGTACGGCCTTAAAATATATAAATCGATTAACATAATTAACCGCAATAAAATATTTTACAATTACACAGCATATTACACGGGAATATGAGTTTTCATAACGGTGTTGCAGTCCAGTGGTTACCGAGGGGCACTGAACATCTTGAGGACAATAATTCACATTTCATAAATAAGTAAACAGTTCCAGTTTAAAAAAAATTACCCAAAAAGGAACAGGTAGTCATATGCTGACAAAATATTGCTATCTATAAATAATGTTTAAAGATGCAGGTCGATAATACAGCAGTAGGACCTTTTCCCTATACGGCAAGCAGCGCCAAGAAGTTCAGTTTGCGAAAAACCAACATGCAGGTCAAGTATATTATTTATTGGAAACCTTGAGGACAGTGTAGTTTTTAAGTCTGTGCACATTTTTTTGAAAAATACAAGGGCTAGTGTGATTTCATTGTAAACAAACGCAATGCTGGAATATAGGCTACTATTAAAAAGAAGACTTCCACTACAAAATTTAGGTGTCGTCAGATCAGGAGTTGGCATAAACATGACATAATATATAATATATTGTTACAAAATTGTGCCCACCTATTGTATTGTTTTGGAGCACGTTGCAAAAAGGTATTCATGATCTTAGAAGAGATAACTATTAGTAATTTTTCAGAAATACGTACAGAATAATAAACTGTGTTTGTATTACGATGTTTCCAGTTAAATCATTTTATTTCAATTCACCGTATATCATAAGGAACTTACGAAAAACTTCACTTTCGACTGAACTACAGTAAGTCTATCGTTAGATGCGTCCTTACTCCCATATTTCTGCCTCTCACAATAATATTATCACTTCTTAATCTTTCTCTATGCTTTACCTCTTTCGTTGTAGAGACTTTTACGTAGCCCACACCTTACAGGTCCGCGACCTTTCGGGAGAGGGAGTTTCCTTGACCTGATAAAGACATGGACAGCCTATTCGGATGAGTGATCAGCCTAATGCGAGGGCCACCTCCGAGACAACACGAACACATAGTACGAGACACACCGGTCGCACACAAGGCAAAGATGGGATGAAGGTGATAATGATGGCTAGATGATATCCGTTGACCATGAGGACCTAAAGTTTACGTCATTCGTCTCACAGGTGAGGAAAAGCTATGGAAAAACCCACCTAGGAAACCTGGCCTGAATCGAAACCGGGCTCTCTGCATAAAGAGAGCGTATGGATCCCCTATGCCACAACGGTGGACAAGTATTTTGTCAAGGGAAACAAATTTCCTTACAGAATAGCCAGGGTGAGCCAAGGGGCAGTTGATAAAGACACTGTGCTACAAACAAGAAGGTTCGGGTTCGATCTTCCGGGCTTATACTCTATTCACTGGTATTTGGATCTTCTGTTTTGGTGAAAATTGTCATGCACAACCTTCCTTAGAAAAAAGGTTCTCAGGTATCCGATCAACTTGCGCTATTCAGACTATCGCATGCCAGTTACATCAAAACTTATTTATCAAACTTGGCAGTATAGTTAGACCGTTAGAGCAAGTTGCTCTGACACCTGAGAGCCGGATTTCAGGTGCAGACTTGTGTGTGAGAATAAGGTTTCACCAAAGCAGAAGGTCCACATACGCTTGAATGGTCTTTTCCTCGAAATTATAACGGTATAATACATTACTTTACTTTACTCTGATTAAATACATTACAAGTAGTTTGTGCTAAAAGTCTAGGCCTGTGGAATATCGGTAGGAATGAGTCACTGATTAATTTCTACTTTTATTATTTTCAGTTAATAAACTCGGCTATTAATTTCATTCCACAAAATGAAACATGTCCGATATTAGTTCTAAATTCCTTAATGCACTAAATTTCACTAAAATGGAGAATTATGTTATGAAAAACTGAGCGAAAGGGAGTTTTGAAAATTAGCACTGCTGCGTGAAATATGTAACAACAGTCAACAAGTCTCAAATGTGTTTTCCAAACAGCGAAACAATTGAACAAACTCAAAACTAAACAACAGAAGCTGGATATATTGATGTGCAAACGTTTGGTTTCTGCAAGCAGAGATAAATATGTTTGGTACTGTGGAAGTCTACTACGTTTTAATAATATATAACAGAAGGATCGATAATGAGTATTGTAATTATGTTATATTATTATTACTGATATATTATTCATAGAGTAATTTTAAAACTGTTTTCAAGGTTAAAAATTGGCTTGATAACACTTGTGTTAATCATTTTTTTCAATGTTGAAAGCAGTTGAAAGACAGCAGTTGATGAAAACTTAAATATTTTAGGCTCTAATAATCATGATGGACGCACACTACTTTTGTACGGGAGCGATCAAGGTTTTCAAATGTCAGTGACCAAATAGATTCACTAATTGACAACCATAATTGGACGTAATACGTATAAACGGAAAAGGAATGGAACTATAAATATGCACATTTCTGTTTGTAACGCCGTTGACATGTATTGCATATCTGTCTTAAAATGACATGTTTAAAGCAATTTTGATAGAAGAAGCCTTTAAATTCAAACAATTTGAATGGAACACTAAGCTTCCAGTTGAATCTTTCTACTGCATTAGGGTTCTCTGTAACAAGTGACGACTAAAGCACTATTGTTTTAATAATCTGCAGAGAAACTAATTATGACAATTCTAATTAATTTTTAAATGTTGTGTAGGCCTATAACATTCTATATTTAATATTCAAAATGAAGAACTAAGTAGATTTAAAAGCAACACTGGTTGAATAAATAAAAGTTATGCAATTTTTATCTAACTTCTTGAAATATTTTCACTACATTACATTTCCTTTTATGGTGTGGTGGTCCGCGAAGATGGTGCAGATGGTCCGAGGATATAATTACAAAATATCATAAAGCAAGTAAAGAAGTAAAAATTGTGCACATAAAATGGACACTAGATAATATCAAAGTTTTTAAAATCTTCGAAAATACAGGTCCTATTGCAAGTTTCATTACTTTTGCAGTTACGAACCACAGTTTGAAACCCCTGATGCACTGACGTCTATGGTTCCCTCTTTCATTCAAAACCCCGAAAAATAAGACTTTGTCGGAATTTGTTATTAGAGGCGCTCTCTTAACAAGAGTTTTATTGTTGGAGGTGCCCGAGTGTCTGATACCGGTAAACCTGTGTTATAATTCCTAATTATATTACGAAATTGGTAATAAATATTAAAGTCTGTTTAAAATATAATTTTACTGTCAATAGTTTACTTCCAATTCAATAACTGTGTTTTCGTCGAATTAAAAAATGTATTTAGATTTATTTCGTTATAATGACCTTAATTAATACCCCAAATATTAAGAATATAGGCCTACATTTTGCCTGCTTTTAAAAATGGGATGTAAAATTAGGGGTCCGTAAAGTTTTTTAGACATTTTAGAGGTCCTCGGGTTCAAACAGATTGAGAAACGCTGGTGTAGACAAAAATTGAATTATCTTTCTCTACGCTGCTCTCCCAATTATTGTAGCGATGTATCGAAGGTGTTAATTTTATGACATGACAAGAGTTCTTGACATAGCATCTTACGACACACTAGCTGGAAAAATACATAGGCTGGATAAAAACAGTGGCAACACATTTATAAAATCACGGTGAATTTCTGGCAGTTCAAATCGCTTTTGTGAGATGCTGGCTGGATATCCAGCATACTTCAGGGTCAATTGGAGTCCTCTGTCAATATGAATTCCTCCACAGTAACCAGAAAAAAACAGCCACCCTGAATGTCTTCTAGATATTGTAACAGAGGGACTGATAACAATTCCATCAGCTGAGAGGTTTCTTGACTTACAGAAGCTTTCGAGAAATTTGCATATCCAAAACAGGGGGAAAAAAAACGAGATGGGTTAAAGCCTGTCACTTTTCTTCACTTCCATCTTGAAGAGGTTCAGTCATGTGTCACGTTCAAGCATTCATCATTCCGTAAAAACTTTTACCAAACTTGAAACTACTCATTATGGTAATCCAGATTATTGTGAGTCAAGAGTCATTCAGGTATCTCGATTTGGTTTTAATCAACGACCTTCTTTCAGTTCCAAAAGTCATTTCAGGGTGGCCGATGGGGCCAGCTCATTTTCTGTTAATGTGAAGTCATTCGTAGTGAAAGACGACGCCAATTTGCTCTGACGTATGCTGGGTATCCAACCAACATCTGGTAAAACCGATTTGAACTTCTTGTCATTAACTGTGATTTTATCCACCCTACGTATAATTAAGCTATATGGTTTTACTTCCGATGTCACTTATCTGGTAAATTCTTGTTTTCTTAAATAACGTGATTCACTGTCTATTTTATTACAAAAAATTAACTCAGTTTAAGTTTTTAACTTTTATTTTAGTAACTGATAAGCTTCAGGACCGAAGAGGGTTATAGTATAATACTAAGTTATATCATCTGATACCTTCTTTAAATATTTACAAATGACTTAATAATGTGAAAATATATATGATCTTGATATAAACAACGATAAAAAATTTATACACAAGCATGGTCAGTGTGCCAGTGTTAATATACTCGCCGACGGATTGTTCACAGCATGGGGGTGGCTTCGCTGTGCGTCATAACTAGGGCTAGGATTTTTAGCCTTTTATAAAAGATATTACTAGAAGATACAGCCTACCAAGATCAGTCTGTTAAAGAATCTAATTTATAAACGCCTGATAATGGTGAACCTAATTACTTAGCTAAATTCCGGGTTTTCTGGCTTTTGTTAAAAAGGGGAAAGTGCGAAAGTTTCGCTAGGGTAAACGTTGGCATATATCATAAATATTCTAATGGGATATATTTTAGTTTTTTGCCTTGCCCACATTGCCGTAGAAAAAGTAATTGTCATTACTATTGTGGAAACCCTCGTAGAGGCATAGATTTGAAAATTCCTCTGACTGCTGTAGAAGTTAAACACTCGAAAATTCTGAACCAGGGAAATAAAAACCTCTAAATTCTAACTAACCAAACTTTACAAGAGAGAAACTGAACGGTTTTATTAAGATTACCAGGAAATGAAGCATGGAAAACAAGAATTCTCTTGTTCCATGGAACAAGAGGCGTATTGATTTCCGTAGGTATTAACAAGCATACTGTTAAACGATGGACTTAGAGCTTTCTTGCCATGCGGACCAAACTAAGTAGCTCAATCCAGCCCATAACTCAATTTTCAAAAAAGTGTGGTTTAGTTAGTGGGTGTGTCTGAATCCTAATCTGCACATTCTGAAAACATTGAAGCTGAGAATGTGTAATTGTATAAATTACTTATTAGTTATTAATGATTAAGTTGCTTATTAAAGTTATTACTAATGTATTTAGTGTTCGATGCTTTTCCTTAAGGGGTGACAGAAGTTTTGGTTTATCTACACTGGTTAAAGATGTTATGAGCATTCTTTTATTTTAATGTAAAAAATCCAGTATACCCAAAACTGTAACTTTGTGAAATCTTATGCTGTTTGACCGCATGGAAATGTGTTGCTGACCACATACGAGGATCATTCAATAATTAAAGAGACAAACTGACCTGGAGAAAAACCCGTTTATTTTTACAAAACAAGACTTTTCCTACTTTTCAACATAATCCCCAATCAACATTTATGCACTTGTCCCAACGGGTTACTAGCTTTTTTAATACCGGCTGCAAAGAACTCTTTGTCTTTGTGTCGGAGCCAATTTCCTCAAATTTCTTGACATCCTCGTTATCCTGGAACTTCTTCCCACGTAATGCCTCCTTCAGTGGACCAAACAAATGGAATCAGAGGGTACTAAATCACAACTTCAACAGGTCGGCCAGAACGGTGTTCGTCAGTCACTGATTCTCGATCACTTTTGAAATCTTCTACCCACTTGTAAAAATTTCCACGATTCATACAACTTTCACCATACACTTTAGTCATTCTAGAGTATATATTAGCTGGTTTTTCACCTTCAGCAATCAAAAACGAATCACAGAACGTTGATCAACCAAATTGGAATTTTCAAGAAAACCCGACATCGTTAAACTTAATTTTGAGGTTATAAACAGAGCAATGTTGATCCATCAGCTGAGTAGATCTTATCCCAGAAATGCCAACTTAAAATCCTAACTGTATCAAACTTGTACTACCAACCGTCTTTTCCCCAGACCAATTTGTCTCTTTAATTATTGCTCGTATTTAAAGAACCGTGCACTTTAATGTGCCAATGCATGCAAACTTCAAGCACTCGTATTCTCAGTTTCAATTTTTCGTTATTTAGTCAAATTTAAAATCTATCTTCACCCACAACAATACAGATGCTGCTCCAATAAGTTTCACAATGTACTTCACACTGTATGCAACAAAATTACTAACGAGATTTCTTGTATAAGCCTTAGCTTTTTTGTTTAAATATTTAGTATCGTCATAAGTCAATTTTTTAAAACTTCTAATTTTCCTATGTAATTTTTTTAACATAAAGTATAAATAAGATGTAATTATTAAAAATATTTTGTAGAATAAAAATCAAAGAATGCTATATAAAAATATCAGGGTCATATCGAATTAGTCGGAGGAGGTAAATTTCAATTTTTATTTTAAAAAATCAATTCAATTGATTAATATCTCAGAAACAAATTGAGATAATAAACTGAAATTTGAAACTGCAATTTCTGTTCATGTTTTAGTTTAGTGTATCAGATTTCAATTTTATTACATAAATATTTTGGGAAATCACTCTCAACACTTCGGTCACCCCTTAAAGAACAGGGGAAGGCTGAAGAGTTAGCTCATCCATACAAACCTGACTAAGGAATCCTGGTCATTATTTCAGTGAGTTATATGTGAGTTAAAAGGATGAAGAACTGGTTTGGGGACATGTAATCTAATTCTATGATGAACTGCATCTCACTCATGAAGTTATTAAGCACGCAAGCTTAAATAACATTTTATATGTTTCCAAATTCGATATATCTGCTCCTCTCCTCAGATTTACTGCTCAGTAGTGAGATGTATGCATTTAAATTGCGTTATTAGTAATTTTAATTCTGTTTTCCTTCAGATTGAACATGGATGGCAACACTTCCTCTTAATCGAGCGTAGTCCATTATTTATTTCTTCAACTGGCCGAGCCATTAGTAGACTACTTAAACACGTGTGTAGAATAAAGTTGGTAGGGATTCACAATATTCCGAAGGTACATGAAATAGTTATATGCTTAAACAGTATCTAATTATTAGCGACCCTTTCTCAAAAGATGTTAAATTTTGGTAAATAAATTGGGTTGACTTCGGTATCATTTCGCATAACAAAATACAACTTCTGCATTATTTCACATTAAACCCAGATAGTGCAAAAATGTAAGACATTAAAGATCTGAGATATGTAAATACCTACGGTATAATATGTTGCACTAGGAAGAGAATGGTAGTAAAACAGGGAATTTTGAATTTAATAAAAATCCCTGCTACTGAAATTGTCAAGAAATAACAATCGACGATCCTTTAATGCATTTCACGTAAGGTAGGCTGTAATAGTTCATTTGGTCTAAAAATGAGCAGAGTACTTAGTATTACGTGTTAATATAGGCTACTATCCGCAGAGACATAATTCTCTAGTTTCACAGGACAGTAAAAATTACAGCAATAAAGAAATAATCTTAAAATTAGGTAAAAAACAAATTGTTCTCTGCTCTGTCGGATTTCTCATGCATCTATAAGCACAATCAAAGAAACTACTGGTAACAGAATATCAGCAGCTGTTATTTTCATGAAAGAAGGATGAATAAATGCAATGGTTAAGTGATATATTCAGTCCATCATCCCTTGATACAACTTACTACACTACACATATCCTAACTACATCTACCATACATGAGTGGAATGAGAACATAAGTAACTATAACAAAACACTTAAATGTGGTTACAAAACCACAGAATTCCAAAGACTCTCTATTCTATCAATAGGCCTACTAAAGGCCTATGTCAGTTGAACATATAAAAAGAAAAAATCATTATCTTTTTAATTCGCCATATTATCATTGAGATATATTCATTAGAAATACCATAACATTTTTGGTCAATATTTCTACAAACTCAATTTAGATCATGTGACATGATCATGCCGTTGTACACAATTTCATTCTACATTTTCCGCCCATTCTATTGGATTCAAGCGAGTAGATACGTGTAGGTTTCCAAATCTAAATGGCACAACTTCTACAATATTTTGAAACCCACTTTTGAAACTTACAAAGCTGTTGCTACAATTGGGGGGGGGGCACATCTTAATATTTGAATGAGAATTGCCTATTTTGAAGCAGTGGGTTAAATTTTCAAAACCGAAACTACGTCCATTGTCTCTTTAAAAATTGCTTTGTACTCAGTAAATCTCCGCTCAACATCACAAGAAGTAAAAGGCATCATCCTAAACCTTGCAAAATCTTTATGTGCTAAATCCAGATCTGGTTTTCAACATTTCGTAGAAATTCAAGAATCCAGCATTGAACTACAGATACTAGTGAAATAAAATGTAAACGATTATCTGACAAGAATAACTCAGAAACCATAAAAAAACATATTTTCTAAAATATGTAAAAATGTGTACTATAGGCCTTGAAATATTGAAAATATAGGAAATCTAATATGTCTTAAACCATCGTTTCTCAACCTTTTTAACCCGAGGGCCTCTAAAATGTTAAAACATTTTACGGACCCCTAATTTTACATCCCATTTTTAAAAGAAGGGCTATATTCTTAATATTTGGGGTATCAATTATAGGTCATTATAACGAAATATGTATAAAAAATTTATTTCTTTACTTTCCACTTGCTTTATAATATTTTTAAATCATGTATGCGGACCATCTGCACCATCTGCGCGGTCCGCGGACCATAGGTTGAGAAACGCTGCCTTAAACCATTCCCAATATCTCAATTCATAAGCACAAACTAACTAAAATTTTTAACTTTAACAAACCTAAAATCAAATATGTATTTACATAAAAATTTGCCTTGGCCATGACCAAAGAAAAATATAGCTAAGTGTGGGTTAATCCTTATATGAATCTTCGTTATACAAAGATTCGACTGTATAACATTATCATGTAACGAAAATAATAATAATAATAATAATAATAATAATAATAATAATAATAATAATAATAATAATAATAATAATAATAATAATAATAATAATGTAATATTTTATTACAATTTTTGTTTTCTTTTAGGACGACTCTGCTGATCATCAGAATTTGCAATTTAATGAAAGAACAGGTAAGTTGCTCAGTACAAAGCAATTCGCATTTTCACTACTAATTAATGACGTAATGCGGTGTGTGGGGGCGAGTGAATGCCGACAGATTGTGTACTAGTGGCTCGCGACATTGTTCTGGTTTGCTTACATTCAGTTATCACAAGCAAAAGGGATACAAAATTCCTGCATAAATTATCTTGAATGTACAGTCCAAATACAGGTTGCAAATGATATCTCGTACAGACGCTTCGTAAATCAAGAAGTACGACAATAACCTAATCTTTATTAAAACAAAATAATAGTGCCATTTGAGCCAACAATGCACAATAACAATACTTCTTAGGCTTATGATGGATACTGCTAACATCCTGTAAATTGTAAAAACTAATTTAAGTTACTATTAGTCCTGGTGAAGTGGAAGAAAAGACCTTACGGTCTTAACTTTCTCCAGGTTAAATAAACTATTATTATTATTATTATTATTATTATTATTATTATTATTATTATTATTATTATTATTATTAATTACTAGCGCGCAATATTCTAGCAGGAAAATATTTTCTTTATAATCGTATTTCAGTCATTATTTTTGAAACTATAATGCGTATTTCTACAGGTGAAATGCTTTAAATACTGTTTGTGTACATATACATTATACAGGGTGTCCCAGATAAAGTTTCTTAACTAGACATAGCTAGAGTTAAGTTCAGATTTGATCCTAGCCTCAACAATCTTTATTATGTAAAATAATTCTGCAAAATTTGTTTTGATTGCCAGTATAGCTAGAAACATTATCTAGGACAGTCTGTATATGATGCAATATTTATATCTAAATTACGCAATAACATAACTATACATATTGTTCTTGTTAGGCTTATAAAAATTAAGTTAGCATCTTTGTTCAGAACACAAAAACCCAGCAGCCTATTCGTAAATTAAATGCGATGGGACTTAATTCAAGTTACAGTGAATGAATTAAATATAACATAAATTATTTTTTGGATATGTGATGAAATAATAACAGGATCATTTCTCATACCTCTGCTTCAATTTTATCAAATGTTATTGTCGTAGTACTACAGTTCACCGCCCTGAAAATCATTATTAGTTGAATTTATTTGTTTTCAAATAACAGAAGTCTTGATTCGGGACAACTAAATCACACTGGTTAAACTCGTAGCTTATATCGAAGAATGACATTTAACTTAAGAACTATACATTTTGGCTATTTGCATCATCGTAGTTGAGCGAGACTATCACCAGAGATTTCCATCGGCTATAACCTAATCTTACGCTGGCTACTAGATAATTCGCGGTTTTCCCATTCCACTCAGTACCGTCCACGAACAACAGAGACAACAATGCAGGTATCTGTACTCACCATGCATATGAGACATTTGAACTTGTCGTCACTAGCAGCCGCGTTCTCTAGGTCTCGGATTCGTGTTTTCAGAGCTTCTAGGATTTGATTCCTGCTCTGCTGTTCCCGGATCTCCCCTGACCCTGAGCCTGATCCCGAAGCAGCGTCCTCTGACGTCCCCGTAGCCTCCGAGCCATCAGACGCCTGCTGGCTGGGCTCCTCTTTCACTTCCACGTCAGTCGGCAGTTTACATTCCGGCGGCCGCTTGCTTCCGTCAGGACTAAAACACACCACATATCCACATATAAAGCATATCTCAAAATAAGAACAAAAATATTGGTTAAGTTGCTCCTATACGACTATTCCTTTCATACACCGCTTATTTGATACTGAACAATAACGTCTGACAGTGTCTCGGAAAATGAACATTTTGCAAGGAAGTGGTTTTATCTGACGAAACGTCAGCTCGTTAATGGATACCCCAAGGTATCAGTGTGCAGGGATTATTACATCACCTATCTGAACGTTTGCGAATGAACACACTAAAACATTTTTACAACACAACTTATTTAAAAATAGAAATCATTTAAATGCGTATTGATTCAAGTCCTTATGGAGTGATTAGTGAATACCACTGCAAAAATGATTTACTTTGGCTGTGATGGTCATGACAGTTTGTGGCAAGTTACCTAACATTGTCAAGGTAGAACACGATAACTGGTTAATACGAGGGCCATTCAATAATTAAAGAGACAAATTGGTCTGGGGAAAAAAAGGTTGGTAGTAAAAGTTTGAGACATTTAGGATTTTAAGTTGGCATCACTGGGATGAGTTCTAATCAGCTGATGGATCAACATTGCTCTGTTTATAACCTCAAAATTAAGTTTAACGATGTCGGGCCTTTTAAAAATCCCACATTGGTTGAACAACGTTCTGTAATTCGTTTTTAGATTGCTGAAGATGAAAAACCAGCTAATATACCTATATATACTCTACAATGACTAAAGTGTATGGTGAAAGTTGTATGAACTGTGGAAATTTTTATAAGTGGGTAGAACAGTTCAAAAGTAGTCGAGAATCAGTGACTGACGAACACTGTTCTGGCCAGCCTGTTTAAGTTGCAACTTCCTCACTTGAAACTCGAATTGTTTGGTCCACTGAAGGAGGCATTACGTGAGAAGAAGTTCTAGAATAACGAGAATGTCAAGAAATTTGTGGGAAATTGGCTCCGACACAAAGACAAATAGTTCTTTGCAGCCGGTATAAAAAAAGCTAGTAACCCGTTGGGACAAGTGCATAAATGTTAATGGGGATTATGTTGAAAAGTAGGAAAAGTTTTGTTTTGTAAAAATAACGGTTTTTTCTCCAGGTCAGTTTGTCTCTAATTATTGAATGACCCTCGTAAATCAGATGTGTTGAGTTAATCATGATTATCGACAGCGACGGTAATTTACATTATCCCGTTAGCACCACCAGCGGGGGACAGGGATGTGAGTGGCAGGTTAACAACAGTGGTTTAAAAGAGGCATTCCTAGGCTATAGTGACAAACTCTAGAAAGTTTGACAGTCGAAAAACGTGAAGAAATGAACATCACAGCTAACGTAAAAATAACTGTCCAATGGTCTTATGTTTTCGTGTGCTGTAAGATAATGTGTCGCCTTACCTGATGATCGCTTCTCTCAGTGCCTCCCGCTCCTTCTCCTCCCGGGGTCCGTCTGCACTCGTGACAATTACATCGGCCTCGGAGTATTGAGGAGGGCCATAAGTCGCGGAGTCATCTCCGTCCACCACAAGATCAGCCTCCTCCTCGATAGGACTGGGTCGGCTACTGGATGTAGCAATGCCTGTCGCTAAATACAATAAGAAATAGTAATTTCCTGAAATTCCCATCAAAATGTGTAAACTTCAAAATTGCTAGAAAAGGTAAATCACTGGGGAAAATCCACACAAAAGACGGACAACATCAAAAGGAAAGCTTTGTTTTATCAAGTATATCAATGCAAGGAAAAACTCGTTCTAGCTATTTTGAATTTGGCTTCCAATACTGACCCATAAATGCAGCGAGATCTCAAATGCTCGTTTGGCTGATAGTAGAACTAACTTTTCTTTAGTAATACTAAATATTAAGTAATAAGAACGCTAAATATTTATAGCTTTACACATGAACTACGAATCAAAATAGGCCTATTTAAGTGTATGTGAGATTACATAGGCCTACCTACCTATCATCACAATGTATTTTAGACTTTCTTTCAGTGATACGAAACGTAAGAACGAGTAGATTCTCCTGTTGTTATAACTATATCAAGAACTCGATTAGGTCAGAATTAATTCTCAAAGACTGGTACTGAAGATTATATAGCATTGTATTACAAAATCGCGGCAGAGAAATATATTTCAAAGATTAATAACGGAAACTTTTTCTCTCTAATGCATCGGTTCACTTGCATGAGTGTCGGGGTGGATTTTGATTCACGCTTGAGAGCGTGTGCTGAAATTTCCATTGTAAATATTTATTCATTATATAATATTTACGGCCTAAAGGTACTGATCATATGAAGGTGAGGTTATGGTGATAATGAAAAGTATACAAGAAATTACCGGATGAATTTTATGTCAAATGCTCAAAGATATCACGCAATATTGTTTTGCAATAACGTTTGTTCGAAACACTTCAGGAATCTCAATCACATTTGTAAACAAACCGATTAGAAACTGTAATGCTGAAGTTCTCAAACAATGGTTACAGTGAAGATTATCTTTCCAAAATGTTTACTTAAGTGCCATTCATTAAAGCTTATCCTACTGTAATTGTTCCAAATTTCACCTGAAATATATCGGAAATACTTCCCGAAATACTGCTAGTATCTATAAAATCTGAAGTTCGGAAACAAATGAACGGTACTGTACCTTTTTTTTAAACAGATTACTGAAAAAAAACTTCTGTAGTTCAGCGAGGTTGCATTTCAAGTTTGGTTTGGAGTATTCTTATGTGTTTTGATGGGCCAAAATATTTCTGTACTGGAATTCCTTATGTTGATGCAGAGTTTAGCTGGCATTAAGTAATGACGTTTGACATTTATAGTTCTTACCTGCAAACCCACCCACAAGCAAACTGGTCGCACGTATTCTTCTTTGGCCTGCCCATTCGTACTCTTCATACATCTCCGTGTCTCCCTCGACGTCCACATTCTCGTCTTCGTCCGCGGTTCCACCATGCTTGAGAAATAAATGTCATGTCAAGAGGTGTTTCCTCCATTACACCTTCCCCAATATTCTACATGCCATTCTCATATTACTTACCTTTCTTAAACAAAGCTCGACATGTCCATTCAGTTCCTCTACGCTGCCCTGTACACGTTCATTACACACGGGACATGTCGCTTCGTCAGCTTTCCTCTTCCTGTTCTTTATCCTTAGCCGGCCCTGCCGGTTCGCCTTTATCCGCTGGTACGTCTGAAGCAAACAAAAACTCACAGTGGAACCTCTGTTCCGAACGATATGTACGTACGTAAATACGTCTTAAAAGTAAACTGTTTTAGGACACTTTTAACAACTCAATTGATGCTCACGGTCTGATTTTTCTTGCTGATCCGTTTCTGATATTTGCTCATGAAATCTGCATTATTACGACATAGTCGAGGAAGAAAGTGACTTTCCAGCCAACGTTTTCATGAAAACCAGCCAACGTTTTTAATGAAAACCACCACTTATTGGTATATCACCATGAACAAGACGGAAGCAGTTGTAAACTTCACAGAAACATTGTACATTTACTTTGTTTTGTAAAAAAAATACCTGCAAGGTGGTCAGATTTGTTTTCTTATTGTACCGTGAGCTCAAAGGACCACAGAATATGCTGGTTGCGAAGTGCGGAGAAACTAACTTTTTGAGATATGTTTTATAACTTCCATGCTGTGAAAACTCACTTTCCTCATCACTATCACGAGTAACAAAATCAGACCAACGTGTGCTTCTACGATTCCCTGACTTTTATACCTTCCTGAGTGTTTTCATAACAATTGAGAGAAAATAGCAGACATATTTCCCCCTTTCCTCAGTTACACGATAGATCGAAACCAAACTTACCATCGGATTAGTTATTTAAATTTCAATATATTAGCATAGCTTACAGGAATATTCATAACTGATTTTCTTTTAACCCATCAGAAGCACACACCTCGTATGTACTATGCATGTTTTCTTACTTTAGGGCTAACTACAGTTGTTACTCTCATGCAACAGTTAACTAATACCTGCAAATGGGATTATCTAGCCATATTTTATACGGCTAGGTATCTAGATCAATAGACAATAGAAAACGTTTAAGAATAAATGCGCCGTGAACAATAATCGTTAGTAGAAAGAATAGTTTACACAAAAAGCAACACTTACATCCCATCGTCCTTCAGGTGTGCCATCACCAGTTGAACCAATTCCTTCCCGTCTTGGCCCTCCAGAAGTCGTGGGTCCTGGAGGAAGTGGTGGTCTGGAATTCTCCATGGAAAGTCTTCTTGCTCTACTACTGACAGTGAGTTTGTACAGCCTCTCCAGTTCCTGCACGAAGTGCGACTCTAGTTCTCCAGGTCTCACAGTCACGCCGCACACCGGGCAACAGGACGGATCAGCTTGGAACTTCTTTTTCCCTGCAAAGCAAGAAATCATAGTTTACTTTTCGACGAATTCTTAGTAGACATAGAGCAATAGAACAGTTATGAACAGTCAATAGACTCCAGGGAAGGGGAAACGGTAAGGGAAGCTGGAACGACTAAATCCAGCCCTTCCACAGAACTGTTTATGTTTACCTTTTGCGATGACTTACGCACTTGCGACTGTATAGCTCAGGGGTTAGTAAAGATAATGCGACGTTCCATTACACTGAACGTACAAAGGCCTTTTCAAACTATCCGTTCAGACACGGAGCGTTAACATTCCGACAAATGATCCTACGGCATGCATATACTTACACCACAGTTTAAGATTTCTGGCCCCGTTGTCCGGTAAATTCTTTAAGGCGAGGGCTAGGTCCCAGCAAAGTTACTCTTCATGGCATAATCATAAAAGAGCACGATGGCAAATACAAGATCACATTTAAATAAGTTACTGAACTAAGTCAAGCTTATATGTAGTTCTCTCAGACCACATACTTATATTAAGACAAAATTCCTAGCGGTTCCACACGAACACATCACAAGACGTAATAAAACCCTTACTTTAGTAGAACCCAAATGTTTCACTTTGGCTTGTCTGTCCCATAGCTCTAGTTCGGTCCTTCACCTAGGGTTAGCCACATTCAGTTATGGAGCCTTAAAATCTAGAGTAAAAATATATAAAACATTATTTTTATCCCTTTTAATTAGTTTTTGTTGCCACTTGTTCTGCTCCGTCTTCATCCTGTTTCTATCACGAGAAGTATTGCTTAGTTTATACTATTATAATAATCATTATTTTTATCACTTGAGTTATGCCATTTTTCGTAGCTTTTGCCTTTCTCCCCTGGTACTTTTTCATCATATTAATTCGTCTTCTTTTTAGCTTTAAGATCAGGTTGACATACAACTTCTATTGTAAAACTTATTTTGTAATACTGTAACTCTGGTATTGCCCCGAACACGAATACTGCCTTTTCGGGGATTTCAGGACCAACGTCATGTAAACTATTACAGTTTTGTTTTTATTACTTAATCGTTTTCTACCAATATTAATTTCAGATTGTATTTTTTTCTATTTAATAATATGTTTACGATGTGTTTTATTTGTGACAATGTCTAAAGTATATAATATTGTATATACAATTCTATTAAAATGTAATATAGCCCAAGTTAATCTGATGTGTAGATTGATTCATGTAAATGTAAATAAATTTAAAAAAATAATACAATGCATTAGTTTTGATCCGATGTAGGCCTACGTTCAAATTTCCACAACCCTTCATTCTTCATTGAGTAGAAACATTTGCAAAACACATGCTATTTCGTTCCGTCTTCAGGGCATCGTGTTATGCAGATACCGTTGTATTAATAATTAACCATTAAAACAGCATTGTATTCTAATCCTGTCATTGTGACAATACAAATAAAACTTTAAAACAGTTTTACAAAAACACTAACAATGACACATATGCCAGCTTCCTTCTTCTTAAAACTTGTTGAAGCTTTTAATTCCTTCAATGTCATGAGTATATTCATGTTTCCACATATCATGTTGATATCTGTTTATATACATGAGAATAATTGGAAGACCGAGAACAATAGTGCCTGTTTTAAAAAAAGGAGATAACGTAGGTTAAAACTAAGTGAACATTATGATTTACATTATTTGAAACACGTGACCTCTAGAATAATCTAGAACATATTACTTAACCGCTGGCAGCTTATCATCGTACCTGATTTAATTGAATTAATATTTTATTACATTTTATAATGCAACGGTTTCCTTGAAGTGGGATTTGGACCATTCTGGTGCAGAATTATCAAATGAATCTAACTGGGTTATCTTCATTTTCCTAATAACTTTACCGAATTATTACTGGTTGCACGAAGTAAACAGAAGATATAAAAACTGAAATATATTCCTCAGACAGATATTAAAATATGAACCTAAATTTTTTTATGTAACAATCTTTGATGCTTGCTGTACAAAATTACTGAGTGATTTTGATCTTATTTATACTTTTTGTTCCAATAAAAATACTTGAAGTAGGAAAATAGGAAGTTTCAAAAACTGACGTATGATATACATAATATTTAAAATACATAAGTAAGGCCTATCGAAATCTGATTACTATTTTTTTTGCACACATTGTGAAGTACATTGTGAAAATTCAGAACTGTAGCCTATTTCCATTTTTGAGAGAGAAGAGAGATTTTGAATTTCACTAAATAGCATAAAAATTGAAACAGATTAAACCAGGGACCTAGCCCGGGGACCGAAAGGCTCAGGCTCCCTCCAAAATGGGGAAAAAAATACTTACGAAGAACAAGAATTGAATATGGTAAATATGTTCGTTTAAAATTAGATATAAAATATATTTTTGTCAAATTAAATTGTTTTATTTCTATATACTTAGCTTAAAATATTTTTTAACGTTCTATATAAGATTATTTTAGATAAGTAAATACTTTTAAAGAGTTATAAGTTGGGCTTAGTCTTGTTTAGTCACTAAGTAGGCTACTGTATAGGTAGATCAAGGGTTTTAACGAACAAACTGATGTAGGATTAAATATCAACATTTATTTTTCAGTACAAAAAATGTGTCCGGATTAACCGGATGTCCAGATTAGCGTGACTCTACTGTATTAATGCTGCTAATAATAATAATAATAATAATAATAATAATAATAATAATAATAATAATAATATCATTTAATTTTAGCCAGGATCGAACCACGAAATCGGAAATAGAAAGTTAGTGCCTACGCTTGGTAGCAAATTTATTTTAAGGGCCCCTGCAGAAATAAACTGCCACCTTTGATCGTAGATCCTGATATCCAAGAATTGATAACCAGCGCACAATGAAGTCACTGATAGCAGGAAGGTACTGAGATCAATATTTTGTTCACCCGTTACCTTCCAATTCATTTTCCAAGATCCTCTGTAATGCCAAGACTGGAGTAACAGCTTCTCTAAATCACTCCAATGTAACAATTTGTTTTGACTAGCTAGTAAGTGAGAGAACTATGTTTAGTCGCCATATTGACTTGCGGGAGAGAGAAGAAGTTTGATGAACAGTGTAAACTAGCCTACACTTGTTCGCATTTGTGTATGTTTGCGCGATTGTAAATTAAGTCCTTGATGTTCGGTTTATTTTGATTGCGTGCAATCTTAAAGCGGAGTGTGTACGTAAACATATCGCCATGTTGACAGTTAATCAAGCATCCAACGCACTTTGCAGTTCTTATGTTTTATGGGGATTGTCTTGAGGGCTCCTGGAAGACTGGGGACAGCAAATGGCACGTTTCACATGAGATGCCCGCCAGCAAGAGACCAGGATAACTGGATGCTGTTCAAATCATTTCCGGAAACCCTCAGTGCTGCTCTTTGTATAAACCAAGCAAGTAAACTATCTTCCTAACCTGCTCCCCAGCTGTCCTGAAGCTTGTGTTTATTTGCTTCTCCACTCAGACTATTTTTTGAGTTCTGGCAAAGGGATTAATCTAGCATGAAAAATACAACAGCTGTACTTAATTCATAGTAATTCTTGAAAATAGCTCGAGGGCTCTTCAAACTTCTATTTCTTCGCTACTGAACGACAAATATTCAACCATCTCTTGAAGACTCAGGTCGCCTCTGGCTCCAGTGGTAGCAAATGTAACTTTCAATCGCAGAATACAGGAGTCATGGGTTTGAATCTTGCTCGTATCTAACTATTTGGTTGCGGGTTTCTGCAAAAGTTTTTCCGTCAATTGCTGATTCTAACGAAGGATTCATCCATCGCTATCATCCCTGCTATTTTTAACACAAGCATCGTTCGTTGTGCTCATTCGTTCACTACAGCCGATTATATTCTTTTATACAAGAATTAGCTTTCTTAATTATTTTATCATATAAAAATTAATGTTTTGATAAAAAAATAGCAAATTTTGAAGACAAGTTTTTTTCTTTCTTTCAAATGATGTGTAACTTATTAGATATTGTTAAGGGACACTGGGTGAAATTTATGTTTCTAGGGTATACTTTTCTAGCCATGATTTTCGAAATTTTTACATTTACAGTAACGCACAGAGCAATATGATATAGTATCACTGATACAGTCAATACTTTTTGTATTAATGGATTTAAAAATAAAATACATCTGTTTACAAAATATATTTCCCCTTACACACGCTATAAAAAACAACTGGACATTTTCTTAGAGAACTGCTATCTGCGCATAAGAATATCTAGGCCTACGGTTTATTAATTTTTTAGAAGTTTTGCCTACAAAAATAGGAAAACAAATCATAAGGCTGGGTTTTATACTTTTTTTGGGGGGGGGGGGGGAGTTGAACAGCTTGTTCATTATTTTTTACTTCAACAAGTTTTCAAGATATCAAAATTACAATTGAAAATTTTACTAACTGCTGCGTGTAAAATATAGAGTAAAATTACCCTTCAAGTGGAAAATTTGTATGAGATAATTTTAATATGCTGGAAAATTGTAAAATAAAAGAGTATATCATTAAATTTTGCATGCATATTATGAAATATAATGTTTTATTGAGTGCAGCCTTTCAAATGTCGAAATTAAGCAACAAATGCAAAAGGTAACTTTACTGTGCATAGTATTTTTAATACAATTTTTTTTAAAAAAGCATATTTTACCAAAAGTGGTCAACAGATAGGCCTACGCCACACAACTATTTAGATAAAAGACGGAAAACGTCCTGTCTCATCAGTACTAAACAATGAACGTGTAATTCAGTCTCTAGATTCAAAATCCGCCCAGAAAAGAGATTTTTATAAACCCAGCTAAAAACTGGTGAAAGCGCGATGGCTTTTTTCAATTTCACTGCAATCCCGAGAGGTTTAAAGCGCCCTTAGGCTAGCTTTATTTCTTCTCTATTGAACGACAAACATTTAACTTCGTCCCCAGAAGTCAGAATCAAAATCCCAGCAACTGCTTTTTTTTCCCCTGGCTGTATTTCTTTCCTTTTAACTGCTACCGGCTAAATTCTGTCAGACTTGGCAACGGGATTGATGAGAGCGGCTACCGCTGTACTATCGGTGAGACAAGAAGGTAATTTATTACAGTCTTTATTTATCTCCGGTCAACGTATGGATGAGTGATCCAATATTTTCCAGAGGATAACGGTTATGTTAGTACTGCTGAAGATGCAAATCATTTGTTCTTTTATTACCAGCTATCGTAGAATCTGGACAAGTTTCGACAAGATAAATCATATAATGAAATACATAGACTCTTGTCTCCCGTTATCGTAAAATCTGTGTTGCCATAAAAAAACTGAAATGAATTCTAACAATTCCTTGAAATACTGATTGTCCGGTACTTTAATAACTACACGCTCCGTGAGTTATTCGTTCCAATATCTAACAAAGAAACTCTCTCAGGGGGTTGAGAATGGTTACAATTTATTTGACAGGAATGAGTGCGGTCCAGATTTCTCATGTAGGACTACAGCCTTCATTTTCATGCTATAGCGGAGAAAAACATCGATTAAATATCCTGCTTTACTTGTTCATTATTTATATATAGTCAGAAAGAGAGTTTAAGCATAATCTGTGGCTTGGTTCTAAAAGGGCCAATGTCAATTTCCTGCAATTTTTTTTCTTTTTCTTTCCCATTATTGAGGTTGGCTAGTCTTTATCTTTCGTACAATAAATGTGCCACTGTCTTTTACTATTAATAGACATAATATAGAAACCTTAGAGGGCAATGTCGGAAGTTCTCAGCAAAAAATGTTACTTCTCAAAGGCTCCAAAGTCATGTATCTCAAAAGCAAGTTTTATGACAGCCCATTTTAGAACCAAGCCACAGAATATATTCTCCTAAAAACACCCAATTGCTCATTGTAATGTACAGTGAACGCCGCTTAATGTAATCACGGATAATGTTATCAATCGGGTAATTTCATCACTTTTATGAAGTCCCTTACGGATTAATACTCATACATTGAAAAAATGCTGTTTATTGTGATCAAAGATTCGGTTTATGTTATCACATTTTCCTTTTTGCGGCTATATTTCCATGAGCTGTACGTCGTTTAAAATTTAGTTTTTAAGGGTTTCGTTTCTAACTCAACTGTATTGTGTTGTACTGGAGGTAACAATACTGTTCCCAGCTCACAGGATCACCAGTTCGAGGGGTTGGCATTACCCAACTCTCTCTTTTAAGCAATAAAACATGTTTCACTCCACAGTTAAGCTGCAGCTTTTGATTTATGAAGATAACAGTGTTGACATGCAGTAATGGCTAGTATAAAATGAAAAGACTTGAACAGACAGGCGTTAGAAGTTTTGCTATGCGGTGTTCACCACAGATCAGTTTAGACTTCCAAAAACACTCTTAACTGAGTATGGAGTATTGCTTAATGGACTCCTAAGGAAGGTAAAAACAATTTAAAACTTTGTTACTGGTTGAATAAATAGTTGCGTGCAGTGAATTATTGTATTAGAATTAGCCTATGTGTTTCAATAATTGACAGTTACTTATTATTTTATGAATAAAAATTTTTCATTCTGTTTTGTAGTGTATTATCTTATATATGAATAAATAACCGTCATTTAATTCCTTCGGCTACTGTTATCAATTTGTTAATATTATCAGATTAGCTGCACCCCAAAGTTATCACAATAAGCGGCGTGTACTGTATTGAAATATAAAGGTTTAGCAAGTGGATGAATCTTTGTTTATGTTCTTTTCTAGGGAAAAGTATGGAAACTGCTGATATAATTATTACTACACTTCAATAGCACTCAGGTGTAGCCTACAGAAGGGAAAACAATACACTCTTAGCAATTTCTATGTTGGGATCGGATTCAGATAGATTTCAAACGTGGTAACTATAAACAGAATCATTTGCAGGTCATGAATAATCTCTATCTCCTCCCTATCATTCTTTCTCTCTCCCCTCTTTTAGATACACAAGTCCCCCTCTCCCTCACTATCTCTCACTCACTCACTCTCTCTCTCTCTCTCTCTCATACGCACATAGACACACACACACGTACACAAATGAAATCAAGAGACAATTCTCTCTCTCTCTCTCTCTCTCTCTCTCTCTCTCTCTCTCTCTCTCTCTCTCTCTCTTCAGGGACAAGTCATTCATGCTTATGAGTCGAAATCTGGAAATTGAGATTTTTGCCGATTACAGCACTGGTATATATTACACATATGGAAGTAAAAAGTTTCCTTTGGGTGAATCCGGTAAGATGAGAAAATGAAAGAAGCAGAGGAGGATATGAAGGCAGAACTGAATAGGAAAATACGTTGTGTGATGGGGTTTTTATTTAGGGTGTGGAACCATTGCCACGAGATTACAAGCAAGTATTAGGTCGCAGCCTCGCATTTCGAAGCCTGGCAAATTTATTGTATCCTACAGGGGGAAATAAAGGACACTGAGAAAATGCCAGTGTATAGTTATTGAACAACACGCGAAAGATTCTCATATGGAAGAAGAAGAAATGTGAGTATGGACCCCAGGCAATTTATTAGCATGCCGGAGGGTTGGCATATCTCGACGAGGACTCAAATTCATCACTTATATTAATGGCTCTTACTTCTTTTAATCAGCCCTTGTAAGTGAATTTACGACTTTAAATGCCAATAATAGGTATTGTAAGTGTTTTAATATCAGCTTTTCACGAATAGAAAATATATTAAAACGAATGTGTTGAACTATACCCGTACGTAAGGGCTCAAACAAGAATAGCTACATTTTACTAATGAGATTATGTTAACTAAAATATCAAGAATCACAAATAAATACGCACCGAAAACCTTACTGCACTGATAAGTTAAAAGGCCCTATCTCCAATATTTTTATAAACGCTTTCTTTTGCATTTCCGAATCGGTACAATAAAATATACATGTTTTGACATTAGAAAGCCCTAAATCCAATATCCAATACAGTGATGTGTTATGTTAAAATTTATATTGGCCCTAACTTCAGTTTGAGGTCGTTTTCGATGAAAGGCTCGATTTAAGAAATGGATATAGGGCCTTCTATGTTATGGGGGCAGCTTAGGACCTTATCAATAGAGAGTAAAAGAAAAGAGGGACAGAAAAACTAATTCTGCAAAAGAGATGTAGTATAATTTGTATATATTCTGTAGTTTGCAGGCTTTAAAGCACATAATACATAACTTATATTTATTCAAACAGGGAAAGAAAAGTGCACATGTATATAAACAATTGATTGATGACTAAATGACCAGCAATCAATGTCAAAATTAAATAATGTAACGTACCACAAGAAGCAAATAAATAAATAAACATAGAGTTGAAGCAATGCACTATAAAAAGGCAGGTCGCGGATTCTATTCTCGGTGAGGTCATTAACCCTCTGATGAAAAACATGGCGAACTCGTAGATCACAAGAAAGAGTTAAATTTTTATCCATAACCCGGGATTAATATAACCTACAGGCTATTTATCCCCTGTTGATGAAACCGGGGTTAGTGAATTCTTTAGTAGTTTTATAACTATATAATTACTTCTATTGTTTATGACCTCTTAGGGAAGTGGATGAGCCAGTTGGTATGCCGTAGAGGTGGTTCGGTTAATAACAATAGAATGCTCCACAGATGTGTGCAAGGTGTGGGATGGAGCTCCAAACTTAGGCACAGTCAAGACAGTCGCTGGAGAAGTCTCCCAGTTTCTATTGCAGAGATGGAAGTTGGATCCCATTCGCATAGAACAGCTTGTTCCTCCATGAACTATAAACGATTAAGTGGACGTAAAGACAAACTGCCGGGGAGGTGGTTGCATTTTCTCGTATTATTGCCAGTCGCATGTGTTGAGGGAGGAATAAGGGACACCGCATTCACTGCAATATCATACTTATGGTAATTTATAGAGACGATGCTAACACTTCCAATCCTTCATGTGAGATAACTGAATTTTTCAAGATATACGTATTTTCAACCATTGGGCCTAGTGAATGATTCGTTTAAATACACCTTTACCATAGCCGTGCTTAATATTACCGTTCCACTCCACGGTAACATAACTTTCCTCTCAGATAACTTTAATGTTTATCATAGGTAATATAACGAAAGGTCCAAATATTATCTTGAATGAATCCGGACCGTTACACATATTGTGACTATTCAGCGAATACTTACAGAATAAAGCGTGCAATGAATAATAAAAAAAACTACACAAACATATCAGTTTCCGCCATTTGTAGCATTGTAAGCGAGACCATCGATATGTTATGGTTAGACCTGTGATTTTAGGCTCTAAAAATATAGTTTTAGGCACCTAAAATAGGCCTTTAAAAGGAGTAAATAGCCTTTTAAAAGAGAAAATAGGCACTTAAAATATGCTTTAAAAATGTGTAAATAGACAGAAAATAGACTTTAAAATACTACAATATGCTCTTCAACTGTAACGTGATCTTTTTTTTACTGTATAAAACGCGGTATACCTATTTTTTCTTTTCTTTCTTTACCGTAGTTTCACCTCTCCCTTTTAGGATTTAAGCGACCCAAGCCGCCAGGGCCTTACAGGGCCACGACCTGTCGGGAGAGGGATTATCTTTGGATCACATACATACTTTTTTTACCAGTCAAGGACATGGAGGGCCTCCCCGGATGAGTGATCAGCCTAATGCCGGGGCCACCTCCGAGACAACACGAACACATAGGACGAGACACACCATGCACACACACACTCACTTCAAACAAGGCGAGGATGGGATGAAGATGATAATGACGGCCAGATGATATCTGGGGACCACAAGGGCCTAAAGTTACCCGACATTTGTCTCAAAGGGTGAGGAAAAACCCCTATACCTATTCTTAACAGAAATAATTGCAAAATTAAGAGAGAATTAAAAATAGAATTATCAAAATCAGTTTTGAATTATATGAAAAATTGACACAGTACGTCCCTTCTTACAAAAGGCCTATACCTACTACTTGCTGTTTTGAGCGAATCCTCCCCCGTCAGTCAGCATTCCTTTGGCGACAATTGTTTGGGAAAATCAAAATTCAGTGAAAAACTCACCCTTTGCTGTTCTGCTCTTCATTCAGGGATGTCCATTAAATGATTGTAAGTTACAGAAGTTGAATTTTTTTAAATGTACAAAATAGGCATTTTAAGCACGAAAATAGTGAAAATAGGCTCCAAAGGTCCAAATAGGCATTTTAGGGCACTAAAAAACTCTATAAATATGAGTGATTCATCATGAAATGTCAACATATTTAAACATTTTCATGTTATTTCATAAGGAACAAAATAGGCACTTGCCTTAAAATCCCAGGTCTAGTTATGGTATATGGAATACCGACTGCCAGACAATCGACATCATATAGCGACTGTCACGCTGCCAGCTGTTCTTAACAAAACTATTCGTTATGGAAACAAGATGTTTTATTTTTAGATGAAACTCTTTGCTACTGGTATTAATAATGGGATTGCCATACTAAGTGAATGAACAATTATTGAAAACAATTACCGAAATTAAAATGGCGATGGAAGTTCTTCCTCTTAGATATTTTGGATGTAATGGAGAATGGACGATATTGATCTTTATATAGCGTTTATGCTTTCGATTAATCGTTTAGGCCAAAGAAACTATATAAAGATATTTCAGTACACTGCACTAGCAAGTATTCACATACAAAAGCAAATGAATACAGGTTAGATAATACGGCGACAGGCAGCGGTGATCAGCTGAAGTTTTACATATCTTTACACGGAATTAGTTACCGATTCATGAGCTAAAAGTCTCGTTACAGGCCTACATACGTTTTTGTGCGTTATGTTACAAAAACTACGGAGTACAATCATTTACGCAGTAAATAGGAACAGCAATCTAGAAGCAGTGACTGAAAATTCGTTTTTACGAATACCTGTCATAGCGTTGTTCTTTTATTTTCTACAGCGGAGACCGCGAAAATGGGGGAGACTAAAGGAAAAAAAAAAGAGACCCTTTAATATTTTAAAAGTTTCTGCTAATTATTCAGCTTATGATACAGTACAAGACAATAATCGAGTGTTAGGCAAAAAACGGAGTGAACAAAACAAAGAAGGATGATGCATGGGAAAAGATTGCAAGTTTTTTTACAGCATAGGAGTTTCTTCCCGTTGCATTGTCAAACTTCTCATGAATTTCATCCACACCTTTACTGAAAACTGTTATCGATAATCTGTCTCTCTTCTGAAATAAATTGTTCCTGAAATAAAATATCAAAATCGTTTCTTCCAGGTCTTGTGTATTATGAAGAGCATTTAATATGTGATGTGTGATTCCTCATGTTGTCCCCAGTGGTGGGGCACAGGACCTCCAAATGGAGGATTCTAATACCTAGGTTAATTTTGTTACGCTTATATTCCAAGAAAGGACCGAAGGACAGGTGGTAAGCCCATCGCCTCACAAACCCCCTCTGGAAACGAAGATATTACTTGGACGTGAAAGGGCTGAAGAATTTTGTCCGGAGGCTCTAATTTAGCACACTCCCTACCAGCTTCAAGTCCTTCCCGGAGAACTCCGTGCCTAGGATTTTTACGTCCTGAAATATCCATCGACCACGGCCGTGTTTGATCCCGCGACTTTCGGATCTAGAGGCGGGCATGCTATCGCTACACCACCGTGGCCGACAACATTTAATATATCCCTAGTATAATTATATAGCGTATTTGATATATCCAAATACAGGAAATTTGTATCAAACGCCTGACTTACAGCAATCATTTCAGCCCCTAGTTACGCATTTAACCCAAGGGAAAGCGGGTATTAAATTAACCTCATACTTAGTCTGGAGTTAAAACTAACTCTTGTTGGTGAAACAGGATTTTCGTCAAATTCAAGAGTTCTGCATGCTTAACTCGAATTTAAAGCTTAACCCCTATCGATGAAACCGGGCGTAAGTGTGGTAGAGGTAGAAGACTCGGGCATATTGTAAGAAGAAGGAGAAGTGTTTATATGTCGGTAGCTGGCAATTATACAAGGGAATGCTTACATCATACCGAAGTAACTGGTAAGGTTATGCCCATGCAACTTATATTAATTTATGTAACTTGTGATACGGCTTGACTCGGCTATGCAATATTTACGACTCCAATTGACACCGGCAGTGGGCGTCTCAAAGGCTTTGTACAAGAGAAGAAAGGCGAGAAAAGAGCAAAATTTGAAGACTTGTGCTCTATGCATCATGTTCATGGCCTGTACGCTGTAATGCAGGATAATAAATTAAGTGTAGCTCGGGTCATAAAATAAACACAACAGTGGCATTTATGTAACTGCGATCGTAATGAAAATAATGTTTCCATCATTTTTTCCTCTCTCCTGCACGCCATTGCTTCTGATACTACTCAGGGCAGGCTGACTATGTCTGTTTGTTGCTATAAATTTATGAGTCTTGCATTGAAAGCTGTAAATTTGAATGTCTTTTTGCAAGATACTACCGCATAAACCAGATCTGAACGGTAAAATGTAGGCCAATACAGATCAATTCATTAGTTCAAGCAGAAAATATCCCTTCTATTTCTTGAAGTCTTCATAGAGCATTTGTCTCTACGCAGGAATTCTTACGCATGAATTTACAAATACATGTTGGGTAAAAGTTTTACTTTAACAATGAAACATAATTCTCGTCGTCGTATTATTGTCGCCGTATTATCGTCGCATTATCATCATCGCTGTTATTGTTATCAGGTTATCACCATCAACATCAAGAACACGATTTAAGCACAGGTACAACATTCTATAGTTTATGGTGTATTAACATCAAGATATAAAAAGTTGTAGTTTTTGGTGTATTAACATCAAGATATAAAAAGTTGTAGTTTTCCGATTCCACATGCAGAACATTATCTTACCAGAAATTTAGCATTATTCAATGACGCTGGCAACGCTAACAGCATATTGCAATACTCGTATCGGAAATATTTTTAACAGAATCCAGAAAGAGCTAGAAAAAGCGGGATGAAGTCGAATCGTCTCGTTTTTTTTCTATTTCCGAGATTTTGTTACACATTTCACATACAATTTTGAACGAAAAACCCTACCCTATTTCTAACAACAAATAAACTCTTTAAAAACAACAATCATTTATTTAGTATTTCACTGCACAAGACAAAGAAACAAATTTAGATGGCACAGAAATAGATTAATTTTCTAAGCTTATCAAATAAAAAAAAAACTATAATATACAAAATCTCAAAACAGTTACAAAATATATTGACAGATGAAACTAGAGTGGCGATATAGTTATATACAAGGGAAGTTATCGATATATATTTCAGGGTAGACAACTGTACTAAGGAATACACGGTTATATCAAATAATTTCGATCCTATGCAAAATGTGACACGTGCCACATGCCACGCCCCTTTCAGCTCAAAAGCCATGTAATAATCCCAATTTTTTACTGACTTGCTACTTGATAAGAAGGAAACCATTTTTGTATATGAAAGTAGACACATTAAGGATGCAGAGTTTGCACACAAAAAAACCTAAATTGATTTTTTCACCAATGTTCTTGTGTGTCTCATACCGAAGACGTAAAATATGTGTACTTTTATGTAGGTCTAAAATAAATTTAAAATGCTTTCCTACAATAATATAAAAAGCTTAAGTGAAACAAAACATAGAAACAATAGGCTATAAACATAGACCGCCAGTTAACTTACATACTTGTGAAAAAGTTCTCTTTACTTGCGGTAAAAGATTTGTGCCTAGGAAAAGCTGTAAAACAAATGGATGAAAATGTTAACATCCCGAGTGAGGAAAAAAGACCTTAAATAAATGAATGAATGCCCAGTCTGCTATGGTCTGTTTCATCTAGCAAAATAGCAATCACTGTACATAAACCCTCATTCACTTGCAGAGGCACTGTTAATATTTAATGATAATTGAATGTCTCTCACTACAGTAGCATTAAAATAAATGGCCCCCGGATCAGGTGGTTATACATGGAGGGGATGTGATGATGAGAATCAACATGTTAAAGACGTAATTCTGCTCAGGCTGCCCGCAAATCCTCGTTTATGGCTTACTCAAGGATGTAAGGGGAAGGAGAACACAAATAAGTTTTGCTTTTCGGTTAATTTTTCAATTCCTTTCATGAATAGTAAGTGATGTGCATGGAAAGAACCCGCCATCAACTGAAGCATGTAATCCTACTCTGATAGTTCCCCAAGATTCCCCGCCCTTCCTAGCTTTAGAACAGTCATTCTATTAGACAGAATGGCCCATGTGATAACATGCAGGGGGTCCAAATGGGACGAGGAAGCCCATTTTCACAATTCTCTGTGCAGTATGGGACCCCCTTCTTTTGTCACCTTATTGCTATCACCCTACAAAATTGGAAAACTATCAAATTATCGTTGTTGAAGAAGGTGGCGAGCCTTGTTGCTTGGGTAAAGCTTTGTTTTAAATTTGTTGATGGAGATTGGGGAGATACGACAGGATTTATGGGCAGCGAGGAAGACCGAGCTAGACGCTATTTGTCAGGACCAATCCATGACAGGTGGTCTCTTGTGGTGCCAACAGAAAACCTTCTTGTCCATCACTATATAGCACAACCGTGTCTCCATGCAATGTTCTGAAGTGATAAGCACCTGAGAGAAATCTAAATTAATTTGATAGGCCTACTTACTTAGTAAGCCTTCAATTCAAAGAACATATTTTGGATCTACGAAAATTTTCTTATTCGTTTTTGTGTTTGTATACTACTTACTACTACTTCCTCGGCGCTACAGCCCTGGATGGGCTTTGGCCTCCCTCACGACTTGCCTCCATCTTTCTCTATTCTGAATCTTTTCCCACCATCTTAACACCCGCATAATCCTCAAGTCTTCCTCTAGGTCCTGAATCCATCTCTTCCTTGGTCTTCCACGTCGCCTCTTTCCCTCCATGTTTCCATGTAACAACTTCTTTGGTGTCCTTTCCCCCTCCATCCGTTCTACATGTCCTAGCCAAGCTAAACGACGGGACTTCACAAATCTCACTATGTCTTCACAGTTGAGAATCCTTTCTATTTCCCCATTTGTTCTTAATCTCCACCCTTCGTCCTCTCTCACAGGACCATAAATTCTTCTTAAGACTTTTCGTTCAAAAATACGTAAAGCATTCTCATCTGCTGTTGTCGTAGTCCACGTCTCTGATCCATAAGTCACAACTGGTCTACGGTTGGATGACATGTGGGACGACCATAGTCAAGAGAACTATGTTTTCCAACTTCTTTAATTTTTCCGGCCGCTCTTGGAACGCGACTTTCTCTACTTTGTGGGGTCATATTTTATCTCTTGGAAAACTCACACAACGTACTCTACCTTAGCATAAGAACCCAGAAAATAGCATTAAAATACTCTCGTAATAGTCGCGTAATAATTTCCAGAGATGGAATTGGAGGAGAGAAAATAGTATTATTAGCGATCGGGGTAGAGAAAGTCGCGTGAGTGTTCCAAGAGCGGCCGGAAGAATTAAAGGAGATGAAAAACATTGCTCTCTTGACTATATCGTCCCTCATGCCACCCTACCGTCAGACACATATGCTAATGAAGATGTTTGGATATATGAAAGTTCAAATCACATAGAGAACAATTATTTATTATTAATACGCCCATGAGCACAAGCTTTGTATTTTCGAGTGGCGATGGAATCTAAAAATTAGAAAATTTATAGAACTATTTCATCTCTCAATTATGTTCTAATTTTTGTTCCTTATTTTTGTTATTAAGATAACATTTTCTGTATCAAATGATTAAAAACTGATATAATTACTTTCAGTTTCCCCCCACAATTTACTTTAAAATTTTATATACTGTATATAGTTTTATCCCTTTCAAGTGTATCCACTACTTTTTAAAAATATTTTTTTTTATATATTTTTTCCATGAAGTAAATTTCTTCATTATTTTTGCTCTAAGTATTAATACCATTGGGGTTTATTCAAACCTGACCATTTTCTGTGAATGGAATATTATGTAGAGATTCTTATTTATATAGTTGTCCTGTTTTTAAGATAAACATGAAGTTTTTACTCCATGTCATTAAAACAATTACAATACTTACCACACATCACGTGTAAATTACTTGGGGCCTTCATGACCCTAGGGGTACTCAGTGCAACGAAGATAACCTGGTAGTAGGAAGGTTAAATCCGTACTTTATGGTGCATTGTGAATTTCTCTACTTAGTTGAGTGGTAGACCGGAAGAAAAGTTCAAATGCCGTTAGCTCTAGCAGAAAAAAAAATTAAATACCAATAATAAATATAAATACGCTGGAAATGTTTGGGGAGAATATATCAAAGCTAAAAGCATGCTTGGAAAAGTCATCTTTAGTTGAGAGCGATACTTAAAATGTTGATACCTGTTTTGCCATAGCACCAGCAATACGCCGCTGCCATCATAGCTTGTAAGAAGGGAGAAAAGCAGAAACAGGAACGGTCGCTCTGATTCCCCGTTGCTTGCCTAACCGGATTACCAACAGTTCTTACAAAAAGGAATAATGAACGGTTCGTTAGCTACAAGCCTAATCAATAAATTAAATGGTTATTAAATTGCAATCTGATAATTTCTTAGACATGTTTTCCGATGTAGTAGTCAGTCGCATCGGCACACAGTTCATCATCATTGCGTTTCAATGCACTCCTTCGTACAGTTTATTAGTGCAAATTTCCTTTGCGAAATTAAGAGTTTCTTCTTGTAACAGGCATTCATTATCTATCTACTTACGGTCCATAACAGTGTACCCACCTCTCGTTTAGTGATTCTTGATTAAATCTGGCAAAATATTACAAATGTGTAGGAAACATTAAAAAATATATAATATATTGTGCATTTTCTGCTGTACAGTATTTGTTTTGTACAGGTCTTTACGTTTTCTCTCTTTACCCTATCTGCAGTGCATTTTATCTCTTTTCTACAGTGCGTTTCACGCAAGAGTTGACCAATTGTGCGGGTTTCTGCGTCTCGGCGGCCACAGCACTAACTCCCGAGCGATCGGGTGAAATATCTAAGCAAATAAAGCCGCTAACGGTGTAATGATTCAGGTTCTCACGATTACAGTTAAAATTACAATGAAATTAACCATGTGCCTCATCACTAGAGATGTTGGAAATGTCCTCTTGCAGCCACACAACACTGGCACTTGGAAATTTTCTTTCACGCACACAAGTTCCGCTTCCGAGATAGAGTTAAGTTCTCTTGTGTTATTGTCTTTAAGTTCTTCTAGCAGTAAATAATTTAGGAATCGCGCACAATGTGCATTATCTTAACCTAGACTATTATTTATTGGGGAACTTGAAAAATAAAGTGTCAAGTTCAAACCCTCATACATTAAAAGAACTTAAAGACAATAACACAAGATAAATTAATTCTATCTCGGAAGCTGAACTTATGCGCGTGAAACAAAATTTCCTAAAAAGGTGCCAGTGTTGTGAGGATGCAAGAGGAGGTCATTCCCAACATCTCTTGTGATGAGGTACGTGGTTATTTTCATTGTAATTTTAACTTTAACTGTGAGAACTTGAATCATTACACCGTCGGCGGCTTTATTTGCGTAGATATTTCACCCGATCGCTCGGGAGTTAGAGCTGTGGCCGCCGCGACGCCGAAACCCGCATGATTGACCAACTCTTACGTGTAACGCACTGTAGTTAGTGCAGTTATCCACACTTGCTTATCCCTCTCTTCCATGCATTTAACTCTCTTCTAGTAAGCACAATTAGCTACACTTTACTGTTATTCCTCTCAACAGTGCATCTTAGCTCTTTTCTAGTTAGTACAATTGACCACACTGTAATGCACTGGAGCGAAACACTGCAAAGTTCAGCTGGGTCAGTGCATCAGACGCTCCTACAAGAAAATTATGTTTAGTGAAAAAGCGAACACACTGTACATGATAGAGGGATTTTCTAGAATCCAAGCAGCACAGTTCCCTACGAAACTTCCATGGTGACACTAAAGACTTGCAGTAAGCACTTAAATTGGGCATAAAGGGACTAGACTGCCGCATATTATGGACACCCGTTGGGACTTAAACTGGTCCTAATTAACGCTGATGGGACTAAACTATCGGAAATTGAATACTGCAGCCAGGGTGGTCACGGAATAAACACCGTAGTATTGAAACCCATCTTTCTGCACAGAGGCATACTGAGGTGTGAACACACTACCAATTACACGCCATCTTGAAGTGCAAATGAATATTAATTAACAGAGGATAGAAGAAGTCGTTCTCCACCTGCATTTACGCCGAGGAGGAGACAGGGGAGGTACATAAAACCGGATATTTGTGGCTGCGATGCCTTCCATTATAATTTATGTATTAAGTGTAACAAGCTAGCTTGTATCCCGCACTTACATAAGTTATGTGATTTACTGAACAGTTACAAGACAACATACATCCTAGCTTAGTGCATACCGGTACCTGGATCTTAGCGGGATCTACTATAACGCTATAACAATAGCACAACCAGCACCATCAATCATGAAATGATAACAGAATAGATAACTACAGTGATGATTACAATAATGACGATAAAAGTGACCTTTTCAGTAGCATTACTTTTTCCGTGCAGAACTGGCCTAAAACAGGAGATTGGACAGAGTGTAACTGATACACTACATAGAGCTGGTTGTATAAAGAGTTTAATCTGAGATTTAAAATGTCTACCGACCAGGCTGAACGTAGATTTTCTGTTCCTATAAAAGCTAACGTAAGGTCATTTCATCTAATCTAAGTTCAAACATGACTGAAAATTTTTCTCCAGTTAACTTTCATGAACTTAGTTACAGATAGCATATATTCAATATTTAAATGAGTTTATTTTACCACAATTGCCTGAGGTTGATTAGTATTTATTTACAATTGTCTGATCTGATTTTCCTGTAACACCTACGGAGGGGAAAAGGTTATCCAATTGGAAGTTTCAGTACCTAGACTAAATTTTGTTATGTTTATTTTTTCATGAGAGGAGAGAGGGACAGGTGGTAAGTCCATCGCCTCACACCCCCTCTCAGGAACCTAAGATACTACTAGAACGTAAAAGGGCCGGGAAATTTTGTCCAGAGGCTCTAATCTAAGCTTGCAGCTCACTTACGTGCCGTAAATCTACGACACGGGCCTCCCAGCTTAAAAGTCCCTCCCGGAAGACTCCGTGCCCAAAACTTTTACGACCTGAAAAATCCATCAAACTTCGGATCCAGGGGTGGGCACGATACCTCTACAACTCCGCGGCTCACGTTTGTTTACTACAGTAGATGATAAAAATAACACGAATTGATGATTGGTATACTTCAAGAGTGAGGTTATGAATATCAGCGAGTACAAATTCCAAAATTAACTTATCGATACAGCTGTTGTTTAAATAGAAACGTAACTGAAATTATTGTATGAATTCTATGTATGGATTTTGAATTTTACTGCTTTATGACAGGATGTCAGATTATTTCGAATTTTCGTCTGAAGAAGATGAATCTGTCTCGCACTGGGCTCCTCTTAACTTTCGGCATAGAAGAAATGCAGTGAAAGAAATGGGTTGTAAGATGTTTAAAATGATACTTCGTTTACCAAATATGATGTACAAGCACTAAAAGTACACTAAACATTATCAGTTATCACTAGAGTTCGGATGTTTATGACATGTCATATTTCTATCCTGACGTCCGTTCTCGCCGCAAACACAAATTAAACACGAATTGCACACTTGATATCCTAATCGGACCGTTTTATTTTGCATATAAAGTCATATTTTGGGCTTTCTTGTGTTCTTGGTCATATTTTGGCCATATTTGTAATTTAACGTCTATGTACTGTATGTACTACATGGCGAGTTAAATTTGAAATTTATTTTATTAATTTAATACTTATGCCAAATTAATGGATAACTTAAATTTCAAAATTAATGCAACTGTTCATATTTCATAGGGATACGCAAGATCTACAAAATATTACGAGTATTTGGAGCTGATGAAGCGAACAAAATGGAGAAAATTCTCTAAAAATAGAAGTTAATTACAAGTAAAACTGTAAATCACCAAAATTGTTAAAAAGTAATTATCTGATTGAATTCATGTGATGCAAGAATTTAGTGTCTTTAAAACGTTTTAAATTGGAACATTTATTTTTTGAAAATACGTTATTTTATTAGGTCATTTAGGATTTTTGGGTCATATTTAGTCATTTTTAAGGACATATTTGCAGTCATATTTTCCACCTTGCTAAGTCATAAATATCCGAACCCTAGTATCACCCTTTGACACCTTACGTTTTATGAGATTGGAAGCTTCCAATTGGTCATTGCTGGTATATTTGATTTTGATAAAGCGGATTATTTTATATTTTAAAAATCGAAGTGTAAAAATGTTCAATCAAAACATAATTTTGGGTGAGAGAATTCAAGGAGCGAAGGGAAAAATCTCGATGTGAGTAATTTTCTGTTATTGTGTGCCAGCACACGGAGAAATATTGTAAAATCTATATAATAAGAAGACGTGTTCATCTGTATATCTGTGCGTCTGTCTGTAAGTTTGTTGTGTCCTATGTCCAGCCAAATCTACGGCACGTAGAGATCTTAAATGTTTAACATAAATGGATGGAAGTGGGTTTGAATGTAACTCGAAGCCGGATGTTCAATTTTCGCTTTCGTTCGCGGGTTATGAGAGAAAAACTGGATTTTCAGTTATATCGACTCACCGGTTTTCACTAATACTTTTTAAGTTAAATGAATTACAGTTGACCTTGCTCTGGTGCCATAGCAACTGGGAAAGAAGAGCATAAATAAAAAGAGCAATCATTATAAAATATTCGAAGAGCAGGGTCATTTAAAGGTGTAGAACACGACCATCGAAAACAGTACTTCTCCCGTGGTCAACTGTATGTGAATTGCTCAAAAGTTGGAAATGCATACATCTTAGCTCCGAATGAAAGGAAACTTAATATAGTTTATCCAGCAGTTCTGTAGGGAAAATTTAAGTTTTTTTTTTTTTTCTACAATATTTTTTTTATAATATTATTTTACTATAATCTGTAAGCCTACCACCACCAATCCGGTATGCTAAACATTAAAAGTAACAAAATAATTAAAAGTAAAATTAATGCAATTTATGTAAGAACTATGACAATGTTAGTTAATGTTTTATTTACTTTACTGTTAAATAAATAAATTAAAAATCATCTTGCGATTGAATTAATAAACGCGGGCGAAGCCGAAGGCACCTTCTACGTATTATCTAACTCCGTGGCGCTAACATCCCAGAAGGGACAAGGCCTACCACCCGACCGCTGCGTCATCTACCATAGGCAGACGGCAGGATTGGGGGGCATGTGGTTAGCATGCCGACACCCACGGCCGTTAATGCCTTCTACGTATTACAGCACTGAATATTTTTATGCTACATGGTATTTTAATTCTACTGAAATCAGTTAGGTCTAATATCTCAGCAACAGTTCAAAATAACATCATGAAAGTTTGCATGTAGAAATAAGAGGCACAGCATGTGGTTAAAATTTCAGTATTATTGTTTGAAAATTGATATATGTTTGTCTTGATCATTGAGGAACCAAGAACTCACTGGCATGTTAAAATGTAGACTATAGGTCTGTGCAGTATAGGCTTACTGAATTAGGTCTATAATATGTCAGGCTCTCGATATCAGGGATGAAAAAAAAAACAGATGATTTTCAGATAAAAGACACAGATGGAAGTAATAGCGATCTGCATTAATATTTTAGCCTCTCTTGCAGTGAAGCAAAGAGTGTAAAATTACTTGGTATTTGGTTGGATAGTAAGCTAAGCTGGGATACTCATGTAAAAGCCTTATGTGCCCGTCTTTCAAGAGTTATCTTTCTCTTTCAAAAGCGGAAACAAAGTACTGGCCCCGACCTTGTCATTAAGGCATATTTTGCTTTTTTTTCGTGCCCACTTATTGTATGGTATTACCCTGTGGGGAAATTCCCCTGGGTCAAAAATAACTTTTAAGTAGCAAAGAAAGGCGGTTAGGTGTATTGTTAGCGTTAAACAAACTGAATCATGTAAGCCCTACTTTGTTAACCTTAAAGTGATGACTTTACCTAGCCTGTACATTCTGCACACTTTACTTTTGATTAAAGAAAATTCGGAACAGTTCAGCCTTAGATGTGATAAAAACTATTATAATACAAGATCTAAGTTTATGATTGATGCTGACTATGTATGGTTAAGTAAAACCCAAAGAAGCTTCAAGCCTCTGGAGTTAAACTTTTCAATAAGATTCCACTATATGCCAGAACTGTTCCTCATAAGAGGTTTAAGAACGTTCTAGAGAAATGGCTCTTGCAACAATGCTTCTATAGCACTGAAGAATTCTATGAGTTTAATGTGAACATTGAACTTTAATTTTAAGTTTGACCATGTCTATAACAACTGTAGTTGTTTAATGGCAATAGAGAATTATTATTATTATTATTATTATTATTATTATTATTCCAAATAACAACATTATATGGCGCTGAAACTTAGACCATAAATAGACAACAAGCAAACAAATTAATGGTATTAGAAATGGATTTTTGGAGGGGTTCAGCAAGAAAATCCAGGAAAGAAAAAATTCGGAATAATAGAATAAGATAAATAATGCAAGTTGAAAAGAATATTTTGGAAATTGTAGAAGACGCTTGAAATGGTATGGACATGTACTCAGAATGACAGAGGATAGAATACCCAAGAAAATTTTGGATTGGAAAGTAGAATGAAAAAGAAGAAGAGGGAAGCCCAAAGAGTGCTGGATGGATGGGGTGAAAAGGAGTATGGCGAGAAAAGGATTAAATGAAGAATATGCTATGGACAGGGACTTATGGAGGCAGAAGATTATTGTGGGATGAAGGAAAATCATTGTATTGTGGAATATTCCTTAATAATATTAATATTATTATTATTATTATTATTATTATTATTATTATTCCCTTATAAAGTAGGCTATAGCATGCTATAAGGACGAAAAAAGAGTTTCAACGAGCTAAGCTAAATAAGAGAAGGAAGACAGCAACATCTGGAGAAACAGGCTGACCTCTGGAAGTGTCCTCTCTTAGACAAGTGGTCAGGCAAATAAAAACACACAGATTTCAAAGACTCAATGACAACTTTTCACTTGACAATATGAACAATATCTTAAGAGTGGAAACAGACTTGCAATACGCCTTTGTCTTTGTCTACGGATACTGATGTAATCTTCTAAACTTATATTTTGTTATATGTACTACTGGCTCAAAATTTATAATGCGTATAACACATCAGATATATATCATATTTGGTTTTACATGACCAGAAACAAGTTAAGATCTCCGCTTTGTGTATTCGATCCCTTTGAACAATTCTCCTCTTACAAGTTAGTATAGAGAGTACAGCTCAATTTTTATCTTCATTCAAGATGAATACAACTCTTCCGAGATATCATCTCCGTGGCCATTCACGGTTAAGCTTATAGGAATCCACTGCAAACACATGTCGAGACTCAGTTCAACTATAAATGCAGATACCCAATTATCATAAGCGTATGCAATATATGTATCAATTGCATTTTCACATGGCTGGACTTCAGTTTCTTCTACAGACTCGCATAACCAAACAAGTGCTTATCTAAAAATAACTTGTTCTTGTAACTGGTTGTAAAGTAAAACCTAAAAAAATATATATATTTCTTATTGCACGTATGGTAATTGAACATACTAAAAAGGTTTTATAAATACAACAATAAAACATTAATTATAACGATAATAATAATCAGGGCCCGGATTTTAATGACATGTCATCTTTTTATTGATGCTGCATAGACATTACCAGCTTGGGGATAAATCCTAATCATGGCCTCTAGATTGTAGAAATGCATTTTTATTAGGTCATTTTTTGCATTTTATGCCATTTTATATTTTTAGGGCATTTATTTCGATTTTAGGTCATTATTTTGTCACTTTCGTGTCATTTGCTTCCTCATTTAGTCATTTTCTTGTGTTTACATTGAGTGTATTAACTTCTTTTCGTCGCTAGCGGTGCTGTCTTTGAAATGTTGTTTGTTTAATGCTAGAAGGAAAAGTGTTGTCATGCCTCAGTCGGAAATGAGAATCAAAGAAACGCCAAAATTGTGTATTATATTACTATTGTTATTAGACTGACTTGGCACCTGCTTGAATTTGAGATTGCTAACTGCTGTTTACCCTCAATAATCCGGCAGACCACAAAAGGAAATGCCGAATTTTGACTCACCAGTGCCTCAGTTTCCGTGAGAAATGAACATTCACAACATTGCACTTATTTGCAGTTTTTACAATTTTTTTTCTCCTTTTAACGGCTCTGGTTTATGTACAAACTAGTCTATAACTTTGTGTGTACAATAATACTTTTTTATAAATAAAATATCAGTTGTTAGGTCATTTTTTATAGTTATTAAGTAATTTTCTTTAAAATTTAGGGTCATTTTATAGGTCATTTTTCAAACAATTTTAAGTCATCAGAATCCGGGCCCTGATAATAATAATAGCCCGTTCACTCTTAAACATCTGCCACTGAAGAACAAAAGAAAATGTTCCATCATCGCTATAATGAAAGCTGTACCGAAAACAGATGTGATCCATTAATACTCAGCTGAAAATATGCAGCTAAAGAAATTCAGATTTAGTTCATGACTGCCGTCTACCATAGTGGAGGAGTTGGCGGCCCGGGTTCGATTCCCGGCAGGGTCGGGGATTTTTCAGTAGAGGAAAATGTTCTTCCTGGGTTCAAGGCCCTGGTGTTATTTTGTGTTGTTCCTGCATTGCAGTTCTCGTGACAGTCACTTGAAAATGTCCGTGGTTATCACCTTTGCCTGAAAGAGCAATGGACGAATCATGGTCATCATCCCATGGTTTCGTTCCACAGGTCCGGACTACCCTTCTGGCAGAACACTCATCATCACAAATAGCGTCAAAGGCTATAACGGAGAAGATTGTATTTTTCTTAGGTGTTGGTTAAATCTGACAACAAAGAGCGCTGCCGAATGATAAGGTGTATCAGCCTGACGATAACGCCGATGTTTGAATAACAATAACCACCCACGATAGTTTTACATAAGACTGATTATGAAAAGCAATTTGCTTTGTTGATGGAAATACGATGGGAATTAGCCTATACGTTTAGCATTTCCTCTTTTCGTGCTTATTTAAGATACCTTTTTGCCCTTATTTAAGATACCTTTTTGCCCAATCTAACTGAATTTTCTTGATGTTCTGGGGTTAATCCTAATGCAAGAAAGGAAATTAATTTCAAATAAAACGAGTTTTCAAATTATCCTTGGCCTTATCCTTTTGTAAATAAAAGAGCGCCTAGAAAGTTAACTACATTACTGGCTAATTAATAAATGTTCGTGCAATTCATTGTTCGTACTCAATTTGTGGCAGTAAGTAATGCAAATAAAATAGGTACTAAGATTTAATTATTCCTGAGAGCGGTGCATATCCCCTAGCGGTAGTAAAATGCTACCGAGCACACACCTGTGATTACTATTACGGTATACCAGGCAGGGGTGCGAAATATTACCAACTGTTGAACAGATTTTTAAAACCGCACAACTCAGCATAAAGAGAGGAACGCGAAATTTTGCATAAACAGTTTTCCTAGTCTTTTAGGCTAAATGATCAATATCCATTTGGTGTAGCAAATCGCGAAATATTACTTTATAATAGTTAAAAACCCATCCAGATGTTACCTTTATTTTTTCATAGACAATAACATTTCTAAAATTCTTGAATGTTGTCCATTTTAAACAGATGTTCGAAATCTACTTATTAACTGTCTGCTAACTTGTCTGCGATGGTCGCTACTTTTGGTAATTTAAAATAATAATTACTAATTCTTGATACAAATAAACTTGTGAAATAAACGTTCTCGGAGATTTCGGTATCACACTGTCTGTATGCATGTATGTGTGTATACCAAAATTCTTAATTTAATATGTAGATGAGACCTATGTAGGCTAATATTATGCACACAGTCAAGGGTAAAGGTTGTGCTTTATCTCCATTAATTTTCAACATATAATCTGAAAGGATTTGAAGTTCTACAGGGGAAAAAAGAAGGGATAAACATCAGAGGAAATTGATAAGTTATCTCAGATATGCTGATGACTCAGTTTTATTAGAGGAGAGTGCTGAAGAGTTAGAAAAACTACAAATATTTGGATATAAGAATAACAGAAGATAGGAACACAATTCAGAAATCAGAAGTAAGATAAAACAAGACTGGAACAATGATTTTGGGAATATATATATATATATAATCACCGAAAATAATTTGATATTACAACTATGGAAGATATTATTTAAATGCGATGTAGTCCTACCTTCGCTATGTATAGGGAACGGAATCTCGGACCCTTAGAGAAGATTTATGTAAGAGAAACACTTTTCAAATGTAGTTATATAGGGGAACTTTATCGTTAAACGGACATATCAAGTGACAAACGAAGACATTTTAAAAATAATGAACACCAAATTAAATGCTTTAAACAACATATAGAAACAATAAATGCAATAGTTTGCCACGTATTAAGGAATACAAAATGTTTGTTAAAATTAGTATTACCAGGTAAAATTATTGACAAAACATGTCCAAATCGAAGAAGAGTGTCATGGATGCAGAAATTACAAGAGATGGCACATGAAGATAAAGAAGATACAGTGAAGAAAAAAAGTACTGTATTATATGTTGGTGTTATTAGGTTATAAGTAGTTACGTTAATATGTCAATTAAAACTATTGTTTTAGACTTGTTAAATGAACAGGGCAAGCTTCTACATTGTAATATAAGGAACTGTGTTTAAGCTGTCACAACACACAACAGTTCTCTTGCCGACTTTAGGGTCACTCACTGTAAGAAGAAAATCGCTGAAATTTTGTTGACGATGTAATGCAAAGAAACACTCCATATTTAAAGATTTATTTGAAGAAAGGTTGGCTAATAATGTTAGGAATAATATCACTAATCCAGGACACATATTGTTGCTATCCCTAGTAATGTTATGAATAGTAAAAATAACCGAGGACTGATATTGAAGGATCGGAATAATAAATAACTCAGAGCCTTGTTTCATAGAGCTTGCTAATAATATTAGTTAATAATATTAGAACTCGTAATATTATTTATTAGTTAATAAAATCTTATTTCGCAGAGATATGAACACTACTCAAAATCTCTTCACTAATATTACTAGTTCATTAGTCAGCTGATTGATTTGAAGGTTATGTCTGGATTGTTGTTTGTGTTTATTCCTTCTTAGTCTTTTGGTCAATACTATTTGAAAGCAGCACGGGCTACATATATCTTCATAAATGTAACAAATAATAACTAGCTCTAAGAAATGAATAAATATTTCAGGCATTTATTCAAGATAGCAGTAGGCTTAGGCCTATGTACTAAAATATAACCTCAAATCCTAAAAATTTGTTATGACAAAAATTCATGTGATGGCGTATGTAAGTTTTTTTTAATTGATCATTAAATCAGAGCGAATCATTTTCCACAAATTTAAGATCAGGAAATCTGAATTACATGGGATTGAGAATAAGTTATCGGTCCAATAACGGTAAATTTTATTAGTTCTTGAGTCTATGAAACAGTTTACTAATAATATTAGCAATAATTACTAATAATTTAGAGCCATGAACTCATAACTAATATTATTAGAAAATATTCTTATGAAAATGAAGACTAGTAATAATATATTTCCTAATACTATGAGTATAAAAGTTCTATGAAACAGGGCTGGACTTTAAGGGCAGTCATCCTTAGTAGGGTTAGGAAAAATATAAATAAACCAGGACTGTAATTGTTGGATGTCCCAATGTTAATAAGATCACGAAATCTGAATTACATGGGTTTGAGAATAGTTATTGGTCCGAAAACACTTACAGAAAAACACCTAATATTATCGGGAAATTTTATTAGTTCTGCAGTCTATAAAACAGCTTACTAATAATATTAGCAATAATTACTAATAACATAGAGCCATTAACTCATAACCAGGGCTAGGATTTATATGTACTAAAAAATGTCAAAATATGTACATATATATGTACTAAAAATGTCAAAAATACGTACATATATATGCAAATATATTTTGTAAAATATGGGCATCAAAACAAATTTAACCACTAGACATTACATTTTGTTACTTTTAGAACATATAAAAATGCATTACAAATACTGGATTCATAAATTAAATTATTCAATTTTTTTTTTCAGATCACTTACTTTATTTGTATTCATTCATTGATTATTTCTGCTACCATAACAGTATGCCACAAAATGTTGTTTTATATTTTCAAAAGTGATTTGTATTGGCTGAAGCTTCGTTCTACTGCACATCCTCAAAGCCTGGATTTCTTGAAAACACATTGTCCACTTTACATTTGATAAGATCGGCTAAATGTCCACGTATACATTTGAGTTCATGAATCATGTTTTTCACAATGTCAATTTTTCCAGGTAATGTCAGATTATTATTTTGTAGTTTCTGAATTATTTTTGTTATATTACAAAAATTTGATTCAATGTAACACAAATCATTTTTCACACATTCATTTCTGGAGATAGCTGTAAACTTATCCTGTGCTGCCATATTTTCTGTCACTAAAAACGACAATTTTATATAGTTTTACTCTTAAAGAATGAAATATGTACAAATATTGCATTAAAATCACTAAATATGGACAAATATTTATTTTACATATTAATATGTACTAATGTCAGAAATATGGAAAAATATGTAAAATAAATTTGTTTAATTTGAATAGAGGACAACATAATAGATGGAGACAAGTGAAAATGATGTGTCTATATGTGAAATTAAGAAATATGTATTTACATATAAATCCTAGCCCTGCTCATAACTAATATTATTAGAAAATATTCTTATGAAACAGAAGACTAATAATAATTAATATTTTCTAATAATATGAGTGTAAATGTTCTATGAAACAGGGCCCTGGGCATAAACGGCTGCCATCCTTAGTAGTGTTAGGAAAAATATAAATAAACCAGGACTGTAATTGTTGGATGTGGCAATGTTAATAACGGGTTTCACATATGCACACACGCCACGACTGGGAAAGTGATCGTGGGTTCCGTCCGGCACAAAGCGGCGAAGGCGCGCGTGGAATGCCGATATGAGCGCTCCAAGCAACGACGCGTGAAATCATCCTCACTTCAGTGCCGCGCGATCTAATACATTAATCCAAATTATATCATATTCCTTCCAAATCACTTCACCTTAAACTTAATTAATAATACAACAACAAGGTAGAGAAACACAGCACAAGACTTATTATGATATCCTTACAAGAAGTATTTTGTATTCACAAGCTGTCATGAGATTTTCAACTTTTAATATTGATTTTTTGTGCTTAAAACGGTTCAGGTCTGGAAGCAATTAGAGAGGAAACGAGACCGATTTGTCCCACCAATTTTCTTGGGAATAATACTGCACTTATTTTGTTCCTGTACTTTAATAAGATGTTCAATAGCGAAAAATTGCTTTAATTCCGCTGGGTAGATGAGGCAATTTAAAAAAAAGCATTCATCAATGTACTAAAAGAAAACAGAAAGTCTAGGCTATATATCTTCAAGGTGCGGTAGGATTTATTTCCTTTTTAGAAGTTAGTGTGGGCTACAGTAACTATTATTATTATTATTATTATTATTATTATTATTATTATTATTATCATCATCATTATTATTAGTATTATTGTTCCTTTATTTATTTCTCTGTTTAACTAAACAGGTATATATATGTACATACAGCTTTACACGCAGTACACTGTAAATGTATATAGTAATAACAATTGTTCTGTTGTACACAACTTCTACTGGTCCACTTTTTCCCCAAGAACTCTTCTGACGATGTTACACGTTTCTAGGATTACCGCACGCTGCATAGGTAAGTACAAATATTTCTGTACTTTTAATCGCTTTAAACTGTCATGAAGCTTGAAGGGATTATTATTATTTTTATTATTATTATTATTATTATTATAACGGATGGGAAGATAATTATAGGAATGCTAAATTCAATCTTATGGTGTAAAAATATTTTACATAGAACTAAAAAATTAATATATCAGGCATTATTCCAAAGTACAACATTTTATGGCGCTGAAACTTGGACCATAAGTAGCAAACAAATTAATGGTATTAGAAATGGATTTTTGGAGGTGTTCAGCAAGAAAATCCAGGAAAGAGAAAATTAGGAATAATTGAATAAGGGAAATAATGCATGTTGAAAATAATATTTTGGAATTTGTAGAAGAAAGACGCCTGAGATGGTACGGACATGTACTCAGAATGACAGAGGATAGAATACCCAAGAAAATTTTGGATTAGAAAGTAGAGGGAAAAAGAGATAAGAGCTCGTGAATAATTTTCAGTGCAACCTCAGTATGATACGCGTGTTATGATCCTAAGTTTAAACTCACATTTCTGAGACTGGGCAGAGGATTGAATGCAGTCAATTTTGGTTGATAGAAAATAACTGTAATTTCCATAGTTGATTACCTTTCGTTGTGTACTTTAGGCTATTATCACTTGATGTGCAACATGATTATATACGAGATTTATTCTTAAGTTAATTGCTAAGTCGGGAAAACCACTCCTAAAATTCGTAAATAAGTTGTGAACAACCAACGCTATGTAGGTGATTTCTTTCCTGCGGTTAATCGAAGTGTGAATTAAGTTGTGGCTGATTCTAATCTCGTTCAGTGTGACCTTCTTAGGTCTCGAACTGTATCAAAAGAAAGATGGAATAGGTGGAAATAATTGAAATAATCTTAAATTAAATATAAGCTTATATAAAAAAAAACCTATAATAAACATCCTTAGGTTACAAGTATTTTAAAGGGATAAACAACAAGACTTAATTCTAACTATAGGCTATAGGTACTGCTGCCGTCATAAGCAACTGTCGAAATCTTCAAACCGCGTTATTATAATCGATATCAGAACTGTTGTTAACTGGTAAAAAGTTATGTTCACCAATAGATCTACATACTGCATAATTTAGGAAAAGAATATATATAATGTAATCTTTAAAAATAAATTTACAGGCTCCTACTTTAAGAATAAGTTTTCATAATCAAAACGGGTTTTTATTTACTGCATAAAAAGTCGTATAAAAGATCTTTTCCATTAGAAAATTAATATATATAACAAAAGCCCACAAAATAAGTAACAGAACGAAACAGTATGGGCAAAATCCGTCCTCAAATTGTAACATTATCAAATTACTTAAACAGGTCTATCTTTATTACAATTCGAATGAACTCTATGCCTTTAATTTCTTTTAATACGCTCTACTGTCACGAAAGGAGACTGTCATATATATATATATATGGGTATCCCGAATAAGGATCAAAGTAGGAACTTAAAAGAAAGAACGAAATGAACGAAAAGGATTTTCAGTTGAATTCCTTCAGTAAAATAATTTATATTTTCAAAGTAATGTAACATGAATATGTCTGATATTGCATGTGAATGTTTCACCGAGGAAGTCATTCTAAAATAGTTTTATTTTGAAATTCACTTATTTTTGGGGATAACCATTTTATTAAAGGAATTAGTTAACATTTGATGAATTTCGTTAAAAAATACAACAAATCTTTGTGTTTTATTAAAATACTGTAATTCTTCCCGTCAATGTAACTCAGTATTTTATACAGTCACGTTTTATTCCTTAACTCAACTGTTATATAAATGTCCGAACAATGAACGTGGCCTTTTCTGTCCACGCTGACTTCAGTTTTCTCCATAATCGTCATTTACCATATTTATGAAGTACAAAATTGAATAACTCCGAAACTATATTAGATATAATCTAGAGCTGAAACTATTAGCATACATTCATCATTTCATTATCGTCACTTGGAGGTATAATATATTCTGAATGGTGTTTGTCTATAATTTTTGCAGCTTTTTAAAAATCAGTATTCATCCCGATACCAATTCAGAGTAATAGAAATATATTTTTAAACAAAAGTAAACAAAATACTTAAAAAATCTATCAGTAAATATGTAAAACAAGTATCAAGGAATCTAATAATTATAATCTATAATTGTGTCAGAGGTTATAGATTTCAATTTTGATTGAAAAATTTATTTAAATTAATAGATATCTCAAGAACAAAATGAAATATAAAAAATAAATTTAAAACTTTAATTTCGGTTTAAGTTTACGTTTTAAGTGTCCAAACTTTCAAGTTTCTAGGATAATCACTATCACTACTTCAGTCACCCTTTAATAAATGTTATTAAAAATTATCAGTTTACTGTGGGTACTGTAATGAAATAATACGTACAAGTTGTGAAATTTCCATATTTCTGCAAACATGTGCAAATTATAAATCTGACCAGCCTATCCCCTTAAGTCAAAATTATATTTTACATTACAATGCAATACGATCAAAGTACGGTACACATTTTATGGGCGTTAAAGATGTTAATTAAAAATTATAAAGAATGCCTTTGGGTTCCACTGACAACCAGACTGAATACGCATGCAAGATGTTGTCGTAAAGAAGCCTTGTTTGGAAAATAGTAACTACTTGAGGTAGTTAGATAAATTGAGGTGCACCGCTGAGCTCCGCTAACGGTCTCATATTGTGCTTGTACGCTCCGCGGGTCGCCTCCCCCTTTTTATATTAAGATCTCCTTCCCCTCCCCTTTCCAAGGGCTGGCTGGCATTAACACGTCATCATCTCCTCTTCTCCATTATCAATTTCTTTCTCAAAATTAAAAAGCAGTTGTGCTTCTTCTCGCAATCACTTTAACTTCTTATCTTTCCCCAGACGACTTCAAATCTCCGAGAGAAATTCACGTTTAAATTATTCCCCTATTTTCAGACCATATCCTTAAAATGAGGCACTTTTATTGTTTTACATGCCGTCTCTCGTTTTATGGTGGCTTGTATGGCGCTTTGATAAAACAAGTGGCGTTTTCTTCTTAGTCAGTATCTTGAACATTGCATCCTACAGAATGGGCAACAAAGTTCTTATTTGTGTTTCTATTTCTTTGATTACAATCTCTAATAGATAGCCTTGATTAATACAGAAAAAAACTAAGTATATGGTCATGAAACGTCAAAATAATGAGCTACAAAATATTAGAATAGCCGGTATATCGTTCGAACAAGTAGAGAAATTCAAATATCTGGAGCAATAATTACAGACACAAATAATATTAAGGCAGAAGATAAGTGTAGACTCAAATCAGGAAATGCCTGCTTTTATGCAGTTCAGAAACTCTTATCTTCTCGTCTTCTGTTCAGAAATCTAAAAATAAAAATTTATAAGACTATTATCCTGCCGGTTGTAACACATGGATGTGAGACATGGTCGCTTACTCCTCGGGAAGAACATAATCTGAGTGTGTTCGAAAAAAGGGTGCTTAGGAAAATATTTGGGCCTAAGAGAGATGATAACGGGGACTGGAGAAAACTGCATAACCACTATCTCCATAACCAGTACTCGTCACCGGATATAGTAAGGGTAATTAAATCACGTAGGATGAAATGGGCTGGACAAGTTGCGCCCATGGGGGAGGAAAGACATGTCTCAAAAATATTGACTGGGAAACGCTTAGGGAAAAGACCACTTGGAAGACCTAGACGCAGATGGGAGGACAATATTAGGATAGATTTAAGAGAAGTAGGACTTGAGAGGGATGGTTGGAAGAGTTAGCACAGAATAGGGTTGAATGGCGGGCTCATGTAACCGCGGCAATGAACCTTCGGGTTCCATAAAATAGATAATATTCCTTTAGCTTGCTTAGGAATTGTTTACTACCAGTGAGTAAAAGTAATAGGTAGCCTTGATTGAAGGGTAAATTTCTAAAGAGATGAATCCCCATTTTTAAAGCTTTTGAGTTTATTCCATAAATATATTAGGAATACCTTTGAATGTAAACCTACAATAAACAGGGAGCCTATCTTACGGAGACTATTTAGCTCATGATTCAGTGACCAATCCAATAAAAGAACTCGTGGAATTCAACTAATCGCAACTATCGTAAAAAAAATTTCATTTTGTTTTTATCACTTTCATTCTATCGCACCTAGGTGCACTTGTTTTTATGTAAATTCAAAAGGACTGAACACTGAAACATTCTTTATACTTGTAGCTTCTTTATAAGAAACAATAATGAAGACATTCCTGGAAAAACGGGCTAACCCTAAATTGTTTCGCTGTTTTGCCGCTATTTGTCTTGTTTTGAGCTTTAATAAATATAAATAAATTATGTATGTAGGCTTGAAGCTTATGTTTACAAAATTAACCAAAATAAGTTTAACATTTTTTCCAGCTTCATTCATTCATGAAACACTATTGTTCTCCACCTTACAAAACTGTGGGTTAACCCGTTTTTTCTGGGCTTTTTTATTAATTATTGAAAAGAGCGATCAGGTATGTATAAACAAGGTATAAGCTAAGGCAGATATGAAAACATTATATAATTATCTGTAGCGAAGCAGTATTTTAAATCTCGTATAATCATAAACAACATATTAATATTAGTTATAAAAAAGAATTTAAACTAAAATCTACTGACGGGCATTTGTTCTATCCCTGTTTTCTTTTCCCAAGCCTTTTTTTTATACGAGGGTTGACAAGAACAATTTGGCATAGGCCTAGCTAAATAATAACGAAAGACATCAACACAAAACTTTATATACAAAGATACCTTACTGTATTACTCAACATAATCGCCATTGCTGTCAAGGCATTTATTTTAAAGCTGTAAAGATCTCGCACGAAATCTGTGCCGATGAGACCGTTACTCTCTAGAGAGAGACATGCTATTGTGCGAGAGAGAGAGAGGTAGCTTGGCCTTTACAAATAGAAAGGGAGGTACTGTTGTGCGAGAGAGATAGTTAGCAGGCCAATCGACGCAACAGTCCCCACGAAAACGCAATGCAATGACTTAGGCAATCGGCACAGATATCGTGCGGGAACTATACCAGTTTATCAATGCCAATGTTATACTCTTCTACTGCCATACGACCTGAGCAAAGATGTCAATGCCCTTTTGAGATCTTCATCGGTTGGGAACTCTTTTCCACCCAAAAAGTTCTTTAGTATCGGAAACAAGTGAAAATCGCTGGGTGCCAGGTCAGGGCTGTAAGGAGGATGCCCAAAAATTCTCCACTTAAGACGTTGAAGTTGTGCCACTGTTTGAGCAGCCGAATTAGGCCGAGCGTTGTTTTGAACCAAGAACACCTTTTCATACAACTTTCCACATCTCTTGTTTTGGAAAGCACGTTGTAGTCGTTGAAGAGTTGCTCAATAGGCCTCTGCGTTTATTCCTTTACTTCTTGCCAGAAACTCCAGACCCAGGTTTTTAGCGGTAGAAGAGTATAACATCGGCATTGAAAAACTGGTACCATGTCACAATAAATGCCTTGACAGCAATGGCGATTAGGCTACGTTGAGAAATAGAGTAAGGTAATGTATATATCATGTTAATAAAGTTTTATGTTGGTATCTTTCGTTATTATTTAAGTTATGCCAAATCATTCTTTACTCTGGACGACCCAAGTATAACTAAGCTACGGCACAATACAGCCAATTTCACGATTTTTGTCACTGGCCCAAAAATATGTGCAATCAATTACCTGAAATCATTTCACATTTAAGTACTTAGTGCTACTAGAACGCACGCGTGCGCGAGAACACACACACTTATATAAATCCGAGTTCGCCAATGGTCTTCTGATCATCCGTATTTCATGTCTAGTTTAAATTGAGTTTATAAACAATCTCATGATTAGTTGGGAGTATCGGGTGGTAGCAACTGCTTTGAATAAATTCTCCAGCCGGTCATCTGTAAATCATGTCTAACCGGTCCAGCCCGAAGCACGTTACAAATATAAAGATCAGTGTAATGATTATAAATATTTGATCTGACTAATGTATCTCTCAACACAACTCCCTAGCTAACTTGAGCTGGTTTTCACTCTCTTACAATTTTATTTTCTTACAAAATGCTGACAGGTAAATCTACAGAACGCTGACAGGCGAATCTTCCCAATAACGTCTTCCATGACTTCAAAGCTACTTTTCTCTTGCTAAGCTATCCCAATTTACTGTTTGTCTTGTAAAATATCGCCTTCTCACGAGACAATAGTGACTTCCTGTTAAATTACTCTGTAAACTCCAAAGTTAAGCGTAATCTCCTATAATTATTGCTATATGTACAACCTGCAATGCTAGAATTATTGCAGTAACTATATCCTAAACAGCTAGAATTAGTCTACTGCAAAAACAACAACCTGAATTGCTAGAATTATTGTGGTACCTATGGTGCTGTACTGCTAGAATTACTGCATTAACAACCATATTAATTACTAGAATTACTGCGGTACAGTAGTGTCTCGCTAAACCGGACTAGATGGGACCGAACCCTGTCCGGATCACAGAAATTCCGGATTAAACGGAATTTGTCTTAAAATGCACATACTGTACTATAATAGTTTTAAATGTGTAAAACTAAAAATGTATGTTCTTTTTCATAAATACAACACCATTAGTTTTAATACAGTACTGCTGTATACGTAGACCTAAGTTTTTAACCTACGAATAGAAATAAATTTTGTGATAAATATTCAAAATTTCAAAATTTCAAATTTCAAATAATTTGTGATAAATATTCAAAATTTATTAACTGTTCAGTACAAAAATCCGTCCGGATTAAACAGGTGTCCGGATTAGCGGAAGTACACTGAAACCATAACCTAAACTGCTAGAATACTGCAGTAAGAACGACATACATTTCTAGAATTATTGCAGTAACTAGCCTATAACCTAAACTGCTAGAATCCCTTCAGTAACAATAATACAGACTAGTAGAACTAATACAATAATTATAAACTAAACTGCTGCAAATACTACAGTAACAACATTCTGAATTGCTAGAGTTCATGCAGTAACTTTAACCTAAACTGCTAGAATTACTGCAGTAACAACAACCTTGTTAGAATTGTTGCAATAACTATACCTAAACTTTTAGAAGAACTGCAGTAACGAAAGCCTAACTTTCTAGAATTATTGCAGTAATTGCAGCAGAAATTGCTTGAATTACTGCAATAACAACAACCGAAACTACTACAAATACTGCAGTAGCTAAAACCCAAACCGCTAGAGTTATTGCAGTGACTGTAACCTAACCTGTATAATAACCTGAACCTAAACTGCTAGAATTATTGCAGTAATTATAACCTAAACGGCTGGAAATATTGCAGTAACTACAACAGAAACTTCCAGAAATATTGAAGTAATTACTATAACACCAACCGATTTATTGTAGTAACCACAGCAGAAACGGTAAGAATTATTTAAATAATTTAACTTTAAAAACGACTACAGTAACAACAACCTTAACTGCTGCATTCATTGCAATAACTACAACCTAAAGTGATAGAATTATTGCAGAACTCCAACATAAACTTCTAGAATTACTGCAGTAACTATCGTATAACCCAAACGAGTGGGATTACTAAAAAAATCTTGAGTATTTCCAGTGTATTTGCTACCAATAGTCATTAACTGCTCTGTCTATGTAAGCAACCCAGGTAAATTTTTTTTTGTAATCCCACCCGTTTGGGTTATACTTACTGCAATAATTCTGTAATAACATCAAGCTACATATACGTTCTATACTATTGGGCTTCTAAGTTATAATTTGCGTGTTGTTTGCGAAATTATTTTATTTAATAAATATTAAATGGTTTTTTTATTTTCGAAAGCTTTCATATATTTGCGATCGAGATAAAACTCGCGTGTATATTATCTACGATAATGTACGATACGTGTTTTTAAAGTAAGAACCGATAATTTAAATAAAAATAACAGAACATTATTTTTAAAATACTTTATTATCATATTACCTTACACCTTACACTACTTCTCCACATAGTCACCGCCGTTATTCAGGCACTTGTCGTGGTGGTCGAATTGTTCCCAACCAAATGTCTGGCTGTGTGTGAACGGTCCACACGCTCCCTACAGACCGGATGTCGCACTAAGCGATTTTCATCTGTTTCTTCATCTAAAGAACTCCCTTGGTGGAAAACATTTCAACGTCGACGATGTTGTGAAACAAGAAGTGCAGATTTGGCTTTCATCACAGGCGGCAGCATTCTTTGACGAAGGCATACAAATACTGGTTTCCCGTTAAGTGCCAGAATAAGGGCGGTGACTATGCGGAGAAGTAGTGTAAGGTGTAAGATAATGAATGTTAGGTATTTGGACAATAATGTTCTGCTATTCAAAAACAATTATCTGTACTTACTTTTAAAAACGCCTTATAGTACCGGTATCTTACATCTTGGTGTAAGAAGCACACAGGAGCATTCTGACGAAATGTCGATTGTTGGCTCCACCTCATTTCTTCGTGAAATATCTCGTGAATTGAGTATATCATAAATAAGTCATAACTGCGGTTATGTTTATAAATCACGTGGTGTGTACCCAGGGTGTGGCGGATAGCCGCTGTCACAGAACACGCTGTATTTTCGCATCGGGTGTTAGTGACGGAGAGGAACTTGAAAGAAACACCGCCAACACGGCCTTACAGGATGTGTAATGGTTTGATTTACATCAGCACCAGCAAGATCCTCCCACTGTCTGGAATCTCAACAATGCAAACCAAAGTCTCTCCACTCTGCTACCGTTGAACTTTCAAAATTATGTAGTACATCACTTCTTGACAGATACTCTATTAAGCTTCAGTTACAAGTTCAATTCAGAGAAATTACAAGGTTCTTAAGTGAAAAATCTTTAACATCATCGAACTTAATATCCTGCATTCTTTTTTGCTACTCAGTGTCAATCTACTAGCATGCAGTATCTTAGTAAACATGAGCAATTTTATTAGTAGGCCTACATAACATGTACGTTCTTTGTGTGGTTTAGGACAGTAACAGTGATAAGCAGGGCCAGGATTCTGATGACTTATCTTTTTATTGATGCTGCCTAGACATTGCCAACTTGTAGATAAATCCTAATCATGGCTTCTAGATTATAGAAATGCATTTTTATTAGGTCATTTTGTGTCATTTTATGCAATTTTATATTTTAGGGCATTTATTTCAATTTTACGTCATTGTTTGTCATTTTCCTGTCATCTGCTTCCTTATTTTGTCATTTTCATGAATTTACTTTAAATAAATAACTAGGTTACTATAATGCAATATTTTTGTAGAATCTACTTTAAAAACAATTTTCATACTTTTCTTCTCAAATGCTCCACTCAAGAACAAAGTTTTTAGACCTACAACAACCTTCCTACTTTTACAGTTTTTACAATTATGTCTAAATTAGTCTATATCTTTGTGTGAACAGTAATAATTTTTATAAATAAAATATCTCTTTTTAGGCCAATCGTTGTAATTTTTAAGCCATTTTCTTTAAAATTTAGGGTCATTTTCATGCATTTACTTTAAATAAATGACTAGGTTACTATAATGCAACATTTTTGTAGAATCAACTTTAAAAACAATTTTCTTACTTTTCTTCTCAAATGCTTCACTCAAGAACAAAGTTTTTAGATCTACAACAACCTTCCTATATTTACGTTATTTATAGTTAAGTTAGATAGGCCTACAACCTGAATTAACAGTTTCTGAAATGGTAAAATATTCCATGAGATATTACAGTTCTGTGGAATGCAGCTTTGTTCAGAATTGAGAAGGTAGATTCAAAAATTCAATTTTATAGCCGAGATTTGAACCACAGATCTGTAGCTCTTGGTGCCGCTGATCTGCCACTTGAGCTACCATGGCAACGTGGCTGGTGGTAAGACATTGAATTCTCTAAATGACTTTTCAGAAGTTTTTACATTTTACAGTACATATTAATTGTAACATATACGTGTAATATAACATGTACAATGTAATAAATCCATTTAAGAGGATAAGCTACTGAGTTTTTTAAAGAGCTTTCAATGTATCCTCAACAAATTTGTATATGAAGTAGATACTGTTAAAATACACGTTCAAAATTTATTTGAAATTTTTTAAAATAAAAAGGATCCATAACTATTAGTTTTGTTTAGTTTTAGCATTAATTTTTCTTCGTCACACATAAAGATAATCAATTTCTTAAAAGTTTAAAATAAAGCTAAGACTTCAAGTTATGAAATGATGCATGGGGTCAAAAGAATTCACTGAAATAAAAAGAAAACTTTTTACATTTTGTAATTTTTCTTTTTAACTCATTACTCAACATAAAAAATCACATCCTCTTTTAAAAATGATATGTTTAAACAAATGCATGACTTCATGAGCAAATCTGTTGTATGCATGCAAAGTTTCATGACTGTAGGTCTACCCATTTAGGAGAAATCTTATTATCAGTACCGGTAAGTTAAAATGTAAAAATGTAAAAATGTTAATATATATATTACATCAAAGCACTTTAACGTTAAAATGTATATATATATATATATATATATATATATATATATATATATATATATATTATATATCAAAGCACTTTAAAGTTTATAAAGTTTGAAGTTTATGAAGTTCTTACTGAATATAAAAACTACTTATACAGAAACTATAAATTGGATTTGTAACCTTACTAGAAGCTCCCTGCCTGATAACTGCAGTCTGTTATTACCTAAATTACCTTACCAACGAATAGTAATATTAGTTATAATAACCATCAATATTAAACTTTCAAAAACACACAAAATATACACTGTTTTGAAATACAATCACTGTGCTCTCAACACACTTAGAATAAATATATCGAGACGAAATCTTCACTAATGTAAGTTATTCCTCTTGGAACCGTAATTTTTCTGCCGCCAAATTTGCAATATGGAAAAAATGGCTATCTTTTACCAAAACTCAGTAGCATATCCCCTTAAAGTACAGTGTTAAAGAAATATTACTGTATCAGATAATAATTAGGTGGTTTCAGTTATTTTGGAGGTATTCTTATTAATACTGTTTTAAGAACTATGGCCCTAGGGTCGACTCAGCCTCTAACAGAAATGAGTACCAGGAGAAATCCTGGGGGTAAAGACGGCCTGTGCGTAAGGCTGACAACCTTACCACCTTCATGTGCCGAATTTCCATAATCTGGGAGCCTCAACCTCCTGGAACCATCTGGGCCTCCATGGCCTGTATAGGGATCACTTTACTTTACTTTTACTGTTTTAAGAAAACGAGCTAGGCCTACGACTCGGCCTGTATGGAACGCTTTCAAATTCGAGGACACTACTGCTACGGCTACTATTTTGAGATTTAACGAATGCCGATAACCGCGTGGTTAATTTTATTCAATAAAATAAGGAAATCACTTTCTGACTAGGCGGCAAAATGACAAGAAGATTTTAATTGGGTAACTTTTTTTTTTATTTATTGGCGATGGTAGGAGGAAAATACACCAGGAATCTGTAACGAAAGTCAAAGTAAAATGAGAATGGTGACATTATTATTAAGAGCTAGGAACTAAGACCCCAGCTTTTGATCTTCTGGCATTAGAGGTTTGGGCCCTGCTAATGATGTGAAGCGGGATTACGTTTGCACACACACACACACACACACACACACACAGGAGGAAACGTCAGCTTTTGATTCTAGAAAATGGAACAAAACGGACGTGACCGTCCATAATATCCATGGCTCTATGGATTTAAATAGAGCCTCGATCAAATCTAAACATCCAGACCGTTATGTGGGCTACTGTGCCTTAGTACATTATAACGAGGAAATCCACTGACAAGCAAGTTGTGCAATTACGCAAGCCTATTCAAAGGCCCTTGACCCTGTTTCCCTATTTCATTTCTACGATTAATCACAACGCAAATTTCATTCGGTAATGGTAAAGTGGTCAAATTTTCGGTAACAGACATCAAAGTAGATGATAATATTATAGGAGAAAAATTCCTCTAACACTGGGATTTGAACCCAGGAGAGAGGTTCCATCTGTGAAGTGAACTCTGCCTTAGCTCAGTTGGTAGAGCATTGGCATGGATAGCCAAAGGTCGTAGGTTCAAATCCCAGTGTGAGAGACATTTTTCTCCTATAATATTCTCATGATTTATCTGTAATATCAGACGATTTGACCACGTGACGCCATCTTTTCACACCTTGTCATGGATGCGCCTCAAAGAAAGAAGAATGATCCATTCTCTTATCTTCCTTCATAACATATTATTATCTTCCTCTCCTTCTTATTTACAATCTCTTTTAATCTCCTTTCGACCTCACGAACGCATAACCAAAATGTACTGCTTATTCCCCGACATGCAACATCATTCTATTCTTCATCTTTTAGTGTATCAATACCTCGCTTTTAGAATTCGTTGTCTTGTCATATCAGAGACTGTCGAAATGTACTACAATTTAGAAATAAATTGAATATCCATTTTATTAGTCATTAATATTATTTTAGTTCAGTTTATCAAACTTGTAATTAAATCCTTGTAATTTTATTGTCTGTAGCATGTTTAATTTTAATTTATAACTTATAAATTCTTGTAATGTTTGTAGTATGTATTATTTACGATATGTATAGTTTTACTGGTGCAGTGGAATAAAAGGCCTTATGGCCTTAACTTCGCCAATGTAAATAATTAACTAAATAAATAATAATGTAATGTCCAACAGAGACAATAATCTGTGGTTCATGAATGCATATATATCCATCAAAGTAAATGCCTGGTTTGTGCTAATTTTGATTTAAGTAAATCATTTTGAGTTTTTAGAATACTATTTTCGCGTCTTGCCAGTAAAGTTAGCTAAAGTTTTTTTAGAAATCTACTTGTAACACAAACTATTAGATGGATGACTGTAAAATTTATTTTCAATATCTTGTTAGCCGTAATGCATCACAATGTCTTATAGGCCTATTCAATGTAAATACGAAAAACAGAATCTCTTCAGTAGGAGTTGGGATAGGCATCATCAGAAGTATATAACATTTGAATGGACGTCCAGAAAAGTAATTTGTTTGATTAATTCTGATTGCCATTAGCATATCTTAAAGAAGAATGAGGCACCAGGAAATGGAGACAGTAGGCTACATATTCAAACATTCCACTTTCTCAACAACTTGCAAATAATGAGCTGTGCAATGCCAGCTTAATATGCCTAATAACACTGATATAAACTCTCCAAGCCTAAGATTGGTTGTCACTTGTTCTTCAATTCCTTCCGGCGAAGGTTCAATCATGCGTTAAACTCATCATTCATCATAATAAGTAATTTTTTTCGCCAATCTTGAAACAATTCATTATGTTATTGCATATTATTGTGAATGAAGGATAGGCCCTAATTTTAAGGTATTGGGTTATTTTTAAACATTGGCATTCTGTCAGATTCAAAATTCATTTTAGACCTGTTGATAGAGCTTGCTCAATTTCTTCTGGTTACTGTGAAGGAATTTGTAGTGATAGAAGCCTCCTAGTTGCTTTGAGGTATGCTGGATATCCAACCAACATCCAACAAAAGCGATTTGAACTTCCTGTAAGGTAATTCACCTTGATTTTACAGATGTGTTGCCACTATTAAATTTCCAACCCTGGAAATTCATATCAGATAGGTTTGCCATTAGAAGCGGCTTGAAGCAAGGAGATGCACTATCACCTTTACTTTTTAATTTCGCTTTGGAATATGCCATTAGGAAAGTTCAGGAAAACAAGGTAGGCCTAGAATTAAATGGCAGTCACGGGATTTTAGCTTATGCAGATGACGTTTGCTTGTTGGGCGATGACGTAAACACAATCGAGAGAAATGCAGAGTCTTTTCGATGCCTGCAGGAATGTTGGATTATAAATTAATACTGAAAAAACTAAGTATATGGTCATGGAACGTCAAAATAATGCTCCATAAAGTATTAGAATAGCCGATAAAGCATTCGAACAAGTAGAGGAATTCAAATATTTGGGAACAGTAATTACAGACACAATTAATATAAGGCAGAAGTTAGTGTAGACTCAAATCAGGAAATGCTTGTTTTTACGCAGTTCAGAAACTCTTATCGTCTCGTCTTCTGTCCAGATATCTAAAAATTAGATTTATAAGACTATTATCCTGCCGGTAGTATTAGATGGATGTGAGACATGACCGATAACTGATCAGGAAAAACATACTCTGTGAGAGTGTTTGAAAACAGGGTGCTTAGAAAAATATTTGGGGCCAAGAGGGATGAAAATGGGGACTGGAGAAAATTGCATAACGACGACCTTCAGAACCTGTACGCTTCACCGGATATAGTAAGGGTAATTAAATCGCGAAGGATGAAATGGGCTGGACATGTTGCACGCATGGGGGAGGAAAGGTATCTCAAAAATATTGACTGGGACCCCAAAGGGAAAAGACCACGTGGAAGACCTAGACGTAGGTGGAAGGACAATCTTAGAACGGATTTAAGGGAAGTAGGATTTGTGAGGGATGATTAGGTGGAATTAGCACAGAATAGGGTTGAATGGCGGACTCAGGTAAGCGCGGCAATGAACCTTCGAGTTCCATAAAATATATAATATTCCTTTAGCTTGCTTAGGAATTGTCTATTGCCATTGAGTAAGTAAGTAAGCAAGAATTTACATCGTCATATAATAAATCATCGTAAAATACCTGATACCTGTTGACGTTAAAGTAGGCATTTTGATATTATTTCCACCACTAGCTGATTACATAATCTGATTGTAATTCGAAAGCTGTGTATAATATGGTGCACGCGAATTCCCATGAATACATGGTCCAATGGAGAACAAAAGAGCAGAACCATCTTACAGATCAGATTTCACACGTTGACTGTCCGTTTCTGTGCTACTGTTGCTTCGCTCCTGGGCTACTGTTGGTTCGATTTTCCCGTGAATCAAGAGTGGAATGTTGAAATTACATAGCTTGGCCCCACCAGCCCAACCAGGACAATAAAACCCTGTGGGGGGAAAAGTCATAATGAACGAACACCTCTATCACTGTTACAAAGAGAAAGCCAGCCGTCCGCTGGCTGCCATGTTTTGTGGAGCGAAACAAAGGGTGCGCTGGGCGAAACCACACAAAGCGACTGATATTAATCCTTACTGCAGCATCCAGATCTCTGTGCATGTCTATCCGACTCAGAAGCAAACAAAAATGCCAAGAATTCTAAAACCACAAGCAAACTAGGCATCACGCACAATAGCTATTCAGTTGAATTTTCTGCACATTCTAAATTGCTTGTTTTAAATACCTATTATTTCTGTTAAAAAAAATACTCACCCATCTTTATTTGGGAGAAAATTGTTTAAATTTCTGCATATTAAGGAATGGCCGAAGTGCTGAGAGTGGTTTTGTAAACTATTTGTCCTATAAACTTGAAATTTGTTGCACTTAAGGGGGCTCATACACCAATAGACCATGCCCGAGCAGGCATTGCAGGAAAAGTCCAATATCTTCAACACTATTTGCAATAACAAAATGAAATTTTGGACATTAGAAGTAAACACTTGGGGCTTGAAATATGCAGAAAAATTATTATAATGTCGTAAATATGAAGGATGATATTAGAAAATTAAATTTTTTAATTTTTCAGCATGCGATAAGGCCTAAGAAACATGATTTCTTGCAAAGGGCCAATCTGATTGGTGTAATCCTTTTTTTATTCACAGCTGACACTATAATCTAGAGGATAAACCATCAACATATAGGCCTACTGTGGTATGCTTGATACAATTTTCAGGGATTTTAAAATTTCAATATCAAATTATTACTAATTTCTTCACATCATGTTCACAAGTGAAATAATCTTGTGTTGCAAATACATCAGATTATTTAGGTTTATCCTCTAGAACACACAAAAAACTATGTGTGTGCAAAATTTCTTGCAATTTGGACCATTACTTTAAAAAATATTGTGTTTTTCGTGTTGAAAATATTAAGTTACGGGAAAATGGCTTTGAAAATTCAATATGCATTTCAACTTACATATAAACCACACCCACCTGACGCACATACTGGCATTTAAACTTGTATATCTCCAGTAAATGACCGAATTTAAATATAAAAATTATAGGGTATGTTCAGAAAGGTGTGTACTTTAATATGAGAGTACAAAACAATTCGAAAATTTTGATATTGGTTGTGTATGAGCCCCCTTCATTAAAGCGTAAACGTAATTAAATATTTAAATTTCATTTTATAATACCAATTTAAAAATAATAATAAAATTGGTGTTTTGACAGATACAAAAAGAAAAACGTGAATGTTTATGTGACATTCCAAGATGCTTGCTTAAGAAACTTGCTGATGATTTTTTTTATTACTTATACCTTTGTACTAAAATATTTACCAAAAAGAATGAAGAGTTAAAAAATGTATGACTGCACTAGATATTAAAAAAGAGAAAAAATAACATTTTAAAAACGAGACGAAGTCATTTTCTTTATTTCAGATGTTCTGTTATATACTTCACACACAGGTATCGCATTGAATTTTTTCTATGACAGGGAAAAATATGTGAAAAACTTACGTGAAATAATAATTATATACAAACATCCGTTCGGCAAGCTAAGCTCCGAGGGTACCAACCTTAATAGTTTATATGCTAGTTGACCTCACATATAATCACGAAGGAAGTGCTCAGTAACGCTCAATTACTTTCACCTGGCAGTTGTTCATGTTTATTGTTCGTGTTTTTATTTTCACTTGTTACAAAAATTTTGCAGGCGCAACTAGTCGCATGGTAGCATACTTAGTCCCTGGACATCTTCCTCAGCTCAATGTTCCTGGATGAAATATCGTAAGTTAATAAAAAGGTAAGATAATTCAACTAGCAAACTTGATTAATTCCATGTCTGCAATAATAAATGTATCAAACTTCAGTGAGTTTTAAATGTGATGACGCACCTGTGCGGTAAGTAGTACGGTAATGGGTACGGGAAGTTAAACATTGAATACTGCAAGTTCGACTTTCCACCATGGTGGCATGAACGTTGAAATGGATGAAAAAAAAACCCTAACATAGGATTTCAAAAACAACGGTTAAGATCAGTTATTTTTTATATTTCCCGCAGAAGGCAATCGTCCATAAGGACTTAAAGCTTCCGTTGTATTGCAGGCAGTCTACCTCCGAAGAAAGTTAATGGCTTCCCAGTCTATTCTTACATTACCAAAGCAGAGATTATACTCCGGGAATAGAATATCTTAAAACACACTACAATAATTTAAACTGAATTTAAGACAATGCTTGTTTTGCTATTGATAATAAGAAGAAACTTTCGTCCATTTTAGCTCTTTATTCTTCTTCGTTCCCCATTCCCACCATTCGATGATGGAATTATTTGCCCAGAAACTGTCAGATTTAAAGAAAACTAAAGCAAAAACTGTTTGGACAACTAACTCAGGCATAGACTAACAAAAAAGTATTAGCTTTAACTGGCAAGAATGTAAATTAATCTAAAAATATATATATAGCCTAATTACTAGTTTCCATTTTTATTATTATTGCTAGTATTTTTATAATAATTTTAACTATTATCACGATTGTATTTATTATTATTACTATTACTATTGTTCGTACTTTAATTTTATATCTTAATTTTAGTGTCAGTGCTGTTTTCTTTTACGTACTACATTACCCTTACAATTTTTGTATTGTAAGTTTAGTAAATCTTGATAGAGAGGAAGAGAAAAACTGATGGTGTTGTCTCTACCAGGGTAAATGAATTAATTGAATTTAATATCCAATCACACGCGTCATTTTACTTTGCCAATAAATGATTATCAATGACAGAAGAAATATAGTCGACAGCACGAAAATAATTGGAACAATAACATACACTGAAGATTGTAGTTAAGTTAGCTGTAGGTCTGGCCATCGTAACTTTTTACTGCGCACTGTGGTACGCGCACCATGGACTGCCAACCCAATAGATGGCGCTGTTAAATACATTAACGAGAGACATGCTCTTTTCTGTAACATATCATCAGAAACACAGAAATTTATTTGGGCAGGCTATGACAGAGTGCCTCCGCGATATCGCTACAGTTTATCCCGACAGCTGTTGGAAAGAGTTCCCTCCCCCTTCCCGCCCCTAAATATTTCTCACTGCCGTTCCAAAAATCAAACTGAAAAGGCAAAACTAGCATTATGATGAAAAAAAGAAGTGCAGGCAGTCATGGGAGGATGTGTAGCCAGTGACAAGTACAAATTTCACTGTTTTGGAGGGACGAATATAAATGATGATCCGGACAAGCCTATATCACCCATATATAACAAGAATGTACGTCCAGTTGTTGGTATAAAAAAATGCATGTCAGCGTACAGTCCCGTGACAAATGTACTTTCCGAGTAACTCCATCCAAATTGATATTTCGTTAAGCAATTAAAACAGCCCCCGCTTTAATGTCAAGTGCCGCTTTTTGTTTTCAATCTCGCCTTTTCCAACGAAAATAATAATTTTCCAAACATTTTATTTTTATTATCGAGATACCAAGCTGGTTTCGCAAGCGACAAAAGGAATGGCTTGCATTTTGAAGGCATGGTTTCAGTTCCCAGCGGCTACTAATCAAATTGAACACAACCTTCCTCGTATCTTAGGGTGAATGCAGGATTCGATTAGGCCTAATTATAGTGTACGACAAAATATTAATTTCTTACGTGCCATAAAATGAAAATCTTACAGCTTTACTAACATAAATTGGAATTTGAAGTAAAAAATCAGGGATTACGTTTTCTGTGGCAACCATATTGGATTTCTTTTCATAATTTCGTTTCTAGAACCAAATTTTTACCTCACCCAGCGTTCAAAAGAATCTATACAAACAATGTGCTGATGACTAAATTCTAAAATACAATGTTAATCAGGATGAATTATCGTAGTCAATGAAATAAAGAGGAATCAAAGACTGGTAAGAATTAACTGTCAAATTCAACTAACGAATGCGACTGTATTCTATGTCTGCAATAATAAATATATAGGAAGTTAGTGGATTTGGTACTGGCCTAATGAAGCACCTGTGTGGTAAGCAGTGCGGTAAGTAAGGTTACCTGCAGGGAAGTTCGAGTTTCCACCACGATAGTATGAACGGGAAGTGGAGGAAAAACACTCGTAGAGAAAGAGGTTTCTGCGGCTACGTTGTTACTAGTTGAGGTTCAATTGATGGAGATGATTATTTTTATACTTGGCGGTGACAATCCGAATGTAGCATTTCGTCTGTAGTTTAAAACAGGAAATAAAGGAACAACTAGAATAAGAGTGAAAAACCGTATTAATTGTTGTACTGTGGTGTCGTTCTTTGTCAGACTTTCATCCAAGGGAGAAGATGGAGGCCGTATCTCTGGGCGGATTAAGTGGAAGACCACACAATCGGGAAGTGATCCTGCATGAGGCATTGCAGCTTTTAAAGTGCACGCAATTTGTGGAGGGAAACAACAAATTTTTTTACTGCCTCTAGTCCCATATTTTAAACGCACTCTTACTCAAGCTCAGCGGGTAAAAATATGCTGGTAAAAAAGAACGGCTCGTGGTTCGGAAGTTAAGAAAACCAAGCAATGCCTCACGCTTAGGAATACGAGGTACCGGTGCCCGACTTAGTGTTCCTATTAACTCTTTGAAGGGAAGTCAGATGTTATGTTTCTTTTCTCCCACAGTGGCAGAAATAACTAAATGTTTTACATGTGCTTTATTAGTTTTTAAACATGAAAATTACATAAAAATTACGTTTATAATAACATCTGCAAAAATTTATATTCTGTTTATAAAATAATTATATGGTGATTATACACTGGCACCACCATCCCTTGAATTATCGTTATACAGACGTAGTAGAACACTGCACACAACGCTCTTTATTAATTATGAAAATCACAGCTAAACAGACAACTTACTACACCTTGCGACAGTAAGCTGTACGTTAGTTAGCGAGACACTCTCACGCGATGGAACCAATAATGGAAAAGAGAAAATACCTACTCTAAGCTTAGCCTATATTGTTGAAAATCTACAAGACAGGCATGCAAATAGCATGAACAGTAATAATATTCAAACATAAGAAATATTAGAAATGCCTTTACGATAAAATAAATGACACAAAAAGGAACTACGGGAACTTAGCACCAACAACATAACTAACTTTCGCTTGTGAGCCAATGATACCGACAAAATACTTTGTAACTATAGTATTACCTAGAGTGACCATAAAGGCTTACTGGAGGTGGTTTACAAGGGGAAGCGGCTGCCCCAATAAGCGCAAAATAAGAAGAAAATGGTGGTAACATGAAAGTTCCACCATCCGGTAAAGATAGTAGCAGTAGTGGTTACAATCTAGGCCTATATACAACGCCTGTCAAAGAATGATGGTACCTAAAGCACTCTCACTCTCACTCTCACTCTCTCTCTCTCGAATCCGATGCCCCCATGTTGGGGCGAAGGGCCCCTAAGTGGAGGATTCTGTTTACCTATGTGAATTTTGTTACACTTATTTTCCTAGAGAGGGCAGAGGGACAGGTGGTAAGCCCATCGCCCCTTAACCCTCCTCCAGAAACTAAGGTATTATTTGGACGTGAAAGGACCGAGAAATTTTGTCCAGAGGCTCTAATTTAGGCTTGGAGTTCTTTTACGTGCCGTAAATCTACGACACGGGGCCCCCCAGCTTAAAGTAGCCTACCTCCCGAAGGACTCCGTGCCCAGGATTTTTACGTCCTGAAATCCGGGTTTGATCCCGCGACCTTCGGATCTAAAGGCGGACACGCTACCTCTAGACCACCGCAGCCGACACCTAAAGCACTTAATTTTACTCCTGTATGCTGTAATATATTTTTCGATATATTTCACGGTACACAAGAAGTCGTTATGTATAGGCTAAGTCTTTAGGATAGACTATAATTTAATTTAGGCCTACAGCTGGAATTTTGAAACTTTGTGTTTATGCTGCTGCATAAAAGTAAAGAGAAAATGCTCCTAAGAAATCTGGCGGAAAATGATTCACATATGCCTATATCAGTCAGTTATTTTGGTTCAGATATTCTTATGAAGAAGAAAATTCAAATAAAGTTATCTCCTATATTTTCAATGTAAGATGTGCACGCCTTCTGTTGTATAGAAAATGTCCAGTGACCGTTCATGTGGCTATTTCTAACGACAAAACGAACCCTACGTTCTTGACAACGATTTTGAATGCTTGTTTTCCATTTAACCTTTTCTCTGCTATTGACTTACAAATGCTTCACCTCAAACATCGCATAAAAGCAGATATATGAGATTAATAGAGCAATTCGTTATGTAGAACGTGAGGATTTTTATCCACATTTACGACTGTCTTTATGGAAACCAGCTATTCTATTGAAATGTTCTTCACTGCGTTCGAACGTAAGAGCCCATTGAGGATTGCACTGAACTGAAATTGTCTTAGATTTTTAATTTCATTCTCATTTTCAGTTACGTTGTTCTTTAACCCTTATTAGTTTAGTTCGTAAGCATAAAAGTGCACTAAAAATATTATTGAACCTAGTGTCATTTTTAGAAACCCCTTCATACTTCTTCTTCTTCTTCTTCTCTTCTTCTTCTTCTTCTTATTCTTGTGATGTAGGATGGCATCCTGTTTATTTCCCCTTTATTCCTCAGATGAGTCATGTGTACTGTCTTTCCATCTCGTAGCAGGTCTTCCTCTTAATCTTTTTCCGTCTGGTCTGCTTTCTTGAGCCTTTTTTGCTAGGCGATTGTTTTCCATTCTATCAACGTGTTCTTTCCAAAATTTCCTTCATACTTCATACAATTATTAAAATTTGTATTATTATGCGTCATTTTTCTTAATTTTGTTGCAAACTAGTAAAAATAAATAAAACCACTTGTATACATAATAAAAACATAACTTTTCGTAGCAGAATAGTAAAAGAACAGATTTTTAATGTGAGGTATTTATAACCCCTACCTCATCAGTTATTTAACTAACATGTCATCTCATATGTACGGATTAAGTAACAGCTATAGATAACGGCTTTCATTCAATACAAGACACTCTGCATTCAGAAAGGAATCCTGAGGATTATTTTTTTATTTACTTTCTGTACAGTGAAATAACATGTACTACTATATGTTATCTGTACTACTATATGTTATCTTAGCTGAATAAAAATGTATATTCATCCGTTGATCATAAACATTTAAAACAAAATAATAACAATAACAACAATAATAATTTCTTGCATTGGAACAACTTAATCCAAAGGCATACTAAATTTCTCTCATTATTTCAATTCTGAAACTTTTTGGGCGAAACTGTTCCATAAATCAACATGCCATACTATGCTTTTTCAAAACTCATCATGTCCAACAAAAATGTATCTATATTTACCTTTCAGGAAGCAGAAATACTGTATTATAAAAATGATCGTAATATTAACCACAGAAAGCCGTCATACACAAAGTATATTATTAAAATAATATTTTTAAATACATAATCATGAAGCACAACAGTCTTTTATTTTCTCCTCGACTTAATATTACAGTAACATGTCGAGTTTTGGAGTTATCGGACTCAATTAATTTGTTCTTATTCCTATAATTCACTACCACGTTTGTGGCAAATGTCGTCAAACAAGAAAAAGAATAAATAAGCTATGTAAACTCTTGGATTCCTTCAACTGTATAACTAAACTGTATAATTATATAAACAAACGAATCAGGGCCCAATAATAAAATCTTTTGAACGAAACCACACGCATAAAATTTCATTTGGCAGATTGAGCGGAAAGCTTTTTCGTAACTATAGTGACAATGCATAGACACCAGTCTATATTATTGTTCATATAATTATGACTAGGGCAAGGCATTTAATGACCATAAAACAGTGAAAAAATGCAAAATAAAAAATGCATTTATGACCTAAAAATAGCGGGTAATGACACAATTTAAAAAAAAAATGATCAATAAATTTACCATTATTTCTTGTAATTAGTTTTCTTGAAGTAACGAATTGCTAAAAGCAATTTAATGGAAATGGTTGACATATATGAATTTACAATAGAAAACATACATATTTTGTTACTAAAGAAGTAAATTTATACTACAGTACTTTGACACCCTTAAAGAGAAATAAATTCTTTCTGAACTGGCATGCCCATCAAATTTACCCAGCAAATACGTGCCATTTATAAAGAAAGAAAGAAAAAATCTTTATTGCTACAAGACGAACTGCTATGGTGTTTACAATAAATCTGAATTAAAATTAACTATGAACACTTGGCGGAGATTCTCAAATAAAAACGATTGTCTGCTGTCTGAAAGTAATGATTTGTACTTGGAAAAGCTCCTCTCTACCTGAAACATGACCTAAAATGACGCAAAAGACCTAAAAATGCCGAAAATTATCTAAAAATTGCCAATAAATGAACTATCTCTTGAAAATTACGAAAAATGCAAAATTAAGCAAAAATATGCAAAAACAAATGGCCCTTATTTAATCAATTATTTTATGAAACACATTTATGTAGGCTATATTCCAGCTATCTTTTAACCTTCATATAAAAAAGATGCAAAATCATCAAATGCCTTGCCCTATTTATCACTAATACCATTTTTATTTAGAAGATAATGAAACACTGGAAAGATGAATAAATTTCGCAGCGTGATATTGTCCGGCAAATGAGGAAACGTGTTTTTTGTGGCCGGTATACGTTAACACGATGGTAATCTGAGAGTGGGGAAGCAGGGCTGAACCTACATCTACCTTGTCAACCCCTATAAACCACTGCTAATTACAGGGGGAGCGGGGTGCAAGGGGGATACGGCACTCCAATTGAGCACAGATAACGGACTATCTATCGCTGAGCCCGGGGACAGTTTGACCACCACGGTACTACACCAGCACAACCCACTCACTTCCTCTCACAAAAATCCCCTGTTAATGTGTCACAAATTTAAGCAGTATTTCCACTTAGCAATTTCAAGTTCAGATAAATACAGTCGTCCCTGTAACTGTCATGCTGATGATTTGATACTCCACATATAGCAAACATGCCTAATTTCGCAGTATCTTGTTATTTTATTTATTGCAAAATTGGGGACAGTAGTGGAAATATGTCATCTTATTCATCAAAGAGGGCATGTTCTCTTCTCTTTTATACATTTTTTTTATTTTTCCATTACTGTTCCTGATTTTGCAGTAAATAAAATAAAAAGATACTGCGAAATTAGGCATGTTTGCCCTATATCAGATTTTAGGCAAATTTTCAAAAATCGTATTGATAATCCTAATAAAAAGTCCCTAATGTTATGAAAACCTTACACTTCAGGTCTCATACTAAATCTTACATGACAATGTTGCATTCTTAACGTCGTGGTCATTTCTTTAGACAAACTGCTAAAAAGCCGCTTGAAACATTTCAATAGGCTAAGCCTAAACAGTAGATAATATCTCACTTTAACAATAACAATAATTATGAAGATATCACAAGAGAATATTATAAGAGAAAAATTCCTCTGACACTGGGATTTGAACCAATGCTCTACCAACTGAACTAAGCCGGAGTTCACTTCACAGCGCCAGATGGAACCTCTCTCCTATGACTTGTTGCCCTTAACGGTATATCTCACTGACAGATAAGTTATGTCGAGACTTCGGATTTTAGGTAAAAACCTATTTTAATCCTGAAGTGATATATGGACGGAAACTTGTATGTACATGTTTCATAAGTGACTATGCCTAAAACTGATACTTTTATAGGGCCTAAAACAGCCTATGTTTACGTTTGAGCCTAATGTTGCCTTTTTGCTTGTTTTGCTCTAAAGTTCAAAATAAGTTATTTTTTCTTATAAATTCTAGCATTTATTTTCAGTTCGTACTAAATTTTTAGCTCTGAATGTGCAGTACATGAAACATCTGTGACTGTGTTAAATAGTCAGGAATGTTTCGTCTTCAGTATAAAAATTCCATGGAATTCCCAAGAAAATGTATTCAAGTGTTTTTCTCCCGACTCCCACATATGTAGTTCTCTGAATCACTGAGGGATACAAGGGGTTGAATATGCTATCGTGCGTAGCTTCTGGGCGCAGGGATTAGGTTTTCACTGTTATGGTAGTAATACAGGCCCTAGTAATAGGTCTGTATAATTCTGTGTACCATAGGCCTATATCTGTGTTTTATCATGATTATTGATTAATGGTGACTTCAATAAATATAATATTCTGCATTGCAATTGAGATATTTCAGAAAATTGGCAAGTTAACGATTTTAGAAGAGACTATTTTACGATTTTTAGAACCCATTTTCAAATTTTAGAGCCTATTTTAGGTACCTAAAACAGCATTTCTAGCGACCTAAAAGTCTGAAGTCTAGTTATGTCATATGCAGTACTGTGAGGCACACAGTAATTAGTGATTTTTGTGACCGGGCTTCAGCTGTTATTGTACAGTTACGCTCTTTGCACACTGCACGATTTCGCCCGGACGACCAAAAGTCGGACGACTTTTAATCGTACGACTTGCTTTTGACGCTCTTTGCACACTACACGATTTCGCCCGGACGACTTTAAATCTTGTCGGGTTGCTTTTCACTCTACGATTTTATTTTTACCAGTTGTGTTGAAAATACAGCCTGGTAAGTTTGTTATTATGGATCGTGAAAAAAATCATTGCATTATGGATGTTTTATCGTCGTCGGAAAAGACAAAGGCGCAATCGCCTTTACTGAGTTCGTCCAATTAATCAGAGACTTGAGGAAGTTTGGATGTTCTACACATTATTTGAAGACCTGAGAAATGATGATCGAAAGTTTTTTTTTTTTTAACTATTTTCATAATTATGTCACTTGGCTCCTTTGATGAATTGCACGGGAAACTGAAGAATGTTCTTCAACGGTAAAACACGCAATTCACAAATTATATAAAACCTGTTGAAATGCTGGCTATGACTTTAAGGTGTTTGAACACTGCTTTGTTATTGCTGGTGCTTTAATAAATTGTAATGTTTTACTGCTGAATTTCTATTACATTTTAAACACTCTTAATTTTTTCATGATTTGTATACTAAAGCACCCTACATAAACAAACATGAAAGATAAAATGCTAAGTATATTTACGAGGAACTACTAAAAAATTAAACTCAGTATATTCTCGTGTTACAAAAGAAAGTTGATAGGATTATTACAGATTCAGAAAAACTAGAACACTGTAAGCCATTATTTATTAGGTTTGGGTACATAACAGTAATTAACTTATATGTATCATGTTATTGTCTACAATAAAAACAGATTACAGGATTATTATTGCAGGAAGGATACTTACAATGCTAGGAATAGTGCTTTGATTGGCAGAATGTTTAGCCAACAAAACAAACAAACTGAACCAAGCAAGGCGCAATGGAGACAGCTGTCGTACGATTTAAATCGTCTAGTGTGAAAGCGTGTATTTGATTACATAGGCCACTGAGCAGAGAGACGACACGACAGTCGTCTGGCTCCAGTGGCACTGGACGACTGCTACACGACTAAAAATCGTTGTCGTGTCGTAACCGTCCAATGTGAAAGGTCTCATTCTCTTTATCAGTCCACTAAAGAAAATTGCTCGTGCGACTTTTAATCGTACGACCGAAATCGTGTAGTGTGCAAAGAGCGTTAACATTCAAGATGGATATATATATATATATGTATTAATGAACCACAGAATATTGTCTCTTTTGGGCATTACATGATAATATTATAGGAGAAATCCCAGTGTCAGAGGAATTTTTCTCCTATAATATTCTCATGTAATGTCCAACAGAGACAATAATCTGTGGTTCATGAATGCATATATATCCATATGATAAAGAGGTCAAATCCAATTTTCAGGTTTTCATTTGTTCACATTCCTTGATATGCTGTAGGTTCACTTAAAACCCAAAAAGTGTAACTGTTATATATGCCTCTATGGAATAAAGCCACAGGAACGATTGGTTGAAATCCCACATATTCTTAAAATAGATTAGTCACTGGTGAATAACTAAATAGCCACTATAAGTAAAATGATGACATTGTTATAGGTAAAATCATTACAAAGATGTCTTGTAAATCTCAGTCGGTTGAATATCTCCGACTTTTTCCTATTAGTTGCCCTAAGTTCAAGAATTATACTGTCGAACGTCCTGTACTTCACCTTCACCTTCAATGGCAAAGAAACAGCTTTTTCTATTTTCGCCAGCCTATTCTGGCAATCACAAGCAAATTCTGCAGTATTCTGAAACGCACTACCAGTGCAGTAGCAAACTATTGATGAATCCCGCATTCATATAAAACGCTGAATAAAGATATAACCATATAATAATAGTGTTAAAAGATATGAAGGTGATGAAAATTATGTTTAATATTAAAAAGTTAATGGTGGATTTACACATCTAATATTTGCATGCGGGATATTTTACATTAATTCAGTAATATGGTAACAAGAATACCCAGAAAGTACAATGCGGGCATGCCTATTTACTTATTGCTATGGGAAAAAAGACTCCTTGCTTTTGACAAAATTTTATTCCGTGAAGTATGGACTGGTGGATGCCGCAATTTTTTTTGGTAGCACATAAGACCACAATTGGTTCTGAATTCCGTTGTAGGTTTACAGACAAGCGAATAAGGGAGGGAAATAATTATAATTATAATAATAAGAAGAAAACACGCACAAATGTGCACTTAGACTAAGTCTTTGCTATAAGCCATCAATGACTTCACTCTATGTAGACATACGGAGAAATGGAATAATTGTGTAATATATTATGGAATAATAATGGAATATATTACGGAATAATTATGGAATATATTGTGGAATAATTACGGAATAGGCATGTACAAATATAGACATCTGAATGGATCCATAGACAAATAAATTAAAAGTAAACAAACTAAATACATTTTCAAATTTAAACGAAACTATAATAATATGACTTCAAAAATTTTCTATGCCTGTCCTTTTAACAATAGCCTACTAAGGTTTAATACACAGACCACATCTTATTATTCTTATCTTTATTTTCGCATTTAACGACGGTTGTAAACTGCTACTGTAACCGTAGCCGGTGTGCTGCGGCGTCATACCATAGAAGTTCTTTTACGTGCCTTTAACTATGGACATGGGACTGACTGACAACCTTGCCACCTTCAGTACCGAATGTCTAAAAACCGAGAACTTCAACTCCCGCAACCCTACGGGCCTCCACTGCCTTTATAGAGATCGCTTTACTTTTTTCCAGGGATGTTTTACCTGAATATGCTGTTAAGTGGCAGACCTGATGGTGTTTCACGTTGTCCCATAGAGGAATGGAACAGTAATACACGGAGATTGACAGGGGAGACGCAATGAGTGTAGCCTACGTGTGGCACGCCGCGCCGAGCCGTGTGAAATAATGGAGCATGACGCATGTTGTGCTTATTAAATAGTTTGTGTCGCTCAATAATTACGCACCACTGCACCGGTACTTGTTATTACGCATTGCTGGAGATGTTTCGCATACTTATATACAGACAATATTACAACCCATTCTTCAAACGGTCTCCAGTCCAGTTCTCTGCTTGTTTGTTCATTTTTCTTTTATTTTAGCACCGAACGTTTAATTACTTTTGAACAACGATTTAATATAAAATGGGTTAAAACATTAAACACTCACCTGACTCTCTTATGTCTTTAGATCTCCAGTCTAGAAAAATAAACAAAGGTATAAATAAGTCGGGAGGACTATTCTCACAGTTATAGGCTATTCCCAATATCATACAACTTTAAAACACAGGTCTACTAGAACTAATTCAAATGAAAACATCACCTCACATGAGGAATAATAAACCATTCAAATCAATCACGACAAAATAATATAATCTCAAACAGGACCAAAATAATAAGACACATAACACTGGACAACAAATTCTGTCTTTTTTTTCTTGTTATGCAGAGGAAATCACTGGAATTCTATGTACTATTTTTATTCCGAATACCAAAATGGTAGTAAAATTGTTCATATCACCCAGACTTCCTCTAATAAAAAAATTCCCTTTAGGCAGGCCCACAGGCTGAGGTAGATTTCAAGAGTGCTACATCTCGCCTTATATGAGAGCTATCGAGAAACCAGTTATTGATTTGTAGAGTACTCATCAAGAGCTTTTCAACGATGCCCCACACGACGTGGATTCAAAAATTTCGAATTTCCATCCCCCCACCAACCATCCCCACTCGTACCCCCCAAACCCCCGAATCGTTGATGTCACTGCGAATTCCATAGGTAGTACTCGAATTTATTCAAACAAAGTTTCCCTCTATACTTCATAGGGGCCGAGATATACATTTTTTTTTTAATTTCAACCCCCTCCCCGACCCTCCCCTTGGGCCAATTTTGCTCATTAACGAACTTGTCCGAACTATTGGGCCTAGAAATAACATGATAAAATTTGGTTCAAATATCTCCAAACTTACGGCCGCTAGCGTGTAAAGAATCATATATATATATATATATATATATATATATATATATATATATATATATATGTATACATATATCACTATTTTTTAACGGGCAGTGGTTTTGTACTTAGGGAGGCATGAAACGTAAAGATATGAAGGATTTTTCGAAAGTCATGACATGGTATCGATTGCAATAGGTAGATTTTTCTTCAAAATCTACCTAAAAGAACATTATATCTAATTTTCCTGAAAAAGAAAACATTGGAATGGGTTTCTCATTACAGACTTCAACTTTCAAATTGTGTAGTAGCCTATAATGGAATTCTCATCCGGTGTTTAATTCTTTTAGATTAACTTCATCCCTATAATAATACCGTGTTATTGAACTTGTATTTGTTATACATGATTTAAAATGCTTTACCACACATAACAGGTCATGAAGCAGCGAGCCTATAATGGCATATTTTAAGTTACGAGTACGTTTATGAAACTAGATTCGCTCGTTTCATAATTTTCATAGTTTCTTAATAACCTCCGGCCAATGAAACCACCATTAACGGCCGTGGGTATCGGCATGCTGACCACATGCCCCCCCCCCCCCCAATCCTGCCATCTGCGTATAGTAGATGACGCAGCGGTCGGGTGGTAGGTCTTTTTCCTTCAGGGATGTAGCGCCACGGTTTTCAGTTTAGTTTAGTTTTAGTCTTAATTACCATTATACGCGAGTTGCATACAACTCTTTTTGTTCGACCATAATTACATGTTTAAATGTGAGGTTTTAGATTCTATTATTATTATTATTATTATTATTATTATTATTATTTGATTACGTCTATAAGCTATACAACGTATAGGTAGATACAGTCAAAATACACAGTGTCTTTGTAAAATCAACATGACAATCAATACAATGAACAAAGAAAGGAATGATAATAACAATAAAATATGTAGAAAAAACAGAGTAACTTAAATATGATAGTGAAACAATAATAATAAATATAAAAACTACAGAAATTCTAAAGTCATGACAAAAAGTCATTAAAAGTAACTTACAATATATGTCTTACTACACAAATAGTGTTTCAGCTTTCTTTTAAATGAGTTTACTTCATTTACTTCAATTATTTCAGTTGGTAATTTGTTAATGACAAGGCTAATTGTGTGCATAGGAGATTTTGTGTACTTGAATGTTCTGTATTTACTTCCTCTGGTGTCATTGTTATGGATTTCATTGTTACTTATAAAACTGCTTTTGTTTTTTCTGTAAAACATGGCCGATCTATATATTTAAATACCTGTTAATGTTAAAATATTTTGAGTTTTAAAAATTTCTCTTAAAGAGTCTCTTTGCCCAAGATTAAAAATTACTCTTAAAATTCTGTTTTTCATTATAAACTTTCTGTTGATAGTGGTTGCACGTCCCCAGGGTAAAATATTATAAGAAAGAATGCTTTGTACAAGAGCATAGTACACATTGAGGAGACCTTTGTAATCCAATGAGCCGGCTGACCTTATTTTAAATACAGCTTGTGTAGCCTACTATGCTGTATATGTGATGCTCAAGGCAGTTCCATGTCGATATTAATCGACAGCCTACTACAACAGTGTTATAATGAATACCTGCACTTTAAAAGGTAGTCTATAGTTATAATACGGCTACGTCACATGTAGTAAGTATATTATAGTATGGTCGAACAACAAAATATTATACACTATTTTCCTTCCTTCTTTTGCTTATATGAAGCTATTATATGCCTGTACCCAAATAGCTGTGTTCAATTAATGTTTTTCATCACAGTAGCTACGGGTGTGAAGATGTTTCAGCGAATTTACATAAAAAAACAAGTGCATGTAGACATAGGCGTAACCAGGCCGACCATATGGGGGGGGTTATAACATCCGGAGAGGGGGGTTCCGGCGTCCTCCCCCCGGAAAATTAAAAAAATTAAGATGCACAATAACGAGTTTTAAGCTTCCCACGCTTTAAACTCATTAAGTAATTTATAAGCAGATTTTGTTAAAAAGGTGATATATCACAATAATGAAATAAATAGTACAATTTTCCCTTTTTTAATCAATGGGGGGGGGGGTTCAAACCCCCAAACCCCCCCCCTCGTTACGCCTATGCATGTAGATGCGATAAAATGAATGTTATAAATAGGGTTCGGATGTTTATGACCTAAAAAAGTAGAAAATATGACTGCAAATATGATCTTAAAAATGACTAAATATGATCCAAAAATCCTAAATATGACCAAATAAGAGAACGCATTTCCTAAAAATAAATGTTCCAATTCAAAACGTTTAATGACATTAATTCAATCAGATAATCACTTTTTAATAATTTTACATGTGATTCCAGTTTTACTTGAAAAGAACTTCTAATCTGTTAATGTTCCCAGATCCACTGCAAATGTGAACTTAAAATATTTTTAAAACGTGTATACTGGAAGTTGTTAACAACAAGGAGGAAAAGGTAATTGTGCTATTAATTGTTATTGTTCCTTCACATTTCAGTTAGAGTAAAACCAAAATATTCGTGAATCTTTTCCTTAAAAAATTTAAGTCGACACATTCTGCATAATTGTGCTCTTTACCGAATTTATAACGGAAATATGACATTAAATTACAAATATCACCTAAATATCACCAAGACCATTAAAATGACCAAAATATGACATTATATGGAAAATAAAAACAGTCCGATTAGGATAACGAATGTGCAATTCGTGCTAATTTGTGTTTTCGGCGAGAATGGAGATTACGATAAAAATATGAAATGTCATAAACATCCGAACCATAGTTATAATTTTCTTTCTCTTTCTCTTTCCCTCTTTCTCTACCTCTCCCTTATGCGGCTTGCGCCGCCCGGGCCTTAGCGGGCCGCCACCTGTCGGGAGAGGAATGAACTATGGATCACAACCCAGACATAATTTTTTGACCAGACAAGGACATGGAGGGCCTCCCAGGATGAGTGATCAGCCCAATGCCGGGGCCATATCCGAGACAACACGAACACATAGGACGAGACACACCATTCACACACACACTCATTCCGAACAAGGCGACTGTGTGATGAAGATGATAATGACGGCCAGATGATATCCGGGGACCACAAGGGCCTAAAGTTACCTGACATTTGTCTCATAGGTGAGGAAAAACCCCGTAAAAAACCTCACTCAGGTAACTTGTCTCGACCAGGAATAGAACTCGGGCCCGCTGCGTGAGAGGAGCGAACAGCGGTGGACAGTTATAAAAATAAAACGATAAATTAAAATTATGAGGAAGGACACTTGCGATCGGTTAAATAGCGCATATACTTTCACTGGATTGGTCTTGATTCATAAAATAAATAGTCACAAAAATATTAGGCAGCACAAGTGGAATCTGGGTCAATACTTAGAAATTGTAAGAACCGCACGTCGCTGATTTACTTCTCCCATAACTCGTATTGGTAGTTCGCCACTGAAACCAAACAGGGCAGTAAAGGTAACAGTAGGACACCAATGATAAAATTACGCCACACCCCTTTACATTACAATAGAAGAGGAAGACAAAAGCGATGAATAAAATCTTCGCAAGCATGAAACAATCGCTGGTATTGTATTACTTATCAATGAGGGAAGTCTTGCAGATAACTAATAGCCGCCACACGAACAAAGTGCTCAAACTAAATCAAGAATACCAGATGAATACCTTTTTCTCCCAGAATTATTTTAGCTACTATACTAGAGTCTCTTTACAATGGACAATGAGCAATAACGTTCCGTTTTCAGGCAATCCGTGACCAGATGTTGAAATATTAGTATACACAATGATAATAATTGATAACATTACACCAACGTCTGATGATGAGGAATCAATTTTACGGTGAGTAAAATTGTAACATTTTGGTACAAAAGATGAGTTAATTTCGGCATTATATTCGCATAACAAAACATAATTTCCGCGTTATTTCGCATTCAAGCCAAATATATTTTTGATCTATTTGTCATTTTAAGTTTTAAAAACTTTTACAATATGCTTAATCATTTTAATATTCTTTCTTTCTTTGTCTTAGTTTTACCTCTCCCTTTTAGGATTTAAGGGACCAAAGCCGCCCGGGCCTTACAGGTCCGCGACCTGTCGGGAGAGGGATTATCAATGGATCACATACATACTTCTTTGACCAGACAAGGACATGGAGGGCCTCCCCGGATGAGTGACCAGCCCAATGCCGGGGCCACCTCCGAGACCACACGAACACATAGGACGAGACACACCATTCACACACACTATCTCAAAACAAGGCGAGGATGGGATGAAGATGATATCTGGGGACCACAAGGGCCTAAAGTTACCCGACATTTGTCTCACAGGTGAGGAAAACCCCAGAAAAAAAAACCCACCTAGGTAACTTGTCCCGACCAGGATTCGAACCCGGGACCGCTGCATGAGAGGAGGTGGCGGTGCACATCATTTTAATATGAAAATTCTAAAACAGTAGGTCACCCAGATTTCTCTCTTCAAACTCCTTTATTCTAGAAAATGCCTTATTTTTTATTAAATGTTTAATTAATATTATAATTCTTTTTTGATTTGACACTACTTGCACTTGGTGGCAGTTTGTTAAATATCAGTTTCAACATGTTTAAAACTATTCTGAGTTCTATCCAATGTAAAAAAAAAAAATAATTGGGTATAGCCTAAATTTTTTTTCTTCTTGTTTTATATTTGGCTCAATCAAAGTTGTAAATCTGGTTCAACATCACGTCTCATTCCTCATGAACACGAGAGTTGAAAATCAGGATTGCAACCATATTTTGACTACATATGGATGTATTACATTAATTTGGAAATCACGAACAACAAAAGAAACAAAAACATAACTAAAATAAACTTTCGATTACCCTTGGGCAGATTATCAACTTTTCGGATTATCCGCGGTATTCCTTTCATTTTTTAAACGAGAGTTTATTTTAGCACACACAAATAAACGAAACCAGTTGACCGATTTTTAAAACGTAAACAACAAATGCGTAAATCATAGGCCTCCTACTGTAAACAAAAACATTTTCTTGTTGATTTTTGTTCTTTCTCTCCCATGTTGCGGATTATCCGCGGTTTCCACACCATCAAATTCTTATATTAATCGGAAATATACTGTACATTACAGGTCAAAATACACCGTAGCGTAGTGGTTGAGGTGCTACGCTACAAACCGGAAGGCCGGGGTTCAATTCCCGACGAAGTCGATGGAGTTTTTCAATTTGCCCAATCCTTCTGCCGGGACTATGGCACTGGGGTCGACTAAGCCTCTAACAGAACTGGGTACCAGTAGCAATCCTGGGGGTAAAGGCTTACAATCTTACCACCTTCACGTGCCGAAAGCCCAAAGTCTGGGAGCCTCAACCTCCTGGAACCCTCGGGGCCTCCTGTATAGGGATCGCTTTACCACTTTACCCTTTACAGTTCAAAATATCTCGCCACGAACAAGGAATATAAAATGTGACGACCAAATTCCTGTTATATTAGAAGAGAAAATTTGGGTTAGGTTAGGGTTGAAATGAAAGCTAGTGTTCTTGGGAGGAGAATTAACGTCATTTTTTACACCTGCGGCTAGCTAATTAAACTCCGTGGCGCTACATCCCTGAAGGGACAAGGCCTACCACCCGACCGCTGCGTCATCTACCATAGGAAGATGGCAGGATTGGGGGGCATGTGGTCAGCATGCCGACACCCACGGCCGTTAATGGTGGTTTCCATTACCGGATCCGCTACTTCTCTATCAAGTAGCTCCTCAATTTTAATCACGAGGCTGAGTGCACCCCACCAGACCTCCCTACCTCAGAAAATTCCAAGGAGGTACCGTGGCTCGAACCCAGGCCGACGGATCTGTAATCAGTGACGCTAACCACAAGACCATGCCGGCGGTGGCGGCTTGCTAATAGTGGGTATTATTATGTTCCTAGTAAAGACTACATACAAAAGTTATGAGCGAACTTCCTTCATCGTCCCTACGGACCCACAACGGTAAGCAGACCACAAGTTGCGAAACGCTGCACTACACGATGTTACTAATGAGTAGGCCTACGTTAAAGGAAAATTGAAATTCTGTACTTATTTCCGTATGAATTTGGGTGCGTGGAACTTTACCATGTTTTCGTTTGATAAGTTCATGTATTTGACATGGAAGGGATGTTTACGTTTATCTTTAAATTATTTAATATTTTGTTAGGGTTGAAGATTTTGTTTCTTTCTTTTTCTGTTTAATAATTGTAATGGTCCACCGCTGTGGCTCAGGGGACGCGTCCAATCCTCTCACGCAGCGGGCCCGGGTTCGATTCCTGGTCGGGACAAGTTACCTAGGTGAGGTTTTTTCTGGGGTTTTTCCTCACCTTTGAGACAAATGTCGGGTAACTTTAGGCCCTTGTGGTCCCCAGATATCATCTGGCCGTCATTATCATCTTCATCCCATCCTCGCCTTGTTTGGAGTGAGTGTGTGTGTGAATGGTGTGTCTCGTCCTATGTGTTCGTGTTGTCTCGGAGGTGGCCCCGGCATTGGGCTGATCACTCATCCGGGGAGGCCCTCCATGTCCTTGTCTGGTCAAAAAAGTATGTATGTGATCCAAAGATAATCCCTCTCCCGACAGGTCGCGGCCCTGTAAGGCCCGGGCGGCTTGGGTCGCTTAAATCCTAAAAGGGGGAGGTGAAACTACGATCTACTTTCACTTCACTCTTGTAAAAGGCATTAGGTACGGGTTAAATAGTACGAGGGAAATCAAATGAAAACTTCAATTAATTTTTTCACACTATTTTACTGCAGGAAGAATGTTTGCTTGTAGGCCTACATTATTTTTCTACTTAGTCTCCTCCTAGTTCAACGCACTTAAGCCATCGGATAGGAAGTGCTTCGATACCACGTGAGAAAAATTATTTTGGTTGATGCTGGAGCCACACGTGCACCGCCGATTGGACGTCTTCATCAGATTTGAACTTCTGCCTTCCAAGGTGCTCCCTTAATTGGCCAAAGATGTGGAAATCCGATAGTGCCAAAGCGAAGGAGATTGCTGTGCAGGTGTTTTGCTTCAACATGATAATTCCCGTCCTCATGCTCCTCTCGCAACAATGAAAACCGTCGACGACATCCGCCATAATCGCCAGATTTGGGACCATCAGATTTCCACATCTTTGGTCCATTAAAGGAGCACCTTGGAGGGCAGAAGTTAAAGTGTGATGAAGACGTCCAATCGGCGGTGCACAGCGTCAACCAAAATATTTTTTCTCAATCGGTATCGAAGCACTTCCTATCCGATGGCTTAAGTGCGTTGATCTAGGAGGGGACTAAGTAGAAAAATAATGTACAAGCAAACATTCTTCCTGCAGTAAAACAGTATGAAAAAATTAATTGCGGTTTTCATTTTTGATTCTCCCTCGTAAAATGGCACGAACATCCACGGTAAATGTCTTTCGGTGTAAATAATTGGTTATTCCACTCTAGAAACAAAATAATAGGTGAGTACTACGTCCTTAGTTTTTCTCACCAGGTCAGGTACAGGCATAATTTAAGTCTTGTCAGAGTCGAATTCAAGACAAATAATTGGAGCAAAGTTCATAAAACCCACTTCTAAAAGCTATGGCTAACATATGTCCGTTCGGAACGCATCTCTATTTTGAGCGGGAGGAATGTTGAATATGTGTAGCATCCACAGTAATATCCAAATGTAACAATTATAAAATGGGGAGTGGGGCGGGAGGGTTAAGTAAACAATTTAATAAAAATCAGTTTACACTATTAGGCCCAGCAGAAGCCCTACATCAAAGAGTTATTATTATAGAACCTCTCATTTTGTTCTCCCATCGCCATAATGCTATAATAATTATTGTTACAACCATGTAACTCATAGGAATCTCCCTCCCTATACCTCCCACACCCCCTCTCCCTACGCGAGCACCAGCGAGAGGGCCACCAGTCAGCCAGCAGGGCTTCAGAGAGCCCGGAAAGAATACGCATGATGCCAACTGCTAAAATTAATTAACGTAATTAGGCAATAGTGGCGGCCGTCAGGCTCCTTTCCGGTCAAGTTCACCACCATGACCAGCTAGCCACCCACCCCACATTATCCGTGCCTCAGTGCTTCCCTGTACTGCACGGGCTAGACTGCCCTGGACACTCTATCCCTCTCTGTCATTTTTGTAAACCAAACATTAAAGCTGTTACAGTCAACACGTCATAACAAATTCTGTGTAATTCATTGTTAACTTTTATTGTTTTATAATGTGTTGCTATTATTATTATTATTATTATTATTATTATTATTATTATTATTATTATTATTATTATTATTATTATTATTATTATTATTGGCATTATTATTTCATTATTGAATCTGTTATATTTGTTGTTAAGAGCATCAATCTGGTGCCATGTAGCAAATAGTAGCTTACATTACTACATTACATTCTGAGAGTAAAACAATATTTATTTCAACGTCCTTAAATGTACAATATCTGGATTACAACCCCCATCAGGGATTTAAAAGCTCATTCCCGTAGGGGAGGGCACTAATCTGTGGATTATGCGCATTTTCACAGGACATGGAGAGACTCCCTAATCAGCTCGATGAAGGTCCTCCTAAGAAAGCACATGTGCAGTAAAAGGAGAGGGAACGTTCGGGGTAGGTGTGTAACAAATTCCAATCTGGCATTCGCCTTTGCGAGTTGAGAAAACCACGTGAAAATACAACCAGATTGGACGACAACGGGATTTGGAACCAGATAGCTACAAAATGTAAGTTCGGGACGTTAACGCTTCGGAAACTAAAAACAAAATATGCTCCAGCTAATGACTAAAAATTAGCCAAAATTATAACTACAGTACTTGATACGTTTAGGTTCGAACTATTACATCATTGGTTGTTTTTGCCTGCTGAGATACTTCTCCCGTAACGCTGTTAAACCCAATGTGTTGGTTATTTCTCGGAGATTTCGGGTTGAAAACACAGGAAAGACCAAAGCGTAGGCCTATGGAGGTTTCCAGAGTCTACTTTACTCACAAAGGCGAATGAATTACTGTATTGGAAATTACTTACAACTTAACCAGAACGTTCCTTGTATGCTGTTTTAAATGTATGCGATATCTTTTAAGAAATACCTACGATGTCTTCATCACACATCGCAGGATCACATAGGCCTACATACATAGCCTACATATGTACATAATTATCTACAGTTAGGGGGGAAAAAGCGGACCGACTAAAACATCTTAGTTGCCGATATGAGCCACTGCGCATGCCTAGCGGCATTCACAGGATAGCAGGGAATGTATTGAAATTTGTTCTAGTGTCGACTGTTGACTTAGCCCATTTCAAAACCCAGAATATGGTTTCTAATCGTTTTGTTTTATAACTGAATATATTAATTATTAATATTGTTATAAAATACTAACTTAAATTATATTATATTCAGCTGCAAGAGTCGGTCCGCTTTTTTCCCCTACCTGTACATACATTACATTCAGTACATATATACATACATTAGCCTACATACATACATTTAGAGCCCGGAAGTGCAGACATTTATTTTGGTTAAATTACGCAGACGAAAAGGCACTACGCCTCATATACACATATACATATTGCAGACAGAGGTTACTGATTTTTGGTGCACGACAGTCAACATATGAAATGGAGTCGACAATGCTTTTATCACTAAGTTTTACGATTTTTGCAACTACCTTGAGAAATTTAACATTAAAAAAAGCGTAATGAGTTTTAAAAAGTTCAATATTTATGAAACTGGGTCTATTTTAATGATCAATGCAAATATTCTTATCTGAAAGGGTACTTTCCATGCGAGTGAAACTGAAGTTGGTTACAATGGATTGTTAACACTAGTAATGTGCTTCTTTTACTCCGCGTGTGTTGTGCTAGGAATTCTATTTTTAATTCAATTGTAGGCTTACTACGGGTTACAAGTAAAATCACTGTTATAGAAAGGAATTAACTTTTTTTTCTTCAAGCTGTTGCTGTTATGAAAGCCACGGCTTCAATTTAAGATTCATGGAGGAATGCAACTTATTTACACAGAAGCCTAGCTTGTAAAAACACTGACTTTTCACAGTGTAATTTCTCCCCTTTATATAAACGGAGCATTTCAATCGACATTGCAAAGTTTACAAAAATGAAATGATTACTCAAACAGATGGCTTGGGATCCTGTTCGATCCCAAAGGATGTGCGGAGGAAGCTTTCAAGCATCTCAGGAACAGCAGTTTTAACAGGCTAGCGTTATGGGAAATTTCTGTAGCCTATGTAGTCTACTATTGAAAATTCAACGAGATGCACCAGGACATAGGATAAAACTGCCTAGGTGCCCAACTTTTAACCATATTATTGCTATGACTCGAAATTGAAAACAATTTGAAATTATTTTGATCGGATTATGTTCTACTGTATTATACTAAACAGCAACTCAGCTATTTCCTGAAAATTCATTGGTTTATATTAGGGATGGGTCGATACCAGATTTTCTCGATACTCGATACCGATACATGATTTTTTCCTCGATACTCGATACTTCGATACTCGATACCTTCAACATTTCCAGTTTCAATAAATAGGTACATTGAAAATTAAAATTTGAGAGAACTGTGTAAAACCAACTAAATTAATTAAGTCTGCATATTTAATGATACAAAATTTAATGTCATCAGTAGCCTATAATTATTTTAAACTCTACATTAAAACTAAAATTAGTTTTTTAAAAAGTCCACTTACAAGTTTTTGTTCAAAAATACTAGCATTCTCACTTATTTGCAGAATTGCAGAGTTACAAAAGTATCGAAAAAGTATCGAGCGAATTTTCTGAAGTATCGTTCGATGCCGATACCATGCAAGTATCGAGAGTATCGAGGTATCGAAAGTATCGAGGACTTATCCCTAGTTTATATACATTAAAATAATTTTATAAGGACTTAAGACATTCGTGAAAGACGTTACGTAACATTTATACCTGCTTATTAAATAAACATCATCAAACAATACAACCTTATTTTATAAGAATGTTATTAATCTTTTTTCTATTTTGGCTTTCTTCGCATCTTACATTCTTTGATTATGAGCACAGTCATTATGGTAGCCTATCTTGGGAATATTGAGCAGTTATCATATAACCACACACAGTCACAGTACTTGATCCAGTCACATTCCTTGCAGCAATCATAAACTGTCGTGGACATGTATGTTGCCATTTGAACACATTATGTAGAAGTATGTACATGTTATGCTTATTACGTGGTACTGTGTAGCACTGTGGACATGCATGTTATTCCAATGCTTACTATGTGTTATTGCGTAGCACTGTGGACATGTCTGTTGCCATTTCAGCACATTATGTAAGAGTATGTGTCATGTTATGCTTACTATGTGTTATTGTGTAGCACTGTGGACATGTATGGTGCCATTTCGGCACATTAGGTAAGCGTATGTTAATGTTATGCTTACTATATGATATTGTGTAGCATTGTAGACATGTATGTTGCCATTTCAGCACATTACGTAAGAGTGCGTTCATGTTATGCTTACTATGTGATATTGTGTAGCACTGTAGACATGTATGTTGCCATTTCAGCACATTATGTAAGACTATGTTCATGTTATGCTATTATGTGATATTGTGTAGCACTGTAGACATGTATGTTGCCATTTCAGCAAATTATGTAAGACTGTGTTCATGTTAGGCTATTATGTGATATTGTGTAGCACGGTAAATATGTATGTTGCCATTTCAGCTCATTATGTAGGAGTATGTTCATGTAATGCTTACTATGTGATATTGTGTAGCACCGTGGACATGTATGTTGACATTTCAGCACTTTATGTCAGAGTGTGTTCATGTTATGCTTACTATCTGATATTGTGTAGCACTCTGGACATGTATGTTGCCATTTCAGCACATTATGTAAGAGTATGTTCATGTTATGCTTACTATGTGTTATTGTGTAGCACTCTGGACATGTATGTTGCCATTTCAGCACATTATGTAAGAGTGTGTTCAAGTTATGCTTATTATGTGATATTGTGTAGCACTGTGGACATGTATGTTGCCATTATTGAACACATTATGTAGGAGTATCTTCATGTTATGCTTATGATGTGACAATGTGTGCGTATTACGTGGCGTTCTGTTGGGCTGGAATTTAATCACTCTTCACGTGCGGCGAGCTAAATAAAGTAACAAACATGTGGGTTGCCAGGTAGCCAGCCTTTAATTAAACAACATGAAGCTTCGCTCAGTACATTTTTATTTTTAATATCACTACTAGTCGGTTTCAAGCTATAAAGGCGGGCCAGGAACGCACGGCAGTCGCACCTACACGAGTCGACCCCAATAAAAATAAATATCCCTTTACATAGTTCCCCAATTAGCAACTGGAGGTGGTCCAGTCCTTATCTAGTTTCTTTCTTGTCTCATACTCTTAATTTGCTTCTTTATTTCTTTTTGTACATATTTGCTTCCTTCTTGATTGTAAGTTTTTTTTATATCTTCAAGGTGCTTTATCCCATGAATTGGCAAGGGCTAACTTTGGGAGTTCTGCGATATCTACATTCTGCTTTTAAGTGCATTGTTAGACGAAAGGTGGGAGCATGTGGTCAACATGCCAACGTCCACGGTCATTACTGACGTTTTAAAGTATTCATGTGGTTATTTATTTTTAGGTTTTTCCCCCGCTAGATTCTTTGTAAATAAGATGTGAATTGCGAGAATATAAATATAACAATGGCTTTTTCTTACGAACATTTTCTTGCAATATATACAAGGTGTTAATGAATAACCCCGGAATATTTTGCCTGTGTGTAGAGGGGACATAGACAAGCAACTTTTATTAGGAGATTTTTGCTCTATGGATTCAATTTTTCTTGTTACAGCAAAAAATCTCCCAGGGCATTGCCACCACTGACGCTAACAGTTGAAAAAAATGCGAAACAAAGGAATTTCGTTGTTAACACTGTAGTTATGAATAAAAAAAACTAATGCAGTAGCGGCCAATCATGTGATTAGTCTGTAAATTTTGCAGATTATGATAACTCTAAATTATGATATAGCTGTTGATGAATGATTAAGAATCAGGTTTTTATCGATCACTAAGAAGGCATGAAGTCAATTTAATGAAAATGTTAACCCTGTTTCTCTTCATTATTGACTTATGAACACCAAATTGTAATACTTTAATGCCCTGTAGCATACACATTTTACGTCAAAGAGCAAAAATCTCCTAATAAAATTTGCTTGTCTATGTCCCCTCTATACACAGATAAAATAGTTCGGTGCTTTTATTGGCCTATTCTTATTATTATTATTATTATTATTATTATTATTATTATTATTATTATTATTATTATTATTATTGTTATTGTTATTATCATATCATCATCATCTACATTGTTAATACCAGAGTGTAAGCATCTAGAATGTATGCAAGAGCAAACAGGGATGTAAATTAAATATAAATGTGTGGAATTAATTGTGTGATGAGCGAGGCAGCTGCTGGAGCGAGGAACAAACAGGACAAGCTCTTTCACATTCTTACTCAGGCAAATGGCTGAATAAATTCCCTGAGCAGTGCGAAGATGTCTTTGTCAGCCTCTACATGCAAAGCGACCGCGGTCAGTGGCGTTGCATGCATCCAGAAGTGCGGTTATTCGGAATTTTTAAGAAAACAAAAGGATCCAGAAATATTTTTAAGGCAGTAAACTGCTTGAAATTTGGAAGGTCGTACGGCAGTGGCAGCTTGAAATTGACTTCATAAATATATCAAGAGAGTGACCTTTAAAACTCGTCTCGCTCAGAAGAATGGACGGACGTAAAGTAGTATAAACGCCATCATAATCTTGATAACAGTGAAGAAAAAACTTCAAGAATATTACAATGTTAACTCTCAAAGAAGACAGCAACAATCTAGCAGTCTTAAAACAGAAACTATTATTGTTATTATTATTTAAACTCCATTGGAAAAGCCTTACCTAAAAATGAAGTGCGTTCGGGCTATATTTGCAGTTTACTTACTTACTCAATGGCAATAGACAATTCCTCAGCGAGCTAAAGGTTCATTGCCGCGCTTAAATGAGCCCGCCATTCAACCCTATTCTGTGCTAACTCTATCCAATCACCCCTCGCAAATCCTATTTCCCTTAAATATATCTTAATATTGTCCTCCCATCTACGTCTAGGTCTTCCACGTGGTCTTTTCCCTTCGGGTCAATACTTTTCAGATATGTCTTTCCTCCCCATGCGCGCAACATGTCCAGCCCATTTCATCCTCCGTGATTTAACTACCCTTACTACATCCGGTGAAGAGTACAGGTCATGAAGCTTGTCGTTATGCAGTTTTCTCCAGTCCCCATTTTCATAAATTAAAATTTTATATGGTAGTTTGTGAGATTGTGTAAAATATACACTTTATAAAGAATGATATGAAACGGTGAAAATAATTAAACTTGAAACCTATGGAAGACATAATTAAAAAACTTAATAAATGATTACTTACAACAGTGCCTTTCGAAAATCTCTATATCGGTGTCAACATGAAGTTTCAACTAGAACCTTTTGTTTTCAAATACTGGAAAGGTGTAAAGAAATTGTTTCACAGTCTTCAGACAATCACCACACAATTACAGTTATCACCTGTCACCTTCTACTTGTAGGAATTTTTCAAAATAGCTGTCAAACCTTTCGTGTCTTGAGATAAATTCTGTGGTAATGTGGGCGGTTTTAACTTATTTACTTTTTATACGGTTCGCGACAGTAGGGAAGAAAAGTTCTTTTTGTTTTTGGACCATAGTCCTACGTAGAAAACTGCTATTGATTACTCAGTCTGCTGATAATGTTTAGTCATTTTGTTTCTGATGTGTGAAATAGGACATTTATTATAGTGTTACTTGTAAAAAGAGGCATTTTTGGAGAGCTTGTCTGCTCTTTCGTTACCTTCGATCCTACGTTTCCACAAGGCAAATGTGCTGATTTGATTTCATAATTTAGAAATTAGTGAAATGTTTAGAACTCATACATTGATGTTCTGCATTACTTCTAATAAAATCGAAAACTTTATTATCCCACAGACTGAAATATGTGTCATAATTTATATAGGTCTAAGACTGCTGTTAAGCATGCGATATTATTTTAGCACTCTTGTCAATGTTTGTCAAGTATTGCAAGGTACAACATTTATTCACTAAGATGTGCTTTATAACATATACCAAATACAAACTATTCTAAGTGGGAAAACAAGGGAAATGTGTTCACCTAAGTGTTTACGCTGTCTGGCTGCATAGTTCTAGGATTTTACACAAAAATTTTCGTCACCTCCCTTAGTTAATTTAGAATTTTCAAAATTCGGGGTCATACTAAGCTAAAAAAAGGAAAGCTTAAAATTAAAATAACAATAAGAGATAGAAATGATTTCAGTTTATAATTTTATTTTTTACAATACAAAGTAGAAATATCAAGGGCTGACGGCTATATCGAGACAGGAAACAGAATTTAGTGAACCCTTTGTGCGAGTTTAGCTGCTATGATCTAACAACTACTGGTACCTCCTTATTTTGTATTTCAGAAGTAACGAGATTAGCGCTAATTTAGTTATTTGGAGATAATAACCCTCTTAGACAAGGTTTAATAAAATATGCTGGCGATGAGAATGGGCTGAACTTTTATAGAAGTCGTTCCATCGTTCTTGAAACACGGGTTTGGATGCGCAGTGGAGAAAAATGCTTCACTGTTGGGGAGGAAATATTGATTTTTCTAAACCACGTGTTTTTCCAGTGCTTCTATTGGTGTAGAGGGCTGAGGAGTGACAAGGACAGCAGTTAGCAAGTAAATCAACCCTCCCTATTCTGCGCGAGATTTCTAGGTCATGTTTCAACTGAAATGGAACAGACTCTATCTGCCTATTAGAGCCGCCATTATGAGACAGATGGTGAAGGTCCTTGTGATAATTGGAATGTTACTAGTTAATCAGAAAGTTAAACTAATTAAGAAAGCTGTGAAAATGATGGAGTAGAGTACGAAAAGAAGAAGGATCAAGGAAACATTTTAAACAGGGATACATTTTTAGCTGCCGTACTGAACTCTAGAGTTCTTAAAGTGCCAAAGTAGTTGACAGGCCATTGTATTACAATGAGTTTTCCGTTCATGAGAGCTGATAGGGAAAATTAACCTTAAAACTCTTAAAGGGCTGTTACAGAACCCACAACTTTCTATTTTACTCGTTTGTTTCAAATTATGTTTTAAGAACCACTTGATTTATTATTATGGCACATAAGCGATCAGAATAATTTTAATACTTATTAGTAGAGTTCGGATGTTTATGACATGTCATATTTTTATCCTTACCTCCGTTCTCTTAGCAAACACAAATTAAACATAAATTGCACATTTTTTATCCTAATCGGACCGTTTTTATTTTGCATATAAAGCCATATTTTGGTCATTTTCATGATCTTGGTCATATTTCGGTCATATTTGTAATTTAACGTCAAATTTCAGTTATAAATTCGGTAAAAGAGCACAGTTATGCAGTATGTGCACTAAATTGTCAACTCTGAATTTTTTTCCGAAAAAGAGTCACGGATATTTTGGATTCACTGTAACTGAAAAGTGAAGGGACAATAACAAATAATAGCACAATTACCTCTTCCTCCTTGTTGTTAACAACTTCCAATAGACATGTTTTAAAAATATTTTCAGTTCACATTTGCAGTGGTATCTGGAACCATTAACAGAATAACAGTTCTTTACAAGTAAAACTGTAAATCAGCTGTAAAATTGTTAAAAAGCTATTATCTGATTGAATTAATGTGACGTAATAACTTAGTGTCAAAAACGTTTTAAATTGGAACATTTATTCTTAGAAAAAACGTTAGTTTATGAGGTCATATTTAGAATTTTTGGGTCATTTTTAGCCATTTTAAGGTCATATTTGCAGTCATAGTTTCCACTTTCTTAGGTCATAATTATCCGAACCCTACTTATTAGTACTTAACAAATATTAACGGCTATCTAAAAAATAGTGTACGATATATATGGTAAAACGATCTTGTTTTGCACACAGGGTTGCTACACTCGCCCTTACGAGCTCGTTTAACAAACAACTGGCTTAAGAAAATCTCTCTTTTACCACGAATACAATATATATACAATATATATGATTTAATTGATCATTATTTACTACTGTATACTGAACGAATAGTACTTTATCTTTTTCACTTGTTCATGCCTTTTCAAGAAATTAACAACAATATTAAAAAAAACTCGTGGAAAACAATTTCAATACCAGTATCTATAGAAATTCCACGGACAAGCTGCGAAGAATCACGGAAGTCGGACGCAGTTCTTGCTTACTGCTACTGGAGAGGTAGCGAAGTATCGAAAGACAAGACACGTACGCCTCTGCATTCAAAAGAATGACAGATGGGCAATGTCTTTGCATACAAGCTAACAAAAAACGAGCAAAACAGAAAAAAAAGGGAAAGAGAAACTGAAAGCCGTGAGTAGTTGTAGCAAGCACTCCGCGAGTGAAAGATGACGTCCGAGAACAATCGGATGCCATAGCCCCGGCAACATACCAAGCATTCCCTGCTATCCGGAGTTTCGATGTGAACTGCGCTTGTTGAATCAACATTCGGAATGCCGGATCAACATCATCATATCCTATTTTATCCTACTTTACAGGATTCTTGAACAAGAAGGAAATATTTCCTAAGAGCATTGCAGTGGCTAGAAACCATCAGACTAGACTTGTCCTGCGATGTTTTAAGATCGTAAAGCTTAAAACGCTATTTCAGATCTTATCTCTCACATTCAAACTTGCTTTTTTATGACTGCAGGAATCCGGCCTTTATTATGTTATCCAGGAAATTACTATCTAATATTACGGGCTGGCAAGTTACCGCTTCAAGAAATGTCTCACCGAGAAGAAAAAGAAGTGTTCTGCAAAACTCTGTTTTTAAGAAAATGTGGATGTTTATAGTTGAGTTAATTAATAATAAGTTCTTACCGCGTGTCTCAGAGGTTACCGAAACATTCTTAATACGGCCACTGCCGTCGTTTATAGAACAGGATCATAAAACTAAAAATAAAATGATAAAGGCTTGGATACAAGGCAACAATGGCTTAATACAAACATACTTGGAGCCCACTCATCCAAACAAATGCGTACTCATGGAATGCGGGAAACATCAGTGGTAACTCTCAGCAGTCTTAAGTAAAAAGATTTGTTATGTATCAACAAGAAAAGCAGTTCAAGTCAACTTATTAAGTTGTATGAAATAAAAAAAAAAATAATTGAAATAATAAACAAAAGGAAAACATAAAATGTTAGTTGCATTAGTATTCTGTAGATATTAACAGCTTTATAACGAAGCATTCTTAATCACGGCAAGTTTCTATCTACAGTTATGTTTTTATGATTTATTATTGTTATTAATACTGTCTGTTACAAAAGTTGTATAATGATTGGTGGGGCCGTATTTTGGCGAAATTTTACAAAGAAAAAATGAGCTTAGCTTAGGTTACTTTAGCTTTACTCTCTTTCTTTACCTTAGTTTTACCTCTCCCTTTTAGGGACATTTAAGCTACCTATGGCGCCTAGGCCTTAAAGGGGCGCGACCTGTCGGGAGAGGGATTATCTATGGATCACATACATACTTTTTTTCCACCCCGGCGGGAGATAAGATAAAATTCATAAAATCTTATTCTATAAATGTTACGAAATGCAGTTTTATTTTAACTATTGGAACTCCAAGCCAGCAAAAAATGCCCTGAAGATGGTGTAAAGACACCGAAAGGCCAAGGCAGGAATCACTAAATTATATAATACTTGAGCACGTGGTATCATATTTATTTTATTTCACTGATGGAGCTCAGCGGTATTAAACATATATTTTAATAACATTTAAGAGGTAAGAAGTTTCACAAATCCTGTAGGGATATTTTCTGACCCCAAGTCATAACTTCTTTTTGATACAATATATATCTCTTATTAAAACGAGTTTATTTATTTGTAGAGCATAAAATATATATTCAGAGATTTATTCTTATATAAAATTATCGATGGTAAAATTGATAGTAATAAACTTTTAAAACGTATTAAATTTAATGTAATACAATTAAATTTAAGGAATATAGAATTGTTATATATTCCTGTCATTAAGTAAAAAATATTGGAATGTTCATCTGTAATTCAAATATGTAAACAATATAATTCTCTATCACTTCAAAATGCTCTTCTGGATTTTGACTTATCATTAAATCAGTACATAGGATTTCTTCATAAAATGTTATATATTCCATATGATTTGGCTTAGTTTTTAGATTGTCATGTTAAATTAATCGTAGTTATTACAAATCATTCATGTATTTTCTTCTTTATCCTCACACATTCATTCATTTATTGTATTGTATTTTTTATATTGTACAACACGTATTGGCGAAACTGCGCCAACTGTAATTGGGATTTATTCCTGTAGTTGGCAGAATACATAAATAAATAAATGTCTAGATGGTGAAGGTTTTGGATACAATATTTCGCGAATTAATTAACTTTATATTACTCTAGCGGTAAAAGAGAACTCCCAACATAGCACGAGGGTTAACAACGGACCGACTGAAATAACCTGTGGGGCTCTTTATCGCCTCTAAGGAAGTACATGTAACAATGAAATAGGTCTAAGACAGCTCTAATTCTGGCCCGGGATTGTACAGCCTAATAAGATTCATTGAACAAAACCAAAACTATCATCACTAAATAATAACATATCTAAAAGAAATGCTTATAAAATTAATACAAATGTCAAACAAAATGCTAAAAAATAAAATGTATAAAAATCCAAAATATATTTTTCTTAACTACACTCCCGGCCACAAGCAGTGTGTCAGGAGTGTAAAATTCTGAATTTTAAATGTAATTAATACATTAATACAAACGTTATAACTATTTTATACCTTCATTTTATACTTCTTGTCTAAGATGGGAAAATGAATGATTAAAAGAAAAGAAAAAAACGGATTACTGTTTGCCAACAAATTTAGGCAATGCCGTCAATTTACTGTACGCTGCATATTTTGACATCTGGTCCACGTCATCTTTCGCGAATGCCATCTGTTCTCCTGGTGTTGCGGAAATGTCACTTGTCCACTGCCTCACGACTTGATAACAAACTTCTGACAAGTTAATTGTTCTGCATCTGCTATCTAAATCGTTGAGTACGACGTGTTTGCTTTGCTCTCATTTCATTTGATAATTTTGTTTTTAATGTCGATTTCTCCATATCTTGAATGCAATCTGATCGGTAGGATACGTAGGGGCTCTAAATTTCAATGCTGTTTTAGCATTTTAATAAAAGGAAATTAATTTGTATTGTTGCTTTAATAATTAAAATGAATGTACCATTATTGAAATCCCTTAATCCTTAATCTTTTTTCACTCACAATATCAATAATGGTACAATCATTTTAATTATTAAAGCAACAATACAAATTAATATCCTTTTATGAAAATTAAATTCTTCCCCATGTAGTGAATTTTTCAGAAATATACCAGACAGACACCGAAGCCACATTTTTGGCCAAGTTTTAAACTAATGCTGCACTCTAAAGATAAAAAAAGAATAGGCCTACTCAAAACGTGATATCTAAAATTCCTGAAAAATTCAATATTCAATAACAGATGACACAAAATATTAAGATTTTGGTTCTCGCCTAAGCTTTTCCAGATTTTTCTAGTTAAGATAGGTATTGTGTATGGAATTTATAATATTTAAGGAGGAATTTTTAAGGAAGAGTTCCAACAGGAACTGCATACATAATTTCTGGACCGGCAGTTCGAGGACTGAAGCCTAAAGTGTCAGATGAATGGTTGTAACCCACAGCTTGTCACTGAATAGATTCTCAGTTCTTTTCCACTCATACGGTTTTCAAAGCTAATATGATCAGGAGTCACAAACTGCTCTTTTTTCCTGCGAGGATAACAACAAACGCCGAGCTCTAACTTGACATTAGTTGTTCTGCCGCTAGGATGACTTCGAATAGCAAAGCAACAGTACATTAGTAGAGATTGAATAGCTCCTATGACTTCCCCAGATTCAAACTCTACGAGTAGGGAAAGGTGCTAGAAAAGATCCCGGAATATACACCTAGACAACTGCGGAAGCCTAGTTAAGTCCTCCATAACTCGGGAGAGAGGAGAGATTTTTAGAAATATTCTTTCTTTATATTTATATTAGTTTTCTTCCTATATATATATATAGTTGACACATAACGAGTCCAAATAATCCAAAAAAAATCTAAAATGTGCCCATTACAATCTACTAATCTATTTCACCCGGATTAAAAGATAGATTTGCTTTCTCCAAATTATTTATAAAAGTAAAATATTCCTCTAAAAATGTCTGCAACGATGTTTCAATATGCGCATTAAAACTGGATAAAATAATAATAATAATAATAAAAACAATAATAATAATAATAATAACAACAACAATAATAATAATCACAATAGAACTTCATAGTATTAAATACTGAAATTTGCCACCTACCTACTGTATTAGGTAGCTTAACGCTAGGCCTATATGTTAAAATTTCTTTTAAATAAGACAAAAGTGGAATTCAATATAGAACCGTATAATTATTTTGAACAACAATAGGCCTACGGCCGGTTATTGAGGTATTTTAACTTCAAAACTTAAAGAATATTTTCTATTAAAAATTTTAAAATTTTAAAAAGTGAAGTTCATCTAATAAAGATACCGGTAATTACTAAAATTGCACGTAAATGTGTTTGACGATATACTATGAACAGCAGACGTCACGTAAAAAATATAAGGTTTGCTCTTCAACGGTTAAAACGGTTACTACCATCAAAGGTAATAAAATAAAATCCTTAAATAAACGCGTTTTAATTACTTTAAGGAACATTCCTGCTAAATTGGAAATAAAGCTAACAGAGCGTTTGGTCTTGAAAAAAAAAAATTAAAAACTACAAACAGACGAAATGCCGGTAAACCACCAGAGTAACGTCAAAATTCACCGCAACGAAACTGTATAAAATTTTACACTCGAGAGTAAAAGAAGTCATACAAATCGTTATATCACGAACGTTTGGCTAGAATCGTTGAAAGGCGCTGAACATACATGAAACGAAATCATTAACGGAATCAAAAAATAAAATTCTTTACTCACACGTCGTTTTTAATGATTTCAAGAAACATTCATGCTAAATTGGAGGTAAATCGAATAACGCGTTTGGTTGTAAACTCCATAACACTCGAATTCACAGACTTACAGACAAAATTCCGAATGGCAGAGTTAAATCAGGACCGCGTTCGGTCAATGACGCCCTGAACGACTGTGCATCAACTATTCGCAAGATATTCAGAACATGTACTGGCAAAAAATGTAAAAAATCCTGAAATCGGTTTGTCTTAGTGTAGAAAAGATTACAGTAATTTACTTATCTTCAATGTTATTGTACAATAACATGTAAACCCGATCACAGAAATCACGAAAATTAGTGTGCCTCACAGTATGACGTAAATGTCTTTCAGTGAAGGGCGATCGTTTAGGGCAGCGTTTCTCAACCTTTTTGAACCCGAGGACCTATAAAATGCCTAAATAATTTTACGGACCCCTAATTTTACATACCATTTTTAAAATAAGGCCTACATTCTTAATATTTGGGGTTTTAATTATAGGTCATTATAACGAAATATGTGAAAAAATTGTACTTCTTTACTTTCCACTTATTTTATATTTTTTAATTATGTCTGCGGACCATTTGCACCATCTTCGCGGAGTGGTCCACGGACCATAGGTTGAGAAACGCTGGTTTAGGGTAATCATATGAAAGAGAATCCATCCGGTGCATTTGATCGAACTCTGGCTAGCTCAGTTGGGAGAGCATCGGATGGAAAGCTGAATGTTAAGGGTTCTAATTTTTGTATCAGAGAAATGTTCCCTTTATTTAAATACAGTATATTACTTATACGAAAATTAGACTATCTTATTAATCTTTATTTAAAATAAAACTATTTTAACTAAATGAAAGTTCTTAACTTCCTATTAAAAATTACACAAATTTTTTAAAAAATTCATTTTTGAAAAGGAGACTATGACGGCACAAACAACAGAGCGGGGTCTAGTATGACTACCAGTATCTCGGTAAGTCTCCGTTTAGCGGCCTGGGGTCTACTAATTGATGACAAGCGAGCGGCCAGGCCCCCACCCTGACATCTGTGTTAAAACTTGGGGCAAGGGAGGCAGGACAAAGCAAATAAGTGTAATGCTATAGACAGATGTCAACTCGTGTAGCACTGCAAATCTTATTTGTCTCCTCTCGCTTATTATACTGTTCAATTTGTTAATACTGCGTTACTGAGCGCAAGAAATACAAGGGAATAGCACTGGTTTATAACTGGATCCAGAAAAACAATTAGGTGAGGTTTTTGACTAGGGTTCTCCTGATTCACTGATTTAAATGTTTTTGAAACTTCCCGCAATCTCAACAAGTTCCCTAGCTTGCCGGTTGCCCTACAGGAGAAAGCTTTCGGCAAATGCCTATTTTTTTCCTTATGAAATAACATGAAATTTTAAAAATATGTTGACATTTCATGATATATCACTTATATTTACAGAGTTTTATAGTGCCCTAAAATGCCTATTTGGACCTCTGGAGCCTATTTTTTACTATTTTAGTGCCTAAAATGCCTATTTTGTACATTTAAAATAAAATTTAACTGTGTAACTTTTACAATCATTTAATGGACATCCCTGAATGAAGAACAGAACAGCAGAGGGTGGGTTTTTCACAGAAATTTGATTTTCCCAAACAATTGTCGCCAAAGGAGTGCTGACTGACGGGGGAGGATTCGTTCAAAACAACAAGTAGCTGGTAGGGCTATATAGTAAGAAGGGACATATACTCCAAAACTGTTTTTGATAAATGTATTTTTAATTCTGTCTTAATTTTGCAATTATTTCTGTTAAGAATAGGTATACCACGCTTCTTACAGTAAAAAAAGATAACGTTACAGTTTAAGAGCATATTGTTGTTTTTTTAAGTCTATTTTCTGCCTATTGACACATTTTTAAAGCATATTTTAAGTGCCTATTTTCTTTTTTAAAAGCCTATCTACTTGTTTTAAAAGCCTATTTTAGGTGCCTAAAATTAATATTTTTAGAGCCTAAAATCCCAAGTCTAATTATAGGTCTCTCGACATAAATGTGTCATTCAGGCCTATTCACTTTCATTAACATACGCTTTTCTATTACTGTAAAGCCTAAGGTAACAATTAAATTCTAATGTTATATCGGCGGAATCCCACTCAGATCGGCCTATGTGATTTGAACACATGACGCCCCAAATGCGACATTATCATCTAAGCCACGTCGTAGAGCAGCAGAAAAATACATTGCATTGTTTTTTTAGTTATAGGACAGCTTGAATTCAGACAACTTATATGAACTATATTGTAAGTAAAAGACGACGAATTCAATGTCTTTACCTCCTCTTCGAAATTCTTCATATTCATCACCACCATATTCAGTAATCATATCTAATAGCTTCCCTAATCTGTCTTCTCATCACACAGTAAATACTCGTTCAGAATATAGTCATGAACGTTCTATCCCTTTACACCACAGCCGGCCAAACTACGGCCCGACAAGACCTGTGGCCCGCTAAACCCGCCTGATTGCAGTAATGAAGGAATAAAACATAAAAAGACATTACCAGGCAAAACATTTTCCAGAGTTCAATATATTTAATTTCCAAGAGCGTGTTGTGAAGGCAAAAGAACTGTGTAACAAAATCACTTATCAATAGCAGTTTCTAATTCAGGACAAAAAATTGAAACAAAAGATGTTACGAAAGCAAGTTACGAGAATATAATAGGGGAAAAATTCCTCCGACACTGGGACTTGAACCCAGGACCTTTGGCTATTCGCGCCAATGCTCTACCAACTGAGCTAAGCCGGAGTTCAATTCACAGCGCCAGATGGAACCTCTCTCCTATGACTGATTGCTCTAATGGTATACCTCACAGACAGACAAGTTATTTCATATGCAGAGGTTCTATCTGGCGCTGTGAATTGAACTCTGGCTTAGTCAGTTGGTAGAGCATTGGCGCGAATAGCCAAAGGTCCTGGGTTCAAGTCCCAGTGTCGGAGGAATTTTTCTCCTATAATATTTTCATGTAATGTCCAACAGAGACAATAATCTGTGGTTCATGAAAGCTTCGTCTATATATCCAAGTTACGAGGTTTCAAATATATATTCGAAACTGTAAACTTTCCACAGAAAAAGTATTCAAGTTTTTCTATCACGTAATTACATCCACTCTGTATTTTCTTTCTTAACTAATTTTTATCTGCCAGAAACTGCAGAGCTTTGACAGAAGCTGATACTATCTCAATTCACTCTTGTGATATTATTCTGTAAGAAGCATGCGGATCATGGCAGAGCACATGATTTTTTAAATATTACGGCTCGAGAGAGGGGAAAGCGGTAGAAAGCCATTACAAACTAATTTCTATTCTACAATCTGTTGCCGTAGCCACGTGCGGTGACTGCCTATGGGACTATTACACCCCTTAATGAATTGTTTGGGAGGCAACACCATGTTTTAACCCGTTTTATGTGTGTATGACTGTGTCCGTCTCTTTCCGTGTGTATGTCTGTGAGTGCAATTATTTTAACTGTATGATTTTGGCACAATTTATTGTTAGGACTTCTCACTGATCCTTTGCTGTGTTTTAAAATATCGGGGACACATTTCGTTTTGTGCGCTGGTAACATCGGAATGGTTTGGTAAAATCTGAATCTAACATCCCATTATAGTCATTTCTCTTTGAAACGTTTTACTAATGTTTTCCATCTGTATGGCTATCATTCTTTTTTATATTAAATAAATGTAGAAAAGATTACTTATAGCCAACATTAGAATACACAGTGGCAGTATAATTTGACCCAAAAGTAATTTAATATTATTCAGAGTTTTTTTTTCTTCTTTCTTTTCTTTTTACGTTAGATACCTTTATCATTTTACGAAACCTCACTTTCTTCAACCTACGAATTTCAATATAATTCTATCCAATTGCGAAAAATGTGAAGATAAATTTAAAATTAAATACCTTATAGATTAAAGGATTTCAACTGGTGGCCCGGATGCTGCATGCAGCCCGTGAGGCCCGCGAAATCTGTTTGTAAAATATATTAATTTGCCCCATATATTCCCATCTTCCTTTTAAAAGGACAGTGTAATCCGTTTTAATATTTAGTGCCCTATGTTGGTAGGAATGTTATTTTTTGTTTGACAACAATGCACAGTTGCAGGAAACAGTTGGGAGAATGAATGATTTTTGTCATTCAACTGAAAACACTCATAGGCTGAGACTGAGATTGTGGAAGTTGGTTATATATTTGAAGATGGAAAATTCTGCACACAGTCAGAGTTAAAAATTAGGGATGGGTCCTCGATACTTTCGATACCTCGATACTCTCGATACTTGCATGGTATCGGCATCGAACGATACTTGAGAAAACTCGCTCGATACTTTTTCGATACTGTTGTAATTCTGCAATTCTGCAATTAAGTGAGAATTCTAGTATTTTTTAACAAAAACTTGCAAGTGGATTGTTTAAAAAACTAATTTTGGTTTTAATGTAGAGTTTAAAAATAATTATAGGCTACTGATGATATATTTTGTCTCATTAAATGTGTAGACTTAATTTAGTTGGTATGACACAGTTCTCTCAAATTTTAATTTTTAATGTACTTGTTTATTGAAACTGGAAATGTTGAAGGTATCGAGTGTCGAAGTATCGAGTATCGAGGAAAAAATCATGTATCGGTATCGAGTATCGAGTATCGAGAAAATCTGGTATCGACCCATCCCTATTAAAAATATAAATAGAAAATAGAATCCTAAGTTATGCATGTATTTTTTTAAGTTTTGAAGTATAGCCTATATTAAAAAAGCGTTATAAATTCCTGCTGAGGCCACAGTTCTAAATTACTGCATATAATTTCTCAGTTACAACGAGATAAACTCAAGTGTTATTTTAAAAGGACAATGGGCACGTAAGGGTACATATTATTTAGCATTTTTTAAAAATATTTCTTACTTACGTGGACTATCATAATTTTGAAACTTTTCACTGCATTTTTGAAAAATATAACACGCATGAAACATTCTGAAAATTTAACTAAGGGTAAAGAGAATAGTAAAAGAACACGCTTTAATTTATTTTTACTTCTTGCATACAATATTTAGAATTTTATTCCATATGAAAATGTAGATTTTAGAACTAAGTTTACATAAGAATTTTGGTTGCATTTGTTAAAAATATAGCGCATGGAATTCATGAGATTTCCGGAGACATTGGATCATGGGCATGGGAAAGACAACTGTAAGGTTGAGAAGTGCTATCCGGGAAGTTAGGACATTATCAATGCATGGTAAAAGCGAGAGATACGAAAAAAATTAATAAATTTGATGAATATATACTTAAAAAATCACTGTTTTTTTTTATAGGTATAACATTTTCACCTATGATTTAATCAGTCGATATTAAAGCCTATGCTAGGGTAATGTTCTAAGATAATATTTAAAACTTTTAATTCCATAATGTATTCATTGGCCCGCATTTAACCAATTACTGGTTAACTGGTTACTGGTTAACGGCTAAAAAGGGGTATGACGATGCAGTGCTACTAAAAAATTGCCGCTTGAGCATAGGCACCAAAATTGAATTAGTTTCTGATTACTAAATGTGTAGGGTAATAGCTTATTTTAAAATAAGGAACCTATTTTGCGATTTGGGCCGAAAACTCAGTCCTACTGTCCTTTAAGCAACAAGCGAAATCTGACATGGCCAATTGTACATTTTACTTAAAGGCTTCTATAAATTATTATTATTATTATTATTATTATTATTATTATTATTATTATTATTATTATTATTATTATTACTTGAAACACATGTACTAGTTAAGAGATGCGAGGTTAAAAGAAATTCGTAGTCGTCGCAGGTACGGAGATATGCCTGTCTTGCACGAACCTATCGATATTTATTACGTCTACACTTTTTAAAATAACGTGTTAATCTGGTGTTATGCGGCGTTTACTTAAGGGCAGCCTTCATTCCAGTCGAGTCGATCCCGCTGGGAGATGGAGGAAATTTGAAAATTATGGTAATTATATTTGTATCCTCACCCGTTCCCCTCCAGCTAGCACATAACTCATGAGTCTACACTGCTACTCAACTCCATTATTAATAATATTATTGTTACCATTATGCTTCTAATAATGCGCTCACCATTATCTGCTTTTCTGATATTCTACTCATAGGCGTACCGAGGGGGGGGGTTTGGGGGTTTGAACCCCCCCCCCCCATTGATTAAAAAAAGGAAAATTATATAATTTTTTTAAGTCTGCCCATAAATTACTTAATGCAAGTATAAAGCGTGGGAAGCTTAAAACTCGTTATTTTGCGTCTTAATTTTTAAAATTTTCCGGGGGCGAACCCCCGGAAGCTTAAAACTCGTTATTTTTCATCTTAATTTTTAAAATTATTCCGGGAGAGACCCCCGGAAGCTTAAAACTCGTTATTTTGCATCTTAATTTTTAAAATTTTCCGGGGGAGGGCCCCCGGACCCCCCTCACCCTGGGGGGTATTCCATACACCCCAGACCCCGCGGATGTTATAACCCCCCCATATGGTCGGCCTGGTTACGCCTATGATTCTACTTGTACTACGACTTTTAAAACACTGCATATTTCATGTCCCATATTTAGTGACCGTTCTACGAATGGGTAGCGATGAGGTTTCGCAGAGAGCTGCAAGAATGCCTTTACCAGAAAACACATACTAACATTCCATGTCTAACTTTTATAACAGGATAGATATATAAAAGTATTCATGAACCACAGATTATTGTCTCTGTTGGATATTACATGAGAATATTATAGGAGAAAAATTCCTCCGACACTGGGACTTGAAACCAGGACCAATGCTCTACCAACTGAGCTAAGCCGGAGTTCAATTCACAGCGCCAAGGAGAGAGATTCCATCTGGCGCTGTAAATTGAACTCCGGCTTAGCTCAGTTGGTAGAGCATTGGCGCGAATAGCCAAAGGTCCTGGGTTCAAGTCCCAGTGTCGGAGGAATTTTTCTCCTATAATATTATCTTTTATAACAGGACTGTACACGACTGAGAAGAAAATGTCAAATTCAATTTTAAAAATAAGGGTAAAGTAATCACAATCACAATGAATGCTCTAAAATTTGCAACCTTATCTCAGCAGTATTTCATACGGCGCATGACACATTGAAGTTTCGTGAAGTTAGTACACACTGGGTGCCTAATAACCGGACAGACGACCACAAGGGCCAGCGAATGATGACAAGCTTGGATCACTTATCGCGTTACGCTTTCATTTGTTTGGTCCCATAAAGAAATTCCTGGCCGCTAAACGCTTTGCGTCAGATGCAGAAGTAAAAAACTACAGTCCGCAGATGACTATACTCCAACCGAACGGACTTCTATGAACAGGGTATTTTGAAACAGGTATCACGATGGGAGAAATGTGTTGAGAAACTTGGCGACTATATAGAAAAATAGACAAAAGATGACCCTTTATGTGTGCATTTGTTTGTAGATGCACCTATTAAACTTCTTGTAAATATATATAAGAAGGTGGATCGAAAAGTAACGCACTATATATATATATATATATAGTGCGTTTTCGATATATATATATATATATATATATATATATATATATAGTAAATTACACTTAACCTAACCTAATTTAATCAACTGAAGAGCCTATTCGCAAGTACACGTAAGCTACAACTCAGGCTTCAAGCCTAAATTCTGTACAAATCACAGGAGTAATACGATTAAATAATAATAATAATAACAATAATAATAATAATAATAAATGAAATGTATTAATTATGTTAATATTGACGTTGATAACTCAGAATAATAATAATAAAAAATGAAATGTATTAATTATGTTAATATTGACGTTGATAACACCGGTAAGCCATACAGTCTAGTGGTGGTTTTAATGAACGGTCATGAAATACAGGAATCGTGTCTGGAATGAGATTAAGGTGTCAAAGTCAGTGGGAGGTGTGTGTATGTGTGCCAGTATAATTTATTCTTACACACAGAACATGTTGTTTAATGGATCTCAATCACGCACTAATTACGATTTCATTTTAAACTCACACATAAGTTAAGGCAAATAAACACGAAAATCGAAAGAAAAATTTAACAATTATGTCCTTTATGCACATTGAGGGTCTTTGGTTCTTGACAAACACAGATGTAGGCTATAGTATATTTTCCATAATTTTATTCCCTACAACATTTAAGAAAAGAATCTGGCGTTAAGTATAGGCCTACTTAAAATTAATACACGTCCAAGTCGCTGATGGCTTTATGTAAATGCCACAGTCTCAATAGGAATATAAAATAATTTTTGGGAGACAAAATTCTGGCACACCGGCGACTGTTACAGATCTAAGTAGCATGCAGGATCAGGTGTAGTGTGTTTGCGCCAAAATTGCTGTTTTCTCTTTCGAACACTAATGCTGGGGAATACGTTGGAGGCAATGCCACGCTGCTTTCATAGATAGGATTATTTAAGATGGAAATTATCCAAGCAGACCATAAAAGAGGGAACTCAACTCGCCCAAAAAGTAGTTTTAATGAATATATATATATATATATATATATATATATATATATATATATATATATATATATATATATATAGAGAGAGAGAGAGAGAGAGAGAGGGAGGGAGAGAGAGAGAGAGAACAGAAGTTTTAACCACACCAGATAAGAATTTGATTACTCTTCTGTCAGTCCACTTCTAGAAAAGCGGACGGGAATATTGTTATCACAGGTTTTCATACTATCCCAGTCTGTAAATTCGTATTCTTCTGGGTGGCGCAATAGCAAAACTGGCTTTCAGGGTTGAAGTGGCGAAAACATAGTGGCCCAATACAATCTCGCTAATGACCATAACAAACAAATAAAATACTGTTTTATGTGAGCAGTGAAGTCGCGACTCTCGATAGTATGATGTGGGCAGAACGTATACTGACACTGAAACTTTTAATTCTACTACCCTTCCGAGAATTTGATAGGAATTGTCAAGTTATTATTACGGGATAATTTGGTCAGTAAATAGATTTGTCTTATTACCAGGAATAGGTGAGCTCTTAGATCTGTTCAGGTCTACTCTCGTACATAGGCCTACATTAGGATGATTTATCTTTATCATCTTTATTACGTTACAGTTGCTCCATTACTAAGGATACTATTTTATAGTGAATAAAAATGATAAATTTCAGTATAAAATTTGGGTTAATTTTGGTTTTATTTCGCATACAAAATACAATTTCATCGTTATTTCGCATTAAAAACCATAGATTTAAGATTCATGTGGTGCAAAATATTGCATATTCCTGCAAGAAATATATAATCCCTATCGATTTTAGGACTTTCATGTAGTAGATTTAAACCGTTCTTACGAGATGAATATTAACACTTGCCTGTATTGGCTTACTTATATAAATTACTTATTACCGAAATTGAACTTTTTATGTTGAACTAAAATAAAAACAATTTAATTTCCTAAATTCAAATAGCCTTCTGAAGCAAAAATCAGTTTACATAACACCTCTATACATCAGATGATTCTAATTTCAATTTAAAGATAAGCAGTAATTTTTTTAGTTCTTTACATTTATATTACTGACATACCTTCCAACCCAAAATTTACTAGGTTTATTGAATATTTATTGCAATAGTGTGCATATATTGTATTTGTGCTAGGCTACTTTCGATGAATACATAATTAAGATCTTCTTAAAAATGTCTTTTACTTCGAGATTTCCCTTGAAAAATAGGATTTCATGAAAGCAAAATTGCACTAAAAAGGAAGATTTTGCTAAGACACAATTTTTTATTTCAAATGTAAAACGACAATATTTTGGCCTAGAAGTGTTTTGAAGAAAAAAATCACTTATCCACAATACGCGAATCCGTTACTCATGAAAACTAAATAACTCCATCCATAACTGACCTATGAAGTGCTTTTAGAGCATAACAACATACTGACGAATTTACTCTAGGCAAACCCTGGAATTAGTCTCCAAAACAGGGTAAAAAAACAAAGAACTGAGGCTGAGAAGCGGTGCAGAAGATGCAACCAAGATAGCTGCAAGACTAAAATGGAGATGGGGAGGACACGCAGCGAAGAACGATGGGCAAACGCCATAACAGTTTGGGACCCAAGGGCAGCCAAAAGGAGCAGAGGTAGACCGAGACGAAGATGGGCACAACAGTTTTTGGAAGCAGCGGGGCCACAATGGAGAAGAATAGCAAAGGACAGGAAAAATGGAAAGAACTAATGTTAAATTTTAAAAATAGGTAGAAAAACTAAAAGTGAAGTGAAGTGAGATGTGACACAAAAGAGTGGAATTGATACAGTGGATGTGTATATAAGTAGGTACAGAATAATTTAGGTCAAGAGTTACATCAAAGCTCACAGAGACTAGCTTTCCCTATGAGTTTGACTGAGCTAGCCCTACCGGAAGGTAGGAGGCCCTTACCCGGTAGTGATGATACGGGCTTATTTATTTATTTATTTATTAAACCCAGAAAACAAGTATTTCAAGAATAGAAGGATCCCAAGTGAACTGTATCCATCTGACATGACATTTTGCAACAACACTAACAATTTCAAATTAAAGTGGAGTATCGCAGTGCTTCAGAATGTTTTTAACACGACCTCAGTCTATAAGAGTGAAAGAGACAGCATTAGCATCGACGAATATTTAAAGAAACTGAATGTGAACTGAGAAACGGGAGATAAAATGTTTTTACACTGAGCTCGCTCAGTAACAACACAATAATAAATATTTACGTTCATTTCTATTCTAATGTAGTAATAAAGACAGTTTGAGGTTATTTGCGTCATAATTAATAGCCTTGCAGACAGTACAATTAGGTGTAGCTCCTTCCCCATTAGTTGTCTATTTAAATTCAGTGGAACACAAACCACTATGTTTAATTCATAACTAGGTTTAAACCATGACATATTTATAGGATAGTGTTTGAATGATGATCTTGTCATATAAAGAACAATGTGCGGCGTTGCTCATGCCAATAGCTTAAATACTTGTTACTTCATCGAGATGCCATCCATCAAACCTGACTGTCAGCAGCGGCATACCTTTACGGCGGCCATAGCGTTATCACATAATCCACTTACCGACCTTCGCCCGCAAAATTACGGTTTAACTTTTCAATAGCAGCAGCCGTGAAATTGCACCAGACACAGAGAACTGTTAATCGGAATAGATATGACCAATACAGTTGAATAGCACAGAAGGTAAGGAGCTTAAATAGGTCTAGAAATTAATTTATTATCATTTATCCCTATTATATCAAACAGGGATAATATTTGCTCTTTAAGGAGGGACACGTGTTCCGTACCCCTTGAGACAAATCATTATGTAGGCCTATTCTTGCAAACACACGACATGAAGGGGATTTAGGCTTTTTATTTTGTAGATTTTAACAATTTTTACAAGTCAACGTAACACTTAGCTGTAGTGCAGATAGACTGATGTAACGCAATCTAGATTATTTAAACTATCGGGCACAAAAAACAACTATTTTATACTGAAATTAAATACATAATAATTCACAATTCAATTCTGCTATAGCAAACATAAATCTTCATGAACATCTCTTCTCGTCCAATTAGTTTTATATCCACTGAAATAAATAAATATATATATATATATATATTTTTTTTTATTATTATTATTTTATACCACTGGTATACCCGCCAACTCAGCATTTATATAATTTATTACAGTTTGCTACAGTTCAGACCGCCTGCGTGGTCTCGTGGTTAGCGTTGACAACAACGGATCCGTAGGTCCGGGTACCTCCTCGGATTTTCTGAGGTAGGGAGGTCTGGAACGGTGTTGCACTCAGCCTCGTGTTACAAACTGAGGAGCTACTTGATAGAGAAGTAGCTGCTCCGGTCACGGAGATGGTAGATGATGCCTATGGTAGATGACGCAGCGGTCGGGTGGTAGGCCTTATCCCTTCAGGGATAGAGCGCCACGGAGTTGGGTTTTTTATTTTTTTTATTACAGTTCCTCAGACGATCAGGAAAGGAAAGAAAATGAAAGGAAAGTAATTTAATTTTATCCTTCTTATTCTCGTAAATGTTTCTTGTAAATAAAAATGGAGGCACTAGCAAGTGATATTGTTTGAAATACAGATGCTATTCTTCAAGTTGCAGAGCTCCAATAACGCACTGGGAAATAAAACATTGTACTGTCATAAGCAGGGCCCGGATTCTGATGACCTAAAATTGTTTGAAAAATGACCTATAAAATGACCCTACATTTTAAAGAAAATGACTTAATAATTATAAAAAAATGACCTAAAAACTGATATATATATTTTTTTAATATTATTGTACACACAAAGCTGAATGTCCTTTTCTCACGGAAATTTATAGTGGCACTGAGGCACTGGTGAGTCAAAATTCGGCACATCCTTTATTGAGGGTAAACAGTAGTTTGCACTCTCAAATCCAAGCAGGTGGCAGACTCTGGTGCCAAGTCAATCTAATAACAATAGTAATATAATACAACATTTTGGCATTCTCATTTCCGACTGAGACACGCCGATTTTTTCCTTCTTGCAAACAACACTTCGAAAACAGCACCGCTAGCGACGAAAAAAGTTATTACACTCAATGTAAATACACGAAAATGACTAAATAAGGAAGCAAATGACACGAAAATGACAAAATAATGACCTAAAGTTGAAATAAATGCCCTAAAAATATAAAATCGCAAAAAATGACAAAAAATGACCTAATAAAAATGTATTTTTGTAATCTAGAGACCATGATGCCGCCGGCGTGGTCTTGTGGTTAGCGTAGCTGACTACAGATCCGTCGGCCCGGGTTCGATTCCCGGTACCTCCTCAGATTTTTCTGAGGTAGGGAGGTCTGGTAGGGGTGCACTCAGCCTCGTGATTCCAAATTGAGGAGCTACTTGATAGAGAAGTAGCGGCTCCGGTCATGAAAACCACCATTAACGGCCGTGGGTGTCGGCATGTTGACCACATGCCCCCCAATCCTGCCATCTGCCTACGGGAGATGACGCAGCGGTCGGGTGGTAGGCCAAGTCCCTCCAGGGATGTAGCGCCACGGAGTTTAGTTTAGTTTAGTTTAGTTTAGAGACCATGATAAGGATTTATCTACAAGTTGGCAATGCCTATGCAGCATCAATAAAAAGATGACATGTCATTAGAATCCGGGCCCTGGTCATAAGATTGTTTCAGCATGTGCAAAATCACAAGTGTATGGTTGTCGGAAAATGTAAGGATGAAATTGTATTTGCTCCATTGGTTTTTAACCAATTTAATTACTTACATCTGTCTTCGGTTATAATCATACAAACGGATCTACAGTTTTATTTATTTATTTATAGTAAGAAAACCACAATGAGAAAAGCTCACCTTAAGGGGCTACATACAACATGACATGCATTATGGAATGTTAATTTGCAATTACAAATAACTTATAAATGTACACAAGAGGTACAATACATAGGGTCATAAAACAAAATGATTTGATTATAAGAGTGAAGTGAAGTGATAGATGATGAAGTGAAACATAGTTACATTGTCTAAGAGCCTAGTGATCAATATGTCTATATATTAGTATATCAAAGAACTTAATTAATCTTAGAATTTAAAAACAGTTTTATTTGTGATTTAAATTTTTTATAATTAAAGATATTCTTTTGTTCTTGTGGTAATTCATTATGTTTTGATTAAATAATATTTTAATTCCTTTGACCCATTCGCATATGTTACAGTTGAAGAACGTGTGAGGTATATGTTCTGTTTTTGCCTTGTTTCATAGTTATGGATGTCTTTGTTATATTCTACTGGAAAATTGCTGCTAAATCTGTGAACGCATTTTTATTCCTATTTTAACGTACTTTATAACACTTGGGTACAATTTGATATCATGCTGTAACAATACCATTTAAATAGTGATTGTGGACGAAGTATTTCTATTTCATTGTTTTGAGATATTCTGGGCCCGGGCGGCTTGGGTCGCTTAAAACCTTAAAGGGAGAGGTTAGTTAGTTAGTTAGTTAGTTTATTTTCTTACACAGTACAGTGTTTTTCATTAACCTACTTATAAGTTTACATATACTTATAAACTACATTTCTTAAGTTTAACACACACATTTACAAATTAATAATTTACATACAAATATTCAATACATAACACTAAGATAAAGAAAGAAAGAAAGAAAGAAAGAAAGAAAGAAAGAAAGAAAGAAAGAAAGAAAGAAATATTCTGGACAGGCCTATCCAATTAGTATCAGGAAAAATTGGCATAACTGCCTCTGTTTCATAAGAATCTTGTGTTTCACTAGATGTTTAAAAACTATGTTCCACGAATGGTGCTTATTTGCTACTAGACAAAGGATGTCAGTTAACTTTTGTCTGCTGCCTTCAGGCGTAGGAAGTATCCCTGCCTGTTTTATTTGTTGACCTATGCTCTTTAGGTAGACACCATAGGTTATATGTTGGATCTGATATAAACTTTAGCACCTCCTCTTACGTAAAACTATGGACACGAAATTTACAGACTAGCTTAGTTCATATGGCATCTTTTATTTGATGAACTAGTCCAAGTTTGGTAGAAAAGATGTAAGTCGGCGGACGTTTCGAACGTAATGGAAGTAGTAATTGAACCCTAGATGAGTAACGTGAATTTTGTGCCACCAATTGAGTGACATGGGGATTGGTGGGCCCAATTAAAAAGAATAAATGTGGTATGAACATGCAAATGAACATATAATAACTACAAAACATTGGAATCTGGACAGTGAACAATTTTACACCTTTGATTAGTTACATTTTTGTAAATATTCAAATTTATAGCAAAAACCGCCATTCTTTACCTTTGACTCAAATGTCGGTGAATCATTTTGTGTTTCGTGTATTATCTTCTTCATTATTAAGTGCCAGTATGGTACTTTATGAGATTGTGTGTGGGGAAGAAAAATGTCTGTCCGTCCGTCTGTCTGTCCGTCCGTGTGTCTGTACGCGCCATAACTCAAATACGCTTTATCGGATTTTCATGAAACTTGGTATACGTATTTATAATGTCCATGGGAAGAACCCTATTGTTATTGAACCAAATCGGTTCACCGGTACCGGCGTCAAAACAATTTAGTGTTTTTACTTAAAAGCGCCATAACTCAAATACGCTTTATCGGATTTGCATGAAACTTGGTATACACATTTATAATGTCCATGGGAAGACGTCTGTTGATATTGGACCAAATCGGTTGGCCGGTACCGGAATAATGCCCAATTTAGTGCATTTTTATGGTATTATATAACAAAAGACCCCATAACTCAAATATGCTTTATCGGATTTTCATGAAACTTGGTATACGCATTTATAACGTCCACGGCAAGAAGCCTATAATTTTGGACCTAATCGGTTGACTGGTACCAAAGTAACGACTAATTAAAGGTCACATTTTTTTTTTTTAATTTTTGTCTACCGGTATAATTTGACAGTTAACACTATTCCTTCACTTACGCTTATCAAACGACACCGACAAACTGACTGAGTTGGCCAAATGGTAACGCCTTGGACTCGTATTCTGGAGGTCCCCGGATCAAATCCCGGAGCCGGCCGATTTGACATTGATTTTATTTTATTTTTTATTTTTATGTGAGTGCGCGATTGTCACGGTATCACAAATCTGTAGTTCTGCTGACGATGGTCGATTTTAATCTGATTAGAAAAACTTATTTTCTGCATATCATAATTGCAATTATAATTGATTCAACAAAAACATACTGGCACTTTGTTATATCAGTTTACCTGATTTTATTTTAACTATCACTGAATACAAAATCCGAATACATCCTCTTCCACACCATCACTAAACAAATATTCTTCAAATAATATGTTAGTTTCGTCCTCGTGTCTCATACACTTACCATCGACTTTTTCATCTCTATCGATGCTTCACATGGTAAGAAATAAATTAGACAGCTTAGGATGAAATTACCTGGACCATAACAACTATAAGTTAGCTTTATTATACTACTATATTGCTAAATCAGCTGGTCCGGTCGGCATGGGTCTGATTTACTATGCCCAAGGTCGCGGTTTGATCCCGGCCCAGGTCAGTGGAATTTATGTGTACATAAATGTGACAGGCCCATGTCTGTAGATTTACAAGCATGTAAAAGCACTCATGTGGGACAAAATTCCGGCACACTGGCGATGGTCACAGGCCTAAATTACGGTATATTCCCGTCGTTAAATAACAATAAACCAGCGATCCAACCGCGGTCTGCGTTTGTAGGCCTACACTATGAGCAACGAGAAGAATTCTGAGACCCCAAACTGTTATAAACATCACAAGAATTGCTCGTTAATTGCCGACAATGTGCATACTAATTGAATGGAATTTTTTAACAAAAAAAACCCAATGAAAAATTTATCCATATGAGAAAATGAGAAAGAAGTTAAAATTGAGGGGGGGGGGTTCTCTAAGGCCTCACGTTACTCATCTAGGGTCAACGCATTACTTGTTCTTTTTTTATATTTCATATTCATTGGGAGTTACCTTATCGTTTAGAGCTTTGATATCCTAATTATACCCTGAAACATGTGTTCAAGAGAACCTACCATTACATAGGCCTATACGCAAAATTTTTAACGTTTTAATAGTATGACATTAGCCTGAAAACGTTTTATATATTTTTTTTAAAATATTTGAACTTTATAATGAATACATTGTAAACTATATTTTAGGGTACTATTTACCTCATGTATGGATGACTTGGATGAATAACATACATAAATGAGTCTGAAATGAGCCAATCACTGCCCTGATTCATTCAATATTTATCGAATTTGCTTTATCACCTCCTACAAAAATGATAAAGATACGTTGCCCACTTTTCTTTATATTCTAATCAGGTCGGAGATTCTATAGGCATTCTATTGGTTAGTTAAGATTTCTCCTGGTGTGTTTCATAGTTAAGAACGTAGTCGTTTAATAATAATTATAAATACCTCTTGTAAACATTACAAACACATAACCTCAACAGCTTATACAGTTATACATTGGTGCCATTCCAGCGAACTGCGAAGGGGTGGCCGTTGAGAGGTGAGGGATGAATTTAGAACCATCATTCCCTTTCTTTTCGGTAAAAGTCATACTATTATTTTTCTCCTTCGGGAATTTATCCGTGATTTCCTAGTCACTCGTGGCATCACCTATGATGTTATTTTAGACAATCTAACTTGACGTCATAAATATATGAACTTTGAACTAGAGGTTATAACTAGAGCGCGGATTTGAAGGTTTTAACCTATTTTTCCCCAGCTTCCTAACTAGAACATTTCAATGTATTTTTCCGTTTCATGCCCCCTTGCATCCGAATATATAAATCTTATAGAACCTAAAAAGGGCTAAATCGGACGGAAGAGCCTAAAAGGGGCTAAGGAGGACTTTTGCTGAAAAACTAGGGGTTAAAGAGGACTTTTGCAGAAAACACGATTTTTAAACAGATTTTCCAATTAATGCAAAGGAAAATAAATATGTGAATTTGTGCATTTTAAGAAGATACTTAATAAAAATAAATTTATACAACGCGCTGAAATTAATAATGTACATGTCGCTTTGTCGCCTGTTTTTGTAACTCCAAAATGTGGTACCTCGCCGTCACAGGAAATGAAACTATATCTCAATTAAAATTAAAATTAAAATTAGTCAAACATTAAAAACACTTCTTGCTCCACTTACATTATTTATGTAGAACCGGTTTCCAGGGAAGAAGCTCCCTCATCCTCAGCTGATGGTTGACTAATTTTAATTTTAATTAAACATGCTCTACTGTATAAAAGACTTCATACTGATTTTTATATATCTCAATTGTTTATGATATTTTTCAAGTAGTTAAGGAATAGTTACTAGTTTGTTATCTTAAAAAAACTAGAATAACTGTGTCAAAATTATAATACAATTTTCGGTGTTAATATTAGTGTTTTCTTAAAACGGCTAAAATTGATTGTTTAAAACTTAAAATGGGCTATTTCACGAAAATAAAAGGCTAAAATACCTTTTATAAAAGCCTAAAAATCCGGGCCCCAGTTATAACATAAACATGTGTTAGCAAACAGATTTAGACTTAGGTCTACGTACCTTATGAAACATATATTTGAGGGAATAAGGCGCAGATCAAAAATATTGCTTACTACCCTCCCATTTTCGGAGTTCAATGTCCAAAGTTGAATGTCAAAAAAGACCAGGATTGCATTCCAATCTTACGATTAAATGGCACTGATGACTACCATGGTCGAAAAGTTTGTTCCTGAACGAAGAACTTTTATTGCTGATTAATACACAATTAGTGGAGCAGTAGTTCAAACCTGTTCTATGCTCCAGCTTTCACAGAACTGTTAGCACAGTGTATAGTTTTCATGTTTAATATAATTTACTCACCTTTAGATTATGATTTGTAGGATTTTATTATTTCGAAAATCGGATAAAGCCGTCAGTTGGATAGAGTTTGCTCCTCAAGTGCCGCTATAGCAAACAATTAATGCATTCAAACCTTTAAAGCTATTTGCTTGTACGACTGCAAGTCGTGCCGTTAAAAGCATCCCAAACGGGCCTACCTTTTTCCACTACAAAGTAATATAAGTCCCCATAAAAGCTTCGTTATGCTCGTGTTATTATACATGTATAAAGACAGCTATTACCCAGCGACTCTCCGCAGAAGAATGAAAAAGAAACGGGAACATTATAATTTTACGAGCATTCAGCTGCAACCTAACTGCTGTCGGAAATGTTAAGCGGAGCGGGCGAAGACATGTGGCACAGCTAACATCATTCTAGGCTGTGTGACCCAGGAAATAAATGTAAAGTGCGTATACAATTAACTTGGTATCTTTTTAACCAAAATCTTACGCTTTTCCTTAGGCCTAATAACATATAAATGTATTAAAACGTCTTATTTTCAGTAACAGTTTATACTAAGGATTTATTTGAAAGTATGTTCAATCTTGCGCTACTTAACCTAAAATGAGTTAGAACTGAGATCATTAATTAATTTAATTCCATAACAATTAGATCACAGAATAACTGTTTGAAAGCAGGGGAGGGCTTCCATACATAGCCTATACTGTGATCCCAAAGTACATTTCTATTACGCTGTAAAATTGGCGAAACACATAATGCAAAAATGCGGGGAAAGTAAAATTTAGCAAAAATGCACTTTTAAGGCTGCATGACTTTCACATCCTTTGTTATTTTTTTTTAAGTAGACCCATTTCACACGGGAAATTATTTAATGTAATTCCATGTAAGCCTAGGTTTGTGAACATACTACCTTGCTAGCATTTTTAATGTCCAGTACGCATGCAGTAAGAAAGTTGTAGCTAATTTGATCTCAGTTTTAAATAGTCTTTTTACCTCGTAAGATGTGTGACGTACTTTCAAGTTCGCTCTCTGTTTTCAAATAAAAAATTCAAAAAGCCAACTAACCGGAATTACGTATTTTATTAAACATTCGACAGAATAAGCTACTGTGCGGATGTAAATTGTGATTACTGATAAAATATAGCGTGCTAAAATATTGTAAGCATAGAACAATAGGCCTATCAATCAGCCCACGATCGGTGCCCGAAGTACTGGGGCCTCATAGAAGTTGGTTTCATTATCGAATAAGAATTTATTTGCCAATTGTATTCATTTAGCGGCCGTAAACGGTAGGTCTTGTCCCTTCAGAGATATAGTATAGTGTCTAGTGGTGGGCCCATCAACTCGACAGCCCTCTAGGGGGAAATAAGATATTACTTGGACTGAAAGGTTTTGGAAATTTCGTCCAGAGGCTCAAATTATGGCTTGGAGTTAATTAAAGAGTCATACATGTACGACACGGGATCAAAGGTTTATAGTTCCTCTCGGAAGACTACATGAAAGGGTTTTCAAGTCCTGAAAAATCCTTCGATCTCGGCAGAGTTTGAACTTACTAATCCAAAGGCGGGCGTGCAATCTATAGCGAAGTCGACGAGATATAGGCCTACAGTGCTGAGGAAACACGACATTTTTCTTTCCTGTCTTTTTTCCTCTTTTGTAAAGTGCTTGTTTTTCATTTCAAATCACAAATTTTGCTTAACTCTAATTTAGACCTCTTGATCAGACAAAACTAATTTAAGAGAAAGCAACAGTGTTTTACCGTACAAATATACAAATAAGTTGCAAATTTTAATACATATTCGAAAGTTTTCAGATACATAGGCCTATTTGGTTACACAAATTTCAACGTTTTCAACAAATTTGGTAGCACATATAGACTATGAAGCTTTTCAGATTCAGATTTACGAGGGTGGATCGAAAAGTAGCTCAATAATTTTTTCTGCATTGGTATTGCGGTTGGGATGTTGAACTTTCACCAAGATGGAGTTTGAAACTTCCGCTACGGACGCTATTTTGTTCTCATGTGAAGCTCTAGCGAAAGAAGCGTGAACTATGCAACAAAGATGGCGCGCATGTTACTACCGTCCACTTGTGAAGAGCAGCGAGGTGCAGTGCGATTTTTATGGGCTAAAGGGTATACCCCGAGTGAAATTCACAGGGGCATGAGTGGCGTGTATGGGGACGACTGGAACATTCATACTGATGGTGTCAAACTTCTTCACGACAATGCTCGCCCCATGTTGCTGCAGCTGTTCCTGAGGAATTCAACAAATCCATACAGTCCAGACCTGGCACCGTCGGAATTTCATTTGTTTGGTCTCATGAAGAAATTCCTGGCCAGTAAACGCTTTGCGTGAGATGCAGAAGTGAAAACAGCAGTCCGCAGATGGCCATACTCCAACGGAACGGACTTCTATGAACCGGGTATTTTGAAACTGGTATCACGATGGGAGAAATGTGCTGAGAAACTTGGTGACTATATACAAAAATAGACAAAAGAAGTCCCTTCATGTGTGCATTTGTTTGTAAATGTACCTATTAAACTTTTTGTAAAAAAATATAAATTGTTCGTCACTTTTCGATCCACCCTCATAGTTGCACATTTGAGCATTTTCAGTTGCACATTTGAGCATTTTCAGTTGCACATTTGAGCATTTTCAGTTGCACATTTGAGCATTTTCAGTTGCACATTTGAGCGTTTTTAGTTGCACATTTGAACGTTTTGAGTTGCTTATTAGCTTGCACATATTTCAACGTTTGCAGATGCATATTTGGTTGCACATTTGGAGTTTTACTAATCCACATAATTCTCAGCTTTATAGCATTCTATAAAGGCAGCACCGGCGTGCATTAGACGCCACCCTAGCAATAAGCTTGCAAGTGGAAACTACAGCACTTATTACTTTCTAAGTATAATTAGCGGGATTCGCCGGCGTCACGAGCATTTCAATTAATTGTTTAATACGAGCTCGGGTGTAAACGCTGGCCGCCACCACAGCAATTTGTGACATCTTCAGTACCAGTCTCTGCCAAATCACAAGGGATATAACTTCACCAGTGTTAACATACTCTCATGCAGCATTCGCTAATCTCTACAATCCAATTCCAACATTCTGTTTAACAGTTGTTTGCTGTACAACACCTTTAGTTAGGGTCGGCTAAGCTTTACTGACTTCTAACTGCTCTGAAAGGATTCTATTTCTGTACCCAGTTTCTTCTTTCTCTAATGATTTGACGATTGGGAGGACTATCCCCAGGACTTGAAGAAATTTTCACGTCATCCTGGAACTTCGTTTCCAGGACAATACTGAACATTTCACCTTTTAAGTGAACTCATATGTTCTTCTATGTAAGTAACTAAGTAACCTTTCATCTATCTATCTATTATCTCCCCGCGTAGGAGCAGAGGCGGGTTGGGAATGACCCTAAGCACGTAGGCCACATTTGCGGGCCTACTGTGCCAACCCCTTGGGAATGGGATGATTGGCATGCCCAAAGGCCCCCCCGAAAAAGATTCCACCGCGAGCCCCCACGGAACTCCCCAACATCCAGCTAGAAAACCACGTGCACCACACCCCCAGGGTCCCTCAGACATGCGCCACGCCCTCGGTCCCCTAACGGAAAGAGCCCGTAGGGTCGCGGCACACCAGAGAGCCCCCAGGTGTGCAGCACACCACCAACAACCACATGACCAAAAGCTACGGGGCAGGACCCTGCAGCGGGACATGGCCCGAAAGCCGGGAAAGGAAACAGGATGATAATGAGGGAGAGTTTGAAGGTGAAAGGGAGTGTGTTGGTGAAATGAGAGGTGGAAACGGGAGGATACCCGAGAAACCCCCCCCCCCCAAAGGTCACGGCTACGTCCATTACGAATGATACGCCCGCCTGCCTCGGGATTTCAACCCGGGACCGCTTGCATGCCAGGCCCACGCGCTAAGCATGAGCCACCATGACGGCAAGTAACTTATCATAATCCTTCCTCTGCTCATATAAAGTGAGTAATTTTCAAGCACAGTGTAACAATAACTGATTGTATACTGAACATACAGTATTTACGAGTAAGTTAGATTCTTTATACGTTTACGTTCTTGTCCAGCTGTAATTTGTGACTCTCGAGTGTTGTTAAGTCTTGCAATAGTTTTGCTTGTATCAACATAAATAGATAACTTGTTACTTGTGCAGGCAATTCCTTTAATGGGAGTTCAATTGCGTGGTACAGGGACTATCGCATGACTGCCGATTTTATAGCCTAGCCTTGGGAAGTCTATACAGGAGTACAGTGTATAATGTTATTACTAAATCTCTTGAGACCTCAAAGTGTACAGAAGTTTGCAGTACTTTCTGGCGTCACGAATAGTTTTCAAAGGGTTTAAGCCAGCTAAATGATACATTATAGAGAGGATACCATTTATTCTTCTTCTTCACATGAATTTTTCCGGAAATTCGATTTGTTAAATAAGTACCATTTTCTCAGAAAACATTGCGTTTTTTGTAAGTATATTTTAATATAACGACAGAGAATCATCGTCTCAGTGATCCTGTGGTTAAATTTCTGACTTTGGAATTAGAGGGCCGGGTTTCTTTACCGGTTTCTTTGTCCGAAGTAAGCAAGTGAACAACGGAGTGCACTAAAAAACCACGAGGTTATCTAAGGAAAGACTTGAATATATAAGTAGCGGCTACGTTCGAGAAAGCTGTCGTTAACAATCACAAGAAAAGCCGTGCCAACTACCTGTCATCCAAATATGCCATCTGCTAATGAAGTCAAAAGTTCGGGTGGGAGGTGTTTCAACATCCACTCTACAGCCCTGACCTCACTCCTAGTGATTTCTATATTTTCCTACATCTCAATAAATGATAACGAATGACAGAGAAGCGGAGATGGTAATCACACAGTGGTTCCAATCCCAGGCGCCAGACTTCTACGACACAAGTGATCAAAAGTTGATCCGACGGTAGCTTATGACAGATGTCTCAATTCCGGTGGCGAATATGTTGAAAAATAGCTGAACATTTGCTATATCTGTTGCAATAAATATTTCCATGAAATTTTGTTTTGTTTCTGTAAACGGCCTTAGGGAAACTTACTCTGTGGACGGCCCTCGTATGTAGCATAGCCTAACGATGAACGCAGTGGCGTAGCACACGATCTACTCATAGAAGCATTGTGTTATATTAAATGTTCATATTACAGCACAAGGTATCACTAAATATCCATAAAGGCCTAATTCCTATTGTTATTACGACTTATTAATATAGCTATTATATTATTGAAATTACCGTTATTATTGAAATTTCAGTACTGCACTATTTCTTGAAAATGATATACACTAGTTGTTAAACTAATTTACATCGCAGGTGACCAAAGTTTCTGATATTAGGTTGATTCTGTCACGTACAATTACGGATGTCACATATCAATTCACTCTTGAAGAAAAATGTTACTTTATCTTAAAATATGTACGCTGGTGTTCAATAAATATCACAAACGTGAACTTTCCTGATGAATAGAAACAGAGTAAGAATGTTTCCTGACGACGAAAGCTGTCCATTTTTCGTAAATAAATTGGAGGATTACTTAGAACTACAATGCTTCTAGACTAGAGAAGACATTTACTTAATTCCGCTACTTACCACCTTACGCAAAGATCATAAATGCTTTTCCTCGCCTCTGGATAAGAATGCTTCTCACACCATACTCCTAATAAAGTCCCAAATCTTTCTTTAGAAATCTACGTACGCCCACTCGACCGAGGAGTTTTGCTTTCCTTGTTTTGCAATCTAACCTGTTAAAACTGCACCCCTACAGTGCATATATATTTCCAGATTATCCTGACCACAGGTCTAAACACTATGGAGTCTAATGGCATTAACGCTTGTTGAACAATAACGCTTTTGTAACTTTGTGCATTAAAGAAAATTATAAATATTAATAAATTAATTAATTAAATAAATTAAAAATTGTATTTAAAAAAAAAAGTATTTTAAAAACAAATCTGATCAAGTACTGCTGCTTTAGGCCTAATTGCTTTTGCCGAATGCATGGTATATTTTGAAAAATTAATTATTGTGTTTGTAATAAAATTTTAAATATGTATTTGTAACCTTTAATGTTCGAAAACAGTGTGCTTAGGAAAATATTTGGGCCTAAGAGAAATTAAAATGGAGACTGGAAAAAATTGCATAACAACGAGCTTCATACCCTGTACTCATCACCGGAAATAGTAAGGGTAACAAAATCATGCAGGATTAAATGGGCTGGGCATGTTGCGCGCATGGGAGAGGAAATACATACCTCAGAAATATTTACGGGGAGACACGAAGGGAAAAATCAACTTGGAAGACCTCGACGCAGGTGGGAGGACAATATTAGGATAGATTTAAGGGAAGTCGGGTTTGCGAGGGTTGGTTGGATGGAGTTAGGGTTGAATGGCGGGCTCAAGTAAGCGTGGCAATGAACCTTCGGATTCCGTTAAATAGACAATATTCCTTTAGCTTACTTAAGAATGGTCTATTGGCATTGAGTAAGTAATTTTTAACCTTTAACATGATTTTGTAATATGCTAAATGATAAAGGCAATAATAATATTCTATTATTGCTTTGCAAATATAGCTAAGCGCAGTAGTTATGTGTCGGTGAGGGTGATTTGAACTGTAAATAGCATTATTTTTTTGAAAATATTAGTCCCTTTGATTCAGGATTGAGGCACGTGAAAAGGAAAGTTAAAAGGCAGAAGCCCAATTCTTGTGGTTATGGCGAGGGCGCGTTCACTGTGCTGGAATTTTGCTCCGGTCACCGATAAGCAGCAGCCCGGAAACAAGCTGCTTTATTTTTCAAACAATCTGCCTCGCCACAGTGAAGCATGTGAGGAATTTCGTCTCTAGAACATGTATGGAGTGGTCACGCCTTTAAATCTGCAAGGCAGAAACAGAAAGACACACCAATATGTTCAAGGTCCAGGGAAACTGGACATTAATGACGCACATAAAATCGAAATCAAATCTCGAATTGTACAGTCGCCTTTTGTTTATTAGGGAGACATACAGGGTTCAATACTAAAATGAGTAAAATATATATTTTTCTTCTTTCTCAGTAGGCAATCATGCTTTCAATTGTTTTGATTTTGCACGCACAATCTCACTATTTTTATCTTACACTATTTCTCACGTTTTTTTATAACCATGACCAATATTGGTAATTAATTATTAAAGCGTGGGACAGCTTGCCCGAACACGACGATACAAGTTACAGTACTCGCCCTCAAACTGAAAGCATGGACGACGTCACAGACAGATGCAGAAGGAATTCGAATGCAAGCGAAACGTGCTGAGATGAAAACATTGACGGTATTACGCTAGTATCCACGTGAAAAAATAAAGCGCGTGGAGCCGCGGACTATATTTTCATGCTGGACTTTAGCGCTCAACGCATGCGCACTGCAAACGATACGTTCAAATTGTAACTGTCGCGAAGTTTTCAGATTCCAGGCGATCTCTGTAGCATGTGCAGGAAACTCAAGACAGCGTTTAGCTGCCATACTGAAGAGTTGTGTATGGAGGCAATTCTTCTACTCAGACTGTAAGTCTTTCACCTAAGCCAGCGTCTCTCAACCTGTGGTCCGCGAAGTTGGTGCAGATGGTCCGCAGAAATAATTAAAAAATATCATAAAGCAAGTGGAAAGTAAAGAGGTAAAATTTTTTCACATTTTTCGTTATAATGATCTATAATTAATACCAAAAATATTAAGAATATAAGCCTTCTTTTAAAAATGGGATGTAAAATTAGGGGTCCGTAAAATTTTTTAGACATTTTAGAGGTCCTCGGGTTCAAAAAGCATGCTTAATTTAGGCTACTCACTAAGTGTACGCACTTCAGCGGTTTAGTTTATTATCATAGGTAATGCTAGTGACACAAGTTTCATTTATAATGACAATTTAACGAATAATATGTCATATGTGATAAATAAAATGTACTGGAATTGAATTACTTGAATAGCATTTTAAATTGACACATTACTATTAGAATGCATTCATGACATATAATCAATGTGGCTGTTTTCTGTGAACAAAACACGATAATAAACATCCATTTATGTAAGTATTGTTACCTGAAATTTAATCATGAAAATATTATGCGTAAAACATAATTATATCCTAGTGGTCCATACTGGTAAGTACTATTTCTTGAAAGATATCAAGCTCGTAGGATCAGATGTACGAGTAAGATGCTCAGCTGGCTGGACGAATCTACTTTTGTAGAAATATTGTAGAGAGGAAATCCATTTTAATTATGATTTTGGGCCAGTAAAAAAATGTATTTAAATGAAAATGTTTGAAACAAAGGTGACGTAGTTGTAAGAAAAAGAAAAGCTAACTGGTTAGGACTTAGTACATATCAAGAGATGAAAAGGAATGTAATTGCATGTAATTGAAGGAAAAGTAAAAGGAATAAGAAAACTTGGTAGGAGAAGAAATGAGATATTGGATGACGTCAAGAAGAAAAGAAGCGATGGAGAATTAAAAGATGCAGCAGAAAACAGGACGAGTTGGAATGGAATTTCTGGCATGAGGCAGAAATATCTGATAAATAATAATAATAATAGCAGAGAAGAAAGCTAAAGGACAGTCTTTTGCACACTGATAACAACGAATAATCTAAGGAGATTTACTAAAGTGTTTACTTTCCACTAACAGTGTATTTACTGGCATCATAAATTATTGATAATTTTTTGCGAGCTTCAATTGAATCTGCATAAATAAGTTTTGACGCCAATAAATTAGTCAGTACCAATAAAAACAATATCGAAAACCCAGTTCCGTTAATTTATACACCCATGTGTAATAAATTAGTTTTCACATAATACTTCGCAGCCTTACAGGGAGGTAAGCCAGGAGGTAACACAGTCAAATTGTACGAAAAAAAAAAAAAAAAAAATGAATTCGTTTTAGTTTCCTGCTGGAAAGACCAATGGAATTTTAAACAGCCTCGCATTTGTAAAAAATGTTTCAAATGCAAAGCTCTTATCAAATAAATTAACGTCACTCAGATCTGTACAGGTGTTACATGGCAATAAACGCAGGGCTTCTCAGCAGCTCTGTGCCTGTGCTAGAAATGAATACTCATTATTTGTCAATCAGCGATCTACCGGCCACCATGGATCCCACCCCCCACCCTACATCCATGCAACATATAACATCACGACACAATGCAAAATGCAACCGGCATTCCACATAAAGCGATCCAGTCAGACAATTCACATTCAACGTCATGCTCATCACTAGGGCAAGGCATTTGATGATTTTGCATCTTTTTTATTTGAAGGTTAACAGATAACTCGAATATATGTAAATATGTATCACGGAATAATTGATTAAATAAGGGCAATTTGTTTTTGCATATTTTTACTTAATTTTGCATTTTTCATCATTTTCAAGAGATAGGTCATTTTTTTTTGGCAATTTTTAGGTAATTTTTGGCATTTTTAGGTTATGTTTCAGTTAAGGTAGAGATGAGCTTTTCCATATCCAAGTCGTTCAGACAACAGACAAAAGTTTTTTATTTGAGAATCTTCGCCCAGTTTTCATAGTTCATTTTAATTCATGTTTATTGTAAACACCATATAGGCTATAGCAGTTTGTCTTGTAACAATGAATAATTTTTGTTCTTTCTTTTAAAATGGCACATATTTCCTAGGGGCAATTCGATGGGCATGCTAGTTCAGAAAGAATTTCTTTTTCGCTCAAGATATCAAAGTAGTATAAATTTACTTTAAAATTAATATTTTTTAAAATGTCGTGTCGATTTTCATTATTTTAGGTCATAAATGCATTTTTTCACTATTTTATGGTCATTAATTGCCTTGCCCTACTCATCAACAATCAAGTATCGTCACTTTCTTCGTTATCACAAATATCATTCTTGGTATCACTTATTGCCATTCACACAAGAAGAAAAATCATAGTCGCAATAACATTTATCACCACCACTATTGTCATCGTTAGTGCTCGGAAGTTGATGGCCTAAAATACCTGAATATGACCTATAAAATGACCTTAAATTTAAGAAAATATGCCATGAAATATTTAAAAAAAGACTTAATATTAATTATGTATTTTGAAAAGGGAATATACAGTAGTATAATAATGATATTAAACAAAAGATAAGATCTAAGTATTCTGCATTACTACTTTTAATATGTATGTGATCCAACCCTTTCCCGACAGGTCGCGGCCCTATAACGCCCGGGCGGCGTGGGTCGCTTGAAATGTCCCTAAAAACATAGTATAGGTATTAATACAGTAGAGAAACTGTGTGTTAAAAGTCCTATGACAACATGTTTAACTGGACGACACTAGCGCTCCATGCGGGGAGTAAATAAAACTACATTCTCATATCAAATGAGTTGGGGAAAATGCATGAACACTTCACAAAATATATTATATTAAGAGAGAAAAATGCACAATATTCTTCTTTATTGTAAATCTGAATTATAAATTTAAGAAATAATAAAACAGGTACTATATTCCAGTTAAGAACAGGTAAATCATACTTAAACAGGCCACTGTTAAGAACTGTACCTAGGACTAGTATTTTTCCTTTAAAATCATAATTTATATTATAATGATAATAAAGGATAGTCTTTGAATATAGGTCTGTCACGATGTTCATCCTGTAATTCATTGATGATGGTGTATTTTGTTTCTCTATATTATGTAGGTCTGTCTACCCTCAATTAGACTTCTGCAGGATGAACTCCATTAAACAAAACAAAAGATCCTGGACCATGTGGAATTGAGAACACCGACGGTACAGCAGTTTTATTTAACGGGTTCTGATAGGAATTCATAAACTGCCTGTTTTCTGTACTTGAATTTATTATTGATACCTGCAGCTACAACATTTACTAAAATCTTTATCATATATCTTGAATAAAATTTTCATTCCGAATGTTGTTTTTTTTTATCCACTTAACTTGGCGGAATTAGGGCCATAAGAACTTCTCTACCACTCGGCCAAAGTGAACTACATTAATTACAAGGATTATGCTACTTAGTTAAAAAAGAGTATACAACTGATCTAAAACTATAAAAGGAAAATAAAAAAGTAAAATATAGGCCTATGAAATTAAAATAAAATAATATAATATAAAATAAACTATGAACGCTGAAAATTAGTAATTTATTTAATTCTCAGCTAAGATTTCCTATAAAGTAAAAAGAATAAATTGCGCTTGAACTTTCATATCGTTTGTTAGCTCATGAGATATATAGGCAAATGAGTTCTGTATTGAGGCTGTATAGGATCAAGCTGGGAGCGCGTGCCTAAGTTGTGGTAGGATGACAGGAAATAAAAACTACAGGAAAGATATCTACGGTTGAGGTATGCAACAGCAGATTGAGGCTAGTAATATTTTCGTGTCGGTGTTAATGTGTTCGTGTTGACGAATGTTGTGTAATCAATTAATTATATATTTGACACACGCGTTATGAACACGCTGTACTCTTTGAGTCAAGTTACTGTTCAAATCAGAAAATATATAGAAGATAATCAAAGTCTGAACTTTTTATGAGCCAAAAATTCTGTTAATATACCGAAAATTACATAGGCTACCAAACTCCTACTACATGTTGTTCAAGAAGTTAAATACACATGTATACAGCATTTTATTTACAATATCATGAATACTTTGAGTTATGATTTACAAGCTTTACACCAGGGGTTCCCAACCCTGGGGGGGGGGGGGCGTGACGCTCTTCTTAGGGGGCTTGCTACAATTTGAAATTCATATTTTGATTAGTGTTGTTGCCTTGTTGGTCGACAAGAATTTTTAATCGGTTAACTTTAACCAAATACACAGACACATACCGTAATTAACAAGAATAACAGAACAGTGTGAATTTACATTTTATAATCTTATAAATTGTAACTATATTTTCCCTGTCATATTAAATAGTCATATCATGTCCTCAACACGTTTATAATAATTTGGAAACCAAATACGAGATACGAGTGATCTGCATTGTTCTCTGTTAAACATAAAACCTAAGATCTCAGAGCTGGTGAAAGCAAAACAGTGCCAATCATCTCACTAGTATTAACATCGGACAATTGTGTTTCTACATTTAACTTTTTTTATGGACTGTACTAAGACTCAAATAAGATTCATAATAATTATATATGCATTTTCGTGTTTTATATGTGTGTGTGTGACAGCAAAAGCATTACAGGATAAATGAGAATAATAAAAGAGGTGAGCAGTATTAATTTTATTTTTACAAGTATTATAGGGATCTTTTAAAGTACAAAAGTACTGACAATCACCTGTTTAGGTCTTCTTCTCCCCATCTCTATCAAAGGGGGCGTGAGGATTTTATGATATTCGAAGGGGGCGTCAGCTGAAAAAGGTTGGGAACCAATGCTTTACACAAAACACATGCCAAGTATGTTTTGTCAAGACCGAATGTTTGACCATAACGCAGAAAAAAAATTATAGTCAAATTTTTTCACAAAATTAAGCATGAAACTATATACTAAAAGTATTAAAAATGCATTTTTATAGGCCTACTCTCAGAAGTATATCTTCCCCTTCAGGCTAGTTTCAGACGGCAGCACGTCTCCCCATCATATCACAATTATTGTGGTTTAAGCAAAAATTGAAAAACTAGCTTTTGCTCTGAGGTATTCTCATGCGGAAATGTCTACAAAACAGTAGTTCAGGAGCCTCTTAAAAGATATGTATGGGGGTAAACAAACAGTACAGTAATAGTATGTTTGGATGAGGCAATTGTCTGCGACCGCGTACTGCGCAGCTAACAGAAACAGAGTAACTACAGTGGTAATTATCATAATTAATACGATTCATTTCCACGATTTCGGGCCATTCGTCCTCACAGAGGCTTCACGTTGCAAATATGCTTTTGTAGATAATGCTGATTAGTGACTGTAATAAAGTCCTTTATTTTATTGTGTATTTATAATAACAGAGTCAATAAAAACAATCATGTGGAAACATGAGTGGTCCACCGCGGGGATGCGTTCGCTCCTCTCACGCAGCGGGCCCGGGTTCGATTCCTGGTCGGGACAAGTTACCTAGGTGGGGATTTTCTGGGTTTTTTCCTCACCTGTGAGACAAATGTCGGGTAACTTTAGGTCCTTGTGGTCCCCAGATAACATCTGGCCGTCATTATCATCTTCATCCCATTCTCGCCTTGTTTGGAGTGAGTGTGTGTGTGAATGGTGTGTGTGTGTGTGTGAATGGTGTGTGTGTGTGAATGGTGTGTCTCGTCATATGTGTTCGTGTTGTCTCGGAGGTGGCCCCGGCATTGGGCTGATCACTCATCTGCAGAGGCCCTCCCTGTCCTTGTCTGGTCAACAAGTATGTATGTGATCCAAAGATAATCCCTCTCCCGACAGGCCCTGTAAGACCCGAGCGGCTTGGGTCGCTTAAATCCTAAAAGGGAGAGGTAAAACTAAGATAAAGAAAGAAAGTTGAAAAATCTGTATCACGTATTATTTCTACAAAGCTATTTCTGGCGTTGAACACGAGAAAGCGTTTTAGTTCAATATACTATCAGCTGTTGATCTGAAACGAAAATCGAGGTAAACAGTTGGTTGAGGTAATGCGCTACAAACCGGAAGGTCGAGGATTCAATTCCCGATGAGATCGTTGGGATTTTTCAATTGACTTAAACCTTCTCGTTATTCTATGGAGTCGGGACGATTCAGCAACTATCCGAAATTACTAGATCTACCAAGAGCAATCTTGCGGTAAAGGAGGCCGATGGATAAGGCTGACAACCTTTCCACCTGCATATGCCGAATTTCTAAAAATAAAAATTGGGAGCTTCACCTCTTGGAACCCAAGGATCTTGATGGTCTATATAGGGATTACTTTCCTTGACTCTGTAGTTTCCACGCTCCTTTTTGTCACTGGCCCTTCCATGCTTTATGCCTCGATGCTAGTTTCTGGGTAGATCCCATGGACACTACTGGTCTATACAACGGGTCGGCTAAATCATCTTATTCTACAGTGAACTCTCGATAAACCGAACTAAAGTGGGCGGGGGTCTGTCCGAGTTATGAAATGTCCGGCTTATGGAGAGTAAATTAGGAAAGGGTATTTAATTAATGAAATTTCCTGTTTATGATGCAATAACAAAACGTATGAGGCAGCACATAATATTAACACTTACAATTGGAACAAAAAAAAAAACAACACTTCAGTTCTATATTGAAATTTCTAGTCAAGATTCTGAAATAGACACTGTACAAGATTATGATTGTTGTGTCACTGTGAGCATATTTTTCTGAGAAGATTTAGGCCGAAAGAAACTATTTCTTCAACCAGCAACAAAGTTTTACATTGTTTTTGTTTTCCTTTAGGAGTCCATTAACCAATACTAAACTGTAAATGTCCTTCTGTGTACACATTTTTTCTGTTGCTTTTGAATAATTACTTCACTTGCAGTTCTGAAGTGGCCGTAGAATGGCTGTAGATCTGGGTCTGGATCGCCAATAATAATCTGTCTGAGTTATCCGAAATCCGGCATACTGAGGTCCGATTTATCGTGAGTTCACTGTATCTGTTTACACAGTTTGATATGACAATAATATTTTTCCCAAAATAACTAAAAATACATTGACTGTAAGTGTAATATACTAAATGTAAAATTTTTAAACCCCATTCTTTGTATGTTAAGTATCTGATACGAGAGTTGAAAACAATTCGATTTTTGAGAACTTAAAGGTATCGAGAACTGGAAAAGATGTTGGGGGAGCCCTTTTCATGCGCCATTTCCAGCACGACACATGATCTGGCGCTCGCAGTTCCTGGGATCGAATCCTAACCGCCCCAGGAAACCCCACTGTAACCGAAACAACAGGCTTCAATGAATGTTGGATTAATGTGTAAATACTTTTTGTTGTTATAATCATCGTATAACTTACACAGCCCCGAGTGTACTATCAGATGCCAGTGTTTGTTCAACTCCAGTTCCCAGTCATGCTTCTCCTATACTACCATTAATAACATCGGATGTAACAGTAATATCGTCAATAACATTGGGCAACAGTAAAGGAAATGATAATCAATATGTGTAGGTCTACTAGTAAAAATCTACTAGTAATAGCAATGTTAAGGATGATGATTGTGATAATGTTGATGGTGGCAATAATAATAATAATAATAATAATAATAATAATAATAATAACTCTGATTTATTATGATTATGATTATTATTATTATCATCATCATCACGGTCAGGCCGTGGACATCCTCCCACGATTCTGCCTCCGGACCGAAAACTTGATCATCTACATTATCATATTATAATATTATATTATAGATACCTAGTTTTCGTGACTTATTGACGAATTAGGCCATATGGTTATTACCATTGACAAAGGGGAAATATTTAGTTTTAAACATAGGCTATAGGACGAAATAACTTACGGTCATTTAACACTTTCGAAAAACATGTTTTTCCAAAATTTTCGTTCTAATGCGAATTTTTTCTCTTTTTATGAACAAGATTTTACTTTCAAGAGGAATGTCGTGTTTTAGAAGGTATTTTATTAAAAATTGTTAAATGATACGTAGATTGAAAGTCACATGTATATTTCGAAAACAAAGTTAAAAAGATGGTTTGACAATGTTCCTTCAAGGCTGTGAAAAAGTGTATGTTCCGTTAGCCCAGTCGAGGTGAGAAAGTTGAACCTGCTGCATGTTTTTTGTCCACCCGACTATCTTGAGACCATATGCTTGCAGTCAATAGATAACACGATGTTTATTACGCTGTCTTTTCTAAGAAAAAAAACATAGTAATACTACCAGTTATTTGCTAAGGTAAGGGTAAAATACCGCCAATTTATGCGGGTTTTACTTCTACAGCTACCGGCACTCTTCTTTAGAGGCAACATAACATGGATGGAGTATAAAGAAAGTCTGTGTGAAGCAGACAGCAAAGAGAAGTAGACGAGTGGAAAAATGAGACGGGAAATGCCAGCAATGAGAAATAAATTGACTGATGTTTAATTGTTTTTGTAACTTGTCTACTTAGTGAGATACGAGTGATCTGATAAGCTTACAGGATCCCGAGCCATGCGATGCGGGTCTCATCGCCTGATAAGCCAAGGGGAAGTAATGAGTGGAATTGGTTAAGGAACCTCGGATCTTGTTTCTTTCGTACAATCGCTTGCTTTGTTCCCATTTCTAGAGGAGGGGACTGACTGATATAGTCCTGCAACTCTTAGTTCAAAACTTTCTGCTAAATCTTTTGTTCCAGACATTTCAGGAGCTGCCAAACGACTTCACAGTTCAAGCGCCATTTAATAAATTTAGTATACAGTAACATTTAGGTATTGATGCTAATTAGTAATATACAGGGCTAGGATTTATATGTACTAAAAAATGTCAAAAAATGTACATATATATGTACTAAAAAATGTCAAAATATGTACTTAAAAATGTCAAAATATGTACTAAAAATGTCAAAATACGTATATATATATATATATATATATATATATATATATATATGCAAATATATTTTGTAATATATGGACATCAAAACAAATTTAACCACTAGACACTACATTTTGTTACTTTTAGAACCTATAAAAATGCATTACAAATACTAGATTAATAAATTAAATTATTCAATTTTTTTTAGATCACTTACTTTATTTGTATTCATTCATTGATTATTTCTGCTACCATAACAGTATGCCACAAAATGTTGTTTTAAATTTTCAAAAGTGATTTGTATTGGCTGAAGCTTTGTTCTACTGCACATGAAGTGATTGGCGATTGTTTAAAATTCACTGATTCTAGTTTTACATTTGATGAGCTACTTAAGATTGCACTGATTTTACACATTTCTTCAAAGCCTGGATTTCTTGAAAACACATTGTCCACTTTACATTTGATAAGATCGGCTAAATGTCCACGTATACATTTGAGTTCATGAATCATGTTTTTCACAATGTTAATATTTCCAGGTAATGTGAGATTATTATTTTGTACTTTCTGAATTATTTTTGTTATATTACAAAAATTTGATTCAATGTAACACAAATCATTTTTCACACATTCATTTCTGTACATAACTGTAAACTTATCCTGTGCTGCCATATTTTCTGTCACTGAAAACGACAATTTTATATAGTTTTACTCTTAAGAATGAAATATGTATGAATATTGCATTAAAATAACAAAATATGGACAAATATTTATTTTACATATAAATATGTACTAATGTCAGAAATATGGAAAAATATGTAAAATAAATTTGTTTAATTTGAATAGAGGACAACATAATAGATGGAGATAAGTGAAAAAAATGTGTCTATATGTGAAATTAAGAAATATGTAATTACATATAAATCCTAGCCCTGGACTAATATATATATATATATATATATATAAATATAATATTTTCATTACATTTTGTAATAACTAAGAATGTATTTGTTTAGTCTTTCATCTTTTTTTTTCATTTCTTTATTTTAGTCATTTACATTATATATTATTTAAGTACTTATGTTCGAATTTTTTATTTGTATTTAATGTACGTTTCTTGTATTCAGGTATATCATTTCTTGTTTTAATTTATTATTATTATTTATTTCATGTTTTTGCCCTGGCTGAGTGGTAGAGAAGGCCTTATGGCCTTAACTCCGACAGGTTAAATAAATAAATATTATTGCCATTTCCGTTTGTAAACTACAACTTAGGGGACTCACCAGGAGTCACATCTCGAAAGATTGTAGTAGCCTAGTAGGTACAACTTCCAAAGAATAATATGACGGGTCATTTCCGTCCTCACAATAACATATATTTGTGGTCTAATGGTTACTACAGTTTCAGTCCTGACATCTCTCCTGATACATCGTCAGACTTTTCTTATCCAGAACTCGGTTCACTCAGCCTCCTCAGCAGAAATGATCAAGAACGGGAGCCGGTATACTGCCCACATGCATTTCCTAATCCCGCCATCAATTACTGGTTAGTGGTCGAACAAGGAGATAGTAGTCAGATCCCGCATTTATTAGAAAATCCCAGTTCTAACGAAACAGTAATATTTAACCTTCCCATAACACAGATACTTGCGTTGTAAAGTGACTCTGTGTTTCAACAACAACTAGAACAATAATAATAATAATAATAATAATAATAATAATAATAATAATAATAATAATAATAATATGACTTAAAACTGGCAGAAATTACTCCAGAAGATATTTTGAAAAGAGATAGCTTTAGAATTAAGGTGCATAAGTGGGAAGTTGACCAAGAGGACAGACCGAAGGGAAAAACTGGAACAACATGGACAAACGAGAGGAAGGAAGCTCACAGCCAAAGGATAAAAGCAATATGGAGTCAAAGGAAAACACAGAAACGCCCTAAGTACTTTGCGTAGTCCTACATGAGCTCATGCGCGAACAAACAAACAAAAAATATAAAATAATAATAATAATAATAATAATAATAATAATAATTGCAAGTACGAGAGAAAGAAAGAAAAATTTTACTATCTTGTTAGTAATAAGTTAATAATGTAAATGTAAGTTAATTATTATGCTACTGAACAGCTGTAGGAATTGACGAGGTACCGTATTCATTTGAGAGTAGGCCTACCATCAACGTATATAGTAGAACTATGCGACATATTGGAGGTTTTAGACTACAAGGTGGAAAATATTATGACACGATTAGGATCATCACTGTGGAAATAACAATATTATCTGTGTAGAATTAGCATAGGTTTACGTTTGTTAGAGTATATTTTTAAGTCGTAACTTTCAATTTGGAATAATTTTGACAAGAAATAGGCGAAATTTAGTTGCGTTACATTTCTAGGATACGGGAGACACATGAAGCTTGGATGGGGACAACGTAAGGCAAGGGTGTCGTCCCACCTAAATGTCAGTGTGACCGAAAAAGTCTTGACCCAAAAGGAAAACCTATAGAGCACGAAACGCATACAACGGCTTTAGTACGTAATCAATACTAAAATAAGTTGTGCAAAACTTCACTTTAAATGGTGTTTTACACAGCGTATTTGATAATGACCAATAACAATCAGCAATAGCTCGGATATCAACAAAACACGGTAATTTATCTTTTAATATGCTTGCTATGAATATAAGGATGCGATTTTATCTGATGAAACGTCAGTTCGTTATTGGAAACGTAAGGCGTCAATATGTAGTTAATAATACCTCACATGCTGCCAGTGAACACAATAAAAACACATTATTTTACACAACTTAACTTGTTTGGAAATTGAAATAATATAAATGTGCATTGATTAAAAAACAATATCGATTCGGTGCAAGCCAGTACGTGTGCTTTTATTCTGTTCTGATGTTAGGAACGACGACGACGCTCTCTATCTTATGGTACGCACTATCGATAGCATTGGTTAGAATCGATTCATCGACTGTTCATTCATTCAGTGCGCCGTGATCTCACAGCTGTCAGAACATTAACAACAAAGTAATAAAATAATAATCATTTACATAATCTTTTACATTTTATTCGCCTTTTATTCTTAATAAATCCCACTCGAGATTATATATAAGTATACCTGGGATTTTAGGCTCTAAAAAAATTAGTTTTAGGCACCTAAAATAGGTTTTTAAAAGAGAAAATAGGCACTTAAAATAAACTTTGAGAATGTGTAAATAGACAGAAAATAGACTTTAAAATACTACAATATGCTCTTAAACTGTAACGTGATCTTTTTCTACTGTAAAAACGTGGTATACCTATTCTCAACAGATATAATTGCAAAACTAAGACAGAACTAAAAATACATTTATCAAAAGCAGTTTGGGATTATATGAAAAATAGACACAGTGTGTGCCTTCTTACTATATACACCTGCTACTTGTTTTGAGTGAATCCTTCCCGTCAGTCAGCATTCTTTTGGTGACAATTGTTTGGGAAAATCAAGTTTCTGTGAAAAATCCACCCTCTGCTGTTCTGCTCTTCATTCAGGGATGTCCATTAAATTATTTTAAAAGTTACAGAAGTTGAATTTTATTTTACATGTACAAAATAGGCATTTTAGGCACTAAAATAGTAAAAAATAGGCTCCATAGGTCCAAATAGGCATTTTAGGGCACTATAAAACTCTATAAATATAAGTGATTCATCATGAAATGTAAACATATTTAAAAATTTTCATGTTATTTCATAAGGAACAAAATAGGCATTTGCCTTAAAATCCCAGGTCTAATGATAAGAGAAATAGTAGCTGAAAATTATTCAAAGGTAAAATATATACTTTTCAGTGATTCATTCTCACTCGACTTACATGTCACGAAATTGGAGTAACACTTTTGATTATGTTATAAAACTAAAAACCTCCCTGGCGACATACCTGGAGGGACTCGGCCTACTTTAAGACCGCGCGTCATGTACCACTGGCAGGGTTGGGGGGCATGTGGTCAGCATGCCGTTAATGGTGGTTTCCGTGACAGGAGATTCTGTTCTAAGAGCAAACGAAATGTTGCAAAATAAAGCTATAAAATAATGACATAATTGATGTTTACTTACTGCATCCAGCAAATTACACAGACACACAGGCCTTTTTCCATTCAAAGCGCAAGTAAAAAGTTGTATCTAAATATATAAAATAATAATAATTAATAATTTTTTACATCAACGCTTTACCTTCACCTTTACATTTTTAACTCTCATACGAACTACCGTTAATTACCCCAACTGAAGGAAATAGCCGTGAATGAGATGCTTATTAAGGGATAATTGCAGATAATGATAATGATAACTTAATAATAATAATAATGATAACTTAATAATAATAATAATAATAATAATAATAATAATAATAATGATAATGATAATGTCAATATTACAGTGAAACATAATTTCGTCCGACTGAATTTAGTTAAATTCGTTAATCTAATTTTGCATGCCTGAAATAGATTATTCGTTGTATTTACGGTTCTAAATATAATACTGAACACTAGAATACAAAGCTTTTAATCATCTGTATTGATACAGCTTCTGTGAATGTGGTATTTTTCCTGCATCCAATTGTATAGAATGGTAAACGAATATGGGTGACTTGGCAGCATTTTTCATTTGAGCATTTAACTACAGAAGCTCCGATTAAAACCCAATGAAATAAAACTTAGGTCGTGCGATTGAAAATCAGTTTGGCTAATACAATAATCGTATCAAACGGAATTATAAAAGTATATGACAGAGGCCAGCACATTTATTGAAACTGTATTGATTCTTTATTTGACATGAGAACTACAATACTGCCTATAAATTTCATCCATATTACAGTTAACACGGATATGTTGTTTTTTTTTTATCTTTCTCTTTTATCCCCGCTCTTCTGTGGCTTCGAATGTGGAACGTTCGTCAATTTCAACTAAAACATCCTGATTGCTGTTACACTGGTTTGTAGAGAGAGATTTCGAATTTAGATTTTTATATTTGTGTATGATCCAATAAAAGTGGGCGATGAGCTAATAAAGTAATTTTTACTGTACAGCCGGCTGCAAAAATGGAAGGGCTGCTTAAAAGTTGTAAGTTCTGACCACATTTCGTGTAGGCCTACTCCACGCCGCGTGCCGAAAGAGGGAAGTCGTCAAAACAAATGGTTGGGCAGACAAAATGCTATAATCCCGATCACAGACCTTTTAACTGCATTTTTCAGGAAGTTCTTTTTGAAAGACCTTCTTGCAGAAAACAATATTTTTATAAGTTTAATTTAACTTAATTTACATAAGCATACTTCCTACACAGAGGCGTAACGAGTGAGGGGTTTGGGGGGTTTGAACCCCCCCCCCCCCATTGATTGAAAAAAGGAAAACTGTACAATTTTTTTAAGTCTGCTTATAAATTACTCAATACGAGTATAAAGCGTGGAAAGCTTAAAACTCGTTATTATTCATCTTAATTTTAAAAATTTTCCGGGGGAGGACCCCCAAACACCCCTCTCCTTGGGGTATCCCATACCCCCCAGACATTATAACCCCCCATATGGTCGGCCTGGTTACGCCTATGTTCCTAAATGCATAAAAATTATAAAACAATGTTCCACTTGGCTAATAATTACAACAGTATCGGATTTATTAATCTTGCAGCTAACCCAGGGGCGGATCCAGAATTTATCGAAGGGAAGGGCCGACATAAATTGCATGGAGGTATGGAATATCCCGAAAAACAGGGGAGGGGGGTCCGAGGGACATTAAATTCTTCAACTGACTAACATATCCCAGTTGTTAATTAAGAAGAAAAACTCCTCCAGTACATAGCCAGATATAAATATAAGTGTGGACCTCCTAACCTATCTTCTACATTTGACAAGACTATGAACAAAGAATAGTGTATTTCTCTGCAAGGTTTCAGAAATTAACTCTACGAATGGCATGCATACTTATCTGTCATCGAGCCAGACTTTACTTGTGAAATCATAGGGACATAATTCAATAAATTAAAGACATTCAAGTTTATTTTTATTGAAGACTGTCAGCATGTAAAGTGCTTTATTATCTTTGCACATATTTTAAACTAAGAACTCTAAATTTTATTATTTTATCTATAAATAGAAACAAGCGATTTTACAAACAAATGACTTGAAAATTGTAGGCCTACGTTTATTATTTACTTATGTTGCTACAGGCAAACAGGTCACTCAATTACATCATTTTATGAAAATATTTACCAATTTTAGTTGGTATTAGAGTTTAAAACTCCTCAGGACCTTTGGCCAACCGTGCCACTGCCCTACCAACTGAGCTAAGCCAGAGTTCGCTTCACACCGCCAGATGAAACCTCTCTCCTATGACTGATTGTTTCTAACAACTTTTTAAAACACTTTGTTTAATACTAGATTGATATATGATCTGTCCTATAAAATGGAAAATAATTAAACAACCATTACAACGGTAGTAGCAGAATTACCAGGACTACCTCACTCCCGTGACGTCATCAAACATTCTACAAATGAAATTTCCAAATTCAACTAAATCGAGGTTACATTATGACATTACATATATCCTTCTAAGAAATTTGTTTGTATATACAACGGAAATGCGAAGGCCTAATCATATAAAAATACATTTCATGAAAACTTCAGTCAATCAGCTCATGTTTAAATAAGGAATAATTTTCATTAGTTTATAATATATATTATGCTGCAATGAACAATTCATACTACCTTATGGACACTTTATGTAACTGACATTAATTCCTTCACTTTACATTCTTCATTACAATAATTTATATGTGGAAAAATCAATATCACACTGATAACATATACAACAGAGACTTAAGACATTCAGACAAATAACTTAATTCGTTTAGGTCTAGTTCTGAAAAGCATATTAGACATTTTAATCTATCCTATCCAAGGAATACGTAGTTAAAGTTTGTAATCCATAAAATATGAGTTAACATATATTCCGGAATTTTAACAGTTACGGAATTTAGAAAGGAAAAATTAAGAAAATCCAGATTAATATGGTGCAGTTTTAGCGAATATAGCCTTTAAGCATACCCTAATCTCAAGTCATTGCTCAGTTTTTTCTGATAGAAGACCTTACGTATAAATGTCGCCAAATAATGCTACTTTAGGGCCTGGAGCGAGGTCCCATCTGCATTTAAAGAATAAAATCGCTTGTAATGGCAGTACACCATTGTTTTATTAGTGTCGAACAAACAAAAGGAAAAATAAGTTAAAGGCAAAGGAACATAAGAATTGGTAATACAAACACAAGAGATATAAATTGGGTAAGACATGTGTTGAATAAGAGAGCAATTGCAATAACTAACCTGCTTAAAATGGGAACTGGAATGGGGAAGGTATAACACCTCGGCTAGAGTACCTGGCTAAACACAAACGCTTGTTTAACTTATAAAGATTAAGCTTTTAATTGTTGCCTCAAAACGCTCATAACCAATTTGCCGCGTTTAGCTTCAATTAACCAAAATCCTATAGTTATGGGGATACAGCGCGGCGCGGCGGGACGGGAGCATGAGGAGGGTGTTATTTCTCCTATTGATTCATTTTTATTCCGTTGGTAGCTGCATGTCCGCGCCTCCATACATACATATATACACGCTATAGCTATTTCAATTAAACAGCTATCATTCCTGTAATTGCCCGCGCCCCCTTTTCCTGCCCTGCTTGTCATCACTGCAGAGGTGGGCAAATCCTCACGATCCAGTATAGGCATTTTGCTCCCCGCTGAGAAAATCATTTAACAAAGACTGCTTTTATAGGTAACAACAAAACATCTTTTGTTATTACTTCTTAGTAGTAATGACATCCAAGAATAGCATTCCAAACTAACTAGATGAAAAAAAAAAAAAGATGGGGAAATGTATGTTTCCAAATTACCTAACAATTTCGTAAGCACGGACTACTCACTGTGGCTTGGTTTTAAAAGGGCCAATGTCATAAAACTTGCTTTTGAGATAACTGACTTTGAAGCCTTTGTAGAGGTAACATTTTTTGCTGAGAACTTCCGACATTGGCCTCTAAGGTTTCTGTATCATGTCTATTAATAGTAACATACATTGGCATTATTATTAAACGAAAGATAAAGACTAGCCGAGCTCAATAACGCATAGATCCCATTTTTGCAACAAATTGACATTGGCCCTTTTAGAACCAAGCCACAATTTTATTTACTACTGAAAGAAGGAAAAAACACGTACACATCAAGCGCGACCGTATTGTAAACAAATGATATGTAGTTCGACAATTTCTACAATAATTTTTATAAAAATAAGGATGAGCAAAAGCCTTATATGGGAATTTAAAAAAAAATCTTCGGCATTTAGGCATCTATTTATTAGAAAGTATAGACGTATATAGCTACAAATGACGTTAAATGCCACGAAATCATACACTCCACTTTTTTACATTAGCTAATCGGTTTTAATATAATTAGAGAAAAGTAGATGACTAACTCACCACTATCAGAAGAAAGGGACTTGAGCGGTCAAGCGAAAATTCACGTCTTCAGGTGGTTTCGAGCCCGCATTCAACTTAACGATCCTCGCTCGATACCACTCAGCTACCGAGGCGATTTTAATATTACCACTAACCACAATATGAAATATTGACTATACAAAATAAATTGTAAACAATGTGTAAATAACTAAGTCATTTAATTCTGTACTTACAACCGGATGCAGCAGGTCTAGAAAAGTAAATTAATCCATGATCTCTACTCACCTGGAAAAGACAGAAAAAATTATTACAAAATATTCAAGTTACACTGGCATATAAAAGTAATGTAGCCTATATGTGTCTCCCATACTTACGACGATGATGATGATAATGGAATGATAATATGATGATAATACTAATAATAATACCAGTAATAATAATAATAATAATGATAATAATAATAATAATAATAATAATAATAATAATAATAATAATAATAATAATAATAATAATAAAATGATGGTGACAATAACACCAATATGGCTTCAGGTCTTCGGGTGCTCCCATCCGATCACAATTGCGCCATCGTTAAGGAATGTAAGCCGGGTGGCGCAATCGGTATGGCACTAGCTTTCTCTGCCCAAGGTCGGTGGCAGTACCATGTCTGTAGGTTTATGGCAATCATGGGCAAACCCCTACCCATTGACACGCAACCCGCAAACTTGGTCAACTTACACATAGTTCGAAAAGAACGGGTAGATGGAGACACAAGCAGACAATAAGTGCAGTGGCGGTTGCTCATTCTTAGGGAAACACTAATTTCACTTTATAATATACACCACAATATACAAATAATACAAACAGTTTTGTATTTTTAATTATTCTTTTACGTGAGCAAATATTTCATCATACAAAGGCTTAGAATGTGCCATAACGCTTTTCCAATCGGAACTGTGTCGCAACCCGTCACTGCTTGCAAAGAGATATGACTCATGCATGGAATAATCCACCACGTACATCGAATGTCCGCAATGCCATCTAGTGTCTTATGCGGGAAGGTCAAGAACCACAAGTGGTTCGCGAACCAGTAAATGCCCATGTATGGTTTATGGGCTTGTAAAATAAGTCGTGTGATACAAAACTGCGGCACGCCTAAGATGCAGTACACCCCGTTCTTAAATAACCTTATTGAAGTAACGCCAGCTATAGGGAACAAGAGGACTATGCTGATTTACCAGATAGGCCTACCGGTAGTTACAAGACATGTAAAAGAATTCATTCTTTTTAAGTTCAGACTCCCTATTCTCAACAGCAGTGGAAAAAGTGATCGTAAGCAACATAAAAAAGACTCGTCAACTCGAGTTGGATTTATTAAGACTATTCCATGAATAAAAATGTAAAGGATTATACAAATAATAATTAAGTTCGTGCTTTGTTGTATAAAAACAAAACTAACAGCTGCAAGATCACGGTCTACTATGAATCAACCATCTATGAATCGATTCGAGTTATCATGTTGTAACCAGGGCTACCAATGGTGCATATAAGACAAACTTCATTCAGGTTAGCTAACAGCAGAATAGAATAGAAGCACACGAACTGGCTTGCACCGAATCGAAATAGTGTTTTTAATCGATGTACATTTTTATTATTTCAATTTCCAAACAAGTTATTTTGTATAAAATAATCTGTTTTCGTGCTGTTCGATTTTACCCGATAAAATGCCATCCTCGCGATTCCTAAAAGAATATTGTAAGATAAACGGCCGTGATTGGTCTACAGTATATCCGAGGAATTGCTAAACGTTATTGGTCAATATCAAACACGGGGCTTATTAACAAAATACCTAATAAAACACAAGATAGATATTACATTAGTTTTAATGTTATCTACGACAACGTTCACGTTACACTACTTCTATCCTGTATACATCCATACTGTCAAGCATTGCTGCGATTTCACGTTCACTCCAAGCAAATTTAATAAAGGTATTATTATTATTATTATTATTATTATTATTATTATTATTATTATTATAGGAATTCTAAATTCAATCTTATGGAGTAAATATATTTTTAATAGAACTAAAAAATTAATATATCAGGCAGAATTCCAAAGTACAACATTATATGGCGCTGAAACTTGGACCATAAGTAGAAAAAAAGCAAACAAATTAATGGTAATAGAAATGAATTTTTGGAGACGTTCAGCAAGAAAATCCAGGAAATAAAAAAAATTCGTAATAATAGAATAAAGGAAATAATGCAAGTTGAAAAGAATATTTTGGAAATTGTAGAAGAAAGACGCTTGAGATGGTAAGGACATCTACTCAGAATGACAGAGGACAGAATGCCCAAGAAAATGTTGGATTGGAAAGTAGAAGGAAAAAGAAGAAGAGGGAAGCCCAAAGAGTGCTGGATGGATGGAGTGAAAAGGAGTATGACGAGAAAAGGATTAAGTGAAGAAGATGCTATGGACAGGGACTTACGGTGACAAAAGATTGTTGTGGGATGAAAGAAAACCATTGTATTGTGGGATATTCCTTAATTAAATTATTATTATTATTATTATTATTATTATTATTATTATTATTATTATTATTATTATATAATGTGTAGTCCTTTTAAATGTTAGAATGCGCTAGTCACTGGTAGCACGGGATTGGTGGTAGCAAATACTTTATAAAAGCGTTTAGCTCTACGCCACTGGTACAAAATGCTCGCTTTGTTCCACCCCGCCTGCCTGCTGATAATAAAATGGGGCTTTAGGAGGCAAACATGTTGACTCTGATACTCTGACATGCTTTTGTGTATCTCTGTGTTTTATTTCGTTTTTATCCCCAAATAGAGATTGTCGCATAAATCATAAAACGACCAACTTGTGTATACAAAACCTCACCACACTACATATCACTATAATGTGTTCAATGAAAGCTGATTACACCGAATATTTTTTCACGAACTGATCCGATACTAGGAACCAATAAGAAGATTTTTACGGAATATTTTACCATTATTTAACAGGTGAGATTCTACTACAATCTCCCGAAGAGGGCGCGAAGTCAGTATCGCTCTGGTTCTCTGTGCCCAAGGTTGCAGGTTCGATGGCATTTATGTGTGCATCAATGTCTGTAGATTTACATGCATGTAAAAGAACTCCTGCGGAACAAAATTCCGGAACACTGGCGATGGTCACAGGCCGCAGTTGCAGTACATCCCCGTCGTTAAATAAACATATACCAACCAACAATCTCCAGAAGACATTACGAATCGGGGAAAATTTTTCAGACAGCTTGATTTAAAAAACACAAGACACGAAGTAAAAGTATCACATTACAGCACTAGAGCTAAAAGCCCATTGTAAACAACTTTGGTTTAGATCATGTGAATAAATATTGTTTTAGTTAAAATATTTGTATATGATTATTAAATAGACTGAGTATGATATAAACTGGAAACGGTAAAATTCACTACGCCTTTTTAACTGTTAAGTTTCAAGTTTCTCATGGTAGGTAAAAAATGATCATACTTGTAGGTTAAACGCATTGTCGACTTCATTCCTTATGTTGGCAACTGTGCACCGGAAAATCAATAACCTTTGCCTGCATATGTGCATAAGTATATCTGCTAGTAGATGACAGGGCATCTCGAGCCTCCATGGTACGTAATTCATGTATTGTTTATTAAATATTAACGATTGTCTAAAAATAGTGTATGATATAAATAGTAAAATTCTTTATTTTGCTAATAGCATTGTTACACTCGCCCTTAAGGACTAGTTTCGCAGATATACCAACTCGCAAAATAAAATATCTCTTTCACCACTTATTTAAAAAATAACTATCTTACTCTTGTAATATTTAATAGGAATTAAAAGTTAGTATTTTTATTATTCTATCATAGTTATTATTATTATTATTATTATTATTATTATTATTATTATCATCATTATTATTATTACTATTATGATTATTATTATTATTATTATTATTATTACTATCATTCTTATACTGGACTACGTGTCGCGATGATACCCTATGTGGAAAGAACCGTAAATTGTAATTGAATTGTAAACGAACGGAATAAATGAATAATTTGAACTGAATTAGGCCTACTATTCTTAAAAAAAAAAGTTTAGCTGAAGCTCTGATCGCTAAACCATGAGTTTGGTTGTTTCATACATTAAGTAGGCCTACGTTTTCTACAGGAACATTAAGGCAATTTTGCTGTCTACTGCAGCAACCTGCGATAGTTAATGAACCAAAAAATAGTTTTCAGTTCTGTATTGTACTATATTCTCATGCTGTAAACTTACACAAATTGAAAATCATTGCCAGTAAATTTATTTCCTCTAATATGCTCCACGAATAGCATGCGAATACGTACTTGATTGTGTAACATGATGTCGGATATATAATAGAAACTCGACAAGGCTTTTTTTATCAGGATTTTCCTCCACTTTCTTGTAATGCACTTACCACTCTTTGATAGTAGCCTATTATAGCCGTAGGTCTAAAGAATTTATTAGCCTTGTAAACATGCCAATAACACTGGTTCCTGCAAAAACTTGATGGCTGTAGGCATATATTTTTAGAATTTCTATCATAGTACCATAGTATCATACGACTTACAGTATCCAGAAATGAACTATTATTAATTTGAACTTAATTTTTTCAATTGTAGCGGGAGCTTCCTGCTGCAGGCAATAAAACCTATTATTACGAAATAGCACAGAAAATTTACATTAAATATGTTTTCCGCTTTCTTTAATCACTGTATTAGGTGTGCAATGTGTTCATGCAGTCATTGGGCTAAAATTGGCAGAGTTATCTTTTGCTTGATTGGTCATTTTCCATTGGACAGTTTAGTAATCCAATCAAACTTTTCGAGAGACGAGTGAATTGAGTGGACTATGCCTATTGCATATTTCATTCATAAGACGCGTACAGAATAAAGTTTAGCAATGCCTCGGACATCGACCGATCACGGTCGTTTATTTTATAATAGGCCTATGCTTGATAGGAACACAATGGTGCGATTTTATCTGTTAAAACGTTAGTTCGTTACCGGGAAAGTAAAGTATCAATATGCAGTTATTAATAGGTCACATGCTGCTAGTGAAAAGAAAGAAAAAAAAAACATTATATTATACAACATAACTTATTTGGAAATTGAAATAATTTACACGTGCATTGACTAAAAACACAATTTCGATTTGGTGCAAGCCAGTTCATGTGCCTTTATTCTTTTTTTGGTATTAGTTTATCAGAATAAAGGTAACTATTTCTCACATGCACTAGCCTATTGACCATGATCTCACAGCTGCTTGAGTACTGATTTCATTTTAAAAACAAAGTAAGAAAATAATTATTACTTATATAATATAAAAATGTTTTTGCTCAAACAGAGGTACGGAAGCCAAGTTTTCTTAAATATTTTAAATACTCATTCAGCATTGGTATAAGAGCCAATCTTTATTCTTAATATTTTTAAAAGGCCTGGGAAAAATAAACGAATAACTGTTAACTACACAGACAAATAATTAAAGAGGTGTAAATCAGTTAACTGTTATTTGGACAAATAATTAGTTTCATATTATTTGCAGTTATCTGGAATTTTACATCGGTTACTCATAGACAGATAATTAATTATTAATTCTCATTTCTTGGATTGTATATGCTTCTCTGTGTTTATCGTGCGCTTCCCTGTGGACCAGCCACATGCTCATCCATCCACTCTAAAACATAATGAAACATGTTCAACAGTTAACTGGATAACTACAAGTTATTCGATTACTGGTTAAAATTACGTCATTGTCGAGTTATCTGGTTAACTGATAATTGGATAAAAGATAATGGCTATTTGGACATTTTTTTGCAGAGCCACTTAATTCTTATCTACACAATCCTAGCTCTAACTATACGAAATATATAATTTATAATAAGTTCTCAAATGAGTCCTACAAAACAACTGTTTACAATCTTAAAACATTCGAACAAAGTGCTCAAAATTAAATCCACAAATTCAGTTTGTATGAAAAACAGCAACATATATTCCTAGTTGATGTCTTCAGTAATTAAGTTTAAAATTTACATCCTGTTCTCATTCTATTTTCCCTGTTAAGACGATGGACGTTTTGTGGCATAATTTAATTACAATTTGCATAACCAACAGTTCATACGTCCCAGTAATAAAATTACGGCAGCAGATGCATACTTCGTCTCTGTTGTCATGTATATGACTGCAATTAATTGTTAAGTCTTTTTTGCGTCATTCGTGAATGTTTTTTTCCGCAGTTCAAATGCTACATGTTCTTGCTGAGGTGCCCTATAGCGAAGTTACCACAAATATTCTACGCATAATGACATACATTAATAGAGCTCAGATTTCAAATCATTTAAGTAGGAGTACTAATAGGAGTTTTATAATGCATCCTCAAGGCCGCCCCATGGCGGTTAGACCGCTCGCCTTCCACCGCTAGGTTCCGGGATCGAATCTCGGTGGATCCATGTGGAATTTGTGGTGGACTAAATGGGGTCGGGGCAGGTTTTCTCTGAGTGCTCCTGTTTCCCCCTCCGCGTATCATTCCACCAGAGCTCCATTCATCATAGTATGACTCATCATAGTATGACCATTGGTTGCAATAAAGTAATTATTAATAATGAATCTTTAGAGTACATTGGTTCAATTACTGTGGAGGAGTATTGTTCACTGCTTTAATAATAAAGACATAATATTATGTTAAATGTTAATTACCACACGCAAAAAAAAAAAAAAAACTAAGGAACAAGAACACGGTAGGTCTAATCTCTAATAATAATGTTGAAGAATTACTCATAAAGAGAAGAGCAAAACAGAAAGAAAGAAAAAACTTCAATTAAGAAACTGGAAAATAAGGACCATTTGTAATAAATAAGTATAAATAAATATTAACAAATTTTTGAAAACCACCTGCAAAATTAAGAATCAAGCGTTTCCACAAGAGTTCATTTTCCTTTTCTCATCAACCCCTAATTATTCCTTTGAATCACTGAGGGTTCATCGTTTCTTTCCAAATGCGTATGTTCAAAGAAAGCTACTGTACTTGCGACGGTGGAACATGGAATGGTTTGTGAGTAACGTGCATAGCTTAGTGTAATCTATGTAACTAGATATGTGTATTGTAATATATTTATCTATGTATTTATTTTTATTGAATACTGCACATCCATTGCAAAAGCAATACTACATGCACTTATCTAAACCCTTAAATGACTTATTCGATTTTAGAGTTTAGAGTTTCTATAATCTCACGGTATACCGGTATTCGATTTTTCTTAAGGTTGTGTGTTTTTTTACTTATTTCGCTAAGCTATTCTATTCACGAACATTGTCAAGTCCTTGACATACTTCATTATCATTATATTTAATGATTGGCCATTTCATTCTCTAAGAACTGCTCTCATCAAAGTGTTTCTTCCCTGTCTACTTTCAGCAAGATGGAGCTCCACCCCACTACAGCATGCAAGTGTTGCCTGGATGCACTCAATAACCGACGGTCATTCCTTGGCCTCTTGGAAGCCCGCATCTCACTCCCTTGGACTTCTTCTTTTGGGGACATTTGAAGAACCTTGCTTATGCGGAGAAGATTGAAGACGTAAACAATTTACGGCAAGGGACAATCGCTTCAGTGGCAACCATCACGCCAGACATGCAGGCAAAGACGTTGGAAAGAGGTCGATGCCCGCTTGGATGTATGCCGTACCACAAATGGGGCATAAATTTATGTGTACTAAATTATGTTTTAAGAAATGATCATTTTACCTTCAGAACTATGTATAAAACATTATCCCTAATTTTTTATTTCATTAAAATATTTAACTTCAAATCCTCTGAGTTCTTTTACGGACATTAAGTTAATTGATATATCATATATCCAGAAAAGTGTTTGTAAATGCATACAGCCTCAAAGCGTGAAGAAAGCAGTGAAAGCTAGGGTACGTCATAACATGGAGTCAAATTTCCAGAGGTCGGGGAAGTGGTTTTGAGAACTTCGGTTGCTGTAAAATATTTAAGCGTTTGGAGTTTTGAGATGCGAGACTATAAAATGCAGGAAACAGGTTCCTCGTCCATCTCGTTTACACCTCGCTATACGAGTCTCATTACTCATACCAATCTTAATTATTACATCTCGGCCACGCTACCGTTTGTCATATTTATATTAACCTGATTTATATTGAATAGCTGTATATATCATACTTTCCAATCTTCAGCAACAGATTCATCGCCATTCCAAATGAGCAGGAATGATAAAGTAAAGTAACTAAAGAATATACATATCCAGAAATAAATTGTAAATCAGATCTCACTCTTATACCCTTAGCAACCAGGGAAGGCGGTTGAGGCCAGGTAGGTTCCTTCACCCGCTAGCACCCTCACATTTACAAGCAGAGGGAATTAGGACCAACCGTAATTTCCTCCCCATGAGTCACCTAGTCTACTTCAATCAATCAATCTTAGATTTTTTTAATATGTCATTTTATCTTAAAATGTTTGTTATATATCAATTCTACACATAATTACAAGAAAAATGACACCAAACAATGTATAATTTACTTTAGTAGGAACATTTCTAACAAATTCATAAATAAAAGTTACGAGAAAACTGCTTTTATTTATGAATTTGTTAGAAATGTTCCTACTAAAGTAAATTATACATTGTTTGGTGTCATTTTTCTTGTAATTATGTGTAGAATTGATATATAACAAACATTTTAAGATAAAATGACATATTAAAAAAATCTAAGATTGACTGATTGAAGTAGACTAGGTGACTCATGGGGCGGAAATTACGGTTGGTCCTAATTCCCTCTGCTTGTAAATGTGAGGCTGCTAGCGGGTGAAGGAACCTACCTGGCCTCAACCGCCTTCCCTGGTTGCTAAGGGTATAGTTCAACTCATAGATGTAGGCCTATGCAGTAAGAGAGAGCACTTAATTATGTCTAGCTTACATCAGATTTGCCGTGGTAAGTTTAATATTTCTTCCACACAAAAAAAAAAAAAAAAGTAAGGACGAATGCCTTATCTCTGCGGTACACATCTTAAAATGCTCTAAATGTTAAATTTCTCGGTATTAGACTGAATTATCAACTCCAAAAATACGTTTCAAATTTTGATTTCAGAAGGGGTTACAGAGGATTTATAATGCAAAAAAGAATTTTATGAGTAATTTTTAATTTTGGGCAGAGACTCTTTAAGAGAAGTTTTTAAAACTCAAAATATTTTAACATTAACAGGTATTTTAATACATAGAGCGGCCATGTTTTACAGAAAAAACAAAAGCAGTTTTATAAGCAACAATGAAATCCATAACCATGACACCAGAGGAAGCAATAATATCCATAACAATAAATACAGAACATTCATGTACACAAAATCTCCTATGCACACAATTAGTCTTGTCATTAACAAGTTACCAACTGAAATAATTGAAGTAAATGGAGTAAACTCATTTAAAAGAAAGCTGAAACATTATTTGTACAGTAAGGCATATTATACTTTCAATTATTTTTTGTCATGACTTTAGAATTTCTGTAGTTTTTGTATTTTATTAGTATTGTTTCACTATCATATTTAAGTTACTCTGTTTTTTTCTACATATTTTATTGTTTTTATCATTCTTTTCTTTGCTCATTGTATTGATTGTCATGTTGATTTTACAAAGACACTGTGTATTTTGACTATGTCTACCTATAAGTTGTATAGCTTATAGACGTAATAAAATAATATAATAATAATATATCCGGAGTAGTATTCTTATTAAATCAACTTATTCTCTGCTTACCAACTTCATGTATGAGATTAATGAACTTCACGCCGTTTGTGGTAAGTACAATGTAGTAAATAATGTCCACCTTTTACCACAAGCTAACAAAGCGAAGAAATGTTATCTCATACAAGGCTACTACAACCAAAACTTACAATTACTATTGCTAAAGCTTTGGTTACTTTCTTACACGAAAATGAGAACACCCATAAGCATTAAACTGTAGACTATTGTAAATTCCTTGTTCATATTTCAAATTATAAATATTAAGTATATACGGTAAATATATTTACTTTAGACACATAGGGTGGCGTGCACCATCCAGGAGTAAATCTTACTAAAGTAGTAAATTTAAGACGGAGACCTGGAGTATACAAGAACCAGTACATCTGTCTCACTCTTAAGTCATACTAATGTATGTGCTAGAGTGAGACAGACAAACCGGTTTTTGTTACGTAAGGTTCCCTTCCTAAATTTACTACTTTAGTGCTACTCTTTTAGTAACTTACTCTTTTAGTTGGTGTTGGAGAGCTCAATTGATAGTTACTTCTTTAGTTGTTACTAAAGTAGTAAGCGATTTTTACTAAAGAAGTAGTCGAATTCTGCGCAGAACAGAGCAGAAACGTTAGTGCAGCGCAGCAGAACACGTGCATTTCAATTGCCAGTATTATTCAAGTGCCAGATAATGAAAAGGAAAGGTTCGCTGAAACAATGAATATGAATTTGGGTTGTTCCAAATATTACTAATGACAATCTTCATGTTTTAAAATAGGTCTAATAGTAATGTTTTATTCATTACTAATTTTAATTCCTTCAATTGAGTATTTTCAGTTTAGTAGCCTACGTATGGGTACTGTGATTACAATTTTTGTGCAAACTATTTCTGTATTATAATGCAAACAATTGGAATTTCCAGTTGATTTTCATAATTGATTCACTGTCAATATTATAATTATTTCTCTCATAATAATAATAAAGTTCTAAAATATATTCAAATATTTATACTTCCTAAAGTTACATATTCTTCCCCAAAAACGATAAATCAATTATTCTATAGTTGTTTATCATAAATCTCACTATAATGAATTATTAATACTTATTGACTGTTTAACAATATTAATAAGAAGTATTACACAAAATCATGAAAAAGGGGGGATAAAAAGGATAACAAAACTAATAAGGGGCATTATGTTTCTGTCCGTTTTCAAATGCACAGAACATTTACTTAAAAAATATTACCTTATAAAAATAATAATATTACAACTGAGAAATGTAATATTTAAACAAAAAATGGCGGTACAATATTTCGGAAGCTATGAACTCCAATAATAATTATGTAGATGGTTGTGTGTTTAAAAATAATTTCAGTGACTACTTCTCTAGATCCTGTGCAGCTTCAACCTCCGGGCCCCTCCTTAAAATTTTCTTTCGGCACTCATGTTGGCATTTTTTTCTATATAGTTTATAATGCTTCTCACTTTCCTGTCCACAGGGTTAATTAAAATAGTAGGCAGCATACTATAGACCTGCAGCATCTGCTATAGTTTATTCCCAAACATGAAAGTCTCGTCTCACTCCTCCATTCGAGACTTGGGGAGTCTTTAAGGAATGGTTTTACAATGTGTCCCCTTCTCAATGTACGCTAATCCCAGAGTCAGTCAAATTTTCTTCCGATGTGGCCTGTTTGGACATTTTTACACCTGGGTTAGAAAAAAGGACATATTATTCATTAACACTGCGGGTGCAACTATTGAACTTTTAGCTCTTATAATTATTATTATTATAATCTGGCATTCGCAATGTTGTGCTTTAAGTTAAGCTATAGAAGTGTAATGTAATAAAATTAATTTACAATAATTACATTAAATCGTTTAACAATGAGAATCACCTATTGTTCAGTAATTCTATGGTTAAGTAGCAGGGGGAAGTGTTTTCTGGGTAGCTCCAAGAACGGAGGCTTTCATGTATTGGAATGTACTATACCTCGCCGATATCTGTATCCATATGATTAGCTTGAAATACATCGTCGTTTTCTGACCCAAAGTTAGGGAGAACTGCAACATCTAAAGGCCGATCCAGCTAGGAAGATATTTAAGAGCACATGAGCTCCTTGTACCGTGCAATGCAAACGTCCCTTCCACTCACTCTTCCCCTCACCTTTGGTGGACGTCTTCCTAGTTGGATCGCTCTCCGCAATGATATTTCCACATTTGACTGTCTGAAATCACATGGATGTAGTGAGAATCTGACATCGTTTCTTCCAAACGCCAAAATTTCATGTAAGGATTTATGAGCTTAATTATTTACGTTATTAAATGCCCTACTAGGTATGGTTCGCTTAATATCTATTAAATCACCTGCCACAACTCTCATTTTTGGTATACAACCTTCTTCATCTCAATAACTTATCCTCAGTTTGAACTATGTAATCCATTTAATGTGATATGTAACTCATAACTCACGCAAATGCCACAGAACAAACTTACTCCACAACTTTACTCCACCTCCTGAGTAGGAGTAAATATTGGCCTTATTTACTCCACAACTTACTACGTTAGTAACGTACTCCGTGTTGGTGCTCTCCACCACTTGTGGAGTAAGTTCATTTACTCTGGGAGTAAATAAAATTTTTACTTCTTTAGTACATTCCTCTATGTTGAAAGCCGCCGAGTTTAGTTTACTCCTGGTTGGTGCACGCCATCCTTACTAAAAGAGTACGGTTACTAAAAGAGTAGCTTACTAAAGTAGTTAGAACTAAAGAAGTAAGGCTTACTAAAAGAGTAAATGGCATGAGTTTGGTGCACGCCACCCATAGGCTATGGAATGGTCACAATTATTTGTACATAAATTACTAGCTTAAATTTATGCAATATTAGTTATAGGCTTACAATAAGCGTAACGTCATACGGCAGTGACCGGCATGTTCCGTGCTCTGTGACGTCATACTACAGAGCAGCCGCGCTCTTTGCTCGGCAATATCTCCGTACTGAGCGTGGAGGAAGGGTTCAACAGGCCAGTGGCGGAACGACGCCTATGCATTGACAGAGTGCGCTCCGATCTTCGTAGATAGTATGGGAATAGCACAATTACAATGCATTTGTACGAAAACAAAATAGTACAACTGTGATAAATCAATGTAACAGAACAGTTTTGTTTGTAATGAAATTTAATATAGGCCCTACTTACACTAATCTGAAATGCATCAAGGTGCGGATGCGTCAGGTTATTTAAATGAGGCTCCGAAACTACTATAAACATACAAATACATAAAACATAAGAATACTTTAAGGAGTACTGCATACAAAATATACAAAATACACAAAATATTGGGTACTCCTTTGTGAGCACTATGCCAAGTATAGGCATATTCAGACTTTTGATACACACCCTTACTTTGTGTCACTATCGTGCCCAAGCTCAAGGCATTGTCGAGATTTTTTCCCTCTTTTCTCGCGCACTAATTTTGCAATATTAGGAGACATAGTCTGGCTAACACACAAACGAGAACATTTTTCATGTTCTGATCAGATAGGCGGTTTCCATGTTGTGGTTTGCAGATCTTCATACAAGAAAAGAACTATTCACATACATACGTCGATACAAATATACTCAACATTCTAGCAGCAAATATATTATGTAGTTGCCTGGGGAAATCTTCTATAAAATATAGATAGATCCTTTTTGTTTTGAAAGCGGTCTTTCATTTCAATATTCTTTTGCAAATCAATGACTTCTAGTTGCAATGACGTTGGAACACTGTCAACATCCACAGAAAATGGTGTCTCAAATATGCAAATATCGGATTGGAGTTTTGCAAAATCTTGAAATCTGTAATAAAATATCCTGATCCAGTTCTTCTAATATTTGTACATAATTATTAATGTCTGTAATTGAATGACATACTGTAGACAACTTTGGAAAATGTGGCGTGTCTCCGAGGGTGACCTGACGTTTCCGTAAGTCTAGTATTAATCTGAATGCACTAAATTTACCATACATTTCACTGATTAACTGACCTCTGCACCCTTGCCATGGTTAATGCACGCAATTCAATGTACCATCACGGCTCACCTTAACCCTACTGCTGCACTGAACGCCACTGCGCTAGTGCGTATTAACAGGAATGCAACTCAACTGCTCGCTCTCTCAAGCTCTTGCGAGATGATCGGCTCTTACGTCACAACAGCAGCATCTGCCGGACACTGTCATACGGTACAAAAATATTAAATTTACAATATTCCCTAGAACAGGACTTAGGTACAAATCAATATTTAAATAAATTATAAAAATTATGGAGACTAATTATAATTATATAAAAGGGCTGAAGGATCATACATTTTAAAATTAGCTTAGATCTTATAGAAATTATAGTTTTATATACTTAACACAAAATTCTTCATTCAAATATGGTAACTTACTAAAGGAATTCATTACTCCCTTTGCAAAAATTATAATGAATTACCGCATGCTATTAAGGATATTAGAAATATTTGCTTCAAAGACTAAATTTTATTTCTGGTCACAACTACTTTCATGATTCCTATTTTTATATTTTTTCTAGTAAATTTATGGTTTCTATAATAATATTAGTAACGTTCTATGTTTCATTAGAATATATTTAATAATAATTGTACCTTTTCTTAGCTCTTAATACATATAATGTTGTTCTCTGTGTATTATAATGTTATGAGCATTATTGCTCTTTGGGGTCTTTATTGATAAAAAAATAAATAAAATAAATAAATAAGTAAATACCAATTAACCGTAGCTTTTTACAAATACCACTGGTTATATATTATTCATTTACAAATCGTAATTTTGATAACATATGTAAATATAAATAAATATCTGAGTTTGACATAAAGTAATAAAATATAAAAAATGTTAGAAGACGAGGAGTGTCATTTGTTACTTACTCGAATATTGAACAAATGTTAAGAGAAAAAAAAAGCAAAGTTGAAATAGGAATTATTTTATTTATTTTTTAAAAGAACTCTCCGATTTTTATCCTATACTTCTTTGGGACGGCGGTCATATATTTTGGAACAGAAATAGTGTGGTGATTTTTCACAAAGTTACATTTAGTCACAGTTATATTTGTCCTGTTTTTCGTTTCTAGGACGAAAGTCGCCATTCATTTTAAATAAGGATTTATTATTAGCCTATAGAAGAATAAGGCGGACTGAAAAAAAAAAAAACGCTCTGAGCGGTTAGTAAAAAAACCAGCAAGTTTCTTAGGCAAGGTCAATTTCCCGAAAGGACTAGACCGGTTGCTTAAGAGCTTGGGTTATGGTACCGTATTTTACGGACCATAAGACACTCCGGACCATAAGACGCACCTTAATTTTAGGATGAAAATTTAAAGGAAAAGAAATTTAATGTGATTCTAAACGAAACATTTTAAAGAGAATAATATACTTCATTGCATAAACAATGGAATCAGTGTAAATCACTTCTACCTTAAAATCTGCATTGTACGAAAATCTCTTCTATACAGGTGGCATCGCGTAAATTTTAACAACTGAAATGATTTCTCGTGAAAGACTGAAAATACTTTTACACCCTCTAACCCTCAATTCAGCATACGGCAAGTGTAACGGGACAAGGTCATTCATTGCATTCATTTAAATCACCCGGCGATGACAGTCCTTTTGCATAAAAGAACTCAACATTCCTTTCTTTTCGCATTGTATACCTGACTTCCAGCTACCCTCATTTTACGATTGTGACAAGTGCATTGATGTACACTCTGTACTAAAAATTTGTAACTATCTTATCGTTTTCAACACCTTGTTTAAACTATGGTATTCCGGCAATATTTACCATAATTTGAATATTTTTAGTGCACTTCGGACCACTAGACGCACCCAACTCTTAAGGCTCTGTTTTCAAGTTAAAAAGTTAAAAAAGTGCGTCTTATAATCCGTAAAATACGGTAAGTTTAATTATAAGATTTGAAATATCTTCACTGCTTTCGTGCAATGTATCAGTAATTGACATAGGATACATACTGTATCTGTAATGTGAAGTCCATATGAACAGAAAACATGAGTAATGCAGAGCAGGAATACAGAATTGCTCAGGATGGTGTTGAAGAAGTGCATTGGGTGCGAGTCACCTTCAAACACGAATGCTGTTAATATCGCCTGGCATTTACGACAGGGAATTGACTGAGGTAATAAAATCACAAAACATTGTAATATCCTGTTGGCTAGCAAGAGAGGCCGTAGCCGGAGCTGATGAATATGAAGCATGAAATACGACCTATCTTCCAAGACTACTCTATCTCCAATCTCCTCTGTATCTTCTTCCACTTTCTCCTTGGATAGCTGGGTATTTTGTAAACTTAGTACTAGAGCCCTGATTTCTAAACAAAATGCACATTTATTTCCACACTCCTAAACATAAGCAGATATGTTATATTTCTTAAGATACTCCTTGGCATTCAATTTTTAAAACTGTATTTGATAGTCCTTATTTTTCTTATTCTGAAAGAAAAACTATTTTGCTTGCTTATTTTATGATTCTGAAACAAAATAGCATATTTTACTCAAAACTGTCTCATTAAAAAAACTTATTTCACTCCTAGACATCATTTTAGGCGGATTCCTTTCTTTTGTCAGCTAATAGAATTCCTGAAAAATCCTGGTTATAAAACACGGCCAGATTTATAAAAAGAGTTTTCCGGTGGAGATAGAGATATTGAAAAACAATTCATCGAAGAATAACTGTGTTGATTCTCACATGCGCCTGTGACGTCTTGCGACGATGAAAGAACATTTTCAGTTTACAAATCGTTCTTTACTAATAGACGCAGGAGCTTCAAACAAGAACTTTCCTTACATACTGGATCAGCCGGGAATAAGGTAAGATTTATAAGAAACTAATGATTTATATGATTTCCATGTAGGTAACTTTGTTTATGTTTAATTTTGTGCTTATTTCTTACATTTTTCGTCCTTAGGCCTATTTGCTTGCTTATTTTACTGTCTAATGTTTTGCGTATAAATCTGGGATTTGCTTATTTATATGGTTACAAATTACGTTCGTGCGATTTCGCACTCAATGTTTATTTCGTTCTTTGGTTCTGATCTTTCATGTTATCCTATTATAAATTCCCCATAATTAATATCTGTGCAGACCTACAGACGCGCGAAGTTTCCTATAATGCAAATTTTCCCAAACCGTACAATGGGGAACATTGGCATACATAGGCGTAACCAGGCCGACCATAGGGGGGTTCCGGGGTCCTCCCCGGAAAATTTTAAAAATTAAGATGCACAATAACGAGTTTTAAGCTTCCCACGCTTTAAACTCATATTAAGTAATTTATAAGCAGATTTTTAAAAAAGGTGACATATCACAATAATGAAATAAATAGTACAATTTTCCCTTTCTTAATCAATGGGGGGGGGGTTCAAACCCCCAAAACCCCCCCTCGGTACGCCTATGTTGGCATATATGTAGGGGAGGGGTGGTCCCTGCAGGATAATGCCAAGCCACATTTTTATGTCTCAAAAGTAACATTTTGAGAGTTTGATCAAGTCCTCAAATCATATAGAATATATGGCATTGCAAATAGAGCTCTTTGTGAGTAGTGTGCATAATATGCTAGCTTTATTGATTTATTTAGTATTATTGCACCAGAATTTTGTAGCTTGGAACTATTAATACTGAACAACACCCACACACGAGCAATGCTCATTTGGATGTGAAACTTAAATAAACTATTAATAATACAATTAGATGGTAGCATATTTAAAATGTAGCGTGGATGTATCCAATTCAGATGTTATTTTATTTTAACAATGATGATGTTTGACAAATACCAAAGTAGGCTGTGCAACCGTAAGATCAGCAGAACTGTTTTGTGCAAAATTATAACTGATAATAATAACAATAATTTATTACCATTAGCAATATTATTATCAATATAATCATACAATATATACAATATTTTGTTCAGGTCAACGCCACAAAAGAAATATGTAAGCGGGAAATAAGTTAGTTAAAACTTTTATAACTAGGGGCGGATTTCTATGACATGTCATATTTTTCCCTTTTGCATTATTTCAGGTTTCCGACTAATTTTAACCCGATTCCAAGCATCCTGGTGAAAATGGAACGGCTTTTATTGTGCATATAACTGCATATTTAGGAAAATTTCAACTATTGTAGCATATTTAGTATGAAAATGCATATTTAGGTCATATTTTTGGCATATTTTTATGCATATTAAAGAAAATTTGAGGTTTCATATCATATTTGGTAAATTTTGCATTATACTGATACTTTTTGAGAATTTACAGATATTTTAAATAATTAATATTATATTTTAATAAAATTAATTTTAATAAAATGAATTGTAATGAAACTTAGAAAATATAATCATAATGTGTAAGTGGTAAAGTCATATTTTAAATTTTATTGGTCATATTTTAATGTTTTTTAGGTCATAAATGCATGCATATATCCTAATTTTTAGGTCATAGAAATCCGCCCCCTATTTATAACGTGAAAAAATAATATTGCATACAGATTGCAGTACCATAAGTAATCAAGATTACAGGGTATAAACATTACTTAGTAAACATAATGTAACAATTATTGGTACATGATCATTTTGTAACCTCAGCTCAATTCCCGTGTACAACTGAGCAACAGTTCATTTCGAGAGTTGTGTTTGTCGTGTAACTTACAATAGGAATTGTCCAACCAATCTCATCGTCAGTTCTGAACACATACCCATGGATATGGACGACCCCAGACTATCATATAGCACTCAATCGCAAACATGACGCACAGGCTGTGCAGTGCTAAGAACTAAATGATCTTTTGATTCCTCCCAGATGACTTTCCTTCACCTCATGAAGAACCACATCCGTTGTGAACGACAATATTATTCCTAACATCTTTCCATGTCTTCTTTCGAATTTGGCGTACAGATTCTGCGAAACGAATATAAATTATGAATATTCTTTGCAAGAAGTTTACGTTACAATCTTAATTTCATGAAATTTTAATTTTTGCAAAGCAATCGATTAAAATGTTTACTCAAGTCAATTTGAATCTGCCATGTTACTCTCTAACACATTCTGAACTTCACGTAATTTGACTTTCCCTTTTGTTGTATTAAAAAGTACTAACCCATTATGCACTACATTATCCAAAGAATTCAACCCACAGAAATGTTTTCCTTCAAACATTAGCTGAATATATTAATGATGCCACATACTGAAATATAAACTTCGTTGTAAATGTGTAAAACTAAAGAATACCATGAAGTAGGAAATGACGCAGTGTGGATTGAGTTCCTATGAAAAAATCTCAAGAGATTACTCCAGGAAAGAGGAGGAGGTATGTCCTGCAATCAAAGACTAAAAAAGAAAAATACTGAGTAATGACAGCAAAAATAATGTATGCCACGATCACAGTGAGCTTGTATACAATTTTTACAAAGACTAATAATTTATTACAAAATATTTGTAAATATTTTGTCGAACAGTATTTGTAATGGACGTGAATACAGAAGTTATTTTATAAATAAATAAATCAGTACCGGTATGTATTTTAATGTTAAAGTGGTTTAAGATAGAAGATAATCTAAAATTTAAATGATAATCTCAGGTGTTTAATTTGAACTCATTTACAGTCCCATGTGCCCGATTCTTATTACTTCTGAGAAGTATATAAATTACAAATAGTGTATTAGGAAAGTATTGAATTTTCAAAAGCCTTTGACTCATTCAAAGCAGCTCGTTTTAAATTTAAAACTGTCATTCTTTTATCAGGTACGTCCTCTAAGACCACACTAACCTGAAAAGTACGTAGGCCTACCACTGCAACTTGCCCATTGATGACACATATGGAATACATATAAATATTGGCATTTCCTACTGCAAGAAGAAATGGATGGCAATATGGGTTCACTGAAAATCAAATTTGAAGAACACTTGAAAAACAAAGAATGTTTCAAGACTAATATATATTAACTTTTTGTACTGACATGTTTATATCATAAAAATAGGAACGGGAGAGTTTTCCAATGTTGCTGTCGTTGATGTTTCAAAACTTCGACCATTTATTAACTTGCACATTCCATGTTTTCTCCAAATTGAAAATGCCCTCAGAGTCAGGAATAGAGCATCTATGTTTTAAGGGGGGACATACAGCTTTCGATGCTGGAAAATAGGTGAGGTTTCATTATTTTTTTTCTCAGCAATGAATTGTTCTGTAGACTTGCAATCTGGCATGCTCTACATTGACTTGTTCTACAATTGCATACTACTTTCAGAATTAATTTAATTATTATAGTTAAGAGGTAATTATCATTACAAAATGGCAGCCAAATTTTGTGCTCTGAAGTGCCGTTTCCCTGATAACTCAAATATTTATTAACATTTTGTAGTGAAATTTTGCATGCAAGTATATTTGATATTATTGAACAACACTATCTAGAATCATTGATATAACTGTAATAGCTTTTTTAAATATTTCTAATGTAAAAAGTTATAAAAAAATTAACAAGTGATGAATTATTTTTTAAAAATATTTATACTGCAGATAATCCAAAGATTCTAGGTTATGTTGTTCATATGATATTTACAAATACAGTAGATAGAAAAAAGAATAACTAAAAAATATTGGTATTTATGAAAATTATCAGGGAAAGGGGCACTTCAGTGCACATAATTTGGCTGCCAATTTGTAATGATAATTACCCATTAACTGTAATAGATAAATTAGTTCTGAAAATAGTATGCAATTGTAGGACTAGTCAATAAAGAGCATGCTAGATTACAAGGCTACAGAACAATTCATTGCTGAGAAAAAATGAAACTTCACCTATTTTTCAGCTTTGAAAGCTGTATGTCCCCCTTAATAAGTTTACAACTTCTCGTTTTTCTTCCCTGTGGTCTTCGATTATATAAACTTACTTTGATAAAAGTTCAGACTTTGTAAATAGTAATTTATTATTACTGTACGTGTTTTATTTTTTTTTTTTTAATTTTCAATGTTTTGGTACCGGTATCAAATTTGACGGTTTGCAGTTCATGGGTGATCTATTCTTATGACTTCCTACTTCCTCTGCCCGCAACCATAGGTGGATGAAGTATTATGTTGGACTCCGAAATCGGAAGTTGAGTTTTTAACATAAAGACATGTTTGGAGGTCCCCTGAATTCAAAAATATCTTAAAAAACATGCCTGTCTGTTTGTCTGTATGTCTGTGAATAATCTAGCTCCAGAACGTATGAAAACAACATTTTGTATTTTGGTTAGGTATCTTCTGGGGATATGACACTAAGAGTTCCGACGACTTTCTCTTATTTTTAATGACACTTTACGTGAAGAAAAAAAAACCGTCATTTGCGATTTTCTCGAAAAGAGCTTTAACGATTTTGTTAAAATGTTGTAAATGAGGTGCTTACACTAAGGGCAAAAACTTTTATATTTGGCATGTATTTTTGCAAAAATTCCCTGAAGGGTAGTTAATACGCAACACAATGTTTGCAGAAACTCAGTCTTGAGCAATAAAGCTTTGCATCATGTTGAAACAACAGAATACGCGCTCTTTGCAATACGGCTCTTTATTCTGTCAGAATGTGAAGTGAAAAATATGTATTGCCCAAAAATAGTGTATAGAATGCTTTGTATCCTTCAGAAATGCGATATCATGTGGTAACGACATTCTCTTCATTTTTAGAACAAATTTACAATTAAGAGAATGACATATATAATAATCAGGGCCCGGACCTAAAATTGTTTAAAAAATGACCTATAAAATGACCCTAAATTTTAAAGAAAATTACTTAATAATTATAAAGAATGACCTAAAAACTGATATTTTATTTATAAAAAAATATTATTGTACACACACACATAATTTTAAAAAACTGTATATGCAGAAAGGATGTTGTAGGTCTAAAAGCTTTGTTCGTTGTTCTTCATGGGAGGATCTGAGAAGAAAAATAAGAAAATTGTTGTTTTTAAAGAAGATCCTACAAAAATGTTGCATTATTTTAACCTAGTAATTTATATAAATATAAGAATATATTCAATGGAAATGCATGAAAATGGAAAAATAAGGAAGCAAATGACACGAAAATGAAAAAAAAATTATGACTTAAAATTGAAATAAAGCCCTAACAGTATAACATGGCATAAAATGACAAAAAAGACCCAATAAAATGCATTTCTATCATCTAGAGGCCATGATTAGGACTTATCTACAAGTTGGCAATCTCTATGCAGCATCAATAAAAAGATGTCATGTCATTACAATCCGGGCCCTCATAACAATTATATTATACTAAGAGACCAAACTTTTGGGGTCAGGGGAAGTTATGCGTTTCGCATAAGATTTTTTTCATCTTAGCAGGATCATTTAGTGTAGCAAAACTCTCAAGGGAAATTCAATACTATGGGATTTGAAGTCTGCGTTATTGGGTAATGATTCCATGAGAATGAGCGATGAAACTAACTATGGCTTCGACATGACAGAAACACAGAAATCGGGAGGACGTGTCATGGCACAGTAGAAATGTTATGATTTCAGCACACTCTTGACATTGTTTGTTATGAACAGTGGTTTTCTCTGTGAAACAAATAACCGTGCTTGTCGCTGTATTAGTCCACTTATTGGCACGGAGGCCTCGCTCCCTTCCCCCAGTCCATGCAACATGACACCCAACGATCGTTATTCATAATTACCGCGATTGATTGGTTTACTGACAACTAAGCCCTTCCATCAACTAGGCTACTTGGAACCTCGTTTATACCAGTTGCGAGCCTGCTGTATTTTGCGGTCAACGGCGATCGCATTAACTCCATGGATTCCAACTACTCTTGCCAAAAATTACTTTCAATATCGTGTCAAGTAATATAAAAAAATTACGTTGTTCCACACTTTCACAAGCAAATGGAACTTAATCTTGTCGATTGTAAAAACACGGTAACAGTAATTTGGTGATTGCTGAAAGTCTATATTTAGGGGTCCGATTTTACGGCGAATAAAAATGTAAAATTTCGATACAAAAGTTGGGTTAATTCCGGTGTTATTTCGCAAAACAAAATGCACTTTCTGCGTTATATCGTATTAAAACCAAGTAAACTTCTGACTTACGTATATATTACGTATATATACATATATATATACATTATATATATATATATATATATATATATATATATATATATATTGCAAGAACACATCAAGGGAATTATTTGAGGTCTTTCATTTTGTACTTTTCAGAAGTTGACTAGTTGGCTCTGTAGTATAATACATAAAATGGTTAACACAATCTCCCTGACAGTGCCTAAAGGGTATAACTACTGGGCACCAAAATACGCTATTTCTATCTTGAAATAAAATACATTTACTATGAATGGGGTGTAAAGTGAAAATAATACATGCTATAGCCAAAATCAATTTCCATTAGCATCTCTGCATATAAGATTATTTTTTTTTTTAAATATGATCTCTGCTCCACTATATGCTTAGCAGAACATGCTCTTAGTTAATCGAAATTTGTGTGTTAGGCAGTTTCGACCAAACGCTCTTCTTCGATATTATTCCAGTTCTGCATGAACGGTCCCTGAAGTCATTAAAAACCACGTATGTGTAAGGGTTTTTACTTTTTTTATTGCGTTTTAAAATGGTGGCCGTTTTAACGGCTCCGTTTCAAATAATGTTGAACTTCTTTCAACTACTCTAGCAAACGGTTCATGCTACACAAATCTGAAGAATATAATCATTCTCGAGTGTAAAATTTTCTGCAAATTTGTGCCAGTACATTTTTTACGTTTGGTTCCGTTTGAAGATAATGGCCGTTTAACTCATGAAGAGTAGATCTTAGATTCTTTCTTGGACGCGAGGTCTACTAATAGGCCCAAAGAACTTTTTTATAATATTAAGCCTACAGAACGTTTTAAGCTTAGTTTTAAAGGGAACTTTACGTAGTTGTGATTGTAACCATATTTAAATGTCAAGTCTTCGATTTTTGAGTTTCTAAAATTCTTGACAGTTTATTATAAAGACTGGATGAACATTTTCCCCTTTAAAATTACAGCATGTCCTTTGAAGGTTGCTCAACAAATTCTAAAACGTATTTAAAAAAAAAAGACCTATTACAACGAATATATCATTTGCTCTACTTTTACTTTAATTGTATTAACTTACTACATAAATAACGCATTTTACAATTACAAAGTTTCCTAAACGTTTTATTAATTAGAAACACAGTTATTTTGTAGATCAGTATTTTATGAACACTAACATTGCACTGAATGGCATTTAGTATACTGGATATTAAGTGTAAGTGAAAATAGTGTGGAAGAATCCGAAGAATAAGATAAAATGAAATTCATGAATACACAACACAAGACGCACGATTTGCAGTCGCTACTTCCTAGGGAGGGCAAGTTTAAACAAACCACTTTCTCAAAGTTTCCTCTGAAGAAGCTGCCTAGCTCCTTGTGCAGAGAGAAGCCATTAAAATGACAAATGGCAATACATCTCGGGCTCAAATGGATCACGGCGCAGAGAAATATGCCATGGATACATAAATACCCCACATCGCACCTGGCTTTGCGTTGAACCTGTCCGAGGAGAACACAAAATCATATTACTGCACCCCGGCCCAAAACTCATCTCACAGCATCATTCATGGGATTATGAGCATAAACCGGGCAAAACTTGTTAATTGCCGTGTAGCCAGACTGTAAATCAGGGCCGGGTTTAAGAAGCTTAACCCTAGAGACGAGCTGACGGCAAGTGAGCTACGTAGAGAGGGCGAGCTCTACATAGGAGGAAATGTTTCTTCTTAGAGCGCTTTCAATTAATAAGATGCAGCTATCAGTACACTATATAAGTTAACTCTTAAGTCTCTTTCTCTGCGAATAGCACACATCCTAACAGCGTAGTGACAAATAATGAGAGTAAAACGCGTAATATCTCACACATTTTTTCTCCATTCCCGATATTAATTTATCATTATTATTATCTATTATTTATTTGTTTATTTATACTGGCGAAGTTAAGGCCATAAGGCATTTTCTTCCACTGCACCAGTAAAACTATACATATCGTAAATAATACATACTACAAACAATACAAGAATTGATAAATTATAAATGAAAACTAAACATGCTACAGACAATAAAATTGCAAGGATTTAATTACAAGTTTGATAAACTAAACTAAAATAAAATGAATGACTAATAAAATGGATATTCAATTTATTTCTAAATTGTGGTACATTTGGACAGTCTCTGATATGACAAGACAACGAATTCCAAACGCGAGGAATTTATTAAGAATTCATGGAAAAGAATTACGAAACTGAACAATCAATGAAAAAAATCTTTATGAAATTCACATAATTCATGAGGATTCCTAAACGATAAGTGATATTCGATGGAAATACCTCCACAGTAAAGATCTTATAGAGATGCGTAATGAAATTTAAAATTTCACGCAATCACGTTTGTCTTTCTCGATAAAATACTAAGTTGGTAACATTTGTCAGGTTTCATCGCTTCCGTAGCAGTTGTTTTCTGTTTTATCGCTGCCTTAGCCTTTTTTCTTCTCCGATACGTATTAAAACTGGCTGCTGCGGTAGGCTTAATTCAACTGATTCAACCTCAACAGTGAAACGATCGAAGTGGTTTGAAATGAAGATTTGGAGAACACGGTAAGCAAAGTAATTCAAAGTAATTATGTTCCTACAAATTTTATTAACCTTCTTATTGCTAAGCTGGATCCATCTGCTAAACTTTTTAGCTTTTACAACTGAAATATTTAAATAATATTTTTATTTATTTTATAAATATGTTACACATTTAATCACGTATATTGCCACAAAACAGCTTTGAAAATTTTTATATTAATACAAAAATATATACAAGTTGGGGTCCACAACCTGCTCATACCACGTAAATCTTTTGCATTTTGAGAGTAGGCCTATTAAGTTGGCTGCCTTGAGTTTTTCAGTTATTCTAACATGCATTGTTGGTTTGAAATTTAATGGAAACTTTATTAACCACTTCAGTACTCTTCTAGTGTACACTGTAGTAGAGTAATAATAATAATAATAATAATAATAATAATAATAATAATAATAACTTAATAATACCAGTTCAAGACCAAACTGCATGGAGTAGGACTTTTTCAGTACTGTTGACAGAAATCTGATACAATTAAAACAATTAGAAATGTCTATCTACGAAGTTACAAGATAAAAACTCTTCAATGGAATAAAATTGTGTTTCAGAGAGCCATAATCTTACCTTGAACTAATAGTCCAGTCATTTGGTAGTTTTACCTGGAAAGTTTTCCGGGAGTTTTGAAAATTTGTGATGTTATAGATTTCGACGTGCTCTTTTCGAATTTTCACTTTGCTACCTCGTATCTTTGCCGCTCGCGCCGCCATATTGGAAAAATGGTGCGCAAAAACAGTTTTTTTCACAATATCTCCTTTCCGACTCATTTTACGATGAAAATAGTTATGTAATAAATTAAACTAGAGAAAATTTCCTATAATTTTTGTAGTAACGACTTTTTTGTAAAATGAATAGTTTCAGCGTACGAGCGCCGCGAAATCTACTCCGACACGCGTTTTGGCCAAAGCCACGGAAGATGCGGATACGCCACTACCTGCATCATTTTGCGGTAAAGCATTTAATGAGTGATTTTAACTAAATAAGGTCTCCTGATTTCAAAAAGTCATTATTTTTGTTGTTTCACATCTAGTTTTCGTGTTTGCTGTTATGGCGGACGCAATTTTAAGGTCTGTGTAGACTTTTTGGGGGGCTTATAGTAGCTAAACGGTAAGTCGTATAAAAAAACCTGTTGCAGAAGCAGTAACGGATTTTTAGAGATCTACAAGTTTGGTCTTATGACTTTTTGACGTATCTTCATCGGTTATCCCTTAGATTGAGTTAGATTTTTTTATTTTAAATAAATTCTGTATATTTTTCTCACATTATGTAATATTGGCACACATGGTATGAAAGATAGAATCATACAATTTGGTAGGAATTTGGGCACATAAGCGTGCTAAATTTGGTGTTTCTAGCTGCCCCATAAGTATAGAAAAACTTGCTGGATAGCCGTGACATCATTCACATCTACGACAGTCTAATCTTCCAGTTATTAACATTGATGTTTATTCACTTCCAGATGAGCTAGAAACTTGAAATTTGGCTAACTTATAAATTTTAGATTTATTAAAATACGTGTTCAAAACCGTTCAGCTCGATCAATCTAATAAGATAAATAAGATACCATTTGCTCAACTAAGATATATTTTATAGATTTTAGCTTATAACCAATGTAAAAATTCCCAAAAGTTCAAATCCTTAATATTTCCCCCTCCAAACAAACTTCGATTTTTTGTCACTGAGCATTTGTACGGCATCAGATGATTTGGCAAAAATAAATTTATTTGACCTGCACTCACAAAAAGTACTGGAATACATACGTCTTGGACTGTTTGAAAATATTATTTGATTTTTCCCCTAAAACTATTATCAAAATTATCCTAATTTTTAAGTATTTTTTATCCAGTAAGCAAGTCTAAGCAATAACTTATATCTCTCGTTGTGAAGTACCTATTGCAAGAAAACATGACATGTTACGTTAGAAACGGTCAACGGATTCATGTTCAGTGACCCAAAATTGGTTAAGATCACCTATCACACCACTTACCGCAAAGGAAAAAGTTTCAAAATCCAGCATCAAAGCTGCATACAGTTATTTTACTATACAAAATGTCCTAATAATATTTTTCACAAATGTCAATTAACCAGATGTGATAGAGAAAAACGAAATGCATTTTCGAATTTAGCACAGCGAATTTAATCAAACACACCTATTTTCGTTTTTACCGCAGAAATTGTCGTCTTTTTTCTAGGCTGATATAGCCTAATCAATACGGCAATCAGCATTTCATCTACATTTGATTCCGTAATAGTTGTCGGCGAAGATGTAGATCTTCTTATTCTTTTGACGGCTCTATCTACGCGTTCAAACATAGCCTATATAATCTCAAACCAGGAATAGGAAAAATTTCGCAACGAATATATTCAACTCCATACCACTGCTGAACTTGGTGATAGGTTTGGAACGAATGTTGTCGTGCTACTGCTTCCGTCGGTGGCAGCTATGCAATATTAAATTTATTTTCATATGCTGATTTTGTGAAGCATGTATATCTATAGTTGTTTAACGACACACTTTTCACGGCACTGTATCCATACAATGAAGGAGGAAGCTTCAGCAATGATCTTTGGATCTGCATTTTGGTTTTTGAATACCTGGACAAGCTCGTTAAATTCTGTTTGTTTTTTAAATACATTAGCACATTTTATTTTTCTTTGTTTAAAGAGTGCTGATGTTGTATCACAGCCACTGAAGGCGTGCAGAAATAATATTATGTTACTGCAGCAGTTTTAACTACGATACTTTTTGTTGAATACATTCGTTACGAAATTTTCCCTTTTCCTGGTTTGAGAATATATATATATATATATATATATGTATTTATGTGTGTGTGTGTGTCTCTGAACGCGTAGATAGAGCCGTCAAAAGAATAAGAAGATCTACATCTTTGCCGACAACTATTACGGAATCAAATGTAGATGAAGTGTTGATTGTCGTATTGATTGTTATTAGCGTATCCGCATCTTCCGTGGCTTTGGCCAAAACGCGTGTCGGAGTAGACTCACCTATCACACCTATCACACGCTGAAACTATCCATTTTACAAAAAAATCGTTACGACATAAATTATAGGAAATTTTCTCTAGTATAATTTATTACATAACTATTTTCATCGTAAAATGAGCCGTAAAGGAGATATTGTGAAAAAACTGTTTTTACGCGCCATTTTTCCAATATGGCGGCGCGAGCGGCAAAGATACGAGGTAGCAAAGTGAAAATTCGAAAAGAGCACGTCGAAATCTATAAAATCACCAATTTTCAAAACTCCCGGAAAACTTTCCAGGTAACCCCATTTTTGAGCACCAAATGACTGGACTATAAGGAAATAGGCGTACTCATGTCAAAGCGGAAATTTGAAAGTGTTAAATTGGAAAATCCCAGAGATTTAGAGAAAGTTATGCGAACAAGAAATGACAGTAGTGCTTTAGGTGAAGTGAATGTTGAAAACTCGAATTCAGATAATGAGAAAGATTCAGACACACAGAGATGCGAGAATGATAGAAGGATTTCAGAAGCGGAATTATCTCGTATGGTATGAATAGCTGACCCACCATAAGTGTATGGGATGTTACAGCAAATGAACATGAATTTTAAAATTTCATGTAAACAGTGTTTTATAATTTCGGTTCTGTTGTTATTTTTTGTGGTTGAGAGGATTGATGGTTGTAATTGATTTATGCGGTTGTAATTGGTTGCCTACAAGAGATCTAATAAAATTCTTTAATTTCCACGTTCAATAAAATAGGCTATTATATTACTATTTAAAGTTGATACTTTCTTTGGGGTCCACGAAGTAGTTGAAGTAGTTGAAGGAGGTTGGAAAGTGTTAAGTACGAAGGTCAAACACTGCTTGTATTCTGTCACGAAATTACTTTCTATTGAGCAGAATTTTGTGAACTATGTTACCTACAAATATGAATTCAAGTGTTCCTTTATTTTAATGTTTCTGCAAACGTTATGAATAGGACAAGGCATTTAATGACCATAAAATAGTGAAAAAATGCAAAATAAAAAATGCATTTATGACCTAAAAATATTGAAAAATGACCAAAAATTTAAAAAGATCCCAATAAATTTACATTTATTATTAAGTTACTTACAATTCTTTATCTTAAGTATTGAATTGCTAAAAACAATTTATGACAGTGCGTTATATATGAAATTACATTATAAAACACACTTATTTTGTTGCTAAAGAAGTAAGTAAATTTATGCTACTTGGACACCTTTAGCGAAAAAGAAATTCTTTCTGAACTGGCATACCCATCAAATTTCCCCTAGCAAATATGTGCCAATTAAAAAGAAAGAAAAAAGTCTTTATTGCTACAAGACAAACTGCTATAGTGTTTAAAATAAACCTGATTTAAAATGAACTATGAACATTTGGCGGATATTCTCAAATAAAAACGATTGCCTGAATGTAACGATTTGTACATGGAAAAACTCCTCTCTACCTCCACTGAAACATGACCTACAAATGCCGAAAATTACCTAGAACTGCCGAAAACTACCTTAAGATGCCAAAAATTACCTAAAAATTCCGTAAATGACCTATAAATTACCATAAAATGACCTATCCCTTGAAAATGACGAAAAATGCAAAATAAAGCAAAATAATGCAAAAACAAGTTGCCCATATTTGATCAATTATTTCATGATACACATTTTTATGCATTCGAGCTATCTTTTAACCTTCATATAAAAATGCAAAATCATCAAATGCCTTGCCCTAGTTATGAAACAAGTAAAGCAGGTATACAAGTTAAAAAAACATGAGTACATAAGGTTAAGTGGGACGTGAGAGTGGTTATTATTGGTTGGATACAGTTTGTTATCTGAGATGACGTTGATGCCAGATTGTGGCGTTTATTGCCTCTGTCGTATAGGATGTAACGACGCTTAAAATTAACCCAATCACCGACATTAATATAACTCACTGAATATAATTTATGAACTGTCAAAGTTCGGCGTGTAGTGCGTGGGCACAGTTCTGTTTATTTCATTTCTTCCATGCACGTAAATCTCATATGGTATTGGAAATGAGGTGTCCACGCCTACAACAGATTAAATGTTTTCATCGATTCTACTGTATCTGTCTTCTGTAAAGGGTAGGGGAATAAATATTTAGTTTTTTTTAATCTTTCTCTCAAGTTTCATTTTTGTTGCACAGACAATTACACCAAGTTGTATGTACTAACTTATGTTTTCCGGATACTTCAATACACTTCGAAACAGCAATTATGATTTCTCCTTATACAAGCACCAATTGAAATGCAGGTTGAGAGTAGAACTAGTTCACTATCACTAACTAGTAAGCATAATGTTTACATTCATTGTCATTTTAAAATATTTTTAGACCGCTTGAATTAAAAATATAATTGTTAACACAAGGAAGATGAAGTAAAATGCATATTATCTGTAGTGTTAAAAATAAAAAAATCCACTGTAACCCAGTTTGATTTCAATCACAAGGAAAATACTCTTTTAGTTAAGAATTTTTTGTAGCCTATGTGTTTATTAAATAGACTCAACTGCATAAAAACTGAAAATGTTAAAATTATGCACGCCCTTTTAAATGTTAAATTTCTCACGGTAGTCGGAAAAAACGTAATAGTTGGTGGTTTAAAAGCGTTGCCGACTCCATTCCTTATATTGGCAGTTGTGCATCAGAAAATCAATAAACTCTCTTTGCGCATGTGCATGTGTATATGCGACAGTAGATGGCAGGGCAGCTCGAGCTGCATTATGACTCTATGGTACGTAATTCATTAGAATAAAACTAATATTTAGCCTATTATTATTATTATTATTATTATTATTATTATTATTGTTTTATTATTATTATTTCAGATATAGTAATGGCTATCCTATCATTAGGATCATGGATTCTTATCAATTTATCCCATGTAACGAGCAAAACAGGTGAGTATAACGAGGAGGGGGACACAATCGAAATTACAAGCTCGTGTTAATTTCCCAGCATTCCCTGCAGAAACGAGATAATAAAAATCTTAGCTGTGATATCTCAAACAGATCAATTACCATAAACCGGATTCGAGTCAACACCCGCAGCAGTCACGTTTGCCACCCCTGATAATGCAACAGTAGGCAATTGTTTTTTAAATGCTTGAACATCGGCCATATCGTGTATTCAAATTGTTTAACGACATAATAATTTTAACGGGAAATTAGAGGTATTAATTTAGTTGACTTGTGCTGCCGTGCTGACTGGCATGTACCAGTTCAGACGGAAGGAAGCCAGGATGCGATTCTGGTTATTGATGGTCTTTTGTTTCCAAGGGATTAGAAATCCCCACAGGGCAGCCTGGCCCGGTAACTAAATCCAGTAACCTAGTTAGTGTAACACTGCGGTCAATTTATTGTTTAGAATCTGACTTCTGTTCGGTTCGGATCGGTTTTCAGTACGACTAACTCTTCGGGCTCCTCAACCCTAAACAGTGCGATCTACTTCAGGTAACCTAATGCTATTCAACCCAGCACGGGGAAAACCCGCAGGGAACAAGAGAAATCTAATCAGCGGCTGTACTATTCATGCCTTATCAGGGGCAAAACAACTCCCATTACGCTCAATGAGGTGGTCTGCACAAGATTTAAATTTATAAAAATAGTATCGTTGGATAAAATAGATTACCTTTAAACATAAAAAATGAAATATAACGACTTTCTCTAGATCTAAAAATAATGTTGCATGGCAATTTTGTATTAATGGTATTCAATTGAACAAAATTTCCACTATGAATGATTTAGGTATTATTATTCAACATTAAAAATCTTGGATTTTTATGAGGAAATCTGAATAATATAATATAAGTACACTTCTTAGACTATATAGAACCATTGTCAGGCCAAAATTAGAATAATGCTCATTAATTTGAAATCCTGCTACCATTAAATACAATAAATTAATAAGTCTATTTAAAATAAATTTATAAAATATATGTATTGCAAACAGTTTAACTATTACCCTAAATTTAAATCATATTCAACTATGTTACAATTCATTTCATATTTCAATATCCCTGAATTATCACGCAGACGAAATTGTCATGCATTGTTGTTTTTATACAAATTACTTAATAACGAAGTAGATTATATTAATATTCTCGAAGAAATATCTTTTTATATTCCACGTTATAGATCTTATAAATTGCAATTTTTTTTTTCATTCCATAAGCAAACACTGACTCCCATAACAATTCTCCTCTATATAATGTGCTCCGTCTATACAATCAATTGCAGAAAATAGACAATATAGACATATTTAATACTAACAATAAGCAGTTTAAAAATATCAATGATAAAAATTTGAAAACATTAAAATAGCAATAATTAAAAATTGACAGATAAAATATGCTCCATGTCACTTCATTTATTTAAGACTTCCGTTTCCTCCAAAACTATTATATTACTTATTTTTGATCTGTTCCCTTCATTGTGTAATTTTCATATTGTAAGTGTTTCTTTTTTCTTTTTTTCTTTTTTCTGTATTTCTTTAGTTGTAGTATTACGGTAGTTTAAATATTTTTAGTATTACAATATACACATAATATTAGTGTTGTAAAACTGGTGTAATTAGGATAATATAATATTGTAATTGGGCAATGATCCTGTTATATACTCAACAAAATAAATAATAAATAAATTAATTAATAATAATTAAATTTTAAAAATACTTAAATGTGTTCAACGAGTACAAATTTCATTACTTCCGGATTGAGAAATGTGACAGGGAATTCGTAGAAGCCCTGCAACTGATTGAAATACCTGCACTCATTGTTAAGGCTGCTTTACATGAAGACACGGTTTCGTACTTTCACGAAAGTGATTTCGTGAAATTAATTGCACCCATTTCCTTACAAAAAAATGATACTGCAGCCGCACGATTACCTTATTTTTGAAGTTCACGTCGTTGAAATGCCATAAACACGAACTCATCGCGTACAAGACCACAATGTCCTCACTTTCCTACTTTATTTTACAAAATGTGAACTTGCTGAACATGTGTATAACCTTGAAACCCATTATAGTTTCGCGAGAAGTTGGAATTAATCGAAATTGCGCGGTGTCGTAACACAGTGTTGCCAGTGCATTCAAATATAAAAGAGTTTCGAAACTTAGTTTCGTCGAGAGTCTTCTACGGACTTTCCTCTTTTCAGAGAAGATACGAATGAGAATGATACCACAATTTTACCACAACGTTTTGTAGGCTCAAATTAACATTCACTTATATGATAATTCTGAGAAAAATTTTCATCGGTATCGCTATGACATAGGCTATATTATATAACCAGGGAACGGATTTTATGTAATAATAAGTTATATAGATACAGTACATAAAAATGTGGCCGAAATCTATTAAACAGGTTGATAAGCAATTATATGTCATATGAAACATACAAATTCTTTATAAGAAAATGAAAAAAAAAAAAAAAAAAAAAAAAAATTCTGCAAGCAACACTCGTACTCTAAAAAATGTAATTTACTTGTATATGAAGTAATCAACTAAGGATCACGTTAATTAACATTCAGTTCACTTTTGTACAAACAGGTAAGGTCAGACCTTTCCACCTTAGCCTACACACGGCCACTGTGAAAGAATTATCATTCCACTGTGACCTACTAGTGGTTTACTATGAAGCCTGGGCCTTCAAGTACTTACAGGCTGAAGTCGCCACTGGGTTGTTACTACATATTGAGAACTCCTGGTGGTATAGGCCTACTGGGTCTTGTGCGTCATTTGGTGACTTTAATGTTGTACCGACACGTTGCCATGATAGTTCAATGGTAGAGCAGCGGCATGGAGAGCCTGGTTCAAATCCCGGCCATGGCATTGAATTTTTCATTTTGACTCTACCTCTTCACCATAGCCTACACACTGTGCTGTAACACAAAGGTAAATGTTGCACTTGTTCTTGTGGCAGCATTGGAAGCAGCTGTAGTTCCGCTGGCCACCAACAGAGAGTGCTGTTTCAGGCATTATTTTACAAAATTATTAATCATAATTAGGATAATTAATTGCTTTTAGGACATATTATAGTATTCATTAATTTATTTAAGCTCTGACATTATATCTGAAAGTGTGTTTTGCTCTCAAAACATTATGAAGCAAAATTTTACTATTATGGTCTGCTGCTGGTGTTTCCTCCTTGTACTCAATAGAGCGCGCCGGCTTACAGTTTCTCTTCTCCCTGCTCTGTGTTTACCGACTTCTAAACTGGAAGGAAGACTCTCTGGGTAATCAACAATGGCCGCCTCCCAGGGAAATCGTTGCCGTTTTGGCTGGTGTTTTGGTTATTACTTTGTGCGAGTTTAACTGACATATTGTTCTTGTATTTTATTCTCATGGTTTTGGGTTTGTATTTGCATGTCTGTAGTGCGTTGTTGCAAGTTGGGTAGCACGTAAGTAATTCGGATTGTGGTATTATGTGTTAGGCGTCTGTTCCTTCGCCGCCATAATGGCGTTTCCTCATTTCCCGCCCCCCAGGTTTAGTATAGTAATTCAGTACCCCTGCTAGTAGTGTTGCGATTTGGTGTAGGCAGTTGTAGTTTCATTATTATTTGCTCCCTGTATCTATCTTAGGTTCAGTTTCCTTTAGCTTCTTTTCCTATCCTTTTTTGGCTTCGGCATTTTAGCGCCAAGCATAGCTTGTGTCCCGCCATTCTTGTAGCCTTGCCTTTTGCTTACGTACAAACCCAAACTGTGTTTACCCCTTTGAATGGTTTAAGGTTATAATTATTATTCAATATAATATACTTAATATTATTTGTGTATTTCGTAATTACACAGCCTGGCAACTGCTCCCTTAATTGGCCATTGGTGGTTTCCGTAGTTTGAACGTGGAGAGGTTCAAACTGGTTTGATGTAGGTTTATCTCCCTTCAGAACTAATTTTAAATTACATTTCGGTCCCAGTGCCTGTATATATGTTTTTTAAAATGAATTAAGATTATCATTTTCGCCTGGGAACCGTCCTATTTATTTTAGTGATTTGGAAAATGCCAGTTTTGTCAATTATAAATATCAACGCATATAACTCACACCTTCTCAATGGCTTAATGAAATGAAAACATGAAATAGACCAAGCCAAGCTGTATTTTTATCTTTTAATAATTTATCCAAATGTATTGTTTAAAAGATTAGGCTATGTAAATAGGGTTTTATTTTCAGGGTAAGAGATTTTATGTTTGTGAAACATTAGAAATTAATTAACTAATTTCTGTATTATTTTAACTTTAAATATTATTGGTTATTAGAAGAAACCAAGGATTTTTTTCTGTGTTCCGCCTGGGTTTTCACCATAACCTTTGGGTTGGGCCCGTTTTTGTTGTAGGTTAGTTTTCCTGGGGTGGTTTACCTATTTTTCCTTCCACTGATCCCTTAGGGCGGTACATATTGGTAGCTTCTGAGCGCGGTTAATCGCCACGATTCTTTGTTTCTCCCTTGTCTTTTATTTTATTAATATTTCTGATTTGTCCACCAGTTCTTGGTTTCTTCTGGTACAACACTAATGAATTTATTTTTATTTGAGGGTTTTAATCTTATTTATTTCAGATTTTTAAAAGGGAATTTTTTATTTTAATAAGAATGTGTAAGCCAAACCGGCTCTGCTAAGTAGCTAATAGTTGTCCCCTGTTTTTGCATGTGATCACCATGGACCGGAGACCGGTACAGCTTGAATACCTGTTGAAGCAGGACTTAATCTACGAGTTGAATGTTCGAGGCATCCCTGCCAAAGAGTTACAAAGTGTGGTTGAGTTAAGGCAGAAACTGCACTCGGTTGTAGGATGTCCGGTGGATCTTCGATTTCTCGGTGAGTTCAATATTGAAACTCTATTTCTTAGCATCGAAGACAGATTAGATAATCTTAAATTGGAAATAGAATTACTTGGTCTGAATTCAAAGCAGAAGGCCCGAGTGGTGGGAAAGTTGAATAACTTATTCAACCGTGTTGTTGATCTTATGAATACAATTAATGATGCTGTTGTGAGAGGAAAATGGGCATTACTGATGGCAGATATTGAACAGACCATAAGTCTGGTAAAAAAGATGAAACCCGATGCTGACATTATCCAAACTGTGAGTAATACAGAAACGGTAGGCCTAGAACCGACTGGAATTTGCTCGCCAGTATTCCAGGAAGTTCCTGTGAGTGTAATCAAAGCTGAGGCCGCCCAACAATTTCCATCCCTGTCCCATGTGGACAGTTTGTCACATTGCTTGTCTCAAACTCATCTGAGTGTCCCTCCTCCCCAAATCACTCCTAATTTTTCCAACTTACCTCATCCTTTGGCTCGTGCATTAGAAACAGTGTACCGTTTCAATGATAGTTCACTCGAAAGAATTCTGGAATTCATTAAGTTTATTTGCGAGATCAAAACACAGGCAAAAATTTTTAACTTCAGTGAACAATCCTTGCTGGCCATAATTTCTTCTCAACTGAACGGTGGACTGCGTGATGTAGCTACGGATTCTGTGCTTAGTGGTTTGGATCTAGATAGATTCCATGAAAAGTTATTAGGAGTTTATTTTCCGATTAGAGCAAGAAGTTCTTTGCTTAATAAATATTTTTATCGAGTCCAAGAGGTTCAGGAACCTTTTGCTAAATATGTTCACTCAATAAAATTGTATGCCACTGTGTTCCGTTTAAATTTGTCTGAAAATGAGATTGTAAGCAACATAGTGGATGGTATGGCCCCTGAGACTCGGTCACAGGTAGTGTTTGAAGGTAGGCCTACTACGTACAGACAATTGGACACACTGTGTGCTAGGGTCAATTCTATTAGTTATTCAGACTCGCTTCGCTCTAATTCTCAGAGAAATCTTGTAAATATTCCCACTGATAGTAATCCAAGACAGGTGAGGCAACAAAATAGTGCTGTAGATAGGCGTAAATGTTTTCAGTGCGGAAGGTTTGGCCATGTGAGAAGTAACTGTCCTGATCTCAGACGGCGCCCTGATGATGGAAGTAATGATCAGTCTGCTCAAAGCCAATGAGATCGTGTACACCCCAGGTACCAGGGTGTACATGTCACTCGCGGCAGTGGTCAGAACGTTCATCATCTTGATGACTGTCGTCATGAGCGTGTGAATGTGAACAGTGTGAATGGGAGTGGTTGTGTATATAATCAGAAAGTGTCTGATAAAATTGTAAATAATAATCAGAGAGATAAGCCTCACCGTGTAAATAAGTTTAATTTTAAGACTGGATTTGACTCTTCTAAGTGTAAATATAGTTATAAGTTGTATCCCAAAGTAAATAACCCCAAATGTGTCTCTCGGAACGGACTTTTATGTGGAATTCGGGGTAATCTTGATAGCAGCTTGCCACTGATTAGTGTAGAATCATGTAACCATGTTTTCTCAGCGCTTTTAGATAGTGGAGCTGCGGTAAGCTTGCTCTCCTTAGATGCATTCAACAAGATGTGTTGTTCGCAGAAAGTGCCTAAATTGAATAAAGATGTGGAGCCTTGTAGTACGGCCGACTCTAGGTCTCTGGACATCCGTGGTAAAGTTAAGTTGAAGATTCGGATTTTGAATTTCACTTGGACAATGGATTTTATTGTGGCAGATAATTTGATTATGCCCATGATTTTAGGTGCGAATTTCATGAAGCGTGCAGGCTTGTTGTTAGATATTATGGAGCAGGAAGCATTTTTCAAATTTTGCCCAAGCGCAAAAGTTAAGTTTATCAAGCCCCCTTTTTTCTGCAAACCAATTAAGGCATCGATGTTGGTTGAGCCTAATGGACCATGTTTGAATCTGGATCCGGACGATTCAGTGAATATGATTAGTGTGGACCTAAGTCATTTGACTCCATATGAAAGTGATAGAGTCAGTCAATTGCTTCATGAGTATCCGGATGTCTTAACAACCGAATTGGGACGTACCGATGTGCTAGAGTATGAGATCGAGCTTCTTGATTCTCAGCCAGTAAGGCGTCCGCCGTACAGTCTCTGCCCGCCAAAACTCAAAATCTTAAAGGAACATGTCAAGACTATGTTGGACCAAGGTGTGATTAGGCCATCGAAGTCTAATTACAGTAGTCCGATTTTCTTGGTGGAGAAAAGTGGTGGTAAATTTCGTCCCGTCGTCGACTATAGATATCTTAACTCCAAAATCAAAATAGACTCTGTCCCTATGCCTGATTTACATTCTTCCTTTGGTTTCTTTTCGGGTGCTAAGTTCTTTACTTCTTTTGACTTAAATCAAGCTTATTATCAGATTCCACTTACAGAAAAGTCTAAGAGGTTGACCGCTTTCTGTACAGATTGGAACATCTATGAATTTAATTGCGTCCCATTTGGCCTTGCCACGGGAGCTCAAGTCCTGACCAGACTACTGGACGGCATTTTCTCAGACGTGAAGTTTGAGTATGTGTACCATTACCTAGATGACTTGGTCATTTATTCTCAGTCCCTTGATGAGCATCTAGATCATGTGCGAGTTGTGCTCGAGCGCCTTAGGGTGGCTGGACTCACAGTTAACCCGGAGAAGGTCACTATGGCCGCCCGGAAACTGTCGTTTTTGGGCCATATTGTCTCTGCTGAGGGAGTGACAATTGACCCGGAACGGACTCGCGCTATTAGAGAATTTCGCCCTCCCAAAGATGTTAAAGGTGTTGCCAGGTTTATTGGCATGGTAAATTTCTTTCATAAATTTATTCCTAATCTTGCCCATATTGCTGCTCCATTGAATGACTTAAGAAGAAAAGGATGTAAATTTTCTTGGTCGGATGAGTGTCAAAAGGCTTTTGATGAGTTGAAACTTCATATTGCCAATCCTCCGGTTCTTATGATGCCAGATTTCTCAAAAAGGTTCGTCATTCAAAGCGATGCATCCCCAGTAGCTCTGGGATGTGTTTTGTTACAAGAATCTCCTGAAGGGCGTAGGCCAGTAGCTTATGCGTCCCGAACCTTGACTGCTCAGGAGAGAATTTATTCTATGTACGAGCTTGAGGCCTTGGCAGTGCTGTTCTCTGTAGAGAAGTTCCGCATGTACATTGAACATGTGGAATTTGATCTTGAAACAGACTGCCAAGCTCTCAGCTGGGTTTTGGCTAAACCTCGTACGACTGGTAGAATTGCCAGATGGGCGATTCGTCTTTCTGCATTTAAGTTTAATGCCAAGCATATTAGAGGTGTTGACAACCAGGTAGCCGACACCCTATCTAGAATGTTTCAAGTAGAACCTCAGTCAGAATCGAAACCAGTTGTCAGTCAAAGTTCTGAAATTCCTACGCAGTTAGTGGCGGGGATATTATCTGATTTTCCTCTGGCGTTTAAATCGATTCAAGAGTTTCAGGCTGGTGACGAGCTCATAGGTCCAATAATAGATAGAATTAAAGCTGGTGAGCAGTTGCCCCAGTATATTCTGAAATCAAATGTCCTTTATAGTGCTCCCACAAGAAGAATGCCGGCTAAAATTATTTTGCCTTCCGCATTAGTGGATATAGTATTCGCGTATTTTCATGAATCACCAGTTGGAGGTCACTTAGGTTTTGACAAAACTCGTAATAAGATCAGAGAATATTTCTTATGGAAAGGCATGGATGCCGATGTGAGGGCCAGAGTGAAGGCTTGTCAGATCTGTGTCTGTTCTAAGCCTGCACAGATGACCAAAGTAGGTTTCCTTGCATCTGAAATTCCTAAAGCCCCAATGGATAGAATATTCATTGATTATGTAGGAAAGTTCCCTCGATCAAAGTCGGGTAATACCTATATTTTAACTGCGGTAGATTCATTCACTAAGTTTGTTTGGATGTTCCCCGTCAGGGATTCCAATACTAACATTACTATAGAATGTCTGAAAAAGATATTTGCTGTCGTCGGATTTCCACGGTCTCTTGTGTCGGATAATGCGAGCTATTTTGTTTCAAGAAAATTTAATAATTTCTGTTTTGATCTGGGCATTAGGCATATTACTACGTCTCCTTATTTTCCCCAAGCCTCACAAGTGGAGCGTTTTAATCGCAACCTGAAAGCAGCTTTAATTGCTTATCACTCTGAAGATCATTCTTCGTGGGATAACAATTTATATTGGCTTCAGTTTGCTTTTAATACTGCGAAGCATGAGGCGCACTTGTTCCCTCCTATATCCTTAATGTTGGGTTTCAGGCCAAATAATCCCTTGTGCAATCTTTGGTCGATTAATGACCTTTTACCTGACCATAGAGAATCTCATAAGGTGAAGGATATGTGGAAAAGAGCCTCAGCCAACCTTAAACTTTCCCATAATAAGAGGATGCAAAGATACAATAAGGGTAGGCGTGAAGTTAAGTTTTCTGTAGGAGATGAAGTCTACGTAAAGAATTTCCCACGCAGTAATGCTGCTGCCAGATATACAGCAAAGTTAGCTCAGAAATTCAGAGGACCGTTTGTTATTGTAGAGTTTCTTACCCCAGTCACAGTATTGGTTAGGGACCGATCCACTGGACATACTTTTAAAACTCATGTTACCCACTTAAAAGGGAAATGAATTGTACGTTGAGTTCAATGTGTCTCTTTAAGTATGTTTCAGCTTCCGGATCTCCTGTGCTGATCACATGCAATTGTGAGTTCACCAGTTCAGCAAATTAATATGTCAATAATGGGTTTCAAATTATATTTTAGTGAAAAGGGTATTTTGTTTGTAGATGTTAGATGGATTTTGTTAGATGGATGTTAGGGAAATTTGTAATTAGAAGCTTGCCTAAACGTTATTTAAAATTAAGTGAATTTTGTCACCTCCCCTTTGGATCATTTATTCTGTCTTAGACTAAACACCATTGTATACCCCTATGGGGAAAATTGTCTTTGGTTCTTTCTCTGCCGCTTCGTTTGAATACGTTACAGCTTGAGTCCTTGGACGGCTGGTAGAGATGGGGACTTACTCACAAACAACTACATGTCACACACCATCAAGAAATGGGTTACCCAAAAAAAAAACTTCCTCCTGTGCTGGTTGAGCTGACGCAGTCTTTCAGCTGAAAATTAACATCTTGAGGATCCTCGTCTGCAATGTCAGCCAACTGCCAAATTTCACCACTGTGCCAGAATTGACGGGGACGGTCTTGAGTGAGTGTGAGTGCATTACTATGGTAGGTGGGACCGGACGCGATACCTACCAAATCAAGGTATGACACCTCTTTCCTCTGTGACCCCCCTTATTTTGTTTGTAGTGCCTCAATCTGGTAGATTTCTTGCCTGCGGGCCAGAACCAGCGGCGTGTGAAACTCAGTGAAGAGACCCAAGTGCCTTTACTCCGAAGTTAGCCTCATAAGAGTTCTGTAGCCTAGGGTGGCGGACCTCTTCCTGTTTGATGCCATACTATATTGTGGTGTTGGGACCGACGTAGATGTGACTAGTACATGGATGATTTTTTGTTCAAGAATTATTATGTGAGTCTCCCATCTTCTTACCAGACTGTTCCAGCTTTCAAATTTTTTTCCCTCTTAATTCACTAACCTAATGTAATTATTTTTTTTTTTGCTCTATTGGTTCTGCTAAAAAGTGTATTAAAACATAATATGTTTTAAGTCAAGGGGCAGGTGAATTGTGCTGTAACACAAAGGTAAATGTTGCACTTGTTCTTGTGGCAGCATTGGAAGCAGCTGTAGTTCCGCTGGCCACCAACAGAGAGTGCTGTTTCAGGCATTATTTTACAAAATTATTAATCATAATTAGGATAATTAATTGCTTTTAGGACATATTATAGTATTCATTAATTTATTTAAGCTCTGACATTATATCTGAAAGTGTGTTTTGCTCTCAAAACATTATGAAGCAAAATTTTACTATTATGGTCTGCTGCTGGTGTTTCCTCCTTGTACTCAATAGAGCGCGCCGGCTTACAGTTTCTCTTCTCCCTGCTCTGTGTTTACCGACTTCTAAACTGGAAGGAAGACTCTCTGGGTAATCAACAATGGCCGCCTCCCAGGGAAATCGTTGCCGTTTTGGCTGGTGTTTTGGTTATTACTTTGTGCGAGTTTAACTGACATATTGTTCTTGTATTTTATTCTCATGGTTTTGGGTTTGTATTTGCATGTCTGTAGTGCGTTGTTGCAAGTTGGGTAGCACGTAAGTAATTCGGATTGTGGTATTATGTGTTAGGCGTCTGTTCCTTCGCCGCCATAATGGCGTTTCCTCATTTCCCGCCCCCCAGGTTTAGTATAGTAATTCAGTACCCCTGCTAGTAGTGTTGCGATTTGGTGTAGGCAGTTGTAGTTTCATTATTATTTGCTCCCTGTATCTATCTTAGGTTCAGTTTTCTTTAGCTTCTTTTCCTATCCTTTTTTGGCTTCGGCATTTTCGCGCCAAGCATAGCTTGTGTCCCGCCATTCTTGTAGCCTTGCCTTTTGCTTACGTACAAACCCAAACTGTGTTTACCCCTTTGAATGGTTTAAGGTTATAATTATTATTCAATATAATATACTTAATATTATTTGTGTATTTCGTAATTACACAGCCTGGCAACTGCTCCCTTAATTGGCCATTGGTGGTTTCTGTAGTTTGAACGTGGAGAGGTTCAAACTGTTTTGATGTAGGTTTATCTCCCTTCAGAACTAATTTTAAATTACATTTCGGTCCCAGTGCCTGTATATGTGTTTTTTAAAATGAATTAAGATTATCATTTTCGCCTGGGAACCGTCCTATTTATTTTAGTGATTTGGAAAATGCCAGTTTTGTCAATTATAAATATCAACGCATATAACTCACACCTTCTCAATGGCTTAATGAAATGAAAACATGAAATAGACCAAGCCAAGCTGTATTTTTATCTTTTAATAATTTATCCAAATGTATTGTTTAAAAGATTAGGCTATGTAAATAGGGTTTTATTTTCAGGGTAAGAGATTTTATGTTTGTGAAACATTAGAAATTAATTAACTAATTTCTGTATTATTTTAACTTTAAATATTATTGGTTATTAGAAGAAACAAAGGATTTTTTTCTGTGTTCCGCCTGGGTTTTCACCATAACCTTTGGGTTGGGCCCGTTTTTGTTGTAGGTTAGTTTTCCTGGGGTGGTTTACCTATTTTTCCTTCCACTGATCCCTTAGGGCGGGACCAACACGGTCAGGTGTTCTGTGGTCTCACAATATGTGTTTATCGGCAGAGAAAGATCGCTTTAAGATATCACCGGTGCGTATTTATACAGAGGAGTAGTGATACAAATAATTAGTGCAAATTCGTTTTAAATCCCAATAATGTTAAGAACACTTAAAATTATGCGATATGGTGTGAAATGTACCACGAAAATGAATTAAACTCATCGGTATTTTTGTCATTCTAAGCAAGTCAGCCTATGGCGGGACAATCGATATGTTATAATCAGGGTTCGGATGTTTATGACCTAAAAAAGTGGAAAATATGACTGCAAATATGACCTTAAAAATGGTTAAATATGACCAAAAAATCCTAAATATGACCTCATAAAGGAACGTATTTTCTAAAAATAAAGTTCCAATTTAAAACGTTAAATGATACTAAATTCTTACATCAGATTACTTCAATCAGATAATCACTTTTTAACAATATTACAGGTGATTCGCAGTTTTACTTATAGTCTAAAGAACTTTTAATCTGTTAATGTTTCCATATACCACTGCAAATGAGAACTGAAAATATTTTGAAAACATGTCTATTGGAAGTTGTTAACAACAAGGAGGAAGAGGTAATTGTGTTATTATTTGTTATTGTCCCTTCATATTTCAGTTACAGTAAAACCAAAATATTCCTGACTCTTTTTCGGGGAAAAAATTTTAAGTCTACAATTTAGTGCACATACTGCACAATTGTGCTGTTTTACTGAATTTATAACTGAAATATGACGTTAAATTACAAATATAACCGAAATATGACCAAGACCATGAAAATTGCCGAAATATGACTTTATATGCAAAATAAAAGCGGTCCAATTAGGATAGGAAATGTGCAATTCATGTTTAACTTGTGTTTGCGCGAGAATGGAGGTAAAGATAAAAATATGACATGTCATAAACATCCGAACCCTAGTTATAATATTATATCGTTATCGACGATAGGCGCGCGTGATGCGACTTTTCATCAGCTGTTTAATTTTCTTAGATTAACCTTATTGATACAGCCAATAATATAGCGTTCTTAATATTTTATTTATTATTGTACGAGATTATAAAATGCTTCTTTATATCTCCTAGTGTTGCCATGCAGTTTACCTAATCGATGTGTCCACGATTAATTGTTTTTAATTAAAGAAGCTACAGGTGTGAAGATATTTCAGTGTTCTGCACTTGTTTAAAAAAGAAAGCAAGTGTACGTAAGTTCGATAAAGTTAAAGTGATAAAAATAAAATGATGAAAATAAAACGATAAAATTATGACGATAGACATCTGCTAATGGTTCAAATTCCACGTATTCTTATACTTGATTTTTCACTGATTTATGAGCTAAATAGCCATTGAAAGCTGGATTTTGTGACAACGGGAGGCTATTTAAAAGTAAAAACAGTATAAAATCATCGAACTTCCGCAACACGGGAGGACTGTTACTAATTTTCTAGTGGAGTGAAATTTTTACATGCAGATATAAATTGATGTAGGGAGATCAGGTGTCGACGCAAGTTGCAAGCTCTGATGGCAGGTAGGCTTAATGCTGTTGCGGTAGCCGGGATGTCCGACGTAATTTAGCCGGAGTGAGGTATGACTGTTGAACCTCTCCATATAATTTAAGTAACTAGTTCATGGTCATATCCACAAATCTAATTGTGGTGATGTATCTGCAGGAAGCCAGGGTTAGCACTAAGCCCCGATACACACAACGCTGGCATGCTTGCTTATTACGGACGTACCACCTAGCAAATGATTTCAGTTTGAATTAAATGTAGCAAGTTAATATGACCAAGAGAATGGAGACAATCACTAACACTTGTTTTAAAAGGGAGAAAGTGTGATTAGGTTAGTCTTCAAATCTTAAATAAATAAAATAAACGGTTCGACAATTCAAAATTAAAATGTAGGTATAATAACGATAATAATAATAATAATAATAATAATAATAATAATAATATAATTACATCTGAAGCTATACATTGTATAGATAGTCATTGTCAGAAGAAATAAAGTTACAGTCACTGCAGTAATCATGTAAGTTATGTAAAAAAGTCCTTAAAAGAATAACATTTCTTCTCATACAAATGCTCTTTCAGTTTAAGTTTAAAACACCTGAGATTTTTGACATTTAAGATAGGACAAACAAATTACAACTTTGGTTAAGAGAATATGTAGAACATTTGTTATTCTTAGCTCAATTCTAATAATACACGATTTAAGAGTAACCTATTTAACTTTAATACAGTCCACTATGACATATTATACATGGCACAATTGGATGGGGAGGAGGCTCGAAAACTATTCTTTCTACACTAATTTTACTCCAAAACGTATTAATAGACTTTATCTACCTAAACCTCTTGACTTTCTTTCTTTCTTTATCTGAGTTTTACCTCTCCCTTTTAGGATTTAAGCGACCCAAGCCGCCCGGGCCTTTCAGGGGCGCGACCTGTCGGGAGAGGGATTATCTTTGGATCACATACATACTTTTTTGACCAGACAAGGACAGGGAGGGCCTCCCGGATGAGTGATCAGCCCAATGCCGGGGCCACCTGCAAGACAACACGAACACATAGGACGAGACACACCATTCACACACACACACACTCACTTCAAACAAGGCGAGGATGGGATGAAGATGATAATGACGGCCAGAAGATGATATCTGGGGACCACAAGGGCCTAAAGTTACCCGACATTTGTCTCACAGGAGAGGAAAAACCCCAGAAAAAACCCACCTAGGTAACTTGTCCCGACCAGGAATCGAACCCGGGCCCGCTGCGTGAGAGGATCGAACTCATCCCCTGAGCCACAGCGGTGGACAACCTCTTGACTATCAGTCTAAATTAATATTTTTTCGAATTAATCTACATAGTGCGTGTCAAATTTATAAACATATTTTCTCACGTTTCTGGTAGGCCTACACTAATAGAAATTCAAGCTTTAGCCACATCCCAATACATACTATACAAGACGAAACCAAACAAATCCTTTAACTGAACTTAAACGTTTTACATCTGCAAGTCTAAAACACAGATCTAGCTTTGGCCCCAGATTATTCAATTCCATAATTAAACATAACCCTGTATTAACCTGAACAATTACAAATGGAAGAAAATAGTTACGTTTACTACATAATTATTTTTTTTTTTTTAATATTTCTTCTTTCTTTATATTTTTAAAATTTCCTTTTTATTATTACTGTAGATAGATCTGACTATTATTTCAATGTATTTATATTAATTTCTGAACTACCCCCGGCCACGAGCATCTGCTCATTCGGGTGGCGTCCTAATGTAAAATTAATGTGAAAAAATTGTAAAGAAATCTTTCATATACAACATTTATTCAAGACAATAATTCAACTTTCAACTTTAAAGTTAACTTTGTGAAAACTGAAAATCAACAACCAATGAAGTATGTATTTTGATGTTAGTTTGCAGCTAAGTGAGACGGGATAATACGTTTAGAAAGTTTAAAGTAAAATCGAATAAAATCTTTGCGATTCACTTTCAAAATAATGAGTAAAACAGACTGTAAAAAACTGACTGAGAATTTCAATTTAATTTAAACAGGTGATCATATTTAAACTGGCTTTTGCTGCTTAAATAAAATAGAGTATTTTGGAGGGTTCGACTTTAAATCGAAATCTATGAGAATCAGCTTTGCGAAAAATAATCTAGTGAGCGAATGCTGCTCTAAGTTATTATTGTAACCTATTTAAAGTATTTTACAAGAGCAGAATTTTATTCTGTAAATATGATAATATAAACAAACAAGGTTCTGACTTTATAAGCCAAATCTATGCAAAAGAACATTTTTAACAAAGGACCTCCAAGATAAACAAGGGCAATCACGTTATGTCACTACGAATGAATGCAGGTTCCTTAAAACATGTTAGAATGATTTCGTAATAAATTTCATAATGGTTATCACAAACATACTAATTAATAACGAACATTTATCTCTTTCTGCGTTTTAGCGGTTTTTGATACAAATAAATCTGGTCTATTATGAATAAACCTCACGAGATAACCAGACTATACACCACGACAATTTCTACGAAAGCAATGATTCAAACAGAATCTTGTCTCTTGTACGTTCCCACCAAAATTATTAGAGCCATCTAAAAAACAAACATAAACGCCCACATAGAAAGAGACGCAAATCTAAAATGTTCGAGTAATGTAGTAGAAACTGTAACAGAAAGTAATCGATGGGATTCGTGTGACATCCTAGTAACATACGTAACTCCAGCAGGCCTACAATATTTCAAACTAATTCTCGTTTTCGAGTTCTTTTGTTTGCAGATAAGACAGATACATAAAAATATATATTTCGGAAATCGTATTCTTTTACTAAGAAGGAACATAAGTAAATCTTGAGAGAAGACGTGGCACAGATAAGCATATACAGTTTAGTTTGGAGTATGCCTACAATATGGCCATATTTTCAAGAAATCGTGAATAAGCTATCCTGGTGCCTACGAATATGATCAATTACTGTTTAAATTCTATTTAGAAATCAGACCTAGATGTAAACATTATTGATAAACTGAAAAGGGACATTATTATGATTCTGAAGGTCTTAGGCCTATAAAAACGATTTCATTAATTCTAGCAGATGCCCGGAAGATATTTAAAAAACTACTACACATAACACCCTAAGCGACTTCCCGTGAAGATATAGCCTAGCCTATCTGTTTTACACTATCCAAGGTACACTTCCTGTTTCAGCCTGTGTCAAGATGGTGATGACTAGGGACCGGATTCTTAGGTTTTTACCTATTTTTTTCCTTGCTTCCAAAACAAAAAGCACTCATACACTTTTTCGAATCATGTCCATAGGATTCACCCACATTAATTCTGTGGCACCTAAAAATACCTAAATGGGGTATAAAAACCTAAATATACCTAAACGGGATATAAAACCTAAAATATCTAATTTAGGCTATTTTTTTTTTACTTTTTTTGTTTGTCAGTTGAGGAATCGATATTTTGCGGAGAGACAATAATTTTTGTCGGGTTGAAATTAATACCACCAGCGTTTCGTTCAACCCATTGTCGTCTAGGATGGACTGTATCAAGAGAGAAAGTGTAGAGTACCGGCGTATTCCTTTTAAAATATTCGTACGAACAACCATTGTTGCCGTGTATGAACAAGGATATAGATTTCTGTGTTTTAAAACGTTTGTCTGCCTTTAGTACTGTCTTGTTATTCACATTGAGTGGTCACACTGTGTTTTAAGAAGCCGTGTTAATTATGTTTGAATCCTATGTAGCACATTCAAATTCATTAAACCAATTATCCTACCCGGAAAACGACACTTTGGAAAAAAACCTAAAAAAAACTATTTCACCTAATGGAAAACCTAAAACAGTGTTCTTAAAAACCTAAATATCCGGTCCCTAGTGATGACTGATAAATGATGCATAAGTATTTCGTTTTTGTATAATAGGCCTATGGCATCGGATGCATAAATGCCCTCGATAAACGTAAGAATACGCTCGTTAAATAAATAATTTAGATTTAAGCAACTAAAGGCACTGTAGTAGAAAAAGTAAGCTAGTATACGAACTGGGCGTAGAAGTTTTACCAGAAATGCATGTTATCAGGTCCCCTGAAATAAGCTATTTTTGTCACATATCTTCCTTGTTAAAATCACCCACATAAATTCCAATCAATTAATTTAACATAAAACTTTTAAAATATATTTTGATTTGAAGGTTTTTCCAGAAGATTATGAGGATTATTTTCAGCAAATAAAAATCTATTTTGAAAAAAAGTTCCCTCAATTTGACAAAAATTAATAACATCGTAGATGAAAGCAGATATCCCGGAATCCGCAAGATAGTTTTGGACTCGTGAAATATATTTTTCAATCGCTTAATATCGAAACATGAGCTTTTCTATACAATCCTGATCTTATCCGTCTCTTTTCGCCAATTTAAATTATTCACAAGGTAAAGTAAGGTAAGAATTTTTTTTTTCAAAGCATTTTTCAGACTCAATCCAGTATTTAGCACCAAAGGTGACTTATGTATATGAATGAAACATAAGTTGGTCAACATGTTGACACAAGTTAATACCAACAAAGAAGAATGCAGGTATGTTGGAGTCCGGAAGATATGATCGCCTGTCAGGCACATTTCAGTGGCTTAATACTCAAACACATATAAGCTCATCTATACAAGTTCCCCTATGCCAGCCTCATTCTGCCTCTTTATTCCATCTGAATGCTGGACCACTCGGCTGTCAAGCAGGAGAACTATTTCTTTCTCCTAGACACGGGCAAATCTCAGTATCGAATTGTAGCAAGGCCTGTCACTCAAATGTCCAAGTCCAACTCAGCCGGAACGAGCATCTGAAAAAGCCCTTCCCCTCATCTCCCCCTACTGCTTTGCTTCCTTCTCGGTATCCACCATATTTTTTTTCTCTCTCTCTTCTTTCTGCTTACTGATCTCACAAACTCCCTCCTCAGATGTTGTGGCTATCATTAATCATTATACTCGTTCCATTAGCAAGAATGTTTGAGGTAATATCCTAACCACCGCGGACACCTGCAGCTAATAGAGACATCGCCTTTCAAACTTGAAACCAGTATCATGATATTTACCAGAACCATGGCTTACATGAACAAGGCTGCAAGCATGTGGAAACATCAGAACAGAAGGTTATGCCTTCTGTTAGCTAGGGTGCGGATTTATATGCACTAAAATCGTGAAAATATGGATGCAAATATGCTTTAAAAATGAAAAAAAAAGCACTAAAAATAGCAAATATGCACAAACTAAAGATCACCCTTTATTATATGCCAGCAATCTTTTTCCACATGTTGAAGGATATCCTCCAGCACAGTATTATGCTGGAGGATGTAGATTCTTAGATTACAATGTAGTTCTCAAAATCTATTTAAATTCTCGGCAAGTAAACAGAAAATTTCCTTTCTACTTTACCTTAAACAGACCTGCCTTTGTATCATTGGAGTAAAAGGAATTATAATCCATGGAATTATTTAAATACTTAGGAAAACGAAGCCTAACTCTTCCATCAGTTATTAATGTCTTCTAGCCTTCAATCCATCATTTCAGATGTTAACTATGCAAGTTCATATCTTTACGCATTATCTTTCCTTTGATTTGCCACAGTCGCCCATATACTTAAGTCACGAACTACTATTAAAAACAAACTGATCAAGTTAATCATTCCAGTTGTAACAAGAGACAGGTGATACAATTATTAAATAAATAGACCCCGGTCTGTAGGGCAAGCTGTGAAAGCTATTGCTGCCAATTAGATAAAAAGAGAACAAAAACAAAAGAAAACCAAATTACATTTCCCTCTTTTTGTACTAAGATACTACATATACGCACACATACGTCTTTAAGGTATAAACATGCTCCGTGTTTTAATATATGCCGAAATATGCGCAGTAAAATCTTGCAGTGATCTCAAGAAATAAAAGTACAAATTTGCAAAACCTGAACTTTAATTGACAGCATTTATTTATTTATTTTTGTTAAAACGCATATTCGCAAAACGAGAAAATATTTTTGTTTAATATATCTAAAAAACTAGATTGCCATAATTTCTTAGACAGATTTACGAACATGCCGGTAAGAAATCGTTAATCTGTAGGACTGAGGTGCGGTTGAAGTATTAAGGTCAGCACGGATATTTTTAGTTACACAGTTTTGTTAGCAATGTTTATTTAAAAATTACAAATGTTTAAATGAGGACATAATATATCTCTTGTTTTGATAAACAATAGCTAGGAACATATCAAACAAAAAATTAAACAGTTCGTGGGACCATAATGAAATCAAAGATGTAGAATCTAGATAGGCCTACTGTAGTTGTTAATAACTAAATACATTTTAGTTTCCTATTGTCAACAGTGTTCCCGAGTAAAATACCATTATCCTAAAATACAATATTAGGAAAGAGGGAGACTTACGGAAAAACATGGATGTTTTAAACGGATGTACTGTCCGTGCATTTAGACGTGAGCACTGTAAACACAATGCGCAGTGGTATCAGTCATCACGTGATTCATACTAGCAACACACTTCCCTCCCGTCCCGCCCTATCTCTGCGGCGCATGCCAGTGTTCACGTCTAAATGCACAGGCAGTATTCTATATTTAAGGACAATTAAATGGTAAATAACAGAATAAGTATATATACTAAATTTTGCTGTGAAAAAGAAAACCAACAAATATTCTCAATGAAAACTTTTGTTTATTAAGTTGTAAATGTTTGTGTTGGCCCCCAGCTGCAAATAAAAAAATGTCCAAAACAATTTCCTGTTGATATTTGCTCTTCTGCGATGATGTATTATATCTAAAGACCCAGAAATCGTAGGGGAATTTACTTCTACTAAAGATATAGGTATTATTTTAGCCTTTTCGCCTATGTTATTCCCTTAATCACCTACACGTTTTGCCTTGCAATCCGCGCAGTGCATAATACATGCCGCTCTCATATTCCCCTAGTGTCTTGTTTAGATACACATTATCATGTTACCAAATGTGCCAAAAGTGTGTCACTCCGGTGTTATATAAAACGTTGGTAATAGCTTACAGCAAGAGACATGCGGTCCAATAATTAATACCCCAGAATGCGAGCCATTCCGAAATTGATATTGACATCAACCCAGTGTACAGGCTAGCTCAAAACTCTGTCATCGCAGTCAGCCCTCGCTACCACACACGGCTTAGTACATTTCCCTAGTCTTCAAAAGCGAGTTTCTAGATAACTTACTTTTGTTATAGTAGACGGCATACTGCTAGTTATAGAACGGAATGGTATATCATAGCCAAATAGAGAAAGATAAAAATGTAAATTACAAATTAAATTTGTTAAAACTATAACCCTAATGTACCTACGGGTAAAATAGGGTTCGTAAAACTGTATATTCAATAAATAAATAATACGTAATACAATGCTACAGCTATGTTTCATTTTATTATTGCTCTCGTTTAAGAATCGATTAAAACGGAAATATTCTAAACTGAAGTGGATCGAAAAAATAAATAAAAAACTGCAATTTTTAACCAACTGATATAAATTAAATTCATTATGAGGAATTACAGGGGTTTTAAAGAGGTGTTTATCTAAACTTAGGCGATTATAACTGAAGTGATTTCATAATTATAACTTCTAAAATACAAATGTTTAAGGTGTTCCGAAAAATGCTCCTTGTGGTGCAATTATAATTAATTTCCATATAGTTTTAAATTGAGAGTCTTCATGTAGCCGCTAAACAAACTTGCAAAAAATAGTTACACAAACTTCGATGTCGTCAAAAAATTGTTGCAAAAAAGTTTATAATTACAATTAAGTAGCTAGTTAAGAGTGATGCGAGTAGTTACGCATGTGCAAAGTAATCGATGTATCGATCGCAAAGAAGATTGAAATAATCAATACTTTCCTTAGTTTGATACCCTTGCAACTTGAAGACCATCTTGAACATCTGTTACTAGCTAGAATAAGTATTTTCACAGAAGCAATCTTTGTTATTATTCACTATCTTAAAAAAGCATGTTATGTAATACAAAAGCATTAAGTGGATTGGAGAATTTCGGAAATTGAAAAGGATTCGCCTCGGGCTCGCCTTTCAAACACTTCTCTGATTTTACAAAATTCCACTATTGTGTCGCAAATTACTATTCCATAAGAATATTTAATATAAAGGAAAAAACAGCTTGCTACTGACCTGCAGTTTTCCATTAGGTTAGTGATATTTATGTAACTTCGGAAAAATCTATAATTTTTATGTCATTGTAAAATGAGAAAAGGAAAATTTAAAAAAAAATCAATTACACGGTACTATCTTTTGGGGGAAGTTATTCGTTATTAATCTGTATACTTATAGGAAGGGACGATTAGAATGCGTGAGTGACGGATTTACGAATTTTGGCTACTCCCATTGAAAATGTTATTTTTTGTTTGTTTCAAACAGTTCTAGGCCGAAATATTGTCGTTTTACGTTTGCGAAAAACCAGGACATTTACCGTATTCCATAATTTTTTGTTTCTAGTATTTAAAAAAAAAATATATATTTCTCAAGGGAAATCTCGAATTTTAAAGAAGCATATAAGGACTTAAATTACATATTTAGCCTATCGAAAGTCGCACACACATAGTATATTCATGTTAATACAATAAATACTTAATAAACCAAATAAATATCTAATTGGCAGTTATTTCAGTGATATAAGTCTAAAAGAACCAAAAAATGTTCATGCAATCTGATTTTTGCTTCAGCAGAGACCTATTTTAGTCTAGGACAGTTAATTTATTTTATATCTTATTTCATGAAAGAAATAGCTGTATTTTGTATCCCTGTAATTTAAATCCTCAGCGCACCCTCCATATAAATAGATCAACGAGACTGAGTTAACCAGTTTATCTACACTACAGGCAACTGTTACCAGTAAATTCGTAATTTATTTTATTTATTTATTTAATAATAACGAACATTACAGGTATAAAACCCAATTACAATGTCCATGCCAAAAATACAATGCATACATATAAAATAATTAAAACATAAGATACAAAAGACACAGATACACAAAAGATAAAAGTAAAAAGTACACAAAAAAAAAACTTTACAAGCAGAAAAAGAAATTCTTAGCTACTTCTGGGTTCCAGCAGTTGCCAGGTTATAATCACAGTACATAATGCCTTTGAGAATTAAGATAAGAAAGAAAGAAAGAGTGAGGAGAATGTTTGGCATGATACATTAAACCAAAACACTAACTACAATTGATTGTAACTACGTTTAGTGATTTTAATTCAGTATTAAATCAACTTCAACTAAAGCTCTTTTAAATTCATTTTCGGACATGCTAAGTATATCAAAATTTAAAAAGTGAATTTTATTACACAAAGTGGTTACTTTATTTAAAGATGAATTTTTATGAATATCAGTATTTACCATGGGGGGTAAAAAATAGCTTCCTGTGTCTACTTAGTTTACATGGCACGTAAAAATAAATCTTCTTAACAATATTATTATCATCAATTTTTGAATGCAATAATTTGTGAAGAAATATTAAACCTTGACTATTTCTTCTAAATTTTAAACTTTTAATATCATATAGTTCTAAAAGCGTTTGGTAATTCAAATATGTTGGATAATGGCCAGTACTTCTGAATATAAAAAAATTGTAAAACTTCGATTGTATTTTTTCTATTGAATCAGAAAGTTTAATAGTCATTGGATTCCATATGACTGTACCATATTCGAGGTGTTGTCTGACCAATGAATTATAAAGTCTGATTAATGTATTTTCGCTAAATGTGCATGGATTCCTTATAATAAAACCTAGATTTCTTAACGCTTTTAAAACTATTGTTTCAATGTGGCTGTTAAACCTGAGATCCTTGGTAAATGTTATCCCTAAATCTCTAGTTTCCATTACTTCATCAAGTTTAACATTATTTATATTATAGGCGTATGATATAGTCTTTCTACATCTATTGAATGTCATTTTAACACATTTCTTAATGTTAAATGGAAGTTTATATTTATTACTCCATGTATATAATTTGTTTAAGTCGTTTTGGAGTTGAAAACAATCTGAAACTGAAGCAATAGATTTATATATTTTAATGTCATCAGCAAATAATAAAATATTGGAGTTGTTCACGACGTTCGGTAAATCATTTATGAAACATAGAAACAATAAAGGGCCTAAGTTTGATCCTTGAGGAATTCCGGAATTAACCACAAACTGATCAGATAAGTGATTTTGATAACTCACTACCTGTGTTCTATTTCTTAAGTATGAGCACATAATTTTCATAAAGTGAGTGGAAAAAGAAAATTGAGCTAATTTGTTAACTGTTATAATCTACAAAATTAACGGCCTAAATTCCAAGTGGATCTGATATATATATATATATTTATTTATTTTGGTTTTTCATAAAAAAACAATGAAAGTTTATACTTTTATACGAAATATCACTGAAATTAGCCCAACGTTTACACCGAGACTCAACAATTTTATTCATAGGTAATCCCACGAGAGCTAATTTATCTGATGAAACTCGTCAACTCGAGTTGGATTTATTAAGACTATTCCATGAATAAAAATGTAACGGATTATACAAATAATAATTACTTTCGTGTTTTGTTGTATAAAAACAAAACTAACAGCTACGACATCACGGCATACTATGAACCAACCATCCATGAATCGATTCGAATTACCAGTGGAGCATATAAGACATAGTTACTTCATTCAGGTAAGCTAACAGCAGAACAGAATAAAAGCACATGAAGTGGCTTGCACCGAATCGAAATTGTGTTTTTAATTATTGTACATTTCTATTGTTTCAATTTCCCAACAAGTTATGTTGTATACAATAATCTGTTTTCGTGCTGCTTAGTGGCAGCATATGACGTATTAATCACTGCACACAGATGCTTACGTGTCCAATAACGAGCAGACGTTTTACCCGAAAAAACGGTATCCTCGCGATTCCTACAAGAATATTGTAATATAAAGAGCCGTGATTCGTCTATATCCGAGGAATTTCTAAACGTTATTGGTAAACATCAAACACGCGGCGTATGAGTGGAATAGTCATTGTAAAATAGGATCCCACCTGTGGGTAAAAAGAGAATTTAATCACAAGAATTTTCCTGTGAGATTGTGTACAAAATGTCAGGGAAAAGGAAAATTCCTGGAAACACTACTAATTTTTCACTGATGATAATAAACTTCTCTCGTTTTACCTAACATGACACAACATTTATTTCAATTCATCTTTGTATGGCTAGTTTGTTCTGTTAAGACAGAATCTGGTCCTGAAGTGAGCATGACATTTTCACAGTAGCTGTTGTAGTAATTGCAAGTAACGACTACCGCCACACTCGCAATCACCTCTTGCTTTATTGCCATATACTTGCGTTCTTATTGCGCAATTATCCCGGTTTGTCACTTCTTTTTCAAACAGTGCTAACTACTCCCCAAGGTTAATAGCAGTACAAACACTTCGCATTCCACACCTTCATTCCTGGATAATACTCATCTCGATTTTACAAACGCAATGGGAAGCTTCAAAAGTATTGCAGTCAACCCTCGATATAATGCCACTATCCGTTCTCTATCATTTAGTGGCACTAAGCGAGGGTGGCACTAAAACGAAATTTAATTTTTAAAAGAAAAATTGCATAAAACAGTGCTGTATTAATTTACTGTACTGTATTAAGAAAGAAAAATTAAATAAAAAGCAAATAGTGAACTTCAGCACAAAATTAAATACACTGTACTGTATAGTAACTCAATTTGTTATAATTAGGGACCGGATTTTTAGGTTTTTAAAAACACTGTTTTAGGTTTTTCATTAGGTGAAATAGTTTTTTTTAGGTTTTTCCCCCAAAATATCGTTTTTGGGTAGAATAATTGGTTTAATAAATTTGAATGTGGTACCCACTGCCGTAATAAACTCGATTTCATTTGTTTCGGCATAATTAACACGTCTTATTAAAATTCACAGTGTGACCACTAACTATGAATAACAGGGAAGTAATAAAGGCAAACAAGGGCTTTAAAACACAGAAATTTATATCCTTGTTCATACACGGCAACAATGGTTGTTCGTACGAATATTTTAAAAGCAATACGCCGGTACTCTTCCTCTCTATATACTGTCCATCCTAGACGACAATGGGTTGAACGAAACGCTGGTGGTATTAATTTCAACCCGACAAAAATTGTCTCTCCGCAAAATATCGATTTCTCAACAAACAAACAAAAAAGACAAAAAAGTAGCCTAAATGAGATATTTTAGGTTTTATATCGCGTTTAGGTGTATTTAGGTTTTTATACCCCATTTAGGTATTTTTAGGTACCATAGAATTAATGTGGGTGAATCCTATGGACAAGATCCGAAAAAAGAGTATGAGCGCTTTTTGTTTTGGAAGTAAGGAAAAAAATAGGTAAAAACCTAAGAATCCGGTCCCTAGTTATAATATATGTTCAGTGCTACAGTACACAAAGGGGTTGAAAATCATGTGGGTTCATGTAAGTGATGAACTGTAACTGAGTAACTGTAGTGTAGTTTCAAAATAATTCTGAAACTGGAAAAAATATCACTGCAAGCTATTTTTGGTAAAAATCTTATATTCAGTGGCACTAAATGAACTGGCACAGTAACGAGGTGTCTTATGTATCTTATATGGGAGAAGATTTGATCACTTGCATTTATTGGCGCACGGCGAGGGTGGCACTGTAAAGAGGAGCATTATATCGAGGGGTGACTGTACTTACATGTGGGACAAATGGTCCTTATTTTTAACTAAAAACTCTTTAACCAGGTGCACAACATCGAAGATTTTTTTTTCGAGAGGTTCTAGACTAGACAACACCTACCCTTCCCACTGTCTAAAACATTTGCGCGCCGACTATATACAACAACAGGCCCACTGAACAGCCATTCTTTTATAACATACACCTCATAGCAAAACAATTGCTCATTCTAGTGTTAAAATTAGGTAGGCCTACTACAAAGTAAAATGTCTGAATTTACAGGAACGGATGCTTCCTCAAAATTAGACTATTTTATACTGTTAATTCAGAAGTTCAGAAAAGTTGAGGATTGAAGACAAAATTAGATGTTTTAGATTAACAATTAAGTTGAAGATTGTAAGTTGTTGCTTTGTGTATAAAAGAACAGATCTTATACAATTGTTATTATCTCCACTAATTTTCAACCAGCTATGGTAAGTAGAAGTATATTTTCTCTAAGATTTTAAAATAGAATACAGTGTGTCACATCGGTTACAAGACACATGGAAAGTTTAAGTTGCATCAGACTGAATATTCTGATCATGTTGTAACTTCTTATGTGATACTGCAGTAATTGAATTAATTGGATGGAACTAATATTTTATGTTAAATAAAGAAGGAACTTGGTTTTTATGTAGGCCTATACCTGTCACATCCGTTACAAATTACTGCAAAACATATATTTTCTAAAAACTGAAATAAAAATTATGATAATCACCTACTTGGGCAGGTAACATTAACCTTTATGTACCAGTGTAGTATTTTAAAATTAAAATTATCCAAATATTTTAACAGATTTTGAAGCCAATGTAGAAATAAGTGTAGAGGCAGATGTCATTTTTTTTTGTCACATCCGTTACGCAATATAATTAGTTATTTACTGTAATTTTTCAGAGCAATAATAATGAAAATTCACATGATTGCAAAGGGGACCACAAAGTAAGTAGGCAAGTAAGAAACATTATAAAAATGTATTTACATTTTTTGAAAATTAGCTATTTCCTCGTGTACATATCACATCCTTTACTAAAAGAATGGCTGTCAAACAAGGTATACAGGCTTGTTTCTCTGTCTGTTTGTTTGTTTCTTGATGTGCACCTCAATCTAAAGTAAAAACATTAAAGCTCCTGAGTCATAGAACAATATTAAGTTTTCTTGCTTTCCCACTATTGGAAAATTTATCAAGCACTATTTCAAGCACTGATCGCTTGGCCGCTGTGACTGGAAAGGGTAGAATTATTTTGATCAGCTGTTAGTAGCAACAGTCGGTATGGAACTGTTTTAGACATTGTCCACTCTAGGCTGTAGCCTCCTCAGCCCCCTTCGGAATACGCCCCCGATAGATCTGAACTTGTCTTGTTTACCTTAGTTACGGATACTAATGCTTGTGGAAGCTCAGCTGCTGATTGGCTATCCGCGAGCCAATCAAAATTCTTTGGGTCTTCGGACAACGCAGATTATATTATAATAGATGTGACCGTTATTCAGTCGTTATTCCGGTACCGGTCAACCAATCAAAAGGCTTCGTCCCGTGGAAGTTATAAATGCGTATACCAAGTTTCATGAAAATCCGATAACGCTTATTTGAGTTATCGCACGTACAGACACACGGGTAGACAGACAGACGGACAGACATTTTCCCGTCCACCACACAATCTCAGAAAGTACAATTCTGGCACTTAATGATTAAACTTATAGATATAACACGCTTTACAGATTTGAAATATTTGCAAATTTGCACAATCTGTATTTATACGCACATTTTGTGTATGCTTACTTCATATAGATCTAGCCTTTGTAGTAGTAATAAACAATAATATAATGACCTCACCCCGAAAGAGGTGAATATGTTACTTCTTCTCCTTTCCCTGAGTTCTACCTCCCTCGTTGTACGGACATTAATGCGGTCCGGGCTTTACCGGACCACATCTTATCGGGGGAGGAAGTTTCTACGGACTACATACATAATTTTTTTTTTACCAGACAAAATGATGAATGCCCGGATGAGTGATAAGCCCAATCCCGAGGCCACCTCCGAGACAACACGATCACATAGGACGAGACACACTAGTCCCACAGACACTCATCCAGAACCTTGCGCGAATGGGATGAAGGTGATAATGATGGCCGCGGGATAGCCGGGGACTACGAGGGCCTAAGTTTTCCGACATTCATCTCAGAGGTGAGGAAAAACCCCGGAAAACCCCTATTTAGGAGACATGTCCCGACTGGGAATCCAATCTGGCCGCTGCGTGGGGACAGCGAACGCATCCCTTATTCCAATAATAATTGAGCTGAGTTGTATTACAAACCTAGCAATAAACAATAGTTCAATCGGACAAAATAGCCATAGCCCTCTTCCAAGCTAAAATATGCCGAATCGCCACATACGACTTAGAACTAATATGGGAAAAGCTAACTACATCAAACCTCATAAGTCTAGAAAAAGTAAAAGCACGTTTCCTCAAAAGAATGCTAGGAGTCGCCACCACAGCCCCAAACCGACTCGTCTACGAGTTAGCAAAAGAACCTTTCTTCATCGAAGAAATACGCACCAAGCTATGGCTGTCATCTACCCCAGCAGAGCAGAGACACCTGGAGACCAGAAGAAAGAAGAGAGAGGTTATATGGTGGGAATTCTACACGACGGACGCCATGATGGACCGAAAATGGGGAAAAAGAGAACCAGGACTTAAGACACCTATTCACAAAACTAGTCGTCCACGGGTTCCACCATAAAATATGCAATAATGACAAATGCCACACTCCAAGTTAATATTGTGTGTGCAGACTATGCGGGAATCGATGTGACAGATACCACATCAACATGTACAAGAAAAGAATTAAATCACTTAAGGAGTATGGAAAAGACTAGAGAACTTCCTTTTGCACGGTTGTGCGCTTTATCGTAATATAACAGGCCCTTAGGCAGAGAAAAATATTTCGCCCCCTTATTTCCACATGAATGTACCACAAAGTAATCTACAATAAGCATTATTGTAACTGAAATAGTAGGCTAATAATAATAGTAATAATAATAATAATAATAATAATATATAATAAATAAATAAGTAAATAAATAAACAGGTGCGTATTGTTGTCAATTTTATTAATTTCTATTTCATTGTGCGTTACATTAGTTTACTATTTTGAAGAGTTATGAATAAAATGTTTAATATATTTAAAAAAACAATAACAGCTTAAAAGCCGCCCCTTCAAATCTGCCGCCCTAGGCAGCTGCCTAGTCTGCCTAGGCTTAAATACGGCACTGATTATTAATCGGACAAAATGAAATTAGTTAGCTTGAGAATGTGCACCGTGCACCGTATCTTTGAAAAGAAAAACGGAAATTAAAATTTGAATTATTCGTATGCGCTCCCTAAGACTGGTGGCGCATTTCTGGCTGGTGTGTAATGGGACATAAGAAAAGAAGAGCGAGATCAGTATGTTGCGGTGTGTCATCCTGATTGTTATGGGTGGACGGGCAGTCTGCGTGTATATGTGTGTGTGTGTGGGTAGGAGGAGGTGGAGGGTGTAAACACATTTCATCCTGTGAAATGATCTGCACTCCATTGCCCCGCAAAGAGGCGCCAAAATCCACACGGGCGGAAACAATTTTTGAATGTGAAAAGTTCTGAAACATTTACCATGCCACGATGCATGACAATGGATCGGCCTCTTCCCACCCCCCAACGTCACATTTGTTTTTATATATATTATTCAGCCCGTGGTATGTTGTAGCTTGTAAAGCGGGATGGGCAATGTTCCAATCTCGTTTTTCTTCTCAGTTTTTCTCAGTGAACACAGGAAGTGCGTGGACATGAGGTTCCTGCTATTCTGTCGATAACGATCACAAAACTCAACTTTATATCTAAAATAGATTTAGGATTTGTATGATTTTTATTCATAGCTAAACACGTGCCGTACGCTTTAGAACTGAGACAAGTAACTGGATAACAGTTAACCGCACTGACAATTAACTTAAGAGGAGGTAAAACAGTTAACTGTTTTTAACACATACTTTTTGGATAATCTATTATTTGCAAGTATCTGGATATTTATGTCGATGAACTATATACTATAACTATATGAACTATATAACTATATAATTATGGTTAGTTCTCATTCTTTTTAATGTACGATTCCCTCTGTTTTTCATGCGCCTCCATATGGGCAGATGGCATCAGAAGTAGCCGCGTCCTAATTCATCCACTTCGAAACCTGAATGTTTTCAACCACCTCTTTGCAACGGAACCGATGTTTCAGGTTCTACTTTCCACCAATTAAAATCTCTTTTAACAGTTAACTGCATCGCTACAAATAACTAGATTACTGGTTAAAATTACGTTACTATCCAGTTATCTGGTTGGCTGTTATCCAGCCAATTGTATAAAAGACAACTGTTAATCGATCAATTAATTATTTGTTTAATCAACTAACGTTTATCCCCATAATCCCAACTCTATTACTCTGTTGTAGGACAGTAACTTGTGAACATCCTACATCTCAGATACTAATTCCTCAAATTAGGAATTTTATTACATAGGTCTTCATGTTATTCGCTATTTGGATTCCACGAGCCTTCAGGATTCTTTACCAACAGGTCCTGACCACGTAAATACGACGTAGAAAATGGAGCAGTACTAAAAGCGATTTACTAACTCTCGAAATTTACCTTGAAAAGTGAGATATTACTTAACTTCTACCCGTAAGCAAGCGTGGCTTAGTTTAGACTACCAGCCTTGAAGCCCAGCCCAGCCAATCCATTTTTTTTCCAAAATACTTCAAATATATAACTGTGTTCCATTTCTGTTTGCCAGAAGAACAGCCTAACCTAAGTTCACATTTTTATAAACAACATTCTACTTATACTAACAAAACAATCTATAACATACAAAACTGTCATAAACCTATAAGCATCTTTTAGCAGAAGTTACTCCCTAGATATTGTGCCGCTGCTTCCCATTTTTTCTTTACTATAAATAGGAATTTACCTAACCTTTTTAAAAGGGGTGCATTCCTCAAACCCCAAATTATTTTTATGCTATTGCTGTCATTTGTTTGGCTTCAACACTTTTTGTATACTCAGACTTCCCTCAATAATTAGTTACATCACATCATATTCATCCTCTTTATTATTACATAATGGGACAAACTCCTATCCAATGTTACCTCTTCTGATTTTTAATTTCCAGATTCCAAGACAATTAAAGACTAACAATAACATTACTATTCGAGCGTGCTACAATACAAACGTGCCTGACTGTGCGTGTGTTTCTTTGCGTAAACAGCAACCTCCAAAATGAAAAGGCACACAAAAAATAAAATAATAACAATAAAATAATCATAGTAATAGTAATTTTGATGAAGATAATGAAAATATAAATAATAATAATAATAATAATAATAATAATAATAATAATAATAATAATAATAATAATAATAATAATAATAATAATACTGTTTGAATGACAGGAAACTTTTCATATAGCAACCATACCCGTCTGACTTCGAGTAACTGCGACTAACATATCCGTAGTTCTAACAGGCCAATGTCAATTTCTTGCAAAATTGAGATTTATACATTGTTGAGCTCGGCTAGCCTTTATCTTTTATATACTAAAAGGGCCAATGTATGTTACTATTAATAGACATAATACTGAAACCTTAGAGGCCAATGTCGGAAGTTCTCAGCAAAAAATTTTACTTCTATAAAGCTTCAAAGTCAGCTATCTCAAAAACAAGTTTTATGACATTGGCCCTTTTAGAACCAAGCCACAGATATTACATTATTACCTAAGATAGATTAAGGTGTGACTGTGACGTACACATCAACAATAAACAAACTGACAAATAAAACTGAAAACTTTGTTTTAGTATCGTTGCATAGTAATGCTATACTGAAAGCTTTCGTTTCAAATCCGATGAAGTTTAATGTCTCAATATAGGTAACATTCCCCTAGGTATACAAGACCGTCTCTAAGTTAGGATAAAAAGGGAACTGTTTATCAGAAACCACTATTCAACTAAGCGGTTTTACTTCGCTGGAGATCTTATGCGAGGTACGCCGTGGCGTAGTAACTTGAGGCACCAGACCAGAAGACCGCGGGTTCTATCCCCGACGATGTCACTGAGAGTTTTCAATTGACCTAATCCTTGTGGTGGCATTATGGCTCTGGGGTCGACTCAGCCTCTAACAGATTAGTACCAGAACCTATCCTGAGGGTAAAGGTGGCCGCTGCGTAAGGCTGACAACCTTACCACCTTCACGTGCGAAATGTCTAAAAATCTGGGAGTCTCAACCTCCTAGAACCCTAAGGGCTTCCACGACCTGTGCAGGGAACACTTTATAGTTGTTATGTAAAACAAATTTTATAATTATGTAAACATAATATGATAGATCGGAAATAATACTGACCATATGCTCCCAATGTCACAGCCAATCCCTCCATGGGAAAATAGGCCATGTCCCTCCATGGGATGTTTTAATAATGTAATGTACTGTAATACGACTGTGGGATTTGGCATCGTAATATATAAAACGAAAAAGTAAATACGGGTTCCTACAATAAAATGAAAACGTAATATTGTTACAACTATGATAAAGGCATGGACATATCAACTATTAATATCCAGGGAGCACGATTGTGCTGAAATTTTTGTTCGGAAAAATTCTCATTGCATGTCTTTGGTACGACAATCACTACCGGCCCTACCTATACAAGATCAGATTCGTCTGCCGACGTATAAAAAGGATTATGCTTCACAAGCATGCAAGTAAGGAAGTGTTAATCGCATTTGAACCATCAGGAATGCCTTGAAAAGCTCTCCAAACCCTTTGTTCAAAATAATATATATCTCTCTTTGAGAGTGACGTGGAGTTTACACTGTGAACGGATGTGCCGGTTGTTAGGCGTACACAAAGCTTGCTAATAGGAAAGGGTCGCTTCTGTTACAGCACAGCCGACACAAACTCCACGAAATTATTTCAAATTGTGGACTAATCCGTCAAACCAGCCCCCATTCAAATAAAACCCATTTTTCAATAATTTATTGTGTCTGGAAAGCAATTTTAACACTCTTTGCAAACCTCACGGATCAATTTGATCCACTGTGTAGACTGCCACACTCCCTTGTCGGACACATTTATACAATTATTAATATGTCGCACTGGGAATGAAAACTCCACTATGCCGCGTACCTGTTGTATGCTGAGGCCGGACTATGACGTAGATGTTACACTGACTAACCAGAGAGGTTTCATCCGGGCACTCCAATTTCACCTAGCTTAAGGGATGCCCAAAGTGTTGAGTGTGATTTTCCAAACTATTCGTCCTAGAAAACTGACATGTTGAACACCAAATTAAAACGTAAACAAATTAAAGTTTAAAATTTCATTTCAAAACGAAGATTCGTTTGAGATATTAATTTAATTGATACCTAAATCGAAATCAAAATCTATCTCCTCCGTAATATATTTCTGTACCTCAGAGCCAAACGAACGTAACTGCCAAAAACTAAATTTTACAGGAGGAGCGAAAAACAAAATTATGAACAATAAAGGGGAATGGAGTTGCTACTCTTTGGCTCTCAATATATTGGTTTCTAATGAAGATATGGATTTAAAATTAATTGGTTCTATAGAGGTCAATAAGTTAGTTAAGAATATAAAAAAAAAAACAAAAAAATACGAAATTTGGAGTTACGTTCCTTTGGCTCTGGGGTACAGATTTAAATATGAACCTAATTTTTTTCTATGTAAGATTCATTTACGATAGTTTTAAAAAATTATATAATTATATATATATAGACTGTTCGGAAATTCCCCATTACAAACTTCTATGGCTTGCAGTGGAGAAGTTTTGAATAGTAGCCTAATCCCTATCCTGAAATGTATGGTTACAACAAGCAATTTAAAAAAATCCAAGCTATCCTTTAAATTTCCTTACTTATGCCATGGATAAAGCGGTAGTAATTTACTGATCTATGATTGAAGTATGTTTGGTTAGTTTTCGTAGAAAAAATTTTTTGTGACGAAGTGACGTCTCTCCCGTGACAACGAATAGTGTAACCAAATCACTGAATGTTTCTTTTTATAAATGTTTTCAGCCCAAATTTGACATCATCATCATTATCATAATCTAAAGATCTTCAATAACCTCTCCTCCCTCATCCTTCTCACATGACCATACCATACGAGTAGCTTTTCTTCAATTTCATCTATTATAGTGTGTTGAACTTCCATTTTTTCCCGAATTTGTTCATTTCTAATTCTTTCCATACTAGAAGTTATATTTGCTCTTCTCCAAAACCATTTCTGTTGCTAAGAATCTCCTTTCTTCTCTCTTTTTAACTCTTCTTAACTATCGAAGCACAAATATACTGTTTTTGTTTTCCTTCTCGTGAATGTCTGTCCCATTTAATAGGGATATCGCTTTTCTGCCCTGAGAGTTTCTATTCTGAATTTCTTTCCTTCGATTCCGTCATCTTTATAAATCGTAATGTCTAAATATTATTTTGTAGCTCTCTGTTTATAATCATCGCTTTTATATTTAACGTTAAATGTTGTTGAATTCCTCCTATGCGCATATATTTTGTTCATTTCCTCATTGATGGTCACACCACCCTTCTCATATTCTGAAAGTAATTTCCTTGCCCAATAAATTTTCATAAACTTGTGTCATTATTATTTGGTCAACTTCAAAATGCAATATATAGATCAAAATCTCCTATTGGCATTCCCATGGGTTTACAACTCTTTTTCCAATGTGTTAATATATAGGTTACTCTAAATAGATTTTGAATACTGTAGGAGAAAGACTGCACATCCTTGTCTCAAACCTTTATTCACATTAAATTTTTCTGTTATTTTTTATTTTTATTTTAACACATGAGGACACAATAACTTTGTATAATTGTTTGATAGCTTGTAAAAACTATAATTATAATATAAAATAAACGCTTAATTCCAGTAGTAAAAATTATGTATTCCGTTAATTAAAGACAAACCGGTGTTAAAGTTTCGCCCATATCTAAGCCGATGTCCGAAGATCCAATTTTTTTGATCAAACAATTGTGTCAAGCAGCATTTCTACACACTTATATCTAACTGTGAACACGAGAATGAGTTTTGGTCCAATACAGTGTCACCTGTTCACAGAAAATAAAACAGATCGCTTTTACAATCGACATGGCGGTCGATATGCACAGACTGGCTGCAATTTCTGCAGAAGCTTTTCGTAATTTCGAGAGCAACTCAATGATATGCCCGGTAACAGTAGTTGTAGGCAGTATTGTTGCAAATTCAGTCTACTTTAATGTCTGTTTATTCATTTCATTTTATCATATTTTATCTTCTTGGTTAACGTTCGCATGGTCACAGCGCAGAGAAGCAGCTGCCACGTTTCTACGTCATACGGGTAAAACGGGGAAAGAATGCCGGCTCATTGAATGATTCATATTTCCTGATAGAAAATTAGAAACGTTCCTATTCCGTATTATTCAATAGAAATGGATGGAAAATATCGGATGAAACTCTATGCAATGGAAGTCGCCGATGTCACACTATCCAGTTTGTAGAAATTTAGACAAAAAATTGGATTCTGGATTCTGGATTCTGGATTCTTGTGACCGGGCGCGAATAGCCAAAGGTCCTGGGTTCAAGTCCCAGTGTGGGAGGAATTTTTCTCCTATAATATTCTCATGTAATGTCTAACAGAGACAATAATCTGTGGTTCATGAATGCTTATATATCTATCTTGAATGTCATCTGTACAATAACAGTGGGAGCCCGGTCACAAAAATCACTAATTAGTGTGCCTCACAGTACTGCATATGACATAACTTGTCTGTCTGTGAGGTAAACCATTAGGGCAATCAGTCATAGGAGAGAGATTCCATCTGGCGCTGTGAATTAAACTTCGGCTTAGCTCAGTTGGTAGAGCATTGGCGCGAATAGCCAAAGGTCCTGGGTTCAAGTCCCAGTGTCGGAGGAATTTTTCTTCTATAATATTCTCATGGTAGCCGTTCTTTAAAACTATTTGTTTTTGGAAAATACTGAATCCTAATTATTATGTTCTGCCTGCCATGGACTGTACAAAAACAGAATATCTGGGGCACTATGTATATATACGTATTACAGGGATACGTTTATAGGCATTTACAGGACACTAAATTCATAGCCCTCGTAAGTTATAGGCCTAATGCAATACGAAAGTAGCGGCGTCATTAGGCTTAGTGGTATGTATGATAGTGGTTGAACACACAGCTTGGGAAACAAACAGAGGTTGACCTCTCTAAATGGACGAGTGATACGAGTGGATTTTTTAAATTATTTAAGAGCGACATACGAGAGAGACGGGTGTGTTTGTATCACGGCGTGCTTTTCCATTTGCACCTGTTGCGGCGAAACCTCAAACACCGCAGGCGTCCGCGCCAGAAAGGTGTCGCGCTTTGTCTTCCCCACGGCCGCATGTGGTATATTCTGAATACAGTCCTCACTAATACGCTATCATCCGCAGACAAACACCACTTATTGATTTCATTATTTTCCATCAAAGTACCCTTATCACGAGACATTTCGACTAATCTTTATAATTATGCCTATGTCATTCTTTATAAAATGAACATAACTTTCATAGTCTGTCGGCAGCGTCGGTGGTCTGGTACCATAGGTCGTGGGTTCAAAACTCGATCAAGGCTGCCGGGTATTTCAGGAAATAAAAGTCTTTGGTCCTCCGCTGTGGGGTAATTTGTAGCGTTGCTGCCTTCCACCCTAACTGCCCAGGTGTGATTCCAGCCTGGGTCGAGGATTTTTCACCAGTGGTAAATGTCCTTCCTTGGTTCATGCAATATTCAACAGAAATAATATTCTGTGTATTAATGAATATGTTTCTGCATCTTCGTACTGCATGTTTCATTATTGGACAAGTCTGATAAGACATCAGTAGGAAGCTGTTACTCGTTACCTAGAACTACGCTAGGAATAAGATTGGCAGTTAGCCTATAGTCATCGATTTTGTTTGTGGGTCTATACTTTTTATAGGATTCTAATTGTGATCAGTAGATGTGTAGGCTTCAACAAGAAGGCTGAATTTCCTCTATTTATCTGTAATGTGCTGCGAGAACTTCACAATTTGCTGTAGCGACCTCTGGGGTATTTCATAATAGTGGAAGTACGAACTTGGAGTAGTGGGGTTAATGCAAGAAATGAGGAGTAAATATTCGAGGCCATCCAGGGTTGGGTGCTGTGTGTTGGGTTCCCACGAAATCACCGTGGTATCAACCCTTGCCTGAAAGATCTTTGGACGAGATGTGGGCAATGCTTTCGGGCAGAACACTCGTCAACAAAAATCCTTGGATGGAAGACACCCCGCAGGAACCGAGGATATATGTCGTTTATTTACGGAACTTTAAAGAACTCCAAGGCTAAATTAGAGTCTTTGCACAAGTTCCCCAGCCCTTTTACGTCCAAGTAATACCTTACATCCCTAGAGCCTAACAGTTAAATAAACCTAATTTATGTTTATTATCTAATTATAAGGTTAAGAATGTTATATTATTTAGACTGTTGTGCAATAGTGATAGTTAATAGTTGAGTTGCATTTCTAAGTGACACGGACGGTCATGCAAATGTACGAAATATGATATGGCAGTAAATTAAATAATCTAATCGTATTCACTAACAATAGGACACAGTATATGTGTGTAGTACGTTTAAAAAGCCATTGTCAACAGAAGGTATTTTATGTAGGCCTTTGAAACTACCACGAACTTCAATTGAATGGAATTCACTTCAATTCTGCATAGCCCGGAAAAAAAATTATTCTTATCGAAATTTAGTGCTGTCTGAATTTTTGTGCACGGCGACGGCTGTAATGCAATTACAGTAACAGAGGTGATTCCGCTTCCAGGGCAACCACTTTTTTAGTTTCCCTTATATATCTTTTTGCATAAGCAGAGTTAATTGGAAAATTATAGAACCTTAAAAAGTCATTACGCTTACAGAAACAACATTTATGAGTTTTAAAAAAGGGTAGACCACTCGAGGGGGCAAACAACATACAAATTAAAAACAAAAACTGCAGATTAACTTTGAACACTATGCAATGCAGAAGACTTATCGCACATGGACCTCAAGGGGTTGTACTAATGTGATCACTGTCCACAGCGACGTCCGGGCGTCACGCCAAGCAATGTCATTATTGTACTAGACCACTGTCGGTTTCTATAATAAGGTTTAGCACCCCATTATAATGGGACAAAACCAGTTTGGAACACATTTAGGTCCTTTTAACCTACAGACCACGGGTTGGATCTAAGAGACCAATGATGTCTTATTGTTTTCTCAGAGCTATTTGACCCACGTCCATTCCTAGCTTCCTACCTAGTCATGGTCAATAGGTCTGTAGTTTTGAAATAAGACGAATGTGTTTTGTCTGCAATCTGTGTGACACCCAACCTGTCAAACCATGCATGTATTTTGGCTGACATGATTTTATTGCAATTTTTTCACTTATTCCGTTTATAAAGGATTATTTCAGGATTTCTCTTGTAGGATTCTTCCTTCCTTGTTTCGTAGTTAGAGTAAACAATTTATTTCTTTACAGGTTCAAGAAAAAACTATATACAGCCTTAATGTGCCAGCTGACTTAGATGAAGTACTTAGAATTTTTACAGGAACCTTCGTCATAGCTTTACCAGACTTATTTCCTCTGCCTGTTGTTTTAATAGCAATGTTATGGGCAAGTTCTCCAGGCCCACTGTAACAAAGGTAATCAATGTAGCCATATTAGTTCTTAGTTGTATTAACTCAGGCATCTGGAACATAGGTCTTACTTGAACGGACCTACTGGCTGCCGGGTGATGCCATGCTGAAACAGGTATTAACTGTTTGCTAGTACAGAAGAATATTTTCATAAAAATTCAACCACGAATTTAATGCTGCCCATCAAAGTGCCATTTCATAGAAATTTCAAAGGAATTCAATGTGGCACATAAAGTTTCGTAGCACCAATAACTGGAATAAAATATATTAAAAAACAGACGATTGTTCGTACTATGAATAAGGCAGTTGTTATAACGACTAAAGATAAGCTCACTTGAATACAATGCATTAAAAAAGCCAGTTACAAATTTTCTGGTAAATATCTTTAACGTAGACAACACATTTTAACAATGCCTATTTTTCAGTTAACCCATCTTTAATGTCAACGAAATGCACCTGCTTTTACAACATCGTAACTATACGTATCTTTCATAATCGACTGTCTTAAACCTGTTAAATAAGAAGGGAAATATTGTTAACTAAACGGAAGCGGAAAAAAACCTATCGTCATTCTCATAGTGGGAGCCAAAAACGCCATCTTCAGTCAACAAACGAGGAACGAAACCGGTTTATGGGAACCGATAGGACCTCGTCCGAAGTACAGTAGACTTATAAGTCATATCCTTTACATTAATAAAAAATGCTTTATATACATTGTTACATTAATTCTTATCACCTTACTAGGTATGGAGTGGTACGCTGTAGCGTAGTGGTTGAGACGCTGCGCTACAAACCGGAAAGTCGCGGGTTCGATCCCCGATGGGGTCTTTAGAATTTTTCAATAGGCCTAATCCTTCTGGTGGCTCTATGAAACTGGGGTCGACTCAGCCTCTAACAGAAATGAGTACCAGGAGCAATCTGCGAGTAAAGGTAGCCTTCCCACCTTCATGTACCGAATGTCTAAATCTGGAAATTCAACTTCCTGGAACCCTCAGGGCCTGTATAGGGAGCTATTTAGTTTTTTTTACTAAGTATGGAAAAAATGCAGTTTATTACTCTAAAGGCCTGGCTAATTTATTAGAAGAGAACATTACTACGATAAGAAATAGAAGTTATTCCAGACCAAGAGCAGCTATTGCCTGTAGTTACATTTCTGTTCCCTGCCTTCTTTTTTTATTCTGCAGAAAGTAAATTGTCTTTTTTTTATATATTTATTTATTAGCTGAAACTTAGAAAAGAGCGTGAACACTGACTTGTCCAGACCCACCGTCCCCTTTAAGAAGGTTCTTAATGGAACAAACTGTTAAAACTGGACTCAGTGAATTTTCTCCCAGAGCGATCAGTGTCAAAGAAGAATGGATAACATGTCATATCTAAATTAACCTCCCTAATGTCGATTTGATTGACATTCACTTCAAGCGAAACTTCTGAACCAACAATACCAAGGATAGAAAACGCTAAAATAATGGCCACGAATATTTACTCTATATTTCTTGCATTAACCCCACTACTCCACGTTCATACTTCCACTACTACGAAACAGCCCAGAGGTTCCTACAGTTTTTGCAGCCTCCATGCACATTTACTGAACACAATTGGAATCCCACAAAACACAGAATCGATGACTGCAACTGCCAATCTTATTTCTAGCGTAGGCGTAAAGTCTGACCGTTCTAAGAAAGAAACCTGAAGTAAACAAAAACCAGTAGGCCTCTCTCACTCTAGCACATTACTCGTATGACCTAAGAGTGAGACAGACATACTGGTTTTTGTTTACTTCAGGTTTATTTCTTAGCTCGTCTCGGGTTTAGGTAACGTGTAACACTTTTTACTGATATCTAATAACGAAACAAGCAATTATGACTTAAAAATGGAAAATATGACGGCAAATATGCCCTTAAAAATGACTAATTATGACTCAAAAATCCTTAATATGACCTAATAAAAGACATTTTTCTATAAATAAATGTTGAAATTTAAAACGCTTAATTACACTAAATTCTTACATCACATGAATTGAATGAGATAATCACTATTTAACAGTTTTACGGGTTATTTACAGTTTTACTTTAATGGACTTCTAATCTGAGATAATTAGCTTCTGTTTGCTTGCTTCATCAGCTCCAAATATTTTGTAGATCAAGCGTGTCGCTATAAAATATGAATATGAATATAAAATATTAATTATAAAATTAAGTTACATATTAATTTGGCATAAACATTAAATTAATGACATAACTTTCAAACTTAACTCGACCATTTATTTAGTGCATGTACTGTATAATTGTGCTCCTTCACCAAATTTATAATTGAAATATGACGTTTAATTACAAATATAACCAAAATATGACCAAGACCATACAAATTACCAAAATATGACTTTATATTCAAAATAAAAACGGTCCGATTAGGATAACAAGCGTGTAATTCGTGTTTAATTTGTGTTTGCGGCGAGAAAGGAGGTCAGGATAAAAATATGACATGTCATCAACATCCGAACCCTACTGATGTAGATACATATTCAAGAATTCACAGAATATTGTTTCTGTTGAATATTAAGTAAAAATATTTTAGGAGAAAAATAGCCCCCAAAACTGTGATTCGAACCCGCGACCTTCCGCTTTCTTATTCGATGTTCTACTAACTGAGATAGGCTAGCCAGAATTCGATTTATGAAGTCAGATGGGATCTCTCTTCCATGACCTCATTTACTATAGTACTGCGAGGCACATTAGTTTAGCAATACAGTAGAGCCTCGGTAATTCGAGCCCCGGTATTTCGAGGTTCCGTGTAATTCGAGCTGGTCTTAAGAAAATTAAAACTTTCCATAAAACTAGAGTAAAATCCCGTTTTTTTTAAGATGTCCGCGTGTAAGATTTACGCACTTCCGAATGTGTTACATTTTGAGCTTTCTTTCAATTTTTCCATTTACAAAAATGCAGATAAAACTAGATTTTCGTTCATAATACACAGACTGCTAATGCATTTCTATTACAGATTGACAGAAACCGTTAGGTTCGATCTTTCATTGTCGGGACCTCGTGTCAATCATACGGTGCATACAGTGCATACCATCCTTTCAGAAAGCAATGCTGTATTGTTACAGTAATCCCTACTCAGTAACAATGGTAATTAAAAGTGTTTTCCTAGTAGCGCCGCTTTCCCGTTCCACTCCATTAAGAGTAGATGTAGCAAATTGGAAATGTTTGCCAATATACATACAGGCATATTAAAGATATGTAGGTCTACTATAGTGTTCCTTTATTTACTTTTTAACCATTATTGTGCTCATTAAACATTTATTTATGTTTTACCCATTGATTTAGTGATGTTTCCGTATAATCCGAGTTTTTTGTAATTCGAGGTAGCCTGAGCCCCAATTAGCTCGAATTATCGGGGTTCTACTGTATTTTGATCGGGATTCTTTGTCCATGTACCATCTTACAAAAATAATTGCGCACCGTTATCTTTTATAGTCCTAGAAAGGAAGCATTGAAAATGATCATACATCACTAGCAAGTAATCCTGCCTGATTATGCGTACAGCCTCTTTTCTAAGACTGAAATACCGGTAAGTTATTATTGTCAGTCACTATAATAGAAGACAAAGATAGGCGATGCTCTACCAACTGAGATAGCCTAAGTCAAAAATACCAATATGCGCTGACTTCATTTCGTTAAGTCTTCTATTTAAGAACGAGTTTTCAGAAAGGGGTTGACTAGAAACGCATTTACCAATAAATTGTGTACATAAGGAAATAAAAGTGAAAATTAATTGTATTTTTAAACTAGTATTGAGGAATATCTATCTATATAAGCACTTCACTCACAAGATAAATGACACTAAATTGGTTTTTAAATATAAACAATTATTATACATGTTTTAACACTGACCGTTTATTTAATGCATGCCGTTAGTACTGTTACGATCAGTAATTTAAATAAGGAAAAAGACTGGTAATCTAAAACACTTCATTTGCATTCCAATCTTAGGCCTATGTGTTTTGAGTCCTTGGAATGCATTAATTTTTTACATCGTCTTATCCTAGCTTGTATATATAATATCATGTCACTGTCATTAAATCGTGTCATTTTATCAGGTGACAGCAAGAGCATTATCATAGGTTTACGAATTTATCAGATGAAACTCGTCCACTCGAGTTGGATTTAGTAAGACTATTCCATGAATAAAAATGTAACGGATTATACAAATAATAATTACTTCGTGCTTTGTCATATAAAAACAAAACTAATAGCTGCGAGATCACGGCATACTATGAATCAACCAACCATGTATCGATTCGAGTTACCACATTGTGACCAGTGCTACCAATGGTGCATATAAGACATAGTTAAGCACATGATCTGGCTTGCACCGAATCGAAATGGTGTTTTTATTCAATGAACATTTATATTATTGCAATTTCCAAACAAGTTATGTTGTATAAAATAATCCGTTTTCGTGCTGCTTAATGGCAACATGTGACGTATTAGTCACGGCGCATTGATGCTAACATGTCCAGTAACGAGCTGACCATTTTATCAGGTAAAATCCCTTCCTCATATTAAGAATTTTACAAGATAAACGATCGTGATTGCGTTATATCGGAGGAATTGCTAAACGTTATTGGTCAATATCAAACACGTGGCGTATGAGTGGAATAGTCTTACTAACTCATCGATAAGAACTGAAGATGGCACATCGTATGTACCGAAATGCATCTAAATATATGACATATCTGGGATCCTTCACAGAAGAACTGAACTTACAGCAAACAGCTTCATAAGCATGTGACATTTTTAAGTTTGTGACACCACTGTTTTAATAAAATATGAGTTAGCCTATATTTTTTTAAGGAATGCTGAAGTGTGATACGGACCCACATAAGCTCAGTTAAGGGTATATGGTTTTTTTATATCTCTCTTTTTTTTCAAGATTTTTACGTTACTGAAAATGAAATTCATTAGTTAAAATATAGTTCAATTATTAGTTGACAACAAGCTACTTTTCCCGATGTCAAGGTTCCAGATCAGTCAAATTTAGCGTAATATCATAGGAACACTGCTTCAGTGAAGAAACCTGTAATTCAATTAGCCTAAGCAAAGCCCTGACAGCCGTGCTATGTACCTAGTTGTGAGGAATATGCAGGAATAATCGTTACATGTCACTGTTGGCTTCCCGTTACACCACGCCAATGCTATCTTGTCTCTTTAGAGCAGAGATACCGGTTAATTGATATTAGACAAACAACTAATCGATCATCGAATTTGAGCACACTCCTATTTTAATTAAAGAAGGGAACATTACTTCTTACACAACTCGTAATAACCCCAGTGTTTCTCGTTCAATGAATAATGGTCGTAGCTCGAGAGGTCCGGATTTTGTCGGCGAGTGAATTTCACTTCAGAGAATCGTGACCGCGAGTTATTTTTATTGTGACTATTCCACTCATATTCCGCGTGTTTGATATTGACCAATAACGTTTAGCAATTCCTCTTATATAGACCAATCACGATCGTTTATCTTATAAAATGCTTGCTATTAATACGAGCATGTTTTATCGATAAAATCGTCTGCTCGTTACTGGACATGTAAGCATCAGTGTGCAGTGATTAATACTTTCACACGCTGCTATTTAAGCATCATGAAAACAGATTATTTTATACAACATAACTTGTTTGGAAATTGAAATAATAGAAATGTACATTGATTAAAACACAATTTCGATTCGGTTCAAGCCAGTTGGTGTGCTTATTTTGTTCTGCTGTTAGCTTACCTGAATGAAGTTAACCATGTCTTATAAGCACCACTGGTAACACTGATCGCTACATGATAACTTGAATCGATTCATGGATGGTTGATTCATAGTATGCCGTGATCTCGTAGCTGTTAGTTTTGTTTTTATACAACAAAGCACGAAAGTAATTATTATTTGTATAATCCGTTACACTTTTATTCATGGAATAATCTTAATAAATCGAACTCGAGTTGACGAGTTTCATCAGGTAAATTCGCTCCTGCTGCGCAGTCGCGAATCTATCGATAAACTCGTCAACTCTCCTGGGATTACCTATGACTATTTAGCGCATATTTAGCATGCAATGAATAATTAAAGCCACGAAAAAGAAGAAGAATAATCGCTATTTGTGCCACAGTAAATGCCTATCGATTGCCATCGGCGATAGTCGCGCTCGTTTGATAATTACCAATAGTTTTCATCAGATTTTTTTTCAGATTAAAATCCTTACTCTTAGGCTATATGCTATTAATATTGTATTTATTATTATTATTATTATTATTATTATACGAAATTTAAAATGCTTAACCACACACAAAAATTGTATGTTATTTCATACCTCTTTTTGCGCAAATACTGATTATATAATAATACCCATTCACTGTTTTCTCATTAATAGTTTTTTTTAATTAAAGAAGCTACAGGAATGAAGATGTTTCAGTGTTCAGTCCTAGTGAAATTACATTTTTAAAAAGTGGACTATAAACGATAAAATGGAAAATTATAGAAATATATCGAAAAAATTATGACAAACATTTGCGATGGGTTGATATTCCACACGTTCTTGTACTGGATTTGTCACTGATTTCTGAGGTAAATAGTCGTGATAAAATCACACATCCCTATCATGCCAACTTCAACCAACAAGTAGCCTATATAAACAATCCCCAAGTTAGTTTCACTAGGGATTCCATTACACCCTTCATTTCCTACATTTTTTTAAGAACTGAATTATGCTTCATTCACACGAATGAATTCAATTATTTTCACCGAAAATGATAATTTTGTAGGTGGACCTCAATGTACCCGGAATCGTCTATATTTGCGATGTAGTATTTCAGTATATTTTCCCCAAAACTCTTCAAGCTATCAACCCGCATTGTTTTACAGCTGTTTTATACGTAAGAACCGAATACAAGGATTTACATTTCAAACATTCTCCTAAAATATATTTAATTTTACTTTCTTCGGTACTTCTGATAATTTATTTTACCTAATTTTTGTAGAGTAAAATAGTAAGATAAAACCCTGCTTCAAAATACGTAACTGGTATATTTTGAACAATTATGAAAAAAAAAAACCCCGTTCAGTTGTAACGGGGGAGAGAAACTTAAAACTCGCTGAAATTCATTGTTAAAACTTTATTGCAAACCTGCTTCACATAGGCCTTCACAACGCTATGTTTTTTTTAAACGTTGCAGTGTTTAAAAAAAATAATTTAAGGCAATTAGAGTCTACATATTCAAATTATTTTTATGATACTTTGATGAAATAAATTCCATTTTTTACAATAAAAAGGTGGAAAAATTAGATTTCTAACCCCCTTTTGCTTCTCTAGGTCACCTTAAATATAATAAGAAAAACCACCAGACTTCAACGTGCGAAGTAGGGATTTATAGGCAAATAGGCCTAAGTGCTTTGGTAACGGAAGAAAACAGTGAAACAGGGTTGTTAATCACTGACAATTAAATTAAAGACATTTATGGGTGATGAAAACTGAGTTCGAAAAATACATTAGGAACGTATTTTAATTTTTAAGGACATTCTGCCACATTCAGGTATTTGGGTATTGTATCCATAAATTATGAATATCATATTAAATTACAATCTGTGTCAATCTTAATTATTGTACACTGGAGTTGTTTTAATGACGGCAGTTTTCTTAATTTCGTTTCTACAAATTATATTAAGTTCTTTCAACCCTTTGCAGATGTAAAATTAGAGAGACTGATTTAATTATTACGCAGAGTATGTGTTTCTTACATATAAGTTATTGTTTGTTTTTATCATTTTAAATTAACGATGGGCTATCTTCTTTCAATGTTAGGCCTATCATTGATCTGATCTATCAAAAATTCAAAAACTGCTTCGATGCTATCCAGCAGGTAATATTTTAGTAAGGAAAACTTGTAAAATTGGTAAATTTTGAAAACGTTAAATTCCGGAAATATTGGTAGTATTTTAGTTTTCGATATACGCTGTTCACCTACAGACAGACAGAAAGACAGACGGCACAAAGGAATATTTCTGAAAATTATAGTTTTGGTCTTACACCTCAAAACGTGTAGCAAGTAGACAACTTTGCATCGAATTTCTGGATCGAAGACAATGCTTTTTCTACGTAGAGCACTCAGCAGATAGAGCACGTAGAAAAATCCCTTTAGGCAGGCCTACAGGCTGAGGTAGATTTCGAAGTGCTTTTGGTTTAATTTATTGTCGCTGCGCAGCACTCTTCTTCTTTAGCTTTGGCACGACAAACCCGCAATAATATCTGCAAAAAAGGGGAAAGAGCACTTTTTCAAACATTCAAATCTCGCCTTATATGAGAGCTATCGAGAAACTCGTTATTGATTTGTAGAGTACTCATCTAGAGCTTTTCAACGATACCCTACAAGACGTGGTTACAAAAATTTCGAATTTCCATCCCCCAACCCCATTCGTACCCCCAAAACCCCCGAATCGTTGGTGTCACTGTGAACTTCATAGGGAGTACTCTAATTTATTCAAACTCTACACTTCATAGGGGCCGAGATATAACTTTTTAAAATTTCAACCCCCTCCCCCGACCCCCCTTCGGCCGATTTTGCTCATTAACGAACTTGTCCGAACTATTGGGCCTAGAAATAACATAATAAAATTTGGTTCAAATATCTTCAAAATTACGGCCTCTAGCGTGTAAAGATATATATATATATACACACACAATTTTATTTTATTTTATTTTTTATTATTATTATTTTTTTAACGGGCGGTGGTTTCGTATTAGGGAGGCATGAAACGTCAAGATATGAAAGAATTTTTCGAAAATCATGACATGGTATCGATTGCAATAGGTAGATTTTTCATCGAAATCTACCTAAAAGTAAAAATTAAAATGAAGAAGATCAGAAACACGAGCATTTTAAGTTATGGAGACCAGAATAACAACTTATTTCCTACCGGCGTAATTCATATGCTGTGGAATGATTTATGAACTCGTTACTAGAGCTGATAAGAGAGATTCGTAGCATATGCAGTTGTGGGAACCTGAATCTCTGTATCACTGAACAAACTGTTTTATCACTTAACTGCAATGAGATTTGTAGTAGCAGGCAGTATTAATCCCGGACATGTCCTCGTTTTGAACAAGGCTGACATATGGCAACTTCTGGTCTCCTTATCGGTCCCGCTTTGAGCACTTCACCCCACTCTCTTCTGACTCAATTGCAAAATATTTAAATTGACGAATAAGTTTCTACACGAACGCGCTTTCTATTTATGACAATAATACTTGAAATTATGTCCTCAAATATTTATGGATAAGACTTACCCTTAAAACTTTCCCATAAGCTCGTAAATTATTTGTCATTTGTATTATACATTATTCAAGTACTTATGTTCGAATTTTTTCTTTGTATTTAATATACGTTTCAGGTAAATCATTTCTTGTTTTCATTTATTATTATTATTATTATTATTATTATTATTATTATTATGTAATTCATGTTTTTGCCCTGGCTGAGTGGTAGAGAAGGCCTTATGGCCTTAACTCCGCCAGGTTAAATAAATAAAATAAAGTAAATAAATATACTTCAAAGTTGTTTCATTATGAAATTCACCTAAAAGGATACGTGGAGGGTAATTTTCTACAGGAAATAAACTTTACTGTACAAAATGTCGTTCGTTAGCATGGATACATCCATTAACCGCCGTCGCATGTACACCCCGATGCACCCCTGGAGGACCTCGTATTATCAGGCAGCCTTGCAGAAAAAAAGCACGGAAACTTTCTACATCTTACATCGGTGTTGCACACACAAGAGTTTTTTATATGGCCCTACTAATAAAAATCTAGTGGATTTAGGTCAGGCGAGCGTGAAGGCCAAGGAATTGGTTCACCTTCCCCTATCCATTTATCTATTCAGAAACTGATGAACAGAGCTGCTGAAATGAGCAGGAGATCCATCGTGCATGAGGTACATATCTCGTCGTATTCGTAATGGCACATGTCCCAATGGTAATTTATTATTATTATTATTATTATTATAATTTTAAGAACGCTCTGCACCTTCGTCCATTCAGACAACGTAGCAGTGCATACGGACCTATCAAACAGTCCCCAATGATGTTGTTAACAAAGGGCTCTAACCAAGAAATAAGGCATTTTCAGACCCATCTCCCTGTGACATAATTTCACCCACAATTTATAACGAATGTTTCTCCAAAGTTTTGGTCTACATTTTTGTTATACTTTGAATATTATAGCCTATACGCTAGAGGTATACAGCACATACAACATCAGCATAATAAGAGAAGTGTTTGTCTGTCTGTCTGTTTTTGTGCGATGGCCAGCCAAGTCTACGACATGCAGAGATCTGAATAGTTTAACATAGATGGGCGGAAGGGGTCCGAATGCACCCTGAAGCCGGATTTTCAATTGTCGCTTTTGTTTGGGAGTTATGAGCAAAAAATAACAAAATATGCGATTTTTAGAATTATCGACACCCTAGTTTTAGCAAATACGTGTATTTTTTAACTGTGAAATTAAGTGCAGGTGACCCTACTCTGTTGCCAATGCATTGCCATGTATTTTGTATCATTTATTATATTATTAGTTCCTGGTGAAGTGGAAAAAAGACCTTATGGTGTTTACTTTCACCAGGTTAAATAAATTATTTATTATTATTATTATATTATTATTATTGAAGCAACTTGGAAAGAAGACCATCGCTGAAATCATGATCAAAACGCCGAGAAAGACAATCACTTCAAGCTGTAGGACTTTATCTTCGGAAACCGTTCTTCTCCCACAGTCCAACTATACATGGCTTGTTCAAGAGCTGGAAATGCAAACAATCTAGGCTATATGCCTAGATCTTACGCTAGGACACTTGACATGGTTTAATTCTAAGTTCTATAAGGAAAAACTAATTTGTTTTTTGTATAATAACGGATGTTTTATATTGATTCACTGTAATTTATATCATGCAGTATGCTAAGTAATGAAAGAAAGAATATACATTGAACGCCGTTTAATGTAATCACGGATAATGTTATTAGTCGGGTAATGTTATCACTTTTATAAAGTCCCGTACGGATTAATACTGATACATTGAAAAAATGCTGTTTATTGTGATCAAAGATTCTGTTTATAAGTTACTATCACATTTTCCTTTTCGCTGCTTTATTTCCAGGTACTGCACGTCATTCAAAACTTTATTTGTAAAGGTTCCATTTCTAACTCAGCTAAATTGTATTGTGTTTTGCTGGCAATACTGTTCCCAGCTCATAGGATGGCCAGTTCTAGGGGGTGGAATTGCTAACTTTCTCTTTTAAGCAATAAAACATGTTTCACCCTACAGTTAAGCTACAGCTTTTGATTTATGAAGATAACAGTGTTGACATACAGTGATGGCTAGTGTAAAATGAAGAAACTTGAACAGAGAGGCGTTAGATGTTTTGCTACGTGGTGTTTACCACAGATCAGTACAGACTTCCAAAAACACTCGTAACTCGTAACTGAGTATAGAGTATTGGTTAATGGACATCTAAAAGAAAATAATAACAATTAAATACTTTGTTACTGGAATGAAAAAATAGTTGCAGTCTATTATTGTATTACCCTATGAGTGGTTTAATGATTCGCAGTTAGGCTACGTATTATTTTATGAATACATATTTTCTCTTCTTTTTATAGTGTATTATATATATGAATATATAAACTTCATTTACTTCCTTCGGTTATTGTTATCAATCGATTAATATTATCAGTAGGGCAAAGCATTAATGTCCATAAAATAGTGAAAAATTCAAAATAAAAATGCATTTATGACCTAAAAATAGTGAAAAAATTACCCAAAATTTAAAATATGACCAATAAATTTACCATTATGAGTTATAATTAGTTTTTTTAAGGAATGAATTACTGAAAGCTATTTAATACATGACAGTACGTTATATATGAATTTACAATATAAAATACATTAACTGCTATGGTGTTTACAATAAACCCGAACTAAAATGAAGTATGAACATTTCAAACAAAAACGATTGTCTGTTGTCTGAAAGTAACGATTTGTACATGGAAAAGCTCCTCTCTACCTCCACTGAAAAATGACATAAACTGCCGAAAATGACCTAAAAATTACCAAAACAATACATATCTCTTGAAAATGATGAAAAGTGCAAAATAAAGTAAAAAATGCAACAAAAAAGTCCTTATTTAATCCATTCTTTCATGGTATACATTTATATATTTTCAAGCTATCTTTTAACATTCACATTAAAAAGATGCCTTGCCCTAATTATCAGATTAGCTGCATCCCGAAGTGATCACAATAAGCGGCGTGTACTGTAGTAACAAATAAAATCATGTAATTCACACAATTTATGTGTGTGTGCCAGTGTTAACAAATATATTTTAGTATATTTTAGTATACAGGATACTACCACAAGCCGTCACCACTCCAGCTATTTTTATTTCTACTATTAATATTCAACTACTAAGCTTCAATGTACTCAAGCATAACTTTATATAATGACTATTTGCTGAGAAATATTCGGCAAATTTGCCTACGATTAATCATTAGGATAAAAACAATGGTTTGACAACTTACAGTTTTTTAAATTTTTAAATTTTACGCAACATATAAGATAAAAGTTTGGCCTGCACAAAGCCATCCTTACAGAAATATCACTGGTGGCATTGAAAGGGTCTATTGCCATATTTCGCAATCATACCTGTGGACCATGACTTCCAATTTTTAGTAGTTATATATATACTAATTGTTAAAGCTTCATTATTAATTTAATCTGTTTTCTTTTACTGTTTGAATTTATATTTGTTGTTGGTACTCTTTGTCAATGGCAAACTGCAGGTGTTGCAGGAAGAAATAAAATAATAATAATTTTAGTAGTTTTATGTTTTTAAATTGGATACATTCAGCATTTTACTATTTAAAGTATAAATGTGTACTATGTGACTGCATAATTTATACTACCATATATATTTTAGGACAATAGTTAAACATTTATAAGTCAGCACCATCAAATATGGAACATTTTTGAAGAATGTGTAACAGTATGTATGAAAACCTTATACAGGAGTGCTATATATGTATGAATTCAACTAATATTACTATATTGTAGACTAGAAAAGGGCTAAGTGAACGTTGCATTCATTGAACTTTTGGTCCAGTTTAATTTGTGTTTAGGTGGACAATTCTCTTTATAATAACAAATATATTTTAATTATTTTGTTGTTAAATCAGTTATTTAAAACATCTATCAATTGAACTAATGAACGCGGACTAAGCCGCGGGAACCTGGTAGTAATCTATATATTCATACTAAAATAATGAAAATATTTGAGTCTTCTATGTAGTGATTACCAGTGCCTACTCCTTAGTATAATATAACCATTATACTTTTATATAGTAAGTGAGTAATGGCGATGTGAGTGCTGTCTGCTCTGTTGTCTCTTTTGTGGATTTCAAGTTCAGACGGTCCTGTAAATGGCATGATCACTTGCGTTGCTATTCACATTGTCTTTGTGGACTTACTGCATTGTCACTCATCATCAAAGAACGTTCGTATGAGCGACTTCTCGACGACTGTCATGCCTTTTTGTTATTTCAAATCCTGTTAATCCAGATTCCATTCTCCCGTTCTTTGAAACTGGCGACGTTTCCATCTCATTTAGTTTAATTTTTCTAAATTACTACTACAATATTGACATCGTCAATTTGCCAACTGAATTATTCTAGTTAAACACATTGGACAAAGACAAATGTTATTGCTGGTACTTGTCTATACTTGTCTCTACGGTAATCTGCTATTAAGTCTGCGACACTTGCAAAATATTTTAATTCCACTGTATTTTATTCCTTCTGTTTATCCATCTATCAATCTTTCATCGCTGCCTCTGTCTCACTGTGTTTCTCTCTCCATCTCTTCCTCAGTTTATGGAGTTATGCCCCAAATTATCTTTCGTTTATCCTCGCGTTCCTTTCGTTTTCTTATTTTGATTTCAATCAATTAGCGGCCGATGCTCTCAGTATGTTTTATCTGCTTACGTCTGTGTGCCAGTTCTTTTATTCCCCTTCATTTGTTTTCTCCCTTCCGTCTCCTTTCCTCATTCTATCTCTCTATTTTTGTCTCTTCCCTCTCACTGTACCACCGCTTTGGTTACTTATGAGGGACAGCTAGAAGTCCAATATCAAGGGGAAATGAACCCTAACCTATGCTCATTAGGGGAAATTTCCAATTTAATTTTCCTAGTAGTTTAATAGGTCTTTTTAACTTAATTAAGTTATTAAGTTTCGAAATTATAAAATTGTACTATTTTCTAAGCTATAACATTCTTTCTTCTTTTAGACCTGATCTGCCTACCTTTATACCTACCTGTTCATAGAAAGTGTGGATAGAGCATAGTTTGACAGAGCGAATCTTTTAACTCGACCGCTCGGCATTTCGTCTAAAACCCTGTCACAAAAATCACTAATTAGTGTGCCTCACAGTACTGTATATGACACAACTTGTCTGCCAGTGAGGTAGACCATTAAGGGCAATCAGTCATAGGAGAGAGGTTCCATCTGTCGCTGTGAAGTGAACTCTGGCTTAGCTCAGTAGGTAGAGGAGTGACACTAATAGCCAGAGGTCCTGGGTTCAAGTCTCAGCGTCAGAGGAATTTTTCCCCTATAATATTCTCACAATAATAACGGTTTACTTGGGTTCTAACATATTTATCTTTATACAGGGTGATTCAAAAATCACTATACATTTTAGTGATACAGTTACTGTATTCTTATTTCTTGCAAGTAATGTGACGGTATGCTCAACAAAGAAGAAAGAACAGCTGTTGTTTCTGCTCGTCTACGTGGTATGATGTATGAACAGACGTGAGCAGATTTCGCCCGTAAATTTAGGAAACCAGGCCCCACCAGGCTGGCTATAAAGAACCTGGCCAATCAATTTCGGCGTACTGGTAGTGTTGCAGATAAAGAACGTCCAGGGAAACCGACCGTATCACCAGAAGTCGTGCAAAATGTACAGGATGCGATCACTCGTAGCCCCTCTGCATCTACCAGGAGACTTAATAAGGAGCTGGGCATTCCGCAGACCACTGTGTGGAGAACTCTCCGCTACAATTTGCACAAACGTGCATATCACATCCAGGTTGTACAGAAGCTTGAAGCTGAGGACTGTGCAGCCAGAGAAGCTGCGTGTTATGATCTACTAGAAGCTATGGAAAGTGACAATTTGATGGACAATCAGTGATGAAACTACATTTCACACCTGTGGACATGTGAATAGACACAATTGCAGGATACGGGCAGAGGACCAGCCAAATGTGATGCAGGAGTGGGAACGGGACACACCCAAAGTAGATGTGTGGTTAGGGTTACCTAGGTCAAAAGTTTACAAGCCCTTCATGTTTGCAGAAACAACTGTTACTGGAGAACACATACCTTGATTTGTTGGAACAATTTTTGGAACCCCAATTAGTATCTGATGGGATTATGGATACTGTCGTTTTACAACAGGATGGAGCACCACCCCATTTTGCCATGACCGGTTCGCGACTACCTAAATGAAGCTTTTCCCAGCAGATGGATTGGCCGCGCCACGCCAATGATGTGGCCTCCCCACTCACCAGACCTGACACCTTTAGACTTTTTGCCTGGGGTTTATAAAGTCTAGGGTGTACCAGGTGAAGGTCAACAGCATTAAACAGTTAAAACAGCGGATTAAAGCCGCGGCTGCTGAGATTACACCAGCTATGCTTCAGAGAGTTTTTCAGAGTGTAGTGGAGCGATGGTCGTTGTGTCTAGACGTGCAAGGTGGTCACATTGAAATGCATTGAAATTATGTCCTACTGTGGTATATGTTTCAGTACTATTACATATTGTGTAATAATACCTGTTTAAATACAAAATGTATAGTGACTTTTGAATCACCCTGTATATATCCATATACAGTATATATATTTTTTACATTGTTGTTCATGTCGATTTAAAAAATAATCTCAAAACTTTCAAAATACACTGTTGAACTTTCGGCCTATTTTTTTAAAAATCGTTCGAATTAATTGTTCTGAATTTTAAGTTAGATCACCGGAAAACATTACTGATTTTGACATAGCTCCTTCTCTTCTTCTGATTTACTTGAAGATTAACCATTCTGAACCAGGGTCCAACATTTTAACCAAATTTTGTTGAAAATTAGCTAAAACTTCGTGGTCATACTAATCAACTCCTCCTGGTTAAGTAAGCTATGCCTTCTTTTGTCTCTGTCCATTTGCCAGTAAGAAGGGTAAGGACGTCTTCTGGTAATCAGGACGAGAACATAGGCCAATTTTATTTAGTAATGAAATATAAATTTCTTCATGTAAGAGAAAATCATTTGGGGTTACAATACTGGCTAAGGTATTCCGTTACTTGTAAAAAGTTCTTCGCTGTAGAACATCGATTGAGAATATATTTTCCTTCAACAACAACCCCCCTCCAAAAACAGAAGAAAACATTTGTAGCATTCTAATACCCGCCACAACCGCCAGGAGCGTGCAATTCCTCAGTAAGTAGAACAAATAAATTCCGTATCATTTGCTTAAAGTGCCGAACACTATAACTTACTGTGAGGGAACGACTGACCAGAGAGAGAGACGAGGTGGATCAAGTTTACAATACTTTCAGGAACGGGCGAGAGCGGGGATTTAGCATCCCGTGGCTGAGTTCGGGGGGGGGGGGGGGTGATGCTAGGGCTGAGGGCAGGTTGGTCGTGGACTCTGATGAGCTATTGATGAGTTCAACGTGTCGACACCAGCTGAACCAATTACACCACCAAGCTTTCCACCCTACTCCCCCATACGAAAAGCTGATACTTGCTATCAGCGGGGATTACTGGATGCACTATGTCATATTGATAGGGATTTTCCAGTGCGGTTACAACGATCCCTACACGTTGCGGGCGTCCCTGGAATACAAAATGTCGACTCTTTCGCTCTCTTTTTTTCTCCGATTTCTTTTGCTACGCGTAGGGAAGTCCCCAGCTGGGCGCGCGAAGAAGAGGACACGGATTAGGAGATGTCCAGTGTCCGCGATGATGGATGTGAGGATCCCGAGATCCTGACCACAACAGAACCAGACGAGAATAATATTAAGTTCTGTTCGTACCTACAAAATACATACATTATTGGCAAGGCCTTTGGGCTCCACCAATCACGTGGCCGCATTCTCATGCCACCAATCACAGCTTGCAGAATAATGTTACACTTTGATTCATTGCTAGTGGAAACAGAACAACTGGACAAGCTCATTCAAAATGCATGAAATCGCTGAAAAAGCTAACTCACAGTACGCGAAACACTTGAAAATGACGAGTTAAAACGTTGCGGGTTTAAGTCTATTCACAAGGTGACTGAATTTCTTATAAGTTATGTGAACTTCATTCATGATTTCAAGAAGAAAAAAGCTCAGGTATTTTAAAACTCGTCAAATATTAAGATATTTTAAATTATCCTTATGAGTTATCCGCAGCCGACGTGATTGCATTAAAGCAACTCAAGGCATTCTACTGCTAACTATGCCAAACAATACGTCAAACAATTCAATTTTTTCCCGTTATTTTTTTATTCTTCTGCTAGACAGCTAGTTTCTTCGTCACTGAAGAAAGATTTAAAAAAAAAAAACAAATAAATGACTTGCTCAGGTTTACAATACACACTTGTAAAACTGCACAATTTAAACCACTGTAATGAAAACAAAACTGGATTAATTTTAAATCTCTGTGGAAATGATCAGATATGGCGAATGGCGCTGTAACTACGTGTACATTGGTATAGTACTCTTTATTAATAAAGCATTTAAACTGTTACAATTAGAAAAATAATACAGCACTTGGAGATCAAATGTGAAATTAATTAGGCTACTCAAAGTAAGGCCATTACTCATTTTTGTGCTATACAGAGCTATTAAACAGCTTTTGACTTTTCTTTCCTTAATTTCCGTTCTTTAAAGAAATCATCCAGTCATAAAGTAAAAATAGCCAGAACAAGTCAGTCAGCAGTTAGGCCGACTAGCATGAACCGACAGAAAATACAATACTTTCGGCCAGATGCAAACTTAGTCCATGGCAGTAACAAATTATCACAAGATCCTCTAAGTCTGCAATCGAATATTCTGGTAGGCAATCGACGTAGTTGCACGTCACCATTTGGCAGGAAAAAAGAAAACAAAGAATTGCATGAAATATAAAATGTACATTTTTTTTTTCAAGCAAATGTAACAATTTCTCAAACGAAAACTTTTCTCGGCACACCGGGACGCGTGGTCACCCCTAACAATGCTAACAGGGAAAACCCAGTATATGCACTTATGTTTTCTCAGACAGTGATACTGTGCATGTGCATTCTTTGCGATGGAATAAAATCCTCTAACTCCATCCATCCCACTTCTCAGACAGTTAAGGGTTGTGTTCCTGAAGTTACATTAAAAGATAACCTAGTTGTAGCGATTGCTCGGATGAGTAGATTATAGGACACTTATGTAAAATCTTATATATCCGTTAAGTGCCAATGGTATTGATTCTTGTCGGAAAAAATCCATTAACACCTTATTTCAACATTTTTAAAATACTTTTTATTCTTTCAGATCTCTGAAACATTGACTTCTTGATAGTTTCAATTCATAATACCTTAAAATGTATGTAAATGTTATAGTAAAAACAACAACAATGTAAATAAAAATACGGTACTGACTTTCAGAAACCTTCAAAATTTTAAATTAATTTATCTGGGAAGTAGCATGATAGGAGTTATAGGGTTTTCGGATTACACCTACGATATGATGTAGGCGGACGCGATTAAGAAGAAACGCAGATATTTATTAATATATTCATAATATGACAATTAAAATATATTATATTATCTATCTCTTGCGTGGTCTAGTAATTAGCCTCGCTGACAACGGATCCGCAGGTCTACGTTCGATCCCCAGTGCCTCCTCGGGAATTTCTGAAGTTTGGATGTCTGAAAGGGGGTGCACTCAGTCTCGTGACATAAACTGAGGAACTACTTGATATAGAAGTACCGGCTCCGATTCAGCCATCAATAACGAGCGTGGAAGGTCGGTGTGCTGACTACATGCCCCCAAAACTTCCATCTGCCTATGGTAGATGATGCAGCGGTCGAATGGGAGGCCTAGTCCCTCAAAGGGATGTCGCGCTATAGATTTCAGTTAAAGTTTAGTCCATACATTACCGTGTATAGGCCTACTGGTTATGTTTAGTGTTAAATTGCTTAAAACTTGTTTAAGAGTGTGAGTGTTACTTTTAAACAACAAATACTTTAAGTGTCTTCTTGGATTTTACTAAAACGACTCACAATTATGTAAGCATACAAGACCATGGCGATGCTGACAATTTTTCACTCATAAAAGGGAGATGTTTAAATCAAAATTTATCACTTAAGAGCCTACAGTAAACTAAAGACTGGAAAAACAAAACTGTAAATGAATTGTATTGGCTACTTTAGAAATGCCCTGTGATATCGTAACTAACAACTACTCTTATTGTGAATAACTTATTACTGCATCTAACAGAGAAATTTGAGGTTTTATGTCTATTGTCCTTTGAATGAGGGAAGTGAATTTGGAGCTAGCTGGTTATAACATAATCATAAAATTGCGTTTGATTATAATGTTGCAAACATTATTTACGTCTACAATTTTATGGATTTGCTTATTAGTATCTGATATTACAACAGTATCCCAATAAATTATTCATTTCAAGAAATAGAGTATTCTAAAGTAATTCAACAGGATATTAACAGCAATAACACAAATGTATGCATTGGCTACTTGAAAACGTGAATTACTTTCTCATATTATAACAGTTAAATGTCTCTTCTTCGCAAAATTACCTGTTACGTTATTTCATAATCAAAGAGCATATTTTTCCAAATCATATAGTCTATTAGCAGATGAAAACAACGCTTATTCACGCACTTTAGCTTTTACCGTTTGTTTACGTTCTTGAAGTATACTTTCTTTCAGACTGGCTTGGAAATTCATTAGCTAGCAAAATGAAATTTGTGTTTTGTGGAGTACTGCATTTAAATTTATTTATGACTTTTCACGATAATATGTATACTATTCAACCCAAAATATATCATTCTCAATTTCTGAAATTTGCTATATCACTAATTTCACACACAAAACAAAACGAAAGTCTTCTCTTTCCGCGCCCTGGTTCCATTTATAAGTAAAAATAGTTCAACAGACTCTTTTGGCAAGTGACCTTTCGAAGACAACCATCAATAAAATAATGTGACTTCATCTAACTATTACTGAGTTACATATCTGAAACTTAGACCCTTTGGGTAGGCCTATAACTCGCTCAACGTTTATTATTATTATTATTTTTAATCGTTGAAATATGTCGATGTTGAACAATTCTATTATTATCTCTCTTAAGAAGAAACCATTGGTTTGGGTTTAGTTTTATTGAGAATTATTGTTGTTCTAAAAGAATGAACAAACCTAGACTAATGATCGTTAATTAAGTTTGACAATCTGACCCACTGCCTGGAAAATGATGCTGGGTGGTCAATGTCGTTCCTATCTCTCGCTAACCAATTCTGAAAATACTTGAAAAATTACATCCTATGTCTTACTAAGGCCTGCTCCATTTACCCTGGGCTTCTTGAAACCTACACGACGTAAATATTGCCCCTTTTTCTGCTCAAGAGAAACCATTTTGCTGGAATTCCTACTTTTTTTTGTTGACGAGTTTCTTGAGACTTGCAAGGACATGCCAGACATTACTGAAGCAATTTACGATACACCAGTGGCAAAGCAATTCGCATCCTGAAGTACAGAGGGAGTGAATCACTGTCACCAACTACATCCTGTCATGCTCTTCAAAATGCTCCAGTTTGTACAGAATTCCTTGTCTCGCAAGTTGCGAAAATAAAGCGACAAATATATTACAAATATGTGCATGTCTCTGTAAATATGTGTCACATCTGAAGATGTATCCACTCACTGTAAGTCATTTCTTACGATAAACACATTAAGCGTTATAGAATTTCTTTGAAGACTTTGTGTAACGCGGTTATTATATGTTGGCCACCAAGGAGAACTTAATTCAAGAAAACATGGCCATCGGCGGTAATGTGAAAAATATACCAGCGTCCTTTCTTATTCTTATTTGGTGATGCCATAAGAGAACTAGTGGAAGAGGCTCTGAGGAAATAACCAGTTAGGGTTGATACGAGTCTGCATCCTCAGTCAATTTCTGTCAAGTATGAAGTCCGTCACGGATTCCATTGCCTATAAGTCATTTATTTATGTCTACAAACACCTTAAACGATACTGTAATTGTTTCAATTATGGTTATTTTCTACTGGCCACCAAAGGAAAACAAATTCAACAGATCGCTGGAGACAGATAAATCAATGTTAAACAACCTAAATTACGAAAGACGTGTACCAGTTAATGTGAAAATATATTATACCACGATCCTTACCTGTCAAATCTCATGACATACCGGAATAACAAACTTAATAAGGTAAATTATTAGCAATCAACCTAGATTAAGAAGAATATCTACGGAATTGCATGGAAAAATATATTGGGACCCTAGATTCTCTTTCAAAGTTGAGGAAAGTTGACTGGAGCACAGCTTTGGGAAAACAGTCAGTATTTTCTTTTTACATCTTCGTTCACATGACGTCCTTCCATTTTGGACCAATGAAGTGTATTGAAATTCAAGATTTCGGCCAATCATAGTTGACCTTCATAAAATGGTAGTGGGTAGCATTTGCTTAGTTTCGTTACGTTCCGTTGAATGTAGCCTGAATAGCGAAATAATCCAGCTACATAATAACGAAGTAAGTAGGCAATTCAGTGGATTTCTTGTTTTATTAAAGTATGTATATTCTACTACTAGTAAAATATTCTTATTAAATACAAACAGAGAACATGATTTTCACTAAATAGTAATTTGCTCGTAAATTAAACTGGTAAATCATAATCTCGTGGCATTACCATTTATAAATTTATTAACAGTCCACGACAGGATAAGATAGGCCCTACACTTTTAACGAAATTATTTTTACTAAATTCATTGGTGCATATTAACAAATACAGCTTTTCGACAGAGTTCAGGCTATCCCCATTCGACCATACCAGTTCGAATGGAAAGGGCATGTGTTTTTCTCACGTAGTAAAATACTGGAATTTGTAAGAAGATGTAATTGTATGTAATGTTTTTTACCACTGATTTATACTGTATTTGAATTTTATGTAGCTGAACACTCTTTATATTCCTACGACAAAATATATTTTAGTTTAGTCCTACTATTCATTTAAATGTTTGGAAGGAACAGTTACAACATTAGCTAAGTCTAATACCAAGTATTCAAAATATTTTCATATTTTTTTTAATGTTAGTTTATTTAGGATAAATTGTCGTATAGATTATACAAGTATTAATTTCACATGGGAAATTTTACAAAACTATAAAATTTATAAAACAAAAGAAAAATCTTAAAATCTCAAATATATATATATATAAGGGATGGGTCGATACCAGATTTTCTCGATACTAGATACTCGATACCGATACATGATTTTTCCCTCGATACTCGATACCGTCAACATTTCCAGTTTCAGTAAATAGGTAGGCCTACATTAAAAATTAAAAGTTAAGGGAACTGTGTAATACCAACTAAATTAATTAAGTGTGCATATTTAATGAGAAAAAAATTAATATCATCAGTAGCCTATAATTATTTTTAAGCTCTACATTAAAACTAAAATTAGTTTCTTAAACAGTCCACTTACAAGTTTTTGTTAAAAAATACTAGCATTCTCACTTAATTGCAGAATTACCAAAGTATCGAAAACGTACCGAGCGAGTTTTCTGAAGTATCACTCGATGCCGATACCATTCAAGTATCGAGAGTATCGAGGTATCGAAAGTATCGAGGGCCCATCCCTAATATATATACATATATGATTTATATATATATATATATATATATGTAAGCTCATAGAGCTTAGAGCTCATTTATTATAATTTATAGCAAATATTAGTAATAAAGTATTAATACAAGTCACTAGATGGCACTAATGCCAGTTGCTAGCAAACAGAATTCTTGGCACGCTTGTATCTCTTTATTTACGCTTAGATAAAGAAAATATCCATTATACGCTGTAATGTAATAAGCTAAGGAATAGTTTTGCACATTTATTCCTGTTACTATTAACTATTAACATTAAATTCAATAATTAATGTTAATTAGCAACAGAATGCTGTTTTGCCGGCATCGATCAGATATCGATTGCCAGCCTGATAATCGATAATACTCTTACTTGCCCTTACAGCCAGAATAGCGTAGAGCACTACGAGCGGACTATCGATTATCTATACTTGCCTTTAAGGACAGTGTACTGAACAGTTAGATTAATTCCCATGAGAAATTTATTTATTTCTCCACAAAGGCATATTGTTTAATAAAATAAATACTCTCATATATCTTTTTGTGTGTTTCAGAAAGAGTACTGCATGTTACTTTGTTTAATAAAAGCCTGCTTTAGGATGGAAGCATCTAGAAAGCTCCAGACTAGCTTTCCATCGAATTTTTGAATGACTCTTTTGTAAGATGATTATGTGACCGCATTTTGTGGCCGTTAGACTTTATTCACTTCTTCACCGATCGTCGCTGCGTAAGGGCACAGCCCCAAATTTAGCAACAGACCACAAGTCTGAATATGTTATTGTACAGTATCTACATATAACTACGCATCATGGAACCAGCGTCAGCAGCCACCACTTAATCCACTTGGAGGTGGATTCGAGAACATCCCTAGAACTTCGTGGAGCGTAGCTCGTAGCCATGGAAGGACTCGCTACTGGCCACCGTTCAGGATGATCTACAGCATCATAGATCTACAGCATCAGTAACTGTACATCCCGTTTAGCCATAGTCCGGCTAATGCATTCACATATTCATCAATGAAGTCGCACTAAAAGTTAAGTACTACACCTTCAATGTATGGTTAATTTCACAAAAGTCTAGAGGACTTAGCATACTTGCTTGCATACAAATAAAAACTGCATTTATAATTTTCCAGGAGTTTTGGCATCCTTGCAGCTCCTCTTTTCCTCTACGTGCAAGCTAAATATGCTGCCGTAGTAGTTCTGAATAAAGTATGGTATAACTCACAAAGACCAAGGAATGGTCTAGCAAATTACTAGCCTAAAACAAGTAATTCAGCATTTATCACTTTTTGGAGTTTTGGCATACTTGCAGCTCCTCTTTTTCTACGAGCAACCTAGTTGCCGTAGTCATCTTTGAGCAAGATATAGCTCAACTTGTACACAATTAAGATTACAAATAAAATTATTATAGGTTCTTGTTAAGAAACAACCTCTTTATAGACAAAACACATAACCTTTGACATTATCCTTAAAAATTTCCAAGTGAAATAAAATTAATATTAATTAATATTAAGGACAACTAGAAGAAAGAAGAGAGGCAGCAGTTTACTAGAGCTGAAGAATAAAGTAATAATTCAATCTCTTCTGCTTCCTATATCATTCCTATTCTTTCCAATTTGCATTTTCTGGGTTTTAATCCAGTGGTCCTCCGAAAAATCCTATAGCAAAATTCTGTTAGGCACAATAGCCTACAATATATATAAATAAATTAAAAGCATGCGTGATAAATTAAGAACAGCAAATGTTGTTGACACCGGCGTGGTCTTGTGGTTAGCGTCGCTGACTACAGATCCGTCGGCCCGGGTTCGATTCCCGGTACCTCCTCGGATTTTTCTGAGGTAGGGAGGTCTGGTAGGGGTGCACTCAGCCTCGTGATTCCAAATTGAGGAGCTACTTGATAGAGAAGTAGCGGCTCCGGTCAAGAACACCACCATTAACGGCCGTGGGTGTCGGCATGCTGACCACATGCCCCCCAATCCTGCCATCTGCCTACGGGAGAGGACGCAGCGGTCGGGTGGTAGGCCAAGTCCCTTCAGGGATGTAGCGCCACGGAGTTTAGTTTAAATGTTGTTGACAAGCGCTTAATTCTTGCATCCTAACTCTGTAAGTATTATATGACCAGGCATTTTTATATTTTCTTCTAAGTGAAAAGGAAAAGTGAATAGTCTATATAATGAAATATTAAAATTAGGAAATGCATTTCAGTGGCAAGGAACCAGATGCTTTGTAGTTAGTATTCTGTTTAATTGGAGTGCAACGATTTTCATTAATTTTCATACTGTACTTCAGGCGTAACTCAATTAATTTAAAAGAACGGGATTCGCTGCACATTAGTAAAATCTCACTTTTCGTTTTGATCAGTAGACTTAATACAATCCAAGCAACTGAACAAGTAAGATATTTCTGGGAAGAACACGATAATAGTAATTATTAGGGGGCGGATTTCTATTACCTAAAAAATAGGATATATGCATGCATTTATGACCAAGCATTAAAATATGACTAATAAAATTTAAAATATGACTTTACCACTTACCCATTGTGTATATTTTTTTAAGTTTCATTACAATACATTTTATTAAAATGCATTACAATACATTTTATTAAAATATAGTGTTAATTATTTAAAATATCTGTAAATTCTCAAAAAGTATCATTATAATGCAAAATTTACAAAATATGATATGAAACATCAAAATTTATTTAATATGCACACAAATATGCCAAAAATATAACCTAAATATAAATATTCATACTAAATATGCTACAATAGTTGAAAATTTTCTAAATATGCAGTTATATGCACAATAAAAGCCGTTCCATTTTCACCAGGATGCTTGGAATCGGGTTTAAATTAGTCGGAAACCTGAAATAATGCAAAGGGTAAAAATACGACATGTCATAGAAATCCGCCCCCTAGTAATTATATAAAACACTGACGCAAAAACTCACCCATATAGTGGTGAAAACAGCGTATTCCATAACTATCATGTGATACTCACCTGTAAAGAGAAAATAAATAAATTAGTAATATGGAACATAGGAACATTTTACACTTTATACAGTCTATGCACACGTAATATAGTTAAGAACACTATTTTCAACTATTATCCCGCCTTTCTGCACAAATTGCTTTCGTATGTCCTGTGTCTGAGGTTAGGTGTTCGATCTCAGCCCAGGTCAATGGCTTTTCTATGTGCATAAAAGTGACGGGCTCTTGTCGAGAGATTTATTGGCCATTTCTTAAGTAATAGTAAGTTATGTTTCTTTGAAAAAAATACGGCACGCCGGCGATGGACAAAAGACTCAGTTGGAGTACATCCCGTCGATAATTAGCTACAACAAAATCGGTAGTATTTGTTCAGGCAACTCTGCCAGTTAATCAAAAGTGTTCAATTATTATTAAACTTGTATTAGGTCTAATTATTTGTCACTTCCCCAAACATATCATTTATCAACACATAACTTGCAATGGCTGACAGATTTAAGACGCAAAACACTTGGGAACCCATCGTCCTTCCAGTCACTCTGCAATAACCCCATTGCGGCACGGTTTCTAAAGGGCAAACTTAAAATGAGACGCGCGCTTCCTCGCGTGCGATTCGCTTTATTGGAACTTATTTTTGTTAAAGATCATTAAACAGAGTGCCTTGAAACAGCAAGTGAATTCAATGGTATGAGAATTGTTCATATAGGTATAAGAATAAATTAGGCCTATTCCTAACCCTCAATTAACTATGGTTTTAATACAAGTTATTTAAAGCAGAAATTAGAAGAAATGAACAAATGTCGCTATAAGTACCGTATTATTATAACCTTTTCATGGAAATATCAGCTATAATTTCCTAAAGTTAAGTACAAATATCCTTAACTCCCCCACCTCTATGCCTGACCTGCATTATAGTTTACAAAAAAGATGTCATCGTCATATTAGAATTAAACAACTTAAATCCTCCATATAATTCACTTAAACTATAAAGAGGGTTTACGTTAACGTACAGCATTTAAAACATAAGTACTAATGTTTTATCCCGGAAGGTTGCGGGTTCGATTCCCGATGAGGCCGTTGGAGTTTTTCATTTGGCCTAATCCTTCTGGTGGCACTATGGCCCTGGGGTCGACTCAGCCTCTAACAGAAATGAGTACCAGGAGCAATCCTGGGGGTAAAGGCGGCCGGTGCGTAAGGCTGACAACCTTACCACCTTCATGTGCCGATGTCTAAAAATCTGGGAGCCTCAACCTCCTGGAACCCTCTGGGCCTCCATGGCCTGTAATAGGGAACACTTTACTTTTACTAATATTTTATCAATGATAGTGTCTTTTCATCCATTTCCTGCTGATGGTGGAAATCACTCAGTGCTGTTAATATAGCCTAATCGGTTTGCGTCTTGTGTCTTCTTTGAGGCCCCTCTAAGGCTCTAACTTTTGATACATGTGTTATTACTTAAGACATGAAATATAGTCATGTTTGCTACTTCAATAATATCATTTCAAACTTACCATGCCCTTACTTCCCTTTCATATTTTAGCACTGGCCTACGATTTATTTCTCCAGCTGCTCCCTTTTATTTCTTAGTACCAACATATGATTTAATTCTTCAGCTGCTAAGCATGATGCGACTACCCATAGTTGCTTTAGTAATCGATACTTGATCGCAACCAAGATTAAAATAGTAATTACTTTTTAAAGTTTGCACATTTGCAACTTAATCGCAGGTGTTAGCTGGTAGCAATTCATTACATTTCACGTAACATTTTTTTAATCCACTATCGTCAAAAATGTAGCGTGCAATACAAGGACAAGTGCATAACATAGTCTTGGGCATTAAATAAACTCGGCGCAAGCTTCTACTTTTTTTTCAAACTTTCCCTCCCTCTGACCTGGTAGCGAAATATAGTATTGCTGATAAGCAGGGCCCGGATTTTGATGACCTAAAATTGTTTGAAAAATGACTTAGCCTATAAAATGACCCTGAATTTTAAAGAAAATGACTTAATAATTATATAAAATGACCTAAATATTGATATTTTATTTATAAAAAAATTATTATTGTACACACAGAGTTATAGACTAGTCTGTACATAATTGTAAGAACTGTAAATAACTGTAATGTTGTGAATGTTCTTTTCTCACGGAAATTTATACTGGCACTGAGGCACTGGTGAGTCAAAATTCGGCATTTCCTTTTGTGGTTTGCCGGTTTTATTGTTGTTTATTAAGGGTAAACAGTAGTTTGCACTCTCAAATCCAAGCAGGTGGCAGACTCTGGTGCCAAGTCAATCTAATAACAATAGTAATTTAATACAAAATTTTGGCGTTTCTTTGATTCTCATTTCCGACTGAGACATGACAACACTTTAACGCCGAATTTTTAAACAAACATCACTTCAAAGACAGCACCGCTAGCGACGAAAAAAGTTAATACACTCTATGTAAATACATGAAAATGACTAAATAAGGAAGCAAATGACACGAAAATGACAAAATAATGACCTAAAATTGAAATAAATGCCCTAAAAATATAAAATTGCATAAAATGACAAAAAATGACCTAACAAAAATGCATTTCTATAATCTAGAGGCCATGATTAGGAATAATCCACAAGTTGGCAATGTCTATGCAGCATCAATAAAAAGATGACATGTCTTTAGAATCCGGGCCCTGCTGATAAGCGTACGTATACATACTGAGCAAAGTTTTCGAAGTGTTTCACTTTTAAACATAATATTTAAAACATTTTAACATAATCAGTTTTTACATACCATATTATGATGAAAACCGTTGCTACGTCACTGCATTTGCACAAAGCTCGGAGGTCTTATCGAGTTCGCACTCTGTGGGGTGTGGGTGTAAGTTCTAATATGCAAGCAGTTAATCGTGATGACAAAGCGAATATCGATCAACACAACAGTTCGGGGTCAGTGTGTCTCCTCTTTGTTACTTCCCCTCATAACATATCTGATTCACACATGTCTGCACGCGGATGTCACTTCCATGCTCTTAGCCTATGTTCTTACTTCTAATTCTTCATTTATTTACTTCTTTTTACTAGCTTTATCCTGTGCGTCGCCTGTATCCGGATAGGTACGTTTTTGCTCTAGTTTCCTTTAAAAGAACCCACCACTGAAAATACTAAATTCTATTTTTTTTTTTTTTTTTTTTTTTTTTTTTTTTTTTTTTTTTTTTTTTTTTTTTTTGAGTTCAACTTTCGTGTCATTACGACTGTAATTTTTAGTTATTAATTTTCAAAAATATAAATTATAATCAGGCACAAATCCACCCTCTCTCCATATTGTACATTATTTTTAAAAATGTCCTTCAAAACCATGCATAATTTTCTTTTTACCCTTACAAATGTGTCTGAATAAATTTGGATAACATGTGCAGTTTTATTTGTGTAAACATTTTTTTTTCTTATTTCAACTATAAATTCTAAAATATTTTTAATATTGAGAATTACGCATATAGCTCTTCACCTCACTCTGGGGGGAAAAAAACTCCTTGTGAAACATTTTGAACTTTGAAAAATGTAGAAAATTGTTGTATGCGAGAAACACAAATACCTTATAATAAAATAATTAGTGTATGCATTATACATTTTAAGTGCATATGACCATTTAAATATCGGTTGAGGGCTTTAGAGTAGGCCTATCACTAATCAAAAACGCAAGTAAATTATGTACCTAAAACTTTTGGGGATTTTAAAATATAGGAAGATAAAATTTTCAAGATTGGATCCAAATTTTGTTATTTCCCTTAACAAGATCATACGGAGCTGTTAGTGAGTTATTCTTTTAAAAACTATAGGCTCTTAGGCGAAAGTGACGTGAAAGTATCGACATAAACACCATAAACACATAAACACCATTTGGATTTTGGATTGTACAGTAAAAATAGGGAGATAAGAGTAGTTAAACGCACCATCTTTGACAATGAAATACACGTAGGTCTACTTTTAAGCCGCATTCAGATTGGAATCGATATATTACAACATTACAACTAAAACCATTGTCCAAATTTAAAATTAGAATTGAAGAAATCTTTAAAATTAATAACTCGCAACTTAATTATTAATAGCCTAAAATGAAACTCATTTTTTAACTACACTAATTTTAGCTTTACCATTTTTAGTACTTACATATTATTAGATTTAGTATTATAATTAGGGCCCGGATTTTTATGTGCTAAAAAACTTAAAAATATTTATTTTTTATGTGCTAAAAATGTTAAAAATATGTGCTAAAAATTATAAAATATGTGCTAAAACTAAAAAAAAAAAAATAGATAGGTGCTCGTAACTTACTAGAACAAATTATATTGAAACTCACCAATTGCAGCTAAACATCACATGTAAAATGCTGACTGGAGTTGCAGTACACAACAAATGTCATCTCCAGATTATGGATCACAAATCCTTACCTATTATCCAAGAAATGCCTTATATTGAGAAAAGGAACGTTCTACATCACACGATGTTAACCTTCCATAATTGAAGAGGGGTATATCACTAACACACACACACGATCAAGTTCACTTATGTTTTGGCCTTCCAAAACTTGAGCGACTTTGCAGATGGTTTGGTAGCCACCATTTTTCTCAAACATACCTTTAAATTTTGTTCTTAGAACTTCTATTTTCGAACCTGAGATAGTGTTAAGTTGCCTTTCAACATATTGTATTTCTTTAACTGAATTAAGAAATGTGATTGGGTTCTGTTCTTCCCCGATAAGCAAGTGCAAGTGAATCACTCTCACCTCATTGCAAGTGAAGCATTTGTGTTGAATTCTTTCGAGATACAAATTTTTGTTGTAAAATGTTAAAAGAGAATGAGGAAAAGTGCTAAAATATTTATTTATAAAGAATATATTGAAAATATTTATTCACATAATTTTTTGTAAAACATGTGTTTTTATGTAAAATAAAATTTGGAATTTGCGGTTGTCGGACCTGGATATGAGCATCAGGAAAAAAGAAATTACATAAAAAATCCGAAAAGTACTAAAATATGTATTAATGGAGAAAATATCGAAAATATTTATTCACATAACTTTTTTTTGTAAAATATGTGTTTTTATGTGAAATAAAATTTGGAATTTGCGTTTGTCGAACCTCGATTTGGATAATAAACTTTGTTTTAGGAATGTACGCATCAGGAAAAAAACACATTTTTTTACATACGAATCCGGGCCCTAATTATAATCCTAGCTCTTAATTTTTTATATGTTTTATGTACTTAACCTACGTATTTGCACGTCCACTTCTTTCTCCCAATTTTCACAGTAACTATTTGACATTCTCCTCCGATCACGAGCAATGTTCATTCGGAGGCAATAATTATAATAATTATTTAATAATTTTAATAAATTATATTGTTTTTTAATTGATTAATATTGATTCAGCTGGCATTTTTTCTTAATATTATTGATATGTTTTCTTAATGTATTCTTTGTGTTTTGTTTACACAATTTCCATTGTATAATATGTGGTAGCATATATAAAAATATTCTCCCCAAGTTCACTTAAGCTTTTAATTAGATCCCCTCTTTTGTTGAATCGACAAGCCCGTGAAGAACTCATCGAATGTTGCACAAACTTTCTCACATACGCGTGTAATGTTCGTGTTATTAATATTTTAGGTAAATTAATATCAAATTCCAGGTTAATACCTCACAGTATTTTTGGGCATGGCTAAGGAATTAAATAGTCCGATACTTTCTAAAACAATGGCGGTAGCTTTAAAACAATACGCACTTAGATGAAGCATTTTGTACATAACATTACAGGAGCAAGTAGCTGAAACAATTTAAAGTGACACCATTGTTTGCAGTGAGTACAAACTCAGGTTTAATTGTGTCAATTTATTTGCAAGGCCACCACATTAATTAACACACGCGAGTGAATGTATTGTTCCAACTCGACCAAGCAGTGTCACTGTGTATCCGTTGGAATTCATTCATACATCACGACGCTAATATAGCAAGGCCCGAGCTGTTATCACAGCACGGCCCACCATTATGGCACCGGCAATAATAATACAAATGGGCTGCAGTCTTGCTAAGTGGTGACCCCCCTCCCCCCAACCTGAAATAGGATCAAATGCACGCGTTAGAAATAATCTTCGTGGCTCTGTCACCATGGTTGGTTCCATCGCTGCGGCCCGGGCTCGACTTCCCGTAAGGGCAGGTTCTTAAACTGACACTGAGGGCTGGGTTTAGAAGATGTGGAGGTGTACAGCTACTACTCACTAGTCTGTGCACCGAATATACCTGGGTTCAATCCCAAACATCTCTGCATGCATCATACGTCACTGATGATAGTGAATCGTCCGTCGGATGGGGATGTTAAGCCTGGCCGTCCTCTTGGTGTCTTTCGACAAGATAGGCTCACCTCAACATCAACACTCATACTCTACACTATACTGCACACACTCATCTCTTCACACCTTACACTTATGCCAGTGCACAGCGTTATGGCCGACCACATTATCGCCACCTATCCGCCTTGTGGCGAACCCCAAATGTGTCAGAGCAACGGGTTGACATTAAATATACACGCAGAATTTTCGTGGATATTTATTCTCAAACTTCTTCTTCTACTTCTTCTTCTGAATATTACCTCCCTCCGTTGTAAAGACGTTTATCCGGTCCGGGCCTTACAGGACCGTGGTCTATATGGTGAGGGATTAGTCTACATTTGGATCATAGATATACTTGTTTGACCAGACAAGGACATGGAGGGATTCCCCGGGTGGGTGGGTGATCAGCCCAATGCCGCGATCTCCGAAAACAAACTAACACACAGGAAGAGACACGCCAGTCGCCAACACATTCCGAACAAGGCGCGGATGGGACGAAGATGAAATCCGGGGATTACAAGAGCCTAAAGTTACCCGACATTCGTTTCACAGATGACGAAAAGCTGCGGAAAAATACTAACAAGGTAACTTGTCTCAAACGAGAATCGCAGCCGGGCCCGCTGCGTGAGGGGAGTGAACAGCGGAGGACTTGGTCGCTTACTCATTATTTCATTACTTCAACACGACCTAATGCATATGATGTTTCATTACCTGCAAAAGAACGTATGGTTTACTTTTGATAGCCTATATATGAGTGACGGCCGGAACAGTCACCCGATCAGCCATGAGACTACGGTTTTTAAAAATACAATTTGTCCTAATTCGTTTTTTCTTGTTATTCTATTTACCTTATTTTCCGGTTTTGTCTTTTTCTATTACATGCCCGGGGCGAGACTCGAACCTGGAGCCTCCATCATGGCTCCAATGTCTTAGCTACCTGGGCTTAAGAGACCGGTAGGTGTAAGTGCAGATTTAGAAAAAGTAATTAATTGAACATTGATAGCTTTAGAAGTAATTTTCGAAATAATAACACAATAGGCTGCAGACCTACCTATGTTAAAGAGTGAAATGACTGACAAGATATATTAGTTGTTTACTGTTAATAGTAAGCTTGGAAATTGCTTAATTGTATTTTATTTATTTATTTATTTGTAGTGCTACATTACATTATTGAATCACATTGACCACAGGTCATTTAGCAATCAATCCATTGTTTAACAAAATGAACGCTTTCCTTCCACTGCTTGGATACGTCTAATTTTAGCCTACATACCTTATTATTAATAAACTATATTGTAGACATTATAATTAGACTATATCTCTATCGCAATATATTTTGTTTCACTGATCTATTCTTTTACTTTCCATAAATACGATCCTAAGGTTGTCAATACCTGTTCATTTGTATTTCTCGATATTTTAGCTAATATGAGTTGAGTAAAATGTAGTTATTCCTTTTAAAACAACTCACATCATTCCCATTATTTTGCTACATACTAAAAGTATGTGTTTGGGATCTTAGTTTTCTTTACATAGTAGGCATTAATATTTTTCTGTTACACCCCTTGAACCCTATAATTTTCAAACTCCTAATTTGAACAATGGTCTTGTGGTTAGCGTCGCTGACTACGAATCCTTCGGCCTGGGTTCGATCCCCGGTACCTCCTCGGATTTTTCTGAGGTAGGGAGGTCTGGTAGAGGTGCACTCAGCCTCGTGATTCAAATTGAAGAGCTACTTGATAGAGAAGTAGCGGCTCCGGTCATGGAAACCACCTTTAACGGCCGTGGGTGTCGGCATGCTGACCACATGCCCCCCAATCCTGCCGTCTTCCTATGGTAGATGACGCAGCGGTCGGCCTTGTCCCTTCTGGGATGTTAGCGCCACGGAGTTAGTTAGTTATACCGTAGCTGCTTACACGCTACGTCTACTTGAAGCTACAAATCTCGGAGTAATGCAAAAATGAGACTAATATAATATCGTACTGTGATCACAACTTCCATTAACCAGACAGAATAGAGTTTTTTTTAAGTCTTAAAGTGATGTTTATCATTGGAACAATAAACTTACGGTTTTAGGGACACCTACAGACATTGTCTTTCCCCCTCAACATTAGACACGAAGTAGACAGCATGGAAATGTAATAACATGTAGAGTGAATGTAAGAGGATATAAAATGAGTGATCCCCTTTGTGTCTCGTGAGTCATGTCCACGGAGAGGGGCAGTTTCCTCAACTTGGAAATATGTACTGGTTAACTCGCCGTGAAGGAATTCCCTGATAAACTGAAAAATTCTTTGAAGGCGCAAAAACTAGCAAACAAGTTTTCTTACTTGGGAAGGAGAAAAAATTTCAATCATGGTGTTAACTCAAGCTTGAAAATTGAAATATGTACTTGATCCTTTGATATCATTTGGTATGTCATCTACCACGAAATGATTTAATTTTGTAAAAGTGTGGAGAAGGTGGGAAGGAAAGCGAGCAGTGAGTTGCACGTATGACACCGCCTTCTAAAAATGTAATAACAGAGAAATTTAATTTGGAAAATAAAAAAAAGTAGCTAGGACCTACATGCTATCGCTGAACTCCCCTCACACCTTCTCTGTCTTCATCCCTACTTCTTTTTTTATTATAACAAGCTTCTGACATCGAAATCCTCAAACCTACTCGCTTCCAGAGGAATAAAATGTGGGTGGGAGGTGGCACGAGTCACAGAGGGAAAGAGAATTTGCGCCTCTAGAACCAGGAAATGGCTATGGTAACCGGATTTAGGCTTTCATTTTTCTGCCAAGCTGGTTTGATGATCAGGGCATGGCACCACGCTTTCTATATACATGAGTAGCAAAGGCGGGTAAGCAATATTCCGAGGAGATCGCTTCTTTTGCGAGGAAATTTGAATGTCAGGCTGGATCTTGCCGCAGCTTTAACATACTTTTCCACATAGGGAGAAAGAAAGAGAGGGTATTTTCTTTTGAAGAGAGTCCGCCCCCCTTTGCGATCCCCCTCGCTGATAAAAATTAAACTGATTTGACTGGAAGCTGCACGGCAGCAATGCAATATCGCAATGTTTCAGATATCCTCTCCTCTCCCTCCTTGCGGGACTGTTCCGTTTTTATATTGGCATCAACAGGTCTTAGTGTTAGACTGGAGACGATGTGCCTGTAAGCGTCATGACCAGTGATGTGTCAAACCTTTCCGTAGTGAAGAGCCTTTCACAAAAGCAGCCACTATACAATTGCACGTCTGTCAGTCGGCAGTTGACTGAGTTGCATATGTATTCAACTAAAAAAATATTTTGGCACTTAATCAGAAATAAAGAAAAGATTGTTCTTGGAACATTTAAATACTGGAAATAAATAAAATTCATTAATTACAAACACATACGCGCCATGTATTTAATATGAATAAAAACATCCACGAATGGATAAAACGCGATATGTTCTCGACAATATTAACATACTAATGCCAGTTGATTATTTGGGCGTTGAACGGTTGATTGGTTGATCATCGCACAAGTTCTATTTAAGCAGTGTCGCTAATATTCCCTGTGTAACTGGTAAGAGTGTACCTAATAAAGCATCAACTTTCTGTCAAGAACGGCACATGTTTTGACAATGCGAGATCAGTGACCTTCTTTCTAAGGCATGAGAAACCTTAAGAAAACTGGCATGGCCAAAATCAGTTATTAAAAAGCCTAGTAATAACGTTTAATAACATGCATATATTCTTGTATAACATGCGGTACCCACTGTGAGCCTTTTTCATCATCCGAAAAATCCCTTTTTGGCAAGGGAGTATTTTAGCTAGTGCTCAATTCGGAAAACCAGCATAATAAATACGCAACTCAAATTGCATAATCGTATCTTATACAAGTGGCTGAAAATGAACACAGTATAAAGTGGACCACAGTGGAGTAATTTATTTTTGCTTGCTGAATCACATGGAGAAGTCAACAAATATAATGAACTTAAGGAAACTTTGGTATTTTATAGTGTCAATAATGTTGAGGTCGACAGCGTACGAATATTTTCGTTTATTAAGAGCCTTGTATCAGACATTGAGGGGGCTTATGGTAATGATTAAATACGTAAGATTGCAGTAAATATTGTATCACCGTACCTATCTTACCTAGGCAATGGAACCGAACGGGTTATAAACACTGTACCACAACGTAAAATATCGTGCCTCTTTTTATTTCGGTAATCTTTACCTGGTTAAAAAATAATGAAGTGAATCAGCTGGAATCAATCCTTAAGGAGAGAAGACGGTATTTTGAGGTGAAAAATTAACAAGTTTTGGAAAAAGAAAAATTTAAATTATTCTGTGATATGTGTAGAATACATTGCATAACATTTTGTGAGTACTTGTGCCCTTATCGGAATTTGAATCCCATTCTTAAAGATTCTGCCCTCCTTTGTTTTTGCATTTGCCCTGCCCTTATTAATTCACTTACAATGGAACATGGTTTATGGAGACAGAAATAAAGAAGAACAATGCATAAACCATGTTGCCAAAAGTGAAAGATGGGGACGTAAAGGACAACAGCTTAGAAGAAGAAAAATCTTGTGGAAGACTCATTGCAAAATTCCTGAAATGCCTGCTATGTTCGACTGTTGTTTCTCGTAAATTAATTTTTTGTAATATTGGAAGATTAAAATTGATATAGCCTCTAAACTGTTGAAGATAGATGGACGAAATTTGTAACACACATTCTCTAAACTATTTGTAAATGTTTCTATAAGAGAGAAGTTTGCTAAATAATTTCATAGTAAAATTACGTACGTCTGTTTTTAAAAAGGGGAGGGGAACGAGTGTTCTTAAATATTAATTGTGTATTTTATAAACGTAGCAACTAATATGAACACCTGCGTGGTCTTGTGGATAGCGTCGCTGACTACAGATCCGTAGGCCCGGGTTCACTCCCCGGTACCATCTCGGATTTTTCTGAGGTAATTAGAAGCTACTCGATAGAGAAATAGCCACTCCGGTTTCGGAAACCACCATTAACGTCTGTGTGTCGGCATGCTGATCACAGCCCCCAATCCTACTAGCTGCCTATGGTAAATGAAGCCGCGGTCGGGTGGTAAACCCAGTCCCTTCAGGGATGTAGCGCCACGGAGGTTTTATGAGTTTTTTTAGGGACTAATATAAAAATTCCATTCAAGGGACTTTGTAAGAGCACGCTTTTAGAAGATAAGTTTTTTAATTTATCTTTCAAATTACATTAGAAATATCGACTTTAGTAAAACTCTGTTTTCGAAGTTTTGGCTCCCAACTTAATTTTTCAATCTTTTCAGGTGAGTTGTTATAGCTATGAGCTCCATAAAAGAGTTAATGTTTTACACTAAATAGCAAAATACTTTTTTTAATACTCTCCCTTAAAAGCCAATGTAGGCCTAATTTTTTTATGAATCTAAATAATAAAAAAGTGTACAGAAGTTCCATAGGTATCGTTACAGATTTCAATTTCCAGAGTTATCTTGTGCACTAGGCAATATCTGCGAAGGGGTGAGCTGAGCATTACTACGAGGTGCGGTGATTTTATGAGATAGCAATACGTCGAAAACGTAACCTATAACTGGTTTCGCTCCTACAGTATAATATCCGCATAAATTTGTCAAACGCCGATTGTAGTTGCTGTCAGAAGGGTGTTGGAATTTGAAACGCTCATAGTTACCAACAATTATGTGTAATAGAGCCAACTGGGCGTTCCTCTCGGTTCCGTTTAATGTCAACACCACACCTTCGGCAACTTGGTTATAGCAGTTCTCTATTTGCTACAGCACATAAATAATACCACTAGTATCCTTTCCATTCAGCCATAGAGTCTCTTCAAGACAATCCAGCTGCACAGAATATTATCAGGAGGTAACATCTAATTTAGAAAGCTATTCGGCATCATATAGACATTCGTTTCTGGACACATATTTTGAGTTTACTTCTTCCTTCTGTCTTATAAAACTATTTCCGCGAGTTCCTTCCCAAACACTCCATTTCAACGGTCTTTTCTCTTCTATAATTCTCTCTTAGTTCCTACCCTATGATCTGTCGGCCTGGGTGGCGCAGTTAGTATCGTGCTGGCTTTCCGTGCCCGAGGTTGCGGGTTCAATGGCATTTATGTGCGCATTAATGTGCAGGCCCATGTCAGATTTACTGGCATATAAAGGAACTCCCGCGGGACAAAATTCCGGCACACCGGCGACGATTATAGGCCTAAGTTGCAATACATCCCCGTCGGTAAATAACCATGTACCAACCAATCTATTATTTTTCATGTCCTTTTCGCTCATGGATTAATTTTCCACCAAACGTTGGGCATGAAGTCCTCTGGGAGCGCTATTCAGTGATCACTATACACTCCTTTTCTGCTTTCTCTGTGCCAAGATTGGGATGGTAACATCACATTGCTGCGAAGAGTGTAGATACAATAGATTTCAGATTGTATCCACAGTAGATGGCACTTTTGTGCGTATAAATTATGCCATTTTAGGTTTACATGAATTACATGATTCTTTTTAATTTCGCATTTTTAGCAACAAACGGAGATTATAATATATGAATTGTATAGGTTTTAAGGAACATTATAACCTCAAATATGGCCATTTTTCGTGGTTCTAAAAAATATACAGTGTGCAGGATAATTATATAAAATATTTTATTTTACGAAATAGAAGGAAACACACCGAAATCAACCATTTAATTTTACCAAAAGGTATGGTCCCTACACAACTAAAAGGATTTTTATAACTTTTTAAGGGGGCAGTTTTGAACATTCATGGTTTTACCACAAAAAGAGCTTAATGTTTGAATGTACAAAAAATAGTATTATTTAAGTGGTTCGCTTCTTTAAAGGCCCTAGCGGTAATTTAAACGTCATCTCTGGATGTTCAAACCTTCCCTACATCACCTCATGCATGTTGGCCAAAATATATGTATGCCTACATATTTTCACTAATTAATTTGAATTTTCAAACATCGCTTGCAAAATAAATTTGTTAGATTTTACAGTAAACGTTGTTATAACAGGATGCCCACAGAAATTTCAAAATAAATTTCCCTGTCTTTCCATGACCAGAAACTTAACATTTCACGGACCACAAGAATCAATGCATTCAAGGTTCTTTGTAAACAAAATCCACCCTCCTCCATCCCCATATAAAAAAAAAAAATAACTCAAGTACTGAAAAGAAAATTGCTTACACAGTCTAGGATACAGTAGATTGGAACAAAACAAATACATCTCACATTTCACTCACTGGGGCTAGTTATTTTCCCTGACCATTCCTTTTTTTTCTTTCTTCAATTTCCCCAGACTTTTTCCTTTATTTCACAAAATTTCCCGACTTCCCCTGACCAGTTTCAAATTCACTGACTTTCACTGACTTTCATGAATGAGGAAATCCTGTAAAATATCACTTTTATTTTATAATATCTCTTTTTACCTTTAAAAATCCACGGTACCACAGTTTTGTCTAGAGTAAATAAAAATTTGCACGGAGCCTCTAGAATAGATTACAAATTACATAGACGTTTAATACAATATAAAATAGGGTTGTACTGAGCACTGCAAATTTAAAAGAATGTAACAAAAGTAAAAAGTGTTTAAAGTTTATCTTATAGGCCTATTGACTTGCCCGTTCATTTCAAAAGCAAACGTAGATTAATTTTTGTTTCCAAACGCACAATGAAACATGTTATTGAATATCAGTTACAAATAATAACATCTCGGCACGAAATAATTTTTTCCATAAAAAGTAAAAGTTGAATTTCTTAGAAAATTAAAAACAATTAATATAGAGGAATTAAAGTTTGCACGTGTGTTACTATGACCACCTGCGTGGTCTTGGTATCACTGATTGCGGAACCGCAGACACGGGTTATATCCGCGGTACCTCATCGGACTTTTTGTGGGTAGGAAGGTCTGGGATGGAGTGCACTCAGCCTCGTCATTCAAGCTGAGGAGCTATTCAGAAGTAGTGGCTCCGGTGACGGAAATCATTATTAACGGCCGTTGGTGTCTGCATGCTGACCACATGTCCCTCAATCCTGCCCTCTGTCTAGTGTAGATGACGAAGTGGTCAGATGGTAGGCCTAGTCCTTTCAGGAATGCAGCGCCACGGAGTTACGTGTGTTACTGTTAATGAGATATCAGACTCTAGCTTCAAAAACATGATTTAGTAATTATAATATCAGTACAATTCCCGTTAATGACTTTCTTTCTTTCTTTCTTTACCGCAGTTTAACATCTCCCTTTTAAGATTTAAGCAACCCAAGCCGCCCGGGCCTTACAGAGCCGCGACATGTCGGGAGGGGGATTATCTTTGGATCACATACATACTTTTTTGACCAGACAAGGACATGGAGGGCCTCCCCGGATGAGTGATCAGCCCAATGCCGGCCGCCGGGGCCACCTCCGAGACAACACGAACACATAGGACGAGACACACCATTCACACACTCACTCAGAACAAGGCGAGGATGGAGATGAAGATGATATAGATGATATCCGGGGACCACAAGGGCCTAAAGTTACCTGACATTTGTCTCACAGGTGAGGAAAAACCCCGGAAAAACCTCACATAGGTAACTTGTCACGACCAGGAGTCGAACCCGGGCCCGCTGCGTGAGAGGAGCGAACGCATCCCCTGAACCCCGTTAATGACAGAGGATATTAAAGCATGTGTTGGTAGTACAGAAGTGCAACATACACTATTTATTACCGCATTGCATAATACAGTACTATTTTAGAAACTGTACATGATTCGAACCAGCTCTCGCCTACATAACCACAGGGTGTTGAGCACTGCATACTTAAACTGTAACAATTGAGTTAGGAGTATGAAAAACACGTATACAAGATTTAATTTTGTGATCATATTTGAACATGATCAGTGTATGTGAGAGGTCCGCATCTGCAAATAACGGCGCAGTGTCGTCAAGTATGAAGTAGTCTTTGTTATTTCCCACACCCAATTTCACGTACGCAATATTAATCTTGAACTTCGTGATAACTGCAAAATGGAGTCTTGCCCTCTGTGGTTATGACAAGTTGCAGGGCGAAAAGAAGTAAACAGACAGTTTGCGTTTTAATATATAGCTATTCAGGATGCCTGAACAAAATACTGCCTAAAATTACACGCCAAAATCCAGAGTAATAAGGTATCTTATAACTTGTCACACTTGTCACTTTTCAATTCTGATAACTGAATGCTAAATGTCCAACAGTTTTAACAAACTTTCCAGTCATATATACAACTACCGGTAGTATAAATAAAACTGTCTTTAGTTAATATTTTTAAAGACTTTTTTTCTACGATAGTGTTTTTTCATGAATTTCCCCTTCGTGCTAAACACGGTGAGAACTCGAATTTCCTACACTCAGTGCTGGTAACCTAACTTACCGGACAAGTGCGTAATTATATCAAACTCAGTAACTTTTGATATAGGCCTACATATACACACACCAACGTAAATACATACACAGTATTCTTGCAAAGATGCAATATAATCGCATTTGTAGTTCAAGTTTACAATTTAAATCTTACGTGTCCTTATGTCTTTTTATTTCTCAAAATTGACGTGCGGTATTTCATCGGGCAGCCAGGTTGGTATCGGCGATTGCTTGCGCATGCGCTTAACAAAAAGATTTATCGATCGCCACCCAGATACAACTATTGTTATAAGGTTGATAAAGCGCTACCAATCCAACTGATTGTAAATTAATTAACATACATCTATTAGCATTTTCTATTATTGCTCCCTATCGTAAAAAATGAGTCTATGTGTGAAATGTATAGGGCAGTGGTTCCCAAACTTTTCAGTTCGCGGACCCCTTGGAAAAAATGAAAATTTCGCGGACCCCCTCTGGGTTTAAAAAAAAAAAATGAACTAAATAGCCTACTTTGATTCAAATGTATTAAATTCAATAGACAAAATAACAATGTCAATGGTAACAAACAGAGTTTACTCCTTAATGTGAACAGTGAAGCTGCTTTAGAAGATATGTAATTTGAGAAAATTACGAGATATCCTATTTCTTCTTACACCGCCCGCGGACCCCCTGAAACATTATCGCGGACCCCACTTTGGGAATCACTGGTATAGGGTAATAGAATCTCGGCTTCGACTCGTTAAAAAAACTTTTCTACAATTATGTAAAAACATACTTCTCACACGCGTATCACAAAATTATCAATATGTTCCATTGCTAGTTGCAAATAGGCCTACCTAAGTAGACGTTTCTTTTATATTTTCAACAAGTTTTACAAATAAACACCCCAGAGCCTAATGATTGTTTGAAGTTTATAAATGCAGGAAGTACGTTGAATTAAGTGCACTGAATATATTGCTATAACAACCACTACAAGTTAACTTCGGCTACCATGTGGTGAATGGAGAAAATATTTTATTGTAATTACACTTATGTAATTTTTTATACAATAGGCCTGTAAAAGTAGAGAGAAGGTGTGAAATAGAATTTACGATTACAAAAGTGGTGTGTAAATTGAGTATCAGGTTTTAGAAAAATATTATTGAAAAATAATGTTCCCTGTTTTAGGATGGCTTTGGCCTAGGGATGGGTCGATACCAGATTTTCTCGATGCTCGATACCTTCAACATTTCCAGTTTCAATAAATAGGTACATTAAAAATTAAAATTTGAGAGAATTGTGTAATACCAACTAAATTAATTAAGACAGATATATAAGCATTCATGAGCCACATTTCTCTCCTATAATATTCTAAATTAATTAAGTCTGCATATTTAATGAGACAAATTTTAATATCATCAGTAGCCTATAGTTATTTTTAAATTTACATTAAAACTAAAATTAGATTTTTAAACAGTCCACTTTCAAGTTTTTGTTAAAAAATACTAGCATTCTCACTTAATTGCTGAATTACAGAATTACAAAAGTATCGAAAAAGTATCGAGCGAGTTTTCTGAAGTATCGTTCGATGCCGATACCATGCAAGTATCGAGAGTATCGAGGTATCGAAAGTATCGAGGACCCATCCCTACTTTGGCCTATAATTGTTCCGACGTTCTAGACTCAGGATCAGGTCACCCACACCTGGCCTCACGACCACTTGCATCCATAAACTGGCAACCCTGCTCTCTCCATTTGCTAATGTTGGTGTGGCATAAAACCATTCACAAGACGTAATTCCTTAGCAAAATGACTTCCGTCTTAGGGAATTTTATAGTTTTATTTTCATCTTATCGCACCTACGTGCACTTTTTTTTTACGTAAATTCACAAGGACTGCATACTGACAAATCTTCATACCTGTCTGTAGCTTCTTTGATCAGAAAATAATGAACACAATAATTGGTATACATAAGCTGCACGAGCAAAATGAGATATGAAAATAAAGAATATTTTTGTGTGATGAAGTTTAAATCTCAAATAGGCTTAACAAAATAATAACTACAATATTGATAAAACGGCATTATTATTACCCTAGTAGTAAGGAGTTTTAAGGTAAAAATTAAACTGCTACAGAAAAATGTTGGTGCAGCGAGTCAATTGGTAATGACGCGACGATCCATATAATAGGCTATTATAATATATCGATTGTCTCGCCAAAGACAATAATGCTTACAATGAAATAAATAACAATGTGTTTTACTTATTCATTACATATTTAAATCTATGAGCATTCGCTAAAAGTCACAATAAATATAACTCGAAGCCCGGCTTCTATCAAGAAAAATTGATGAAACTTCGTTGCTATTTATTTTATCGGTAAAATCCTGACTTCTCGTTACATTACCTATGGAAAATCCGAAATCTGCGAAATAAAATTGCATATGGTTACTTTCTACAAATTTCAAGCCTTCATTTCTCTTCTTGCGAATTTTGGTTTCTTTGTTTGTTCTTTGACAAAGAAAAATGTAAACTGAATACTGATATAAATAAAAATTATAAATCTGCTTGAAAATTAGCCATTAGAGTTATTATTTTATATCTGTTATATTTACTGAAATTTCCTGAAACCGGCACAATTTTATTGAAAAAATAAAAATCGAACAATTCCATGCGTGTGGATATAGTTTATTCAATTTGATCACGTGACTAATATATTCAAATCACTTCTTAAATGAAAACATTTCTTACAGTATTATCGACTAGCCTTGGTTCACTTAAGTCAGTACTTTATCTTCAAGCAGGAGCAAGGCAAAAGGCTTCGAATGCGTTTTATGCTGTGGTCACCTCTGGTGTACAACAGGCTATGGCAGCCCCATTCCATCCATTGCAAGTCGGGATTGCTGGAGTAATTGAGCGGAAACCAGGCTGAAAACAAAGTAGCCACTGTGTTCGCCGTGGAATTCAATAGCTCTTAATTAAGCAGATTGATGGGGATAACAACTGCGCCGATTGCGCCTTTGTGCGCCTCTGCTTGCCCCTTGCTTTGTTCTCCAAGCAAGTTAGTGAAACCAAGCTAAGCTATTTATACAGTTAGATGATGTTACGTCTTTGGCTTACCTCTTAAGGCATCTTCCCTTCGAATGCCCCAACACAATAACAAACAAGACTCCAACTGCCGGGTCACTAATCATATCCTCCTGCTTGAAAGGCACCGCAATCCATTACATTATTCACCTCATAATCATCGCACAATAAGTTCACCAAGTTTTTGCTACATATAAACAAAACTACTACGAATCATTGACGTAACTTTAGGATTTCGAAAGAAAGTATAGGTTGCTCATATATCTTAATATTAATCTGGTTTTTGAACCATATAGGAGACACTGCAGGTCGCACCCCCGCGGAATTTTCACAGAAAAGACCAAAAAATCCCTATTTCATGTTATAGAGGTCTTTTTTCGAACCAATAGAACATATATATCGATGTCTTAGTGTAGTACAATTTTGGGGTTAAATATGATAGGAAAAATTTGGTGCTCCTGAGGCATATCTTCACTCTATACAAATATGACAATATATAAAGAAGCTTCATATATTTTGCAGAACTTTTCCTAGATGCACATTCGTGATAGATAGTAAAAATGGATGCACTAAACATTATGGGATTGTCACATATGTGCATTAAGCCATCGATATCTGTATATTTAGGCCTATAAAAGTAAAGCGATCCCTATACAGGCCATGGAGGCTAGAGGGTTCCAGGAAGTTGAGGCTCCCAAATTTTGGACACTCAGCACGTGAAGGCGGTAAGGTTGTCAGCCTTACGCACCGACCGCCTTTACCCCCAGGAATGCTCCTGGTACTCATTTCTGTTGGAGGCTGAGTCAATCCCAGGCCGTAGTGCCACCAGAAGGATTAGGCCAATTGAAAAATCTCAAAGACTTCATCGGGAATCGAACCCGCGACCTTCTAGTTTGTAGCGCAGCGCCTCAACCACTACGCTACGGCGTACCCCATATTTAGGCCTATGTAATATATTATATATGCATATATACTTCTATATATTTATATACTGCAAATGCCATATAATATATACGTATATGTATTTAAATAATATATTATAATTATGCATAACTTAAATGAATATGTGTAGGTTAATGCAGCTTATATAATAGTGTGTTTAATGCGAAACGTAAGAAAAGTCGGGCCGAAGTGCATCCTTATATATAATGTAAAATGGTTTACGCTATACTCTAGGAACCGACACTTTGAACGTGATAATGATTTTACATTACAGCTGATGTGAATGACGTCACACTTGGAAATATGAGACAGAAGTACCAACATAAGAAAACACTCGCGAGATATATATGCCGCATAAGGAAACGGGCGCAATTTTATACGCCACTGTTAAACTAATACGATCACTGTTAACCTAACTGCCACTAACCAAGATATACCTATCACTAACCTAGAATCAAATTGCCCTCTTAGACTCAGTATTGTTTGAACTAGTGCACGTATCCTAAATTCGAAATTCGAATCCAACCGGGTATTACCGGTAAAACAGTAACAAATTTTAATCCTACTATTAAAAATAGAACCTTTGTACTAACCTTCTCTGTCCTCAATGATAATTAGATAAGGATATTAGAACATAATTTCTAAAAACATATTAGGTTAAACATATCAAAGCAGTAAGTCCCTTACATCACGTGGCAATGAAAAGTTCTGACTATGGAGCAGTAATGTATTATGAATACGTCATTTTCCATTATGAGATATTCCCAAGTATGTTCACAAATTTTATAAATAAAAGTCCGAATGAGTATAGGCGATTTGTTCACCAACGTGTGCTAAGGTTTAAGTACAAATTGAAAGTAGGTAACTTACAGTAGCCACATCACTGTTAATGTTATGTTAATCCACAACAATAGTTAAAAATAACCGCTAATAATACCAGTATTCTACATCTGCATCAATAGCAAAACAGACATTTAAAATGAAACAACCTTCGACTTTTTTTTTTATGTAAGTAGACGTAATTTTTATTCGAAGTTAAAGGATGGATAGAAGTAGTACATTTTAGATCGTTGTATACGTACACATAAGTTAAGATTAAAATACAGTGCACGCCGCTTATTGTGATCACTTCGGGACGCAGCTAATCTGATAATATTAACCGACTGATAACAAAAGCCGAAGGAATTAAATTAAGGTTATTTATTCATATACAAGATAAATACACTACAAAACAAAATTTAATAATACGTAACTGTGAATCGTTGAACCACTAACATGCTAATACAGTAATAGACTGCAAGCAACTATTTTTTTAACCAGTAATAAAGTTATTAAATTGTTTTACTTTTCTTTAGGAGTCCACTAATCAATACTCCATACTCAGTTACGAGTATTTTTGGAAGTCTATACTGATCTGTGGTAAATACAGCGTAGCAAAACATCCAACGCCTGTCTGTTCAAGTCTTTTCATTTTACACTAGCCATCACTGCATGTCATCACTCGTATTTTCATAAATCAACAGCTGCAGTTTAACTGTGGGGTGAAATATGTTTTATTGCTAAAAAGATAAAGTTATGTAATGTCACCCCTTCGAACTGGTCATCTTGTGAGCTGGGAACAGAATTGCTACCTCCGGTACAACACAATACATTTGAATTAGAAACGAAACCCTTAAAAACCCAATTTTGAACGACGTGCAATACTTGGAAATAAAGCCATAAAAAGGAAAATGTGATAACATAAACCGAATCTTTGATCACAATAAACAGCTTAATTCCAATGTATCAGTATTAATCCGTACGGGACTTCATAAATGTTATAACATTACCCGATTGATAACATTATCCGCGATTACATTAAGTGGCGTTCACTGTACACATCGAAGTACGTCGACTGAAGTGCTGTGTATAGCCTAACTGCAAAACGCCACGTGAAATGTTCACCCCTGAAATAAACCAGTGTCCCATAAGACAAAAATATGACTTGCAAAATACTCGATGCGGTCCTCGACTTGATGTTCTCGTTAACAGGGAAGACTTGTCTAACATACACAAGGGATCAATAGACATTTTCACAGTCTACTGCTCCAACACTGTTCCTCAATGTAAATGAAGGAGGAAGAACTGAGCGGAAAACTTGCCAAATAAAAAGGCCCCCTTTGCTAGCACATTCCTTTTTTCGGCTGGCAAGGAGGGAATAAATATTCTAATATCCCACCCATGTAAGAAGAGATCACAGCAAAAGGTATAAACCTTCCTCCTAGACCTCTGATATCATGCTTGCCTTAATTCCCTCTCCAGTTCCGCAATTGAAAAAAGAAAAAAGTTGCTTTTTCCGCTTTAAAAAGCAGAGAGTAACGAAAAGGCCTTAAACGTATTCATAAGACGTTGAATAGATTGACGTTTGATACTCCGTTTCCTGTTTAAATGCCGCCCAAATGTTTGACTTGTAGGGGCTGAGTGGCATATGCAAAACTGAGTGGATTACAAGAGATGGCTTCGAGGTAGAGGAGGTTCTCCTTTTTTCTTTCCTCTACGTCCCTTTTTTCTTCTTCTTGTCAAAAGAAAATTTTCAAAGAGGGTCTGTTGTGTTGATCTTCTCTGTTACTTGCTCCTTTCCTTGTTGAGCCTAATCTTAACCCCACCCTTCCCCTGCCAACCCACGGCACCGCTTTGCATGAATTAATCAATCCGTTTGACGAATGAAGACACGCTGAATTTTCATAACCGGGCGATAATGCCTCTCCAGTAGCAAAATCAGGGGATGAAGAGAACCTCTCTCTCTCTCTCTCCCTCACACACACATACACGAAATCACTCTATTCCTCTCATAGGATCAAGTAGTTATGCAAGAAAACAAGGAATAACTTAGCCGTGGAAAGATCCAGAACCAAACGAGAACTGAAAGCAGCTATAAAAAAAAGTACCTCCAGAATTCCAGTAATTATCACTTATGAATTAGAGACTTAGTTGCGTGTTGTAGTCATAATCATCGTATAAACAGTTTTCCATTTTTTAAATTTCTTTTCAGCCATCGCGAATGAAAAGGAAAAGGAATGGGCCCACATCTGTCCTACACCTATGCAAGTAAATGAGCAGCAAGCCTAACTGAAGGAGATGGAATGAGCAGAAGAAAAGATAAATACAAACAATAAAAAAAAACAGTAACATTCTGTTGATTAGGCCCTAATAATTGTATTTATTATTGCTTTACTTACGTCTTATGTTAGTTATATCTAGAGCCCGAATTTACAAACGATAAATGAATAAGTAAATAAGCAAATAAGCACGAAGAATGTAAGAAATGACAAATAAGCAAAAATAAATTACGCGATAACAAAATTAATTATTTATTTATTTCGAAGAATTTTTTCCTTATTCACAGCTAATACAGTATATAAAAGGAAGGTCATCTACAGATTTTCTTTGTGAAGCTCCTGCGTCAATCAGTCAAGTCTTTCAACGTCGCAGGACGTCACAGGCGCATGTGAAAAACAACATAGTTCTTGTTTAATTAAATCCTCTTAAAAAAAAATTTCTTTACAAAAAAAGTATTTTTAAGAAATGTGACGGGGTATTTTATAACCCGGATTTTTCAGTATGGTAATACCATTAGCCGTCAAAGGGAAAGAAAAGCTGCTAACGACGTCTAGAAGTGAAATAAGCACTTTTAATATGATAGTTTTTAATAAAATAAGCAAGAAAAATATCTTTTCTCTCAGAACAAGCAAAACAAGCATTATCGAATAGTTAAAATTTCTTGTCTTCAGTGCCTTACGAAATATAACATTTCTGTTTGTGTTTAGGAGTCTGAAAATTGGTCTATGCATTTGCTTAGATATAAGCTTCTTTCTATTATTTTAAGCCACGCACGTCGTCTTAAGGGTGAATGGGGAAAAAAGTTTAACCAAGAAAAGTATCACTGATCGCTACAATATTTCGCCTCCCCACAATTCCTTGTGTTTGTTTGTTATGGTTATTCAACGACAGTTGTATGCAGCTACTTAGGCCTGTAACAGTCACCGCTGTGCCGGAAGTTTGTTCTCGAAATAGTTTTTTTATATGCCTGTAAATCTTCAGGCGTGGGACTATCACGTTTACGCACACATAAAAGACTACGACCTGAGCCGGGATCAAACCCGTGAATCTGGGAACAGAAATCCCGTGCTTTACCTGTTGTTTCGCTAGGTTCGACTGACATTTTTGCAGAAGAGAAACTATCCCAAGGGGGTTTAAAACTTGACTTACACACTTTTAACGGGATGTTTAGTGTTAATTTAAAGGAAACCAGAATTTAGTAACAAAAGTAAACTGCTAATAGCTATCCGAAAAACTTTCCGAATTGAAACTTTATTATTAATAAAACCAGTCATCAGTAATGTATGGTAAAGCATGAAGGCCATAGGACAACTTTACTATAAAAATGGGAGCAATTTCAACCAGAAAGCGTTCTCTCTTTCTCACGTACTCATTCACACACCCAATCCTCCCTCCATCCATCTATATTTCTCTGTCAGCCTATTCCTCTCTCATCATCCTCACTTCGTCCTTCTATAAGCTATGTACAAAGCCAAAAGAAAACTTGGAAGCATGAAAATTTCAAAATCCAGTCTCCATATCAAAATTCAGTCACTAGTTGACCAATCGAAGCGAGGAGCTGTTTTAACTCGACCGTTCGGTATTTCATCTGTAGGGTTCGGATGTTTATGACCTAAAAAGTGGAAAATATGACTGCAGATATGACCTTAAAAATGACTAAATATAACTAAAAAATTCTAATTATGACCTCATAAAAGAACGTATTTACTAAAGATAAATGTTCAAATTTTAAAGACACTAAATTATTACATCATATAAATTCAATCAGATAATCACTTTTTAACAATTTTACAGGTGATCTACAGTTTTACTTGTAATGAACTTCTAATGCTAATCTGTTAATGTTTACAGATACCACTGTAAATGTGAACTGAAAATATTCTAAAACATGTCTATTGGAGGAAGAGGTAATTGTGCTATTACTTGTTATTGTCCTTTTACATTTCAGTTACAGTAAAACCAAAATATGCATAACTCTTTTTCGGAAAAAAATTAAGTCGACAATGTAGTGCACAAACTGCAACGAATTTATAACTGAAATATGACGTTAAATTACCAAATATGACCGAATTATGACATAGACCATGAAAATTACAAAAAATATGACTTTATATGCAAAATAAAAAAAAGTCCGATTAGGATAACAAGTGTGCAATTCATGTTTAATTTGTGTTTGCAGCATAAACGGAGGTCAGGATAAAAATATGACATCTCATAAACATCCGAACCCTATTCATTTGTATGTAAATTCATTTGTTACGCAGTCATGACCAAATGCGTTGTTCGATTTTCTTTTAATTTTGCAGGAATGTTCTATAAAGTAGTTCAAAACAACGTATGTGTAAGGAATTTTATGTTTTATTACGTTTCGAGATGGCCGACGTTTTAATGGTTCCGTTTAATGTAATGTTCAGCTTCTTTCAACGATTCTCTAGCCAAACGGCTCATGATATAAAAATGTGAAGACTACTTGCACTCTCAAGTGAAAATTTTTCTACAATTCTGTTCACGGTACTTTATGGCGTAACTCTAAAGTTTTTTCTTCTTCTTCTTCTTTTTTTTTTGCTAGATCTACTGTTCAGAGCTACTAGTTAATACTATACGTGTTAGGAACAGTTGATTAATAATTGTACATAAAAATTGTAAATGTGAAACTTGTAGCTTGTCTAGGGGTATAACCTACGGCCCAGGGACCCTGGATAACCTCACATTGGCCAATAATATATATATAAAGGTAAAGGTAAAGTGATCCCTGGTACAGGCCATGGAGGCCCAGAGGGTTCCAGGAGGTTGAGGCTCCCAGATTTTAGACATTCGGCACGAGAAGGTGGTAAGGTTGTCAGCCTTACGCATCGGCCGCCTTTACCCCCAGGATTGCTCCTGGTACTCATTTCTGTTAGAGGCTGAGTCGACCCCAGGGCCATAGTACCACCAGAAGGATTAGGCCAATTGAAAAACTCAACGACCTCATCGGGGATCGAACCCGCGACCTTCCGGTTTGTAGCGCAGTGCCTCAACCACTACGCTACGGCGTACCCCATAATATATATATATATATATATATATATATATATATATATATATATATTGTGTTCAAAAACAAAATGGAAGCTGTTTACAACAACTCAAACAGCAGAAATGTTAATCAAAACGTTTAAGTAAGCGTATATGATTACAGCAAAAGAATGTTCTCAGAGAAAGTCGTTTCAAGTCGATTTACTAGCGTAGAAAAACATATACTAACGAGACTAATAAAATTATCAAATTTTCAGAAAGACTTACATTGGCTACAGACACAACCATCTGTATGTAGTGTAAGCTTAGTATTAAAATGTTCAAGAACGTTGTACAGCCGACTGCAAAAAGGATGGGCAGATTTTAGTTCACAAGTGTAAACGAACTTCCAGTCATTGATTGCTATGGTTGTTTATTGACATAACATCTGTACCGAAGGTCGTGGGTTCGCTTTCTGTTAATACATTAATAAACAATCATACTAGTTTGAACTTCTGAATAAAGTTGAAATAAATAAAAAGAATATACTTTCGTTTAAACACAAAAGCAAACAAATCCCATAAGCAAAGACCTGTTGTTGGATTTATTAAATATGTAATTAAAATAATTAAGAATAGTTTGGTATTGGAACGTAGAGGCAGTATTACTCACTTCGTTTCGCAGACAAGCCATTTCGCTTGTTAACTCAACCATAATAAGTCAATATTGGCTCAAATGGATGTTATGTTTCTCAACGATATTCTTATTTAATTCTTCAGATAACCTAGCGGATCCGGACTTGAACCACCATTCGATTTAATAACATATATCAGGGTCTTAAACAAAATATAGTCAATTTCAATGTGTAGGCTACCTACTTAAGTGGTAGTTATATCCTATCATGTGTATGCAGGCGATGACGAGACGAGAATGCGCAGTAATCTGCGTCTGGAACATAACTTTTAGAATGCCCATCCATTTTGCAGCCGCTGTACGTTAAGCGGCCCTTACACGATCAATAATATTGACAATACAGTATGATATTGACAATATTATTGATCATGTAAGGTGAAAAAAAGAGTATTGACGGTCGATATTGAAGCGATATTGATGAAATCCAGATTTTCTGATCTCGGGGCGTCAATATTTAATAGTGGAGGAGATATTGTCAATATTATGGAGCGGCTTGGGGTGGACGTCAATAATATTGTCAATACTCAGTTGTTGCCGTGCTTTCGTAGGGAACGGAAGTGATTTTTGTGCGGAGTATTATGGATTATACAAGTGACCTTGAGAAAAAATACCTGAAGATCTTGAAATAAAATAAAATAAAAAAGCTAGAACGCAAGGTCCGATTGCTAAACAAAGTGAGCTTCTACAAAAGGTATGTTCAAATTTTTAGAAAACTCGAAGAACCCTGACAGCACCATACCGACTATCTCAAAAGCTTGGGGAGAAAAACTGCTCACTTTGGATGCCAAGCAGAGACAGTTTGCTGAGAAAGCAATAAATGAAATGCTTTTTGAAGCAAGCTTGGGCACTCTCCATTGCAACTCCGTAATGAAGTATGTCAATGTCCAAGCCCTCTAAGTACCACACAACCGGGAACAAGTCGTGGCAGCACTTCATCCTTCTCCACATTTAATTGCTCTTCTCCTACTCACAGTGATAATTCACCACAACTAAACAACAACCAACATCAGGATTTATCAGCGGCGACTATTTTTAACACCTTCTCAGATTGAGGATTTTGAATTTTGATTGCCTTATGTTTTGTTGTATTTTTCTTTGCTGTTTAATCAATACATAATTACTATAATCTTTAGCTGTAAATTATTCAATATGCGTTTCCCTGTTCCTACTGTCATGCTAACTACTTTCATATAGGTAGTGAAGAGGTTCTGTGCAATGGCAGACTGATATACTCAGGAAAGTAGGAAGCTATCTGGAAAATATATTTAAAACACTTACTTTCATGTAGTCTAGGACATGAACAAGAGTTTTACACGTTTCAATTACAGCTTCGCTGATAGTTGCAGGCGACATGATGACAGAGAACTTCAAATCTTCAAAACTTCTTCCTGTAGCTAAGTACCTCAGGGTTGAGGCTAATTTCTCATTACAGGGATGCATTCCCTCATGTTTGTGTTCTGCCTTATGAAGAGTGGTTCCACCATCTGTAATAATTTTATGAACGTCCTTTCTTTCATTCTGAAATAATCTTACGCATCTGTCAATCTAATTTCCCTCAGCATCCTCATATGAGAATATTCTTCACGTTTTTTCAACCACTCTCTCATTCATCGATTTCGCTGAACTCGACGATAGCCATAATTATGGCTACACAACCTTTCATTCGATTGTCCATGTTTTCAAAACACAAAACGCCAAGAAAATCCTCATGGAAAGACATAATTTCACTCTTCCGAATGGTGGAAACAAACGTACTGAGCACATTTATTGATAAAATTATTGACAATAATATTGACCGTGTAGGGTTTGGCGATATTGACGGTGGTACCCTCAAGACGTTAACGACTGTATTGACAATACTGGTATTGTCAATAATATTGATCGTGTAAGGGCCCCTTTAGAACAGATTTTACAAACAAAATTAAACACAAGTCTTGGACTGTACTGTAACTTACTGTCTGTCAGTTAACAGTTTTGCTAATAAGCTTAAAATAACTCTTGGGTTGTATCATATTGTATCTTTAAATAATAATTTTAGGTCAGTATTCATAAGTTATGAGTAGGGCAAGGCATTTAATGACCATAAAATAGTGAAAAAATGCCAAATAAAAATGCATTTATGACCTAAGAAGTGAAAAAAATGACACAAAATGTTTTAAAAATGACTAATAAATTTACTATTATTACTTATAATTAGTTTTTTAAAGAAATGAATTGCTAGATGAAATTTACTGTATGACAGTGCGTTCTATATGAATTTAGAATAGGCCTATAAAACACACTTATTTTGTTACTAAAGAAGTAAGTAAATTTATACTACTTGGACAGCCTTAGCGAAAAAGAAATTATTTCTGAAGTGGCATGCCCATCCAATTGCCGCTAGCAAATATGTGCCATTTAAAAAAAAAAAAGTTTTTATTACTACACGACACACTGCTATCGTGTTTACAATAAACCTGCACTGAAATGAACTATGAACACTTGGCAGAGAATCTCAAATAAAACGATTATCTTTTACCTGAAAGTAACGATTTGTACATGGAAAATCTCCCCTCTATCTCCTCTGAAACATGACCTAAAATGCTGAAAATGACCTAAAAATTGCCGGAAAAAAATACCTATCTCTTGAAAATTACGAAAAAATGCAAAATAAAGCAAAAAATGCCAGAAACAAATTATCCTTATTTAATAAATTATTTCATGAAACACATTTATATACATTCATACAAAAAAGATTCAAAATCATCAAATGCCTTGCCCTAGTTATGAGACTGGAGTAGCTGCGATGCTCACGGTAAAACCTCAACTTAAACGACCACTTATTTTCTATCCACTAAAAAGATAGCATTCAGCCGTTCATAATCACCCGCCCTTTGCACTTAATTCACGTTCGTAAACATAGTCCAGATAAAATTACGACAGGGTCTGGATTAAAACATTTTGTTAAGGAGGTAATTTGCCAACCCTTGGTTTTATCCGGTCACACTTCACACCCCCTCTTGTCCTTAATATCTTTTTTACACAGCAACCCTTGTAGCTCGTTTACGCGCTTCAACACCTCTAATTATTCCTCTTCTCCAAATTAAATAAAAGTAACTCGTAAATTCCATTCAAAGTAGCTGAATCGATTATTGCATAAAGGACCTCACCTAGTTCACATGCTGCGAAGATGCTAAAGAAAAGCGATTGAAGATTTTCATAGACATTTGTATAAAAGCATTTAGTTAATGCCTACACACGCAAGAAAAAATAAAGCAAACATTATTTTGTAATCATCTAAAACTGCACTTTTAACTGATGATGATGATGAGTGTTCTGCCCGAAGGCAGGTCCAGACCCGGGACGAAGCCGTGGGGTGATGACCACGACTCGTCCGAGGTAATTGAGGCAAGGGTGATAGCGCGGAGATTTGCCATTGCCTCTCGCGGGATGGGAATGAAAGGACACAACACAACACCCAGTCCTGAACCCAGGAAGGAAATTTTTCACTGCTGAAAAATCCCCGACCCGGCCGGGAATCGAACCCGGGCCGCCAGGGTGGAAGGCAGTCACGCTACCAACTCACCCACATATTTGTAATTGATACCTTATGGTAGTTTCCCAGTAAATTGGGACTCTTTAAGGAGACGGAAATTGGGAAACACCTAATGTAAATTTTACAACCACCCTCTGTTTTCATTTAGGAAAAGCCTAGGCCTTATGCTTAGCATATTAGACGAGACGATGTAACTAACCGATGGCGAAAGTACTGATTTCTTCAGTCTGCTACCGGTATGACTTCAACATTTAAGTGGCTAGAGCGTGTAATACTGACGATTTTGGTCAAAACTAGAATGCTTCGTTCTGTGTATTATAAAAGTATCATGTTTGTTAACGTACATGCTCGGCAAGTCTTAGCTCCCTCAGGCACTGCAGAATCTTCCTAATTACGTGGCATTTAAAAGGCTGTCTTCGTTAAATGTTCTACTATAATAATTATTTAAAACAAAACAAACAAAAAAGAAAATTAAATCTCTTTCTAAAGATTATCCCCGAGAAAAAATATTGAAATCTATTCAGTATTTTAAAAGAAGGTATAATTTACACGGCTGTGCACTTCTAACGATGCAGTAAGCAGACTTTTTTTTCCATTTGAGGTTCATGCAAATTTCTATAGCAACTATCCCATACTTTCATTTTCTATACATGGAGGCTGAAGTTCTTACTGCAAGTCCTAGACTATACGGTACAAATCACCGCATTCTTTGCTTCAATCAATACTTAACTAAACTAAACTAATCTCCGTGGGCTACATCCCTAAAGGGACTAGGCCAATTACCCGAACGCTGCGTCATTTACCATAGGCAGATGGTAGGATTGGGGGAATGTGGTCAGCATGCCTAAACCACGGCCGCTATTGGTGGTTTCCGTGACCGGCGCCGCTACTTCTATATCAAGTAGCTCCTCAATTTGAATCACGAGACTGAGTGCACCAATACTTCTTTAAAAAAAAACAATAAAATGTATGGTGATAATGATTTTTAATGGGAGACACGCAGTGAACATAAGACAACTAACGCATGATTTTCTTTTCTAAATATGTAATTGGTTTGGACACAGTAAGTTACTAAAAAATTGTACAGCGAGTTTAATTGCAAAACATTTGCAATTAGAAAAGAATGTAGAAATAAAATGTTCACTCATAAGTGAAATAAATGTCAATAATCAATTTCACCACCATTATAGTCCTACTAATTAACTTTTGTAAACATTACAAATGTAACATCAAACAACCCTAGAGCATTTACCGAAAATATAGCATTCATTCACTCAGCATATTATGCAGATGTTAAGTTTTCGAAATTAAATAACAGCTAATTGATTTTAATTGCTCCATGTCCCAGTAATTGAAAGGATTTACTGAAGCAGTTCCAGCGAAATCCTATCTCACTAGCAGTTTACTCTTTTGTTCCTACAAAGCTGTCGATAATATTAAGCAGTTTCCAGAAAATAACTCTTGCTTGGTTTATTTTCGCATCCAACTCGTTTTTCCTCTTTTTACTGAGTTGTGGAATATTTCAACTGAGAAAAAAGATCAAAGGAAGAGGAAGAAATAAGATAGTTTGAGGGTTCTTGAAATAACGAGGAGGAGTGCATCTGCAATAAGCGGGACAGTTTTCTTCCTCCTCAGCATGAGTGAGAGTACTCATTCACCCCGATTCTAGGGTGCCCATTCATCATCGTACTTCATACGTTCCATGGAGTTTGCTTGTAATATTGTGATATCCAGGGGTTCTGCGGTACAAGGAGATTCTTTTCAGCACGTTATAAGTTATTTATTATCAACTATCAAGCGTACAACATCCATGGGCACCAATATTTTCCAAACTAATAAATCTGGTGGACAAGAAGGACGGGTTTACGATTATTTAACGACGGAGTATACTGCAACTTAGTCCTGTGACCATCGCTGGTGTGTCAGAATTTTGTCCCACGGGAGTTCTTTTTCGTACCTGTAAATATACAGACATGGGCCTGTTACATTTATCACATAAAAATGCCATGGACCTGAAATTCACGTTACAAGTCCAAATCAGTTCGGACTAAAACACCAGATGTTCTTGCTTCTTAACGTACCGTACAGTTAAAGAGAAATGTGAAAAATTTAAACAAACATTAATATTTATTTCTAAATTAATGTCAATATGCCGTAACAATTGTCCAATATGAACACCATTTTCGTGCTGGCAAATAACATAGCGACGTAAGAAGGATAGGCGTTTTCTCTTTAATACACCAGGAGTAGTTTGAAACACTTCTACTGCAGACGTAATGCTACCTACTTGGTCTTATGGATCCTCAACTTGTGTGACATAAAATGTGATATGCATGGTACCACAGAGGAATAAATCAAACACGCAAAGTCAGGCGATCGTTGAGGCCATCCTGTTGTTCTCTAAAATTACTCTAATATGATGGATTTAATGTTGAGGCACGTATCACTGTGAAATAGCTTCTACGACCTCATGTTCCTAACCTCCAAATGTGTAGTTTGATACTGCCTGTTTTACTTTACTATTTTCTGCACACTTTTTCTGCACCATGTTTCTAGCGACCTACTAGTTCCTTCCACTCAAAGTCTTGATGTATACTACGCGGGTTGCATATCCATTTTTCGTATTTTTCTGCTGTAACTTAAATAGACTGGTCAAACACTTTGGAAGCCGGGTGAAGACAATAAGCTTCAAAGAGAAGATAACACCCTACTTCCAGTAATTGCATGATCTGGCGCTACTTGAGGTAAGCGTATTCTTAATATTGTCACTGATAACATGGCTGGTTCAGGCAGCCAATACTGGCGACTTAAGTAGGCTACATACACTACTGTCTTTACCAGAGTGAATTAAATTTAACTCTAGAATGCAGAAAAAGTGCTCCCTATCTCTCACCAACGGATCCTTCTCACCGTCAATTAATTTCCTTTTTACTTCGGAGCTCAAAAGTACCGGCTTCAGTTACAATAAAGCAATAAACATCCAACAACTTAAGTCACTTCAGTTTGGGGCATCTAACTATTAAAAAACCCACTTGTGGAAGCTTATCTAACTGGTCCCTATTACGCTCACCCTTAATGGCGATTTAATAGTCTATAAAAATAAATTAATGACAAGGAATACTACTTTTACCTTAATTGCACACGCACTGAATTCAGCTGTTGTAAGCAAAATGGAGAAATGACAAAGCAGACTTTTTAGTTCGCGTTTGTTCAAATGAGAAAGAACCTGAATGTAACTTAGATGCCGAATCAGGCTACTGTTCATTACAACAACATTAAAAACGTTCATTGCTAAGTACATGGCTATAGTAGGCCTATGTCATACTGAGAGGCCTATAAGAAAAAGCTGTGTCCGTTCCTAGTACAGGCTCAAGTGAGAGAATGGTACAGGGAATTGTCAAAAAATGGTTACGGAATTTTTTCCCAGCATAAGTAGAAGGGAATCACACGTTGAGTTCTTGGATTTTTACGGCTCCTAGCGTTTCGTGGTTAGCGTGGATGACTACGGATCCGAAGGCCCGGGTTCGATCCCAGGTACCTCCTCTGATTTTTTTGAGGTAGCTAGGACTGGAAATGGGTGCACTCAGCATCGTGATTAAAACTGAGGAGCTATAAGATTAAGAAGTAGCATCTCCGGTCATGGAAACCATCATTAACGGTCGTGGGGGTCAACATGAGGACCATTTGCCTCCATTTCTACCATCTGCCTATGGTATATGACGCTGCGGCCAGATGGTAGGCCTAGTCTCTTCCCACGGAGTTTTTTAAGCATTTGCGCACATTTATTTGCGTGTTTCAAAGCCGTGAACATACCGAAAATTCCTCATACCAAGCATCCCATATAAACCAATGTTGTCATATTAACTGTTGTAAGGAAAGCTGGAGGCTTGTATCTTCATGGCATTGTGTATACAATGGGACAACAACTAGGGAGCATTTGTTCTTTAAATTAAAATATTTAACTTGATATTCAATTTCTAAACAAGATATGCTGTATAAAATAAAGTTATTTCATTTTGTTCATTGGCAGTATGTGACGTATTAAACACTGCATGTTTGATGCCTTAAGTGTCCAGTAACGAGTCGACGTTTTATCAGATAAAATTGCATCCTTGCGATCCTAGGAAGCATATTTTAAGATAAACTTTATTAATTGGTCTACATCCGAGGAATTGCTAAACGTTATTGGTCAATATCAAACACGCGGCGTATGAATGGAATAGTCATAAAAATGCATGAATTGTGGTTCCGTGAGTTAAGAAGATGAGCGTTATATGTGAAACTGTAAGCAATATAACTCGAGCATGAAAACTCGCACCAACATCTTTCAGGAAGTACACATCTTCCTAGGATGTGACACGGACCATTTTGATGATTTTCTCTATACAGTTTTTCCCCCTTAATTTTAGGAATTTATGCTCAAGCAAATTTGTGTTGCCCGTAGCAGAATCAGTCATTTCATGTGAAGGTAAATATTATTAGGGCTGTGCCGATTATTCGATTAAACATTTAATCGTCGATCAATTACATTTTCCGATTAATCGGTTTAATCGAATTCTGAAAAACTTTTTCGAGAAATAGGTCAAATGACCAAACTCCTTTCTCAGTGCCAAGTGAGAAAGTTTTTAGTGCTGCCAGTATTATTGTAAACAAGCTACGATCGTCTCTTGAACATTCAAATGTCAACAAACACGTGTGTCTCAAGTCTTGGCTGAAAAGTAACCGCAAATATAAGTTTTGTATATATTTTTTCACTAATTAACTAATAATGCTATTCATTAATTCAGGATTTCTTCTGATTATCTGTAGTGTAGTAGTTATTAAACGTGTAAAACTATGTTAAATGTTCACTTTGGTTTCGTTTAAAATACCGACCTTTTGTCGATTAATCGATCGATTAATCCCAACACAATCGACCTTCTTCAGCCGGAAGATTCATTCCAAAGGTGTAGAAAATCAGGTGCGTGTCATAATCACTGTTTTAATGTGCTAACTTTTTATGTGAATTACCTATTTACACTCTCCTTAAAACGACAGCGCCAGAATGTAAGGAATATGCGAAATGATTCCTAAATGTGTGTGAAATGAATACTTCTCATTCGGTGCATTTAGAGCTTTGACTCCACTTTTCATCAGTTTAGTAGCACCTAAGGATATGATTAGAAAATGACAGATTCTCTTTCCGGAACTGAGGGGCGTGTTTTGTTTGAATAAGAAGATCGTACAAATTCAGTTTATCCTCGGTGAAGAGAGCTAAATGACAAGTGTTCCCGGCCCGCACTGCCAAAAGGGTTGATGGAACGAAGAAAGGGGGTGATTCAGTTAGTTAGGGTTGCTAACTTGGTAGTTATAGCGTGGGCTGGAAGACAAGTGTTTCTTGGTTGTAGCAGCTGGAGGGAAAATGTGAAGGGGATGCCGCTTATAGCATCTTGAACTCTGGGCAGAGTAAGTTTGTGTGATGAAAAGGAGAATAGGTCAGGCGTAACTTCTTGTCAAACTGTTTCTCACAATGTTTTGCAATATTTGTTGGTCGTCCATAACGTACAGTCACGTGACATAATTTTGCGACAGGCCTAGAGAAGGACAACGGAATGTTAAAAGCTTACATTGTTATTATACACGTTGTTTATCAGACGGCTTAAAATTTTTTCTTTGATAGTGCTTTTTCACCATTTCCCGTCCATGGCATCATAGTGAAAAGACGAATTTTCAGAGTCCAATGTTGGCAACCTAAAACATTATAGGCTACTCATTGCCGCATTACTTACCGCACAGTTCAATAGCCTATATCAAGCCTACGATCTATGTCCATGAATGAGGTACCATGAGACTAGTGGTGCCTTCGATTTGTTTAGTAACAAATGAGCATAAGGTTACACACAATGAGCATTAACAACTTGTAAGAACCGCGAGGCAAAAGAAATCGATCGCTACCAAGCACCACCTAGGTGATCACACAACAGATCAAGAAGGCAGTGCACCAAGATAAAATAGTAACGTGTTGAAGTTGGAACGCTTGGGGGCTAGTTTATGGAACATATGTTTATATTTGATCATTATTTCACGTAGAAAATTTGTATGCGACACATGTGTGTGAAATGTGTGCAAGACTTAGTCTCTTTTTCTAACATTTCTTTGGTTCTATTAAAATAAGCTTCCCACAATATCGCAATATACTATTTATGTGAAGACTGTATACGTCCCACTATATTATAAATTCTGTTTGGATATATCAGGGAAGACATTTGAGAAATGTATTATTTATCCTGAAGAATGTCGAAAAACTGAAACAGAATATATATATATATATATATATATATTGGAATAGGCAATGGGATGAACGTACTTAGGAACTTCTGAAACTCTTGTGCAGCGCAGATGGGGCTTTTTGCGTCCTAAGGTCAATTATCCACTTATTTCTTGCTGGTATATATAGTCTGTGTTGTTTTTAACTTTAGGGCATACAACTTAATGTGTATTTACCAGAAGTGATGTTAATTTTTAGTAGGATGTCAGATTCTAACTCGTTTTCACAAATGTAATAAATAACTAATAACTGATTGCATTCATTACTCCATGTTTCATGGAATAAGCCCCGCGTATCTATTTTGTGGCAATGTCTTTAAATTAATCCATGAGGGTCATTGCTAATTAATCTATGTGTGTAGTTCACTTCGCCAAGGGCATGATATATATCGTAGTCGATGTTAACCGCATAATATCAACATTTTTTATTATCAAAGGACGTTAACAAAGGAAACAGAATCACGATAGTGGTCAAATAGATAGCTTCCAGAATCCAGACAAAAGGTTCAAGGAAAACATATTAAGGGGACCGTGCACCGATCTGGCATCCTAGATTTCAAAATTCGTTCAAATGCTGGTATACTGAATACCATAGAACATACAGTCATAAAAAATTGAAGTGTAAGCTTTGATAGACTAAATGATTTGTTACAAAAATATTTAACAGTTTTTGTTGCCAAAAAGAAGTAAAGTACATTTTAAAATTTCATTAACCTCTGTTTTCCAAAAGAATTTTTCCCTGTTAATTATAAAATCGCGGGCTATTAATTAAACCTCACAGAAGCTTTGTAGGGAGCCACAGGTAATTTCTACAATATTTTGTATTTATGTTATCCTTAAACCGGTGTAATGATTTTTTTTTATGAAGAAAACTGTTCCACATTCAAGAAACTATGCATTTCTACAGTCTGGTTACCTTGGTAACCTACTGTATATTCCATTTCCATTGAGCCACGGTTGGCAATAATGAAAATAATTTTTTATAACACCAATTTAAAATATGATTCCTATTATTTGCCGTTATGTTTTGAGTATAACTTTTATATAAAGTACTGTGTCGGGGAAAAGCAGGTTACCCAGGTAACCTGAACATACATGTTCATTTCTTTTAGCCTATATTTTAAACATTCATATGTGGAAATAATTACAATCTATTTGATTCGAGGGCTTTGCATTAAGGTAAATGACGAATAAATTAAATCTTATTCGAACAAGAATAACGATGAGAAACTTTTATAATCAAATTGTTAAAGGTTACTCGGGTAACTCAATGCGGACCTAACGGTTAACTGGTAACGTTCGGAAATCCTAGACATATATATTTAAAAGAACTAAAGGAATCATACTATGAAAAATAAAATATAAATTTTAAAAATTTACATGCTCCAGGTATAGATCAATCAAATGAATTAACTTAATTGGTAACAAGGTATAACTGGAGCGAAAAACGCGACAGACATTGCTTAGAACCATATTTTATATTAGGCTGGTTTCCTCCAATAACGGAACCATTTTATTACACAGTTCGACCTGTTTCACTAGGGTATAGGCAAGAGTAAAATATTATATTTGTTCTGGTCAGTCTAGTTTATAATAATAATAATAATAATAATCTCTCTCTCTCTCATCCTATGATCCCATGTTGGGGTGAAGGGCCTCCAAGTGGAGGTTTCTGTTTACCGATGTGAATTTTGTTACGTTTATTTTCCTAGAGAGGGCAGAGGGACATATGGTAAGCCCATCGCCCCTTAACCCCCCTCCGGAAGCTAAGGTATTACTAAGACGTGAAAGGGCCGAGAAATTTTGTCAAGAGACTCTAATTTAGGCATGGAGTTCTTTTACGTGCCGTAAATCTGTTCCCTAGCGGAAAGTTATCGATTGGGTTACATCAAACTGGCAGACTTACTCGACATTCCGAATGAACAACACATAAGGGATGATAAATATTAGGCCGTTACATAATATCCTCTAAATTCACTAGACTCATTTTCTCAAACAATTTGTAACCTACAAGAACTGCAAAGATGACAGTGATCATGTGTACATTAATCAGTAATTTTACCTACTTATTCAACATTCTGTACCAGTTTATTTATTGTTTATTTGACACGGGCCCCCCAACTTAAAGTCCCTTCCGGAGTAGGCCTACTCCGTGTCCAGGAATTTTACGTCCGGAAAAACCCATCGACTTCGGCCGGGTTTGATCCTGCGACCTTCGCATCTAGAGGCGGGCACGCTACCTCTAGACCACCGCAGCCGACAGTTTATAATAATACTTTCCGATTAAAAACCACTTTTCAATACAAATTAATTACCGCATCTTTATTTCTAAGTCCTATTAGGCTATAATTTTTAAGACAGTAGATTTCTGGTCATTTATCTGGTCAAGCCAGATGAATATGAGCATGTAGTTGGCTTCTGATATAATCTTTTATTGCTCCAACTGGCTCTTGATATATCCATTCACTCGAAGTAGTGGTCAGATATTAATATTCCTTGGGGGTGTCTTAACTGAACAAGTGCAGGAAAGACCAGGGAACTTTGACAAATAGATTTGGCAGGATGGTTTTACACGATAATAATTTTAAAGACTTTTAGTAGCGGCAGCTCGGTCCCCTAATGGGAGAACTGCCCTGTAATTAAATCACTTTCAATTTAGGTTATATTATGGCAGCAAGGGGGACAAGTAGGGTTTTTGCTTGCTCCTGTCCACCACGTCTAATGACCGCCATCGCTCTTACTTCTTAGCCACGTCATAACATCTGAACATCTGATGTATGTCACTTGGAGGGAAACTGGAAAACGCCGGTGTAAGGATGGCATGATATGGAAGGTGGTAATAGTGATCATAACATGATATCAGGAATAAAATGTTCACTTTCCGCAGTTTTGTCCATACAGGAAAATCTTACTGTACGGTGAAATTTCTCACTACTAATTACCTATTACAATTACAGCTTTCTGACATTTTAATTCAGTTTAATCAATGCATGATGTGTCTATTTTATTCGCGCCCCAAATACGTGATATTGTCAACTCTCGATAACCCCAGCGCCCAACGACTTCGGATAATTAGGACGAAATTTGAAAGTTTAGATATTTTGTAAGGATGGGTCCTCGATGCTTTCGATACCTCGCTACTCTCGATACTTGTATGGTATCGGCATCGAGCGATACTTCAGAAAACTCGCTCGGTACTTTTTCGATACTCGCTCGGTAACTCTGCAATTCTGCAATTAAGTGAGAATGTTAGTATTTTTTAACAAAATCTTATAAGTGGACTGTTTCAAAAACTAATTTTAGTTTTAATGTAGAGTTTAAAAATAATTATAGGCTACTGATGATATTAAATTTTGTCTCATTAAATATGCACACTTAATTAATTTAGTTGGTATTACACAGTTCTCTCAACTTTTAATTTTTAATGTACCTATTTATTGAAACTGGAATTGTTGACGGTATCGAGTAACGAGGGAAAAAATCATGCATCGTTATAGAGTATCAAGAAAATCTGGTATCGACCCATCCCAATTTGTTTGCGTATTTAAATATTCCTACCTCCATTTAATGCTTCAGGAAAAATATCAATTAAATTATATATGAAACCAGATCCCTTTATCGACAGAAGAAATAAGAACAATAGGAAATAAAATTTTATTTGGGGTCTCCTGTAGTTATATACAACTTTCATATTAATCACCGGGTTAAACAGAGAGTGTTTGGATAGGTGACCGCAGCTTTCACCTCTGACAATTCATATTAAATGACGGAAATGGGATCCCTACCATGGCTCGGAGTCCACATTAATCTGTAATAGCTGTCAATCCACAATAGTGGGATCTTCTCCATCCAACTACCCATAACGCGTACGAACATTCGTTAAGTGGCTCATAGTACACTATAGAAATGTGGTGAAATAAAAATGCGCTAGGTCTAGAAATAAGGAAAGAAAAAAAGTTTTATTCAGCACGCAGATAAAGATTAGCAAATAAAAATCTACATATAGGCCTACTGACTGTTGTAAAATGATCCTGATTGTGACTCACAATCCCATCATGCTCAAATAATACAAGAGGTATGAGAATAAGACTGATTAAACAGTGAATAACAGTAAATGCTGCACATATCACATTAATAATTTGCAAGATCGGGTTCGGTAACTTCAGTGTTTTCTTTCAAAATATCAGGCTGTGTTATAAGTTTGTGTTACAAAATTGTGTACCCTTGATAAATGTATTACCCTATTGCTTTAAAAAATAAGAAGTTAGCTGGTTATATTGACTAATATATAAAATCATGGCAAGATATTCACTGTCGCCATAGAGCCACTGGCGAGTAGAATTCCGAGGCGGGCGACGAAGATTCGCTTTTGAAGAACTGCTATCTTATATACTGTTATTATTTTAGTAGGCCTATCTGCAGCAAAGTCCGCCGGCGTGGTCCTGTGGTTAGCGTCGCTGACTACAGATCCGTCGGCCCGGGTTCGATTCCCGGTACCTCCTCGGATTTTTCTGAGGTAGGGAGGTCTGGTAGGGGTGCACTCAGCCTCGTGATTCAAATTGAGGAGCTACTTGATAGAGAAGTAGCGGCTCCGGTCATGGAAACCACCATTAACGGCCGTGGGTGTCGGCATGCTGACCACATGCCCTCCAATTCTGCCATCTGCCTACGGGAGATGATGCAGCGGTCGGGTGGTAGGCCAACTCCCTCCAGGGATGTAGCGCTACGGAGTTTAGTTTATCTGCAGCAAACGTCAAATTTAATAGTTGATATTGCTGTAGGCAAACACTTTTGATATGAACAAGGTGACAGGTATGTGTACATTGGCGCCAACTTATTCTTACATGGGCCCCGTGGGGCTCAAGCCATTCCAATAATTTTCCATGTACTATTATCATAATTATTTATTGCTATTACTAAAAATCCCGTTTCATTGTTGAATCGCTGCACAACGAGAATCAGTCTATTGTTTATACAGGCCTACATAATACGATCTCCTATTGTTCCAATTCACTCACGATCGTTTGAAATCGTTCCTCAGTTCATTAATTTTTTACGACTTTCAGAGCAGTTTTCACAGCCACCGCCGAAATATTTTTTTTTTACGCTTTGAAAAGACTAAAGACATTTTTGCGTTCAGAAAAGAAAACTTAAAGCACATTTTTTTCGAAGTAGGTCTGTACATAACGGGAAAGTCAGATAATGGAAATTAAACGATGCTTGTGATATCACAGGAAGGACATTAATGGACAATGCAAGGAAATGTGATATAACCTGAGTCAAAGAGTGTGAAGCACAAGAAATTGGTGACTGGTTAAAAAGAAAACATGTATCAGGAACAGCAAGGGACAATAAACCAGAGGGATATGTAACTTATGGGCCTAGGGGGCTTTAGTATATACAAATAGGAAAGCATTACATAAATCTTACGCTTCTACTTGAACCAAAGTCAGTAGAGAAAAATTACTTAAGTATGGAATTAATAACTACAGATTTTAACAAAAACTTATAGTAATGTTGTAAACAATTATCGGAATTAGGGGAAATCTTTCTCTGTCTCCTTCCATGCAGTCCAGGTTTTGCGGCAGCTTGCCAAAATATAACACAAAATAGTTCTGTAACGATAGGGTCAAACAGTACAATAGTCCTTCTAAAGAATTAAAAATATTGTAGTAAATTATTTGCATTTAAAAGGACCGCGGCTCCCCGTATTCGTATTAATTACAAGCGAACTTGGCAACATAAAGATAGCCGGTCTACCTAACCAAACTATAAACATATCTGCACTATTACAAAACTACAATAAGAATGTGTGTATTACTTACGATAACGAGCTAGGTCGGCGTCGTCAAGGCGTAATCACCACAAGAGAAGCCAGTCCGGCGAATCCAATCACATCGAGTGAAATATGAAGATACAATAATCACAAACCGTATAGTTTTACCACTGTCACTACTGAATATTTCACGCAAAATGTAAATAGAACACAGCTTTACACACTAGAGCACTCCCCGTCCGCCAATTCCATGGGGCTAATCGAAACAAGATTATTTAAATCGATCGATAAAGATTCGATAGCCTTTAGTAGTAAATGAATCGAACACTATGGCAAGAATGGCGCTGATTCCTCGTGGTTTCCAATTTAAATCAATTTGTCCCACATTTGTTAAGTTACAGATTTCTTTGTATCGTTGTACGACTTGTAACCAAAGTTGTAGTCACAGACGAATAGTCCAATACTACAATCTTGTGTTTTAGAAGAATATGAAAAAATCAATCCAAGCAAAAGAGCCAGTTTTTCTCAGGGGTGATATTGACGTTCAGTTGTCTCAATTTTCACGAAAAATTATATTCTCTCATAGGTAATTTGAGGAGACACACATTTTATTGTATAACTGGGTGGTTACACATCTTTCGTACAGATAAAAAAAAAAAAGAATAGTTCTTAACGTTACGCGAGAAACACCTCCGGGAAGGACATATTACGACCAGTGACGCCAACTATAGCCTATGGAATCGTGGGCTAAAATCCACCCAGCAACTTATCGTACATTATTATCATAATTATTTATTGCTATTACTGAAAATCAATCTCTGTATAGCGAAAATCTCTGTTGAACGAATACCTCTTGTTCAGATACACTCACGATCGTTTGAAATCGCTCCTCAAATTATTAAATTTTTACATTTTTCAATGCATTTTCCACTGCCACAGTCGAATATCTTTCAAAAGACTAAATGCATTTTTTCGTTCAAAAGGAGCTTAATCACATTGCTGTTCTAAATATACATAAGGAGAGCGCGGAAAATTTAGAGTTAGAATTTAGACGAAGTTTGTGATTAAGAAAAGTCACAGAAAGGACATTCATTGGATAAGGCAAGGAGCTCTGACACAAGACAAAAAATCTGATTAGAAACCATAATTTCCTATATCCAAATCAAATTTTTGGGAATTATTATAATATGTTGTAATACATAATATAGGCCTACCTACAATACATTATGCTTATTGTGGTATACAGGTAGAAAATTTAAACAAAGAACTTTTTTTTATAAAATCGGAAAAAATGATACTGTTCATGTAAATTGGTTGTAAAAAAGAGAAAGCGCATCGCATCCCCGAAGGAAACTCAATCCAAATAGAACCTTATGTAATGCACTCACGTAATTTTCTTTACTCTAATCATGGGCAACACACCTTTCTCACTTAACATTCCGATATAGAATAAGAGGCCGTATTGCAAGCAGTGCGTATTCAGTTGTTTCAAACTAATGCAAAGCAGGCAAAACTGAGTTTCTACAATTCAATTCAATATTTTGTTTATGCCTTAGGCAACAAAAATTTTTGCGAAAAAAAAGTTTCAAATAAAAGTTCTGACTTTTAGAATAGGCACATCATGTACAAAATTGAAACAAAATCGTTAGAGCCATTTTCGTGAAAATGGCAAAAAACTAAATTTTCTTCATGTAAAGTACCAATAAAATAAGAGAAAGTCGTCGACAATCTCCATGTGACATCCCCAAAAGATTAAAAAATTACGTTTTTATACGATTTTTCGTTCTTGAGCTAGGCTGTTCACATACTTCTGAAAATAACAGTATTTTTCGAATTTCAGGGTCTAACTACAGTATGTATGGTATAGGTAGAAGAGGTAAAAATGTTTGTAGTATTGTAAACTTTAAAAGAATTTTCGTTAACTAAGCTACAGAACACTTTCCTGGCGGTTGAATGATAAAATGTGATGGTTAATAATTATTACAAACAATGAAATCGTTTCTCATGCAGTTCTATATTCATCCGTAGTCATATCAGTGTAAGTACATTTCATGAACAAAATACGGGGAGGGAGCTATCATTACTCTGCATATTTTTTTACATAAACTCATATTTAATGAAACGGATAAGAAACATACTTAAAGAAACACGTGTATCATATATTGCTGATTATAGATTTCACAATACGCTAGTTTCGTTATTCCGAAAGAAAATGCAGATTTGCACTATAATTCTCTCCTCTAAATTATTTTAATATCTACAATAAATTACACCATATGCAAAACATAGATATATTCCATATGGATGATTTATAGTTAAGAACCTCTTGTTAGTACTGCTGTACCGATTAATCGATGAAACATTTAATCGTCGATCAATTACATTTTCCGATTAATCGGTTTAGTCGAATTCTGAAAAACTTTTTCGAGAAATGGGTCAAATGACCAAACTCCTTTCTCTCGCTTCTCCGGCCTTGGCACATCATGTGGCATTCAACCTATTGTGTCCAAACAATTCCCGTTATTCAGAAACCTGAAGGGTAGAATAGTTTTGCAAGGTTTACCGTGATACTGAATATTCAGTATACTAAAGGGAAGAAAGTTATCTTACTGGAATCTTGCAGATTTTGCTGCACATACAGTTTTGTATATATTTTTTCACTAGTTAACTAATAATGGTATTCATTAATTCGGGATTTCTTCTGATTATCTGTACTGTAGTAGTTATTAAACGTGTAAAACAATATGAAATGTACACTTTGGTTTCGTTTAAAATACCGACCTGTTTGACGATTAATCAGTCGATTAATCGATTAAATTCAAGCGTTAACTCGATTAGAAATTTTAATCGATTTTCAGCCTTACTTGTTAGCCTATAAGATATCGAAAGCGATCTAACTTTCAATAATTTAGAAAAACCTCAGCTTTCAAATAGATTCTTGACTTGGGCTTACCTCATGAAACTTTTACTTTTCCACTTTTATTCAACCAAATAAACAATAGTCACAAAAACAAAGGGTTTCTGAAAGGAGAGAAATAAATACAGGTGTAATGGATAGTCCGGCGGTGAGGATTTTTTTCATATCTGTGATAAAGTGCGAAAAGATAGACCAGTTATTGATGGGAGGGGGAGAAGATAACGGAGCAGACAATAAAAGTGGGAAAATGAAGAGCGAGGAGAAATGATATTCAAGTTGGGATTGGGATCGGCGTGTGCATCCCCATACGTATGAATGGTGTTGGGTCGGCCCCGCTGCACGGCGTGTAGATATCATTAGGAATATTACAACAGGGAAAACTAACTCTCATCCGTAGCATCTGCTTCCACACCACCATCGCCATCACCATCACCACCCTGCAGGGGGCGGCTGCAGCGGCCATCATTAGCAGGATTGACATGTCCCGGCTCTGGAGTCCCTCGCTACAACGCCGGGTTCGAATTCAGAAGCCGAATAACACTCTTTAGTAACAAAAATAACTCTACAGAATAGTTAAATCCCGCTGCCTGTCAGAAAACTAGAATAGATTTCCAGTGATGGGAAGTAATTGAGTAAAAGTAATCGAATTACAGTAACAATTCCTTTTCTGGTACCATTTACTTGCAATCAATACTTTAAAAAAAAATGTAATTTCTACTTGTAATTTACATCTGGAAATAAAATTGTAATTGTTACAATTTAGTAGTCGTTAGTATTAGTATCATTCTCGTTTGCTATAGTGTAATCATTACTGTTTTTGCAACTAATATCCAAATTAAGATTTAATATTAACAAAAAGTTACTCAATGTTTCCGAAAATATTCTCATTGATGTGTTTTTTTTTTATTTGTTCATTAATAATTTGGGCTTGTGCCCAAAAAACCCAAAACAAGGAATTTTTTGGTACTGCCATTTTGTAAAGTAATGTAATTGTAATTTTACTGATTACTTTATGAAAAAGTAATTTGTAATTGTAATTAAGTAAAATGTCTCTCAGGTAATTGTAATCCACCCCAATTACTTTCTTTTTGTACTTTTCCCATCACTGTAGATTTCGCATCATTCATATAACTTAACATGGGAAAATATTTTTTCTGCGTTTAGTGAGTGCGATGAGTAGTGTGTATGTTTTAATGAAGTTGTAAGCCTGTGCAAGCGTACAAAAATCTGTTAGAATCAGAGTGTGAACTATACCACTTAATTCATCATATTACATAATTGCCAAATTCACAACATGTTATGTAGCCTACCGCACAATGTGCTAGCAATTTACTCATACATCAAATTAAATTTTATTTTTGTTAAAAGATGAAGTATAAAAACAAAACAGCTTATCTTAATCAGTGTTGGCACCGGTAATAACGGCACACAGCGCTACCATCGCGATATATCTATTGGATCGCCATCGAGCATCGCCTATCTCGTTTTCAGTAAAGATATAAAAAATGCAGTCAAGCCTAAAGTTTGTAAAGTGTTCCCTATTACAAGTCATGGAGGCCAAGAGGGTACCAGGAGGTTGAGGCTTCCAGATTTTAAGAATATCGTCACTTGAAATTGGTAAGGTTGTAAGCCTTAGGCACCGGATGTCTTTACCCCCAGGATTGCTCCTGGTACTAATTTCTGTTAGAGGCTGAGTTGACCCTAGGGTCATAGTGCCACCAGAACCATGAAGGTAATAGGGGGAAATCGGTATACTGTATCTAAAATTTAAAATGTGTCGAAAAGAGTTACAAAGACTGCGACCAACAGAATAGGCTAAGGAAAGGATAGTCATGGATCTACAGAATATTCAACCAAATCAATTAAGCAAAAAAAGCGCAAACAAAAGCGAGAAAATTTCAACTAATTGAGAAAAACAATGTACGAGATGAATGAAGGAAGGTTTCTATCAGAAGTAGGCCTACTGCAAAAACCAGACCAAGGATATGTTTAACTGTATCATCGCTTACTAAAATAATCATTAGTTCATTAGCGCAATATTGGTAATATATGAAAGGATTCACTTTCTTCTGTTAAACCTTCATTTTAAAGGAAAAAGTTCAAAGATTTATAGTTACTGTTAATTATACAGACTAGCGTAAGGATAATACCTCGGAAAAGGGAAAGGGTTCTATATTGCTTGTAAGAGAACTTAAAGAGGCTGCAGGAAGGGAAAGAGAATGATACCCTAGCAATTTAATTAATAGTCAACTCTACCCCTGCTTGTTAAGGATTTCTTCCTTCGCAAACTTAAATCAACTTCCCAAAAGTGGACGAAATCGTTTCATCGTATTTAGAAGAAGAAATAAGAGTTACATTAATCAGCGATTACATACAACCCTACTTAAGTTTACACATTCATTAAACTTTGAAATCTATATGACGAATGTACAGAAACCGTCATTAGTATTAACGACATGTTAATAATACCGTTCCATGTTATTTTACTAAGGATAAAGTCTAGTGAAAAGCTAGAGCAATTCCGACACTGTAATTGAAATCAGCATTTGGTTACACAGAGCGGTTTGCTCGCAAAAAATCTCTATTTTACCTCTTGTATCATTATTAATAGGCCAAGGAATTTGATGATTTTGCATCTTTTTTATATTAAGGTTAAAAGATAGCTCGAATATATATAAATGTGTATAATGAATTAATTGATTAAATAAGGGCAATTTGTTTTTGCCTTACTTTGCATTATTCGCCATTTTCAAGAGATAGGCTATGTCATTTCTTGGCCATTTTTAGGTTATTTTCGGCATTTTTAGGTCATGGAGGTACAGAGGAGCTTTTCCATGTACAGATTGTTACTTTCAGACAACAGACAATCGGTTTTAATTGAGAATCTCTGCCAAGTGTTCATAGTTCATTTTAATTCAGGTTTATTGTAAACACCATAGCAGTTTGTCTTTAGCAATAAAGATTTTTAAAATTATTTCTTTTTAAAGGACACATATTTGCTAGGGGCAATTTGATGGGCATGCCAGTTCAGATTTTTTTCCCGCTAAGGGTGTCCAAGTAGTATAAAGTTGTTTACTTCTTTAGTAACTAAATAAGTGGTTATATATTGTAAATTCATATTTAATGCAATGTCATCCATTATATTGAATTTAACAATTCATTGATTTAAAAAACTAATTATAAGTAATAATGGTAAATTTATTGGTCTTATTTTATATTTTGTATCACTTTTTCACTATTTTTAGGTCATAAATGCATTTTTTAGTTTGCATTTTTTTCACTATTTTATGGTCATTTAATGCCATGCCCTAATTATTAACTACTAGTGCGCCATAAGCAATAATGAACTGTTAACTTTCCAACATTGCATTCCACAAATTTTCATTTCTTCAGGATAGGATAACCGCTGAATATTGTGACTGCACTCTGTAACCCGTTCCCAACTATAATTGCGTCCGTGTGCGGCCACTAGATATTACATATTTAATTACAGCTAAATAATCCACGAAGGATGTATGTTATGTTTTATATGTCACCTGCATATTTCCACCTGCATATATGCTATGTAATGAATTCGCAGTAATTTTTTTTCCCCTCATTAGAGATACTCGACTTCCTTGGACCATAAACTGTGTTAGCATGATAGATTGCAAATCTACCCTCTAAATAATATTGTACTTTCGTTTCACTGATTATAAACGGCAAAACAGTCGATTTTTCATTCATGCATTTTGACTTGCAGCCTATATTTGTTTACATATCTTCAAGCTGATTGTCACAAATTTATAAACTCATTTTTGCAATTTGTAAACAATTTATTTTGATGCTAGAAAATAAGACAAGAAGGTCACAGAAGTTGATTGCACAACAACATTTTATTTTACATAAACAGTAATATTATTATTTGAATCTTTGTATGTTTCCTTTATAGTATAAAGTTACTAATAAAAGTAACCACAGTTAGCATTGTAATCCATGTTTGTTCCTATTCAATACACAACTTCGTTGTCCGTCTTATAAATTACTAGTACATAGGCGGAACCTCAACTCTCAAATTATTACAACGTGTACTAGTTGAAAATTTATTACACTTCATAATGAAGTTTATCAATGACTCTCAAATTATTCTATCTAAGTTTTACAGTATTGACGAATCAAAGTACAGTAAAAAGGAAAACTGAAAACGGTTCAAATGTAATAAGTTTATAAATAAATACGTTCCGGATTCAATACTGCGCTGAATTCTTCGATGATTTTTAGAAGCGGAATGTTCTTTTGTTTTCTTTAGGGAGGCCCGTTAAACGGAGGAGAAGAGAGATCGAGGTACAAACTTTTCAGTATTTCAAAAAACCAAAAGACCATAATCAGCCATGAAGCAAGAATCGGAGTGAACACAATAAGAAGGATGATGCAAGAGAAAAGATTATAGCAAGGGAGTTTAACAGAATAATATGTGTCTTTCCACTGCATATTAGATCCTGTCACGAATATTCATCCACCACAACTTCGTTGACGCCTGCTTTCAGTAATTTATGTATATTCTGAAATAAACTGTTCCTCAGGTTTTCAGTAGGTCCTTTTCTATTATGAACAGCATTTAATATATACCCAACTACAGGAATTCTACATCAAACGACTGATTTCAAGCAGCATTTTGATTTTAGCTTCGAGTTTTGCATTTAACGCAAAGGAAAGGTGTTAACTTAGTTAGCCCCACATTTAACCAGATGTTAAAACTAACTTTTGTCGGTGAAACCAAATTTTCGTCAAATCAAAAGTTTAGAACGCGTTAAAAAGAGGTTAAATTTTAACCCCTGTCGATGAAATCGCGCGTCACTCGATTTTTTCATGATGGCGGATGTCAACAAGATGTATAGTTGTCTAGGACGAGTCCATGTAACATAGACAAGGAAATTAAGGGATGCATGGAACATTCAAAGCGTGAATATGTCTTTACGGTGTGTGCATAGTTACGTAAGAACAAATTCGTCCTGTGAATAAGAATGTCACCTGTTCAAAGTAAACAAAGAGTCAAATATACTCTAACTGAAACGTAACTTCTACAAAGATGTTCTACCCCTTCTTCCCCGCAACACAACCCACACTACACTATATTTAGTCACCTGTAGGCACATCCGACCGGCCACCAGAAAAAAATTCAACAGTAGCCTACTTGTATAAAAATGACTGCGTTCACTGTTACTAAAATTATAATTTACTTATGCCCGGTTTCTGCAAACTTGTGAATTACCTATGGGTAAATTATCCATGGACAAATTAGTTCCATTTCACCCACAATGATATAATGAGCAAGGCCTTGGAGTTGTACAGTTAATTTAATTCAGAATGCTTTGATTCTCATTGTTTAAATTATTATTGATCCTACAAAGAGGTTAAATTTATCCAGCCACCCGTGAAAGGATAAATTAACCCGACGATTTACCCTTGGAAAGATCTAGCCCTAGTTTGTAGGAACATTTTTATGTCATTTTCATATTTACCCAGAGGACATTTATCTAGAAACTCGCCACAAGTGTATGTGATTGCTATCTTTAAATTATTTGTGTTTGTGTGGTGTTATTCTTGTGTAAATTCTGTGCATTGGATAATTTACCCATAGGTAATTCGCGAGTTTATAGAAACCGGCCATAAGGAAGGTATTTAAGTTCCAATGACTTCTGGAAATTAAGATCAGCAAAATGTCTAAACTTGACGGGGTGATAAATTCTAAATGGAAAACGTGCAATGCTAGAAAATACAAAGCCTCCCATGGAACTCAGTTTATGTAACAGCAAGAGATAATATATTGTATGGTTCTTTACGAGAATGGAGAACAAATTAAAGGCTGCCCCAATCCAAAACCTTTATAAAATAAGGGCTACCTTTATTCATGGAGCGATGTCCCTCCTGCCCCTTGTCTCACAGGACATCCTTCATGATCCGACACTGAAGGGAACAGGAAATGAAGGCAATAACAAATAATTCTACATGTTACAATACTAAGAACATGAAAAGAATACACTTCAGAAACTGCCCTTTACTGGACATGGAATAAAGATATCTGATGTGTACTGGAATAATCAAAGCCCTAAGACATTCACATTTACACCAATGCCAAATGAAATTTCGCTCCTGGCCTTTCACACAAAGAATATGAATAAACTGAGAAATTGCTTTCCGAAAACAGTGAACATACCTGGTTTATTTTCACAATTTAGCTCATGAATCAGTGACAGACCCAGCATCAGAATACGTGGAACTTTAACCAATCGCATCGTAAAATTATCGTTTTATTTTATCGCTTTTATTTTACCGCATCTACATGCACTTGTTTTTATGTACATTCATAGGGACTGAGAAAAGAAACATCTTCACATCTGTAACTTTTTTGATAAAAAAAAGAAGCATTGTACACAACGACTGGATATAAAACACTGCATATGAGCAAAAGAGGAAATTAAAATAATGTACAGTTTTATGTGTGGTGAAGCATTCTCAATATCGTATAACAGTCAGTAGGCCTACAATATTAATAAGACAAGATTGTGTAGGCTACTAGAAAATTTTAATTCACAAAATAAAACAGTTTATTTTCTTGGAAATGTTCTGTCAACTTGATGAGGTTCTGTTAGGAATTCTGGCAGGCAATTATAAACGTTTAAGAGAAAAATAGCCTATAGAGAAAATAGTCATACAGAAGAATTAAGTGGATTTTGACGATTCCGCAGTTTTAATTCACTAGTCACAGTACGTATAATCCGAAGTCCGGATTTTCGCAAGATAAATTCCGGGCCAATCGTTATACTACCTATGATAAGAATTTAATATTCGTACAAAAAAATTAACAAAACAATGCAGCTAGGCTTATCCGTTAACATAGCAATAATTATTTTAAATATAATTATACACAAAATGAAATGTATGAAGTAGCACGATTATAAATCTAGAGCAGAATGTAGAAATTCAATAAAGGAAAAAGTGATAATTACTCGAAGAATGACCTTTCTACTATAATACAGAATGTACTGTTAATATTATTCGTTATGGTTATTTAACGACTTGTACTTATGCCTGTGCCGTTTCAATTAGGAATGCATTCTAAGTTTTAGCCTGGCTATAATTATGTGCTTACATGTGTGTACATTACACATAGGCCTAAACGATTTTATTTAGCAGAATTTTTTTTCCATTTCCATTAATTTTAATTTAATTTCATTTATTTTACTGTAATTGAGTGTTTAGACTACACTATAGACATTGTCAGTAGTTAATAACAATAATATTACAAAATAATAGGACACTTAATTTCCATAAATTCACTTATGTTATAAAATGGACTCTTTAGGAGCCAGCAAGTGATACTTTTGTTAAAGTGTAGCTCAATTCTAATAAACAAGTCGGGTGACATCTTATTTGCTACCTTGATAGCCATACATTCAAAGCTTTCTATTGATTTTGATAGCCTGTTAAACGGAATATTATATTCTTTGTTGTTCTTAGTGTCGTATTTATGTATGTCTCTCCTAACTGTGAAATTAATAATATTGTCTTTAAACTAATAAACTCTTTATATACAAACAAGTGACTGTTAAAATTCTCTGATTAACAAAGATGCTTGTGTAGGTCTGAGGCCTAAGTAAATAGTTGAGTAGACCTACTTCGTAATAGTTATGCTCGTGCTAAATAAAAAAATTAAAAAACATATATGTTCGAACAATCTGTCCCTCATCATTAATTATTTACACCATAAAGTCCAACCCTTTACAGCCCGTATAACCCATTAGGCGGAAATTAGACTAATCTTGTGTAGACAAATGCATTAAAACTACAAAAGTTTCATTCTATTTTTTCAGAATTTATGTTATTGCCATTAGGATTTGTCGTCCATATGAGACTATTCTATATACCACACACTACGCCTATATACTGGTGACATGCCAATATTCTGTATCTTAAAGACCGTGTTTTAGGAAGAGACACAAGTTGGGGAGAAGCAGAAGAAAGAGATTTGTTCGCCTCTAGCAAAGTTTGTCAAACAATAAGGGACAGAGGGCAGAGATATGAAAACTTCACGACTTTCATCATTATAAGAAGTCTTGTCCTGTCCAAACGAATCAACTTCTATCCAGAGAGAACAGTCTTGAGGTCCCCGTTTAGATCGTCCAAACAGAGTCGTCTTTTTTCAACGAGTCTAAAGCAAAGTATCTTAGACATTATACAGCCTAATTCAATATAGATTCTATAATTGTGCTAATTGCAAAAGATCATTAATTCTGACAAACATACTCTTTTATGTAATCAGGATCTTTTCGTAACTAATAACTGTAGGCTATGAGCAGACACTTTCTGGAGGTTCGAGTTTGGATCTCTCGAACTCCAAGCTAAAAGAATTGAGTGTAGTAGTTAGGTAGGTGGTCTAGTGGTTAGCGTTGCTGACTACGGATCCGCATGTCTGAGGTCGATCTCCGGTACCTCCTCGGATTTGTCTGAGGTAGAGATTTCTGGAACGGGGTGTACTCGGCCTCGTTACATCAATTGAGGAACCGCTTGATGAAGTAGCGGCTGTGGTCGCGAAAGGCATCACTAACGGACGTGGATGTCCGCATGTTGACCACATGCCCCCAATCTGCTTATGGTAGATGACGCAGCCGTCAGATCGTAATCAAAGACCAAAAAAGGATGTAGCGCCAAGCATTTTTTATTTAGGTAGATATCTTTGAGAGGTAGCGTACCATCCTTTAGATCCCTAAGTTGTGTGTTGAAAACTGTCCGAGATTTACTTATTTACTTTCATATCCTAAATTAACGGCCCGTTAAATAAATCTAAGCTTAAAGCGATGGTTTTACCTTCTGCCACGCTGTCCTTTATAGGAAAATAAGCGTAAATATACGAGTCTTCATTAAATGGAACCTCCAGCAGCAGACCCTATGTTCTGTAAGGAAAGGATCAGATTCGAAGTAGCGTAAGCCAATAGGTTTTACTTCTAATGTATTTCATCAGGTGATGAATGAATCTTTATTGGGCATTTTAAATTATACTTATCTTGGGGGTAAAATTCACGAAAGACAGCACATAGGCTTGAGATCGCTGCTCATTTAGCTCCTTAGGTAACGCGAGTAGATACCAGCAGCAATATATTTACTGGAATTTCTCAGGATTATAATAAAAACGTAATCCACACAGGGCAACATCTTTGGTTGTGATCGGAAGTGGAGGCCTACAGTGATCGGGCATATAAGTACATTCGTTTATAAACAACCCGCTTCCAAACGGTACAAATGATCTAAGCAATTAAAGGAATCCCACGAGTAGTGCAGTAAAATACTTTAAGAATAAATTAATATTTAGAAGGAAATGTGTTTTTTTAATTGCGTGTAAGTAAGCGTTCTACCACGTAGCAGCAGATAAAACTTAAAAATAAATTAACTTACTGAATTGTTTAGATCAAATTTCAAACGTTTTTATTAGGTCACATTTATTAAAATTTCTTAATGTTTTGATATGCAAAGCATTTTTCTGGGAGAGGGTTCCTCTACTTGTGCGCACGGAATTCAAATAAAAACTCAAGAACGTATGCTGGGATAAAAGAATGAACAATGTCTGCTAAGTTGAAACATTCATCAATTTCCGTTCAAATAAAACATGCAACAAATCCTTTTCAGCCAAATAATCGTACATAATCGTAAATAATGTATTTCTTATTAAATAAAACACTCAAAAAATCTTTGTTACTGGTACGGTAAAACACTTAAGCATTTCTCCTAAGACACTCAACAAGCTCTGTTAGATAGAACACTTTTTAACAATGTTTGCTGAGATAAAACAATCTCTGTTTAAATTTAACACTCAACAATTGCAGCTGAGGTAAATAATCTTTGAAAAAATTAAAAAAGAAATTTCATCAATTTCTGCAGAGATAGAAAATTTAAGAATTTATGTTGAGATAAGACACTCAAGAATTTCTGCTGAGATAAAACACGCAACAATCTCTGTTAACACACTCAACATCTTCTGCTGAGATAACACACTCAACATTTTCTGCTGAGATAAAACACTCAACATTTTCTGCTGAGATAACACACTTAACATTTTCTGCTGAGATAACAAACTCAACATTTTCTGCTGAGATAACACACTCAACATTTTCTGCTGAGATAACACACTCAACATTTTCTGCTGAGATAACACACCCAACATTTTCTGTTGAGATAAAACACTCAACAATCTTTGTTAAGATAAACCACTCAACAATAAATTAATGTTGTCATCTTCACCTGAAAGCTTACTTGCGAAACACAGTAAACGAGAAATAAAAACTGTGGACTCGGAACTTCTGAATAAGTGCTCGCGGTTAGCATCAGTCATAACACGATTAAAGAGGCGTGTGTAATCATGAGTTAACAATGTTTATATTTACTTGCGTAATTACCTGCCGGACTTCTCTGCGGGGGAGTGGGGAGGTTCGGATGTGTCAGTGACGGAGATAGAATTTTTTAACCCTTCCCTCCCTTAATCATCATATTCGGGGTAACTAATTCAGATGATAGATTAGCAATTATGGGAAACGCTGGTATTATAAAACGATGTTCTAAGCGAATTAGTGGGCGAGCTGGTTTCCTGTACTGGGGCCAGACCACATCTCGTTACTTGAAAGCAACCCCATCTTGCAAATGCTCCCCGGAAATTTCTCTTCAATAACTATATATAGGCCTATATACCAAATAAAAGTAATAATGCAAAATTATAATTCTGGATACAATCTGGTGCCGAATTAGGTTTCAAATAACTACAATAAGGGCCTGTACGATGACCACCTGATATCATATTTATCTGCCAGATAGGGACCCTATCTGGAAGTTAGCCAAGACAAAATCTGTCTGGGAAGTAAATTCCCAGATAAGCTAGCAGGAGGATGGAGTGGATGAGAAAGTGCCAACTGCTAGTTAGGGAAGCTTGGTTGAAACAAGATGGCAACACTCCGAAGCTTCCTGGCCGCCTGAATATCAGAGTTGATGCTGGAAGATTTAATTTACATAAAAATGTCATTTTAAGCTCACATATGAATGAAATAGAATTGGACAAATCGATTAATGCACTTAAAACGATATGTTCTAATGTAATTTAATTGTACAAATACAAATCCGAGCTGCCGCACCTAGCGGGGACCTACCGAACTACAACAAACACACCTCTTTGCTCAACGACCTAAGGATCATTTCACAACATTTTACTGCGTTCTTGCCGGTAGCAGTTGAGCGGTGGTATTACAAGACATCTTCCAGTTAAGCTATCTGGAAGTCACGTATCGGGAGGAATTGTCTGCAGGTGGTAATACAGGCCCTAAGGGTTCTGTATACAAAATCGCATACATTTCTATAGAGATAACGGGAAAGAGGTGGAGAATGGAAGTATGAATAATTATTCTTCAATTCGGAATGTTCATGTTTTAATACTCGTCCTTAGATATCGCCTTACAATTAAATGTCTACTTATCCACATTGTGAAGTGAAACATCTTGAAAGTCAGCTCATTTTATCTTAATCATTCTACAGGTAGGGAAAAAAAGCGGACCGACTAAAATATCCAAGTTGCCGATATGAGCCACTACGCATGCCTAGCGGCATTCACAGGATAGCAGGGAATGTAGTGAAATTTGTTCTAGTGTCGACTGTTGACTTAGCCCATTTCGAATAAGGAATACGCGTGGATACTGGTGTGAAGAAGGCTCTGAAATCAGCTACAAGAGTCGGTCCTCTTCTTTCCCCTACCAGAGTCGGTCCGCTTCTTTCCCCTACCAGAGTCGGTCCGCTTTTTTTCCTACCAGAGTTGGTCCACTTCCCCCCCCCCCCAACCTGTACATGTAAACCGGCCTGGACTTTCAACGCAAAATATTATACTGTAATATAAACATGCACACAATATAAGGCGTATAGAATTTAATGCTGACTTAACATCAGTTAATAATAGTCGTTTAAATAAAAATAAACAGGCCAATGTCTAAAGTTTCACAGCCGAACAATGGCGAATGTCTACGAAAAGCAAACAAAGCCCCACCCCCCAAAAAACTCCAGTAATCATATTCAAATTTCTTTTAGTTAAACTATATTTATACGTGTTTTAACTCAGAGGTCATATCGCTTGTTAGGTTCTATGGGTATACCAGTTGGTCATGTAACCGCTGATGTGTATTGTGTTCTTTTGTTGTGTTATGGCTTTCAGGCATCTGATGATTATCTTAATGTTGAAATTAAATTAATGAATTTATTTGTGGATTGAGTTGCTGGTTTGATTGGTAAATATAGATTGTCGGTTTACTATTATACTTTTTCATATAATGAAAAATAATATAAGAATTCCTACAAATCAGATTATTGATCCAATAGAAGTTACATTTCATGTAGAATAGGTATCTAGGTAGTCGGAATACCGTTGAGGTATTCCACGATGGAATTATAATTTTTATCTGGAGTGCTCGAGTGGAAATAGAGATTATTTTGGTTTTGATTATGACTGCAGCTATAACTTATGTTCAGTCTTAATGATAATGAGATAGGATGAAATAGTGGTGATGAAACGTGGTAAGTGAATATACAATTCGTCATTTGCCTTCACGAGTGGGGAAATCATGGAAAAACCCAAGCGTCATAGACTGGCCATGGGTTTGAAATGAAAAGTATGCCTATATATTTAAAGAAATGCATGGAGAGATAATTGGGAAAAGCAACAAATATACAAAGAAATAAAGAATGTTGCAAACCAAAGTTAAGTTAATTGTGTTTTAAAAAATGTAGGCCTAATGTAATTTAATGAATAAAATACATAACAAATTCCTTTTAAAATTTTGAAAAAAAAAATTTTTATACGAAACAAGAAGGAATCCTTTTTTGGTAATCAATGCTATATACAGTTCGGCTATATTCATGATTCCCTGAACTCCATACGTGCTCTGTTAGTGACACCAATTGTCTAAATCACAAGTTTCAAGATCAGAAAAACTGAAACTTATTACATTTGTAATTAAAGTAAGATTTCGATTAGATTTTTTTTTCTGATGTTAGTACAGAGAACGTGATGAAAATCTGGGTCGGGGGAGTAATTTATTCTCAGAAAATGCGTCACGGGTTAAACACGAACTTACGAGAACACATGACTGGCATTTCCGCGATCCCACAATACTTAGGACACTGTCTGTCGGATTCGTGTTTCGCTTCAAAGTGATGCGAAAAGGATCAAAGTGGAAATAAATGTGACAAGAGGACGCAAAAAAGCCTTCAGCTAACCATGTTCTCTTTGTTTCGTGCAACATTGTTCAGGAAAACCATAAACAAAGTTATTGTTTAATTTAAAGTGCAACTTTATAGCAGTGAAGAACAATATGCCATTGTATCTTAATCCACCGAAATATATAAAAAGAAAAGAAATTGTAGTACAGCAACCTCTCCGGCTAGGAATGTCTTTTTTATCTCAACGCACACTTTGTTTCCATAGTTTCACATGTAGGGGCAGGATGGAAAATGCGTTCCGTCTTCATTCAAAAGACCCAGCTAAAAATTCCGAATTCCAAACATTTAGTTAAGGTGGTATGACACACTAAGATGAAAAGCGGATTCCCTCAAAAAATTGTATTCTTTTATTTGAGTAATTATATCCAAGACATGGTTTAATGAGATACAAGAAGACATGAAGAAGAAAAACACTCCTGAGAACCTATGGGAGGATAGAGAGTCTTGGAGATTGAGAATACGGAAAATGTAGACAAACATAAAAAACGTGATGATGATGAATTATATAATTAACGAATCAAATCCGTTGTGTCGAACCCACACCAATATTTTTTATTACAGTCAAACAAGTAACGTTAAAAATAAACTTATAACAATATTATTACCTGATTGTGACTGTAAAAATGTTATTTTATCCTCACATTTGAGTCCTTAAAGGCTTATTCTATCTACTGTTTTAGTAAGTTTAGATAAAGATTTATCCACGGCCATCTACATAATAATATATAAGACTGACGAATACTTTCGCTTTAGGGAAGTCTGCAGATGGAGAAACTTCGAAATATCGGCATCTTCTTTCTGACATGAAGTGGTTTTCAACATTGAGTGACTACTCCAGAGCGTTGAAATCTTACATTTCTTTGATTTCTCTGCAAAATGTTAGAGTAATATTTCTTCTGAAATACCTTTAACCTTTCCGGTGTTCCCATTCGGAAAACACTCGGTATTCTCTTTCGTATAACATCTTCCATATTTCAGGTAATAAAGTATCCATAACGGTTCTACCTTCCTCAGCAACATCTTCTGGAATGAAAATATTTTTCTGAACCGGATATTTTACGAGTAAACTCAAATGCGAATGTAAATTTCCTTATTCAGGAAATCTGTTTTTGAACGGTTCTCATGACAATGAACTTCGTATCGATTCAGTACTTTAGTTGTCGATCCTAATCACCAGTAACCAATTATAAACATTTCTGATAATTCATAAACATTTGCATTTTGTTATTTAGAAGTACAACTAAAATTCTAATGTTATCATAGGAAACACACAAATAAAACAAAATGCTACAAGAACGATAATTAATTTTTATCCACTCGTCGCCTGGACGTTAAACAATCTACCCATGATAAAAATTAATTTTACCGTCTTGTACCTAAACATGACTGCCGGTGTGGTCTTGTGGTTAGCGTCGCTGACTACAGATCCGTCGGCCCGGGTTCGATCCCCGGTACCTGCTCGGATTTATATGAGGTAGGGGTGCACTCAGCCTCGTAATTCAAATTGAGGAGCTACTTGATCCCCAATCCTGCCGTCTTCCTATGGTAGATGCCGCAATGGTCGGGTGGTAGGCATTGTCCCTTCTGGGATGTTAGCGCCACGGAGTTAGTTTGTTTTAGTATAATAATAAGCATAGTACAGTAAACGTTTTTGAATTACGCGGCATTACAATGAACACCTTATACAAGTATCGGTTTCCTTGTACATTCGAGTCTCTAGAACTGTCTAGTACTACCGGAGTGATAGCATAATCACTTTGCCAGTGAATGGTTCTCTCATTTCCTCACAACGGTGGTCAGAGGGGGGGGGGGCAGTCGGGGGTCGTGTTCAGTAAAAAAATATGTTCGGACGGAAGGCGGATGATGTGGTTAACTTTCCCAACGATTCGGTCAGGTGGATAAGGTAACCGAAGCCTGTTACGGTGGTTGTGGGTGGTTTTTGAGGTTAGGTCATGAGGTCAGTGAGGTCTGACCACAGTGTCCGGTCTTATTAGTGCACTCAGCTGGACTCTTCCTCCGCGGTTAGACAAGGGTTGAAGTATCTCTCACATTTTACAGTAGCTAGGCCCATTCAAATAATCAAATCTTCAAGTCCAGGGAACATCCCCCATTGGAAATATCTGGTGTGAAACCCTGAGTTAAATTTACAATTAACGTCTTACGAATCGTGTATATAGAACCCATTTCCTCTTACAATTTCATGCATCCCAGCTGATTACGATACTTTTAATGTCATTTGGCTCTTTCTTATTTTGTTTTGAAAACTACTATTCACAATTTATGATGTTCTTCTCTTCATTTCATTTGTCTTGAAGTTTAAGTTTTAATCTTCAGTAATAATCCATAATTTTAAAAAAAACCCATGTAATAACCTCCCTTTGTTTCGTTCTTTCCTATTTGTGACTTTAATTCTGAGTTGTATCGATTAGATTGACCAACAAGATAATCCCCTGGTAACCGACTAGTGAGTCATGTGGAGAGGAGTCAGATGACTTCCCTTTCATCTCTACGATATTGTCTGTTCTTTATCTCTTTCAAAGGTCAGAAACCACGCCACACTATATGTGCGGTTATCTGAAAAGAAAATTCGGAAGCACTCACAAATTTTAGAATTCATACTAAACTGGTAAAAAGATTGATTCATTATTAAAGTTTACAGTAGGAGGGAAATGCAATCTATTAGATCAGGGGTTCCCAACCAGGGGGACGCCCCCCCCTGTAAGGGCGTGAGGCTCTTCTTACGGGGGGCGTGCATCAATTTGAAATTCATATTTTTATTTAGTGTTGTTGCCTTGTCGGTCGAGAAGAAATTTTAATCGGTTAACTTTAACGAAACAAATACACAGACACATACCGTAATTAACAAGAATAACAGAACAGTGTGAATTTACATTTATAATCTTATAAAACGTAACTATATATTCCCTGTCATATTAAACAGTCATATCTTGTCCTCAACATATTTATAATAATTTGGAAATCTAAATACAAGATACGAGTGATCTGTGTTGTGCTCTGTCAAACGTAAAACCTAATACCTCAGAGCTGGTGAAAGCAAAACAGTGCCAATCATCTCACTAATATTCTGTTTTTAACTCTACATTGGACATTTGTGTTTCTACATTTAACTTTTTTTTATGAACTGTACTGAGACTCAAATTAAGATTAAACATTTTTAGATATGCATTTTCGAGTTTTATATATATATATATATATATATATATATATATATATATATATATATATATATATGTGTGTGTGTGTGTGTGTGTGTGACAGCAAAAGCATCACAGGATAAATAAGAATAATAAAAGAGGTGAGCAATATTAATTTTATTTTTACAAGTAATATAGGGATGTTTTAAAGTATACAAAAGTACTGACAATCACGTTTTTAGGGCTTCTTCTCCACATCGCTATCAAAGGGGGCGTGAGGATTTCATGATAATCGAAGGGGGGCGTCAGCTGAAAAAGGTTGGGAACCACTGTATTAGATTGATGGAACAGCCAGGTGGTTTTCTATTTCGAAGTTTATGGGTTCGATGGCGGCCTAAATAGACAGCATTTATGTAAATACAACGGTCTCAAGTCACTAGACAAAAAGCCATTGTAAAAGTATTCTTGCGACTGTTGCAATCCTAATTACACTATACAACGTCGTGATATAAGACTACAAAAGACCAGAAGGGTTAGAGCAAAATGAACGGTGAAGAGTACAAAATAGTAGACGCAAAAAATAGTATAGCGTCACTAAACAAGGGGCCCTAGAGGATTCATTCCACATAATTGTGAATCTATTGTTACAATCAGACACAGAATTCAGTTTATGGAAGTTGCAGTCTAGTTTTCTTGTGCACTGGAAGCCTTCTGATTATTTACAGAATTTTCAAAAATACAATGTTCAAATTCCTAGGGATGATTTTTAAGTTACCCATTTGCAAATAGTTCCATGAAATATGGAATCTGGTGAATACCGTAAACCAATCATTCCCATAATCGATCATAATTATTTTTTATAACTTCTCAGCTACCAAGAAAATGAAAAAGAAGCTGCAAACAGCAAGTAATTACGATTTTAAATCTTACTTTCCTTGACATTTCTTAAATTCCATGAAACCCAATTAATTTCGCGATATTTCATGGATTTAATTAGCTTAATACTGATGTTTTAAGCATATGTCGAGATAAGTTATAGCAAAAGAGAGCTAATTTGCAAAATTTCATGCTTATCGGAGTTAACAGAAAATACGATGCCTTATAAAAAAAATTAAACTACATTGAAGTTTTAAATAGCCTATAAGATGACAATGTCATATTATATTCAGTGCCAAACTTAAAATAAATAACTTAGGAATAACATTATAGAGAACTTGAAGCTGATATAATTCTTATTAAAAACATTAGTTGAGGCACTGGTTGTGAGAACCATAGTCAGATAAAAACGGCGTCAAATAGTTTCACTATTTGCAGCTATGTATAGTTGAATTATTATTAAACTGGATATGCACACGAATGTTTGCTTAAGTCTGATTTTTAAAAGATACCTTGGAAATTAAATTAGAAACATTGTACTTCATAAGCTATTCTCACTTTAAATGGCACTTCAGCTTCAGATTTCGAAAGTAGGCACCTGAACGTTTGATTTTACGCTTATGTTGCGTTTCAATAACCCGTTAATTATGGGAATAATATTAAATATTAAAACATTTAACAAACATTATAGATCTTAATTTTGTATTGTAATGTAGAAATATACTTTTGGCCAAGCTATGACACTAATTTCACACGTTAATCCCAATGAACTTGTAATAAATGCGGGTATTCTTAGTTGTGTAATTTCAATTTGGCTATGCCAACCACCCATTTCATTTAGTAAATTATAGTGCATGACCTTCAACTGGTGCTACCGCGCTTTTTTTTAATAATAGGATTAATTAAAGGAGCAAATAATATAAATAAATTATATTGGGAGTTTAACATTAAATGGCTATTTTGGCAGAGAAGTGCAATGGCATCAATGACTGAAATTTTGATAGTTCATAACCAAACATAATACTTATAACTTTATAACTTATTGTAGCACTAACGTGTGGCACAGAGAGTTTTCCCTCCCTTTTCTCTTTCATCTAGAGCAGGGGTTCCCAACCAGGGGGGCATTCCCCCCCGTGGATCTTCTTTGGAGAGTCATGCAACAATTTTAACTTCATATTTTGACGTAGTGTTGTTGCCTTGTTGGTCGATAAGAATTTTTAAACGGTTAACATTGACCAAACAAATACACAGACACATACCGTAATTAACAAGAATAACAGAACAGTATGAAGATACTTTTTACACTCTTAGGCCTATAAATTATAACTATATTTTTCCTGTCATATTAAATAGTCATATCTTATCCTCAACATGTCTATAATAATTTGGAAATCCAAATACGAGATACGATAAATTTCCCTTACTTCTGGTGAAAGCAAAGCAGTGCCAATCATCTCACTAATATTCAGTTTTTAATTCTAGATGATTCACAATTAGATATGTATTTTCGTAGGTGTTTTATAAGTATGTGTATGTCTGTGACAGCAAAAGTATCACAGGATAAATAAGAATAACAAAAGAGGTGAGCAATATTAATTTTATTTTTTCAAGTATTATAGGGATCTTCCCCCCCCCCCCCCCAATCACTATCAAAGGGGGCGTGAGGATTTCATGATGGATTTTATTATTGAAGAGCTTCCAATGTTGCCAAAACCAATATTTTAGTTTAAAACATATGCTGTGGAATAAAAAGTCACTTAAGCTTGTCTGACCATATAGAAAAGGGTATGGCTCAAAGACTAGGGCAAGGCATTTGATGATTTTGCATCTTTTTTATATGAAGGTTAAAAGGTAGCTCGAATATTATACAAAAATGCGTATCATGAAATAACTGATTAGTTAAGGACAATTTGTTTTTTTTATTTTTTTTGCTTTATTTTGCATTTTTCGTCTTTTTTGGCAATTTTTAGGTCATTTTCTGCATTTTTAGGTCATTTTCGGCATTTTTCGAAATTTTAGGTCATGTTTCAGTGGAGGCAGAGAGGAGCTTTTCCATGTAAAAATCGTTAGTTTCAGACAACAGACAATCGTTTTTAATTGAGAATCTCCGCAAAGTGTTCATAGTTAATTTTAATTCAGGTTTGTTGTAAACACCATAGCAGTTCGTCTTGTAGCAATAAAGAATTATTTTTTTCTTCCTTTTTAAATGGCACATATTTGCTAGGGGCAATATGATAGGCATGCCAGTTCAGAAGGATTTTTTTTTCGCTAAGAGTCTCCAAGTAGTATAGGTTTACTTTAATTTTTTAGTAATAAAATAGGTGTGTTTTATATTTTAAATTCATATATAACGTTCTGTCATCCGTTAAATTGCTTTTAGCAAATCAATACTAATAAAAACTAAATATAAGTAATAATGGAAAATTTATTGGTCAATTTTTTAAAAATTTTGTATCATTTTTTCACTATTTTTAGATCATAAATGCATTTTTTTATTTTGCATTTTTTCACTATTTTATGGTCATTAAATGCCTTGCCTTACTCATGACTCTTTGAGTACGGTGGATAGACATCTGGGCGTGAGCAATAGATTCCTTCCCCGCAGATCTATTGAACTATGGAAATGGGAAAATAAGCCTGTACAAACACAAAAATGCATTCTTGGCAACACAGACATGAATACAGATGACAGCGTGTACAGCGGTTCTTCTGCAGGATTTTTTTTTAGCTCGTAATTGCAGGGAGTCAGTGTTTTTCACGGTTTACGTAAATAGGTTAGAACTGCGATGATGGGTCTGAGAAGTGCGGGCGGAGCGGGGGATTCTGACACGTAGCTAATAGGGACAATCTGTTGCCTTGAGCAAACGCGGGCGGTACTGTTTATTTTTCGACAACCAAACGATCTAACCATGTTGAACGCCTCGTAAAAAAAATTTAACTCATTCCTTGTGAATTAACAAGAATACGTGCTGAAAGAGTAAACAGCACAGATTCTTCTTCCTATTCCTTGTAGTAAATGCTGGCAAGTAAACAAGCTTCAAGGCAAATGTGACAACCGCGGGTATTATTTGTATTATTTCTACACACTGAATTTTGCGGATAAAAATTCTGAAAACCTGAGTGGAATAACGATGATTGTAACATTTTCACTATTCCGAGATATTTAAAATTGTAAAGTTTGAAACCGTTGTCTAATACATAATATAAACATAATACTTGCTCTGAGAAACTTGTTCATGTTCTGAGGATGTACTTTACAATGTTTCTGCATTTCTGTTCAACAACAATGGAGAAAAAACAACAATAACCATTTAATGTAAAGTATAGCATAAGCAGGAATAATTCTAGAGTGATAGGGAAAAAGCGAATAAGTCAAAATAACAAAGTTTTAGGAGAGACAAAATACAATTTATTTCCACAGCACTGTTACAATATTTAGTTCAGTCTACTACATATTTTTTACAGTATGTTATGCTATGTAAAATATCTGGGTGGGCTGATCTAAATATTGTAACAATGCTGTGGAAATAAATTGTTTTTTGTCTTTCCTGAAACTCTGGTATTTTGACTTATTCGCTTTTACCCTATCGCTCTAGAATTATGAAGATATACCCAGTTTTTAATTATAAAGGGCTCTTTATAATTACACTTGAATTTAAAACTAGATTCAATGTCTGCACAAACAAAACTTTTAGAACTATCTCGTATCTCACTAGTTCATTCACAGAGTGGATATTATCAATTATCAATCTGGTATTCAGCTTCACAAGTTATTATAATCTAAGAGTTAATTGAAACAAAGAGAAATCATATAGCATCTCGATCTTCTTTTATAGATCCCACATTTTAGAGCTTAATAATGCTTTTCGCGCGTTTTTCCTCTTCAAGTTACAAATGTTATTTTTTGGTAGATTTCTGTTATAAATCATATCATTTATTTTTATTCACATTTAATTTTTACCTCGCATTGTACAGTATATGACATACTTATTGGCATCTCTAAAAAGAAGCTATGTATTTTCTTCATGAAAATAATTCCATAAATTTTCCAGAAAATTTTATTTTGATGAAAACATCGTTATCCAGCAACAAAAGAAAGTGCAGTTTTTGGAATGACTACGAGAGACATGAATTACGTAGCGGGCCTAGCTTCTACGCAACAGGATAACCCAAAACGCTAGGGTGGGAGCTCAGCTGAGTTTCGTTGTTCGGTGGCTGTGTTGACTTAAGTGTATAATGCGAAATGCTGAAAATAAAGGGTAATTTATTATAAAGTCAACTTTTCACAAGAATTGAAATTAATTAATTAATTAATGTTGTTTATAGGCTTATTACTTAAGCCCTAATGAACTTTGTCTTCTATGTATATAATGCTGCATATAAAATTCTATAATTATATATACTGTATATATATGCCCGCCAGCGTGGTCTTGTGGTTAGCGTCGCTGACTATAGATCCGTCGGCCCGGGTTCGAGCCCGGTAGCTCCTCGAATTTTTTTTCTAAGGTAAGGAGGTCTGGTAGGGGTGCACTCAGCCTCGTGAATCAAATTGAGGAGCTACTTGATAGAGAAGTAGCGGCTCCGGTCATAACGGCCGTGGGTCTCTGCAGGCTGACAACATGCCCCCAATCCTGCCATCAACCTATGGTAGATGAAGCAGCGGTCGGGTGGTAGGCCCTGTCCCTTTAGGGATGTAGCGCCACAGAGTTTAGTTTATATATATAGTGTACTACATGAAGATAGTGTACTACATATTAAATGGAATTAATGATTTTATAACAGAGCCTATTTTATTATTTTTAGAGCCTATTAATAAAAGAATTATAGGCTATTTCAGGCACCAAAACTTGCATTTTAGCAACCTAAATGTCCGGAAGTCTAATCATGACCTTTCTAGCAAACTTGTCCTAGTTCAGAAGCCCCTGGAAAGCACGGCAGGAGAGGGAAAAGAACCCCGGACTTAAGGCAAGTTTTCAACAAGTTCTATCCCCTGGAACACGATTGCAAGGATGAAGTAGGGTAAGGCATGTGAAGGACTCTCGCAGATAGACATGCATCTTCTTGCAGAGCTCATATTTCATGAAGACGTTGTGGTGACATGGCGGTCATCTCTACTATATCAGTGTATCAATAGTCGAGTACAATGCACGTCCACACGATGTCATCCATCACGGCAAGATTTTAATAACACTGAGGCAGGCAGTCCTTGCTGGGGGGGATCTCCCACCCTCCAGTCCTGGCCACGTCCCACAAAACCCAACCTAATATTTGCAGCACATAAATTTACGGAATATTACAAGAATGAGTGTAATGCTTGGAAAAGATGGTGGGGGACCCATAAATACAAGGCAATGATAACATTTGTAAAGGCCTTTTATTTTCGTGTACCGAAAGAAAGGAATATTGCGGTCCTGGTGGTATTTATCATCGAAATTCCTGCGGGAAGGGATTTGAAACCACGGGAAGCTGTAGGGAGGAGGAAGGGGATGGAGGATAGCCGTGATAACTCACACAACGCCTAATATAACCGCTTTGGGAGCTCAATTTCTTTCATTTTTGTGGCCTTCCAACTTGGGAAAAGATAAAGATGGGGAAACCTAGAAAATAGAGTGTACATCTTAGGAAATGACAGCAAAAATGGAATATCACGAGAGAGGGAAAAAAAAAAAGAAATTACGAAATAGAACAAATCATTGCGTATTCTCTATGTATTTGCGTTAGCATTCATCTTGCGCAACAAGTATTTCTCCTTTACACAGTCCGCTCGTCTTGTACAAGAATACTGTATTCTGCAGGTAAGAACACAAGTGATTCTGCATCATGTGACAATTTCCCAACCAGAAAATTTAGAAAAGAAGAAAAAAAATCTTGCTGTTTTAGATACACGATTGTTACTTAAAATCAGTACGCCTACCGTTATATTAGTGTACGACAAAATTCAAGACAATAATGAACCCTATGTGGATACAAGTTTAATTTTTTGCACTAAGGAATAAGAATGGGAATTTAAAGGCCCATTTTAACTATCAAGAAAACGAACAATTACATTTATTAAATACATAATAATTTAGAGCACTAATTTTGAACTTAAATAATTTTCCCCCTACATCATGCCCAACATTAAACTACATGAAAATAATGAAAAAATGTTTTCAGTAACCTACTACAATTACCAATAAACTAGTTCAATAGAATTATCTAAGTTGCCGAAGCCAAAATGTTATAAGTGGAAGAAAATCGCAGTGCCATTTATTGTATAAATATAGAATGGTTCTCTACCTCGACTAAAAGGAAGAGCATTTTTCTTAACTATTTGGACATAGAATTAAACTCCTGTGGATATTGTTACTTGGCCGACAAGGTCTGTATTCTAAACTCATTAGTAGGTTTCGGATGTTTATGACCTAAAAAGTGAACAATATGACTGCAAATATAACTTTAAAGATGATTAAACATGATCCGAAAGTCCTAAATATGACCTGATAAAAGAAAATATTTTCTAAAAATAAATTTTCCAATTTAGAACGTTTAACTACACTAAATTATTACATCACATAAATTTCATCTGACAATCACTTACAGGAAAGCCACCAATATCTATATCCAACGTATATCTACTGTTCTTATTGCTGAGGCTGTCATGCGATTTTATGAAGACATTTGATGCATACAATAATGGACATAGGCCTAACATAGTGAACAGTTAAAGTTATAATTTTATTGAGAATTTTATGAATACTTTACAATACTGTAAAAAGAACACTGTAAATTTAAACGTTGGATCTCTTTTAAGCTACGCGCTATATTTATTAAGCAATTTTAAGTAATATGAGGGAATAAAGTGGACACTTATTATATATTTGCTATACATTAATTACCCTCATAGATCCATCATGAAATTTGTCAATCAAAAGCAATGTTGAGTGAAACAAGCTGTCTGTACCGATGTTATTCATTACCCTTACTTTATTAACTGGGGTACGCCATAGCGTAGTGGTTGAGGTGCTGCGCTATAAACCGGAAAATCTCGGGTTCGATCACTGGAGTTTTTCAATTGTCCTAATCCTTCTGGTGGCACTATGGCCTGTGGTCATGCAATTTTTCGACCTTTTACATCCAAGACAACCCATTAGTAAAAAAATTAAGGTGTACAAAAAATCGTTAAATATCGCCGGACTAAGCATAATCCGAAAACGCAGAGAGGAAATCCAATTGCTAGCGTCCCGCACTCAAATCCCATTGCTAGTTTTTCTGTGGTCTGTGCTGACATCAAAACATCAATATGCATCAGGGTTGAGTCTAAACCACTATCGTATGAAAAGTATTAATATGTGAGGAATGCCATCATTGTGAACATAAATGTAATTACCACATAAAATAACGCCAAGGCCACTGCTTTATTCCACAACTCCGCTGTTAACTGTAATTGCATTGCCTGCATGAAAGAAACACTAAACCAGAGGTTTGCGATTGTTATTGCATGAGCGGGAGCTTTCAGAGGCCATTTATTCAAAACATATTCTATACTGTATATGATTTAAAACTTTCCCCTTGGATATTACTAATTACACATTCTCGGGCAACCACCCGGGTGTGTGGGCTCCAAGCTTTCGACAACACAATGGTTGCCGAAAGTTTATCCCACCCGTGTGATTTACAAGATTTTTCATTTATCTATCGTACTCCATGTACAGGTAGGGGGGGGGGAAGCGGACCGACTCTTGTAGCTGAATATAATTTGTGTTAGTATTTTATAATAATGTTAATAATTAATATATTCAGTTATAAAACAATACGATTAGAAACCATATTCTGGGTTTCGAAATGGGCTAAGTCAACAGTTGACACTAGAACAAATTTCAATACATTCCCTGCTATCCTGTGAATGCCGCTAGGCATGCGCAGTGGCTCATATCGGCAACTAAGATACTTTAGTCGGTCCGCTTTCCCCCCCCCCCCCTACCTATACATTACCTAGCTTCTAGTTGTTTCATTAAGTTTTCTTCCAAAAAGGGGTATTGGATATTTTTTTTCCAAAATACGTTAACTACAAGAAAACTTGGACTTACGAAATTACTCGAAAAAGCCCATATAAACGAAAAATGTTAAACACTTTAGCACATTAGTTTACAAAAACTACCGATGGCCTGAAACTAAAAGAAAATGTATAGCCTCTTTTGAAAAAACTACATAAGCCTATTTCATGAGATTTTTATTTTTAACGAACTGCATCGTTTCCGAGCAGCAATGTCACGCCACCGTCTAAGCAACCGTTATCCGTCGGGCTTGCCTCATCCCGTTCTTGGACCTAACGCATAGTTGACCCTCGATATTGCTCGTCAGTGGCCACAGTACCTCGTCTGTTAAGATGAGATACCTTCATATCTCCAAAATGTCAACTTTTCAGGAGACCAAAGTAAGTATTATATAGGACACGTGATCTCACAAAATCATTACTTCATTCCACAATTTGCAACTTCCGAGTTCACTGTACATTCAATTATAACGTCATAATCTATCGTTGTTTACATAAGAAGCTTTAGCAGAAACACAGAGCAGTTTTTCCGAACATTTCTCCTAGAAAAGGCTAATCGCGCAAGATCGAGTCTCTCTTCTTAATCCTGATACATCCTCGTCAGTGTCTATACTCGTATAACTCACTAGCGCATTCAAAATTAACGATTTTTCTTTCTTCTTTTCCTTAGTTTTACCTCTCTTTTAAGGGCGTTTAAGGGACCAACGCCGCCCGGGCCTTATAGGACCGCGACTTGCCAAGAGAGGGGTTATCTATTGGACTACATATATACCTTCTTGACGAGGCAAGGACATAGAGGGCCTCCTCAGGCCCACCTCCGAGACAGCACGAACACATAGGACGAGATACACCATTCACACACATTCACTTTGAACAAGGCGAGGATGGGATGAAGATGATGATGACGGCCAGATGATATCCGGGGACAAGGGCCTAAAAGTTACTTAAAAGTTGTCTCACAGGTGAGGAAAACCCCTCAGAAAAAACCCCGACCTAAGTAACTTGTCTCGAAAGCGGGTCCACATCTCCTGCGCCAGAGCAGTGGAGGATTTATTAATTTATTTTTATTAATTGTTAATTCAACATTTTCAACTCGTTTTGGGAATATCGAACTATTGAAATTCAAAATACGGACGGGCACTGTAATGTGTTAACAGGCTAACAGGCTGTTAAATTTGTCTCTGGTTCATGCATTTCGTTAACATTAGTTTAAAAGAAAAGTTTAAGGGCTTGATCTAAATAATTATACAATGTAAAATGGAAAAGAAAATACACTGAAACGACAGAGACATCCGTTTTATGCGTGAGTTAACAGTAGGCCTACTGTAGGCTATACAAGAAATAAAATTACGTTAGGTTAGAAATAAAATTACGTTAAGTTAGAAATACAATTACGTTAGGTTAGAAATAAAATTCAGAAATAATGCTAATACTTACATAAAACTATAAATCCTCTGATAGGAATGCCAGAATATCCACCCTATTGATTTCAATGCATGTCAGTATGGTTCAGCTTAAGTCACAAAATGATTTGAAATATTAACAAATTTCACAGTAGAAATCCGAAAGTGCAACAGCAACAAAATTACATTATAATGTAGATCACGTGTAAAGATCCTTAAAAGCAGCTGTACAATTCTACTGTATAGGCCTAGGCCTATATTAGAGAACTTAGTAAGTGCAGACATTTTATTTTATATTTTTGCTTAAATTGCATAAACTCACTTGATATCTTGCTCTTGCAAATGGGGGGAAATGTTTACGAAAAACACAATTTATTATTCTACTAACGCTAATACACTACAATATTATTTTCTATCCACAAGCATTTAGGCTATCAGGATAAAGGAGAAACTGCCTAAACGAAGCGCCAAAAGTAGATAAAGATACAAATTAGGAAGAGAACATAGAAATGATCCTTGTGAGAAAAACAACTGCTACATTTCTAGAGTGATAGAGGAAATGCGAATAAGTCAAAATACCATAATTTTAGGAGAGCCAAAAGATAATTTATTTTCACTGCATTGTTACAATATTTAGTTCAGTCCACCATATATTTTTACACAGTATCTTATACTAGGTAAAAGTATCTGGGTGGACTGATCTAAATAGTGTAAAAATGCTATCAAAATAATTTGTTTTTTTGTCTTTCCTGAATGTCTGGTATTTTGACTTATTCGCTTTTTCCCTATCACTCTAGATTTGTGTTACGAAATTAAAAAAAAAAGCATGTTTTGGAGACCAAAGTGCTTACCAGTGACTTTTACTTTTCGTCTAGGATATCACTTACCTGACTACTCACGTTTTCTGTCCATGCTTCCCTTATGAAAGGTGCAGATTCCTCTTTTTTTAAAATAACTCAATGATAAAAGAGGCTCTAACATCCGAAATAAAATATTACAGAGTCTAGTACAGTAATTGCTAATTAGCTTATCGAATCCCTACCCTCTGAATTCTCTACCACCATAAGAAGTCACCCTAAAAATGAATAATAAACGGTCTATCCATGTCAGGGTAAATAGATTAATATTTTCCTTTAGAAAAATGGCTAATCTGTTGGGCACAGATTTGCATTTGTTTCTGTTTACTATGGGATGCTGGAGTTTCCCCTTAATACGAAAGCTATTTATCTGTTTACATTGCGAGGGGGTATTTAGACTATGTTAAGATATTTTAATACTGCTTATGATGTGTACAAAGAATTGTGAAGAAAGCTAAAATCGACAGAGGTAAGATGATTGCAATCGACTTACAATGCTCAGACTCTAATTGAACAAAATGAAAGTTAGCAAAATTAAAATTAGGTGGTCGATTTTACCCGATTCATAGAACAATATATGATTTTGTAGACAGGAAAGATAATTCTTAAGTGAATACAGTAGTTAGCAAAACACAGTAAGTTATATTGTTAGACTTTTTCCAAGGACTTGAATCATAAAAAGTAAGGATAAAGATCATGGTGATATTAATTGTAGTTCACACTAACAAATAATATACGAAGCAGGAGCATTGTAACCACCCGCACGTCAATAACCGTTTCAATATTTCCGTTTCATCGCGCGAGTAGAAAGGAAACACCAGACAAAATTTGCATGCCACTGGTATATTTTTAAAACAATGTAAATGCGTTGTTCAGAATTTAGAGTGCCCAGTAAAGAAATAAACAAATAACGTGCCAGAATTAAAATATACAATAACTTATGTATTTCATCAGTTTTGTGGTCATAGGTACAAATCTTAAATAAATGGTGTAGTTACGAAAATATTTAATTTTTATAAAAATTACTTTTACAAAATGTGACCTCTAAAACAGTTAACAGGAAATGAAGAATTTCCTTATTACAATTCTACATAATGACCTTACAAAATTCCTTAGTGGTAGGTAGAATAACCCCTAACAACAACGCCACCACTACCCTCTGAGACTTTGTACTATTCTCCCATGTCTTGGTGGAAGTAAAGCCCCATTTCTTCAGCTGTGACAACTACTAGGCGGGGCAACGTTATCCCGATGAGATGAGGTGCCACGAGATAAAATGGAGTGATTCACGAATTTGTTACCGGCGGGAGGATCTTACATTTAAAATCCATACAATAGTACTAACCAGATCACAGGTAAGAAAGATAAAATTCCCATTTGCTGTACCGGGAATTGAACGAATATCCTCATGGTTACCATTAGATCAAAAGGAGTTAAAAAGAATACTAACTTACTGAAGTTGAATAATGGGAATAACATTTAAATAAACAACAATAGAACCAACTGATACACCCTAAAAAGAGTTATTTCAAAAGTTGAGGAAATTTATCACAGTATACTGTGTGGAGTAATAAGAATATCAGAATTTCATATCAAAAATAGAAAACGGGATGCAATAATTTTTTTGCCAGAATTCGAAAATTCGTTAATCAAAGTGATGAAGCTACAAATGTCAGCAATAACCTATTGTATTTATACAATAATAACTTTCTGGGGGGGGGGGACAAAGTACCCCACCCAGTAATGTAAAGGTTAGTTTAGAACAGAGTCTCTGAGACACTTCTAAGAACTATAAATCAATGGTTCATGATTAATCACAGCTGTACAACTCTGCGACACATTTTCTCCACAGTTAAATCTTTCCTGGATAAGAATCGAACCCAGGATTTCAGGTTGGTACGATAATACCGAGATTACCCGTCTTCTCCAGAACGTACCCAGTCCTACCTCACTGCAGATGTCAGCATTAAGTTTATTGTAGCGAGTAGGCATATGCATCCAACTCTGATGCTAATTTCATTAAAGGTTGCTAGTTAAACAAGACCATTACTAAGATTGTAGCAGTCAGCTATTCTGATGCAATTAATTTATAAAATTACTGTTTGTTTACGGAAACAATTTCCTACGAGAAAGTGAAGCATATGAAATATATAATAGATTTAATATAGTACGTTTAAATGAGCACAAATCCCACAAATATACCATTTAAACTAATTTTGTAACTCTCTTTACGTCATTAGCTGCTGTAATAGCAATAAGAAATACAGCTCTTTGAGAACGTCTTTAAACGTGGCCTAAGATATCCTTCATTTAATCGGTGGGTTATGTCTACAATAAGTCATTAAAAATGTCCTTATTAACAAACAGCTTAAACGTTTTATGCAATTAATAGGATGCCGTGTACCGTTGCCAGCTTTTTCCTAACATCAACTTTGCCTCTCATTCAAAGAATAAGTTGGTGAACTCCATTCTGAATACGGAAACTGAAGTTTCAGAGTTTATAACCCTTATTATCCAGTAATACAGAGCAAATCCAACATGAAGTCAGCGGACTTTTACCGTGCATAGTGCTCGGCTTTCACCGGAAATTAGGCATCCGATCGCCGAGACAGATTTCAGGTAGGCCTACCTCCGCTACTTCCATCTTTCGCTGAATAAGTAAGGGAATACCAAATGAAAAGAAGAATTCCAGTGTATAGCTCACGTATCTTATAAGTAGATGTTGAAAATGCTGTTTCCCTCTTAACTATACGTATCTGAGAACGACACATAAATGTTATAGGCCCTATGGACGGAACTTCGAACTCTTTTTAAGTCCCCATAACACTGAAATTTGAGAAATCCAAACTTTCTGAGCCGTTAAGCTCAGCAATAGGGATTTCTCAAACATCGGCGTCAAAGAGACTTAAAAGTTCCACGATCCGTCCATACAAAATTTATACATCGTTGTCAGATACGTATGGATCAGACGAGACGCATTTTCACATCCACTTTAAGATAGGTAAGTTAAACAATGAAGTTCTTATTTTCAATTGGGTATTCCCTTACTTGAATCTTCGGCGGGAGATGGAAGTAGCGGAGGAAGCTAAAATTTGTCTCTGCAATCGGCAGCCTGATTCCCGGTGAAGGACGGGCGCTTTTCACGGTACGGTGGCTTCGTGTTGGATTCGCGATGAATATTCAATGATTTTGTGTGACGGAATTTATCTAATACTTTCCGGAGTTTACGTACGACCAGCAAGATGCCTAAAGGACCCTTCAGCATACTGCGCCATGACGATTCGTATCTTGACTCATTTCCAGACAGTAATTGAGACCACTAAGAACAAAAATACATATTTTCTTATGAACTTCACTTGAATGAAATGGTCTGAACTGTTAAGAAAACGATGTCCTTACACATTTGGCTCGTGAAATGGGAGATACTAACATGTGACGAGGTGGGAGCGCGGGAAAATGGGGTATGTTCCTGCGGAGACGGCGTGTTGCGTGGGGAACTGCCATTGCCACATCTTCGTCCCCCCGAAGTGTCTGGGAGACTGGCTCGACCCCCAGCCAGGCCCATCTGCAAATTTGGAAATAAGTGACTCTTAGTATGTTTATTCGTGGCACCACGGAGCAACAGTTAGTAAATAGCAAAGTTTCAGTTAGAGACAAACGCGAAAGAGGAGGGTAGCATGCTCAAACATTGTAACATTATTATTATTATTACTACCAGTAACACTTATTTTATTATTCCTGTATCACATAGATCGACAAATGGCATATTCTTTTTATTATTAGAGCCCGGAAGTATAACCTTTAAGTACACGCGCTGGTGTATAAAATACACCATCAACCTTAAATGAATAGGCTACGTTATTTCTATTATTTAAATATGTTTATGCGGTACTGTTGAGCCACCTGGCTCATTGTTAAAGAGCGTAGAATAACCACAATCAGTGATATTGTCGTCAGCATCATTATATTTGAACACTGTGCTTTGGCATGTGAAGTTGCGTTTCTGGTGAACAAAATATACCGCACGTGTAGATATGTAAGTATATCAATTAACTATTTATACTTCTTTGAATATTGACTATTTCATTAGGCTATCACAGTCTCTAATTACTTTTTAAAGGTCGTATATAACAAAAAATTCAAATGTCTGACTGAAGAAGAAATTAGTACTTTCGCTAGACCTATATTTGACGGGGAACATGAAGAATTTGATATTTTGTAAGCAAATACATCATCGGTTTCACATACAAAAATAAAACAACTTCTGCTTACTGTGAATGTAGAATGTGGAAATACCCTATCATTTTTGTTTTTTGAGCCCTTCTATGTGAAGTGTATGGAGTAAACCACGCGTAAACTTGGTTATATAAATAGGGGCTATAACATATCTTGTCCTAAAATCGTTTATATGTTTAAAACTTTCATTTCAAAGGGTAGTTGTAGCCTACATGGAGATTATAAACGAACTAGCAGACATGTCAAGTAAAGAAAAACCTTCAGATACTAGCAACTGAGTTAGAATTTGGGAGAGTACAGTAAAAAGTATTATGGCAGGGTATTTACCAAGTCACTTTACTGACATTTTTAGTATTTCCAAAAGAATGAGCTGACATCGTTGACGTTTGGTGGAGAAAGCGTTTCTTTGTAGAAAACCCATTCATACAGTAAATTCAACGGAAAGGTCACTATCAAAATATAAAACCAGATACTGGTATAAAATAAATCTGCCTTTGCATTATGAAAACCCCGCGCTTTCCCGAGTTAATTTAACGGGTTATTATAGGATCGGTATATGGTTATTAAACGACGGGATATACAGCAACTTACGCCTGTGACCGTCGCCGGTGTGCCGGAATTTTGTCCCGCAGGAATTCTTTTACATGCCAATAAATCTACTGTCACATTTATGTACACATAAATGCCACCGACCTTGGCCGGGATCGAACCCGCAACCTTGAGCACAGAAAACAGCGCGATACTAACTGCGCCACCCAGTAATTTAAAGGGGTGGGAAGGGAGAATAATGAGAGAGAAAAGGCAAACTACACACAGGCTTATGGGAAGCTGGAACGTTGCCTTGCAACACTGCCTAGTAACCTACAAACTCCTCCGTAAACATGTGAGGTTATATTATATATTTTATGTTTAAGAAAAAAATGTGGTCCTAAAGGTAAAACATTTCAGCAATAAATAAGAAATGAAGAGGATAATTAAAATACTCGTAAATTGAAAACTAGTAGGCCTAATTATCACGTAAACCCTGTCGTACTAGTTTGGCAGTGCATAATGAATGTCTAATTACGATTATGACTATGATTGACATAGAAAATGAAGATTGTGTATTAAAGCGAAGAGAATGTACAGACACACAAAATCTTAATTGAAGAAAAATACATGGCACTGAGAAATCATTAAAATAAAGCCTATTTTACCGTTTTCCTTCACCCCGTAGGTATGAGAACAGTCTTTTAAAGAAAGAAAAAGTACAAAGTACGAAGGACTGGAGAGATTCATAACATGATACGGATACCACACGTACAAGTTAAAGTGATGCCATGTTTACAGACTGAAAGAAGACAAGCAGAAAAAGCAAAATAAGTCCTTTTCATTCACTTAGACCGCTGATCTTGTACAATTACTGCTCATACAAAATAACTAATTACGAAATGATTTTCTCTCAGGTTTTTGTTCTTACTTGTCACAGAGAACTCGACGAGTAACGTTAACTTGTGATCTTGATAAGCAATTCCTTCAAAAACTGAAACGTATGCTTATACGGACACTACACTGAATTTCAATTATTTACACACAAAATATTACATTTTCACTTTTGTTAATAAAAATGTTATAATTTCTCCTCTATCATAAATATATATTTTTAAACTATATCATTTTCAAATGCCTCAACCAGCCTTTTAAACATGTTAGTGCAGGAGTTTACATGCATAGTGATGAGGGAGTGGCTCACATTAATTTGATCACGTTTCATGATTTCTGACAAAAAAAAATACATTTTCACTGTGGTTATTAAAAAATTTAATGTCCTCTTTCAAAGATGAGCGAGAAGGAGTTTAAATGCCCGTGTTGAATGGCAAACCTCGTGTTTACGTTTTTTTTCTCTCAATCACATCGTTTTCTTCATATAAAAAATCCCTTGCGATGTAGTATTTGTCAGACTATCTTGAAATTTTGTATATAAGCTGACACAGTTGGGCATATTATTCCACGCTCTAATCTTTACAATGTAATAAACAGTATGTCCATAACTCTTTTAGCCTTTTTGTAATTGTTGGTGAAATATTCTCGGAAACATAGATTTCTAAGCGATCTCCTTCTAAGTTAGTATTTTGTGGGGAAGAAGATTCGTTATTTGTCATGTCGGTTTGAAGAGTCATTCATAAAGTATCACATTCCCCCAACAGATTAAACAGAAAATATTTAACATTTCTCACCAAAAGTGATAATTTAATCCATTATAATATAATTTCTCAACAAACGTATCTTGAATGTTTCATAATTTTCTTCCTAGCCCTCCATAAAAAATCTTACACTGTACATTTTCGGTCAGTAAGTTAAAAGCGTTTTCTGATGTAACTTTGTAAATAGGATATTATCCATTAATTGGTTCTTAATATAGTACACATTTAGAGTCGTTTTCAAGTTTCAGTCTTGATTTTTTCAAGGTTTAATCTTTAAATGGGTTTCTCTACATAAAATAAAAATAAAAATTAACCTTATCAAGTTTAAACCTCGCAGAAAGTTAAACCTTCTATGTGAAAGGTGTTCTGTGGTTTAAAGTGACATGTTAGAATTTCCATGACAATATCCAATTGCTATTTTTATATCAATTGCTTTTAAATTAACCTTCTAATAAGTTCTTTACTTGAATGTTTTACTTAATCCAAATAAAAATTACAAATGTTGAAACAGAATGGAAGACATTTTGAAATGTTTGGCAAGATAATGACTATTATAGTGAACAAGTGAGGTTAGGGTTAGGGCTACCTAGATCATGTATGGTACAAGAGTAAATCACAGGATGAATCAGAACTCTACTGACAAATTTCAGTTGTTCAGGGATGTTTTCTGGGTGTTTTGATGTAAGGAACCAATGGTCTCCGGTGACTCATTACAGAGTAATTTCATTGCTTTGAATCTTAACCTAACTATCTTTGTACAACCCACATTTCATGCTGTTTAAAGTAATTGTTAAAATGTCTATCCCCATGATCACGACAAATTTCACAACGACGCATCATGGACAGTCGCACACGCTCTAGCATCCCAGGAGATTAGCGCACATCGTCAGAGGCTGTTACAATCCTAGCAACCAGGTCCATATTAGTTTCCATAGGAGTCACGTGCACTACTTCATTTCTTCTGGGGTCACATGTCCCAGAAGAGTGTAATCTTGATGTTGTTAAAACTCTGTTCCAGGTGAAACAAAATCTTTCCTTTAATTGCTTATCCCCTACTCTTCAACGACACAATGACACCAACTTCATGGGTTCTCTATAGAATTACCTACGTACGGTATATCATTTTCTCTTAGATTCCATCAAGAACATCGAAATTCGCCGCCATTTAGTAGGAACTTCACAAAGAGTCGTCTATTCTTACCTCGGAAAATAAGTTTAACTTAGTTATGCCTAATGCAACTAATATTGGGAATGAATACGGTTAAATAAGAACTTCGCCGCGACAAAATTTTGATCACGATTGATGCGTTCTCCCATAAGCATCAAATAGCCGTCAATTTTATCAACAGTCCCTATCCTTCTAGAAATGCATTTCTAAGCAATTCTGCAGAATGGAAACTGATATTTCAGTTTCCTTTTTATGAAAATTGCATGACTAACGTTCTCAAAAGTATCGTATGTGAACCAGAGACTCCTGATTTAATATCAATCCTTCCCACAATCGATCGCCGAAAGCGATTTCTTCGCATTAACACTTGTTAACATAACATGTTTCCATATGGCGAACTACCCCAGTGAGATGGTTAGATAAAGGTAATAGGCCTAGTGCTAGAAGCGAACAGTTGGCAGGCTAACAGGAGGCGTAGAAGAAGATTATGAAAACACAGTGTTATGGGCAACACTTCCTCCCCACACAAGTGGCTGTACATTACGCCAGGACGTGAACAATATCGAATGGAGGCAGTTCGCCCGCATGATGGTGATATGAGGGAGCTTACGTGAAGATTGGCATCCACAGTGTCAGATTACAAACATCTCCTTCACACAGTAACAAGATAAAAAGCACATAAAACGCGGAAACTGTGGCTACGAACACCAATAACATGTCCAGCCATCCTGTAAAACACAAAACAAAGTAATTTACCGGATCACAATCTAATCATGTTACAATACGTCATAAAAATATGTTTATGGTGCCTAAAATGAAGTTTATAAAGCATGAATATAGGATTTTAAGTTCGAAATAAGAATGAAGTAATAGGCTACGCATAGTGGCAATCCGTTCAATAAATAATGACGAATTTCCAACTAGTAAATTACTGGAACTCACGATCGGCAGTTCCTCCGACCAACAATAAAATTTAACAATACGTTAAAGCAACTTTTAACATCTCTAAGAAAACCTAAAAAGGTACTAGTCCCTAACATGTGATAGGTTATAGACGCCCTGTATTCAGCCATAAAGAAGGTAGCTCCCTCGCAGATGTACGATTAAATGTGAAAACATTGTGACACCTTTGTGTTGAGGATTTGAAGGAGTGCCTGCTGTACCTTTATCTTTACATGTGAACTTCATAGCTATTATTTTAGCTTTACGTCACCCCTGTTATCATTAAGACAAACAGTTCCGCATCAAATTAGTTTTATATTCGAGGGTCGTCCAGAAAGTGAAAAACAGTTTGGCAAAACTAAATAATAACGAAAGAAATCAACACAAAACTTTATTTACAGAGATGAACCTAGAAGATCAAGTACCTTACTCTATTTCTCAACGTAATCGCCATTGCTGCCAAGGTATTTATTGTAACGTGGTACCAGTTTTTCAATGCTCTTCTACCGCCAAAGACCTGAGCCAAGATGTTACTGCTGCTTTAAGGTCTTCATTGGTTGGGAACTCTTCCACCCAAAAAGTCTTTTAATTTCGGAAACAAGTGAAAATCGCTGGGTGCCAGGTCAGGGCTTGAAGGAGGATGTTCAAAAATGCCCCACTTAAAACTTTGAAGCTGTGTCTGTATTTTAGCAGCCGAATGACGCCGAGCGTAGTCGTGAATCAAAAACACCTTTTCAGACAACTTTCCACGTCTCTTGTTTTGGATAGGGCGTCGTGGTGGTTGAAGAGTTGCACAATAGGCATCTGCGTTTATACCTTGTCTTCTTGGCAGGAACTCCAGGCTCAGATCTTTGGCGGTAGAAGAGTATACTGGTACTGGTAGAAGAGTATAACATCAGCATTGCAAAACTGGAACTGCAACTGGTACAATAAATGCATCGACAGCAATGGCGATTACGTTGAGAAATAGAGCAAGGTACTGTATCTTTGTAAATAAAGTTTTGTGTTGATACCATTCGTTATCAATTACTTATGCAAATCGTTCTTTACTTTCTGGACGGGCCTCGTAGTTGCAAATATATTTGGTTGTATCCTTTCTTCTTAATTTTTTAAACTTTGTTTCTTATATTCTTTTATAGACTATTCAGTTATTTATAATTAAGAAGACTTACATCAATTACTTTAAGACTTGAAGTACATGTAGACTGTAGGATCTCCAGACAAATATAAAGGACAAAAGGTATGAAATAATTAAGTAATAATTTTCCAATATGTCCATCAAAAGGGTTTATATTGGTTTTAGTTGAACGAAGTGTTATGGCCTAACACAAATCAAATATATCAGCAGCCAGTTTCCTGAACCCATGTTCAGGACAAATGAAAGCTATAACCACCTTAACACTTGTCTTAAATAGTTTTAAAATAGACCTACTATTAAGCTTTAGTGTAGGTTGAAAAATGGTCCATTATTGTCTGATATAGCCTAATTTATAAGCAGTATTTATGGAGTTCGCGATAATCACATGTTTTAGATATAAGATTGATTCTTGGTAATAGGGAATTCTGATTAATAATATGTAGATAGAAACATCGCGACATTTCGGAAGTGGCCCCGACATTGGGCTGATCACTTATCCGGGGAGGCCCTCCATGCCCTTTTCTAGTAAGGTATGTAAGTGATTTATAGATAATCGCTCTCCCGACGGGTCGCGGCCCTTTAAGGCCCGGGCGGCCTGGGTCGCTTGAATGTCCCTAAAATAGAGAGATAAAAACTAAGGTAAAGATAGATAGAAAGAAAGAAAGAAAATTACATAAATATTATTATAGTTAATTGTCGATACGTAAAGTAAGAAGTTGCAAAACTTTGTTTTTTACACAGTCGAATGTAAGAGAAGCACTTTTAACGAAAGAGATAATAATTAAAACGATAAAATTATGCCAATGAGAGGTATAAAATTATAACACTCCAGGGTAAACAACTTTGATTGCTTCACGTGGAAAATATTATTTTAGTTAAAAAATTTTGCATATGATTATTAAATAGACTCAATTTGATAAAAATTGAAAATTTTAAGTCACTACGCCTTTTTACATAACTTATACAATTTCTCAGTGAATGCTAAAATCGTCATACTTGGCGTAAAAAGCGTAGTCCTTAAGTTGGCAGCCCTGTACCAGAAGATCAATAACAGCTGTCTGTGAGATCCAATACGGCTGGCTCCACGGTGCGTAATTCATTAAAATCATTCTAACACGTAGTATTATATCACAAATTTTAAAGACTGTCTGAAAAATAGTGTATGTTATACGTTATAAATTGAATTTATTTTGCTCGTAGGATTGCTACACTCGCCCTTAGAGGCTCGTTTAACAAACATAACCTACTCGCAAAATAGAATCTCGTTTTTAACACTTGGATCATAAGTACTGTAACTGTAACTACATTTCCTACGCGGGTTAGTGAAACAGCGCGTAGAAGGTCAGCTCATTTCGTGTCTGCATCACTGCCGACACAGACTGACGGCCAGGCGGAGCGAGAATACGACGGAAACAATTCGATTTACAGGACATTATCTGGTATAGTAAGTGCACAAGAAACTGTTCCAATGCACTAAACATAAACGGGTTGAGTAACTGCAGGAGGCAATCTTATATGCAAGATGTAAGAGATCACACTAACTGAAAAATATATTAACAAATCCCCACAGCATTAGGGTAAATACGGGGAGGAAAATTTCTCATTTAATGGGGTACCGGCAAGATAGTACCAAACCACGCTTTGGTCAATGACACTCTCCACAGAAAACAGCAAAACTTAAAGTATATAAAAAAAATGCTTGAAAATATCCAAGAGCCGGCACAAAATATCAGGGTTGTTCTTGCCTCGAGCTTTTCTAAACTTTCCTGGCAAGAAAATAGTGTCAAGCATTACATTGTAGAGACAGAATATTGGCATGCAGAAAGCTATTACAGCTCAATAATGATTGTGAAGAGTCATCAACAGATGAAGAGATGGATTCTTACTGTTATAGGCCTACAGCAGAAGTTCATTATGTGCAGTTCAACCCAGATAGTGCTAAGCAACAAAATTTTGATGCAATAATACACAAAATATTTAATAACAAATAGTAAAATACCCATACTTCTGAAAAATTGCAATTTTGTAATTCCTTGTAGAATATGTAGTACATATTAGTTTTGTCGTTCAATATATTTTGAGAATTCGATAAAACATTAAAGTTGTTATTACTCAAACGGTAAACATTTTGTTTGGCACAATCTTGCTGGGATACCCCCCTCCATTTCTTCTATATTAAATTTACAATAAAACTTGGGGTAATAAAGCAAAATAATATTATAGGAGAAAAATTCCTCTGACACTGGAACCTGAACCCAGGACCTTTGGCCATCCGTGCCAATGCTTTTACCAACTGAGCTCCGCCACAGTTCAATTCACAGCGCCAGATAGAACTTCTCTCCTATGACTGATTGTCCTTAATGGTCTACTTCACCATTAATTGAACTCTGGCGTAGCTCAGTTGGTAAGAGCATTGGCACGTATAGCCAAAGATCCTGGGTTCAAGTCCCAGTGTCAGAGGAATTTTTCTCCTATAATATTATCATGTAATGTCCAACAGAGGCTATAATTTGTGGTACATGAATGCATATGCATATATCTATAATAAAACAAGGGTTAATTGATCCTCCATCATAAACATTAATAATAAAACTAGTGAAATATATTTCTATGGAAAATTACCTTTCAAAATATAAGAAAAAGTTTATTTCTGCATGGGTTCACAACAGGCCACAAGGAGTCATGTACAGTACCGGTACATGTTGAGCTGATCTGGTATTCTAACAGTGACTTTGTAAAACTCCAACAGTTGCCAACTCTGTTGTATTGTGTTTTTGCAGGTTTTGAAACTAGCAGGAACTATCCAAAGGAGTCAGGAAAACAATCAGAACTCCTGCGCATAGTCAAAGAAAAGCTCATACATGTTCCTAATCTTCTGCCAAGTTACCAGTGTTACAGATATCGGCCATCTTTATTACTGGTATCGAGTTTGAACAAGGGTATTAGGCCATGTAAATCGTGTGGATCTTACCAGTACTGAATTGCACCCATTCAGTTGTTTATGCAGGAATTATTAGTAACAATTTTTATCCTCGGCTGTGCAGTACACAGTGTGTACTGCAGTATGTGCTACACACATATCTGTGGCTTGGTTCTAAAAGGGCCAATGTCATAAAACTTGCTTTTGAGATAACTGACTTTGAAGCCTTTGTAGAAGTAACATTTTTTGCTAAGAACTTCCGACATTGGCCTCTGAGGTTTCTGTATTATTTTAGACAGTATTTGCCTCCTTATACCCTCTAATAAAAACATACAAATATTAAAATTATATTTATATCTTTCCAATGATATAGCTATGTCTATTAATTGGCACTTTTATTATACGAAATATAAAGACTAGCCGAGCTCAATAATGCATAGATCTCATTTTTGCAAGAAATTGACATTGGCTTTTTTAGAATCAAGCCACAGAATTATCATTAGTAATATTGATAATGTTTAATGCAATTTGTCGATTCGATTTACCATATTTTGCAACAGACTAAGGACCGTCTTCATATATGATTGAGGGGTGGTATCAAAACAATGGCATAGTCTCTAGCCTGTACAGGATTAAAGTACGTGGGTTCACGACAACAACATAAGTTAATAAAATAATTTAACTAGGTGGAGCAGTGGTAATACACAGGCTTTCTGTTTCCAAGTTCGGGTGTTCGATCCTAGTTCAAGCTGTTTGCATTTATGTGTGCGTAAATGCAACAGTCTCACGTCTGTATAAGCCTACATAAGTAAAGTAAAATATTCCTATACAAGCCATGGAGGCCCAGAGGGTTCCAGGAGGTTGAGATTTTAGACATTCGGAACGTGAAGGTGGTAAGGTTGTCAACCTTATGCACTGGCCGCCTTTACCCCCAGGATTGCTCCTGATACTCATTTCTGTTAGAGGCTGAGTCCACCCCAGTGCCAACCAGAAGGATTAGGCCAACTGAAAAACTCCAACGACTTCATCGGGGATCGAACCCGCGACCTTCTGGTTTGTAGCGCAGTGCCTCAACCGTTATGCTACGGCGTACCTCACAGGCCTATATAAAGATAAGTTAAATAACTCATACGAGATACCAATGTCAGTTAAAAGCTTATTAGCAGTAGGAAAGCACGTTAAATAATCATAATAAACAAACAAACATGAAATCCAATCAATAAACTTCATTTTGTGTCCAATGAGGATTTTTATTATAATAAAGTAATTATAATTTCCCCATCTTATACCCTCATTTAAAATAATAATGCTTGGATGGGTTGCCTTTAATTCCTTAAGTATTTATTCTTTTAACATAAAATTACTTATATAATACATAGATACCCAAGGTTAAAAATTATTTAGGCCTATTTATCTTTTACGTCAAAGCATTAAAATTACAATAAAATGTCCCTGCCACATTGTTTTTAATCGTAAGATTAATTTTAACAGGGACATTTTATTGTAGTTTTAATTCTTTGACGTAAAAGAGAAATAGGCCTAAATAATTTTTAACCTAGAGTATCTATGTATTATATAAGTAATTTTGTTAAAAGAATAAATACTTAAAGAATTAAAGGCAAACCATCCAAGCATTATTGTTTTAAATGAGGGTATAAGGTGGGAAATTATAATTACTTTATTATGAAATCCAACCTATGGCAGAGGTTCAATACCTCTAATTTCATTTGATCAAAGGTAATAGTTAAAATATTCTCAGTGAAAGTGATCAGTATTTCACCTCTGATTATCCCCTTATTTCCCCACACACACCCTAAAATACTTTCTCTTCTTACTGTTGAAATGCAAATAACCAAGACTCACAAAACACACGCTTAACCTTTGCACAAAATACAGAACATCTTATTCTGACAGTAATGGCCTGAATGTGAAGATGTTCCCAGTTGGAAAAAGAAATATTAATACAATTAGGGCGGGACGGTGTATCAAAGAAAATAAAGAAAGACCAATTTCTTACATTGTAAACTACAGAGACAATAAAAAGGAGCGTTAAGGGGGTTTAGATTTTGGTTTGAATCTTAATAAACAGTGAAGTGCGTAAGGAGGGTCCCCAGTCCGCTCCAGGCAAAGACAACCTTCATTTTCACTTAAGAAAGCTAAATAAATGTAAAATACGTCAACAATAAACAAGGACAGACCCCCTCGCATCATAAAGATTTTTTCTTTAGGTTTTATTTTGGTGTTTTCACAATTTCATTACACCCCATGCTCTGTCACAATCTTCATGCTTCACATGTGCCGTGCTTTGTCACTTTCTCAACCTAAACTTTTCTCAATGCCTTATTTCCTCCTTACTTCTTTCCTATTTCCCCCTTCGCTCCTCAGTTTTCCTTTTTTTCTCTCGCCCTCTTTTCTCCCCTTCTTTTTATGGTCAAATCTCTCTTAGATCCTGATGAAATTAAACGCCGAGTTTTAATGTTCATTGGGTGGAAAAAAGTTCATATCGTCGCCGAAAGAAGGGAATTTAATTAAGTGAAATTACGTTGCTTGTACTTTAATTATGTTAGTTTCAGATAAAAGGGGCTACCTCTTCTCCGTTTGTTGTACAGCTAACTCTCAGCAATAACGACTCAAACATTGATAAAGCCGAGCGCTTCAATACTCCCCCCTCTCACCACCCCTCACTCAAAATGTATTACATTTTTTGTCAATCTGGCCCATCTCATTCCCCTCCCCTGCATCATGACCTAACTACGCTCGTATTTATTGCTTGCGCACAGGGACTTGCGACTTCTTAACTCTTACTAGCATCGACCCCTGTCGTTATGATACTTAGTGCTTATATAAACAAGCAGCAGATAAACGAGTACAAGAATACATAAAATCAGAAGTGCAATGCCAATTTCTTTCTCGGTAAAGCCAGAAATAGAGAAGTGGAGATTGCACTGGCCACCATGCAAGGTGCCTGTGTTCAAATCTTGGTAAATTCAAGTGCATATTTTTATCGCTGCCAAGCATCATAAAATAAAGTAAAATGGAACATTGATACCATCAGCTCAACAATCTTTATTTTGTGTCTAGGCCTTTCGATACTTTTGCATCATCTTCAGGGAATCTTGTTATGCAGATGCAGATGTATTAATAATAATTAAAAACTAAAATGCATTTGTCATCTAGTCCTGTCACAGTGATAAACAATCAAAAGTCTAAAATTTTTATGTTCGCTGTTGTGTGGACCTACATGCTGAAAACACACGAAGAAAAAGAAATATAAAAAATTAAAAAGAGAAGAAGAAAGCAGTCTGTTTTAATATAATTTTTGAAAACTTTTGTTTCATCACAACGACAGGTCTAAAAGATAATGTCATTTAAATGTTTAAATATTAATACAACATCTACATCTGCACAGCAAGATGTCCTAAAGATTATAAAAAAAAGTATCGAAAGGCCTAGACACAAAATAAAGGTTGTTGAACTGATGGTATCAATTTTCCATTTTATTTTATTTCATTGATAGAGCTCAACGACACAATAATATGTACTAACAGCAAATACTATACTTCAATAAACCTGGCGTGTGAAATTCATGTTCTCTGTTATCTCACAATCCACGAAAATCTGTCCAAACCCGCTACAATCCACTATCACCTTAGCTCTAGTCATTATATCATTAAGACAAATTGATCAACATACAGCCTGAAAACTGTTTTGCAAGTTTGTAATTACTGTATTCTGTTCCGAGTTTCTGCAAAAATAAATAGAGGTTAAATTTGCGTCTATAAGAGAGTTTAGGGTTTCGTAGAAAATTACCCATATGTGTACAGTTTTCAGATTTCATAAGCTTGTACAGAATTAATCGAGCTGTCGGAATACTTCCCTTGATTTTTCGTTCCACGTGTGTTATTCAAATTATTATCGGAAGATAACACTCGTCCTATTTCTATAAAATATTTCAAAAACACATGTCTGAAGTAAATTATATGACCGTTAGGATTCTACGCTTATTATAGTTTCAATATTATTTTCTGTGCGTATACATGATGACAAAATGCAGGAAATTAAATAAACAGGTACCTTATTGGTCATGCGGCGCGTGAGCTTCCGTGAACGGAAAACACAATTATAACTTTCTGAAAACTATAATGTCCCAATCTATTTCGAGATTTAAATAGTAGGAAGTACAAGAAGTAAGTAAAAATTGTATTAGTTTCGATATGGCTGAAGGTTTATTATACATGGAGCGTGTATTGATAATTTTTATTATACATCATACAGACTTCTGCCAAACAATAAGAAGCAGTCATTACTAGAGACCGGATTTTAAAGGGAAAATTTTCACTCAAAAAAGGACGAAAAAAGGGAAAATTATTGCCAAAAAAAGGTGGGAATAAAGGGAAAATTATTGCCAAAAAAGGTGGGAAAAAAGGGATATAAAAGTAAGAGAGTGTAAAAATTCAACAAAGCCTTTGCTTGCTCTACAGCTGCTGATTCTGTAACATCTAATGAGTGAAGAAATTTTTTGATCTTGTTAAAATTCTCACAGAGGAAAATAGCACACGAAATCCATGTTCCCCACCTTGTTATAATTGGAAACTTAGACAATGGCAAGCCTGTGATTTCCCTGAAACGCTCTATTCTGCTGGGAGGAATTATTTTTTTCAATGGTGAATCAGTGAAAACAATTTTTAATGTTTTAATATTACCAGATACTGGGTAATTTACGAATTTTTCAAAATAAATTAGCAAAAAAAGGTACTGGGAATGATAAGTTCCTAAAAAAAAGGAAATGAGCCTAAAAAAGGAAAAAAAAAAGGGACGTTAAAACCAGGTTATTTGCAGTTGAAACTTACCCAGTAATGTCCTGTTCAATTTTATCACGTTTTGTGATGAAAAATAAAAAAAGGAATTCCCTTTAAAATCCGGTCTCTAGCTCATTACAGACCTCTTCTTCGGTATTACTATGCTGCGGGAAGCCTAATCACCAGCCAAGGCGTTACAGAAGAACAATGGGGTGTGAGAGATAAGGAAAGGAGAAAACAACAATTACTTGGCTAATAAATACAATATTACCTTCACTAATGCCCGGTTTCTACAAACTTTAGAATTACCTATGGGTAAATTATCCATGGACAAATTAGTTCCATTTCACTCACAATGATATAATGAGCAAGGCCTTGGAGTTGTACAGTTAATTTAATTCAGAAGGCTTTGATTCTCATTGTTTAAATTATTATTGATCCTACAAAGAGGTTAAATTTTATCCAACCATCCATGAAAGGATAAATTAACCCGACGATTTACCCTTGGAAAGATCTACCCCAAGTTTTTAGGAACATTTTTTCTGTCATTTTCATATGTACCCAGAGGACATTTATCTAGAAACTCGCCACAAGTGTAAGTGATTGCTATCTTTAAATTATTTGTGTTTGTGTGGTGTTATTCTTGTGTAAATTCTGTCCATTGGATAATTTACCCATAGGTAATTCGCGAGTTTATAGAAACCGGCCATTAGGTAGTGTAAATGAACTAACAAAACAAAACATTAACAATTACAAATCCGAGTGTCACTTGGGTAACACTGAAAGAAAACCCAGATTTCTTCATTGCCCCAGTAGATGGTGACATTTACTAAAGCTCTTACCGTACACATTAAATGAGTTAATATTTATTGGGTAATATCGCCGGGAAAGTTATAGATCCTATAACGCGAAGAGAGGCTCGCCGATACCTTATTCAGATGGCAACACAATCAGGAGAACGACAGCCGCCAGAATTCAAGTTCTGGTTAACTAAAGAGTAGTAATTGGAATTAGAAAACAACAGGAGATAGATAGACGATGTCTAAAATACCAGATTCGAGACAATCTAATCGTGAGATGTATCTCAAGAGAAAGCTCAGACTCCTGAGACTAAACCGAGCACGACATATGGGCAATAGCCGATCCCAGTGGACTTTTTCTGGGGTTCTTATTAAGTGAATAGAGTCCCGATAAATGAAAAACACGGAGTTCTAAGTGAATAGAGCCCCGATAAATGACAAACACAGAGTTCTATTAGTGCTGAATCAAACAGCTAGCACAAAACAAATTACCCACAAGCTCAAAGTACACAAGAGCGAAAAACAGAGCAATAGAACACCAGCGCCGAAAAGGCTCCGGAGGGCTCCGGGGACGGTGGAGGACCAACAAAAAAAATAATAAAGAAGTTAGATACACGCAGTACGTAGTTTATTGGAGTTTCGTTTGCAAAATTTCGGAATTAGAAAAATGGCCAGAAATAACACCTTGTACGGTGTATATACTTTTGTCATAGGTAATCCCACGAGAGTTGACGAGTTAATCGATAGATTCGCGACTGCGAAGCAGGAGCGAATTTATCTGATGTAACTCGTCAACTCGAGTTGGATTTATTAAGACTATTCCATGAATGGGCCTAAAAATGTAGCGGATTAGACAAATAATAATTACTTTCGTGCTTTGTTGTATAAAAATAAAACTAAAAGTTACGAGATCACGGCATACTATGAATCAACTATCCTTGAATGTTGTGACAGTGCTGCCAATAGTGCTTATAAGACATAGTTAACTTCATTCAGGTAAGCTAACAGCAGAATAGAATAAAAGCATACCAACTGGCTTGCACCGAATCGAAATTGTGTTTTAATCAATGTACATTTCTATTATTTCAATTTACAAACAAGTCATGTTGTATAAAGTAATCTGTTTTCGTTCCGCTTAGAGGCAGCAATCACTGCACACTGATACAGTACTTACATGCCCAGTAACGATCACACGATTTTACCCCGATAAAACGGCCTCCTCGCGATCCCTACCAGAATATTGTAAGATAAACGGCCGTGATTGGTCTATATCCGAAGAATTGCTTAACGTTATTGTTCAATATCAAACACGCGGCGTATGAGTGGAATAGTCACATAAAAACATGTAAATTCCTAATAATGAAATTAAAATGGAGATACGATTTCTCGACCTTATGAAATTAAAATTTAATAATACCTATTTACAGGAATATAAGGTAACAAAGAATAAAAAATATACTATATTACAAAGTGAAATAGTTTTACTGCCTGGTTAGAGTTATGGTTACAATAAAGAGCAATTTAGCTCTATTTACAAACATGATAATTTGGAAAGATCAGCATAATTAAGCTATAAAAATAAATTAAAGTAGATAATAAACTATGATCCATAGCGAAAATATGACTTCCTCTGCCCTACCATAGGTAATATAGGCAAAGAAAGTATTGTTTTCGACTCCCAAATTCGAAGTTGAGTTTTTAATGTAAATACATGATTTGATCTTCCCTGAGAAACATGTCTCTGTGTGTGTTTGCGCGCGCCTGCGAAAAGCCTAGCTCCAGAACGGAAAATCGTATCAATACAAAATTCTGTATTTGGGTTAGGTACCTTCTGATGATGTGACACAAACATTAGGGACAACTTTCTCTAATTTTTAAGGCGGCTTTGTGCGATGTTCTCGAAGATGGCTCTTACGATTTTCTCTAAATTTTGCACATGTGGTGCTTATACCAAGAGTTGAACATTTTATTACACACATTTTTTCGAAAAAATCTCTGAAGAGTAGTTATAAGCCACCCACTTGTTTGTAGAAAATCAGTTTTACCTGGTGAACAATAAAGTAATTCATCAGGTTCAAACAACTGAACACGCGCTCTTTGCAATATGGATCTTATTCTATATCAGAATGTGGAGAAACATGTATTGGCCATGCTTAGAATAAAGAAAGTCATGTGAGTGCATTAATCAGATTTTATTTGAGTTTTGTGTCCTTCGGGGATGCGATGTCGTAACAAGGTTATCTTCATCTTTACAACCAATTTACAGGAAGAGAATGTCGTTCATAATAATTATATTATACTAAGTGGCAAACTATTCGGGCAGTTGAAGTTCTGTGAGTTTCACTTCAGATAATTTTCCCTAAATATTATTGAATAAGGATAACTGCTTTCCTTAAGTTACTTTAAGTGAGAGAATAGAGATAAAATAAGCTATAAAAACATAAGAAATTATTACTTACACGAAGAGATAACGGTTAGAACCGAAGGAAACTACGGTGCAATGAGTTTTGTTGTTGTTGAAGCAACGAGTACAGAAATTGGAAAGATGACTTATGGTTGACAGGGGAATGAACTTTGGGCACAAGAGTTGAGGAAGATGCTTTAAAACAAGATTCTGTACCTTCATATGTATACGTGCATTCATTTAGTCCATATTTCCCCCCCCCCAATATTTAACATAATCATACGTCATATTTTTCACTTTTTAATTTGTTGGGTAAAATATAATTTCAAACAAAAAGCGTAAACAATATAAAAATCAAGTAAATCTGAAAAGCAAGTATCCAAGAATCCCATACAAACAAATTCAGGTTATTTTTTTAATATCTGTCGGAGATAGGCTAAATTTGAATTTTTAATTTTTAAAAATGATTAAATAAATAAACTCGTAAAGAAACTGAGATATTAAGATTACATCTTAAAATTTTAATTTAGGTTTACAGTTTAATTAAGTGCGGAGAGTTTCAATAAATAAGATAAGTAGTATAGAAAATCATATCAACACTTCGGTCGGTCATCCCTTTACTGCCTTAGATGGATTCGTCTCATGCAAAAGCAATTCTCCCCACTCTTTATCTTCCACTCCCTATTTATCTAACAAGCTGACCATCACAGTCGTCATTTCTCTGGCGTATCACTAGGGTAGATGTCAACCCCATCTAACAGCACCAACAGCACGCTCTCGGTAGAAAAGGATTTCTACATGCAAGCGAACATAGTATGTCCACGAGAGAAACTGGTAACGTGGAGAATAAAAAAGGCAGCAATCATGGTGCATAGTTCAAATGGATCAACGTACATTGAAAAAGTCAGCATACAAATTACGAATTAAACAATAATTAGCTGTTCAAACTCAATGCACGGATCCCACATTTGAGAACTACAAAATATCTAAGCAGGAAATGCCGAATATACGTGATTTCGCTGGTAACAAGCTAATGCATATCTGAATGGGAATAAATCGTCGCTTTATTGCCAGAAGGTCGTATGTCGAAATTCCACTGAAAATGAGTATATGTGCGAAACATATTTCAAACACATGCGAACTATCTTGCGACAAAAGTTTTAAGTTTAAATTAACACTATTCTTGGAATATTTAAAGTAAATTAACACCACAGATTTGGGAAGACTCAAGAAGAAGCAGGGAGTTCAAGGAGAAATCTCTTTCTCGTTACGAAAGAAGCGCATTTTCCTTCCCTTTATACAGCATTATAAAAATGGTTTACGAAAAAAGTTGCACTATTCCCTTCTTGCACCGAGTTCAAGATAGCAGCCATACTTTTTAATAAAACTTTTTGAGGATTTTAATTATATTATCATTAAGACAAGACTACAAGAAAAAGCAATTTAATTTTTAATCGTTAATGAATCTACACCAGCACGGCAAGATACCCTGAAGATTACATAAAAGTGTCCAAAAGTCTAGGAAGCAAACAATAAAGGTTGTTGAGCAGATGGTTTTAATTACACGTTTGCGTTTTATTTCACTGATCTGGTTCAAAAGCTGTTAAGTATCTACATGGATAAGAAAATATGCACATTCCATTTATAATAATTATTTATGTGTACATTGTTGAGAACAAATCTGTTAACTGTTAACTGATAATAACAGTCTCTTACCTAAATTCGTACTTTCAGTGTTTTATTTAAACTCAAGAATTGCATAAACATTTTTCATTTAATAGTTTCACTTTGAAGAAGTCGTTCATTATGTTAATGGCCTAAACAAATACGATATACTTACAAGATGTATAAAATAAGCGATCAGCTAATCTAACACAATAAATCAAGTTGATCTATTTGTAAAATCGTGTCTGTAATTCTATTTTGGAGGAAAGATTTGGGCAAGTGGAGGGAAAGTTGATAACCTGTCTACGCGTGATGAACAATCAGACGAATTGAGGCAAAGACATATTTTGTCTTGCCAAGAGTTCGGATACCTACCTAACTCTTCATTCATTTAGACTAGACCTAATGACGTGTTACTTTAGTTCTAATCCTTTAACCGAAAAAAAACACTTTAACCGAGCAGTGATCGAGTTTAGTATAGGGTTAGTGTAGTGTTATCGTTATTTAACGACGGGAATGCCATACAACTTAGGCTTATGACCGTCACCGGTGTGACGGAATTTTGTCCCTCAGGCAATGTGACATCTATTTGCAAAATTGGCTACGAAATAAATGTCTATTTTATACAGCATCTTTTTAAAATTGCTTTTACTGTTTTGACTATTTTAAGACTATTTCTTTGAATTCCGACATAATGACAAATATAAGCTTTCTAAAACTTTGCTGATTTTTTTAAAAAATAATCACAATTATTTCTTAGAACTGAGATGTGTCAAGTAATCCTGTCCATATATTGCTAAGGACACAGATACCAGTGCCAGAGGACCAATGCGAAGGACATGGATATTTAACTAATCAAGAGGCCAGTCGAATGGACCAGAACTGAAGATGTGGTGCATTAGTCCTGTTCCTTACAATGTTAGGCTACAGATATCTTGCTAATCAGTTAGTCGAATGGGCCAGAGCTGAGGACGTGATACATTAGTCCTTTTCTAATTATTGCTCAGTATGAAGTTACCCCTGGTCGTATTACAAGTTTTAAATTTTATAATCAGTGTGTACATTAATTATTTAAATTTCTTTCGCCTGGCGTGAAGTATTTCTTGCATCCTTACTTGCAGTGGTCATCCTTCTTGTTTCTGTATTCAGTTTCCAGTTTGTCTTTTGCGGTACGTTAGTCCTGTCCCTTATATTGCTAAAGACACACATATCTAGCTAATCAGTCGTATGGTCCAAGCTGAGGATGTAGGCGCAGCAGATGTCAAACGCCAGGCATCCTCCTCGTCCAGCGATCCTCGTTACTGTATGCAGATGAGGCTCATTGCAATTCTTCTAGTTTGCAACGTAATCCGTGACAACTGACTGCCGAAGAGGAGGGAACACAGGAACCAAAAAGCTAGGGTCTGAGTGGGAGGATTAAGTAGAGCTTACACATATATACCCTACCTCACCCCACACCGACACATATATCGGATCAATGTTTTCTCCAGACAGTGTAAACTAACTGGTTGTGTTATAATTTTGACGGGATTTCCATCTGGAGCAACTTGGAGTTATCGAGTGTCGACTAAAGAGGATGTGACTCACAGCACTAAGCTAAAATCTCACACAAATCCCGATGTAAAATGTAGGGTAAAATTTAAGAAGAACATAGCGATTGAAGAGCATTTTTTCAAAAGCCGATATCTGCATAAAATATAGTTTTGAGATATCGGATTTTGATAGAACGCCTTAACCGTAGATATCGAATTTTGCAATACCTATCGATTTTCAACCATTTCTGAGTGGAGCAGATGTCGAAATATGAAAGAACCAATAACCATTGGAAAGGCAGCTATTTAAACTATACGAAACAATATATATCTCAATTTCGTCAAAACCAGCAGTTATCGGCTTTTGAAAAAAACGCTCCTCAATTCGTACACTAGTGGCCAGTTTCTAAAAGCATAGTTATCGCTACCATCATAGTTATCTGTAGCTTAATATGATATCTTAATGCCGGTTGTCGACCAAGACCTAAGCTAAGTTAGTTTAGCTTAGCTCACATACAGTGAGGGATTTTATATGTAGTTGTGCCAACAAAACTACATATGAAATCCGGCACAACTATATATGAAATCCCTCACTGTATGTGAGATAAGCTAAACTAACTAACTTAGCTTAGCTCTTGGTCGACAATGAGTTTCTGGAACAGAAGTTACCACCTCCCTCACAGTTATCGACACAGCGAAAGGTAAATGTTTAAACGTTATGCAAAAAATAAAGATGAACGACATTAATAGTTGTTGTTTGCGATTGAATTTATCTCTTTGATAGAAATTTTGCTGCAAAATATATTTATATATAACATACAACTTATGTCCACGCTTCTGTATGTAATGTTTTAATGGTCTTACTGATAAAGTTATTAGCGAGGATTGTCCATTCTACTAGTACTTTTATCTTTTAAGAAGCGACATTCAGTGCTCATTACTGGTGTTTCTCGTTTATTAATTTGTTTGAAGTTCTATTTCTTACATTTAAAATTAAGGTTACTTTTCTTTGGTTACAACAACTTCTGAAGCTGAATACCAACATACGTTCTATTATGATATAAACTTACCAATCTGTGAATGAACTCATGAGATAGTTACAATAATATCAGGTTCTAATACAGTGTTTGTGTCTATACATTCAAGTTTGTTTTCAATACAAATCTAATGTCTTAAATAGTCCTTAATTAATAATGGCTTAGTTAAAATTTTGATACACCTGCTTCAACATTCCTTCTTTTGTTCTTAACAATCAATACTTAGTTGTATTTTCTCCACTTTAAAAAAAATAAATGCATGAAACGTTGTAAGGACAGAACATGAACAATTTTCTCATCCTAAGTATTACGCTTATAGCCTACGTGTCAGACATGGGTAATACAGTATAGTATTTCAAACTATAAAATATAAATATCTCGCAATAGTGAAAACGTGACATTCAACGTTACTCCCCCAGGTCTTCATAAGTTATAATCTCACCGCAGAAATATAATTTTGAACATTGTATTCAACAGCTACGTGTAGCCTACTTCAATGCTCAAAGTAATAGGACTGGATTTGGCAATAGAAAACATGTTTATCATCAAGACAATACGAGGATATTCGATTTGCGTATTAAAATCTTAGAACAACGGAACTCCTAGTAAATGGGATACGTATTAACTTTGAGACTCGAACATTCTTAAACAATGAAACTTTGTTAAATATGGTCAAGAAGCACAAGAAATGTGCGAATTATAAATAAAGGCCTACCTTGGTCGAATAGAAGGTAACGGCCCTTGGCGAGCCCAGCGTTGGCTGCAGCGAAGCGGTAAGATGGGCCGAAACCAAAACCAAGCCCGAGACCAAGGCCGAGAGCTTCGGACCCACAGCGGGCACCGGGTCCGAAAAGGGGTCCGACTAAAAGAAAACAAACGGGAAGATATGGAGCAATTCATGCATTAACATAGTAATTCAGTGGACTTTAGAATAACAGACTAAGATCACAAACGTGATACATTATATGCATTTTTGTTTCTGTTTTGAGGACAGAAAACGTGAAAATTAAAAAGGAAGTGAATTTTTTAAAATTGTTGGAATGTAGTATGTACTAAAAGGATTTGTTGGTGTGAAGCAAGCATCGTGAAATGAAAGAGTGTGGCCCCAAATGAAATTTCAGTGATGTGTTGAAAGACGTTAAGTGCACATAATTATTTGGTACGATTCAAATTTCATTGAATTCAATATAAAAGGCAGGAAATATAACTCACAAACTTTTGTACGGAACTACAGTATTTATTTTCAGGGAACATATAAATTCAGTGTTCCTATTTGCTATTGTAGCATAGTGTGCTTAATATACCAAAACCAGTCACTCAAGTGTGGTGTCATAAAATCAAAAGCATAAAAAAAGTTCTTACGTTGAAAAATTGGCAAAACAGATGATGGCTCATATATAATTCTAAAAATTCAATCAAGCACAAAACTGCATGTAACATGTGTCAAGAAGAGTCCGAAGAAAATAATAAAGAAAGCAAACATAATACAGAAACACCGATTATCATAAAAAAAAAGTATTTAGCCTGCATTTGACATGCTAAGAAAGTCAGAGAAAAGTATGAAGGAAGAATATTGACATAAAAAAGCTTAATGAATGAACAGAATGACCTTCGGAAGGTGCTGTTGAAATAATTAGCAATAATTATCGTGACTAGTATCATGACACGTCACACGATAACTTCTGTGGTTCTGTATAACATAATATCTCATTATTTTAAATTTACCTCAGTGTAGCATCGAATAACAAAATGAGTAGTTCAGCCGAACAAAAAGCTGTAAGTATGTCGTCAGACGGGTATGAACAAGCAGAGCAATTGGCAATTTATAAATATCCTACAATATTCTCTAATGATCTGCAGAAGCTTAATTTTTGGCTTTGAATAATGTTTTATGTTCTGTAAACAGCCGTCCTTGAACGTACTATTAAGAGCCCTGATGACTACTCTGTTAAAAACTGACGATAACCTGACGGTAGAGATCTTTCAGTCCAAAGTTCCTCTAATATTCTACAGAATGTTAATTTCTGGTTTTGAACAATCACTTTGTGTTTTGCAAAGAGAATAAACAGCCGTCTTGTAATATACTTTTAACCACCCAGCGATTTTCTCTATTGAAAGCTGACGATAACCTGGGGGTAGTCAGCAATTATTGGAATGACTGCCTGTGCTTTTTGAGGTTTTAATAGTTTTCTTCTAGTATGTCTCTACCTTAATCTTGTTAAGCTTACCAGTGTAATAACCTCCCTTTGTCTAATTCAGATCAAATCTTTCGGCCCGATCTGTAGAGCCTGCCAGTGTGTATATAAGCCCTCAAAACCAAGAATCTCTCTTCGTCTAATCTCTTGAGCTTGTCAGTGTACATCTGAGCCTGTCAGTCCCAATCTGTTGAGCTTGCCAGTGTACATCTGAGCTCTCAACACCAAGACCCTTTGTCTAATTTCGATGACATTTTTCACGCCAATCTATTAGCTTTAGCTAATAGATTCTTAAAAATAGTTTTTCTAGTTTAAACTGTGAAATAGGTCATCGTGACTTTGTATGTTGCTACCAGACACTGGTAAATTGTTAAGTGGAAACGGCAGGCAGGAAAACAGATTGCTGTTATACTTCTGAATGACCAATGTCAAAATTATAGACTATATATCGTAACTGTCTGCCCACTCGATTTTATTTAGAATATCAAACAGAAATATATTGTATGTTGCTGGACTTGAAGATGATACCAGCTGATAGTAATAAGTGAATAAATAAAAATATTCTGACACTATATTTCTAATAATGTTCAGGATTATGATAATGCACATATTTTGTCGAGATGGACAAATCTTAGCACACGTCCGTAGCATCTATCTTTGAATTTAACCCAAGATTCACTATTCGTATGTGATATTCGGAAATAAAGAAGCAGGTGAAATGTGTGCGGAATGCACAACAAAAGTATAATGGGAAGTAAAAAGCTACTTTTAGATTAATGATACACAGAAATAGACATATGCACACACTAAATCGAAGTATTTTCACTCTCTGGGTAGAATGAAAATGAAGTTAGATTTCTGTTGTTTGGCTTGGGGGTGTAATTCCACTTCATAAATAACGATGGCACACATTAGTGTCAGACAAATCGGTAGATAAAAGTCTAACAATGTGACCTAAACCAAGCTACAGTATGACTTCAGCACTATTTTATATATCAATATGAGCATTAATGAAATATTCAAAACCATAAAACAGTCGAACAATTCTTTAGCAAATAAGAAATCGGGAGTTCATCACAGCAGCAACACGCTAACTCTACCCTTTTCTATCCACAGTCTTCGTACCCTGACAATCTTCCTAATACCAAATTATTTTAATGCTACCCATCCACCCACGTGGTTAAGCTTTTCTTTCTAGTCTCAACCTAGAGCGTTTTCTCACGGAAATACTCTACGACACGGTACTCTGGTAGCCTAAATCCCCCATTCTCACTACATGGCTATCTTAGCCTGTCGAAAAATAAACTGGTGTAATATGTGAATGAAATGGATGTTTTAACAACTCATGATTCTTTGTCTATCACATCTGGCTCATTGCGTGCTGATCCGGAGGTCTTACTTGCTTACTCAATGGCAATAAATAACTCCTAAGCAAGCTAAAGGAATATTATATATTTTATGGAACCCGAAGGTTCATTGCCGCGCTTACCTGAGCCCGCCATTCATCCCTATTCTGTGTTAACTCCATCCAACCATCCTTCTCAAATCCCACTTCTCTTAAATCCATCCTAATATTGTCCTCCCTCCTACGACTATACCTTCCAAGTGGTATTTTCCCTTCCTGTCTCCCAGTCAATATGTCTTAGATATGTCTTTCCTCCCCCATGCACGTAACATGTCCAGCCCATTTCCTCCTCCGGGATTTAATTACCCTTTACTACAGGTTATGCAGTTTTCTCCAGTCCCCATTTTCATCTCTCTTAGAGCCAAATATTTTCCTAAGCCCCCTGTTTTCGAATACTCTCAGATTATGTTCTTCCCGAACAGTATTCAATTAATTTAGTTTTGCCTAACATTTTTTTCTTGCTGGAGTTTAAATCACTTTTAGAATGTACTTAGGGACGTAGGATGTATTAATGGTTCCATCCTAACTGTGAATATCATGCCGAAATGAAAGCTACTTCAAAAATCTTTTATCCAATAAAAAATCTCTTAATTCCTTCTCTTTATAATATAGTTCGTTCGTTCTCTCTTCGTTTTGCGTTTCCTCCTGTTCAGAATACGAACAGCCTACTACCTTGGATAGGCTATCATTCTTTAGTTCCACACATTAAATAAGTTTTCCTTATGCAACAACAGTGCTTGTCCCACCAACTTCTACTGTCAATAATAATACTCATGTTAAAAATTCACAACTTGAACGACTTAAATGACTCATCAATAGGCTAACTTCATAATTGTTCATCTGCAGGCATTGATATTCTGTTTTTGCTATTTTTGTATATTAATCAACTTATCGTGACCTATAATTACATCGGAAGTACAGTTTTTGCTGGTCAAACCTTGTATCTAGCTTTGCAACGCTACAGGGCAAGGAAAGATTACGTACAGTGAAAACGGAAAGCCTTGAGAAAACCTATTAACCTAGAGTGCCAGAAATAACATCCTAAAGTTGTTTGTTTGTTTGTGTGTGTGTTTGTTTGTTTGTTTGTTTGTTTGCCTGCTTGTTCACATCCAATGGGCCTGTCTTTAATAAAAAAATAATAAAGGACGCTAAGAAGACAAGAAATCTCAAAAGACTAATCTGATAAATCTTGCCAGCAGTCGTGTAATAGACCTTAAAGAAGTGTGTAATCAACTCAAAAACAGAGATAAAGCTGTTTGTAGTACCTGAAGGAAGTACAGTTGCTCGAGTATTTATATACTCACATGGCTAATTGTGGCAACAAAGAACTCCGTGTCTCCCTTCCCCAGAGCGGAAGCACAAAGACGTCAGTTGTAATGCTGAGGAGTGGAAGCTGGATGCAAGTGAGATCATCGCAGCCAGAGCAAGGGGAATGGGGAATGGGGAATGGGGTGCTAGATCAACCCTCCCATCAAGTGGACAAGTCAGTGCATTACAACCTGTGTACCACATGCATGCACTATTGTATTTTGCTCAACAAGAAAACATTTTGCAATCCAGAATACAGAATAATATGACCTCATTAGCTGTGCATTGCATCAGTGCCCTGTTCAATCCTATAAAGTTAATTTTACATTACACAAGACATGATATTCTCTTAAAAATTATATTGACATTCTTTTCTTGCTTAAATCAGGTCTGTTGGCAAACATGATTGTTTGGTTCTCTGTATAGGCGTACTGCACGAATTAACTTATATTTTCGTACGTGAACTTAAATGCAACTCCGTAGAGGACTTTTGAAACAAATATTCTCACGTAATTGTATTAACTGGCACTTTTACAGAACACATTGCTTAAAAAAATAGCCTACTCCTTGGATATGAAGAATTGTCCACTTAGGTATGGTGATTCGTGCTGCAGAATTTTTATAATACAATTTTTTAAACGTTCAAACCTTAACTATTATCGTGTACAATATTTTTTTCCAAGTACAGTACTATCATCATGTCAAATCTGGCCCGACAATATTTTCAGTTATTATTATTATTATTATTATCATCATCATCATCATAATCATCATCATCATCATCATCATCATCCAGACTAGTGATTATTTTCAACAATCAATAAATTAATTATTGTTTTCAGAGATAGCAAGCTTGACCGAAGGTATGCTTACTATATTAAGGTAACTTACTTATTTTGAAGCATTTAAAGAACATTTTGTACAATTATTGGTAAAGGTATTCGTGTAATTGTATTGAGATTATTGTAAAAGAATTATTGGAACTATGTAATGTAGATTTCTGTAACTAGTTGAGTGGAAGAGAAGGATTCAAGGCCATAACTCTACCAAATAAAATAAAACCGTTTATTATTATTATTACTATATTATTATTAATATTATTGGTATTAAATGGTATGGACATGTACTCAGAATGACAGAGGATAGAATACCCAAGACAATTTTGGATTGGAAAGTAGAAGGAAAAAGAAGAGGGATGCCCAAAAGAGTGCTAGATGGATGGGGTGAAAAGGAGTATGGCAAGAAAAGGATTAAGTGAAGAAGATGCTGTGGACAGGGACTTATGGAGGAAAAAGATTGTTGTGGGATGAAGGAAAGCCATTGTATTGTGGAATATTCCTTAATAAAAATAATAATAATAATAATAATAATAATAATAATAATAATAATAATAATAATAATAATAATAATAATAATACCATCTATGTCACAAAGACCCCACGTAATTAACATGGGATATATCGGTAGTACTCCAATAAATTGTTTTAATAAAATGATATTAAATCATATATTTTTGCCTTGAAATTAGGATAACTATATTTTAAAACAGTTTTTACATAGTATTTTAAATAATTTTACATAATTTAAATAGTTCAAAGCAAAAAGTCAATTTTGAATGGGGTCATATAGACAGCGGGAGATTTTTCTTTGAAATGTGCTGTTGGGATAATACTGACACCAATGGTACTAGGAAGGTTAATACAAAATAATCAAAGTATTGATTCTTCGGAGATAATATGTTACAGTGGGAGCATAGAATACTTTTCACATCAACTTCAACTATAAGAATTTCACGTCAAGCCCAATATCCTCCCAGAGCATCCTTAATAAATTGATCATAGTCATGGAAGCAAGAAAACGCGTTTGCTATAAAATATTAATGTAGTGAGTGAGTGAACATCAGAGCTGTGCTAATCGGAATTTTCTCTGAACGAGGTGCGGATTATTTTATGAGTATGCCTAAGTGACCCCGCTACGCCGGTTAAGACATAACGAAGCGAAAACAATGGCCAACTTCACGCCTCTACAAAACAAATGTCATTTTTCTGACTCATTTCACATGCAAGAGCCGCAGCGAATTGGATGTTCCGCGCTCGCACTAAAGCATTTACCTACAACATTTAGTACTTTAGCCTAACGCCTGTTTAAAGCGAACTGTTTTAGTAAGATCAGTGTGCCTCAATTCTGTTACGTAAGAAAACAAATTTGCTCTAAGAAGCAGAATATTAAATTTAAAGGTGGAACATTAGCGTGAAGTTGAGCGCAGTTATTGCTATATTGTTCTTATTACAGTGTAATAAAGGGTATTGTTTAAGCGCAGAGGAAAAGCTAGATTTAGTTTAATCGTTGTATATGCGATTAGACGTACCTTGTATATAACTGAGCAAGTTACAGTATTCACATAATAAAAAGCCTCCCACTCCACATTTTCCTTTCTCGCTATTTCGTGTTTCTCTTACCTCCTTACTTACCAGTCTTCCTTATATCCTACAAATTTACCATGATTACAGGTAGGCCTACTTATTGTTTTCCTTTCAATTCAATACTTTTAAAAATATTCCTGTGATTGTAGCTTATTTCTCTAAATCTATACATGGGATTACTCTGAACTTCACTCTTTTTGTTAAAGTCTAACCTTTTGCTTTATTTTTATCTTGTCTTACAATTAGCACGCATGCCTAAAGGTCCATTCAGCTAGAAACATGTTTGCCTGGTCTTCTACCCCGTTTATTATAACATGGTATTACGAATCTAGTTTGAAATTCCGGTCGAAATGTAATTAGATTTAATAACGAGATAAAGTAATTATAATTAGAAATGACTGGCACTGAATTTCGTGCAAACTGATAGGTACGGAGTTAGGATTATCATTCCAAACTCTATTTCTACAAAAACTAGTCACAACCTCTTTAAAAATTAACACTATTACGTTCTATACATTTTAAGTGTAGTAATATACATTGATCTGAAATCATGAGAGGCGCATCTGCATTATATTACATTTCACAAACATAGTAATGAATTTATCATCTAGTCCACTTAATGCTTAAACTAGGTGGTATATGTATATGCAACAACAATAATAATAATAATAATAATAATAATAATAATAATAACAACGATATCGTATTACAGAATATGATAGAACATCGCTTAAAAAGGGCTATTTATCAGTGTGTCAGGAATCCATAATAACTGTAAAACAAGTTATGTTCGATTTTCCTATGTTCGAAACGAAAAGACTCCAGCTAAATTTGCTGTTTGAAGATTGTGACGAAATTTCCATGAGTCAAAAAATGCTCGCGTAGAATGTTATTAAAATTATTTTATGCACTATCTAACATATGTTCATTACCATATGTAATTAATATTTTATATTTTACTTTACATATTGCTGTGTAAGCTATAACTCTAACATGCCTTTTCTGGCAAAATAGGGTTCATAAAGATTTGGAGATACAATAAATAAATAAATAAATAAATAAAAAGGGCTATTACACTGAATTTAAATATTTTGTTTAAATGCAGTTATTCCTGGAAGAATAAACATTAGAATCGCGTTCTTTTTATGGCAGGTCATGCAGGGTAATAATATATAGAAAGCTAGTATTTCACGAACTACTAAACTAGGATACCTTGTCACCCACACCGGAAACTGAAATTATGAGACAAAGGATATTCAAGTTAGCAGAACACTGGAATGCGGAAGGACAAAAGACAAGTTAAGATAGAAATTCGGCAGTCAATCCCATAGTTATTTATGGTGGTGACAAGAGGGGTAATTGAGACACCTGTGTGCTTCAGACTAGAGCGATTGTAGGGTGGACAATAGCTTGCCAGTGAATGCTAGACACGACACCTGGGCATGCTAAGTCATACCAGAAGGCAGAAAACAGCTTCGCCTCGACTGCGGTGCCGAACAAGGCAACTCCACCATTTCTTGCTACAACTACTTCACCCTTCTCCTCATATTCATCTTCCCCACCATCTTCTAAATCTCATCTTATTTTTCATCACCATAATCCCAGCTTCTAACACTTTGTAACATCTTCCTTCTGTCTTGTAATTCTCTTTTCTTCCATTCCCCGACCCCATTTTATTAGCCTACTGCTCTTTTCGTCTAGTTTCTCACCCTTTTTCTTCTTCACTGACATAATTCATTCTCCCTCTTCCTTATCCCATCCTTACGGATCGTGATTTTTCGCAATAGCTATAAAAAAGGATATATCTGAAAAGTAGTGTTTTCAGTATCTACAACTAGTTATGCCACTTAGGCCTATAGTGTGATCTTAAAACGCGATTGAGGAAACGGAAATCACCATTTCAATTGTTTTAAAGGCTAACATAATGTCAAGGCTCCCTTAGAAATGTATTCAATACAGATAATTTTCGATATATCAAGTAGCAACTCTACTGACAGCAAGCCTGGAATAATTGAGGGGGGGGGGGAGGAGCAAGATAATACCAAACCACACTTTTATCTTTCTGAGTAATAACAAAGTTAGATAATTTCCTCAAATCAAAAACAAAACTGCTTTTCAGTTTTGTTCTATTACCAGTGATGGGAAAAGTACAAAAAGAAAGTAATTGGTCTGAATTACAATTACCTGAGAGACATTTTACTTAATTACAATAAACAAATTACTTTTCAAAAAGTAATCAGTAAAATTACAATTACATTTGCAATTTTTTACAAAATGGCAGTATTTAAAAATTCCTTGTTTTTGGTTTGTTTTGGGCACAAGCTCAAATTATTAATGAACAAACAAAAAGCACATCAATGAGAATATTTTCGGAAACATTGAGTATCTTTTTGTTAATATTAACTCCAATTTAGATATTAGTTGCAAAAGCAGTAATGATGATGATATAGCAACCGATAATGATACTAACGACTACTAAATTGTAACAATTACAATTTTATTTCTAGAAGTGAATTACAAGTAGAAATTACTTTTTTTAAAGTATTGATTAAAAGTAAATGGGACTAAAAAAAGAATTGTTACAGTAATCCGATTACTTTTACTCAATTACTTCCCATCACTGTCTATTACACATATGGAATTATAATATCACAATGTATTAGAAGTAGGCTATGCGTAATTTTTATTTATTGTTGCTATTTCTTTGGTATTAATGCATCAGAATTTTATGGTTTAGCACTATTTTGAGAAATGTTGATTTACCAATCATTTATTTGAATTTCAAAACACTACAGGGTAAAACTTTGTACAGAGTACGACTATATTTAAACGTACAGGTACAGAGAAATGCAAACTTAACCAATGCAGTAAATGTTCATTTTGGAACAAAATAATGCCAAGTCAAACTCAATCTTTGTTTTCAGAAGCTGAAACATCAGCATATGTTGTATAACAATCAGAATCCAGTTCTTCACCTACTGATGACACCATGAGTCTTCATAATCATCACTGAGCTGTGATCGCTTTCTGCGTGGCACCATTTTAAACCTATCACATTCATGCTTGACACTATATTGCTGCCAGGAAAATCTATTGTATTCATCAAGCGTATATCATATATCATAGAGAACACCATTAGTTTAATCTAGACCTAAACCGTGGCTAGGCACTATCTTGCCTCCATTGTTTAACATTATAATTGCTTAAAAACAATGAAAACTCATAATTTGAAACGCTGGACTGAAAGCGTCAGTAAGACAAACAAAAAATCCAACGATAGCTTAAACAATGTATCAGACAGACCAACAGAAGACACCAGGCGAGATGACTGCATAGCCCCCAAGCTGCTTGCAGCATTCGATTGTAGAGTTAATTTTTGCATCCTACTATGATGTGGTTCTTTAAATAAACATTATTAGTTCATTAATAAATGTTCAAACTTATACTCCTCAGTTTTCCATATAGATTAAAAACGGCAAGAACAAATTTAGCAGAAGGGGTAAAAACATATTTCGGATCTCATAACACTTCATTCCTTGTTCTACTTTGGTGTTATTGCTATCCACGTTCCATTTAGTACTCTGGTATACCACAACTTCTCATTATTTACTGTTTTGTCTTTCTTCCATGTAACAAAATTATCGCCTGTAGCCTTTCCTTAATCTTTTCTTGCTTTTTTCTCTCCAAGTAGACTACTACTTCTTCGTATTTCTTTTATAGCTGGTATATGTTTACGTTCTTTTTTCGCACGCTTATTCTTCTGATTATATTATCATTTCCTTATATATACATACATACACACACATATACATACCTAAATAATAATATTTTCTTCTTATTATTATTATTTTTTAATTTTTTAAATTTTGTTTTTTACATACAAGTAAGGAAGTTGGTCAATACTATAATTGTTTCTTCCTGGAACTATTGTTCTAATGATTACCATTTTTTTCTTGTACTTCAATCTAATCCCTCTAAGAGCCAACTACATTATTTACAAAATAAAATAAAAATACATTATTTGATGCCTTTACTGTTTTTTCTAACTTTCTCATTGCAGTAAAAGCTAACTACTAGTGAATAATATAAATAAATAAATAAATATAAATAAATAGAAAATATGAATTGTTTATTATTATTCTTAATTTCCAAAATGCAATTATCATTCGACACATAGTAAGAAAAAATGAATCGATTGAAAAGAACAGAAATTCAGCACTTGATTAATCAATTTTATAGTGTGATCCCTAGAAGGTGTTCTGTCTCTTGTAAGAGAAAGTTACATAGAGACGCGCACAAAAATATACTTCATGAAAAGAAGACTTTCGGTGTTCCCCGTTTTTATAGCCTCGTTCATAAATACTGTACACGAATGCTTTACTATACCAACGATGTAGTAATAAGAACTGAGCAGCATACCATTCTTTTTTGTGTGTGCCTTGCATCCTCGGGACGTGACAGGGCAGGTCATTTTCACACTTAACAATGCTGGAGATGGCTGTCAATTTCACGAAGGTAGGTGAAACGAGGCCATTTGGCTTAATGATTTTATTGACTGCCGCTACAGGCTTTCTAGTTGAGGACCCCTCGCCCTAAACTTGGGGTCCGAGCTGTCTTCGGTGTTGCCACGCATACTCAAGCATTCCACAACTATGACGATCACTGTATCGTATTTCAACTTCTACACATAAGCGTGCAGAATTTCAACTTAAAATTCACACAATGATGTGACGAAGGGATCTTATTTAAAGAGTGCAACTTAGCAGGGTTCAGACTCTACGTGTAGAAAACGGTTTTCTTCAGGACACGTAAATTACGTGTAAAACACGTAATCGACGTAATAAACGTAAAATAGTAGAAAACCTCTTACAATTTTTAACTTTATTATGTTTTAAATAAATTTATCATGAAGTTCAACGACTACAATATTGAAGCCTACTGATGCAGAATTTCGGTTTTGAGTCTGATTTTGTACATGGTTTAAATACACTCAGCTGCCGTTCTTTTGTTGGCACAGTGGACAAACAGATTTTTACTCCGCATTTAACCTGTCCAATGCATCGGTAATAATTTGTTTTAACCATCATGCTGACACCAATAAACTTGCTTGCAAAGCTAAAATAGAAAGACAAGGTACGAGGCGTGTTTTTTAAGTAAGTACCGTTTTGGAATTAAAAAAAGACGTGCAAAGATATCGCAATAATTTTATTTTTACATGAAAGCCTGTACCTTAATCTACTTTTCTACATAATTTCCGTGAATATTGAGGCACTTGTCATAACGTGGCACCAGTTTTTGAATACCCTCCTCATAAAATTCTGCCGCCTGACAATTTCCGGTAATTCAAGTTCTCGGTCACAATGCGATACAAAACACTACGAGAATATTGAGGAAACCAGTCGCACATTGATGAAATTGTAAAGCGTCTGTTTTCTCTCACCTTTTCTTCCACTTTCTGCACCAAATCTTCATTAAAGACCGAAGGACGCCCACTCCGTTCTTCATCATGCACATTTGTGCGGCCATCTTTAAATGCTCTCACCCATTTCCTTACCATTCCATCACTCATAATGTTTTGTCCGTAAACTTCACAGATCTCACGATGAATATCGATCGGTTTTACGCCTTTAGCACTAAGAAATCGTATAACAGCCCGTACTTCACAATCGGCGGGACTCACGATTGTCGGAGGCATCTTAAACACTCAGTAAACAACGTATACAATGAAGAATCAGACTGTAATGGCGTCAGTGCGTAGACAAGAGATGTAGGTAACCATAAAAATAAAATTATTGCGATATCTTTGCACGTCTTTTTTTAATTCCAAAACGGTACTTACTTAAAAAACACGCCTCGTATTTTATATTATTTTATAATTAATATATTTCTTTAGTGAAGGGAGTTTTAAAAAAGATAACAGAAATACATGAGTCCAATGATTTAACATACACATCAAGTTACACATTACGAAATAATAAGTAAAGTTAAATATATATATATATATATAGAGAGAGAGAGAGAGAGAGAGAGAGAGAGAGAGAGAGAGAGAGAGAGAGAGAGACATTTGGTAGCAGACCACTGCACAAATACATGTGGTATATTAATCGTCAAAGAATTACTGTGATGCTTCGAATCAATTTAAAAGGATAGTGTTTGAATTCAGTTCGCAAGTTGCGCTGAATGTGTTGTGTATAAAAACATCGATAGTCATGTAGGATTGGAACAGGCTGTAGTCATCGTTATAAGAATAGATAATGAATCTATTCCGGGCTCGAAGGCAGCCTTAACGGGACGGCTTTTAACCATAAGAAGTTCAACAAAGTACAGCAGATGACAAACTGGTCATGAACCTTCTTCAGATTATGGGCCACGGATTTAAAGTAAAACAATAGCAAAATGAATTACGTAACTGCTAACGGTTGGTCTCACTGTTAGCCAAAACTTTCAGAAGAATGGATGGCCTCACTAATGTGTTAAAGCTTTCCGAGAAATTCGTAACCATACTTCCGTAATCTTTCTTCTGTCTAAGCAATTTTCACAACGAAGCAAGAGGATTATTCACAGCTCAATATAGCTTACTATTTTCTCTTAAAATTCCTGGGTTGTATGTTCCCAATACAAGTGCATATTTTATAAATAACCAAAATAAAAAAGACAGAACTAAACAAGCTGCAAACTCATAATTCATTAAAATGTGATTATATAACAAGACAAGGACTTCACATTCATTTGATTCGGATTTTCTTAGATGTAATTCACAATCAATTCTCAGAATCTACCTATGCGATATTTGTGCCAGAAAGTTCCTAATTAAATAAAATTGTCGATCACTATAAAAAGTGCAATCGATGTAATCAGTACGTGAAAAATGCTTCAGGTTTATGATTACCATTGGTACCATGAAGTTCAAATTCCTTCCTGTACTGAAAGAAAAAATCCAGCTGACATAATATAATAATTTACGAGAATTACGACAATTTGTATTATTAAAAAATATTCAAGAATTTGTTTCACATTTTGTTTGCAGTGATCTTTTACTATTGCATATTATACAACGTAAGTTCTTTGTAATTGATGCCCAAAATATACCACACGATAGGCCAGCTGTATTTCAACAAAACAGTTAATGTTGTGTAGACACGTAGATAAAATAACTTACCGAAGTTTTCTTTCGAATGGTTACGAGGAAGGAGGGAGGATGACGACCTACAATAACATGTAAAAATGGAATTATAGAAACGATGACGGACGGATAGAACAGTGGAAGGACAGGACGCAAACGTATTTGTCAATACGAACAGCTGTGTAGTTTGCTGTGTATCTGGTTGTGAGAATATGGTGAAAGCATTGTAAAACTGAGCAATAAGAGCTTGATTTCTGTAATAAGTTGACAAATATATTCATCTTATATAATTGCCCCTCAAAGGTAAAAACAATGAAATTCATCAATTTGATTTCTGTACTTCTTTTGTTTCAATCAAATACGTTTTATGATTTAGTTGTACAAATTTATACCATAACAGTTAATTACATTATGAAGAATAGTAAATAAATAGCACATAATTAAGCTAACAGATAAATAAATGTTAGATATATTGGTACTGAGTGAAATACAAAACTTCATCTATGGAAGTAGAATCGGAGCAAGTCCCCATAATGAAGGCCGAATTCCCACCTTGAGAAGCCACCCCATAAGAATTAAGTTACAGGGAATGTCCTGTTATTGATATTAATTGCTGTCCAATTTCAAAAAATATATATATTTTTTTTTTGCCAGGCCACACGATGATCTCATAGTTTTAATTGTATAAAAAAAAAATCCTAGTATATGTTACGAGCACTCTAGTTCTACAAATTCTTTCTTTCTTTTACGTAGTTTTACCTCTCCCTGTTAGGATTTAAGCGACCCAAGCCGCCCGGGCCTTACAGGGCCGCGACCTGTCGGGAGAGGGATTACCTTTGGATCACATACATACTTTTTTGACCAGACAAGGACATGGAGGGCCTCCCCGGATAAGTGATCAGCCCAATGCCGGGGCCACCTCCAAGACAACACGAACACATAGGACGATACACACCATTCACACACACACACTCACTCAGAACAAGGCGAGGATGAGGATGAAGATGATAATGACGACCAGATGATATCCGGGGACCACAAGGGCCTAAAGTTACCTGACATTTGTCTCATAGGTGAGGGAAAACCCCGGAAAAAACCTCACCTAGGTAACTTGTCCCGACCAGGAATCGAACCCGGGCCCGCTGCGTGAGAGGATTGGACGCATCCCCTGAGCCACAGCGGTGGACTAGTTCTACAAATCCCTCTCCAAAAAGATAATTCTGATAACATCAATATTACAGTATACAACTTGACTGACGTGCATTAGGAAGCTACGCTTCTCTTATCAACACCATGAATATGACCACAACTTTCACCAATCCGTAAAAAAGGCAGTGAGAGCAGGATTTTAAAAAAATCCTTATTGGAACGGCAACGCTGTATTAGACAACGACCTCTCTACCGTTTTACAACGTGGAACATCGGATGAAACGTTTTCTTCGCCAAGCCGACAAGATGTAGCAATCTCTTTCACATTCACTGGCTTACAACCCCTCCCCTCTTGTATATGATGTGAGCCTTTTATAGAGCCATTGAGAGCAAGAGACAACGAGCAAGGCATGTGCAATAAAAGTCGGCCTGATCAAGGCAGTTGCTTCAGAAGGCTAACAACACCTTGTCTGCAGGGGCACTCGCGACTCCCAGACAAGATGACATGTCTGGACCATCGTTATCCAGGAGTTACAGTCCGGAGTCAAGGACTCACATGACAAATTGTATCCGTGCGCCAATAAACAATACTACACCTCAATACTGTAGCGAACAGACCTATAAAAACGCTCACGTCCCTAGGATTACAAACCGAATGACTAAAAACAGTAAACAACTTTTATGTCATATTGCATCCAGAGTTGGGCGAGTAATTTTCTTGTATTTTTCATGTAAAATGCGCGTAAAATACTGTGGAATAAACACATGCGATATAATTAACTAACGTTTAATTGATACAATATAAATACTCATTGCGTTATTATTCATATTGCAAATTGTATCAATATTTTTACACACAAACATGCACTACTTATGCAAATTGAATTGAGTCACGTCATTGTCAGAAGAATTCTTGATTTGAATTCAAGCATTATAACTAGGGTTCGGATGTTTATGACATGTCACATTTTTATCCTGACCACCATTCTCGCCGAAAACACAAACTGCACATCTGTTATCCTAATAGGACCGATTTTATTTTGCATATAAAGTCATATTTTGGTAATTTTCATGGTATTAGTCATATTTCGGTCATATTTGTAATTTAACGTCATATTTCAGTTATAAATTAGGTAAAATATGTGCACTGAATTGTCGACTTAATATTTTTTTTTCAGAAAATGAGTCACGAATATTTTGGTTTTACTGTAACTGAAATGTGAAGGAACAATAACAAGTAATAGCACAATTACCTCTTCCTTGTTGTTAACAACTTTTAATATACATGTTTTAAAAGATTTTCAGTTCACATTTGCAGTGGTATGTGGAAACATTAACAGATTAGAAGTTCTTTACAAGTAAAACTGTAAATCACCTGTAAAATTGAAAAAGTGATTATCTGATTGAATCAATCTGATGTAATAATATACTGTCATTAAACGTTTCAAATTGGAATATTTATTTTTAGAATGTACGTTCTTATATGAAGTCATATTTAGCCATTTTAAGGTCATATTTTCCAATTTTTTAGGTCATAAACATCCGAACCCTAATTATAACTATTGATTCGTCTGTATCATAATCAGTAAATACGGTATAACTTTACTGCTTACTTGTATTTTTCATGTAAAATGTACGTAAAATACTGTGGAATAAACACATGCGATATAATTAACTAACGTTTAATTGATACAATATACTCGTAAATACTCACCGAGTTATTTATATTGCAAATTGTTATCAATATTTTTATACACAAACATGCACTACATATGCAAATTGAAATTAGTCAGGTCATTGCCGAAAGAATGCTTGATTTGAGTTCAAGCATTATAACTATTGACTGGTCTTTATCATAATCAGTAAATACAGTATAACTTCTTGCTTCTGTTAAATTACTGGACCCATTTAGTTCTGCATGTTTGTATTTATACTTCTTTACAGTAAGAAATCTTAGAAATTAAATATCAATCCTTCTATTTTAGTTTTGCAAGCTTGTCATTTTTACGATCGTTGGGAAGAAGGCTCCATATAATTTATTACCAATGCACACGAAATGCTGTCCAATGAAATTCTGTCTGCCGATAGTAGTTATTTTTTTCTGGTTCACGTTAAACAGTAGGTGATGCTGTGGAAATTGGATTTCTACATAAACAAGCTCCAATAGAATTCTGCATTAGCGCAATGCATTTATAGTTATTGAACTTTAGGTAGATTTGTAAAATGGAACAAAGTTAAAAGTCGTAGAGTTTATATATATATATATTTTACGATTTACGGCTATTACTTTGATTAAGCGTTTTCACGCTTATTTTACACGTCTTGCAGAAACTTTTTTTTATACATCAAGTCCCGACCTGATATACGTCCTACGACAATAAACAACACGAACACCTGTATACTGCTGTAAGTAGATACATTAATCATTAAACTAAAACCAGCCAGCAAATTTAGAAAACCATTTATGAGGACACGAGACTGAAATTATTAACTTGCATATAGGCTAATGGGTATAAGAGTCATCCAATTTTTAACACTGAAATAAACCATCAATAATAACAACACGCAAACAAAATTATACTTTCTATAGGCCTACTAGTATAATATATACATGATAATATATATATATATGTTTATTTGTTTTTAGTGGGAAAAAATTCCCTGTATCCTTCTGAATAGGAATTTATATATTTTTATAGTGTCACGCAATATTTTGCACGTGGATCAACATGCAAAGTCAGATTTTGTTAGTTTTCCAGCAGGGCATTTTTTTAAGTTTATTATTTTTCACACAATACTGAATTTGGTAAATTATAATTACAAAACCTTATTATTGTACTTCAAAACAGTGACAGTGAATATACATGAAATAATGGAAAATTGAATAGTGGTCTCATTTGCATATAAATCTATGCATAAGTGTACTGTATACTGTATAGGCCTACAGTAAATTCCTTCACTGACAACAAATAAAGGTGCGCTTTAACGATTAAACTCTGCACAACAAGGCCTGGCGATTGAACTGTCATAAGCGTGAGATAACGTAATATGGGAATAAGAATCTATAACGTTACACGCGCTGGAATCATTGCAATTGGAACAATGTGTTAGAACAGATGGTGCTGTAATACAAACCAGTCTTGCAGGGATGTCCAAATCCAAGAAAATGAAATTTCATTCCAATTCAAAAGTTTTAAAAACAGAAACAGGATATCAATCTCTGGAATGTTAGTTGTGACATAGTCATTTCTTAAAACTAGTAAATCTAAAACTGCAACGTTATGGCAGAAATAAGAAAATCGAATCACTGCATAACCTATACCCGTAAAAATGTTTTACTTCTTAAAATGAACGAACAAATATCAAGCAAGCGTGCCAAAAGAAATATGTAAGCGCCCATTATAGGCCTACAAGTTTAATAGCCACCATTACAAACAAATGCACACATGAAGAGACATTTTTTGTCTATTTCTCTACATAGTCGCCAAGTTTCTCAACACATTTCTCCCATCGTGATTCCAGTTTCAAAATACCCTGTTCATAGAAGTCCGTTCGGTTGGAGTTTAGCCATCTGCGGACTGCTGTTTTCACTTCCTGCCTTACGGAATCTGTTATATACAAGCGGCGTGCTCGCGGGTTCAAACCTGACCAAGGTCGATAGAGTTATCAGGACGTAAAGATGCTGTGACGTAGTTTTACGGCCACGTTAAAGAACTCGAACCCTAATTAGAGCCACTGTACCAAATTCATAAGCCTTTTCACGTCCAAGTAATACCTTGCTTTCCTTTAGCTCAGACGATGGGCTCACCACCTATCCTCTTTGAGAGAAGACACGTTAACTAGATTAGCCTTCGGTAATGAAACTTCCATTCGGAGACCATATAGCATACACTTTGTGCGCGGAGAGGATGTTATCCATCCATTCATGGTAGAGGCGTACAGGGTTTATAAAAACGTATGTCTTTATTTTCCTCTAAACAACAAACGATCCCTGAGGACAAGAAGGAAATATGATCTTTCATTTCAACGCCGAATTCCACCAAGAAGCTTTCCAACTACACCCCGCGCAGTGCGAAAATGGACTTCTTTCATAATATATAATATTACAAACATAAATACCATCCTGAAAACATCTCCGTCCACGAATTTATGATTAATGCCTGAGATACAGTACCAAAACATTGGATACAACTGCTGGAAGCTATAGGAGATAAAAAAGAAAGAAATTCAAGATAATGCCATTAGTAGGTCTACAATACGAAGCTCATTAGCCATTATTAGGAACCATTTTTACGGCCGTTAATCCATGCCCAAATAACAAAGAGTTGCACGAAGTTATCCGATATATAAGATATGACAGCTCTTGAGTTGTATTTATTATGATGCATACATTAATGACACTTCTGGTAACAGTGTGAATATAACTTTTTCTACGGTAGTGATTTTTCGTTCATTTTCCGCTCACGCTATCATGGTGTGATCTCCAGTTTCCTATTCTTAGTGCCGGTAACCTAACATCACATTACAGTGATTATTTTTCTTCCTGACACTGTTGAAATGCGTGTGAGGGGAAGGAAATTCAGAGGTGAGAGTTCAATTCTGAGAGACAAGACATCCTCCCCTTCCCGCCAGTCACAACAGCCGTAGCCGTATACCTTGGTCCCTTGAAGACTGACGTACTGTACGAATGAAACATCACCCCTTCAAATGACAATGTGTCGATAGTAGAGCTTCCACACTTGCATGTTTATATTAAATACAGTATTTTTATTCATATTTGAAAGGGTATTTTTCGCAATTTTGTCTTTTTTAGTAGGAATTACTATTTTCATTTCAAAAATACGTAAATGATATAGAAGTTGGTCGTGAAACCCTGAAAAAACAGAAGCTTATACTCTGGGACAGTTAACAACAACAATAATAATAACAATAATAAGTTTGTGATTTTTTTAGTTTCCTTTGATATTTTCTCTTTTCATTTTTTCATTAAAATCCATTTTTGTACACATTTTAATGGTTATTCCTTACAATTTTAAAATTTTGATTGGAACTTGATTGTAATGGATTAGTTCAGCCATCCCTTCAGTACAATTTCATCCGTCAAAAACATGACTAAAGTGTTTATTGTCTACTGCAACTCAAAATGAAATTGGAAACCAATGACAAAAAGAATTATCGGATATCGAATTCTATTCAAGGTAAAATAATTTATGTACAAGATTTAGAACAAAAAAAATTATACAGAATAAAATGAAGAATGCTGTGAGATACAGTCTTCAGTAAGGGTACGCTTTTTGAATTCAATAATGCAATCATTATTTAATATTATCACTCTAAATAATAACCAAGAGTTCATTCCTTTTCCACTAAGTAAATTTAGAATGTAACATTTTCTTTTAAGTCATTTTTAATAATTTTAGGGATTTTTGTCAAGGATTTTAGGTAAAAAAAATCCTTGTTTATAGGGCATTTTTTTTGGTAATTTATAGATCAACAAAATTCTACAATGCCCAAACCAAAGGAGGTTGTGTGGTACCTACAATATGTTAAATCCTACACATACTCGTGCAAAACATAAAAGCCAATAGAGATACATTTACCTAACATCACTTTTCAGCAGAGAAAAATTCCTGAATATTGGTCACCCCTGCTTACAAAGGTAAATGTAAAAATGAATTATATAATTTACATATGTCTTGGATTCTTCTTTATTCCAGCTGCTGTCGCTATCGTCGTGTTCATCACGGTGTAGGAACGGAGTAGCAAGTTAAGTTGTCACCATACAATGGCTGGTACAAGCCTCACGACTAGGGCAAAGAGTGGAAAGTGCACCAAACAATAGCTGCTACAAGCTTCACGATTAGGGAAAAGTGAGGCAAGAGCACATTAAAGCTGTCACCGAACAATAGTTGATACAAGAATCACATTAATTGAAACGAGAGGCAAGAGCATAATGTAGGACGTCACAACCCATACTAGCAGGAAGAAAGAGCACAGCCAAATTGTCACAGAACAGTAATTTCTTAAATTATTTCCACAACAATGGTAATGAGAGGTAAGCTAACTTTAAGATAGGATTACAATGGATACGTTCCCTATTTTCGTCTTACTCGTCTGTTCCCCCTCAATTGTTGCAAAATTACATTAACTTGTTAGTGATGTTAAGGAGTAAATAAATTAGCACTTTTCAGCACTCATAGTATAGCTATTTATGTATTAAGCAAGCAAAATAACGCTTTAGTGGAAGAATCTAGTATTGCGGCCAAGGCCGAAATATTGGAGAGTGCGCTAAAAGTTTGCGCACGTAGTGCATAAATATTTTTTTAGTAAAAGCTCTGTAAATTATATTAAATTAAATAAAAATAGGCCTACTGTATAATTAATTATAAAAGGCATAGTCGGCCATTTGTTGAGGCCATATTTTTACAGTCGCCTGACTCCTATGCTATGAAGCAATAAGAAATGCGGATGTAGACGGCTGATGAATAATGTAGCTATGTTAGCTTAGACCTATATTTGTTGTTATATTACTAAGGGTTTTGTAAAAGAAAAAAAAAAACCTCTTCAAGTTTCTGATTAACTAAAGAAACAATGTTGCCTTATATTTGTTGTTTTATAGGCCTAGTCAAGTATTTTGTTCCAAACCCTGTTACGGTTGGTATGACTGATTACTGCCATCGGGATTTTCAGTTGCCATGACGATTTTACTGGCCTAGTCTATTTGTTTTTAATGTGAAACAAGGCAGAATTTGTATTTTGTTACGTGAAATAACATTGAAATTAACGCAACTGTTGTACCGAAATTTAACAGTTTTTTCTCACCGTTAAATAGAATCCCTATTAATCAAACGATAAATTCAGCAATTTGGAAAACAGTTAACAGCGATACTTGCCTCTAGAAAGGGAACTACATGGGGCGATCAGTACTAGAGTGGTTCCCAGGGGCTTCGCATTACTGGTTTAATGTGGTCTCACTTTTCTGATGTTTGACCTGTACTGAAGCCATGCGAGCAACAGATGGGGGAGTGCGGACCCAACATTTCCGTAATCGACACGTCCCATATTTTATAGTTACGTAACTGATTTACTTGCAGGGTTATCTGAACTAACTGAATCCTTAACATGACTCAGATTATTCTTCTTAGCGTTCGTAAGGTAAAAGCTGAAAATTTGTTTGTCTTGAATAAATGTTACTACTGGACATATTTACTAAGAACGATCCGTACACCTGAAAACAAACGTTTCTGGTCATAGCATGGTTTCACATTTTCGCTTAAATATAATTATTTCCTTTTCGAATCTCCTGTGACAGGTATTTGCCCACATATAAATATTCTTCGCTTAAATGATTTACCCTTTATCAGTGTGCAAAATGCTCCCTGAAAAAAAAAAACAGGGAGAGGAATAGCAATAAAAGCCTGGGTATTCGTTTTCCCTCATTACAAAAGTTTTAAAATACAAATTCTGTGCGACGAAAATTGTTCTCTTACACACACACACACACAAAATATATTTTTGCCACATATTGATACGTCATTAAATTACTAAGACGATCTGCAGACATAACTTTATATATAATTATTATGTTAAACAATACAGCATGCTAATTTAGAAAACAAACACACACAGATTTCTGAACACTAAAAGCAACTGTCAACTGTCTTTTGAAAATGAAATTACTTTAGTTAAACACCGTAGAGTCAAAACGTACATTTCATTACAATTTTTAAAATTGGTCAATTGTCTTCTGTTTTAACGAACACCACCATTTCCGAGGATCAATGTCACGTCACTGTCCAAACAGCAAGTCCGTCTTGCGACTTCTTTCTTCACACTACAATCGATTACAGTGTCAAAATCTACCGTTGTTTGTATAGGCCTACGAGACTTCACCAGAGACACGGAAACTTGTTTTCCTTAATATTCCACTACTATAACCTAACAATTGCTAACCCTGTGACATCCTCGTCAGTGACCAGCCTCGTATAAGGCACTCGTTCACTGAAAACTGAGAACAATTAATTCATTGATTTTTTAACTTAAATCTTTTGCTCGAATTTATGGGAATCTTGAATTATCGAGACACCGTTGTCTATTAATATTATTGCTGCTATATATTAGCAAGTAATTCTTCGTATTTTGGACTTAAATTCTTTTACTTTTAGCCCATGATACATGATCTAAATCTCTCGTAGTCTGGATGAAAATCACTGGATTCAAAATCCTCACCTCTGCTTCTCTTTTCCATGAGAATCCTGTATTAACATCAATACTGCTAAGAAAACCGGCTACATCAACACCACGCCCGCCTTTTGTTCTACTAGAAAAAGACAAGGAATTCGTCGCCCCTTACAAGTTAATCCGTTTCCTGGGTTTTAAGAAAAGCTACTTGTTTCTTAGTGTGAAGTGCATTGCATATCCTACGCCTGCCTTTTCTTCAAACCATAAATTTGTCAGCTGAGTCCCTCGGGGGAATACTCTACGCATCAGCCTCTCTTCCTATTACGAAACAATTCTCCTTTTCATGTCACTCCGAATCGTCTCATCTGCAATCATAAAATTCCCTTGCACAGATCCTATGCGTCTGCGAGCACAAACGCACGATAAAAACAGATTTTCTGACTCCAGTATTACTCGCACTCCTTCAGACGTACTGGATGGAGAAAACTGAAGATCACCTTTTTTCCGAACTGAACACATCCATCACTTATTATTAGGGTTCGGATGTTTATGACACGTCATATTTTTATCCTGACCTCCATTCTCGCCGCAAACACAAATTAAACATGAATTGCACATGTGTTATCGTAATCGGACCCTTTTTATTTCGCATATTAAGTCATATTTTGGCCATTTTCATGGTCTTGATCATATTTTGGTCATATTTGTAACTTAACGTCATATTTCAGTTATAAAGTTGGTAAAAAGCACTATTATGCAGTATGTGCACTAAATTGTGGATGTAAACTTTTCCGAAAAAGAGTCACGAATATTTTGGTTTTACTGAAACTGAAATCTGAAGGGACAATAACAATGGATATGTTATAAAAATATTTTCAGTTCACAATTCCAATGGTATTTGGAAACATGACAGATCAGAAGTTCTTTACAACTAAAACTGCAAATCGCCTGTAAAATTGTTAAAAAGTGATTATCTGGTTGAACTAATGTGATGTAATAATTTAGTGTCTTAAACGTTTTAAATGGGAACATTTATTTTTAGAACATACGTTCTTTTATGAGGTCATATTTACGATGTTTGGGTCATATTTAGTCATTTTTAAGGTCATATTTGCAGGTATATTCTCCACTTTTTAGGTCATAAACATCCGAACCCCACTTATTATATAGAGGCATGGCCGTCCGGAAGGGGGGGCAGGGTAGGGCCGCTGCCCCTTCCCCTGGAAATTTTGTTTACACATAAATGTCTAAACTCTGAGAAATTGTAAGGGGCAGAAAATTTCATGTGAGTGTACTACATCAGATTCTTCATTGTATCCATAGTCATAAATACAGCTACAGTAAATCAACTATGTGGATTGCATTAATAGTAATAGTAATAATAATAAAGTGGTTGTAATAGCACCATATTGATGGTGGTGGGGGCGGTAATTTGTTAATTTGTCCCCTTAACAACATTTCTGCGGACGTCATGTATAGAGGGATATGGCATCTAACTGGATGTGTATTTTTTTTATGAAACGAGAACACTATCCCGTAGAAATTGTACGAAAACTAAACAAGTTCTTTCATTTTATTTTCATCGGTATTTTACTCTCAAAACTAAACATCTCCGGTATTTGCTTATTTGTTTAAGCTACTTTTTAAAGCAAAACAGCGCGTGTCCAATTCAATCTAAATGCAGGTTTAAACCTTCCAACTTTTTAACGGTTGACAGTTGAGTTTCTTGTTAGAATGTTTGAACCTTCCAACAATGGGCTGCCGTACTGTAATTATTTCAAAGTTCTGCGACACCACATTACTGAGAATTACAAAACTATAGGCCTATACGTCCCTGCTTTCAGAACAAAACTAAACATATCCAAGCTTTTTATGTTTAAATGTCTAATTACTGCAGACATGATTTCCGTGTTTATATAAGGTTGTTCCAGTTCTCGAACTTGCTATATTATATCTAGGGCTGAAAATCGATTAAAATTTCTAATCGAATTAACGCTTGACTTTAATCGATTCATCGACAAACAGGTCGGTATTTTAAACGAAACCAAAGTGTACATTTAATATTGTTTTACACTTTAATAACTACTACACTACATATAATCAGAAGAAAACCTGAATTAATGAATACCATTATTAGTTAACTAGTGAAAAAATATATACAAAACTTACATTTCCGGTTACTTTTTCAGTCAAGACTTGAGACACACGAGTTTGTTGACTAAACTACCCTTCAGGTTTCTGAATAACGGGAACTGTTTGGACACCATAGGTTGAATGACACATGATGTGCCAAGGCCGGAAAAGCGAGAGAAAGGAGTTTGGTCATGTGGCCCATTTCTCGAAAAACGTTTTTCAGAATTCGACTAGACCGATTAATCGGAAAATGTAATTGATCGACGATTAAATGTTTAATTGATTAATCGAGCCGATTAATCGATTAATCGGTACAGCCCTAATTATTCCATTTCATGGCTTACTGATTCCAAATAGGTATACTTTTCCCATGCAAATTTGAATCTTTTGGCATTTTTATAGATAATTTCACTCATAATGCATGTTCTTCGGGAGTTAGAATTAATAAGCATATACTGTCCACTTTTCTAGTTTGAGTGCATATTTTGTATTAACTTGGTATAATGCTGAATTCCATAAATTTTACCTCTTAAGACTGGTTTTTCTGATCTTACAAAACCTAAGTCTACCACAGTAAGGACCCAACGGCTTTCAAGTTGCATTTTACAATGAGAATGTACATCACGACTTCGCCAAAACGCCTACCGCAATAACTAAATTGGAGGCGAAGGGCCTATCACTGGTCAAATCCATAGGGATTATCGAAGAAGTTGAAGAGAATTTAGAATCTGCATAGTGGGATGAGGGTATGACAGCTAAGATAAACTAGACAAAGTTATCAATGGAAATTCTAATTATGGAGTTATGTGTTCAATTAAAAAAAAAAAAAAAGGTAATTTGCCACTAGAATGTTGTAGACAAAAAATTTGGCCTCACTTTATCTCAAATATAATCATTTAAATTTTGCACGTGTCACTTCTTCTGATGTTGAAAGGTCATTTTCAGCGTACAAAACATTTTCACAGATAAACGCATAAACATGACTACTGACAATTTAAAAAGACTGTTAGTAATACATTGTGTCACTCGAAAGTGAATCGTAGATTTGAATTCTGATAGTGCACACTTCTAGCATTTTCCCTTCATCGTGCATATCTGATCATGCCCATTTTAAAATTTGATAGCGCATGGAAATCCTGTCTTTAGTAACCTAATTACTGAAACAGTATTTCACGCAATAATTTCAAAATCACACAAATAACAGTAATAATTAGGCTAATATCTTCTCTAATTCAGTAAAATGAAAGTTAAAGAAAGTACTATCACTTATCAGTCTTCGCTTTTTCAGAAAAATTTAATCAGTTAGACGTGTTTAGTTTTGTACAAAAGCTCTTCAAATGCCTTTCGGAAAATAAATACGGCGGTGTGTCTTGCAAACCGAACTGACTGCATGCGACAGATAAGAATTTCACTTTTTGCTTCAACTTTTGTTTGTCTCCATACTCGAAGTGAGTCTGCTGTAGTTTCAATATTATCTTCCATTTGCAATATTTTGTTTTTAGAGGGAAATGATAACTTGAAACAAAAGCAGATCGTTGGCTATTATTACGGATTATCCTAATTCCGGTGGCAATGGAACTGGACGTTTGTATCAAGAAGAATGGTCAATGAAAATTCGTGAAAGAATGGAACGTGTAATAATTCCCAAGAACGATAGCGGAAAGACTGTGGGTCTTTTCCTCATCACAATGCCAAGCAAAGTTGGCGCTTTTGCGACATTATTTTAATTTTTATGAAAATATCCATTTCCAAAATCTAATAGCATTGGAGATCTTAGTTCCCGAAAAAAAAAAAGCCTTTATTTCAAAATATGATTGCTATAGGATAGATAAAGTAATAACAGCAGTTTCATTGGATAATGTGCATTAAGATTTACTACAGAAACCACGGGTAAATATGAAGGAAGCAGCAGTAAAAATGCCAGTTATACTGGTAGTAGTAATGGGAACTAGCAATAATATTAATTAGAAATTTATGAAATTCTAATGAATAAGGACACAGACATGTTCAATTGAATGAGATGGAAATAAAATTTCATTCGATCGAAACTAGTTGAAACACAAACTACGTATTTTAAGTGTCGCCCAATTTAACATACAACATCCAATCAAAGAAGAATATTCTATCTCCAAGACAATTCACTCCAACATTTGAGATATTAAATATTTTATCAAACTTTAAAATTGCAGCTATAAACTTGGAGATAAAAACTTAATGTTCATTATTTCTAGCAGTTTGGTGTGGAGACTGTATCATAATGAAAACAGATACCGCTTAAGTGTAAAATGTTACAGAGATGGTTTCATCAGATATGACGAAGTAAGTATAAGTTTAGAATCTACGAGAAGAGGGGAAAAGTATTTCTAAAACCAGCTTTTATAAAATACGCAAAAAATTCCAGAGAGGAAAGAGATATTTGGGTAATTATGTGACGTCCACATGCTCTAGAAGCGTTCTTTGCCAGTTCAACTATGAGTCGTTTGTTAAAGTGTTAATTTAATCTCTGGCTCTTTAGCAAAGAGTGGGAATGGAGTGGGAAAGAGAGAAGACTATCATATAAGGAGAACAGGGGTCTGGAATCATCATCCCCTTGAGATCTGTAGTCTCGTGTAACTTTACGTCTGATTCTCCCTCCAACCACGCAGAAACAGCATATTTACCTGACAGGTTTAACTCCTTCCATTTTGTTAAGCCAACATTCCTACATTTCGGTATTTAGGCTCTACAAAGAGATATTACTTATTGTTCTTCCCTGCAATTGTTATCACTAATAATAAATGGTATTCCCTTTACTTGCCCAAACCCTTCTTTCAACAAACAAGAATTTGTTTAGCCTCGTGACATGCGTATATATCAGAGAGAGAGAGAGATAGGGGAGGAGAGGAAATAATACATGTCAGACCAGAATGGGAATAAGCTTATCACTAGACCTGGGATTTTAAGGCAAATGCCTATTTTTTTTCCCTTATGAAATAACATTAAAATTGTTTAAATATGTTGACATTTCATGATAAATCACTTCAATTTCTTGACATTTATACTGCCCTAAAATGCATATTTGGAGCTTTGGAGCCTATTTTTACTATTTTAGTGCCTAAAATGCTTATTTGGTACATTGAAAATAAAATTCAACATATGTAACTTTTACAATCATTTAATGGACATCCCTGAATGAAGAGCAGAACAGCAAAGGGTGGGTTTTTCATAGAAACTTGATTTTCCCAAACAATTGTCGCCAAAGGAATGCTGACTGACGGGGGAGGACTCGCTCAAAAGAACAAATAGCAGGTATATAGTAAGAAGAGACATGCTGTGTCAATTTTTCATATAATCCAAAACTGTTTTTGATAAATGTATTTTTAGGTAATTCTGTCTTAATTGTGCAACTATTTTTGTTAATAAAAGGTATACCACGTTTCTTTACAGTAAAAAAAGATCACGTTACAGTTTAAGCGCATATTGTAGTATTTTAAAGTCTATTTTCTGTCTATTTACACATTTTTAAAGCATATTTTAAGTGCCTATTTTCTCTTTTAAAAGCCTATTTACTTGTTTTAAAAGCCTATATTAGGTGCCTAAAACTAATTTTTAGAGCCTAATATCCCAGGTCTACATATCACGTAGGCCTTTGTGCAACTGGTGTGCGACACGTCAAGATTCTTAGCTACCATATCAAGAACCCCAAGTTGAACAATTTTGACGACAGTACACGAATGCCCACATCACATTAAGCCGAAGTTCTCTGGTTCTCAGGTTCAAAAAGTAGTATGAAGTAGCATATCTATACAATTATCACAGAACACCCACTGACGCACTAGCCGACTAATCAGAAAAGGGCCTTCAGAACAGTTTGCCATGCCCCTTAAATCAATAACAAATTCTCCAAAATCACTCTCTGATTTAGATCAAGAGAACAAGAGGAAAGAATTTAAGTGCAAACGACCACATGTGACTTCTTCAATTTGGGGTGGTGATGAATATTATGATGACAATACGATAGGATGGTGCGGAATGAAAATCCAAGTCAGTTTTTGTTTATTAGATTGAAGATAAACAAGAAAAAATGTAATCAGATGGGTCGGCATTTAAGACAGGATCGTGTCTTCTCAAATTCCCCTTTTCGCTTGGAAGAGGGAAGAATAAGACAAAAGAGGATGAGTGACAGAAGAAAGACAAACGGGGGGGGGGGAGGAAGAGAGAGAGAGAGAGAGAGAGAGAGAGAGAGAGACGGAAGCGTTAATACATTGTCGCATCTAATTACTACTGAACCCTGAATTGTGATTTCGATAGTGTTTTCTTCGTCCAGCTAGCTTATTATTGCTGGTCAGTAGTAAGGGATGCCCTCACCAAGGACCAATATACCAGACTAGGTAAAAGAAGATGGATAAAATTGAGTCAAGTCATTCAGAATATAACTTTTATTTTAGGAAAATTTATTTTAATGTTCACATTTTCTTCCTACAATATAAGAAAATGTTTAAGACATTTGCCATTTTCGCGTTCAGCACAAAAAAAGGTAAATATAATTCCAGAGATACAGTTTCTATAACACCAAAAAAAGTTGAAATTTCCTGTTCATTTATTTGACTTATAAACATGATAGGATCCCAATAAATTTCGGCAGGGTGTAATAGGTTAGCTGGTTCTCGTCAGGGGTGTAATGCCGGAATGATGTCCTCATTTACATGCCTGTAAGTGTGCAGAAATATCAAATTTATGAACACATAAATGCCTTCTACCTGGACCGGGAATAAACCAGAGACCTTGAATAGACAAAGCCGGTGCCTTAATGACTGCGCCGACATACTTTGTCAGGATGAAATCATTTTGCGTCTAATCTAATCTGTGTAACGAATGGCGCCATGAATAATGGGAATAGGGCTATGTGGCCAAGTTGTGCAGTAAATGTAATCCAAATAGGAAAACGAGGATGATAATAAAAATACCAATCTGTATCAAAAGAGGTGTGTTGATTTGTAAAACATTGCATTCAAAAGCCCCTGAGTTTGGTCGAACTGGAAATAACTTGTGGAGATAGTCTACCTTGTTTTCGTGAGAACTGATAACAGGAATAATTGTAGTTATATCTTTTTTTTCTTCTAACACTTCTATTCCGAAATTTTCGTCTTTCGTGCACGTTTATTTACTTTTTAAGAGAAGTGTCGAGTTTTGGGAAGGTCTATTTTTAAAGGGACTAAAATAAGTTCATTGGAAGTCACAAAATACATGTGCACATTGATACAAAATAATCAATAAACCAAGTGAATGATGTGTTGGCGGACATGTCAAAGCAATACTTATTTCCATTAAAATTAAAATAATCTGACTATAGGCAACAAGGGCTCATGTAAGATGGTTTTGCTAGACAAGATTTGGATTTAAGACTGAAGTATATTCCATTCAATTTATTTTATGTATTATTTAAACAGCCTACAGGAAAAAAAATTATATTTTGGTGACCGTAGTTTATATCCACGACACACAAATAAAGGGAATTGTGTTACACCTGTATATCTACACTACAGGCAAGTGTTTACAGCTAAACTGGTAAGAACTGTTAAGACTACAAAGTGATAAGCCTGAAATCCCATGAAGCAGAAGTTTTCAATATTTTACATCAAATAAGCTTAGGTGTATTTGGTTTTAGCCCAAAATAACGTCGAAATTGTATTCTTTTTAAGCTGCATTACACCGATATTAACCCAACTCTTGTAGTGAAATTTAACATTTATATTCACCGTAAAATAGGATCCTTAGAAATTAGGCTTCTAGGTATCTTCTTAATCTGTTCTTTCGCGCGCTTTCTCTCTCTCTCTCTCTCTCTCTCTCTCTCTCTCTCTCTCTCTCTCTCTCTCTCTCTCTCTCTCTCTCTCTCTCTCTCTCTCCATCTCTCTCTGCTCAATTAGGATATAGCATTTTCTCATGCCTGAACACATTTGAGTACATAACAGATTAAATAGTGAATGTCTTGAAAATTTATTTTGCATTCAGGCCTATTATTCAACATTCACTACACAGTACTTCAGTTATACAAGGTAAGCACGGGAGATCCTACATCGCACTCTGCAGTGCACAGTGGTCCAAAACGCGAATCTAGCGGGACAAAACTCATTTTGGTCACCCTTGTAAAATTAAGCAACAACAGTCTGATAATACTGAAAACATATCCCTTTATCAGGAATGAACCTTTAAATAAGGGTACTTTGATTTATGACAGCATGACACATCCCCAAAGTTGAATGAAGGTTTGCCGATTTTGCGTCAGGCATCAGACGGTTTACAGTCCGGTTTGTTAGTGGCTGAAAGCAAGTGTGAACTAGTGGAGGAATTTATTACTACTGGATAATTTAATCCAAGGTATGTGGAACTTTTTGGTATAACAAGTATACATATATACATATTTGTATGTCCGTCATATTAGTTTGTATTCTTTAAAGATAAAAAAGTTAATTTGTTTCTTTCCAAAAACTTCAAATTGACTTATAAAAAATATATATCTGAATAGCACCTTGAAAATTCACCAGACCATAGTTAAATTCATGGGCTATAAGTTGCTTTGAACCGCAAAGTGCGCAAGTTGCGCCTTTTTCTGAAAAATATTTTTCTTTCCAAGAATCCAAGAAATAAAATTGATTCTTGCAGAATATGTTTTTTGTAAAATATGGAATTTCGAACAGTAGGCTGCACTGAATCACTAGAACCAGCAATAAATAATACCTAAAGGTTAATAAGATATTTATTTGAGTAATTTTAAATAAATAAAAGTATTCGATTAATTTTAACAAATTAAAAATATTCCAAAAATATGTAATTAGTTAATTTTCATAAAACTTATGAAAATATTCTACAGTCTTTTTAGATATACTTTATTTTTATATTTTAGGGAAAACAAGGGATCCAAAAAGTATTATGTCACACACTAGAAGTAAATTACGGGTTATGACCCGCATGGAATTATTCAAATTATTCAGGAAGAACAAATTAATTATGCAAGTTATGTGTAATTACGTGAAAGAAAATGTTGAATTGCGGGACTGCAATACTGTTGCCTTAAATGAAATTTAAAAAGTGCTATTACTGTTTAAATCTGATTTCCAGAAACGCTGGAAACAATGTGGTAGAAAGCGTAATAGATTTGTGGTTAAATATACAAAATGGTTAAATTCTGAACTAGTATTCCCGAAAAGTGTTATGAAATTTCATTCACTGAATGCTTCATCTTCATCAAATGTTGGAAGACCGAGAAAATTATTGTCTGAAGGTAGTGTTCTTAATCTACTGCTCATCACTTCAGATCCATACGCCTCTTGCCCCAGAAGAAGAAATATAGTCTACCCTTGGAAGTTCGACAGCTCTTAAATTCATAAAATCTAATCAAAAGCCACAGAAATGATGAACAAAAGAAAATTTCGTCACCTCTAGAAGAAATTGATGATTATGAAGAAGAAGATGAAGGTGGTGATGAAGATTATGAAGAAAATGGCGAAGAAATTGATGATGATGATGATGATGATGATTATTATGATTACGATTAAAATTTCGAAAACAGAAGTGTAATCTTATAATATGGTATCATAACACAAAGTATTCGTATGTATATATGTGTGTATATATGTAACTCATGTAGGCCTATGTGTGTATGTGTGCTTTTATCTAAAGTAGATGATTTTTCCTTTACCATCTTTTCTACAAACGAATACATTAGCATTGTTCTCTAAATCCGCAAACAGTTTCTTTGTGCTGTAACTCCAATAGGGCAAATGTTTGCTGGAACTGAGGAAGTAAAGATCTGTCTGCGTACAGCTAATTGAAGGGTTCAGAGCCATAGTGGGCCATGTGCCATTAAAGAAAAAGGAAAAACCAAGAAGTAAAGTTCAATTTAAACCACAGTTTAATTACTTATAAATAAATTTTTGCAATACCTGCACAATAATACATAAATGAGAAGCCCCTGGACATGGACAACATTATTAAATACTTGATGCACAATTCAAAAATCAAAACAATACCACAAAGTGTCACTACCTTATTTTTGCTGCTAGTGGAGATGGCCCACTATGACTCTGAGCCCTTCAATTGAGTTTCTGTCCATTAATTGACATAATAAATTAGTATGTACAAATGGGGTACATTTTGTGTTCTGTGTATGTGTATATGTATATTCAAGATGCAAATAATTCTGTCCCGTTAGATTCTCCAGACGTACAAAATAAAGAAGAAAATAATGATGACGATGACTAGAATTTTGAAAAGAGAACTTAAACTGTATGAACATTATATTATTTACATATATGCGCGTTTAGTTATGTATGTATGCTTGTATGTATGTGTGTTTCATGTATTTAGTATATAGGCGTGTAATGTGTGCGTGTATATATAGGTATAAATGTATATTAATATATTTATACAGCAAATTTATATGTTTAAGTGCGTTTCTTTGCATTGTATGTGTATATTACATGTAAGGGTATAGTTTCAAAACATAATATAATTTTGTCCCGCTAGATTCGCGTTTTGGACCACTGTGCAGTGGTGCAAAACTGTGTCCAACAGAATGACTGGTGTTCCTGATATCGGGAGCGTACTGCATGATAAAATCTCTCGCGCTATCAATCAGAAGCTCTGCTCTTCACGCCGGGCTCGTAAAAATAACTTTTCCACATGCGCAACGTTAGTGCACAAATCACTGTTGATAGAAGTTCATGTCTCAACACAATACATTATTTAAAAACATTATATTATAATCACTAACTAAAGCATAGGCCTACCACCCTAGCTGAGACAAAGGATGTTCCTATAAATAGCACAACTTTAATTTATTTGTTTTGTCTTTCAATGTTTCAACCCAATTTATTCTATTTTTTTTTCTGTTTTTTGTAATTTCTGTATAAACCACTGGTTAATGATGCAAAATTATTTTATATACATTATACTCATACATTTATAATTTTCGTTTGTAGTATACGGTGCATTGATATATAATTAGATTTATATTAACCTATTATACGCCTAAACACGAGCTTTGCTCATCTAGGGGCATACCTTACATTTTAAATGCTAAATTACAAATAGTATTTTCTGTTGGATTTTGTTTTTACTTGTACTGATGGTGTAATAATGTAAATAATGAAATGTAATAATGTATGTAACAATAAACAAAATAAACAAACAAAAAATGAAATAAAGGTTTTTGTGTCAACTCGTCGAAATCGAAATTAGAGTCACAAAATTAATTTAGACTAGGCTATGTGGATTCACAGAATGACGTAGAATATTTGACCTCTTTGGATGGACCGATTAAGGGTTTTACTTAATTTGCCGCAGACGTCATTTATCGAGATTGAAGTTACGTCTTTTTACTCTTTACATAGGCCTAATAAAATATCGAAGCCGATTGAACTTATCTTGAGAGAATCCGGATCTAGAGCTATATTTATTGTTACTATTACTATTTACTATTTAAGCATATACTGAATAATTAAAACCACGAAAATTAATAAAATACGCCGCTATTTGTGTCATTTTAAGCAAGACAGCCGATAACGAGACAATCGGTATTACTCCGAATAACATATATCAATCGTCTCGCCATTTTGGCGATAATCGCGCTGCTTTTCGTCGGTTGTCTTATTTTACAAATTATCTCCTTGAAGCAACAAATAATATCGTGTTATTAATACTGCATTTATTATTACACGAGATTTAAAATGCTTTACCACGCATGAAATTATACATTACATTCATATCACTTTTTGCTCACATGCAGGTTGTATACAGTATACTGTTCTGAGAATTCACATAAAATACAAGTGCACATAGGAGCGACAAAATAAAAGTGATGAAATAAAATAATAAAATTATGGCGACATACATTTTTGGTTGGTTGAAATCCGACATATTTTTACACTGGATTTATCAGTAATTCACGAACTAAATAATCACAAAAAACTGCCTTAACAGTTTGAAAGGTCAGTATGGCTTTGTTATTTCCACGTTCTATTTAAAACTGTGGTAAGGTCAAGTGCATTGTTTCAAAATACGTTTTATACATTTTATTAGCAGAGAGATATTTTCTTAAAGTGTACCTGAACTGCATGTTACCAAGTATTTAAGCGCATCATCTCGATTTTGCTGTAAACTCTATATTAAAAGTATAGAACAACCTAGCAGGTTTAAATCCAAATTAAAGAAATACCTGATGCATAAAGTTTATTGCTCATTAGATGAATTCATTGAAGGTGATTAGTTCAGAAGTAGCTTCTGTTTATAATGTCTCAAGAACGTAGAATACCTTTCTAATATATTGTAAATTACAATTTTTAAATATGTTCACTGTAACATTAATTATTTATTGACTATGTTCTTTTATGTCTTTTATTTATACTATTAAGAAAAGAATGAAACTAAAAATTGTTCACCTGTTTTACCAGCCAGTGTTAACACAATTGTTTAACTACATGAAGTTACTATTTGAAGGGTAAAGCAGAAAAAAGTGCTATATATTCTGTGTCAAAATTTCAAGGAATTCACTTTTTAAAATCTAAAACTTAACCTTATGTAGGAGTCGAAATACCCTACTGTCCTACTTACAGGGTTTTAGTGACCATCGAGTCCGTTTCAAAGAACTTCCTGTCACACACTAGCTGGACATGATTTCAACGCTCCTGGTATATTGTCACTGGTATGCTAAAGATTTACGTAAGACAAGGCGAATAAAATAATCTTACCCCTGTTTGAAAATGCAATTTATCTAGCAACCCGGCCCCTTGATTGGAAACTTATGGAGCCGGTGATAATTTGCAGCCCGAGGAGCTATAGCATCAAGCATCGGCACGACCCTTCTCTTCAAGAGACGTAATTAATTTACTGTGCAAAAGCCTGTACGATGCTAAGCTACGAAAAAATCCCAGCCTCTAAAAAGAAACAAAAAAACAGAGAGACCAATTGAAAGAAAATGATGCAGAAGGTTAGCTTAAAACTAAGGAGCTTCTTCACACTCAGGCCCTTTATACTGGCATCTAGAAGGGAGAGGGTGACGTTCTATTACAAGGGGGATCTAATATCCAAATAACAGTGAGGAGAATCGGACACGTTGGTTCTTTCTTTTTATCAGCTTCTGTCTGTTCATTTAATTTCTAATTAATGATCAAAGAAGAATACGGTTAGAACTTGTTAGCCATGGTAGTACCCGGATTATCATGGTTACAGTATAGGAAGGATTATGTGTATAAATGTTACCCGGGCGGTCCATGAGAAGCGAAACCATTCATTACTAAAATAGGAAAGAGAGTACAGAAAAACTTGGGCCGCGTTCAATAGGAGAATAACATGTGGTGCATATATATATATATAAATACACACATAGCAAACGTACCTATTTTCGCAGTAGCTTATTAAACAAGGCTATAAACAACCAGAGATTGTATACATTTTTTACTGTCATAAAAACTTTAATCTATTATTACAATAGATAACACATGTGTAAAAACATATGACATTAAAGAGTTTTCTATCACATAAGACAACTCTAAGATACACCAACCTAGGCATATATAAAAGCCTATAAATATTACCTTGTACTGTCGCATTTTAGAAATTTATGCCGAATTCATGTAAATTTTGATTCAAAACTCTGATTGTGACTTTATAAGGAATTGTAAATATTTTAAACCTGCTTGTATATATTATATTGTAAGGTTATGTCACATATGTAAGCACATTATACAACATTAAAAAATTGTGCTCTAATTTTGTCTGCGTTAAACCGTGAAATGATTGTGTTTAATAATGTTGTAATCGTGTAATGGTTAATAAGGCGGATTAAATACAAAAAACTCCTTGAATAATTTACATCTAACCATTACGGAAATGAAATTAGTCAACTCCTATTATTTTATATTTTGCAAAATTGGCAACAATTAAAAATAGTTCGCCTTTTTTATCGGAAAGGGCATCTTCTCGTATCCCTTAGATGTTCCGTTTCTTCCATTACTGTTCCTAATTTCGCAATAAATCAAATAATGCGAAGTTAGAGCTACTGTGAAAATAGTAACGTTTCTTCTATAACGTGTATTGGCGTGTAGCTCACCAACTGACCTAGACAGACTTCGTGACACGATGGCAGATTCTTTTAATCTTCTGAGTAATACCCCAGGGTACATCGAACAGTGCCATTTAGGGTAGTGATATTACCTGCTTATATTACATGCGATTAGCTACGAGAAAACTTCATCTAACAACGGGATCGATTTCGCTACCTGAAGCATGCAGTGCAGGTGCTCTACCAACTGAGCTGTTATAAGTTCGTTGCATTTTAAAGTCTTTTTCTGTGTGGTCGACCATTAAGGAGCTGCGGCACGAACACTAGTTAGGACAGTTGTCACAGCGCCAACACGGTAAGTAGTCCAAAGAAATTTATTCCTAGTTTTATCATGCAACATCAACAGACATCATCAGTGGAAACATCAGCATCTCCAACAGCTTGTGGTTTATCTAGACGGATCTTTTCTTAATTTTGTATTAAATCAATATGTGGGAAACTAAACGTAGGTGATATATAAGCATTCATGAGCCACAGATTATTGTCTCTGTTGGACACTACATGAGAATATTATAGGAGAAAAATTCCTCCGGCACTGGGACTTGAACCCAGGACCTTTGGCTATTCGCGCCAATGCTCTACCAACTGAGCTAAGCCGGAGCTCAATTCACAGGGCCAGATGGAACCTCTCTCCTATGACTGATTGCCCTAATGGTCTACCTCACAGACAGACAAGTTATGTCATATGCAGTACTGTGAGGCACACTAAGTAGTGATTTTTGTGACCGGGCTCCCACTGTTATTGTACAGTTAACATTCAATATGACATAACTTGCATATGACATAACTTGTCTGTCTGTGAGGTAGACCATTAGGGCAATCAGTCATAGGAGAGAAGTTCCATCTGGCGCTGTGAATTGAGCTCCGGCTTAGCTCAGTTGGTAGAGCATTGGCGCGAATAGCCAAAGGTCCTGGGTTCAAGTCCCAGTGCCGGAGGAATTTTTCTCCTATAATATTCTAAACGTAGGTAGGCCTATACCCAACGGATTGGAATAATTTTCCTTATATGTATTCAAAATTATGTTAAAATTAAAACCAGAGCCAGCCAGGCATTATGGTGTAGGGTCCACTCTCCGGTGATATACTGTTAGGGTACAAAGTTTTCTTCGAGACATGATGAGTGATAACAATTACCTAAACATGCTGCAATTCGTGGTAATGTCACAACTATCAATCAGGGCAAGATTCCACAGTTTTGGTTCGGGCAACATCGTAGCAATGACTGACCGCAACGTCCATCCGACATGACAACTACTTCATTTTTTGGAGCATACTGAAGAATAAGATTTTTGAGAGGAGGCCAAGCACAGAGGATCAATTAGGAAAGTTTTAATTCAGAAGCATTTAGCCTATTAACAGTGAAGCTGAGCTGAATTGTATCGTACAGTGTCACGGTGTTCTGGACCGGTTCCCTAATCTTGCAACGTCGACGGAGGACATTCCGAGCAATTTCGAGATTGCACAGTGTCACAGGGTTCATACTTATCAAAACAAATTAATAAAATAACATGGCCTGATCAATAATACCTACTTTTGGGATTCCAGGTGCATTTATACCTTTCAACGTATAATAAAACGATACAATTTATACAGGTTTTGTGTAATATAAGTTACACGGAATTGAGCGCCGCAATTTGATCCTCATCATGTAGCATCATCCTTTCAAGAATGTTTACACATCACTACAGCATTCTTTGATTCGAACATGTACTTGAGGACACTGATTTATTTAACATGCTATGAAAAACTTAAGTACGTCTGTCAACATTAGAAATTCCCATAGGAAAGGTTGATTGCTCCGATTTGGAATGTGCATGTAAACGCTTATCATGTCTTTAGCGTATCATGGCATTGTCTTCTAGACAAATGCCTCTACTCCAATCTTCTTTTGAAAGGAAAATAGATTCAGCAATTCGCCAAACAAGTGATATAATACGTTTCAATACCGATATCTTACAAGCGGACAGTCATCTGCTGCAGAGACAGCAATTATTACTGTGACCTCCGAGAAACCTCAAATGTCCATACAGCATGCGATTCCATTCTTTTTTCTTTATCTGTTGTTTTACTTTCATTGCCCATACAAATGATACTATACTACAGGTAAAATAAGGATTAGCCTATATTTTTTTCGAACCTGAAATTCGATGTCCACTTTCCACCATAAGCAGGCCTACACGGCTTGACATGCTCTGTATTCGAAAAACCATTCTCAAAATGAAGTATTTGTGTATACGTCTATATGAAGAAAAAGCTTATGAACAAAAAAATAGTTCCAAACTTAATTTTACATTAGAGTTACGACTTTCCCGGGGTTCTGCTGACAAATAATACTGACTCCATCACTAGTAGAACCTAAAAGCCTCAAAACTACTGTAATTTTAGTCAAAGGCTATACAATAGGCCTATTTTCATTAAAAGTTATCTCCATCTTGAAACTGCAAAATTAACATGTTTAAGCGCATAAGAGTTTATTGTTTTTTATCTTTCTTCTATTTTTTTTTTTTTACTTAGAATTAGTTTAACATTTAATCAAATCAATAAAATGCTTTCTTAATTAGAACAATTTTAAGTATTGTATAGAATTACATCTATATCCTTTGATTGCAAGCTTGTTCTTTAAGGGGTTTTCAAAAATGTTTTAAATTATATTCCCTTCAACTTTGTATTTATTCTAAAATATATCTTTATCGATTTTGCATCTCTGCTACTAGCTTCGATTATCTAGCTTCTGCTACTATTTTATCATCATCAACATCACCATTATTATCATTAGGCCCTATCAATAACTGATTATCATTATATGAAACCATTATTCTTTACGTCTCGTAGAAATTTATTTATGAGCTAGCTGTGTCGGCCACAACACTCAGGAGACCAATTCCCGCTCCCTGAAGAAATTTATGTTGCGTAAAGGGAAGGCACTGGAATGTGCACTGTACTTGCTGATTCCCAAATCAATGAAGCACACCTGGGTGCGTGTGTAAACTACAATAGCGATTCGCAGAAGATCGATGTAATTATCCTATTAATTAATAAATTCTATGCAACATAAAGGTGTGGCAACTGTAGAAATACGTTATAATATACTCTGATGGTTCCACCAAAGTGACCTTGTTCATTTTCACTTCCACTCGTGTTTTCATAAGAATTATGAGGAACATAATTTGTTCATGAAATGTTACGTGCTACTGAATACGTAACATATTTTACACTAATAAGAACAAGACGTTTCCCAGAACATACCGTTTTTATGGTAAATGGTAAATGTTTATGGTAAATGAGGAATTCTGATAAATAGGCAAAATAGTTTTTATTTGGTTGCAAAGCCCTTTAAAACATTATACGGTTAGGCGACAAGCAGGCGTTGAAAGAAATTTTACTAAAATCTGATGGAATAATGCAGAGTTTCTCAATCTTTTTGAACTCGAGGTCCTCTAAAATGTCTAAAAATTTACGGACTCCTGATTTTACATCCCATTTTTAAAAGAAGGCCTATATTCTTAATATTTGGGGTAATTATAGGTCATTATAACGAAATATGTGAAACATTTTACTTCTTTACGCAATAATGCATTTAGGGGTGTTAATAGTAGGCCTACACAAGGAGGTGACTGATCCAGTACCACGAAAATGATGTGAAATTAATAGGATTCGGAGTAACAGTACAAACCAATCATATAATATCAGTTCCTGTACATTAAAACAATTCTCAAGTTTTAATATTAGTTTTGCAAACCAGGTATCAACCATTCTGTGTAAATAAATAAAATTATCTTCGTCATACACAACTCGATTACTAACACATTATCTTATATTAAGTAATTTTAAAGATATATGTAAGAATAAAGTTTATAGGTTCCCAATAGGGCCTATCCGCACTGCACTTCCTTTCCCGAATTATAATCATTTCATTAAAATAATAATAATAATAATAATAATAATAATAATAATAATAATAATAATAATAATAAACTTCACCGTTGAGATGACAATTTGCAACACAAATTTTAACAAAAAATACATTTATACATTTATGGCACAGCTCAGGAATTCATTATTAGCCTCCATGAGGAAGTATGACCATGTGAAAATTATCTTGTTTGTGAGAATTTATGAACTATATTTTACAGAGGAAACGTCGATTATACAATATCTAACGCGTAAGAAACAAGCGTAACTAAAAAGCAGCGGCATTCATAATACTTAGGGACCATATTTTTTGGTATTAGTGATAAGCGCTAAATTTTACAGAACAACTTTCCTTAGCTATGTTTAACTTCACAGATGCTTAAAATATCCCCATGAAGGAAATTTAAGAAATATTGCGAAACTTGTTGAATTTGACGAAAAATGTGTAAATAAACGCGAAACACGACCCCTTCAGGAAGAACATTGAGAAATGTGTACGAAAATATTATTTAAAGTCGTATTTGTTGAGTCTAAAATTTCTTTTTCATTCTCTATATTTCATGGAATGTGGTTGATGCTGTGTGCAAATGGCTATTTTTAGTAACAAAACTGTTTTCATTAGAAGCTGACACAAAGACAAAGTGATAAAAACAAAAGAACATAGGTTAGATGAAAATTGAAATATCACAGATATAATGAACTACATATTTTTAAAAATCCGTCCTAAGACGTACTGTAATAATGTATGTTTTATCTTATGTCTTATCTTCCAACACTGAAACTACTATTTATTTTCAATGCCAGATAATGTTTTATAATTCTGATTTTATTTCTCACAGCTGTATCAAAATAAATAAAGAACTACATTTTATCATGTCAAGTGTGTGATATAAAATAAATTATTTCGCGAAATATTATCGGAAATAGAAGAAAGTTAACACCGAAATCAACAATTTTGCTTCACACACACACACACACAAAAAGGCTCCTAACTAATAATATTATATTGCGAAATACGTGTGTTAAGTGCATCATTGCAGATTCTCCAATGCACTAACGCATGAGTTTAGCATATTATTTTTTCTTTGATAGGGAATAATATGTACAAATACTATACCAAATAATTACGCAAATTACAAACAGCTCTTCGAAATGGTGAGTAAAGTTACACGCGTACCAACTTACTTCAACTACCAAATATGATTAATATTCCATGTCTGCAATGATAGATAGGCCAACATCAATAGTACGGTCTTTGTCATTATGACGCAGATGTGCTGTAAGTAGATTGTTAATTAGTGCGATAAGTATATTAAGTAGTGCGATAAGTAATTTAAGTAGTGCGATAAGTAATTTAAGTAGTGCGGTAAGTAATTTAAGCAGTGCGGTAAGTAATTTAAGTAGTGCGGTAAGTAATTTAAGTAGTGCGGTAAGTAATTTAAGTAGTGCGGTAAGTAATTTAAGTAGTGCGGTAAGTAATTTAAGCAGTGCGGTAAGTTAGGTTATCGCCACTGGGTGTTGGAACTTTAATTTTCCACCATGATAGAATGAACGGGAAATAAATGAAAAACACCATCGTAGAAAGTATTCTTTCAATTTATCTCAGTGGGACCCTAGGTGCAATTGTGCAGTGCTAAACTTAATTACAGGTTTTAAACGTAAACGCAGAGCCAAGTTATAAGGAAAACAACATTATGTGTGGTTAATAGCGCGAGTAGATGCAGCTAGCAAACAAAGTAGCAATCAAGAAAGAGTGAAAACAAAATTGACTTTACCGTCTCCAGGTAGAAACAACAAGTATTATTTATTACAAACATAACTACATGCATTAGAAACAAATAATTACCCTTGCTATTCGATACTCTTTCAAACTGTCTCTGTTATTTATGAAACAACTACAAAGACGACTTAAGTTATGGGCGATCCGGCGAACAGTTCACAATATAAAAAGAACCTGTTTGTAACTCCACCGAGCGAAGTTAAGCTCTTAGTCAATACAACGTATCCAAAGAAGCAACAATGTTTTAATGCTAAATATAGTTTTGAAAGAATTACGGATACACGGATGAAGAATTCTAGACGGTGAAGTGTACAATAAAAGTAGAGATTGAAGTATAAATCAAAACGGCTGTAATTAGAATGCGAAGTGGTTTGTGGCACTGCGTTTCTGCAAGAATCCCAGTTGGACGGCCATTACTCAGTTGCCGGGACACGTTGCGATGGGTATCTCGCGGCTCTAGTACCCCTGCCCCTCCACTATTTAAATATATACATTATGCAAATATCCCACTACAAGATCCGATTCCTTGATACAATTTCACCCTGGATACTTAACCATCTGTATATTTACACACAATACGGCAAGCTCTAACAAAGCATATCGTTTTAACTATTGCCTGTATATAAAGAGAAACGTACATTCCTTTTACCTTGGGAAACACACAATGCATTCAGTATGGGAGATTGCTTTAGAATCAAATGTCATACCGATGTTTCTTGAAGTTGTGCACGTAGTTAAAGAAAGTAGTCATTACGATTTATTTTCCGACGACAATTTATCGGACGGATGAATTGCTAGAAACGATTTGTCCAACTGTTCAAAGCCTTAAGGGATGACCGAAGTACTGAGAATGATTTTCTAAACTATCTGTGCTATAAATTGAAATTTGACTAAACTAAAACCTGGACAGAAATTACAGTTTTAATTTTCAGTTTAATTTGTTGTATTTAATCGTACGTTTCCATTGTTTTAAAAATAACATGTTCTGTCCTTACTGTATCGCGGGTTCGACTCCCGATGAGGTCGTTGAGATTTTTCAATTGGCATAATCCTTCAGGTGGCACTATGGCCCTGAGGTCGACTCAGCCTCTAACAGCAATGAGTACCAGGAGCAATCCTGGGGGTAAAGGCGGCAGGTGCGTAAGGCTGACAACCTTACCACCTTCATGTGCCGAATGTCCAAAATCTGGGAGCCTCAACCTCCTGGAACCCTCTGGACCTCCATGGCCTGTATAGGGATCACTTTACCGAATGTCCAAAATCTGGGAGCCTCAACCTCCTGGAACCCTCTGGACCTCCATGGCCTGTATAGGGATCACTTTACTTTGTCCTTTGTCCGCCGCCGTGGGTGAGTCAGTAGCACGCCTGCCTTCCACTCCGGCGGCCCGGGTTCGATTCCCGGTCGGGTGATTTTTCAGTAGTGAAAGATCCCCTCCCCGGGTTCAGGACTGGGTAGGTTAAGTCTTAGGTTAAGATAATGCACATTGTGCGCGATTCCTTAATTATTTACTTTGTCCTTACTGTAAATAATATTAACTCATACTTTTCTATGTTTAATAAATAATTTTTTTGAATTAGTGTAAATAATTATTTATTCTAAGTTAGTTTATTGCATTGAACTGAACTGCCTGAGCACATGCTTTGTTTCTTCGGGTGGCGTTCGAAATCACATTTGTAGCAATTTGTAGCAATAAAATTAAAAATATATATTAATATGTTTCTGGGACATTATTTAATTTTTAAAAAATCTGAAATCTATCTCCTCTGACAAATATTAAAATATGACCCTGAATTTGTTTGTGACATTCTGAGATGCTTTGTTCACAAAATTACTAACGGGTTTTTAAACATTATTTATACTTTATGTTAAAAAGATATTTTACATAGGAAAATGGGAAGTTTGAAAAAAAGGTAAACCAGCACTTCTGTCATCCCTTGAGCTTTGCGCTCTGTGGTCGAAAGATTAGTATGATGTTTTTGGAGCCAGGGATCTTGGGTTTATAGCTAGCTGCAAGCAATATGGCTCTTTCAGAATAACCACGCCAATGAATATACATATATTATATTCTCATATAACAGATGTTATATTTCTCACAAGAAATCATTAGGGAAACAACGAGTGAGTTATCTGTACAGCGGGGTCACGTGGGTAGATTGAAAGAGCCATTGGAATAGAAGGGTGTTGAAATTTTCGGCCGTGAAAACCAGAACCACATGTTCATCATGGCTGCAAATAAACCACTGGTCTCGCATCACAGGTTATTTATTAAATTATGATCGATCTACACTGACTTAAAGTTAGCCCCATCTCCCAAATACTCCCATTCTGATTCATCAGCCATGCAGGTGTGGCCTAGTCCTGACAGAATGACGATTCATACCATGGTAACCATGGTCTTCATATTTCAATTCTCACTCTCTGTATCTCTCTACCACTCCATTTCCATCTCTCTCTCTCTCTCTCTGTCCACATACCTCTCCCTCTCTCGCGCCTTATCTCGATATCTCTCAATCTCTCGATATCTCTTTCCACTCTTGATAACTAATTCCATATCGATGAAAGAGGAGGTCCCCCAGCTAAATTATTGGCCATATCACAACCATCCTATTTCTTTCTTTCTGTCCTAGTTATTCCTTACGTGATAAGCGGAACCACATTGCTGCGGATCCAAAGAGAGTAAAAGAATTTAATCGTTAAAAACAATGTGAGAAACGGCGTTCTGCTGTTGCTTCCGCGCTCTCAAACATTTACATTCTGATGTACCGGTGAGTTTTTCTATCTCCTTAATGGCATCAATCTATTTTCTCAGTACTATTTCATGAATGTAAGTTATGAATCAGCCTTCATAATCAGTCTGTCCCCACCCCAGTCTAACTTAACATACCTCAAGTAAGCACCGCGCAGTACGCAATATATTACGCTTTGCGACTGTGTTTCTGGGCGCATATGTGCTACACCACTAACAATAGCTTTATAAATATGCCTTTACATCTTCGATTGGATCAGGCTGAGACTCACTATAGAAACGCATCTTTTCTCTTTCTACAGCTTCTGTAATCCTCGTTTTATAAACTGTATAAATTCGTCTACTGCATAATTCATGATCGTGGAGTCTGTCTGGCTTCCTTTCCCTTTCCAATCATGATGGACGACGTGATAAGCACCGTGTTATTACGAGTAGGATTAAGGTCTGGTCCCACCCGGTCACCAAGGGCTCTAAGTCTTCCCATTTGTCCTCGCGTAATGGTACATTTTTATGGTCTTTGGATTTATGGGGCAAATGGCAGGGGCAATATTACCTTAAAACGTACAGTAAGTGGCAGCGACTGTAAAAGTTACGGCTGGTTAATATGCCAGCCGATGATGTCGTCACTTCTACAAGGTATTCGTGGAATTCTACATAATACCTTGGAACAAGTTTCTCCATTCTTGCAGCCACTCTCTAGTATACACACACAGGCATCTTGCCATTATTTGCAATGCCATGCTTCAGTTAAATCTTTTGGGTTTAATTAGGTTCATATAATGACGTCCAATCAGTACAATAGTGTTGTACAAAAGATTAACTAACTAACCAACCAACCAACCAACCAACCAACTAACTAACTCCATGGCACTACATCCCTGAAGGGACAAGGCCTACCACCCGACCGCTGAGTCATCTACTATAAGCGGGTGGCACAGTTGTGGGACATGTGGTCAGCATGCAGACACCAACGGCCGTTAATGGTGGTTTCCATGACCAGTTTACAAAGACAGGTGTAAGATTATCTCGTTCCAATAGTCTGTAAAATTTACCTTATTTTTCACTTAATTTTACCTCATTTCGAAGGAGTTTACAATAGAAGCGAAATGTCATTACAATCAATAGTGTGACTGATATTTAAGGTCATCATTAAGATTTAGGTCACCATCGCATGAATGAGTTACTTTCTTAGTGCAGATACGTAAATAACAAGGGAAGAGACAGGGACTGAAGATAACTGAAACAGTCGCAGCAATTTATGGGAAAAGCAGTATAACGAAAAAAGTATGATCATTTCCAGATTTTATTCACTGAACCTTTAGAATCAATAAAAATAATTGTAGGCCTAATGTGTTTGTTAGGAAAATGTGTATATACCGGTATAATAAGTGTGTTTGTACAAATAAAATAAAATAATAAAACGCTAATACGAGGATTGGATCAATGAGGGCAATAAATATCAATCGCTTTCGTAAGATAATCTAAAACACAGAAAATATTTCTTTATTATTCTATTTATTGCAGGTCTATTACACATAATAAACACACACGATTTACTTCAAAATAACGCAAAGTTTTTTTTTTCTCCATAAATTGTCTTTAACTCTGTAACATAGACACATTAAGCCATGAAAACATTGTTCTGTCTATTTAGGATGTTTATAGCAAAATATAAACATAATAACTTCAATCCATTGAATAAAGACCAGGCGTAAAAACTAATGGGAAATGTGTCTTTAGCCACATGAATGACAAAGCATACATACCTCAGGACTGTTCCTGGTACTCATTTTTGTAAGACGCTGATCTCATCCTGGAAATGAAATGCTAACACAAGGATTACTCTAAATAAACCCTAGTAGTCCTTGTAGAGGATGAGCGGTTTAAGGGGATTTCAGTAGCCTATTATTTATAGGAAATTACCAACATTTTAAAATTAGGATAGTAAAAGAATGTGGAAAAATTATTAGGATATATCAATTAACTTCAACATCACTGTCAACAGATACATAGTAATCTGGTGGAAGGAATAGTGTTATTTGCGAGGAAAAAATAAGCCGGCCTACTATCATGTATTCATACTAAAGACATCAACGTTCAATATCATTCGATCTTTGTCTTATCTGTGTATCTGTCTCTAACATTCGTCCTTTATCTGCTTTACGATTGCTGTAAGAATTATATATAGCATATATTGTGTTCTCGTATTGACTTGAGGCATCCTAAAACAAATATCCAAGAATATACTGACTGCCTGTAACTTGACAAGCCGATAGGCTATGATAAATAGGCATAATTAGTTACACCTATGGGATACGGGTAGGCCTATAACATGTATGAAGTTATTTCATTAAAAGTGTGCCTCCGCTCTTTTCGGTTTGGTCTATAGCTGCAGTATCTTTCCAGATCTGATCTCGTTATAATATTAAAATAATTGACTACTTCGCCTAGTTCGCAAGTGTGGCGTTTTACATCCATATTGAGAACTGAACTCGAGATCTTAAGGTTTTTTGCATAATGCTTCAACAAAATATGCCACATAAATGTGATTTTGCTGCTACGGCTACTACTAATACTACATTACTACTACAACAACTACCAATAGCACTATTTCTATCACTACAACTGCCACCAATAATTATAACGGGCTACTTTTAAGAATTGCTAATTATAATGATAAAGATGATAATAATAAAATTATCCTTGAGATATTATTTACAGTGTTAGGAGTTAAGCAAATAACTATAACCAGGGGAAGATAACTCGTAATGAGGGGGAAGAGAATGGTGATGGATTGGGGATTATGTGCTAATTATTGACAAATTCTGAAACACAAACACAGTGTTTTTATCTGTCACAGGATCACAATTAATAATTGACTGTAATATTCTGTAGTCGTATTAGAAGAGCAATCACAAACCTGCCATCCTATAGCATAGCATCCACTTTTCCCCTTTTTTTCTGGTGAGAAATTATTACATAAATCATTCTGATACTCAAAATTCATCGTTAACTAATTTGCATAGTGTTCCTGTAGCGGGTAGCCGATTCCTGAGAAGTTGAAGCCCAGAGATACTCCTACAATAGGAAATGTGAACGCTAACAAATATGCCTGTATACAAGACTATCTTCTGTTAGTGACCAGTCAGTAGTCAGCTATGGGGTCAATCGCTTTTTACTTGAAACGTCCTTATGAAAATACAATTTATTTAAGTCTGCCAAGTGGAGCTGGCACAGAATATAGGTTACCTGGGTACGTGGTCAAGTATTTCGTGCCTCTAATGGCGACGAGCTGATAACCGTAATAAATTATAATTATAGTAATGCTAAGATAAAGAAGCAGCTACCTCCGGTCACGAAAGCCGTGGGAGTCGGCAATCGGTATGCCGACAACATGCCCCAAATCATGTCATTTGCTTATGGTAAATGGTTCACCGGTCGCAAGGCAAGTCTAGTCCCACAATGGATGTAGATAGGATTGCCACCCCCACGAGTTGGAACCTGAGTCTTAAGGGTTTTGGTACCTCATCTCCAAACTACGGATGAAACAATAACTTCTCCGGTTATATTTTTAAAACTCATATGCTTAGCGAAGTACATAAGGTAGACAATGTTCCAACAATCTCAAGCGTAAAGAATAAAAAAGAACATGCTATGAATTGTGTAATGTTCTGTCACAGAAACAATGCGTATAGACTTCTATTCTATGCTCATTACAAGCAACATGAAGATTTTGAATTATATGATGTGTAGCCCATTTGTTAGTCTCGGACATAATATCAAGATACTAAATATCTGACAAAATGACAACTGTTGTGTTTTAACCTTCCTAGTACCAGAAGAAATATGACCCCCAAATACATATTTGAAATAAAGAAGTACTGTATATGTTTTATCCCTCAGAGTCAACTGCATACAATAATGTTTTATTAATTCTTTATAGCCTATTCTCAATGCATATTTTTTTTTCACTGAGCACCTTTGTAGTCGATGAGACCCCATTCAGAATTGGGTTTTTTCTTTGAATATAAAATGCTTATAGGCCTATATGTGTATATACATATATATATATATATATATATATATATATATATATATATATATATATACACAAGTATAGAGTCTCTGTTTTCAATGTTAACATATTAATATGCCATTTCATTTAATCAATACATTGCGACACTACCAACATGTCCCGTGTAAATTATTTAGGGTACTCACTGCAACAAAGATTCCCTGAGAGTAGAAAGGTTAAATTTAAAAATGCTTACAAACATAGATGTCCTGTTTTCAAGAAAAATTACTATGTTTTACTCCAGTTTAATAAAATAAATTAAAATACTATCCATATATCAAGTGTAAATTAATCGTTGGAGCAAAGATAACCTGCTAATAGGAAGGTTAATGCAAGGAGTTAACAGACACATATTCTATGTGAATTGTCCACTGACATTCCAAGTGGTGAACTGAGATTCGCGCTACACCAGATACGTGTGATTTCACACTGGATTTGCTAACTCTCCACCACAACTTTAACTTGTAGGATTTTTTCACTGTTATTATACATCAACCCTCATTCTCACCCCATCTCTTTTTCTACCCCTTCCTGCGGGATCAGTCAAATCTGAATTGTTAATGTAAACGTCTCGGTCGAGGCTTGTCAGTTTGCTGAGAGCTGAAGCGAAGCGTTCAGAGGAACACAAAGTGTATTTATAAAGTGTGTTCTGTGTCATATGGTCAGGTGTGGTGCAAATATGGAGTATGTAAAATAATAGTTATGGAATATTTATCCAGTAATAAACCAAGATATTAATTATTGAAATATTAAAGAACCCTAGTGATATCAGTCATCCAACATACCGAGCATTTCCTGTAATTATTCTTATATTAGCGACCTCTGAATCTTAGGATTTTCTTCCATTTGTTTTATCTTTCGTATCACATTCTTCTTATTCTTTCACTCTTTTATCCTTGCTGAAAAAAGGTCTCTATCGCCTTATTCTTGTCACTTAGATAATTTAGGCATACTTAAAGATATTTCCGCGTTAATCAAACATACATTCGATCACAAATCATGCTCAATCTTCCGGTACACTTAACGATAAACAATCATATACATATACCGAGGAGGTACCGGGGATCGAACTGGGCCTGCGGATCCATAGCCAGCGACGCTAACCACCAGAACATGCAAGTGGTTACAGATGCAGATAGATTCTTCGTAAAATGAAATGTATTTTTTTTAGAACTAAAATAATAGTAGCCTACATTATGCAACAAGTCTATAAAGGCAATTATTAAGATAAGAGTATGTTTATGAAGCGAACAACGCGAGTTTCATAATTTTCATAAGAGTATCTTCATTAATTATTTTTGTTCCATCATAATTGTTTAAATTTTGAGATTTTAAATTCACTCAAACAAATGGTCATACTTAAGCCCGCCATGACCTCCGCAACAGCTGGTTATAGTTCTGGTCTTCTGCGACAGATGGAAGCTCATGTCGTCGGTCAAATCGAAGCTTTCTTTTCGTCATTTTTATGAAGCTAACGGATTCTGACAAGAAGAAATGAATTCAGTTTAGTATGATATTAAAATTAACACGAACAGAATTGATTTGATTTTAAATACAGTCTACTTATTACGCAGATTTCAACTGCTACCACCAAGGTCTCAAGAACGTTCCGTGTTCGATATTAATCGATTCCACTGAAGAACTGTCGAAATGAGTGTCATTATGACACCGTTACGTCACACGTAATACGAGTATTATAGTATGGTCGAACAAAAACTAAATTAAAGTACTACATAACAACATTGCATAGACCTTGGTTTGAAGGGAATACATTTTTCAAAACCTGAGAAACTCTTGGTGACTGTTGAAGTTCAACTGATGTTAAATATATATATATATATATATATATATATATATATATATATATATATATATATATATATATATATATATATATAATTTGCTCAAATTAATCTCTTTCCGAAAGTTTACGCATAATTCGAGTGTGGTACATTCAGTCTGTGTGTAACTTATCGATTGCCAAAAAAGAAGATATCTTCGAAAAATAAATGTTGGTATGCTGACAGTAAGACGAATCGCTCAAGAAAAACCCAACATTTCACAGCCCTGACTGTCTTGGCATATTCCTATTTTCCCCATAAGCCTCACATGAAACTAAAAGGTCATTCTGAGAGACGCCTATCACTCGGATGGGTGGGGGGGAGAGAGCTGTCAGTTCGATCTCCCGTTTTTTTTTTACTATGCATAACATGGAGAAGCTATTACTATGCAAAAGGAGGGAACTTCCATTTTACGACATACTTTGACCGAATTTCCGTAAGAATTGGCCCATTCGATTCTTTGAAGGGGTCACTTCCTGCGACAAATGTTATGCTTGTTTATTCGATCAGAAGGAGTAGAAAAAACTTGAGATATTCAAGTTCCCTCCCCCGGCTGAGAAAGAATGGACTGTTATATTACTGCACAGAAAGGGAAGCTCCAAAACATATGAAATAGTTACAATATTTTGAACTGCTCCCAAGAGAGGGACGTTAAATCAATGTTTCATATTCTCTATTAACATTAAGCATGTTACCTCTCTTACTAAGAAAGTAAATATACAAGGAGTCGTACCTTGAGCGATTAAAGAAATGTTATCAGTGCAGATTGCTGGTCACTCATCTCAGTACAAACATTTATCACATTTATGCCCGGTTTATATAAACTCGCGAAATACCTACGGGTAAACTATCCAATGGGCAGAATTTACACAAGGATAACTCTTACAAACTGAAATAATTTAAAGATAACGATCACCCACAGTTATGGCGAGTTTCTAGATAAATGTCCTTTGGGTAAATATGAAAATGACAGAAAACATGTTTCTATAAAGTAGGGTTAGATCTTTCCAAGGGTAGGCATAAATTTTTAGCTATTTACAAAGAAATATTGAGAACGTTGTTGCTTAGGTGCATTTTGCTTAAGGCAACTCTCATGAACTGTGTCCAATTAAATCTCGTTCAAAGAGAAAATGTTAGAAGTGTGGGCCAACTGAAAATAGTTCCTACAATGTCTGCATAGCAAGGTAATCGCATTAGAGAATCTGTACACAGGGTGTCCACAGAAATTTCAAAATAAATGTCCTTGACTTTCCATGACCAGAAACTTAGATTTCCCTGACCTCAAGAATCCATTTTTTCAAGGTTCTTTGTATTTACAAATCCAGCCTCATCCATCCCCATATCAAAAATGAGAAGTGATTGACTCAAGCACTGAAAAGAAAATTGCTTGCACAGTATGGGTTATAGCAGACTCGGAGCAAAAAATGTCCCTTGCATTTTGCTCACTGGAGCTGGTATTTTCCCTGACTATTCCGTATTTTTTTTACAAATTTCCCTGACTTTTTCCATTATTTTACAGAATTCTCTCACTTTCCCGGACAGATTTCAATTTCCCCCGACTTTCACTGACTTTCCAGAAAGTGGACACCCTGGTACAACATAATAATGGTACTAAACAGGAGTTTTCCTGAAATTTCACAAGAACAAGCAGAAATAAAACGTACGAACGTGTGCATTCTTCAGGTGAATACTTATTCACGTTTAACAATAATAATAATAATAATAATGATTATTATTATTATTATTATTATTATTGAAACTTGATTTTGGTGGAAGAAGACGCACGTGAGCCATGTGACTTGGTGACTTGCACATTTAGTTAATGCATATTTGTACGCATACGTGACATGCTGTATGGCAGGGGATGGGGCATGATGGCTTAGCCTCTAGTCCCTTCTCTGTGTTCCTGATACACACATTATCGGCTGCTTTGTGACCTAGTCCCAGGGATTAAGGCGGCCAACTGTGTAGCATTAACTGCCTCCATACACTACGCCCGATTACGCGAATCAGTCTCCCACTACCTTTTACACATCCAGTCCTAATACACTGCTTTCATAATTTAATTGCCGCTAATTCACTACTTTATATTAACAACTACGCGGTGTTTTCAATTTGTATAACCCGGGATTTAAGAGGCCTGTTTCACCAAAGTACAAATTGAAATTTAAGTTCCCACGGCTACAACTATAGTTCACCGGGTTCCACAAAACAAGACTGTAATAAACTGTACCAAGTGGAGGCGACAAGGCTTCCAAAGATCCAGTATATCTTTGATACATTTTAAAATGTTATGAATTTGAAAAGTATTAACAAATATAACAACCCTTGGGGGTCGTGCGCAACACGAAAGAAATAAAAGTCACTAAATTGTAATAATAAAATATCATCTCCATAGTTTAATGTTCAGAAGAACGGTAAATTATTAAAATATCGTTTCATTGAGTCGTTGGGCTCTTGCCACTATGGTTGTAAAACAGCGAAATTGAAAAAAAAAAATTAAAGTGAATCATCTAGTTAATTAGTTGTCAGTACAGTAAGTTTATGTGCAAACAGTAGTAATTTTCATCAAATTAAGTCAACAGTGAATATTATTTTTTAGTTTAAAATAATGTATTTTTCAGTTTTTTTACACCCTAAAATTATTGTAAGTAGACCTTGAAAATATTTTTTGGGGGCAAAATTGTTAGTGCCGCCACTGCATGCAAAAAAAAGTTATTCCTACAGTGGTCCTGTCTATTATGTAGTTCAGGATTGCAAAGCTACTTCACCTGCATTTTGTTTTCACTTATCTGCAATCTGAATGAATCGAACAACACAGGTTTCCACAGATCCCACTATCCAGGTAGAAATTCGTGTCAGGCAATTCCTAAAATGTTACAGCCTAATTGTACCATATGGTAATTCGTCAAAACCTAATATGAACCAGTTTTTGCTGTACCGCTAACAGTACAAAATCATAACCAAATTTGATATTAAAGTGGTGCTAGAAACTTATTCAATTATTCTTTTTATTTCGTACATATATATTCTATAAATGGTGTTGTCCTATTAGTTACAATGAATACTTGCCACATTGAACATGTCCCCAAATAGCCTATAGTTAATCCCAGTAAGCCAGATAATATAACTGTTCTCTGGTATTTTTACAATCTCCACAGGGAGGACGGTCTATTATCAAGATGAAATTGATTTATATATTTTAAAAAAGGAATCAACCTCTTCCAAACTAACTTGTATAAACAAATATTCAATTTAGGCGACTAAAAATCACTATAAATACTAGATCAACATCAAAACAGTAACAGCTCATAGACGCACTGACCAGTATATTATTGAATAACAAATGAAGACACTTTCTATTAGAGGAATAAACTTCGTCAACGAAACGATCTTTAAAATCACCTGGAAGCGAAAGAGTAAATTGTATTACAGGAACAGATATTACTGATATTCGTTACTACAACGATAACGCAAACAGTACGCGGTGAAATGTGCAAAATGGCCCATTTCTTGCGACCTACTGTAGTGGGACTAATGTTTTCTTTAGGACGAAATATCGCGCCACAAAGTGCCTGGTATAAATAGTCGGGAAAGGGTTTAAATAATTGGGGAAAAAAGATTCAATACTTTTAATACTAAATTGGTGACATAAATTAACAAGTCTAGGCTACTTCAAACACTAACAGATGCATAATAATAAGTAGTATGTGTATGTTAATACATTACAGGTACTATCTAAATTAATTGCAATCAGATATCGCTTCAAACTAAAAAAAAAGTACTTCTAAGCATCAAACATAAAATATAATTATTATAAACATTTTAATGTGGCGCGGTGCATTTCCACTATTCAAAATAAAGTTTCCGAGTTCTATTCAATACTGCAAAAACAGCTTGTCAAGGATTTGAGTGCTCCCGGAAATTCAAATTTACCTTGCAGTTAATAGTTTATCCAAAGACATTCCGTATTTGTCCCTATCCAGTATAATATACTGCTTTTATGAAGTGCAGTCCCTATACAGAGTAGTTTCGAGAATACTGGAGATCTAGTTTTAATATATTATTATAGAAGTAACACTGGTAGTGGATCACTTTTAGCGGACACTAGCACCATCAAAACCAAAATTTTAAACATAGATAACTATGAAATATTCAATGATTAGTAAAATGCATTACTGAATGGAAAAATCACAGTGTCACTTGCATAGGCTAATAGTAGATTCTCAACTAATAGTAGATTCTCAACTACTGTCTGTTCAATGATAACGATACCGATAGGCATATATAGGCATACGGTTCAGAAGACGTCTGCCATTTAAAATCGCTAATTTTAAATCTCAAACTGAACGCTATCACCCGCATCAACCAAATATTTTTAATATATCACTTAATCACTTATAATAATGAACTGTATTAATATACATTAGTGAATTATATTAGTCACTTATTCCGAGAAAGTCTCAAGTGTTATGTATGTTATTTATAAGTAACGTATAGATAAAATCATAGGAACGACACTGTGACAACGACATTAAAAGCTCATTCTTAATTTCAAAATAGACTATCTACTATCAGCAAATTGTACGAATATTAGAATATTCATTTTTATCCATATTCTGTATCATCCTATCCAAGATGGGGGAAAAAGTGCAGCTAAAACCTTGCGAATGTGGTATTATTAGTGGCCCAGTCTCGAAACGCCTTTATAACGCATCAAGCATGGCAATGTAGCATTGAGAGTTCGCAGCAGCGTTTGACAATGGAGGGTGCTCCTCGAAAATTCTGACGTTAAGCGAGTTACACTAATCCCTTTAACTACTCAAACTGAAAAATGCTACCAACTAACATAACTTTAATAATTAAAATATAACATAGACTCAAAGGCAGAGATCATATCCTAGATACAGGCTAAATAAAACACTAAGCAATTTCTCAGCAAGGATTCTGATGACCTAAAATTGTTTGAAAAATGACCCTGAATTTTAAAGAAAATGACTTAATGACTCTAAAGAATGACCTAAAAGCTGATATTTTATTTTTTAAAAATTATTGTTGTACACAAAGTTATAGACTAATTTGTACATAATTGTAAAAAACTATGAACGCAGAAAGGATGTTGTAGGTCTAAAAACTTTGTTCTTTGTTCTTGATTGGAGCATTTGAGGAGAAAAATAAGAAAGTAGTTTTTAAAATAGGTCCTACAAAAAATGTTGCATTATACTAACCTAGTAATTTATTTAAATATTACCCTATGAGAAAAAAAGACGACAAAGAAAGTTAATATACTCAATGCAAATGCATGAAAATGACTAAATAAGGAAGGAAATGACACGAAAATAACAAAATAATGACGAAAAATTGAAATAAATGCCCTAAAAATATAAAATGGCATAAAATGACAAAAAATGAACTAATGAAATTGCATTTCTATCATTTAGAGGCCATGGTTAGGATTTATTTACAAGTTGGCATTGTCTAAGCAGCATCAACAAAAATATGACATGTCATTAGAATCCGGGCCCTGGTAATAAATTTCCAAACGACATCTATCAATGGGATTGAAAAATATTAAGAATTCGTATCTCTTGATTGGCTAACTCAGAGGGTCTTCTATCATGTTGACGAAATTTTAAATATACAGGTAGATATAGAAACCTAATTTAACACTATGACAATGTCAATAGCATTATTTTGCTTCTTTATTATTATTTTTCAAATGTTATAAGTAAAGCCCGGATTTTCATGCACTATCAAACTTAAAAACATGCATGCATTCATGCACTATCGTATCTCCAAATATGCACAATGAAGGGCGAAACATGCACTATAAAAAATCCGCACTGTACTGCAATATATTTCAATTTCTCTTAAAAAATATTCAACAATGAATTTTTCCAAATTCTCGCCACTTAAACTCATGCGTTTATCAGTTAGGACATTCTTAAACGCAGAAAAGTATATTTCTACTTCACAAGAAGTAACAGGGGCATGCTTACGGGAAGAAATTTGACTGGGGGTGAGGTCGAATTCCTGTCTCTTACATTTTTTCCACATAATACGTCTTTCACTGTTTTCAGAAGTTTAAGATCAGGATTTGAACTAAGTAGCCTACCTTCTTAAGTTTTTCCCTAACTGTCACACCCATTTCTCCACAACACGATTCCAAAGGTAATTCAACGTCTTCAACAATGGCTAGTGACTGACAAATTCGATCAGTGAACATTCTTTCAATGGAAGGTGGTGAGGGTCGGCGAGTCGGCATTTTCTTTTGTAGCCAGGAGATCATATTACTGTTTATTTAGAGTAAACAGAAGTTTGCACTCTCAAATTGATGCAGGTGGCAGACTCTGTTGCCAAGTCAATCAAATAACAATGGTAATACAATACAACACGTTTACGTTTCTTTGAAAAGTCGAGATTTTAGGGAGGCACATTCATAATATGCACAGTTATGCATGGTAAGTTGATATTATGCACTAAAACCAGAAAATGAGGGTTTATATGCATTAAAAACGTCTGAATATGCTACATTAAGCAAAAAAAATCCAAAACATGCATTATGCATGAATTTTGCCATAAAAAGGCCGAAATATGCAAACATGCACGGAAAAAAAATGGTTATTTGGAATCCATAAGTCATGTAATGAGTAACTACAAAGTTTGAGAAGTGTAACCAAAGTATATAAAAACATGCATTTGCATGGAAATCCGGGCTCTAGTTATAAGTCAGTGGCGGTCATGCCATGGAGATTTTATGCTGTAACAGGAAAAATTTAATCCATAGAGCAAAAGTATCCTAATAAGTTTGCTTGTCTATTTTCCCTTTATACACAGGTAACATATTTCGGTGTTATTCATTAACACCCTCTATAATTTTCAAATCCAAAGGTGGTTTTATACCAACTTCATATTCGGATTATTTGCTGAGGCAAGGAATCAAGGGGATGGGGAATTAACACAAAGAGTAGTAGAGGCCACGCAAGTTAAATATGGACCCCTTCACAGTATGCACAATTTGGATGTTTTCCCTATTCACCTGCGACCTTCACATTTCGATAGCAGGCACCCATAGTGAAGTAGACGTAAATAATACTTTATGAAGGATAGATGGTCATCGAAGTGGGGTAATAGTAGGCCTATAAATTACAGAACCCAATAATATTACAGTATTCTAGCTACAAACTCAACTTATACGTTTAGTATTATTTAAGGGATTTAAATATCATATTAGATAGTAACCTACCACTAGTTCTGGGCAACAGACCACTTAAATGTTTGATGTCAACCTGCTCGTAAACATAAACCGAGCTATAGCGATACTGCTTACGGCAGTCACAGAAAAAATCTAATTTCAGATTCCGCCTCGGTTTTCTGGACGGATTAGGAGAAAATTTACCTATTAACCGTGATATAGGCGAATAGCAAATTTAAAAAAAGTCAAGTTATATTAAAATCTGTACACCAGTAAAACATATTTTTACTTCCTCTGCCCGTATCATAAATACTATACGTAGAGAAGGTATTATTTTCGACACTGAAATTCGAAGTTGAGATTTTAATATAAATAAACGTTTTAAAGCCCCCTGAATCCAAGAATGCTATTTTCAGAAACATGTCTCTGTGTATGTGTCTGTATGTGAAAAGCCTAGCTCGAGAAAAAAAGTGGTATTAAAAATAATTTTACATTTGGATTAGGTATTTGTTGGGGATGTGACACGAAGAGTGGCGACGACATTATCTTATTTTTATTATCACTTTACATGAAGAAAAATTCGTTTTTCCCGACTTTCTCGACAACTTCTCTTCTTATAGCAAGAGCTAAAACTTTTATTTGATTTTTTCGTATAAATTCTTTGAAGGGTAGTTATAAGCCAGGTACCGTTCATACCAAGTCAGTCTTGCCTGGTGAACAATAAATCTTTGCATCAGGCTAAAACAACTGACTACGCATTCCTTACAGTACAACCTCTTAATTATTTATAAGAATGTAAAGTGAGAAAGGTGTAAATTGTTATCAGAGGAAATGGATTTCTTACAGCGGTGAGCAAAACATTGAAAGTTAGAAAAATCAGATATAGTTATAAGAGAAAAATTAGTATCAAGAATTCTGTTTTAGACTTTGTAAAATATAAACAATTAAATTGGTGTGGACATGTAAGCAGAATGGAAGAAGAACCAGAGCCAGGCATCGAAACTCGTGAATGCAAGAGATCAGCATAGGAGTGACTACAAGATATCAATTGGATTTACAGAGACGATTGGAGGGAAAAATAAAACTTTAGGCTCAGAAAGATGTTAACATTGTACTCTGTATACGGTGTGTTAATGAATACCACCGAAATACTTTACCTGTATATAGAGGGGACATTGACAAGCAACTTTTATTAGGAGAATTTTGCTCTATGACGTAAAATGTGTGTACTACAGGGCATTAAAGTCATTATAAGGTGCTCATAAGTCAATAATTATGCGAAATAGGGTTAAAATTTCCATTAAATTGACTTCATGCCTTCCTAATGATCCATAAAAACCTGATTCGTAATCATTCATCCACAGCTATTACATAATTTAGAGTTTTCATAATCTGCAAAATTTATAGACTAATCTCATGACTGGCCGTCACTGCATTATTCTTTTTTTTTTTTATTTATTCATAACTACTGACTGCAGTGTTAACAACGAAGTTCCTTTCTTTTGTATTTTTTCCTAATGTTAGAAGTCAGTGGCGGCCATGCCCTGGGAGATTTTATGATGTAACAAGAAAAATTAAATTCATAGAGCAAAAATCTTCTAATAAAAGTTGCTGTCCCCTCTATACACAGGTAAAATATTTTGGTGTTTTTCATTAACACTCTGTATAAGTAAATAAAACTTTTCCTGCATAACATGAAAAAGAAAAAAATTTAAAACAACCTTATAGTTCTGGTGAGGCTCTACAAGGGAATATTTTAAACAGTCTACCACATAAATTCCCTCCTCTGGGCGAATGAAGAGGACATTTAGCATTAATCGTAGTTTAAAGTCACGTACACGTGTACCAAAAGAGAAAACCGAAGTGTCACGAAGTTGATGACTTAAATATACCGAAGCAATTAATTTATAGAAACTTGTCTACTGTTAATGGATTTCCACGCTGGTCACTCACGAGGCTAATTTTAAAGCTTCTCTACACTGAAACATGAAATCCACGTTCTCAGCAAGCATAGGGTTAATGAAAATGTATGCGGGGCTGTCAAGCTTATTTCGTGGGGAATACTGTGCACACTGGACACAACGGGTGATGCGAATAATTGCCAAGTCCTGCCCTGGGGGAAACAGGTCCACTTGATGCTATCATTCCATATTAACTCTATATTGTACTACACATCTTCACTGCTGTAATCTTCCTCCAGATGAGTTTAAATAAAGTTTTAATTTACATAATTATTGTAATAATAATTACCACCGACTGGTGTTATCTCTTGCGTTTCCTTCTTGTTTAAACAATTGACGCCGCACTTGTGGGTTTATAAAGCTTTATTCCTGATTTTTATCAGTGTCATGGCTGAGAATAATAATTGCTTGTTTAGGTGTAATTATAAAATTACTTGCGTCTTACTTAGCTCCTGTTCATTTAAACTCGTACTTAAAAATATCAGCACGTATAAGTGTAATTGTCTCGCAAAAAGACAGTCATTTTAAGAAAGCTCAAGCGCTATCAGAGAATACGCTTGACAAATGATCAAAGAGAGCAAAACACGAACCGAGATGTCCTATCGCCTGGCATATACTGAAGGAAACATTTTTAGAAAATAGAAGCTTGCTATAATGACATTTCTACACAGTGTTCCTGAAACCCGAAGTTAATAGCCTATTACAGTACATGCGTACGGTTTACGTGTGTTGTTGGATGCATTTCAGGAATGGTAGAAAGTAATATCCATGATTATATGGTTCATTTTCTTTTGTGTTTAGGCTACAGTAATGGTTTTGTCGTACATTCCGTTGTTAATGGACCCTGCAGTGAATACTTATTGTTTTCTGTTTTAAACTATGCCGTAGGTTTTAGAGAACGTATGAACAGTATTTTGTGTTTAAGAATTCACACTATCTGGCTGGAAGTAGATTTGAATTCGGTAGTCCTGGATTAATGAATTACACGAACCACTCGTTCACAATGACAGCTGCTAGGATAATTTCGCATTCTACATTACTAGTAATACACTTCTTTTACAAAAGGACATGGATTCTAACAAATAAACGATATCCTACTTAGTAATTCAAAATTGAGAATCACTAACCAAAAGATTTACCTAACCCTAAGGACGTGATGTGGTTTTCTATGACAATAAAATGGACGGCAGTTAGGGATACCGGGTAAATCTCAGCCTAAATTCCTTATTTCTTCAAAGGCAATCCGGTCCAGGGGAAGGGAAAGCAGAGAAATACTGCTTGGAGACACTTTGAACTGTTTATATAAAAACACTAAAATGCACTAACATAAATATTTTAATTATGCATGTTTTAAATGCTATAATCCATCCCATAACACCTAGTGTAACTTCTTAGAAGGGCTACAATAAATACTAATTGAGAATTCAAATGTGTGCTAAGGGTTATGACCAGAATCCACGCTAAAAATCATGCAATACCCAGGTTATAACAAACTAAAAAGAGAAAGAATAAGCTATTTGCTGAAATATTTGGAAATATATATAGCCTAACGCAATGTTTATAAAACAGAGCCATATTGACTTATTTAAATTACTAAAATGCAGTAACGCCCCCTTGTCAATATTAAGTCTTTAAAATGTTGAAATCAAATATATTTCAACATTTTAAAGACTTTAATATTGACAAGGCGGCTGCATTTTAGTAATCTATCTAAAGCGGAAACAGACGAAAGCTAAATAAGAAAATAAAAATAATAAAAAATAAAAAAGGATCATCTTTAGACAGACCTATAGGCCTACGGAAAGAAGAAAAATAACTGGTAGCAATAACAAAGATGCAATGTAGACCATATGTGACAATGTACTTGTGGTACCTCATCTTTGCCAAGAAACACATACCAAAGTTTACACAATGGATTGGAATACAATAATACAGGCCAAAGTAAATTTATGCCATGTATCGGTAAGCGAAGGAAAATCGATGCCATAGCAATTTAAAAATAAAGATTACGATTGGGGGTCAAGAATGTGGTTAAAAGCCCGTATATCTACTGGATGTTTCACCATAAAATAAAAAAACCATTAGAAAATTATATGGAGGTAATTTTTATCCGGATAGATGAGCCATGTCTGCCTACGTATGAGAGTCCAGCTTCCCTTCCGAGTGGGATGACATGGGGAACTGTATGACTTAGTTTGCAATTACAGGGAGATAAAACAGAGCCATTTGTCGTGGATGTCAACCATTATGTTGCTTATCAGCAACAGTAAGGTACCTGTACTTGAGGCAGAGATGACCCACTCCAATAACCTTTCCAAAACAAACACTTCAACTGGTTGGTGGGAAAAAGAGTATAAGGTATACTTTATTTGAAAAGTATGAACACAGACGTATTCATTTTGGGTTATTTCTGCATTTCGTGACGTTCGCGAAAGAAGAATCACTACAATAGGGGGAAAAATCATCCATCGAGCATGACTGGGTTTGAACCGCCAACCTTCGGATTTAGAGTCAGACACGCTACCTCTAGACCACCGCGGCCGACAAAAATATGTAAGCTTATATATATATATACACACACACATTTATATACATTACTTACTTACTTACTTACTCAATGGCAATAGAAAATTCCTAAGTAAGCTAAAGGAATATTATCTATTTCATGGAACCCGAAGGTTCATTGCCGCGCTTACCTGAGTCCGCCATTCAACCCTATTCTGTGCTAACTGGGTAACATATATACATACATACGTAAATATATATATATACATATATATGTAATCTTATGTATATATAAACTAACTCCGTCGCGTTAACATCCCAGGAGGGACAAAACCTACCACCCGACCGCTGCATCACCTACCACAGGCAGACGGCAGGATTGGGGGCATGTGGTCAGCATGCCGACACCATATATACACACTTGTGTATATATCATATATATTATAATATAAAGCTGTTTTCAGCTTTCAGGAAAATGTATACAGTATAGGCCTATATATATATTTTTTTTAATGGCGAGACACATTTTTCACAGAAAATCATCTTTATAATTTTAGTATTAAAGTAGGTAAATAAAAACATGGTAGGCTATAATATGAAGTTAATGTTTGGAAATTGTAACCGTGGCGATTCTACAGAGTTCCTTGAGATGAAGGAGTGCAGTGGTTAGGCAGCAGTGATCCCCTGAAACGTGTTCTGATCCAGGGAAGCTGATTGGGGGGAGGGGTAGTGTGAGCCTCGCTGAATCCGATGAATGAGTTGTTAGATTAAGGGGGAGTCACAGGACACCTATTATATTTGGGTGTTAGTTTGTCGTACGGCTCCAGACAACAATGCAGAGCAAGGCCCGCTTATCTGAGAACACAGCACTGCTTTATATTTAGAGAATGGTTTAGGCTGCAGATGTTGGCCGCTTAACCTTAATACTTGCTTGGTATTAATTCAATAACTACTACAACCACGAGACAGATGGCAGTCGTTAAATATCGATAACAGTAAATATTACTAATATTAGAACGATTTATGTTTTAGTTTTTTTATTGCAATAGCAGAATTGAAGGTATTCATAGAAATAATTTAAAGAAGTTTTTGAAAGAAAACCTATCAGTAAAAAGTGAATGCCTCTAAGATTACCAAATCACATATCGAGAAGGATGCTAACGAAATAATAAAACGATCAAATGCATTACTTCCCCGCCGAAAAGTTTAGAAAAAATTAGATTACTCCCATGACAGCCCATCACCCAGAAAGAAGTTAAATTTCACGTTTTGCCTGTAGTGTACAGTCTTATCTATTTTTAAAAAATGGAATTAAGGGGAAAACCATTAGTACGTTTCTATCTAAAGTCTGGCCGTTCTAAGAAGGGAACCTCGAGCAAACAAAAACAAATACGTCTGTCTCACTCTAGCACATTACTCGTATGACTTAAGAGTGAGACAGACATACTGGTTTTTGTTTAGTTCAGGTTTCCTTCTTAGCTTGTCTCAGGTATAGTAAAATGGCGACCTCTTAAACTAAAAAAAAAAAAAAAAAAAAAAAAAAATTTGCTGCTGCTGTTTGAAGTATTACAGAAGCCAAGTTTAAGTAATGTATATGAAATATCTGTTACTCCGGCAAACGAGAGCCTTCATTAGAACAGCATGCCCTTACATAAGAACGGTTTCATTTTTATGTTTTGCTCAACACCGTGCATATTATTATTATTATTATTATTATTATTATTATTATTATTATTATTATTATTATCTATTTGGCGACTTCAAATGTTGCTGCTTTTCGGAAACTTCTTGACAAATTAGATCCGAGCGCGTCATCAACAGTGGGTTTCGGGACACCTGCTAAATCGGTGTCTGCAGAAGAGAAACAGAGTCCCTGATCCGACCTCCCAGCCCACACAAAGTAACAGTATTCCCTGAAATAGAGGAATACATGCAAAATTATCAGCCGTCTCACGGCAAACCTATTGGACTTCCAGATAGGCTACTCCATGTTTATTCAATATTCAACCATGTCCTGCATCGATAGCTGCTGTTAATTCAAGATATTAGTGCGGAGTTCCCAATTTAGCCTAGTTTTTCTTCCAAATCTCCAGTATATGAAATTGGTCTAGTGTTTTAAAATTATTTATTTTTTATTGGTGACGTAAAGGTGTGATTTTTTTAATGCATTAGTAAGAATTTACGAACACTTTTATGCTACAAAAGGAAGTTCCAGTGTTTGTACAATAAAGCTACTCTGACATATAAGAAATCTACGAGTATCAAAATACGGGAACTCCACATTGTCGATACAGTAGAGTCGCGATAATCCGAGGTAATTGGGGCTGATGGTACCTCGGATTATAAAAAACTCGAATTACACGGAAAAAAGGAAAATAACGGAATTTTCAACTACATAAATTTACGTATGTACATAAAACGAAGTCAAATTTAATGTTTAGATATTAAAGTTACAGATACATACATACCATACATTAACAGTGTTAGAAGAAAGTCTCTTTATTAGCATTTACAACTTTAAAAAACTGTCCAGGTTCTTTTTAATTTCCTTTCTTTTTTAACTCGGATTGCACGGAATCTCGGATTGCACGGAATCTCGGATTATCGAGGCTCGGATTATCGCGACTCTACTGTATACTGTATAGAATATTCTCACGTTTATTATTACAGCAGGCTATAGCTTAATTGCATATAGTTGCGAAGCGTAGCCTACTGGAAGACTGCCGATAATACTTTAGCTATTAATAACTTGATGTGATGGAATTAAAACTAAAGAATTGCAACATAGGATATTATACAACGAGGCTATAATGACATTACGAGCATCTCACTTTCCATTACAGGCAAGATGCTAACGACTGATTTTGTTTGACCATAATGAAATGTTTAAGTGTTGAGTTTTTAGAATACTTTGTCATCGATTATACAAACAACTCTTTATCTTGGTGGCCATTCAGCTGTTAGCTGTTCTTGTCTTTTCCGATAGGTGGCAGGATACAAAAGGCTTTCAGGAAGCAGGGCTTCACTTGGACACTGAAGTATCAAAGAATCGCACATTAAAAACAAGAAATGACCATAATTTATTTGCTGGAGCAAGCTTATTATTTCAGTTTGAATGTCGCCCCTATAATTACATTTATATTACTTAATACTGTAGTTATAAATATCAGCCTACCACCATTATTACAACTTGTATGAATCATCACACCTGTATATATTTGGGTGAGTAAAATTCCCAAGAAAACATACAACATTTCAATGTTGAAATTAATTTTTTATTAAACAAAATTCTTACTGCAAGTGAAAACAAAAGAAACTTTGATAGCTTCTCTTTATAGTCGAACTTTCGCTGTAATGCGCCATTCTTGCATCCATCCACCTCTTTAATTATGCATAGAGAAGCAAAATAAATTCATTAGGTCTACCTGGTATCTCCTTGCGATGCCTTGCGATCAGATTCAGTTATCGGCCAGACAATTAACAATAAAAAGTGGTGTTTTTCAATACGGTTATATTGCAATATTCAAATGACTGAATTTTATTTCTAATGCGCACGAGCATCAAAGGCCAGGAGTTATATTCGTTAATATGTTTCAAAAACATGAAGTTTTAAAATTTATTTAAGTAAGAATGGCTGGGGTTTCCCGCACCACGGGGTCAGCTGGGGCCCTATTGCCACCACTGCCTTTTCACATCACAGAAAGCAACGTGAACTACCTCGAGTAAATGCTCTAAAAAATCCTAAAATAAACAAAAACCAGTAGGTATGTCCCATTCTAACACATACTAGTAAACTGAATATATATATATATGCATTCATGAACCACAGATTCTCTCTGATATTACATAAGAATATTATTATAGTAATGTCCAACAAGACAATAATCTGTGGTTCATGAATACATATATATCCATCTTGAATGTTACTTTACAATAACAGTGGTAGCCCGGTCACAAAAATCACAATTAGTGTGCCTCACAGTAGGCTACTGCATGGGCCTATGACATAACGTGTCTGTCAGCGAGGTAGACCAGGGCAATCAGTCACAGGAGAGAGGTTCCATCTGGCGCTGTGAAGTGAACTCTTGCTTAGCTCAGTTGGTAGAGTAGTGGCACGGATAGCCATGGTCCTGAGTCCAATCCCAGTGAGAGAGGAATTTTTATCCTATAATATTCTCACATACTAGTAATTCCTTGGGGTGCGCCGTAGCGCAGTGGTTGGGGCGCTGCGCTACAAACCGGAAGGTCGCGGGTTCGATTCCCGATGAGGTCGTTCGAGTTTTTCAATTGGCCTAATCCTTCTGGTGGCACTATGGCCCTGGGGTCGACTCAGCCTCTAACAGAAATGAGTACCAGGAGCAATCCTGGGGGTAAAGGCGGCCGGTGCGTAAGGCTGACAACCTTCACGTGCCGAATGTACAAAATCTGGGAACCTCAACCTCCTGGAACCCTCTGGGCCTCCATGGTCTGTATAGGGATCACTTTATTTTACTTTTTACCAGTAATTCCTTAAGAGTGAGAGTGTTCACTCAACATTTTTTCTCGGAGCGGACAGAGAGGTACAAATATCCATGGTACCAACGCAATGCGTATTAGCCTATGTCCAGAAAAATATCTGTCACTAATGCTTCAACTGGACATGCTGTGTTGTATTCTATAGTACTACTAGGCCTATATGAATAATCTGGTTTCTTTTTTAGTCTGTCAATACTTTTACAGTTTGAGGGACCGGAATTTTGTGGCTCATTTACGAGAATACGTGGAAGAGCATTAGAAGTTGGAACTCGCGGTGGAACAGTGACAAGCAGGCGTACGTTCACAACGCTTTACTATCCAAATAGCACAATTACCCAGCGTACCAGAAGAGAGACAGTGTGTCAACGATACATTATGAAAAATACGTGATTCCGGAACATTCATAACATGTGTTTAACACGGGCGGGCGGGCGGACGCGGCCATGCCTGGCCAGCTAATTTCTATTGTGGCAAATGTTTAATATTCCAGTGTGGGCAGGCAGGTCCTGTTCTCGCGGTAGCCACAGCATTCGGATTTCTGTCCCGGGCAGGCATCATGACATTTAGTGACTTGCACCGCAGAATGGCGTTAACTGGGGGACTACTACAGCTACATTCCTGAAAATGACACTATGACATTTCAATTTCCATTCTGGTTACAACCACGAATTGGCCATATACATGGGCTGTGACAGCTCCGGGCCGCTCCATGTCAAAGCTTCTGCGAGCGTGGCGAGGCAAAAGCGGGGCGAAACGTGGCAAAAAAAATAGATATGAAAAGCAGCAGCCATGACTACTGCATGCAACACGCCGGCCTAGACACACGTCAATCAGAGCCAGCACAAACAACAATTAATTAGTATCACTCTAAAATAATATCATTAATGATATTTCTTCACTACGAATGTTAACTGCATACAGCAACAACTTTACTCATGAAGACGCACAAAAATTATTCGGTACTTAAAAAACGCCTCTAAAAGTACAATATTTCAAACTGGTGTCAACACAAAAAAGAATAAAGTACCGTAATCAGAAAGTAATCAGTTTCGACAAAAAAATTATTGCAGCGTGTTATATTACTATTCATCCTCATGCTATTATTCTTATTATTACCGTATTAGGCCTATTGGTTAATGCTACCACAATGGTAATAGTACTAATATTTCCTACCATTACTAACACAATTCTACCACTAATGGCGTTCACATCAACAAGTAAATCCCACTCCATTAACTGAAGGGACTTGAATCCGACGACCTCCAGAGCGCCAAGCCAACGTCTCGGCCACCCCATTATTTACTTATTTATTTATACTGGCTAAGTTAAGGTCATAAAGCCTTCTCTTCCACTTCACCAGAAGAACTATACATACTGTATTACAAATAATACAGATATTGGCAAAAAAAGTTATTTTTTAACCAATTCTTTCTCAGCCTATATTTGTTGCGTTTAGAGAAGTGTTTCAAAAGTTCTTGCTACTTTTTCTAATTGTAAAATAGAGTTCGGTGGTATATGGTTATTTAACGACGGGGATTTACTGCAACTTAGGCCTGTGACCGTCGCCGGTGTGCAGGAATTTTGTCCCGCAGGAGTTCTTTTACATGCCAGCAAATCTAGTGAAATGGGCCTGTATTTATGCACACATAAATGCCATCGACCTGGGCCGGTAAAATAGAGTATTTTCAACAATATTCAGATGTAATATAACGTCTGTAGATCTACTAACAAGTTGATTTACCAGTACATGACGCACATAATATTCTGTTGAATCACGAAACTTAGATATCACTGCAACTGTCTATTTTGAGCTAGAATATTAAGAAATTTGAGGTGTCCGCCATTCTGCTTACTGATATAGTAGGAAAGTGGATTTATATTCCACAGTCTAAGTTGTTTGCGAGTTAATAAATATTGCATAAGTTAGCTACATTCAGAAACTATTAAATCCTTCATAAACAATGTGACATAGATAGATACAAGCAAGTATGATGCCTTGCTAGTATACAAGGCTTATAAAACTGTAGTGGAGGAATGTGGAGGGACTTTTACAGCCCAGACAATGCTCAGGTTTCTTACACGCAGGAAAAGCTTAGTAACTTTCAAAACGTCAAGAATGTGAAGGCCTTAGAATTATGTCGGAGACGTATAATATCTCATCGGGAATGTAAAGTCTTCATATGCAATGGTCTAACCTCTCAGTGGTGACTTACAGTATAAAAAAGTTCCATCCCGTAATAAAAAGGAGCAGTCGGTATTTCATGCGAAGTACGGGCATGCCTCACAAGCCCCAGCTCTCCTACACGCTTTACATCTTCATTAATAATAAAATTCTTTTGTAGTGTAACTCGTAGACTGTAATCCTCCTGCTTTAGAATTTAAACTACAGAAAACGAAAATCAAATAAGGTGGCTGGGAGTCGTAAAACGTTCGATGAACCTCCCTCTTCCCCCCCCCCTCAAAAAAAAAAACTCTTACATGTTCACGGTATCTAAATGTTGTTATACTTTAAATCTGTAAGCCTTTATCCAATAAAATACGGTATGCCAACATATTTTATATCTAAACACCTTAACATTCTCCTCTAGGGATTAGAAAATGACTACTGTTCAAATTTCTCAATGATCTCACAGCTACTGCTGATTTAAACACCTAATTATTCAGTGTTAAGAGCTTTCAACATAATTATTTAAACAGTCTCTACAACTTACTTGTACTACTCCAAGTCTTATTTTGAATACGACAAGATGAAGCATAAATCAAGTCCAAGGATGGGGAATGATAGCTCATTCAATGCCGAACAAAAACGCACAAAAGGTTTAATAAAGTAAGTTCTACCTTCTATCTTGTTCACAGAAATTAAAGCCTAGTTTATCCTAGAACTGATTTTCTCTTTTAGAGAGTTCGCAGCACCACATCGGAGATCCACTGATCTAATAATTTGTTTTTGTTTATTTCTCGGAAATCCTAACAAAAATAGTTTGGAATTAGAAGAAACAAAAGCAAAAACGTTTCCTGAAGACAATTAACCCTGGGGCAACTTATCACCACAAACGATTCCGTTTTCTTTTGCACAGTTGACAACATAAATCCATTTAAGCTTCCCACACCCTTCTATACTTTCAACAATGACTTCTCTTTACGTCAGTCAGTGAATGAGTGAATTTCGTTTAAGTGTGTGTCTTACGACAAGACCACTGGGAAGACCAAATATCCCGGTGAGCGGTAGTGTATGTTAAAATGTCTTCCATGTATTTCTGTGAATGATGAAGGCCTTGAAGCTTTCTTTTTTGCTGTTTTAGAAAAATTTATATGACAGTATCAATGAAGGCAGGAGTAAAATATTTCTAGATTTCGGATGTTTCTTGCTTATTAACATGATACCGAAACTGTTAAGATATAAACTGAAAGCAAAGTGAAATTACATATTATGATTTCACTAAAAAAATGTATATATTTAACAGCTAAGTTATCTAAACACATGGGGCTATCCAAATATTATAGTAGGCCTACATTAAACTACCCTGATGAGAGAAGAAGCAAATATTTAAAAATTTAATGAGTGAAAACATACCCCGGGAGAGCAGTAGTGATATCCAGAAAAGGATAGGGTTGAGTCGAGCGTGGAGGTCAAAATAAAATGCTGGGTTTCGTTTTCAAGTAGGTGGATCTAGTCAATTAGCTGAATTAATTGGGTCTACTTTTCAACTGCTCCAACTTGCAACTTATATTCCTTATTTAGTGTAATGTATATAATAAATAAAATATTCCTGTAGCTGTAAATAGCATCTTCATTATAATACCTATTTTATCTAAATAAACTATGTACATAAATAAATCAATTTCACAACCTGGTGTGGATAAAAAAATTGGTGTGATACTGTACATTAACATGTAAAAAGAAACACTTTAACGGAATTAAAACCGATCATACAGTAGTGCTTTAAAACCACTCAAAATTTAATAATAATGATGATGATAATGATAATAATAATAATAATAATAACAATAATAATAATAATAATAATAACACCTTTGCACTTTTACAAAAGCCTACGATGCTGTCTAGTTTTATCAAAATTGTAAAGAGACCCCTAAATAAAAACGCTTTTTTATTTCGAACAGCGTGATAAGGGAGTGTATTCCTTCCAAGTCTCGCAGCCTCAACCAGCTATGAAAAGTGTACAAAAAAAATTGCAGAGAGCAAACCAGACAGCCGATTTGTAAAATTAGTTCATGTTGTAGAAATAGATCACTTATGTCAACTGGTTTGGTTTCACAGAGTGCAGGGGTAACGGGGGGGAGGAGGTGTTGGTGAAGGGAATGTGCGGACTGCGCCCGGACTCCCCAAAAACAAAGAGTTGATATATGTCAGCGAAAGAGCTGTATGCGTTAAGTATTCACGGGTTTGCCAGCGAGATAAATTGCCAAAATCTTCATTTCACTTAGTACAGCGTGCAAATATATGGAGATTGAATAACTTTTCATATTAGCCCAGATTCATAACCTGACTACTATAATAAAGTTCACTAATTTTCAGAGATGTCTCTCTCTTCCCACTCAACATAGAACCTTGTGGAATATTTTTCTCCTCATCACAGCAACACATACGGGCTGGCAAAATATTCACCCACCATACAAGAAAATACACAGTGGAATATGACTCTACAGACAATCCGTCAGATTTGCTACGTGTTTTGACACAGGGAAACCAGGGCTTCTGATGAACCATTATTAAGAAATAAAACTGAATTACTTTACCAAACTATATAAATTTTGGGTGGCCCGCCAACGTTGGTAGACTGACTGGCTTCCATCCTGGCAACCCGGGTTAGATTCCGGCTGGGTCGGGGTTTTCCTGTTGTCCAGGAGTGGAAAAATTTTCTTCCTGGTTTCAGGACTGGGTATTGTGTCAATTCATCTTCGCTCCGCAAAAAGGCAATGGCAAAACTCCGCGGATTCACCCATGTCATGGACGAACCATGGCTACGTTCTGGACATGTCTTGAGGAAGATCATTCAACATCATTATGTTTACTTGGGAGTTTTCGTTTTTCATATTCAGCTCCTCTACCAGGTGCCTATCATTTGACAGTCTGTTACTACGTTCGGAATCTTGCAACTAGGCCTGGGTAATTAACTTGATCGAAAATTTCCAGATATGACGCTTATGCATTTGTTTAGTTATCTGCACATAACATAATATACCTCCAAGCGATATAATATTTATGTACGCATGGAAATAGAATAACTCTAATTAGTTACCGGAGATCCTAGATACGACACATAAGAATATTGTTTCAAAATCTCTTTTTAAAAATCTGATTGTTTGTCACTAGAGTGAAGAACTTACACATAATATCTCTTAAGTCTGAGGATGGCACGGAGTATTGTCAAAATGCATGTCCATAAATGATGAAGGAAGTCAGGAAGAACGTACAGATCTGGTTACAAACGCACATTCAACACCCTGCTAAGGTTGAGAAAGAACACCTTTCATCTTACAGCGTCGTGATCTGTTTAGTATAGTGTGATACCATAAAAAGAACGTTATAAAAATAAAGTAATACTCCAAACTTTAGCATTAAATTATAAAAATTGTATAATTCGCTGATAACATATCAGTGCAAGTCTGAGATGCATATATATAAGAACAATTATATGTATAACTGGACTTAACAAGTTCAATGAAACGAATATCCCGGTTTATACCTATAGCCAAAATTCATAGAACCAAAAACGAAATGTTTAAAGAATCTAGAGTAGTAGAGCTAAAATTTCAATTTAGTAGAGACGCGTTCTCCAGATTAACAAACAACAAAGCCTTGTATTATTTAAAAAAAAAAATAGTTAACGGGTTTCATTTGGGTAATTTCACGAAATTCGAAGAGCAGTCGAGGATGTCCTTAAAAATCTGATTAATGAACGAAGTTTGCCAACTCGGTACACCTTTATGAACCGTATATTTAATTGGTTTTGTGAGTGAAGAGGTTTTTACAGGGATTCTACAATCGTAGAAAGCGTTTTAAGCAGCCTCTCAAATTGCATAAAGGAGGAAACGCAACATAAGAAAAATAAGATTAGAACATAGGCTAGAGTCCTAAAAAGTTGAAAACTAGGACACCAGCAAGTTAAGACTCATGTAGGGGGCCCCCGAAGAAAAACTACGTAATCGGTGAGTTGAGCCCAGCCAAGGTAAAGATTGCACGTAATTCTGAATAAGTTTATAGTGTTTACAGTATGTGGGTGTCGGCATGCTGACCAGAAGCCACTCGAATCCTGTCATCTGTCTATGGTAGATCTAGTTCTAGAGTAGGATTACCTCCACAAAGTCTCTGGGTTTTTACGTATATATCTTAGGAGCGAGTCTCGCCGCTCGTAGAGTTCCTGGCTAGGGGAGGTAGCTGCACCCTGATTGGCTCAGCTCTCCTATCCCACTCCACGTGTTGTCTGTCTCTCTTGCTGCGGCATTATCCCTCCACTCAACTATTATAGTATTTTCTACGACTGGCGACATGCTGCATGATGTTCACTCTCTGCCCAGCGGTAGCTTACTGATCTTACGCGCAGCGAATTCGCGCATCTTGGTAACGAGACGTAACGAGAAGCTCGCTGGCTGGGTTAGTCTTCAAGGCCAGAGACTTTGTGGGAGTAATCCAACTCTACCAGAGATGTAACGCCACGGAGTTAGGTAGTTACTAATTATACAGTAACCTAATATATTTATAAAACTTAAATACTGCACAATGCACATTCTGTACTCTGTAAGATAGATACAGATGTAGAATCAACATAGGCTATGAGCTTTACCCGATCAGTTTGGGTAAAGCAAGAGTTATAACAGAATTTCCTTTACATCGGGATTTATCCGGGTAAAGCACGACCTAACCCATGCTTCTGGGTAAAGCCCAAAGTGAATGAAATATTGTTTTGTTAGGAATATAACATGCACAAAATGATTTGGGTAGGTTAATTTCAAGTGCCATTCAATCGCATTGTGTTCAAATAAGAAGTCTTACTAAATAGCATTCGAAGTGATTATAATCCAATTAATTGTAATCAAGCTCACTGAAAGTGTTGTTTGAAGTTCATTTTACCCATTAGAGGTTTCGGAAACTTAAGATTACCCGGGTAAAGCTAAAAACGTACATTTTATTCCAACTTGACCTAGTGTTACTGGATAATGTGCTCTTTATCTGGACTAAGCTAAACTCGGTGGCACTACATCCCTGAAGGGACTTGACCTACCACCCGACCGCTGCGTCATCTACCATAGGCAGATGGCAGAATTGGGGGGCATGTGGTCAGCATGCCGACACCCACGGCCGTTAATGGTGGTTTCCATGACCGGAGCCGCTGAATTCACAAATACAAATCATCTGGTTTCCAATAAGTATTGTTCTTGAAAACCTCCTGGATTTTAATTTACTTATTATTTTAAGGGAGTAAGGTTATTTTGAAGTTCTACACACACAATTCTTGTCACTAGATTTTGCGTAGGCCTATACCATGTATAAGCTCCCAGGTCCAGCTAGTTTTATATTTGTCAGTTGCAAAGATAGATGTCACCGAAGGAAACGTCTACCCGTACCATTAAACACAGTTTTGCTTAGATTTAACATCGGAACACCGGCTACATGTTACTTGTGTATGTTTTACAACCCGAAGTGACGAATGTACGAACGCATGTATGACTGGGCTTTTTATATTCATTTCGGTATAAACACAAAAGCACACACACATGAATATGCTAAATATTATGCAGTTTGCAAAGCATGTTGCTACTATTCTTTACAAAGTAGGCAAAATCGGACACACTATTGTTTTTGTTAAATGACTTAATAAAAGTGGCACGCACGGCTGGCTCCCCATATGCTCACACCCCCAATGCTTATCTTTTTTCCCTCCGGTTATGTAAATGCCGACGCCTAACATGTTCAACGACATATGTATGAAATATTTTTGACGCGCATAACATGGAAATTTAATAAATCCTTCACGTATCTTGTAAAACGTTTTATTTTGTTATACTTTTATATTGTTACATAATGGTAGTGCAATGGCTTCACCATTGCAAGTTGCTTTATGCTTCGGCGTTTCCTTCCTCTATCCCAGGCATGTCAAACTCAGTTTTTACTAAGGGCCAACTTGACTTGATAATTTGAAGTCCAGGGGCCGCATGCCGAAATGAAAATTGTACTTTTAAAATTTTAACAGATTTTAGAATAAAAAACTACATTTCATACTTGTAAATTGATTATACGTGTATTACAATCAATACATTGAAATACAGTGCATAGAAAATGTGTGGATAACCAAAATAACAGGACTTTTAACTAGGGATGGGTCCCCAATACTTTCGATACCTCGATACTCTCGATACTTGCATGGTATCGGCATCGAGCGACACTTCAGAAAACTAGCTCGGTACTTTTTCGAAACTTTGATAATTCTGTAATTGAAGGAAATGCGGTATCTCTTTCTGCTTTTAGTAGTCTACTAAATATAGAAAATACTTCTATTTCTCCTTGAAATGGAGAAAACCACTCTGTGACTTTTGTCTAGTCATAAATAAAGACTTTCCTACTTTTAAAAGCCAAACAGAAGAGATTCTTAATTGTTTCGTTTCCTGTCAAACGTTTCAATAACAACCAACAAGCAAGCTGACTGTGCAAACCCCATTGTAATTTTTCAACAAAAACTTGTAAATGGACTGTTTCAAAAACTAATTTTAGTTTTAATGTAGAGTTTAAAAATAATTATAGGCTACTGATGATATTAAATTTGGTCTCATTAAATATGCACACTTCATTTAGTTGGTATTACACAGTTCTCTCAAATTTTAATTTTTAATGTACATATTTATTGAAACTGGAACTGTTGACGGTATCGAGTATCGAAGTATCAAGTATCGAGAAAAAAATCATGTATCGGTATCGGTATCGGGTATCGAGTATCGAGAAAATCTAGTATCGACCCATCCCTACTTTTAACACAAAATTACTTAAAACTTATATTCATTATTAACTGTTTATGTTGAAGCTTAGTGACAAGTGAGAAAATCCTGGTAGGTAGGAAGAAAAATTAAGCTGCCGCTTACCAATTGCACTTCCCAAGGCCTGAGCTTTAACTTAAGAACGTTAACATTATCAAACATTGAAATTACAAACTATCTTTCCCCTGTAATGTTAAATTTAAGTAATTTCAATGTCCTGCAATATATTCCATGAATGTCAAATCTTTAAACTAATTACTATCGTAACATAGCTTATCAGGTGATTCGCCTTTTATTTTTAAGGAAACTTAAATTTCTTCTGGAAGGGGCCAAAAGCGTTCTAAAACCTGATGAGAAGAAAGCCAGCGAACTTCTTAATAACATGGCAAGTTGTCGAATTCACTACCCACATCACTAATCAAAGTAGAAGACATGTTGACTTTCAGTCCCATGGAGTGAATAATCGTATCACAGGAATTACAAAAGAACAGCGAAAACTTTGACATGAAAGAAACATTACCAATTTAGACCTAAGGAAGCGTTCAATAGATTTTGAACCAAGGAAACGTTCAATCAATTTAGAACTAAGGAAGCGTTCAATCAATTTAGAACTAAGGAAGCGTTCAACCCGATCACTCATTCCGTACGGCTCAAAAAGTAGGCCTATGCAAAAGGATAAATTAATGTATAATTTGATGGATGAACTACTGCTTGGTGAACAAATCTGTACTAAAGTTTTACGAGATCAATGTTTCAAGGTGATATGAAAAGTGTTTAAGGTGACACGAAAGACTTTGTTAATATCGAGAACGTGCAACAAGATGTTCGTTTTTATGGGCATCTTGTAATGACCGACGCCGTCCTCGTAATTGGGGCAAGGGCTGGAGAGCCATGGGGAGGGTTCCGGAAGTTATGGTTAACGGGAAACTAAAGTAAATCAAATTAAATCTATCCTCCCGCTCTGTAAATTGAATGTTGGGAGCTCGGAGTTATGCAAGGCACGATTTGCTTTTACAATTCGAACCAGCCCGGGGAATGGGAAGGGGGTGCAAAAGGCGAGATCTTCCTTCCAGATCAGGGATGGGGGATAAAAATCTGTGGCACCTGATCGCGAAGGCGATTAAGGTCCTAAAACGTGTGGTTTTGGGAACGTAAGACTTGTTTCCTACTGGCAGGAAAAGTTAACTACGTCCTTACACGTCTCTCTCCCATAAGGAGAAACAACGTTCCCGAGGTTTCTGTATAACATATTCCTAAACCTGGTTTGAAGGAAAGGTTACTACAATAATTATAACACTAAAATAAGTTCACACTTCTCACAAGAAAACCATTAGAAATAATTGTAATTGACTGTATCTTTAATTAATGTATTTGCAGTATTATGTAATGCATTTGTATTTTTATTTAATATATACTCCTGAACTGTCCCCAACCACGAACATGTGCTCACTCGGGAGGCGTGTTTAAAAAAAAATATATATTGTGGAAAAATTGTAAACTGATAAGTCATAATCATTGAAATATTCTTCTTGTATATGACGTACTGCTGGGAGTGACCTTAGTCTTAGAAAAACATAAATAGAAAAAATTGCTAACATATGCAATTATTAAGTGCCAGTATGGTATTTTATGAGATTGTGTGTGGGGACGAAAAATGTCTGTCCGTCTGTCTGTCTGTCCGTGTGTCTGTACGCGCCATAACTCAAATACGCTTTATCGGATTTTCATGAAACTTGGTATACACATTTATAATGTCCATGGAAAGACGTCTGTTGATATTGGACCAAATCGGTTTGCCGGTACCGGAATAATGCCCAATTTAGTGCATTTTTATGGTATTATATAACAAAAGGCCCCATAACTCAAATATGCTTTATCGGATTTTCATGAAACTTGGTATACGCATTTATAACGACCATGGCAAGAAGCCTATTAATTTTGGACCTCATCGGTTGACCGGTACCAGAGTAACGGCTAATTAAAGTCACATGTTTTTTTTTAATTTTTGTTTACCTGTATAATTTGACAGTTAACACTATTCCTTCACTTACGCTTATCAAACGACACCGTCAAACTGACTGAGTTTGCCAAATGGTAACGCCTTGGACTCGTATTCTGGAGGTCCCCGGATCTAATCCCGGAGCCGGCCGATTTGACATGGATTTTTTTATTAATTTTTTATTTATATGTTTTGTCAAGGTATCACAAATCTGTAGTTCTGCTGACGCTGGTCTTTTTAATCTGATTAGAAAAACTTATTTTCTGCATATCATAATTGCACTATGTTATATCAGTTTACCTGATTTTATTAGCTATAGATTTTTACAAAAGCTGATAAAACACTGTTGTAAACACAAACAATTAGGCCTACGAAACGGACCAATGGAGTCTAATGAAATCTAAAATGGATTTTTGAATTTACCGTGTTGGTGGCAAATCGCTGATTGGCTTTCCTCGAGAGCCAATCAAAATGCTCGGGGGCTTCGAACATCGCAAACTACAATAGCCTACTGATAGGGAACGTATTTGTTTGGTAAAATAAAATGACTGATTTCGGTGATAACTTTCACCTATTTCGGTGGGTGTTCCGCGAAATAAAATATTTGCAGTACAGAATTCAGGTGACTAAAATAATCTTTGCGCCGTCTAGTACATAAAAGTCCCTCATTCCCGTGTTCTTTTTCTCTCACATGTATCGTCGTAACTTTCGATTTTTGCATAGTTTATGTACAAATATAACGAGAAATAGCCATTTGTAAACAGAAGTGCCAACAGCTGTGGATAAAAAGAAAATCCGTCGAGTCTTTGCCGCATTTGATCATAGATTCATAGACATCCCAATATCGGCACACAAACAGCAGAAAAGGAGTGTATTGTAATCACCGGATAGTGTAAATTCCTCAGTCTATGTATCGATAACTTCTCGGCAGCCATAGGAATAGCCCGTTATAAGAAATAAAGGAAAAATGCACACTAAAACAAAATATTATTTTAAATCAAATTATATGCACATTTCTTAATTTATAAATATAAATTACAATATCAAACATTTTAAGAGGAAAATAAAAAAAATTATTTAATATCAATAGCACAACTTTAATTTTGTTTTGTTTTTCAATGTTTCAACCCAATTTATTTCTATATTTATATATATATTTCTTGTAATTTCTGTATAAACCACGGGTTAATGATGCAAAATTATTTTATATACATTGTACTCATACATTTATAATTTTCGTCTGTAGTATACTGTGTATTGATATATAATTAGATTTATATTAATCTATTATAACCCTAAACACGAGCTTTGCTCATCTTAGGGGCATACCTTACATTTTTTATGCTAAATTAGAAATAGTATTTTGTGATGGTTTTTGTTTTTACCTGTACTAATGTTGAAATAATGTTGTAAATAATGAAATGTAATAATATATGTAACAATAAACTTCAAACTTAAAAGAAAATGGAAGCGGCGTACTTCGTGCTATTTAGACATTTCGCACAATCGAACAAATTTAGCGATTTTTCGCGTAATTAATCTGTTTAACAGTATATCTAACGCATGTACAAAGCTAAGGAAAGTTTTGTAAAATTTCGCACTTATTGCTGTTATCAAAATACACGGTCCATATCTATAGTTGTTTAAGGATAGTACACGAATTGATGGTTAACATCTTGGTAAAGAACACAGTCTTCGCAAGTTTTAAATAAAGTGTTCAAAATCTTTCTTAAGCTTGGATACTAATTTTAATTTCTTTCCTAGTTTTCAGCTTAAAAAATTTTGTATAATATTATTGAAGGGATCCAAACCTGTGATGCAATTAAACTACTGCTAAGTTCTGGATCGACACAGCAGCAATACTTTGTAATGCGGCCCACAATTTAAACTGCGGGTTTTCTACCTACGTTACATTAATCACTGATAGGATTTCTTAAAAAGGATCCGTGCTTTCACGTTTGGATCTGTGCGATGAGAGGGAAGGGTAAAAAGCAGGGACGTCTACCATAGTATTTATCTGCTTCACTACGGGAAACGAAGCGTGAATTCACCTCAATTTCTTTCAACCGTGCACACATAAAGAGAGAGGGGGAAATTGCAAGAGAGGGAGAGGGATAGAAAGAGAGTAAACCTCCAATTGCAGTAGGATCGGGATGCCGTGTAAGAGTACGACTCTACCCTTGCTATAAGCCTAACTTAATATATTGCCATCGGATACGGGATTTAAATGTTAAGGTCAATAAAGCAAAGCCTACGGAACACGCTGGACACTGCATAATTTCCTGCACACTAATTCCAAAAACACAGGAGGAAAAAAGGATAACCGAGTTACATACGAATTCACCTAAGCACGAAACAAGCGGCGTTTTAAGCTTATGTGCGAACAGCAATTTGAAAGAATGAAACCTTTATAAAATTACAGATCTTACAGTATGTGGAAAGCTAGAACGGACCCGGGGAATTTTAGCAAACGCTGCTTTACTTAGTCCACATGTTCGTTAGAAAGAAACCTCTCATTTGCATGACTCAATTGTCTATTGAAATTACTTGCTCGTTGTATATGCATATATATATTTCCTTCCTCCGTCCATAAGAAATTGTAGCGAAAAATCTGCTGAATATGTCAGCCGGTGTTCTCCACCACTGTCCTTAGTCGTGAAAGGAGACATGATTCGATCAAGATAATTTCCCCAAGATTTAAAAATAAATAAATACTCGTAAACAGTTTCCTTGTTTTAAATAAAGCTACAAATGTGAACACAATTTTGCTTACAGACTTTATAAAACATGTTCAAAAAGACACAATTCACAGAGGGATATATCCTCAAACAACGTTTTTATACTCTCGAAATCAGGCTATTAGTTTTATTCAATTTCATACTTTGTATTTTGAGCCTAAAACACCAAAAGATCCATAAATTTCTGTGGCAGATAAAGGAAGGTGCAAAATTTGTTGTATTGCAAATGTTTTCTCTGTGAAAGGCGCAAGCTATTTTATGTGCGTTCTTCACAAGGGTTTTGCGATCATTGTAATCAAGGATAATTCTTGTATCTCATTTCGTAAAATGTAGAAATTCCATATAGTCAAAAAGTAAAAATAAAATACAAATTTATGGGTGCACTGTTTCATTATAAGCGAACATAACATCAATTACAGCAAACAAAATCAGATCAATTTTAATTCCCGTCAATTCCCGTCCACCTGCTGACACAATTGGTTCTCGAAATTTCATTTTATGAAAATTTCGGATTTCACTAATATATTGTACAATAACCTAGCATGGCAATTACTGTAGAATTCTAATTAACGAGTTTTCCTCGTTATGTTGTTCGCGAACCTAAGCAGTCAAATGCAGGATTCAGCAAACGAAAGGAAAATTGAAACTTCCTCACAATTTACAAATCAGGGCATAATACATCAAGCAAAACAAAATATTAGAATTTCTGTTTTATCTGTGAAAGAAATTTCCTTGGTCTCTACAGATCTACTAAATTTTACACAATTTTCCCCCAAAAATTGTACGGTGGTTCTCATAATCTCCATGACAGTTTTTAGGCCTAACCATTCCAGACCCGAGTTTATTTACTGATATAAGCAATCGTGAAAGTTGATGAATTTTAAGTTTGTAATTATGAAAATTTCAGTGCAATAGCTGGTTTCCAACAATGAAACTCGTAATATGTGGATAAGAATCTTACATATTTTACACAATGCATTACTTTATTAATCTGAAAGCTCTGCTTTTATAGAATTTTTGAGGTCACGCATGTATACGTCAGTAGCAGTAAAAAAAGGTTAATTCTGCAAATGCACGAAAACCAATTCGAATCTGTTACATCTATTCGCCAGAACTAAGTTAAATTAAATTGAATGCAGGTCCAAAGCGAGTAAATTAGCCTCCTATCCTACTGAAATTTGTCGACATTTGAAGAAAAGCGTAACTACATGTAAAATCAGTAGTAAATTATCATTGAAAACTTAACGGTTGTACGAATAATATGTGAATGACAGCAAAATAAAGACATGGAATATGGCTAAAGTATGGAGAAAGAAAACATTAACTAACTCTGAAAAATATTGAATTCTTATAAAAATATTGTGTTTTGTGTTGCACAAATTGTTACTGTAAAAAAGTTTAATTGTTCAGATATCAGACTTCTTGCATAACTTATTTTTCTCGTGTTTAGGCAATACGTACAAGTATTTTATAATGAACATTTTTCATTACAAAAACTGAATTAAGAATCCGTAACAGCTGGTCATCAACGGCAGTGAAGACCTAAAAATAGCATAGTATAGACTCAAGTATGGATAGTATAGACTCAAGAAATAAATTCCCTCTTTCTATTGTTAATTTGAAGGGGATGAAATTACCAGTTCTCTTGCTCGGGTAGACGGAATTTGCTTATGAGAAGTTTCAATGTCCACAGAAAGGGAATTCTCCACAAATGTAAAATATATATTCTTAACACGATTGCAATAACTTCGATACTGAATATTGTATACAATCTTCTGGCTTGGAACTACTTTCACCACTCCTATTTCTTTCAAGAAAGAAACGTGACTTCGCAGAAAAAAATATCCCTGAACTACATTAAATTTATTGCAATGCGAGTTTTCGTTTTATAAATGTGGATCCACTGACACATATAGGTAAGGGTGTACCATTTACACTCTATATAAAGAAAGGCGGAGGAGTTGAGCATTAAAATGTAATGGGAATGGGCGGTAGGCAGGACATTATGCTGGTAACATGTGCGCTGCCAGAGGAATACAATATATATGCAGGCAGGCACAAACAGGCTTACGACTGTATGCGGATCAAGATCGTCTCATCATGAAATACGAGCTAAGTCTCCTCTGGTATTAAGATAAGCGAGTGTATCCTAATTACACTAACCATACTACATACTGTACTACAGAATCTACGTCTCTCTGAACTTCCCGGTGTTGCCACGCGATATGACATGATTCTTTTCCTTCGCGGATCCGTACATAAGGCCCTGCAAACAAGACGAACTTCGGAACGAAGATATTCCAAATGAATAGGCTTAGATTTATGCACATTAATGGCCGGTTTCTATAAACTCGCGAATTACCTATGGGTAAATTATCCCATGAACAGAATTTACACAAGGAAAACTCTTACGAACAGAAATAATTTAAAGATAACGATCACACACAGTTATGGCGAGTTTCTAGATAAATGTCCTCTAGGTAAATATGAAAATGAGAGAATTTTTTTTTTCTATAAACCAGGGTTAGATCTCTCCAAGGGTAAATCTTTGGGTTAATTTATCCTTTCATGGATGACTGGATAAAATTTAACCTCTCGTAGGATCAATATGGCGGACGTGCGCAGCTGATTGCAGTACCTGTAAAATACAGTTTTAGAAATGCTGATATGATCTGTAGTGTTGACTTTGTTTCTCTGTAATAGGATAGGCTTAGCAGAATTTATATACATATTTCTTATTGAAATTTTCATGTACCGTACATTGTAGCTAATGACTGTATTTGCCGGTAGACTATTTGGTAGCACTGAGTGTGCAAACATTGCAAACTAGAGTCGTATTTCTAATTTTTCCTTCCTCTCACGAATTAGATCTCGACAATAGTAGTATTTATCTGAAGACAATATTATTCCGAACTAATTAGTATAATGTATATTGCAAAACCATGTCTTGACTTGCAGTAGTGGAAACATAGGATGAAACAATCACATCTCCGTTATTCAAGATCTATTCTCAGTGTTCACCGTAGCTCATTGTCAGCGTGCTGGATTACGGTTCAAGAGGTCCACTGTTCGATCCCTGGCATGGTAATTTATATTTTATTTATTTCCTCATTATACCATTAGTGCTCTGGTGGGTGATTCTGGAACTAAGTTGTCCATTGGATAATTTACCCATAGGTATTTCGCGAGTTTATAGAAACCGGGCATTAGTTGGCTAAATTTAATGAAAGTGTAGGGAGGTCTGGAGCGGGGTGCACTCAACCTCGTGATCCAAACTGAGGAGCTGCTTGATAGAGAATTGCCGGCTTCGGTCACGGAAACCACTATTAACGGCCGTGGGTGCCGGCATGCTGACCACATGCCCCTAATTCTGCCATCATCGTAAAGTAGATGACGCAGCCGTCGGGTGGTAGGCCTAGTCACTTCAGATATGTAGCGTCACGGAGTTTTAGTGTTTAGTAGTAATCTGGATGCCTCACTACCAACCTCACATAAACCGCATCGAAAGAATTAAAAAAAAAAAACTTTTCATAAAACCAATATTTAAAAAAAAATCGCCGTTATTCCTGCAAAATCAAAACATCTTACATTCATCTGCTTAAAGAATTTGGCATTTTTTCCCCTTAATAACCACAGAGCACAACAAAATTTTTCTTTACACATTTGTAAACGGGCTTAAGCCAATTCAGTTTCTCTCAAATATAGAATTTAATGTGAAATCTTTTAATCTTCGAAAGCGGCAGCCTTTTTATATTCACAGGTCAAAGAATCTTTTGCACAAAAATTTCCCGTTATTAGAAAGCACAGCTTCTTTAATAAATCCATAATACGTGGTGTAAACTTGGATTTTTGCAGAACCGATGACAACTTTTTTGTATAATTAGGAAACATTAACTTCTTACTGAATATTGTGGACCAGATTTATTGACATTTCTTTTTCCTAATTTCTCAGTTCACATGTTCCCAGTTTTAATTAGGTTACAGATTGTAAGTTATAGATTTAATTGTAAGTTCATAGTTATGTCTTAATAGCACACCTATTTTTGTGTTTCTGTTCTTGTAAGGTACCATTGTATGGGTATAGCTAATATGTCTATTGTAATTGGGCCTTTGCTCTGTTGGAGGCAAACAATAAATAAGTACATAGATATGGAAGCAGATATGACAAAATATAAAGTAAAATAAAGGCTGTGATTTATACAAATTGCTTTACCAACGGATATAGGCACAGTTATATCAGAAACAGTTTAAGAATTGTAAGTTAATTTCTACTGTAGAGTTCTTGGCAACCGACAAAATAATTAAAGAATTCAATATTTCTGTAACAACGGGAGACTGAACCCATGAAAACCGAATAAATAGCGAAGTTAGCCAACAAAGTTTTCGTTTCCTTGGGGCATAAAAATCTATATTTTAGCTATAAGCCTACCGCATCTTAAAAACAGAGACATCTAACAATCATGTAAACAATACCAAATCCATGGCGTAGCCTGTAAAGCCGTATTTTTAAAAATACTGAAATATGTACACAAAAATATTACATTTTAAATTCATAAAAAAGTGTAAACGTGTAAACGTTTCTGAAGCTTGAAAAAATGCGTATAACTTACTCAAAATATCTTTACTCAGAAAGTGATTGCAACACTGCTGGTAAAAAATTAATGTTATTAACTTATAAGTTAAATCCAGCAATGATAATATGTAATATTAAGAATAATGCTTAGTTACAGTTCATTTCACAACTTTATGTTTACAGAATTTTAAATTTCATTTAGAATACGTGATGACGCAATATAGGCAAATGTCTTGACTAAATTACTTGAAATATAAATTAACCATGCCAAAGAAATTTAAAGAGTAGATTCTTTCAAACGGAGGACAGGAAAACGAAAGACAGGAGGGCAATGAACCTGTTTTTGGAAAAAGAAAAGAAGAAAAAAAAACTTGATCGTATCAGAGGTTATCAAATTCTGGTCACTTCTGACGGAATGCTTTTTTCCCTACCCTTGGTAACACGTCTTAATTTGGTCCTTTTTATGTTTATATGAGTTTTAATTTCGCCTGTAAGTACATTCATTAAGAGAGGAACATTCTATAAAAACTACCTTGATCTTATCGAGTGATATCAAACTGTACTCACTTCTGCTCGGAAGTCTTAGGCACATCTTTTGTACACTCCTTCATTTTGATATTTATTTAGGACTTTACACGAGTTTTACTTCCGGTGGGCTTTTATACTTCTGTAGGGATAACTGTAGAAGACAGGGGAGGAGATTGAGAGATAGTAGAGGGGGGGGGGGAAGAGAAACAGCTAAACAATACATTTTTTAAAACTAACATATTCGTATTGGAGGACTTCAAACAAAGTAAATCAAAACACGTGCATTGAATTTATATTATTTTGAGTAGGGTACACGTTTTTCTTACCTACAAAAAAGCCTCTAGACAAATTATAGTCTTAAGTGCTTCCAAGAAAACTACTAAATCTACACAGCAATTTCATTATATAGCTCGAAAATGACTTGCATTTAACTACAATCTTGAGTAAAAATTATTTACAATACAATATAGCCTATCATTTTACAAAATATTATATATTTTATAAAATATTATATAAATATAATATATAAATATTTTTTACAAATATTACATTTAGATTGTATACCCAATCACTGTGTTCAAGGTTTCTTTTATCAAAGAAGCTACAGGTATGAAGATGTTTCATTGTTTAGTCCAGCGTTTCTCAACCTATGGTCCGCGGTGGTCCGCGAAGATGGTGCAGATGGTCCGCAGACATAATAAAAAATATCACAAAGCAAGTCAAGAAGTAAAAATTTTTCACATAAAATGGACACTAGATGTTAAAGTTTTCAAAATCTTCGAAAATACAGGTCCTATTGCAAGTTTCCTTACTTTTTAAGTTACGAACCACAGTTTGAAACCCCTGATGCACTGACGTCTATGGTTCCCTCTTTCATTCAAAACCCTGAAAAATAAGACTTTGTCGGAATTTGTTATTAGAAGCGCTCTCTTAACAAGGGAGGTGCCCGAGTTTCTGATACCGGTAAACCTGCTATAATTCCTAATTATATTATGAAATTGGTAATAAATATTAAAGTTTGTTCAAAATATAATTTTACTGTCAATAGTTTACTTCCAATTCATTAACTGTGTTTTCGTAGAATTAAAAAAATTGTATTTAGAATTATTTCGTTATAATGACCTATAATTAATGCTACAAATATTAAGAATATAGGCCTATATATAGCCTACTTTTAAAAAAGTGATGTAAAATTAGGGGTCCGTAAAAAAAATTTGACATTTTAGAGGTCCTCGGGTTCAAAAGGGTTGAGAAACGCTGGTTTAGTCCATATAAATTTACATAAGAAACAAATGCAGGCAGGTACGATAAAATGAAAGTGATAAAAATGAAAAGATACGATTGGTCACTGATTCATGAGCAAAGTACCCAAGTAGTCAAACTAATTTGTATAAATCGGGTTATACGGTGGAGAGAATTTTAATTACTCTGAATTCGAGAGAGGTAATTTTAATCTCAAATGCTCTAAAATTCTACTCGACCACGTAACAAACGGTGAAGGTAGCAATTTTTATGCGTATTTACCTAATTATATTACTTAAATTTACATAAATACACAAAAGTGTAAAAAAATAGGAAGTAATTGTACGTTAATTTACAATCCATGCTATCATCTGTTAAAATAACTGATACACGCCAATTCTAGAAGTAGTAAGATGCAAAATTTTCATTTTTTAAAGCACGTATATGCATACAATATATTCATTACATATTTTATACGCTCCTACCAATATGACTAGTATAGTCAAAGCAGTTTAACTGTACAAGTACACTGATTGCAGAAAAGACTGGCCATAGTTAAAAAAAAATACACCACAAACGAAAATCACTCTTATAAAAGTTAATTCACTGAGATTTTACATACAACTTTAGAGCAATAAGAACAACAAAGTTATGTTCACCGAGCGAGGTGGCTGAGACTGACTTGCATCCGGGAGGTCCGGGTTCAAATTCCGTGACATGGGGTTTTTCACGGTTCTCCCCGTCGTAAAGGCAAATTCCGAATTGATTTACTTGCCATGAATTATCACCGATATTTCATCCTGTATCATATTAATAAAAATCAATATATCAGTTTAAATTTAACAGACGCCATAAACACATCAACAATAGAAAACAGTTACACATCATTAGTTCCATGGCCCATTGGTACACACAGAACTTAAACCCCAGATATGGTCTCGAAGCTCAAATGAGTAATTATAAATAAAACTTAATTTAAAAAAAAAAGTTATGTTAATGTGATATAAGAAAGAATTTATTTTTGTTCAAAAATCTACTTTATGGATTTAAGTCCTTTCTGTAATAATTGAAACGACTATTCCATTCATTTGCCGCGTGTTTGGTATTGGCCAATAACGTTTAGCAATTCGTCGGATATAGACCAATCAGGATCGTTTATATTATTATATAATTCCTCGGATCGCAAGGTTTGCAATTTTATCTGATAAAACGTCAGTTCGTTACTGGAAATATAGGTATCAACGTGCAGTGATTAATACATCACATGCTGCCAGCGAACACAATTAAAACATTATTTTATACAACATAACTTGTTTGGAAATTGAAATAATATAAATGTAGGCCTACTTTGATTAAAAACACAATTCCAATTCTCTTTGTAGTGCACTCTTTCGAACCAAAAATATGCCATACTATTATGTATATAGCTTTATGAGAACTTAACAAATTACAATAGAGACAGAAACAAGTTAAAATCTTTCAAATACGACTAACTAAAATGTCAAAACACACTGTGTTTTTGCAATACCCCTTAAACACGAGCTTTGCTCATATAGGGGCATACCTTACATTTTAAGTCCTATATTAGAAATAGTATTTTCTGTTTGGTTTTATTTATTTTTACTTGTAAGTTACTAAATGTGAAATAATGTAAGTAATGCAATGTAATAAATAATAATGTAATGTAATAATAATTACCGAAACATTTTTCACTATCCGCGTTGACTTAACACGAGATGACTAACAACTTTTTTCTGACTGAAGAACCATTAATAATGCTCTTTTCATTCGGTTAAGAACCACTGCTTAAACTAATAAAGAAAAATACATTTGCGTCTTCTTGGGGCCCTAGTTAAAATAGTTAATATGTTTAAAATATTTAAATTTACTTTTGTGATTATATCACTAAAAGAATCTAAATCAATTAATCGTACAGTACTGTTTTGTAAAGAATCTGTCAAATGACATCACTAGTTGAAAAAAGAGATTATCGTGTTTGCAAAATGATGAAATAAAACCACAAAACGTATTATTGATTGTGTTTTTGCAATTACAAAATACATTTTATTGTCGGCGGCGGCATAAGAAGTGGTGGTGCGGACCGGTGGGGGCGGAATTTGTGGTCGGTATTTGTGGAATGCATTGCGGTACGAATGACATGGTGTGGCTCGCTCGGGAGGCGTCGGGTTAAAAAATGAGATTGTGGGCGCCAGGTGCCTCTGTGACGTTTGACAAACAAGGGGGAGGTGTCATAGCAGCAAACTAGTGTTGGCATTGGAACAACTACTCCACGCAGGGGAGAATCGTGCTGCAAAATCCACAAAGCCCCGCTGAAATCTGTTGTGTGTCGTTTAGAGACAACGTTCAAATTTGACATGCTACTTTAAAATGCCGTGATATATGTATCATATATTTCACTTGGAAAATTATTTAAATATTGCATGCTTGAGTGGTGTGGAAATGACAGCATACCTAGGATTTCATGTCAAAGTTTCTTTCTTCGCCAACCCCGCCATGACGCGATCTCATTTTCCTAAATGACGCCTAGCATCGAAAATCTATCTCGCGAATGTTGCTCTTGGAATTATTTTCACTGTACAACTCTTCATACTGAGAATGTCAAACTGTCTTTCTTTGCTGTAATACCGCATTCTAAATGACACGAACGTTTATCTCTCATCAAATATGAAATTCTATGTTACCTATACCATAGTCTTTTGTTCCTTGACGTATCTGTCTGAGTCGTATCCTTTCTTTATGATAAGCAGGAGTAAATCTGAAGTTACGAAGCTCCATACATTTATAAACATGTGTTTATCTTACTCTTGAGTCTTACATACGTCAAATGTTTCCTCGCGGTGACTCCAGTTTATATGGTCCCGTGGGGTTCAAGCCCACCCAATAATTTATCGTGTATTGTTATCATAATTATGTATTGCTATTACTAAAAATCATAATACGTTGTTGAATTTTAGCAAAAAATCAGGCAATTGTGAACATACATAGTTCGATCTCCTCTGTCTGTTCATTCACACGATCGTTTGAAATCGTTCCTCAATTCACTAAATGTGTATGCTTTATTCTGTTAGTGCAGTTTAGAAAGCCACCGCCGAAAAGATCTTTTTACGCTTTGAAAAGACTAAAAACATTTTTCCATTCAGAAAGAAAAAAATAAGAGAGGGGAAAAACAACTTAATCACATTGCTGTTCAGCGCGGAGAAGTTAGGTTTCGAATTTAAGTGGTACCCGTGATTAAGAGAAATGACAATTTTAAAATATTTAGCTATTCTATTGGCCAAGAGAAAGTCAAGGGGGGAATAACCGCAGGAATAACATAATGTAACAAAACGATACCTGGTACCGCATTTTTTTTGGTAGCATAGTGGCGCAACCAAATTGTGCCAAGAACTAAAAATAGTGAATTAAGAAAGGTTGGTTAAGTCAACAAAGGACAATATAACAGAGAGGAGGAGTTCGGGTCGTTCGCAGGAAAGGTGCCAATCAAGATATAAATTTAAAATATGATAGGATCTATACACTTGTTCCAGGGGTAAAGACACTGTAACTTATCAAAAATACGGAACTTTACAGAAAATCTATAAGAACACGTTTCTCTGTTGCTTTAGTCTGAACAATTTTCAGTAAAAAATATAACGAACATACCATGTTTTAATTTCCTAAAAACTTAAAATCGTGCCCTCTTTCTGTAGTACGCGCGCACACACACACACACACACACACACATATATAATTCATTTTCATGAATTATTTTCGCCTTAGTTAATTTTCCTAAAAGACACTACACACTCAAAATCTATATCGTAGGCATTTCTGTTTCAAAGAGTTGTAACAGTGAGATTGTGTCTATCCATGTCGGAAGGCCTCATTCTGCTTGAGAGGATCGTGTATCTGTTATATAAAAATCCAACATATTGAGGTGATCTAAAGTTAAGTCTTATTTACGCTGATATCGAGTCTGAATTCTTCATCCACGATATACTAATATCGTTGTCTCATGACAACTCTGTTCAGGTAAAGACAAGATTGCAATACCAAGGTAATTACATCGGACACAACAATTTTTATGCTTTCATAGACCCGTGAGTTTAATGTTTAGGTTCCTGAATTTTAAAAATAGTATGCATGACTCTGATAAGCATCGACCGTCTTCTACCCAGGATTTCAGTGTGAAAATTGTATTAATATTTACATTTCAAATAGGCCTAGGTAGAAATGTGGTAATAATCGAAGTTCTGAAAAATCAATTTCAAAGTTTAACATTAAAAATTTGGACGTCCACAGATTAAGTTCTGTATGGAATAAAGTTTAAAATACATTGTCTTTTTAATAAATGATCGCCGAATTTTCATTCTTGTACCACTGGAACACCGCCAGAAGTCTCTACTGTTAATGAGTAATTTACATTACACTCAGGATATTCACATAAGGTAAACAGATCCTTACTCTACGTTTATTATAGATTTTAGAATCATCAATGAACTATCGAATCCCCGAACTAGACCGCTCCTTTCCTTCTAAACGTTACGGAGAGAATTAATTCAGATGCCTTATTAAAAATTGGTGTCATTTGTGACATACGCACGGGATGAGTAAAACTGCTTAGCAAACAGGAGGATTCAATTTGACAAATTACGCTACTGATGAAAAGGCAGTGGATTTAATTTGAATCTCAATTAAAAAGAAAAGTCAATCTACACTTGGCCCTCGTCCGTCAATAATTGGTTTCCGAAAAACAAAAAGAATTAGTCCGTGCTAATAACGTAGAGACAGGAAACCGGATCTGCATCCAAGCAGCTTTCATTATTCCAGTCATCAATTATTCAGAAAAAAATGCATTTGTTACGCTATATAAGAATAAACTTGCATAAAGTAGTTTTAAAACATTGTCTTTATACAGTAACGACAAAAAAACTACGCTATTCATAAGTTTAATAATTTTATACCCGCAGAGAGACTTTTATCATACGGACACTCTTCCATCGTATGATCCCTTCTGATCATAACCAACTAGGCATCTTGTGTTATATTTATGTAAAACATTGGGCAATACAAAATTAATAAGTAACAATTCCACTGTGTGCAGGTAGGGAAAAAAAAGCGGACCGACTCTTGTAGCTGATTTCAGAGCCTTGTGATACGTAAATAAACGTAAGAGATATAACGGAAATGTTTGTTTTCACAAGCAATGCAAATTACGTGAAATTATTTCTCAATTCAAGATATTTATCGGCTGTAGAACAAATTTCCTGTGAATGCCACTAGGCATGCGCAGTGGCTCATATCGGCAACTTAGATATTTTAGTCGGTCCGCTTTTTTCCCCTACCTGTAAATAGCTCGAGCTCGAATGAAAACAATGAAAGTCGCTACACTCGTTTCATAAACTTGTTCGCGTTTTAATGAATGTCATTGTAGGCTCGTTGCAAATTGCACTATTGCTGTACACAATCCTAATATTAATATATGAACCTGAATTAAGTAACTTTTTGAGATATCAGCAATAAAATAGTCATTCTTAGAAAGATCCGGTCATGAGTGGCACAGATAGTAGAATGAACTTTATTTTAAGGAAATATTATAATGAAAAATAGTGGTTACAGTATGAGTAGGACTGCTCCAAGTTGATCCTGCGTCCTTGGAAACACTGTCAAAGCCGCGTCCCACTACATGCTACATTTTTGTAAATTTTTCATCCCCTGTAGATCCCCCTGGAGAACTCCCTCGCTGCAATTTTTTCTATGCATATTTAGCAGATGTTATACCCTTGTAAGTAGGCTTAATAAAAATTATGTATTGTTGAAAAATTACGCTTTAATGAATACATTGATGCAAAATGCTGTAGAGAACAAACTAAAAGTATTACTGGAGTAAACACATAATTATATGACAGCTACTGAACACTGGTTTCGTGTCATGTATATATAAGAAGGAACCAACATAACTCTTAAACTTCTGTTATTTTTAATGGTTAATTTTGCACCCACCCTTTGCCTGCGCCCTTTGCGAGGCAACTCTCGCCACCCTTTCGGTACGGCCCTGAACATGAGTGTTCATCATGAAATGTACCTAACCTGAAAATTTAAGGCTGCCGGAAAGCATAGTTCTACTACCCTCAGAAAACATGTTTTAAATTGAATACTAGACTTTAGAGAAACATGATTTTAAAATAGAATGAATTTTCTGACAGGTTTATGTGCATGTTCTCCTTTAAATGCATTTTTTAACACCTATGCTATGATTTATGAGCTCTGTGCAATGGCATGTTGTGGATAATACCGAGCGTTGAAAATTGAGTGTAGTACAGTGTACATGAACGCGGTAAGCAACACTACACTGAGGTAGCAAATTATCGCAATTCATCACATTCCAAGCAATATGGGGGTGCAACTCACGTGACGATGAACCTAATGGTACATATAAATGATAGCCCAAAACTCATAATGTTAACACCCACACATAAGCGGTGTATATAACGCATCGGCAGGAATTAAAACAAGAGCCAAAGAGGGGGAAATTAAGGGGAGGCAAAAGCCAACGAAGTCAAGTCTTTAAAAATGCTAACAGTTCCCCCCCGCCCTAACTCCCGCCGTATACAACGTAATTACACAAAGCATTTTGTGGTTAACTGTGCTTCGTACAAGGATTAATTAGGCGGTGACCGCAACGACTCGGTAGCTCTGCCTGCGATATGCCAGCCCCCCTTCCAAGTGAGTAATAATGCTCTCTTCTGCTGTGTGATCTCAACAAGATATTCTCCCCGCAAAGTAATTGCTCTCAGACGGCGAACAGTGTCTTGTCGATCAGAATCTCATTTTACAGAAACTTAACGCCAAAAATAAATACTGACGCAAGCACGCAACTCCTATTCCTCTGATTGAGTAGCCTAAATATAACAATTATCCCTTTCCTACTCTCAAAGAGATAACGGCACATGCCAATAGGCTATTGGCTTGAGAATACATGACAGTATAGTGGTAATAAATGAAAGTATAAGATATTGCAGATACAGTTCCTTCACTGGTATTTGGACCTTCTTGTTTGGTCAAACCTTGTCTCCCACATAAGCTTGCACTGAAAACCCAGCTCTCAGATGTCAAAGCAAGTTTTTCTGCTCAAACGGTCGCGTGCCAGACTCTACAAACAGGGTTTGAGTTAATTGGCAATCGGTTTTTTAGTGAACGCTTTCATGTGACGCCGAAGTTCCTCCAGAAGATCCAAATACCAGTGAATGAACTATATTTACGCAGGTGTTCTAGAGAAACCGATTGTATTAGTTCTTGCGAATACTCACATGTCAGGTGAATTACTGGAAGAAAGGAATGAATAACTGCTAGTCTTCAACACCCATTCACACGCTTACGTAAGAGCTAAGCTAGAGTTCACGTCACAACGCCAGATGGAACCTCTCTCTATGACTGATTGCCCTTATTGGTCCACCTCAGACAAGTTATATCATATGCAATACTGTGAGGCACACTAATTAGTGATTTTTTTGTGACCGGGCTTCCACTGTTATTGTACAGTAACATTCAAGACATATAAGCATATGCATTCATGAACCACACATTATTGTCTCTGTTTATCATCACATGATAATATTATAGGAGAAAAATCCCTCTGACACCGGAATTTGAACCCAGGACCTATGGCTATCCGTGCCAATGCTCTACCAACTGAGCTAAGCCACAGTTCACTTCACAGCGCCAGATGGAACCTCTCTCCTATGACTGATTGCCCTTATTGGTCTAACTCACTGACAGACAAGTTATGTAATATGTAATACTGCGAGGCACACTAACTAGTGATTTTTTTTTGTGGCCGGGCTTCCACTGTTATTGTACAGTAACATTCAAGATAGATATATGCATATACATTCATGAACCACAGATTGTCTCTGTTGGACATTTCATGATAATATTATACGAGAAAAATTCCTCTGACACTAGGATTTGAACGGATAGCATTGCCACGGATATCCAAAGGTCCTGAGTTCAAATCCCAGTATCAGAGGAATTTTCCTCCTATAATATTATCGTGTAATGTCCAACAGAGACAATAATCTGTGGTTCATGAATGCAAATGTATATATCTATCAGTATGAAAGCTCCCATTTAAACCAATGCTTCTTCGCCGGTGACCGTCACAAGTGACCCATTGTGAAAAGGCTCTAATAGAACTGATTTCTTAAAGCGATCGCAACTGAAGTTTAGTTCTTCGGCTTGACTTAAGACTCGTTTATTATAAATGTATTATTACTAACAGCTGATTAAAAATGTATATGCAATATTAGTTATTAGCCAAGCAATACCTAAGACAGATAAAAGAAAGACGCTATTTTGTCACACATTCAACGCAACTTGACTAAACTGAATGTTACAAACTAGGAAATCAAAGACGGATTCTATCAGTTTGAGTGGCTACTATTTCTCCTAACACTTAAGGGGAAAGATTGGTGTAAAATTAGATAACTTTAATATTGTAAAATCACTCAGACGTATTGATTTATAAATTGGACTGGTTAATTTGCACTAGTTGTACTTCATGACGTAACCATTTTAAGTACAATGAAATAATACGTCTCTAAACTAAATCATTTAAACGCTCAAAAAGGTTTTTCCCCCCCTGTCCGACAGCGTTTATTCCAAAGCATTCTTAATTAATAGAATTACTTAAAGGATTTTTTCCTAAAATATTACTAATACCCACATTTTCGAAATACATTAGGATCTTCGTTGTATTTCAACTTTTTCCTTTTTAAATCTTGTACAGAGAATAATGAAAAATCTAAAAAATTTATGAGTCAGTTTTAAAAAATAAACTGCATGGGCTGCAAAAAATCATTTTCAAGTACACAAGATTGAAAACTTTTATTTCATTGACTAGTTCTTGGGTTTTTATGGAGGCGCTTTGTAAAATTACAACTTACAAGGCCAAAGATCCCTATCTAAATGGAAACGAGAACGTTTATTACTGACGGGAAGTATTATACAACTAAAAATTATTTACCAAATCAAAGAGAAAGTGTATTTACAAAAGAAACTGTTTTTAGAGCGTTAAAGGTTTACCTCCCCCAATAAACACTTGCAGCATAAAAAGGACGTTCTGGTGAATGGGATACAAAGATTTCATGTTTTCAAAAGAGTGAAGTATTTTCTCTGGCCAGCAAAACTTCTCAGTTCATCATTACACTTCGTATAATTTTGATAATTTTTAATGTCGCTTTATAAACGAAAAATTGGCCGTTTGATATAAAACAAATGCTGCAATTGGATATGTTAAATGAAGTTCCTAACACAGGAAGACGTAAAGGAAAATAATTTGAAATTTTACTTTGAAAACTGATTTCAGAAGAGACATACATTATTGAGAGCAGCAGTCAGTCAACTAGTGGACGGAATTCACGAGATCAGAATATGTAACAAAAAGAAATAGACCTCCCTTATGTTGTTAACTAGCTTGTAGTATTTTTACCATGCATAGTCCTTTTTTATATTCACTCATTTGTTGCATTACACTCAATTATGATTCATACTTTATCACAAGCTAAATTTACGGAGACTTTGCAAATACTGAATACTTTGGACCTCGAATTCTCTTTTTACCCTCTTCCATTTTCGTGGTCCTCGCTAAATGAAACAAAAGAATCACGCAATGAAGTGTGTTCATGAAAACATAGTTTCAGTCACTGTCAACTACATTAACCTACTATTGATTCTAAGCACGGTGAAACACGTGAGTCACAAGGAAGAGTTAAAAGTTTAGGCCGAAGTTAAGGGGGGACATACAGCTTTCGGTGGAATCCAAAGGTGAGAAATAGGTGAATTTCGTTATTTAGTTCTCAGCAATGAATTGCTCTACAATATTGCAATCTGATATAATTTTTAATTACCATTTCTACAATTGCAAACTATTTTCAAAATTAATCAAACTGTCACAGTTATGGCCTTATGGGTAATTATCGTTTCAAAATGGCAGCCACGTTTCATGCACTGAAATACAGTTTCCTTGATAACTTCCACAAATATCAATATTTCTGAGTGATTATTTGTCTGTGTATTTGTTAATATCATATGAACAACACTATCTACAATCATCTATTTAACATTAATAGTTTATAGTTTATAGAAAAATTCTTTTTCTTTATATATATATATATAGGCTATATAAATTTTTAATTATTTTTAAATACTTATACTGTAAATATTCCATAGCTTGGAGATGTTCTTGTTGATATGATGTTTGCAAATAAATAGAAAAAACAATCACCAGGGTGTCCACCAAGTAATGCTGAAGAAATTCCCGGCTTATTCCCTGATTTCATTGATCATTTCAGAAATTCCCGACCAAAATATGAAGCACTTTCTAATAACTGTGTAAGAAAAATTACAGGATTATACATACTTTAAATAAGAAAAACTTTTAGTAACAAAAGTAATTGCAAAGTATAGGCTATAACAGATACAAAAATTAGTACAATAATAGCTATTTATGTATCAAGTACGCAAAATAACGCTTTAGCGGACGAATCTAGTATAGCGGCCGAGGCGAAAGCCGAGGCTGAAATACTGGATGAGTCCGCTAAAGTTTTTGCGTACGTGGTGCATACAATATTTTTTAGTAAAAGTTCTATAAATTATATGAAATAAAACAAAAATACCGTATAATTAATTATAATGAAAGTCTGTCAGTCATTTCTTTAAGTTATCTGGTCATGGCCATCTAGATCATAAAACAACAATGACCGTACGTAGCAATAACAAATGTGGTAGTATAGATGCATAATATATGAGTTCCTTGTTTGTAAACAATATTGCATACCAACTAGTATTTATGAAAAGCTTGTGAAAATATAAATGATAATACCGAGGAAATTTCAATCCAAGCCAGAAACATTGAATTGGAGCTGCTACCAGCAACTTCACGGCAGAAATAGGGATATATTACAGCATTTAAATGCTGTTCGTCCATGGTAAGGAATGTTTTTCAAGCGAACCAAAATGTGAAAATTTGTTGGCTTATATTTGTTGTCATGTGATGAAGTGGGCTACCGTGTTTTGCGAAAAATCCTGGTAAAGTTTCTGATTATCATAAAGAAACGTGTTGGCTTAAATTTGTTGTTTTATGACGAATTATATGCGTAAATCCATGTTAAAGTTGGTGTGACTGGTCAATGCCATCTGGGTTTTGTTTATAGATTGCCATGACGACTTTAAAGGACAAGGCCGCTAAAATTGCATTTTGAATGCAGTTTGAATGCACTTTTATGCAATTTTAGCGGACTTGTCCTTTAAAGTGCAGCTTTTCGGCGTGTTACCAGTCCGATAAGCAGCTGTTTTAGAGAGCGTGTACTAAAAAATAAATTAAATATACTTTCATATAACTTAGGCCTATTATTGTCTAGAAGTTTATTTGATCACACTTTGCAATTTTTCGAATTTTCCCGGATATTTTAACAAATTTATTGACTTTTCCCGGATTATCCCGACCATACGAAATTCCCGGCCTTTTCCCGGATTCCCGGATTTTCCCGACCAGTGGACACCCTGATCACTCAAAAATATTGCCATTTGTGGAAATTATCACGGAAACGGCATTTTAGTGCACGAAACGTGGCTGCCATTTTATAACGATAATTACCCATAACTGTAACGGTTTGATTAATTTTGAAAATAGTATCCAATTGTAGAGGTACTCAATAAAGAACATGCCAGATTGCAAGATTGTAGAGCAATTCATTCCTGAGGGAAAAAATAGTGAAATTCACCTATTTCTCACCTATGAATTTAACCGAAAGCTGTATGTCGTCCCTTAAACCAGGGGTAATATTTTTAACCCCTGTCGATGAAAACTGGCCTTAATCTGCTACTACTCGAGCAGTAGCACTCCGTAGAAATTCTAAACATAACTGAGAGATGCTGATTTTTATATTTCGATTTTTTTTTATGATTCCACGAAGAATGACTTATAAAACGAAAGTTGTTCCATTTGTAATATTTTACAAGTTACGAGGGAAGTGCTTATAAACATTTTCTAGCTTGAAACATTAGTGATTGCACAGATTTTATGTTGAACATGAGACTTTGTAGCAGAGCTAGTATGGGTTACCAGTCGTAAAAATCATGACCAGCCTGTTATAAACCACTCACACACGCTTTACACCCATCTCCTCAACTCTTGCAGCTATTACTCTACCTTAACCTAAAAGTCATCATCAATTATTTAGTAGTATCTTACGCTGCAGATATTGCAACAATAATAAAATAATTTTATACACACGGAGACTGCAATAATAATCAAGGAAAATGGCTTCGAATGTTGCTAAACGAATGGCATTCTGTAAAAGCTGTAACTAGTAAGAAAACAGAAAGCTTGATAAATCAGTTGTTCGCTGGAAAATAATACAGCCTATACTGAAGAAATATAAAATAAATACTTTATGTGAATCTCAAATAAAATATGGGAACAATAAACAGCAATTTAACGTCTATCGTATTAATTAATTATCTAAGCAATCTTCTATTAACGCTATCAGGCTTCTAAATCCTATAATTGAGAATGTTATGTTCTAACAGTTTTAAATTAAAACACTATGTGCCGACTGTATAAAAGCAACTGACTGGAAGTTAATTCAAAACTAAGCTCAGAAAAATAACTAAGGTTGAGACAAGATAGTGTTGTACAAAAATAATCTTGGTTTGGGAGAATTCAGTTCAAATCTTAGGCCTACATTACTTCACAAAAATACACCACATCATGACCTGACATTTGTTTTCTATGGGTCTATCCACTGCCTACATGATGATTATCTTACAGTGTAATAACGTGGACTCGGGTTTATTTGGAATTGTTAAGTTAACATTCTTAACAATCATATTTTTAGCTTCTTCTTGATGAGTAAGATTTTGATAAATTCTGGTTCCCATGAAACATTTCTCTGGTAACATTATGTATGGTTCTAGAGCAGGGGAAGACAGAAGGTTGCTCTGTGACGTCACTGCTTTCTGCTCTCACTGCTCGCGTTGTACCTCTGCGAGGAGTATGTGAAATGTAGGCATCAGTGAACAGGGGGGAAGAGAGGGGTATTAGTATTGCGGGCAGGGGGAATTTAGGGGGTTAGAACTTACGTAATACGTGTTTCCGAGTTAATGAAACATCAATCGATTTTCTTGATAGTTTATCGGTTAATTACAGCACAGTAGTTTAACATATAAATAATTCTATTTTTCTATTCTGTGAGAACAATTGCCTTTCCACAAAATCTATGTTCTTTGACAAAAATAGACAATACTATCATTTGAATTAACATAATTCACTACTATAAAAATAATTAAAAAAATGAACTGAATTAATTACCATACAAGCTCGTCTGCACCTTAGATGATACAAGATTACAGTAACAATTTTCTGACTTTCCTGTCTCTTTTTTCTTTAACAAGTTTATCAATGTTGGGACGTAATGTTTGAGCAATATTTAATCGAAGACTACATTTAGGTTGTGATTTGACAATGTACTTCTTGATTTGAGCTTTGCACATTTCATTAGTGAAAAAAATTGTTCGGCCACATATGTCGATCCAAAATTACATAATATTCGTGCGGCAAGTTTCGGGAATCTGGTTTCAGAGAAATTTCTGTAAAAGTTACCCAAGACCACTTTACGTTCGTATTTGTCCTTTAACAGATCGTCGCATTGTAAGTTTAGCAGTTCCAACTGATACGGGCAAGGAACGTCTTTGACATTAACTAAATATGGGGTAGCAAAAAGTTTAAATATTGGAGAAAGGTTTTCCACATCCTGAAACCTCGATTCGAACTGAAGAAGAATGTTTTGCAGAACTAACACATGTTCTGCAGAGAGAACACTATCAGGATCGCATCTTGCATTAACTTTGAAAAATGCTCCGTATTTCCAACCAGAAGTTGTTCTACCCACAGAGCTAAAGTGAATAGGTCCTCTAGTACCTAAATCTAGCGTACTCTAAACACCCCTACTACCGTGCGCTCTTGCTGACGTCACACACATGGGATCCGCATGCTCTTGCTCCACAAACGTCATCACAAGACGTAGTTGACTTCCCCTGTTCTAGAGGATGTGGTTTTATTAATATTAACTACAGCCTATCGGCAATGCCAATTTGGATACTTCCAGTGGTGAAAATCATGGATTATTGGTCAAAGATAGAGTTTTAAAATTATGTTTTCAAAAACCTGAAAGTCTAAAGTACAAATTTCTGAAGTTTCGCTACGATGGCGCAATTAGAACACCTGTTTTCGCTGCTAAGTTTAAATGGTTGTGCTTGACCCAGAATTTTTCAAAGGGGCGTACCACCTCAAGCCCCCTCTATTTTGAATATTTCTAGGCAATATTTTTACTTCATCAGAACCACTGAGTCATTGTGGCTGGAATGAAGTAACTGCCATGTTTCCCTTTACTGTCACTAGATCAGCGTTAAACAATTGACTATCGAAGATGTATAAAAAATAAGGTATAGAAAAATACGTTTCTCTCAGACACATAAGATGTTAAGAAATTTCGGATCGTACTGGTGATTTGTCAACAAAAGTTGCGGGAAACGTATAATTATTGGCTTGCATCTTCATTACTACTCTAACCCATTGTCTGGTAATGTAAATCGTACAAAGTCCGAAGAAAGAATAAGAAAATTCCCAAGTGAATCTGGGGAGCGAGTCCATTAAGGCGAGAATAAAATCTTATTGTAAACGATTTTTTAATTCGAATTGCGGTTTATTCGATTTTGACACATTTTGACAAACTGAATTCATAGAACTTCTGGAAACCTTTCAGGCGACCGTCCATCCAAGCGTCCATTGTCCATACTATAAACACGAACAGAACCATTGATGTTACAGACAATTACCTCGTCGGAGAACTTGACATTTCCCTAGTCAAAGTCCTGTTGGACAGAAGCATAAGCCCGACTGTTCAAGATATGTTTCGTATTAACGGTTCCTTCGCCGTTGCTCACATATATAAATGCATCGCTGCTGGTCACCATACTCAATTCGAAACAAATGGTTTTGAACTTCCTTAATAAAATGCGGAATGAGAAACTCTTAGCAGACCATGAAATAGATTTTTCGAAACTCCAACACTCTAGAGGAAAGCCTAACCCAAATAACGGAATATCAAAGGGAAACCACTCGGGCTCTTCTTGGCGCAATATGACTTACGTGAATCAGGAAAATTATTTCTTAACGCAGTCTCTGTCTGCCTGTCATCTTCAAGAATAATGCCGAGACAAACAGTTTTATTCATATACCGGACTAATGCCTGGGAGGACACTGTTAGCTTTTTATACTAAGAGTTCGGGCAAATTCTAAGATATGTGCACTATATATATATATATATATATATATATATATATGCACTATATATACATACATACATACATTTATATGCATATTATATCCCTGTACTACAACAGATCTCCTGATTAAGAATGTTCGCAAATATCCGCACAGAATACAGGATTTAACAATATACGATAATTTAAACGGCTTCATTAGGCTATGTCATTATGTGTCGCCTGTGAACAGCGGCTTTCATGATGCAAGAATGTTCAATAATATCTATTTGGAAACTCAGAATCTTCTGGTGGTTCATTCTTTCTGAACGAGGGGTAGAATCATGTTAGACTTACGTATGATTTTGGTTGAAATTATTGGTTCCGCTTGATTTTTCTGAAACTATATTTATTCCCCAAAACAATAATAAGAACAGGCCTAATGTATACAACCAAACATAAACCAAGACGCACGCTCGTTTCAAATTGGTAGCAATTAGACTGTACCACTTGTAATACAAACTCATTCTTATGAAAAAAAAATTGATTATCCAAGTAATTTACTGTAGTTTATGCATTGGGTACACCCACTTTAAAAAGAAATGTTCTTTTACTTTTTCGGCCAGAGAAACAGCATCAAAAGTACGAAAAATACCAGGAACAATTTTGATTACAGTACAGTACCCGACATATTTTTACAGATGAACATACATGATTTCGAGAATATAATATTGTCAGAATATATTGATGAGTGGCCCTACAAAAATCATAAATCCATTTCCTTAGGGAAGAGAAGGTACACTTTTCAAAACGACCATCCGCCAATAAATATACTAACGATATGTGGGCTTATTATAAACAAAAGCCACAATGCCCATGCGTAATTCAAATTGCTAGCAATTAAGACTGTATCACTTGTAATACAGAGGTCTCGAAGAAGTCATTTCTTTGTCGGCGGACCGGCATATACGATCGCCCATTGAACAGTTAACCTTTCCATTGACCTCCCCTCTAAAATCCTAGTCATCAAGTGCCCATTTTTCTTATCAATAAACTCGAAACCTGAACTAAATATATATCAAAGCCCAAGAAATCAAGCAAGAAGCCACGAAATTTTTCTGGCTCCGTTCTGCCAATTTAGACGATGCTTCGTATTTTGTACAAGTGCCAGAAAGAGTAGCATTCCATCAATTCCAATAGAAGGCAATATGAACTCTAACATCCAAAACTGCCTATAGCTGTCCAGTTTTCACAATGCGATACCTGCAGGACAAAACTAGAATCATGCTTCAGTTGGGACATCGCATACCCGAATGTAATGTAAAGTTACAGCTTAGGGTCTGCATTGAAAATTGTAAATAAGTTGAACAGTCGCCATAAATTCAATACGTCGTAACTAAGATATCATAGGTTTTCAGGTAACACAAAAAACTCAAAATTGGTATTATTTACTTGCAATATTTTTAATCTGTCCGGGTATGGTTAAAGGAATGGGTAATAGAACTAATTAGTGATGTAAGTTTTCATTCACTAAATTCAAAGGGAGAAAAAACTAGAAAGAGTTACGAGGTTTAATTTCTAAAAAATGAGATGTGAGGTTTTGACTCTATGACGTCACACTACAGTAAAGGGAATAGAGCCCAAGATCAAATAACATTTTCGTTGTAACGTTCTAATAATTATTAGTAGTGTGCGAACTTGTCTGGACTAAAAAGACGGAAATAAGCTATGCATGAAATTAAGTTCTAAAATTACCAAAATATGCATTAAAAATAGAAAATATGCACAATCTAAAATTAGGCCTAGCCTTTTATTCTGTGTCAGCAATTTTTCTTCGTAATTTAAAGAATTTTCAATTAATATTAAAACACACAATATATTTCTGAAAAATTTTGCAGATAAATGTTCTTCGTCAGCAAAATTATACTTTCAAACAGACGATGTACTTCTACTTCATACGAATTTAGTGGCCTGTACTTAAAAGCTGCTACTTCTCTAGCTGTGCAATTGTCACTGTTACAGGTGTGTTAATGTTTAAAAGATTAAGCATTTTTCGGGGTTTATGCTCGTCTCAGGACAAATTTTCTTCCTAAGATTATGACATAATGACTATGTGAGATATTAGAAATTGAACAGCCTTCGTTGCAATTTTCTTGTACGAGCTTGGAAAAAAACTCAAGACCTTAATGAATTTCCTTTCACTTATATGCTTGTTAATGCATTTTGTAAGCTGGGGGGCATTACGCACAGCGAAATACCGCGATCACCAAGATGTTTAAAATGCTGAGATGATATTGTCATTACGCGGCGCTCTGCCCAGACCGGCGCGGCGTCGCAGCAGGAAAGCAAAGTGATTCTAATTATCCAAGTAAACAATTCCCTGTTTGTCTCATAAGTCTAATAAAAATGAATGATGAATGAGCAAGATGATGGATGTGGAATTGTCCACTCCGCATTAGAACTTACTCTCCAAGAGAACAATGCAAGAATCAACTCTGCTTTCCAAATCATGGAACCAAGTACAGTTTTATTAATGCATTATGTTTGATTTGTGAAACAAGGAAACTCCCCTATAATCAGAGGAAGAAAAAATCTTCAAAATCTCATTATGAAATAAATTAGAAAGTTAGCAGTCTACCCAATGCGCATACCGCTGGTCTCTCCCTCAGGGAAAAGAAATATCATGTTTAAATGTAAAACTACATGTAATGAAAATACGGTAAGCAGAGAAAATTGCAACGGTATTAAAAAGTAAGTAAGTAAGTAAGTAATTTATTGTCACAAACATTTACAAAATAGCTTAAAAGCTGGTAAACTGGTGACTCGTCAAAAAAAGAAGAAGAAAATACAATGGCATAATATTAGTACTATATATACAAAATACAGATTTTGAAAAATGTAAAATATGAGGTGAAACTTTTTTAAAATAACCATATAAATTATACATGTTTGTCCTGAAAAGATTCACTTATTGAATAGTAAACTTCCTCCAATTTTTTTTTTTTAAGTTTTGCTTTAACTTGTTATCATTCAATTATTTTGTTTCTTCTGACAAATGATTATATGCTTTCATGCCTTTGTATCTGGACATCTTTCAAATAGAGCTAATCTATGTACTGGAAATTGTAATAAACTTTTATGTCTGGTATCATGTTCATGTTTATGCTGGGTAGTATGCTGATCAAAATGTGTATGCACATAAGTTAAAAGTTTTAACAAATATATTGACGGAAAAGTTAATATTTTTAGTTTTCTGCAAGTGGCCTGCAAGTTTGCCTAATAGATGAATGATTCATTCTGTAATTTAAATACTGTTTCCCAGTCTTTATTATTTCCCCAGACTATTATTCCATACAATATTATTAGGTTTGGCTAGTATCTGAAGTACTAACATGACTAAACATAGACAGTATACATAATTATAGAAAAAGTAATCTTTTTTAATGTGAACAATATAATAGGTCCAATGGATCTAACTAAAACAGTTAGTGCTGCGAAGACAAGGTATGAATGTCTACAAAACCTGCAAGTTAGAGCAAATTCTGTTCACCAAGTAAGTTCTGTCATAAAAACCCATCAGAATGCAAAGAAGATTTTCGTCCTTTACTCTTCAACCCAGACAGACAAATGTTTTCGTATATAATATTAGGAGGCTAGCCAAAAATGCAGTTGGTTGAGGTACTGTGCTAAAAACAGCACGATTCAAGAAATTCGACAATGGAAGAAGTCACAATCAAGTATGTCCTTTCTGCAAAATTTGTAGAGATGCCCTCTAGCTGTTGATTGGTGGGAAAACATTTGACGTAAAAAAATTCTGTTAGATATGTCTCTTCTGTTATCTCGTAATCATCGTAAAGATGTAAAATTTCATTCACAGCCGAGGAAAGAACAAACTATTTATTTATTTACATGCATTATAATCAATAATCAGCAATTGAGAACTACTAAAAAATTAATGTTGCAAAAACTTAAAACTACCACAGCTCAGACGAGTTAAATTCAATATTTCGGAATCATGGCGAACCAAACATCGGTTGGCAAGGAATCTGGTACGAACAATTTTTTTACTAATGTCATTAATATTACAAATATTATTATTATAAATATTATTATTGGTATTATTACTTTTCCTATTATTATTATATTGCATAGCTTTAGGAGCGGCTATTATTTTCTCCGTTCACCACTAGCTTTATTATACAAACTAAGAAAAACCGAACAGAAAACTCGCCAAGAATGCCTGAGTAATTCAAGTCTTCAGATCTGATAAAAAATCCAGTCATATTAGGATTTCTGAAAAGTGTTTCTTTAAACATTTTTTTTAAATGTTTCCTTAAACATTTTTTAAATATTTGTTTTTATTTCCAATGGTTAATGAAATATAATTAAAAAAGATAAAGTCGGACGCTATTTTCCAAGACAAGACGGCAGCCTTAGCAGAGCCTGCTCGAGTGATGTATTTCTTTTTATAGGTTACTGGGTACGGTACTAGTATTATACATATGCAAAGAATCCCCTATTGGGTAATTTTTTCAGGTAAAGGCGTATTTTGACCTAATATGACTGGACTAATAGGATGTTGGGAAGTTATTTGAACTATCAATAACGATGTCTAATAAGCTTACTTAAAATCTTTGCAGATACTTGACGAGGGAAGCGTCAACACGATCAAATTGCTGAGTAAATAACTTCACTTTATGTGTATAGTTTGGTAATTGAATCTTATTATATATTTTTTTCAAAGGCAGCCAGCCATTTTGATTTTGCTTGAAAATAACGTATAAAAGAAGTAAGTTTATTTTTTCTTAGAACATATAGCAGTGATTGGCATGAAATTTTCACTTTGAAGTAAAGGCCACAGCAAACTAACTGAACTTAAAAGATTTGGAACATAGCCTAGTAATTATTTGTAGGAAAATAAGTTTAGATTTTTTAAATTTAGAATATTGATATGCATTTTATTTTTCTATGAGAAAACCAATGATGATACACGCAAAATTTTAAGAACAGATGTTAACTATGTTATTTAATAGTGACCATAAAAATGCTAGGCAAATTCATTGAATAGTTTCTTTAAAAAAGGCAATTTTATACATTAAATTGGAATTTGTGAGAAAATGCTAATTATTTGCAATATGTATTTTCTGCTGAAGGGGTTTAAATGCCACTGCATTTCATAACCAATTATTTTAAAGGTCCGTAACTCCAGTAATAATTGACATACTCGCATGAAACAAATTTTATTGTGAAGGCTTTTTAATTTACTTTTTATTAGAAACACTTTCAAACAAACAAAAAATGTTCAACTCAATCTTATGTTAATCCGCCCCATGAACCACTGAGCTAGAATAAACTAGGAAATTACATGGGTTGAAAGTGTCGGGAGAATTCTAATTCAGGCTTGGTGTCGTTTAACGTTCCGTAAATATACCGTGGAATATATTTAATTTATTGAACACAATGTGTATGTGATGCCGTAAATATACGAGACACTGTGACATGGAACCGACGGCTTATAGTCCTTCCCGGAGGACTTCGTGCCCAGGAAAATCCCGACTTCGGCCGGATTTGAAGTCATCAGTATTATTAGTATTATTAATTGTGGTTCATTCAAAGAAATGTGGTTAACAAAGAAACGCAATATTCAAACACAGGTTTGTCATTAATTGTGATTGCGTTGCAAAGGTAGACAGCTTTGACAGCTAATACACTAATTGACACATTTAAAGAATACAAATCAATATTTGCCGTGTAACGTTCATTGAATTTTTCCAACCTCATAACCAAAAATCATGTCGAGTTAATGTTCAGCAATATTTTACACCTTTGCAGTTGTTTTTCCTCCGCAGTAATAATCAGAGAAAACAAAGTCAATAAATTAATATCGCTGCACCGACTGCCGCTAATTTATAAACACGGCTATACCTGCAAAATTCCACGTCTACAGCATCAAATTAAAACGAATGTGGTGAAAAAAAACTCTATATGATTTCGTTTTAAAAACGTTTACGATGTAATCATAAACTAACAAAATATATTTCTGAAGGTGTTTATTATAATACTGTGAGGCACATTATTGCAGTTCTCTGCTACCGTTTTTCGTAATAGAGACGGGTTTAGCTATAAATTGGTCATGTCTTGTCGTAAATATCGACTCTTTTCAACTCAATATAACTAAGTTTACTTTCCTTATAGGAAGTGATGGTAAATTAGTTATACCAAGATATTTTCTTTACAAGTCCAACTTTATATCCACTGCACTTAAAGAGCAAAACATAATTTATTACATTAAGGCGATATAAACTTAAGACTGCAGGATAACGTGATCTGAATCAAATAGCTCCGGTCTAAATTCCAGGTAACATAAAGTTACGATACCGACGCCATTCTTATAAAAAAAACTACAATATCACAGTAGGGAAAAAGCAGCAGTATAAATGCATGGACTACAAATAAAAACACAATTGCGCCTACACATTGTTACCGAAAAAGTATATAAGTTACATCATTGTTGAAGCAGACTGCACTGATATCGCCACCGATCTTTATCTTACAAGTTTTATTTCCTGCCAACCAAGAGTGCACTTCCCAAATTATTTATTGTTCTGTACCAATGACCGGTTTCGTTTCAAGACCCGTGAGAAATACTCTCCAAACAATTACTGGACGTACAACTTACTTAAATTCGCATCGTGTTTTTTTATGTTATATGACAAACAATTGAGAGTATTTATAAATGACAATATCTCAAATTTTATTAATCGTGAAACTGAACTGCCTAAATGGCTTAACGGAGAGCTTGTAATATTACATGACGCATCTTTCTTATTTGATTTCTTCAAAGAATTGCCGAAATAAGATGTTATATTTTTTACATGACTTGCACGCACATAACTTGTTACTGAAAATCCTCTCCATTTCATGTAGGCCTATCATCTATGACCACCAAAAATCGTTCCCTAAATCTTATTGGTTTGCATTTTACAGCAGCCGTAAAATGAATGAAAAATGCAGAAAAAGAAAACTCCAGTTTGCATCCGTGAATTCTTATTTCAAAATCCTGAAAATTCAAGCCTGAGTTACATAGATGAAAAAATGTAGACTAAGTTAAAGGAATCGGAACGTAAAAAATTAGCATTTATCTTCATACGCATACCAAAGATCGTTCACCACGGTTTACAAGATGAATTCTTTGTTGTTTATTTCACAAATGATAAACATTTATGGGAAACTACAATGCGTTAAAAAATGTCTCAATTACATTCCTGGCTCCTACTAATTAGAAAATTTCTCAGGAAATAAAAACCAAGTTAAGGATTTTAAAGAGTGGAGTTCACCAAATGAGCTCAACAGCCTGTGCATTCGAAAAATAATAATGCAATTTTAAATTTAATGGACATAGGTCAAATCAAATCTTAAAAGAATATACTCTCAGATAAATAACATTCAGGACTGCCGAGGGACAATGAAGGAATATGTAAGCAGCTCCGTGTAAGGGTGGGCTAACGGTGATCAGGATGTGAGTTCGAATCTCAGCGAGGACAAAACGTTTGTGTTGGACAAAATATAGATTTTTTAAACCTCCTGAGCTTTCCTAATTTAATTTGACGGAAATTCTTCGCGCTCTTATCCTCCCTCTTTTCCCATCGTCCCACTATCACCCTTATTTCATTAAAAAAATGGTTTGACTCGCAACCAGAGCGTCATTCAAATCCTACGCGAATATTCCCGCGGATGGTCCACTAAGCGAAAAAAACTCGCCAATACCGACCAGTATAAGACGTGCACGGGAGCTGACATAGCCTATCCTCACGACACCAAGTGGTACATTCATATTAAAATATAATCCCTTAAGGCTTAAGTAATAGGCGCGGTACATCCTGTGTCCCACAAACTTAGAAATAACAAATCACACAACCACTATATTAAACACAAATCTCTTCCGCATTTATGCAGGGTAAATTTTTACTACATTTTCAGGTACCTAAAAAAAAAAGACGCACTATACTATTTTGAGCCAATCAGATTAAGCACCAAAGCAAACAGTCACAACCTCAGGTGAATTAGGTAAGTTAATGGTTTTAGTGGTAATGCAAGAAAATTCAATTAAAACTGCCATAAAAGAATATGTTTTCATTAAGACATCGATATTACATGAAATAATCGAGAGGCGAAACAAATTTAATATTTGTATACCTAACATCTTAAATGTTCTAGTTATTTTCTTATGACTTTTAGAAAGCGATCAATACTTTTGAATCGCAAAAGTGACTCAAAACTGATATTTGAACTGTGTAACGCATAGGCACATTAAAAATATTAATAATGGTAGAATCTGCAATTGAAAATTGAAAGAAATACCTTCAAGGTCACTTACAATAGCCCATGCAATAGTTGAACATTTTACAAGACAGCCAGAGAGCAGAAATCATTTTTCCAAATTGTATCAGAGAAAGAAAAAAAGAAAGAGACACCAGATTGAGTGGTAGAGAGAAATAGAGATGAAATTAGTCATCGGTCAACACCATTAAAATCCTAACCGGTATCCCGACGAGTATATTCGTCCGATGTGATTATACATTACCCGGGGAAGCCTTACTTTTAACAGGTGGAGAACTATATTGGGTACCCGTGTCATAAAGAACAACGGTTCATATCGCGAGTTCACATAGAAAACCTTAAGTTCTGTATAACAATATTAAACGGACAGCACAGTTTAATGTTACCAAAAATAGCTAACAAAAATTGAATCTAAGAAGCTGTCGACAGCCATTACTCACCTCATTTGCTGTGCTAACTTTACGGAATCGAAGAGCAGCAGATTTTAAGGCGGCGGCTTTTAACCTATCAAAGTGGTCAAATAAATAGGTAACGGTATTTCGTTTTTTATTTTTTCGCAAACATTGTAAGAGTAAATTACGAAGACAAATTATATTACATACCACATAAATCATTTCAAATATGAAATAATATTTTCCCACTTGCAGTAACAATCCTTCAGCCAGTACGTTCGATATACTACTCCACAAAGCGAGCATGCGTTTGTTTATCCATATAATTTAGGACTAACCGCTGCAATCATATAGTTTACATTTATGTTATAATCGATTCTATTACAGATAAGTGACCGGTGAACTGTAAGATTCAGTGTCAACACACAAATGAAGCATCAGAATTTAAGGCCGTAGTGGGAAAAACATAATGTTTATGAGTGCAGTTTGGAAATTTTATTTCATCTATACAATAAGAAAAATAACTTAATGGCTGACTATAGGTCATCGGAAATTAAATTTACAAAGAAAAAATATTACAAGGAAGATTAAAAACGCAGTCAGCTTACTCTAAATTGTATCTGGATACATTAGCGTCTTAAGTAGGGCTAGGAGTTTCACGAAATTTTATATTTTTGCTAGAAACACAGAAACATAGTTGCTTTCGTATTTGCACGTTTTTAGAAAGAAAAAAAATCTATGATTTCTTATTGTCTCACAATAGAATTCTTTTATTCGTTTTCTCATTTTTAGGGCAAATTAAGTTCAATTGCATGCAGGAATCTCCAAAAATAATGTAATTTTGTGTGTTTTGAATATCCTTTCAGATTTTCTCTATTGATTTTTGCCACTAAAATCCATTTTTGTGCACATTTCAACCGTTCTTTTTTATGATTTAACAATTTCATTTTAAGTTTCACATGGACCAATACAGACATCCCTTCAATAACTTTCTTCCAGCTAAAACTTGCTTAAAGTGATTAAATGTCTACTGCATATTTAAAGTATAACTGCAAACCAATGTCAAAAAGACTACCAATAGTTAACTAATATATTTCAAGGTAAAATTAATTATGTGCAACATCTACAATTATTATAAAAATAAAATAATGAATAAGTTACTGTAGTAAACCTGTATACATTCTTCAATATCGGTACGGTACTTGAATTTAATAATTCAATTATTAATTAAAATTATCCCTCTAAATAGTAACAAAAGTCAAAACCTCTAATCCACTAAGTAAATTTAGAATACAAAATGTTATTTTTGGGGTAATTTTATATAATCACAGAGCATTTTTTTAAGTACTTTTAGCTTAGAAATGCCTCGTTAATAGGGCTTTTATTGTTTGTAATTTTTAGCTGAGCAAAATCATATGGGTAAAGGAAATTTCAGGAAATTAAAGAAGTTAAAACCTAAATTATTTTAACAG